>CM060937.1:885836875-888336875 GCA_030765085.1 Allium cepa | reverse complement strand
ACTCGATTTCAACTTCCAATTATAATTTATTAAAATCCCTTATTCAATTTCCCTGTATATGTATAAATTTCAAAATATATTTATATTTGAAAACTCCTTATGAAATAGTTAAGTATATTTTCAAAATCAAATCATTTATTTAATCCTAACCATTTCCTTATTCACTGTTCCAATTTCCATATAAATATTTTTATTTCCAAAAATCACCTTTGAATTTTTTTAAGATTCCAAAACTTATTACTAATGGTATTTAAAATACCAAAATTTGGGCCAGTGCTACTATAGCATCAAATAAGTCGAATCACATAACAGTCCACGGATTATTCAATCACATCATATATCAGCATATATGAAACAATCAATAAAATTTTGAGGAATCCAGTTGGATCCCTCTAACATGTTTCCCTGCATCCACATATATTATATAACATAAAATATCAATCCCGCTTCGAGGCGGGATATCGTGATAATATAGGGACGTTCGCTATAATGCAGGGCACATAGCGTCTCATCCTCTCCAGTCGGCGGGAAATATACCCAACTACTAATATATATACTACTATAAATAATTAACATCCAACTGATAAATTATTATCAATCAACCATTAAATAAATTTTAATATTTTATATTAAACCAGTAATCCAAATGAGTGAGATTTACTCACCTTGATTTTTAATTTGCAAAATGCTCAATTTAGATTGAATTGAACTATCGTTTGATTTAACCTAAAATTCCAGTTATCTCTAATCGACTCCGAATAAATTCCAGGTCATATATTTCACAGCTATGAATCCAAGGTGACTGATTCCATGATTTTGGACCTCGTATGAGTAAATACGATTTTTTATGATTTTCAATTTAATAAATAAATATTAATTATCTAACACACCATTAATTTAATAATTACCTAATTGTAGTTAAGCATTCTTCCACACTCATAATCTCGCCTATCCCAGAGCAAAAATCGACATGCCAACCGGTCCTTGCTTGAACCCCAACTGCTCACGCTATCCTTCCCTTTCCTAGGCCCAACTACGCACGCGACTTCCTTTATTTTTTTATATCGCGACTTCGAATCAATCGCCTCCACCAAAGAACGAATCACCGCCCTTGACAGCTCGTGACCATCTCCGCCCAAAACGAGAAAATCAACCTGTCGACCATACCCCAGCCTTATGCCGCTACAACGTTTCCCCCGCCACCGCTCCTCACCGTGCGCCTCTAAGGCGAAGTCCCGGCTCTCCTTTCTTTTTCTTTCGATCGCCATTTATTTTTTTATTTTTTGTTTCTCTAGTTTTCGATTAATTAAACAAGAGGGAAGAGTGTTTAAAAGGAAGAAGGTACGTATGATGGATAGGTGTGGGCTCGATCAGTGTGGGGTGCGACCGATTTGAAGGAAATAGGGCGGTGAATAAAATATATTATTTAAATTTTCAAAATATCTAGATTAAAAATTACGGACTCCAATTGAGGTGTGTCGCCAGGCGTTCCTAATGTTATACCCCTATTCTGAATGCAATGGAACAAATACCGAGCCCCAATTCGATCATATGGAGAAGATAGCTTTTTGAACCCAATTATAATATTAAATTCAACGTGTTTCTATCATGTACGACCAAACTGTAAATCCAAACACTACGAAATTTGAAATCCTGTAATAATACCCTATTATGGATCCAATGGAACTGGTTTCATTAGATTTTTGAGACTGTGCCCCGGAAGGCAATTTTTATATGTTAGTTAAAACGAGTAAATTCCAAAATTAGCTAAATCACTTTTGAATCAACTTTAAAAGTTTTATTATCTTCATTCTTGATAAATGGTGATTAAATAAGCTTTCAAATTATTTTTATCCAGATAAAAATCCCAGATTCAATTATTTAACATTTTTCAATTATTAATTCAACAATTAAATTTATCCAATAAATAGCTATATTTGGAACTTAAGTTTTATTCCACTTATTTGATTGATAAACTTCATACTAAAATTCCATTTACATTTCAAATAATTTAAAGTTCAAAATCAAACGACTAAAAATCCGGGTCGTTACAAAGTTGATAATGGAAATTTCATAAATGATAAAAATCTCAATGCGATGATTGATGATATAGCCGATCTGATCAACTAGAAGTAGCCTGAAGCGTGTTGTGTGGTTTTTCTATTTTATTTCAGCTAGTTTGAAGTTGTGTTTGTTTATTTGTTTTATTTTTCCAAAACCGGTTGAAATAATGTGTACTGATGGATATTGATTTGAATTAGTAATCTGCATTGTAATCGTTTTTAGAAAACATTAGCATTTATTTGTGTTCATTTTTTTTTTCAATAATTGGCTAACTATATTATCTTTAATTATTAAGGCATGGACCATTAATATTTGAATGATGATATATGCCTATTAGACAATGCAACCACTCGTACGATTTTGAAAAACTAGAAGTTTTTCTCTGAATTATCTGAAAATATTTCAGCTAAAGTTTCCACTATAGCCAGATCTGCTAATATAATTGAAGGGTTTGGAAGATCCCATAAAGTATTACAAAATGGTACACATGTCTTCGAAATGCATTATACTCAAGCAATTCTAAATGAAGTCTGCTAAACTTTAAGAATATGAGAATGAATGGTTATCATATTGAAACTATCAATGAAAACAATAAAGAATATTTTTGTATTACTCTAGAGTTGAAAGTCAAAAGCTTATTTTAGAACAATTTGGAACAATTTTGACTGGATTATATTACATGAAAATTGGCATAGTTGAATCTCATTCTATAAACATCAGCCAGAAGCTCACAAATACAGAGACATTGATTCTTTGACATGATCGCTTGAATCATCATGGGTCAACTATCATGCATAAAATCGCTAAAAATTCAATTGTGTATGGTTTATCAAGCCAATGGAATTTCCCAAATGATTACTTAGTGCTCTATCTTTACTACTAATAAAGAGAATTCATTGAATAACTTTGCTCGGTGTCTTTCTGAAATACCAAATATACCCTTCCTCTCAACGTGCTTCCGCATCTCTCGTGTGCATAAGGAAAATTAATCAATAGACCTTCATATAGTAAAATCACTTCTAAATCTCCAACATTTCTACAAAGAATTCTAGGTGATATATGGGGCCCAATCCACCCACCCAAAATGTGGACCATTTAAAATTTTAAGGTACTAATTGATGCATCAACTCGTTGGTCACATGTATGTTTCCTTTCTACAAGGAACATGATATTTTACAAATTAGTTTCTCAAATAATCAAATTAAGAGCACATTTCTCCGACCATCAGATTAAATCAATTCGACTAGGCAATGCAGGAGAGTTTACTTCTCGAGTATTTGATGATTATTGTCTATCATTGCGAATTGAAGTTGAACATCCAATGGCTCATATTCACACTCAAAATGGTCTAGTAGAATCATTAATTAAGCATTTGCAACTTATTGCAAGACCGTTGCTTATGCAATCAAAGCAACCTATTTCAACTTAGGGACATGCAATTTTGCATGCATCAAAATTGATTAAAATTAGACCAACGACTTACCATCAATTTTCACTATCACAACATTTTACCGAATCCCAACCAAATATTTCACATTTATAAAAAATTGGTTGCACGGTACATGTGCCAATTAGTCTCCCACTTCGCACTAAAATTGGTCCTCAACGTAGGTTGGGAATTTATGTGGGATTTGATTATCTTGAACCTCTCACGGGTGATGTCTTCACTGCAAGATTTTCAGACCATAAATTTGACGAAACAATCTTCCCGCCATTAGGGAAGAAAAGACTGTTCCAGTAGAATGGCGTGAAATATCATGGAATAATCCATCTATGTCTCATTTGGATCCACGTACTAAACAATGCCAATATGTGGTACAAAGAATTTTGCATCTTAAGAATATCGCACATCAAATGCCTGCTGCATTTAGTGATGTTGGAAAAATAACTAAATCTCATATTCCAACAGCAAATGCACCAGCTAGAATTAAAATCCGAAAAGGACCAAAAATAGCAAATGAATCTAAAGCAAGACAAAAACGTGGAAGACCAATTGGTTCAAAAGACTTGGCGCCTAGAAAAAGAAAGTAACAAAAAATCATCAATTGATAAACCTTCCGAAGAGTTTATAAATGATCTAAAAGATAACTTAAATGAAAATCCCAATTCTCCTCAAAATACTGAAGAAACTATTATCCCGAAGGAATAATAGAAGCTTCCAGAAATGAAATGGCACCTAGAAATAATGAAATCTCAATAATTTACACAAAATACGCAGAAATGTGGGACCGAAGAAAAATAATAATTGATGATGTGTTCTCATTCGCAGTAGCTATTGAAATAAATGAAAGTCATGACTAAATTATGAGAATAATGGTAATGAACCAACTAGCATAAACGAATGTTGAAAAAGACATGAATTGCCAAAATGGAAAGATGCCATCCAAGTTGAGCTAGATTCACTTCAAAACACATGGTGTGTTTGGACTAATAGAGAAAACACCAGAAAATGTTAAACCAGTAGGTTATAAATGGGTATTCGTTAGAAAATGAAATGATAAAAATGAAGTCATGAGACACAAGGCACGATTTGTCGCATAAGGTTTTCTGCAGAGGGCATGTTTTGATTTTAAAGAAACATATTCTCCTGTTATGGATGTCATAACATCTCGATACATGATAAGCCTTATAGTTTCTGAAAAATTAGACATAAGATTAACTGATACTGTGACAGCTTATCTTTACAGTGAATTAGATCCCAAATGTATATAGGTTGCCTGAAGAAAAATCAACGTCGTGTACTCATTAAAACTGAGACGATCATTATATGGTTTGCAATAATCTGGAAGAATGCGGTATAACCATCTGAGTGAATATTTGGTAAAAGCTGGATTTAAAAACAATCTCCCCCTTTTGTTAAATATGCGCTTATATGATTTTTGTTTGATGATAATAAACATATATACATTCGTTTAAATGTATTTGATAATATACTACTTTATTTTTCACAGATTAAATAAATATTTGCTGAATAAAATAAATAACACGGAATTTGAATTCAAACGAATATTTTATTCAAACAAATATTTATTACATCTTTGAATAGTACAATTTCAAGCTCTCACTATTCACTATACAACTCTGATACAAATTCAATTACATCACTATTTTACATATCATCACCTCACTACATATCACTCACACTCATATTTATCTTCAACTTCATTCCAGTTTGAATCCAGCATCTGAGCAATCCGCAAAAATATAAACTAACGCAGTAAAATTGAAAAAGAAATATTTTTGCAATATAAAATGAAATATGATTTTTGAAAATATGATTTGCCTCGGTTATTTGGGTTGTTCGTCATAATTTAAATTTGAATTCATCGTACACGAACAACTTGTGACATACACAGTGTATTACTGTATATGCCACAAGGCTGTGCACACCGATATATACACTTGATTGATTTACAGGGACAGGCGAGCACAGGTCAAACCCAAATGAAAAACCGGGTTCAACTCACGTGCAATAACATTGAAAATCACAACACGAGCACAAGGTCAAACCCGAGTTTTAAAACTGGATTCAACTCAGTCAACTCAAGTGCATCACTACAAAACAAGCTCAACTGGACAGTACCATCTAACCAAGTTCAAAGATGCAAGCATGCACATGTGTGGCCAGTAAAACCAAAGTATCAGCAATGTCGATCCCAGTACAAACACATGAAGGGAATACAACTACAAATGAAAACTGGCAACAACAAGTTCAAGTATGTCAGAGAAAGAAAGGATGAATGCAGTAGCAAGGTTGCAAGCATAAGAAGTGCATGAACACAGTAAACAACAAATTTACAGTGTCGAGTTCATGTATGCAACAAGTAAAATGCAGTATGGCCAGAGTGAAATCAACATTATCACTAAATGAATCACCAGCCACAAGTATGCACAACCAACTCGAGAATATGCACGATCAAGACCAAATGCAAACTGCAGTAGTACACTTGAACAAAATGAACAAGTGGAGCATATATGTAAAGCATGCAAGATCCAACAGCGATACAAATGTCCAATATGCAACATGACCGAGCATTGATCAAAACCAGAAACATTATCAACTCAACAAGAACAGTACAGTCATGAAGTAGGCAAAGAGCTCGAGCACAAGATATGACTACACTGAACAAAAGATCAGAGACCAGTTGATGTTCAAGTTTTACAAGACAGCTACAACACAAAAGTTCTCAAGTCTGCAAAGTAAACATGTAAATGCATAAAACAGTGCAATCATGAAGACTGCAAGAACATGAACATAGGATCAACACAGCCAAATGAAACACATCAAAGAAACTAGTCTCGACCAAATTCAGTAAGGCAATGCACCAGTACAAACTCCAATGACTCAAGCAACATGTCCAGGTACAACATGACAATGCTCAAAGACGCAGTACACATGTATGCAGTGACACAATAATACACATAAAGACCAACAATTATGCAATAGTGAAAAACACAAGTCAGTGGTGAAGCAACAACAATGAATCAGAGCCGTAATATACAATGCATACATGAGTCAGAGCAGTAATATAGGGAATCACATGAACAAGTAACCAAACAACATCATGAGTGAAATTCAAGTACCAGTGAAGAAGGTCGAAGACTACAAGATGAACGAAATTCAACAGTTCAGAGAAATTCACGAACCAAACAAAATACTAGCAAAACCGAGGTTGAACAAGTCAATCAAGTATTCACTGTGTTATACAGGTAAAATGAAAAAGTGCGTATCTTTGAAATGGTCATTACATAATCGAGCAAAGTCAAAATCGAAGCTGTGTCAACCAAGCATCAAAAATACGAAATTGACAAAGCCAGATTTTATCATAAGCATCCAAGTATAATCGAGTGGCCGAGATGAATAAATTGACAAATTCAAACACGAATATACGAACGCAAAAATAGGATTTCAAATCCTATATAAGCCCAATCATCATCGGCAAATTAATTATCGAGTTTAAGCATCAACCAGCAAAAGCAAAAGGAGAAAAATACATACCGAAAAAGCAGAACGAATTCGATCCAAAATTGAAGAAGCCGTAAGCAAATCAAAAGCATCGAAGCCTACTATCGAACGAGATCGAGCGGCACTTCAATTTTGCACAACCCTAGTTTAAATCGCAAGGAGCAAAAGCAAATTAGCAGAAGCCCTAATTCGCAAAGAGGAACGAAAGAGGATCGGCCATATTTTCACAAGCAACAGGAAAAAGGAACGGAGCAACTAAAATTCAAATGGGCTAAAGAAAGAAAAGTGGACCGGCCTTGTTTATAAAAGGGCTTTTTATTTTAGGGTTTAAATTTTAAATAAGGGTTATTTTGTTTTAAATTATTTTTAATTTGTATTTTCTTTTTTAAACCGTTTAAATTTCTAGTCGTGTGACTAGGGGACAAGCTACGTGGCGTAGCTTGAGAATTCGCAACTCGGTAGTTGAGTTGTGGCAGGGTTTTGAGCGTAGAGTTAGATTAGTCAATAGCGGGTATAGCGAGTTTACGTGTGTAAGCGAGAGACTATCTAATTTCTAGTTGAAACCTAGGGGGCAGCACGTAGGCAGGGTTTTGCCGAAGCTGGGTAAATTCTGTGTTGTTCTGTTTTATTCTGTTATTTATATTCTGCGATATCTGTGCTGCTATTCTATGATCTGAATTGAAATTAATTAATAAGCTTCCGCGATTAATTTTTATAATTTATACTATCACCCTATTCACCCCCCCTCTAGGGTGAAATCGATCCTACAATTGTCTCGGTCTACAAATCAAGCATAATACTAATGGCATACTTATCCATCAGTCAAACTACGTTGAGGAAAAAACCTTGAAGCGTTTTCAAATGCATAAAGCATATCCACTTGGTACACCTGTAACGACCCAAAATTTTTGACCTCGAAAATTTGACACTAATACGTTCACTGTAGAAGTGCCGAGCAATCGAACGCCAAAAATTCCAGATTGTTAGGTTAAAGAAGAAAAGTGGTAGAAGAAGAAACAGAAAACAACAGCATCGAATCTCACAATCGCAGCGAAACAAAATATAATACAAAAACAGCAGCACTTACACAAAGAAAGCTATAAATGTCAATTTATACAATACATCAAAGTACAATCATTCACAAATAAAATGGACAGATATAATAACCTGTCCCAGACTACTATTAATACAATCTCAAATACACAACGGGATATACTTCATACGTCCCTGCTGTCCAGCTCGTCTCCTGAACTTCAAAACGTCCTAACCTGAAAATCTGCAATACTCGGTTTGACCCGAGCATTACAATAAAGTAACACCCGAGTCAGGCTGGAAACCAGCGTGACTAAACCCATATAACTTGAAACACTAAAATTATAAAGATTTTTTGAAAACCAGGGTAACTCGTTAGTCACTACGAGTTTTATCTTACTATAGCCAAACCCTTATTTCACAAAATAATATCTAAGTACCGTTACTTAGTTTCAATGGTCCAGTTCACTTAATTTATTCCATTCCAGCCTATTTGATTATATAATCTAATCTATAAAGAATAATGGTAGTTACTAGTTGAAGTGGTTCTGGATATCGTTGATATCTGATCCTAGTCCCTTCGAAATCCAAACGTTGTCTTTTAAGGCCCAGTTGTTAAATAAAACAATTTAATTAAACTTCAGAATGTCATACACACACAAAAATTCATCATACAGATATCTATTAAATAAATGATTCACATTTATCAATAGATTAATACAGGCATTTCATATCACAGAATATAATGAATTAACATACTATGGATATTAAGAAACCCAAGCATTCAATTCAAACTAATCATTCATAGGCTAGGTAAATTACTCACACAATTTCCAATTAATTTAATTTACACAAATGTTTAATTTCCTATAATTCTGCTTAATTAACATTAATTAATTACAACTATTTACTTTATTTTAAATCAAATGTTTGAAATTAATTAATGATTAACTTATAAAATCACTTAAGTCCTTTGATTAATTAGAGTTCAAATCATCTTCCTTAATTATCCACTTAATTACATAATTTAATTTTATTTGAAATAAACTTAGGAATTTATTTAAAATAAAATTTACCTAATATATAATTACCATACATTAAACAAATTAAGTTCAATACATTTAATTTCATAATCTTTTGGTTTGAAATTTGCTTTGAAAACTTGTTCAAAAATTTCTCTTTTAAAAACTTGATTAATTTCATACATTTTAAAAAAAATACTTGGGCCAAAGCCCAAACTACCCGATCACAAACTCGAGCTATACTCCATCTTCCCAGACCTCTCTTCCTCTTTATTTCATAAAAAAAATTGTTAATTACCCTATGGTCCAGACTCGAGTCCAACCCGATACCAACTCAAGCCAAATCAAAATCTTTCCCGACTCTCTTACTAACTACAGCAACACTCAAACCTGTCACACGAACACACGTGAACGTGCACATCGAGATGACACCATTTCGATCATCGTCGCCACCTCCGACCTATCGTCGACGACCCTCTCCATCAGTTCGACCACCAGAAAATTCCTTTAACCCGGTGCAACGAAATCGAGCAGTCGAACACCATCAGGCACAAAACCCAGTTTCCAAAATCGGCTCGCACCGCCCAACTTCGACAATCGTACACCACGTCGCCAAACCCAGACCTTCGCCATAGATCTACGCTTCTTTTCCCCCTACTCCGGCCCCTTCTGATGCGACCACAATGTCGAATTCCCCTTGACAACAACATCAACCCGTACAGGGTCTGAAACCCTACTACGCCGTCATTCAGCCACCACGCTGTCTAGAAAAATATGTGGCCATTTTTCCAATGACCATCGACCCACTGCAACCTCCGGCTCCAACCCCGTGGCTACAGAACCTCGTGACCACCAGATTTCGATGAAAAACCCAAATTTCGATCATCTTCGATTCCTTCTGAAATACCTACTTAAAAATCACAATACTCCAATAAAATTATCAAATACAAAGATCAATTCAATCATGCATGAGAAACATTTAATTTACATAATTGATTTCTGACCTGTTTTGATTTTTCACTGTAAATTCATTGTTTCAGGTAATTATACTTAATAGTTTCACTTGAAAACATTTCTAAAAATAGGATTTCTTGTTTACAAACACATTTCCTTTAAACATCATAAGCTATAAATAATTGAGTGAAAAGAAGTAAATTTTTAAATGAAATTTTGGTCTGTGATAACAACGGGAGACATGCATTTACACGCACAGGCATGCATACAGTATTCAATCTATTTTTCAGACAAACACATTCATACGACTATGTAAATCATATTCAAGTCATTTCCACAATCATATTTTACATGCACAGTGATATAAAGAGAATTTGGTTTAAAAGAAATGATGTTTACTCACTGACAAACTTGGAACTGAGAAGCAGGGTTTTGAACTGCAACTTGATCTTTGATTTGATCTCGATCTTCTTAGTTGAACTTTGAATCTTGCTTTGGTTCAGTTGAAACTTGAAGTAGTTTGATTTAGCTTCTTTTCTTTTTCTGGTTTTTAGTTTTGGTTTCCCAGATTTTAGTTTGTTTGTTTTTAAAATGAAAGAAAGTACGACTTTTTGCTATATATATAATAGTGTATTAAAATGAAGAAACAATTTTATTTTGACACTTGTTCACAAAGCCTCTTTACTAGCTTACAAATGACTAAAGCAAATATTATATATTTATTTATTTATATCTTTTATATTTTCTTCTTATATGATTTATATTTATACTTTTATATTTATCCTTATTTTAATTTTAAACTAAGATTATTAATATTTTAAATCAATAATTAAATATATATACTAGTGTATACTAGTGTTTTAAAAAAATGTAGAGTTTTAAATTATTTGTAAAATATTTACTTTGAATTTCAAATCATAGTTTTATTCACAACCCATATATGTATATGAATAATAGCATATTTTATTTGCTTTGAAATAATAAGTTTCGCAAATTTAAATATTTATATTAGAAGAATATCAAATTAATATTTATATCTAGATTATCAGAATTATTTGTTCAACTTATAAATCTGTATTTTTAATAATTTAATCCAGTTAATTACCAATTAACAGATGTCCAAAAATCCGGGTTGTCACATTCCTCCTCCCTTTAAATCTTTTCGTCCCCGAAAAGGAACAAAGCAAGAATTTTAATTACAATGCTTATTATCAGTTAAATTATCCTTAAACATTTTAACTCTTAACTCTTTTTATTTAAATTTTTAAAACACTTTAAAAATCTACATAATATTATCAAAATAGTTTTTATAAAAAATACCTTTTTATAACTCGATGTTTCAACAAGTTCATCCTTGTTCTCATAGAAATTCGTCATACGTTGATCAAGCATAGGACCGAAAATCTATAAGTACTTAGCAGACCCATTTTCAACACTAAGTGAAAATACTTAGAAAACTTTTGTGAAAATATAGAAAACATTTTTGTAAGAATGCTCTGGAAATCATCACCCCCTACATGATCGCAGTTAGCCCGATGGTTACTTCGCCATCCCAGCAAAATCCATAGAAAACTGAAGGCCTCCGTGCCCCTCGATTACACCATGAAACTACCACAAATCGCAGCTACACCTAGTGTTACGTTGCCATCAAGGAAAAAACCATGTAACTGTAGGCATCAGTGCCCTCGAATTTCGCTGCCAAATGAAACTTCACCACACAGACAACATAAATCGCAGACTACATCAGTCGAGTCCCAATATAGCCTGTAGGCACTCACTGCCACACGATTCATAGATTGCAGTCAACCGATGTTACGTCGCTCTCTCAGCGAAATCAAACGTAGACCTTAGGCAATCACTGCCCCTCGACTTCCGCTATGGAGCACAGTAGATCGTAGTTACCTTGAGTTACACTATCGTCATAGCATAACACCAATGTCTCTATAGGCATTAGTGCCCTTAACTTTTGCTACCCCAACTACAATCCTCAGGACCTTCAGTTTGTCCGGACATCCTCTGAGATCAAAATTTAGAACCGCCCTTAGGGATCAAGGCAGAACCACCCCATGGATCTCCTACTAAGTTTCAACTCTAAATGGGAGTGCCTTTTTCGCCACAACATTCTCAAGACATATTACACATATAGTATCTTTCAAATCATACTCTTATATGTATCACATATAAATCCCTTTTACACAAAATCAATATCTCAAAATCGATAGTTTCCAAACTTGCCTTTCCAAATTCCAAAAATTGATTTTTCCCAAAAATCAAAAGCCTTTCAAAATCAATGGGTTCCAAAAACCTTTTTCCCAAATCGTTTTCATAAAATCATTCATATATATATATAAATTTTTTCTTTTAACTAGAACAAAATATTTTCTTGAATCACTTCCTACTTATATAAATTCCCTTTTATACTTCAAATATTTTTCAAAGATCTTTTCTTCTGGTTATGGATTCAACAAGGAGAGTTTATCATATATAACAAATATATATATACACACACACACACACACACACACACACATACTTCATTTATGCTAAATCAAATATCCAAGTTTGATTTCTCAAAATATACTTTTCCCTTTCAAAAATCATTTTTACATTTTTTTTTCAAAATTTTCAATATCTATTTCATTCAAGCACGTACGATGTACATATACCGTCAGTACGCATTATCAAATCCGATCGCTCACTCGATCACACAATTTCACTTTCAAATTAGTATTGTCCACCCGAGTTCCTAGTGCAGACTCAGATCTGTTTTCTTGATCAGAAACCGTCATTCTCCTTGCATAGCCATAACTATGATAGAGAATTTCCAAAATCAATCAAAATCCATATCCAGGGTTCGCCGTTGAAAATCGAGTGAAAAATCTCAACTCAGATTGATATACTATCTCATAATTCTGTGCTCGAATCTAGATCAAATCGTTATGCGAATAAAATAATATACATATATCCTACATATTTATCTTCATTGATTATTAGCTAAATCAATTTTCTTTTTATTCACATTCATTTTGATTTCTATTCACTTATTCATAATTGTTTCAAATTCCATTTGTGTTATCACTTCAATTCTTATCTCAATTGGTATTTAATTATAAATAGTTTACCCTCTGACCAGCTTGAATTTAGAAAATAGCTTGAAAAGTTTAAAATAGTTAAGTAGCTGTAAAATAGTTATTAGTTGTAAAATAGCTATTAGTTGTAAAATAGCTGTAGGATAGTTAAGTAATTATAAAATAGTTGTAAAATAGTTAAATAGTTGTAGAATAGTTAGATAGTTGCAAAATAGTTGTAAAATAGTAATTAGTTTTCATGATAGTTGTAAAATAAGTATAGGATAGTTTTGGTTTGAAAAAGAAAGGTTGTATAGTAAATAGCTAGATAAAAATGAGATTTGAAGGCAATTTATATTAAAACAATTTATTTGAAAATAGTTCAGAGTCAAACTGGTTCAATTTCCTAGTCTTCATTCCAATCAATTTCCAACTTCCACTTCCATTTACATTGATTCAATTTCAATTTAACTTGAATTAACCTTGATTCCATTCCAAATTCAAATCAGTTCCCATTTGAATTTAAACTTAGTCAACTTCGATTACGAATTCAAATCAAATTTCAATTTGAACTAATTTCAATTTCGATCTCAACTTTAAACCATCTCGAATTATATAAATTGGAGTTAAATTTTTAAATGTTGATTTAATCCCTTAAATCAAATTTACCTTTACTTTTAGTTTAACCTCCTAAGTCTTTAAACAGTTTAATTCTGAGTCCAAATTTCTAATATTCATTTAAATTACCTTTACTTAACTTATTTCAAGGTTCCAGTAAGAGTTCAATAATTTAATCTTCGGAATCCAATTTATTACCCAATTTTAACTTCTAACTTTGAAACCAATTATTAACAATTGCAGTTTGCAAATTCATTCTTAACATTTAAATCTGAAGTTTAAAGTGATTCCATTCCATAAATAATTTTTTTTTTCTAAAAACCAAAATCTTTTAAATAGTTTTTAAAATAAGGTTTTAATTCCCTTTAATTTCAGTAATGGACATATATTATCTCAATTCACTTCTTAGTTTATTTAAACAATTCAATTCACAGTTCCATAGATTATTAATAGCAACAGAATGATAGAAGAATATGTCAAAGTAAATAAACATCCAAATTATCTAAAATATCCATCAATAGCATCCATTTCCAATTTCCAAAACTCAAACCCGTTTTGAGATCACACATAACTCCTTTTTCAATTCAACCCATTTAACTTCCCAAAGTTAAATCTCAATTTCATCTTGAAATTTCCAATTCAGGTTGTTCGTTAAACTTATTTAACTTCCCTAAGTTAAGTTTAATTCATTTAATCCAGTCAACCATACTCAATTTGAATTCTCCATTTAAAATTTTCAAACTTCATATCAATATCCTTTCCCGCTTATAAATTCAAAAACTTATTTCTCTTTGGGTTTTTACATCACATTTCAGGAGGAAATTCAAAATTCAACCCTTAATGTTTACTTCCAATCAACTTGATATTATGTATATCTACTTATATATACATGTTTATTTCAATTGCACACTAAGTTATACTTTCAAATTTAAACCATTCTTGGTTTTTAATTCAAAACAAATTCCTTTAATATTTTTAAAACAACTCTTATTTTGAAATAAGATTCCTACATTTTAAAAATATTATTTATTATATCTTTTAACACTTTGAAACAATTTAAATTTTCGGGACTTAGATTTAAAACTTCACAATTTAAATTCTTTTCAATTAATAAGTCATACTTTTCTAAATTGTTACTTCCTTAAAACATTTCATTCTGCTTTATCATTAATTATTTTCGAAAAATAAACACCCCATTATTAAGATACAATACCAATATATGATAATTATCATATCTAAAAATCATACACACCATATATTCCATAATCATTTAATGGAAAATCAAATCAAGGTAATTTATTTCAATACTTAGAAAATTCTTTTGAAGTTTCTGGGATTTAAATTCAGTTTTGAATCCATTTTTAGCTCAACTTATCTGCATAGTTAATCCTTACCCAAATTGCTATTTGGTTATATACATATGTTACCACTTAATTCTTATTATTATATTTAATTTCAGTAATCAACAACCAATTACCTTAATATATATAAAATTAGAAAAATTATTGCTTTATATATCAAAATATAAGCTTATATAAAGATTATTTTTAAAATCGCTTTTAAAATCATTATATAAGAAAATAACAAGTGCGTGGAAGAAAAGCGGATTACGGACCTTAAGGCTAGGATAAACACAAGAGGGGGGATGAATAGTGTTTTAAGGAATTACTAAATCTTTTTGAGTTTATGTTAATTAGAACACAAATGTATGCAATATGATCACAGAATCAAACACAGATGCAGAAATAAAGTAAAAGCAGTAAAGGAAAGAACACACCGGATTTTATACTGGTTCAGAGTTACCCTACATCCAGTCCCGCACACAAGTACGAATTTCCTCTCAAAAGCAATCTTTACAATTACACCCTCGATTTCAAGGTTACGAGGTACACCTCTCTAGATTCACAATCCTCTGGGTAAAGATACTTGATTCAAGGGCAACAAGTTCACCCCATAGATTTCCTACGCTACAATCATATCTTTTCTAACTTGATTGATTTCCAAGGCCACAATCACACCTTTTCTCGCTTGATTGATTTCTAAGGCTACAATCACAGCTTTTTTCACTTAATTGATTCCAAAGAAGTCTATAACTCTGAATAGCACTGAGGATCTTGTTCAGATAGTGATAGAGAATCAAACCAGAAATGAGCTAGCTAGATTCAATGGTGATTTCGGCAGAGTAATGGTAAGAATGTGTATAAAGAATGTGGAAGAAGAAGAGGAGTGAAAACTACAAAACTATGATTTTAAATTCGCTGAAAACAACCCTTATTTATAGAAGAACAACAGCCATGTCCATTCTTAAAGGATATGACGAATAGACACTTCTTTTGAAATTTAAATTTTGAAATCAACTGCCACTATGTCAACATGGGTATCTTGAGTATGTCTACATGCCAAAGGAAATTTTGTTGTTTTGTTTTTCTTTGAAAATAACTTTTATCTTATATTAAAACTATTTTAAACTTTTATAAATATACTTAACTACAGTTAAAATGCATAAATACATATAGAGAATAATATTTTGGAATATATAAAATTTTACTATAAATTTATATTTAAATCTAAGTATAAATATTAAAAATTAAATATATTGTTATTTAAAAGATAGTTTAAAACCAAGGATAATTTATTTTGAAATTAAAGATTATTTGGAGGCTAAAAGTATTTAAAATCAGGATAGATGTTTTTTATTCTTTCAAAAGGAAGATTTTGAAATCATTTTGAAAGCAAGATAATTTTGTAAAATCATTTTGAATAAAAGTTAGCGGATACAAAATAATGTTCCACTAGATTTTTCGTAGGTTCCATCCTACTTAGGGTTCCATCCCTTTAACGCGCTCGAAGTGGATTCCATTCCACGAATAAATTGGATTTTAAGATGCCAGTGCTTTTCTAGGAGTTTTCACAAAATTCCTAATTAAATTACTAGAAATCTTGAACTCTTGATAACCTTGATACTCATGAGTCTTCAATCTTAATATCTTGAATCTCTATACTGTACCGTCTTCATTCTTGGTACCTGCATGGTTAAATCCTGCATATACATATATATCTAAACTATAATGTTAGTATTTATATTTTATAATTTTGTTCTAAGGTTGTTGTCATCAAAACCATCATCTCAAGGACTAACAATCTCCCCCTTTTTGATGATGACAACCTTTGTTTATAAAATATTACTTCTATCCTAATAACTCCCCCTAAAATTAATAAATCCCCCTTAATCTATGCCTAACTATCCTATTTTATACTTCTCCCCCTTTGTCATCAACAAAAACTAACTCGAATCTATATAATCTGCAAACTATATAACTCCCCTCATTCTTGGACTAAAGTACCTGCATTAATAAACTATACAATGGAGTATATAATAGATAGATTAAGAGATAATTATACTGATAGACATGATAATTAATTAAAGATCATATAAATATTAATGCATATTTATACATGTTTTGCACACCAGATATCAATCCAAACCAAATCGAATCAAATCAATCAAAGCAAACAATTCAAATCAAACAAAGCAATCAAATCAAACATTACGAGGAACTTCCACCCATCCTTCTTCTCCAAATATAGGGCCTGCTTTAATGGCATCCCAACTTTCATTATCAGTGGTGAGAGAGACTGGAGGATGTGCTTCGTTATCATCCTTGTGCAGGGAGGAAATCATCCATCATATTGCATCGAAATGCCTTTCTTGCTCCTTGATCATCTGCATTTGACTCAACTCTATGTGTCGCTGGTTATGAAGAATGAACAAAAGAATATTCTTGAAAGAATTAAGAGTCTCTTCAAGATTCTCGAATAAATTATGAATTGGATTGGTCATATTTTAGTCTGTGAGAAGAATGAGAGACAAAGTAGATAAGAAATAATATTAAATGATGAATTCTAGAAGAAATAGGTATTTATAGGTGTAGAAATTCGTTTGAAATGAATAGACATAAGGTAGTTATTCAAATTTCAAATTCAAAATAAAATGTCATTTTTGACCAACACATGTCGACGTAGTCATAGGTGGGATGTCGACATGGTGTAGTGAATTTTGATTGCTTATTTTGACTTTGTGAACAATTGTGTGTGTGTGTGTATATATATATATTTATATGATATACTAACATTTATTCTGGAGATAAGATAATCTAGATAAAAGAAAAGAAATTCAATTTCATTTCATACTAAGACGATACAATGATTAAACATTAAAAACTACACGAACATTCAAATCAAAACAAACTGAAGCTAATACAACAAGACATGAAAAGGTAAACTAGTTAGAGGAAGATGAAGATGAAGATAATCCAAGCTTCTTGCTGACTTTGGAGATAAACTTGTTCATCTTGGATGAAATTTTATCCAACTTCTTACTAACGGATCGTATAAGAATCCGTTGATTCTCGACAATAGTCTTTTGATTTATGAGAAGGGTTTTGTTGGTTGGATTAAGAGGATGGTCAATGCTTTCCAAAGATGTTTCACCTTCTTCTTCTTCTTCTTCAATTTGTATTTCATCCCCTTCTTCTTTTTCTTCCTCTTCTTCCTCTTCCATCTCCTCATGAGCCAAACGCTCTTCCTTTTCGGCAAGAGTCTCATAAGGTTGAAAAATAAATTGAATTTTCATAAGAGAAATATTGGAATGATTGAAAACCTTTCTTGAAATAAATTCTTCTCCTGAAACCTACTCCAAAATAGTTAAAAATCTGAGTGAGATAATTCCATGATACAAAGTATTCTCACCCATTTCAAAAAATTTGGGACGAAGTTCACCAAAATAACTTGCGCCCAATTAATATCATAATTTCCAAAAATAGCAAAAAGTGCTTTGCAAACTTTTGAAGTAGGATTTTTATTCTCGCTTTTGGTCAAAAGTTTCGATTTTTGAATTCAAAATCATCATTTCCTTCGAAATTGTGATGAAATGTCTCACGATCATTTTCATCAATATTAAAACTAGAAAGATCCATTCCCATACTGTAACGCCCCGCCTCTTCATACGCTTTAAATCGACGATAAACCACACACGTCAGACTTAAACCATACAGAAGGGTGGATTGTTATGGGGTAAATAAGAAAAGTAGAGAAAGAAAAAAAACAAAATATAATCTTGCAGCGGAATGATAAAATATAATAATCAAATATGCAGTTCATGAAGCTGTTTTATAAACATTTAATTATATTTATACAATACATATCAGAGTTGCACATACCAGTGAACAATAATCAATGCAGCGGAATACAGTGCGTAGTGGAACAATATAATAATAATAATAATGAAATCTTCGTTTTCGTCCTCCAGAAATAAAGTCTTCAATTCCTGAAATGCTCGGACTGACCCGAGCGAATTGAAAAGACAAAACACTCGAGTCAGAACTAAAATATCTTATGTGAGTTAAATCAACGGAAATAAATATGAGTGCAGTAACTTAAAAGATTCTCGGGATTCACATCTTCTAAGGATCCGTTAAACTATTTACTATGTAGTAATATTTCGCTATTATAATAGTGTCTAATAGTAAAATAAACTTACTTTTAAATAGCGTTAAGGAGTGACCCAATATTCCCCTTAACACAAATAATGCCAATAGTCTATACAGTACCGTAATACCTCCTAATCGGGAGGCTACCAGAGGATACTCCATAGGTATGACACAAATAGAAACTCGTACAAGACGCGCTAGGGTAGGTGACACGACACAACTAGGCAATGCCAGGGTAGATATACAATTGCTATCCGGGCTGGTGGTAACGCGTAGCAGCTACTACCGCCCAACTCGAACAACACCCCCAAAATAAAAAATCAAAACTGGCCGCCGAATAAATCCAAAAGTCAGAGTATAATATCGAAAGAGTGCGTCCGATAAGAGGGGCTACCTCCTTGGCCCGAGAATCGCTCCTGTTTTAGCCACCTTATGCCAACTCACGGGAGTCGGGTCCACGTATTTACCTAAAAGGAAATGCCGCGACCATCCTACTTCATTCTGGAATCTCCACCGCGTACACGATTGTTAAAGTGGTTTTCGGAGTTGGCAGAGAGTATGACAACTTTCGATCTCGGTCTCTTCAACAGCCAAACGTTATTATAACACCGCGGTCATTTTAAAATGATTATACTTCAAAACCAGAATATAATATCCATTTCAAAACCGTATAAATACGATATCATTTCTATTTTAAAACCAAATCAATATGATATCATTTTAAAGAAATCCAAAATCGATATAATATCATTTTTATTTCAAATATATCCTTTTCCCAAAATCATAACACTTTCCAATCATAATACCTTGAAATCCATAACTTTGAAACATAACTTCCAATACTTAAATGGTTTACTATTAAATTACTTTATATCATAAACTAGCTTCTTTAATTTCGCAATCAATTCCAATATAGATTTAAATCCTCAAATAAACCATTTCAAATTTCATATATTTCAAAGCTTTAATATTCAATGTTTCAAAACTAAATTTTACAATTTTTATATATATATATATATATACCAAATTTACTTTACTATTATTTAGCTTTGAAATATTTAATTAATAAATCTAGTATCCTCTATATAAACTTCAAATTTCAACAATTTAATATTCCTCAATTTATTTAGACTTGAAATATTCACTTAAATCACCTTAACCCTGAATTTTGTTATAAAACCATATTCTTTTAAAATCTAAATTTCAATAAGTTCCAAATGGATTCTTATTAAATATAATTCTTAATTAAATAAAATCTCAATCACAACTATCTTCTCTGCCTTGATAAAAAAATCAATATAACTCTATATTAAATATAATTTAAGTAAATACTTATCCATATTATATTTAATAAAATCAAACTTTATTTTATACTTTAAACCAATTTTATACATAGCATAAAACCGAAAATTTAACTATATATAAAATAACCTTTATCAAATATCCAAATCAATACCTCATAAAATCATATATATATTCTTTACAAAACCATAGAAATCTTTTCAAAATATTATTATATATAGACCGCGGTGTCTGTATATAATTTCTACCTTATGGTTAAGTGATACGGATATTTATCATTTTAATCCGTAATTTAAAATAAAAATTTGCGGTTATATATCATTTCAAACCGCAATCCCGAATGAAATAAAAATGCATAATAACTTGCAGATTATGATGATATAAACAAAACATCCATTCATCCATCATAAAAATCATACATCCATCACAATCATCATCCAAAACAATAAATCAACATCCATATATAATCGATAATATATAACAGGTAATAACTGGCAGTTATATTTAATAAGAAATTAAATAACGATTTAATTTAAATAAATGCAATAACTGAGATGATGATTAATAATATACTAAAAAGTCATAAATAAATGCATAATCACAACAAAATTTAATTTAACAAACATAAGAAATTTTAAAAGTTGTGTGTGGGTTCAAACACTCACCTTTTGAATTTAAATTGAATCTAAATTCAATTTAAACCCAAAAATCAAACAGTCTCCAAATCCGTCCAAACCAGCGTCAAAAAGTTCGGAATTCCAATGCGAACCTAGTAGAGAAAACCGCGCATGAAACTTAGTCCGTATGTGAAAGTTATCATCGTTAAACGATTTGAAATTGAAATTAGAAATTAGAAAAATAAAAACAAACAACAACTCACCATCTTTGCCACGTCACTCTTCATGTTCGCGCATCTCAGAGTGAAAACCCTAGCTCGCGCACGCATCTGCAGCCGCCCCAAACCCTTCGTTCGTCGTCGATAAACCCACGACACCATCCACATCAATCTCCCAGCGCCGAGCGCACCGTCGTGGACACACTCCCTAGCCGCGGCCACTTCGCGATCGAAGCCCTTGCCCTAGCAGCAGCCGCCGCCGGTATTGAAACCCTAGTTGAATTTTCTCGGCCAATCCAACCGTTGAATCTTCAAACGAATCACGTCGATGCCATCCCCTCGGTCCCCTCTACACAATGGTACCAACGATTTGTCGATCCATCACAGTCCATTGACGATCAACGAATGGTCGTGAAGTTTGCTCGATTTATGGCCACATCGAACCTCGAATTGAAAAATGAATTATATTCCTGACTTGCGCTCGTCGAGAGCTTCGAATTGATATAAAATTTGATAGGGTTTGTGGAGTTTGAATTTTCACTTTGATTTTGAATTGCGGTTGGAATTAGGTGTTTATCTGCCATTGAGGTGAGGAGGTGAATAGAACGTATAGAAATGAGGAACAGAGGCTGCTAGGGTTTATCACCGGGTATTTATAGGCAAGGTTGAAATAGAATAGAAGGGCACGATTGAATATATGTGCTAACGACAAGTGGCCCAAAAAGCCCGTTCTGACTCTGGAACGAAATTGGGTCTGCCCATATATCAAAATAGATGTTTTAAAATATTTTAAACACGATGGAACAAGTTTCAAGTTCAAATTCCATCGTATGAAGAAGTTACGCTAAAATCAATTTATTTCAAATTTATTTCAATTTATTTCAATTTCATTGATTTCAAGGCGTTTCGAGTCCATACTATCAAACGACAAGTCCGATCGCTACGAAACTCGAAATCCTACAATAATTCACCGTTACGGTCCGATGAAACTTGTTTCGCTGAAATCCGAGTCAATGGCCCAAATGGCTTTTTTTTACATTAATTAATTAAATTAATAAATTAACAAATTAAATCAAATATTCAATTTCAACTCTACACTTAACAAATTTCATCATTTTCAAATTTCTAAACTAATTTACCCAAATTTAAATGTCAAACTAGAGTTGATTCAATCATAAATTTCAGCATAAATTCAAATTTCATTATATTCATCGGTTATAAATAAAATATTCAATAATTCCATTGAATTCACTATTCATTCTTATTATCCAATTCAATATTGTAAAGACCCAGAATTTTCGATCCCAAAATTTCCAGATAGTTTGGGAAAAGAAGAAAAAGAAGAACAGAAGCATCAACATCTCACATTCGCAGCGGATAAAATATAATAACAAATAATAACAGTTATAAAAAGGAAACTATACTTGTTAAATTTCACTTTAATATATCAGAGCTACAACATATATACAAACACTGGACATATACAATCAACATGTCCCAGATATACAACAATATATCACAGCGGAAACACTCCATACGTTTCTGCCATCGGGCTTGCCTTCTGAGCTCCAGAATGTTCTTACCTGAAAATCTATAATACTCGGTCTGACCCGAGCATTACATCAAAGTAACACCCGGGTCATGCTGGAAACCAGCGTGAGTAAACTCATCTAACATGGAATACAACAGCATAAAACTTACATAAAACCCGGGGTAACTCGTATCAATTTACAAATTCACAATTTGTTATAGACATCATTTATTTCACACATCAATTTCTAAGTACCAAAACTTAGATTAAATGGTCCAATTCACTTAAATCATTCCATACTAGCCTATTGATTTCACATATCAATCTATAAAGAATCGAAGTGGTTTCGGCTATTTATTAATACCCGACTCCGGTATCTTCGAATTCAATACCATCTTAACCCAAGTTATTCAAGTGAAATACAATTTAACTTTAAATACAAGATGTCACTTTTACACCGTAATTCATCATCGACAGATAACCACATTATCACTGTCTGCCCAAACATATCATCTCACAAAACATTTTAATCTCAGAAATATCAACCAATCATTCATATACAAGATTAATTAGTCACACCATTACTTTAATCATTTTTAATCCTGCTTACTTAATCATTAATTAATTGCAAACCATTAATCGATCATCCCTTAATTTCTCTCTAATTACATTGAGTAATTAGCCTTTAATTAATTAACCAAATTAATTTAACTATCGCCCATTCACAATTAATTACATTTATCCTTAATTAATTACTCACATTTATTATCCAATAATCACTTACATTGATTAATTATTCTTTAATTGATCACACTCATAAATTAACTAACCCTTAATTAATCAATTCTCTAATTAATTACAATAAGTAATTTATCCTTAATTACTTCCCTTAAGTAATTACCCTTTAATTACTTCCATCATGTAATTATCACATTGGTTAATTAATTGCATTGGTTAATTACATTTATTAATTTACCTTAATTAATTAACCTTAGTTAATTAGCCTAAATCAAAATTAGTCACAACTCCAAATTTTTCTTTTGCTAACAATTTATTTCTCTTTAATTACTAATTTATCAATCAGCAATTAATTATTAATCAGTAATTAATCGTTAATTACTTATTAATTAATCTATAATTATTAATCAGTTAATAAATTTAAATGATAAATCATTTATCTTAATTAATCTCTAATCACCAATTCATTGATTTCTAATTGCCACTTAATTAATTTCTATTAATTAATTTATAATTCTGAACTATTGATTAATTAATCCGTAATTAATCAACTTTAATAACTTCCATTAATTTATTAATCTTTAGTTAATAATCAATCAATTAAATAATAAATCCTAATTACCAAACCTTGATTAGTTAATCACATTAATAAGTCAATCCCCTTAAATTGATTACATAAATTAATCATCTTCTAATGCATTAAATAAATAATCCTTTATTTAGTTACATCATTTAATTCACCCTTGAAACATTTAGGAATTTAACTTATTATACAATTACCTCTAAACAAACAATTTTAAAACAAATTAAAACTTTGAAAAAAAATTGTTTAAACTCGCTAATACCTTATTCAGACCTAACTTATATTTTCTTTTGGAACTTATTTACTTTGCTAAACTTTATACTTGATTTACTACTATAACAATCGAGCAGAAAAACTTCGAGTTCAGGCCTGAACCCAAGCTTGTTTTACCCGAGGCAAACCCGATCCCACACTTAGTCCATCTTCTTTCCCAGTCACCGCTACTTCTCGTCTTCCCAATCTAATCACATCAGTACACAAACAGGACACCAAAATACACGCGCACATGCACGTTTGGCCAGAATCTCTCCGACCATCGCCACCCCTCCTCCCAAATCGTCGACGACCCGCTCATCAGACCCGACCCCTTAGAAACTCAAACCATCACTTGAATCAAAAACGAGGTGTTTAACACCATCGAAACCAAAAAACAGCCAACAAACCCTTCGCGCCGCCGCCACAAACCACTCCTTGCCACCGGAATTCACCCAGAGGTGCGGCGTCGACCACTACATCGATCCCTCCCGGACCGCATGCTCGAACCCATACCATGTCACTACTAGGATCCAAGATCCCACCATGACCATAACAGCCCTAAAAATCCCATATCGCCGTCGCTCTGGCTCCCCGACCACCTGAAAAATCTCTGACCAATTTTCCCTTAATCCACATTACTACGGCCACCTCTACCACCAACGATGATTCCTGAAATCATTTCGTCCACCAGAAATTTACAAAAGAACAATCTCTGGTCAATACAGGAAATTTCAAAATCCCAAACTTAGAAATTGTGAAATGATTGTCATAATTCATCATTTCCTTCAACGAACGCGATTACACAAACAAGGATCCAAATCTTGATGGTTATATCTTGGCTAAAACTTGATCACTACTATAAAGTATACATTTTACAAGTCTATATTTCAATATATTCACTGAAACCAGTTTTAAAATGAAGTACACCTCGTGACTAACATCTTTTCTTTTATCATCACCATTTAAAACTAGTTAGATTTAGTGGTGGAAATTTTTGAAGTCAATCTTAGCATATATTTTTTTTGAAATCTTACAGAGCAGTGTTAAAATGGTGAACATCCTAGCTTTTCTGGTTTTAGTCACTTGTTTATTCTCATAAATGGGTACATATATTCAAACAAAATAACTTAACAAACCACACATAAATCCCATGCCAAAAACATAAGTTACAGTATAATAAGGATTTTATTTACCCACCTGCAATTTGCTTGAACAGAGAACAAGCTTGATTATTTTACTTTTGAAATCTAGATTGCTTTTGGGTTTGAGATGATATGATGTTGTTGATGTTGAATCTTCGAACTTGTTAGTTTGCTTGATATATTTTGATTCGAGTCTACCTTTGCTAGATCCTGATCTCCTCTAGTTTATAGGATTATGATTGTGACGCCCCACCTCTATACCCACTCTAGCCAAGGACACTACGAATTTTCATCACACTCTCCGGTCTCTTTCAATTTTGAATCGCTTCAATCTTTGAAGGATCCACTGATATTCCGAATTCGGAAATAATATGACCGAGAAACTTCACACGAGATTGCCAAAAGTGGCATTTAGAAAACTTTGCTTTTAGTTGATTACTCCTAAGAGTTTCCAACACAATCCGAAGATGCTTTTCATGCTCCTCCTCGGTTTTTGAATACATAAGAATATCATCAATGAAGATGAGAACGAATCGATCGAGGAAATCTTTGAAAACTCGATTCATAAGGTCAACGAAATAAGCCGAAGCATTTGTTAAACCAAATGGCATAACAAGCCATTCATAAGATCCATAACGAGTACGGAACGATGTCAAAGGAATGCTATCGTCTGCAATACGAAGCTGATGAAAACCGGTTGTTAAGTCTAATTGTGAAAAGGCTTTAGCACCACTAAGTTGATCGAATAGATCATCAATCCGAGGTAAAGGATATTTATTCTTGATAGTTAGATCATTAAGCTTGCGGTAGTCAACGCAAAGCCTAAGTGTACCATCGGATTTCTTCACAAAAATAGCCGAAGCTCCCCAAGGCGAGGAACTAGAGCGAATAAATTGCTTTGTCTCCAATTCGGATAATTGTTTGCGCATCTCTTCATTTTTCTTATTGGACATGCGATAAGGAGGACTAATGATGGTTGAGCTCCAGGAATGAGATTAATTTTGAACTCAATTGCTCGCTTAGGTGGTAATCCTAAAACGGGCTGAAATATGTCGGAAAGTTCACGAACAACGTGAATAAGAGAAATAATATCTTCCTCATCATCATTATCGTCATCATGAGGATTTATTGAATATAAAGATTCAACCAAGCTGGAATCCGAATCTTTAAGATCAATAGAAATCTGCTTAACATATTGAGGATGTCAAAGATGAATAGTCCGCTCAGGACGTAGGATTTGGGCTTCATAGCGGTTAAGCCAATCCATTCCCAAAATCATTCCAAAGCCTAAGTAGCGCATGACATGCAATTTGGC
Organism: Allium cepa; assembly: GCA_030765085.1. Classification (NCBI taxonomy): domain Eukaryota; kingdom Viridiplantae; phylum Streptophyta; class Magnoliopsida; order Asparagales; family Amaryllidaceae; genus Allium; species Allium cepa. The sequence goes on along the minus strand of CM060937.1, from coordinate 888,309,961 downwards.
TAGGAAAGAAAAATCACACAAAATAATCTCGACATCTTTACAAAGCAAACTGATTGTTTTGTGTGATTTTTCTTTCCGAGCCGAATTGCATGTCATGCGCTACTTAGGCTTTGGAATGATTTTGGGAATGGATTGGCTTAACCGCTATGAAGCCCAAATCCTATGTCCTAAGCGGACTATTCATTTTCGACATTCTCAATCTGTTAAGAAGAATTCTATTGATCTTAAAGATTCGGATTCCAGCTTGGTTGCATCTTTATATTCTTTATACTCCCCGAAAAGGGTAATCGTGTTGTCGATGCACTTAGTCGTAAGCAACAAGCGGTTGTTTCTATGATGATATCCGAATGGAATTATCTCGGAATTCTATCCACTTATGAGATTCGAGATCGTGTTTCCAATTTATGTTCATCTCTCGCCTTATGTAGTCTTAAGGCTCATCCTTCTCTTTTAGACCGCATTCTTGAAGCTCAAAGGCTAGATCCCGAATTGGCTCTTCTTGGCCAAAATTTTAAGGATAAAATTGATATTGAAGGTTCGAAAGACTTTGATATTGATTCTCGTGGCGGTATTCGAAAATTTGGTAGACTTATCATGCCAAATATTAGTGGTCTTCGTAAAGACATTTTAGAAGATTCTCATCGTTCTAAATTTACCATTCATCCCGGTAGTAGTAAAATGTAAGCGGATATGAAGCGACTTTATTATTGGGAGGGAATGAAATCTGATATTGCTAACTTTGTTAAGTGTTGCATGACTTGCCAACTCATTAAGGCCGAACATCAAAGGCCTGGTGGATTATTGCAACCTTTAGAAATTCCAATTTGGAAGTGGGACCAAATTTCCATGGATTTTATAAATGGCCTTCCCCGTTCCCATTCGGGTCATGATAGCTTATGGGTGATAGTCGATAGACTTACTAAACCCGCCCATTTTATTCCCATTTGGTCCAATCGAACCGTTCCTCTCTTGGCCAAACTCTTTATTAAAGAGATTGTTAAATTCATGGGGTTCCTACTTCTATTGTTAGTGATCGTGATTCATTGTTTACTAGTGGATTTTGGAAGAGTCTTCAAAAAGCTTTGGGAACGAAGCTTAATTTTAGCACCGCTTATCATCCTCAGTCCGATGGAGAAACCAAGCGTGCGAATCAAACTCTTGAAGATCTTCTTCGTGAATGTGTCCTTGATTTTGGTGGAAGTTGGGAAGATCATATCTCTCTTGTTGGGTTTTTCTATAATAATAGCTTCCAATCTAGTATTGGTATGACACCTTTTGAGGCTCTCTATGGAAGGCCATGCCGATCTCCTTCTTGTTGGCTTGAGGCCGGTGAGAAGCTGGTTTTCGGACCAGATTTTATTCGTCATTTCACAGAAAAGATTGACCTTATTCGTCATAGGATGAAAGAAGCTCAGAGTAGACAAAAATCCTATGCCGATAACCGAAGAAGGAAATTAGAATTTTCTGTGGGAGATCTTGTGTTTATTCGTGTTTCACCTATGAAGGGTGTTGTACATTTCAGTCGATCGGGAAAATTAGCGCCTTGATATATTGGGCCATTTCCTATCACCGAACGTATTAGTTTTGTGGCTTATCGTCTTTCATTACCGGCTCAGTTTTCTGCTATTCATGACGTGTTTCACGTTTTTCAACTACAGAAATGCCTTCGAGATTCTGATTCTATTCTTGAGCCCGGCGTTGTGGAAGAAATTGAAGTTTCACCTAATTTAACTTATGAGCAACATCATATTCGTATTATTGCTTCGAAGGTCAAGCGCCTTCGAAATAAAGATGTTCCGCTTGTTAAAGTCCAATGGTCCTCAAATCCTAAGGATTGCTCTTGGGAATCTAGAGAGTTCATCGAGCGAACACATACGCACTTACTTTCTCGTGCTCTTTGAGCTGAACTTCTTATTTCAAATCTCTTTTGTATTGAATATGCTTCCATGGTTGTTACTATATATTTTCTTCTTAAATATTGCGAGGACGCAATTACTTTAAGGGGGAGTCTGTAACAACCCGCATATTTTATGATTGAATATTTAAATATTTTATTTAATTATTTTATCTTTTGTCGGATAATGATCCGAAAAGTTACTTTTTACATACGGTCGAATTAGGACTCGAGACCACTTCCATTGAGTTCAAAACGCCGTTTGCGATCTTTTTAAGTATAAACTTTAATATATTTGGAGTTAGTGGAATCTTGCTACCTTTTCACTTTGGGCTTTAGGTTTGGTTTAGCCCATTAGCCTAAACTTATAACTATAACTCAACCCCCTTCCCTTCATAACTTTACTTTCATTTCCTAACACTCAAGCTTCATTAAAAATGGAGGAAGGAATGGGAAATTAAAACTCCAAGCCCTAGTTCACTTGCAAATCCAACATCTAACTCCAAATTCAAAGAGAAGACATTGATTCAAGCTTCTTGGGTTGATTCTCCTTTGCTTACAAGTTTGTTCTTCATTGATTTTGTGAAAAGGTGTGATTTTTATCTCACATCTTTGTCTATAACTATCTTTGATTGTTGGGTATGAATTCCTAACACTTATTCATGTGCATTAGCCTTTGGTTTGGATTGAATTGGTGAAAATCCCAATTTTAAATGTTTTGGGTTCAAATCTTCAAAAATCCTAACTTTGATGTTTGAACACGTTTTTGGTGATGCATTAAGGAGCCAATACGACCGGGTAGCCTATGGGTATAATCCCCTAGCGTCCGTGCTCGATCAGTTGCAAATTGGGAGAGTTTTTGCACTTCAAACCCTTAGGTCGCTCGGCCTGCATATGGAGGATTCTCGGCCTGCAGATTAGGTCGGCCTGCACATTAGGTCGCTCCCCTATAGGTCGCGCCACTTGGGTCGAAACCCCTTAGGTCGCTCGGCCGTCTCATTTACCTTAGGTTATTAGGTCGCAACCCCCTTGGGTCGCACGACCTTGATTTCTCGTTAGGTCGTTAGGTCGCAACCCCCTTGGGTCGCACGGCCTTGATTTCTCCTTAGGTCGTTAGGTCGCTCGGCCTTCTTCTACGCCTTAGGTCGTTAGGTCGCGACCATGCTAGGTCGTCCCTCTTTAGGTCGCTTGGCCTATTATGCCGCTTCCAACACTTAGGTCGCGTACCCCTTAGGTCGCACAATCTAGGCTGCATCTCTTAGGTCGCTCGGCTATATATTGGGTCGCTCACTTAGGTCGCTTACCTCCCTAGGTCGCTCGGCATGCTTAGGTCGCGCATCACTAGGTCATTGCACCATTTTTCTATCGGCTTTCTTCAGCTAGGTCGCTCTGTGTTAGCTCGCAACTGGTAGGTCGTGCCTTGTTTAGGTCGCACTGTGCTAGGTCGCGCCTTGTTGTCTAGGTCGCGCCATTCCTTAGGTCGTTGCAGTTAGGTCGCGCCACCCCTTAAGTCGCCCTTGCTTTAAGCCGTGTGCTTTTTTCTTGAGCCGTTGATTCCTTGTGTTAACTTATGTTAAGTCGTACCTCGTGGCTGTTTAGTCGCAAGGGTATTTTCATTTCAATGAATTAGGAATCGAATTCTCTAGATTTCATTCATGTCTTCCAATGTGAATTTTTGTGATTTATTGTTTCTACAATCATTTTTGTGATTTGTCACTTTATCTCACTCGTACGAGAAATCTAATTAAACGACTTAGTAAAACAAACGGTATGAAACGCTTGTGTTTACTTCGTCGGTTAATTCTTGGACTTGTTCAATTGAATCTCTTGTGACAATTTTTGAGTGGAGATCTACAATTTGTTCGTAAATATTTAAGTTAAGCTAGTGGTTATGGGACATGATGCTAAGCTCATATATTTACTAGCTTATTGTAATTAACACTTCTTGATGATCGATGATGATCATTTTTGTGATTGTGACTAGCAATATGCTATGTTTCTTTGTCCACGTAGGAGACAATACCTCGTTTTATTAAGCTTCATCTCATTTCTTTTATAGGTTAACGACCTATGTATTATTTGGAGTTTCGACTCAACTTTGGTGGGATAGCGACCCATGTTCTTTTATGGAGTTCGGTCCATCAGGCGTACCGTTGTACTACGTCGTTGTTCCGAACTATTCGAGTTTCTGGTTCCTCGGGGGTACCGTTGTACTACGTTGTTGCACCGGCTCTATGGTTAGCGACCATGGGATATCATCCCGTTTGTGATACACGTGTTGGTGAGCTTTCATGCTCCCGTTTTGTGATAGGCCTCCCCCTTTTTGTGATTTCTGGATTTCCATTGATGATTTCTAGAATTTGTGTTTCACCAATTTTCGTGATTTACATTGATAAGTTTTATCAATATTTGTGCATTGGTGAATTTTGTGTGTCATTTACTTTAGTGATTGGCATTGATATTATTGTCAATACTTATGGTTTTGGTAAATAATAATATTGAGTATGACATTCCTTTTTGATCTTTGAGAAGATTCTTGTGATATTGATTAATCTCTTGTTGATTTTCAATTACCTACTTATCACGGTATGGCTTTATGGTTATCATATGTTTATGTCATATCTCTTATTCTATACCATTTTATCTAATATTTATAGCTAGACTGATCCGTTTATTATTTTTTTATTAAATAATAATCGGGTCAGACCGAGATGCTGCAAGTGCTTCTGCTTGACTTCACATCTGGGATTACCATCCTGACTTTTGGCTAACTACTTAGATTAGTAGTTTTTGTTGTATACCTTTGACATATAGACTCCTTGATGTATACATATTCTTTTATCTTGCACTTATAGCTATTCTTTTGTGATATTGTGGATCTTGTTTGACCACTACTCTAATGTACACTTTCATGTGTGATATTCATATCTATTTCCGCCTTTGTGATATGGATGTCTGCGACTGATTTGTGTTATATTTATTTCTATGTTTGTTTCCGAAGAGTATATATAGCCACTGTGTAGTAGCTTTGAGTTTGTAACGGTATGTCGGATTTCCTCCTGAAACCAAATGCATGTTGTTCTATCTGACATATCGGTGCTCACACAAAGCAATTACACAGATGGTCGCTCCTCAACAGCCTTATTCTCCATGCTAGTTGACGGCATTACATCGTAGTGTCCTTGGCTAGAGTGGGTATAGGGGTGGGGCGTCACAATGATTTCCTGGTTTTAAATTTCAAGGTTGAATATCTCTGGTTTTGATTTTAAAACAGATTTTTGTTTCAATTTTTATTTCAGGTTTGAAAAATGAAGATCAAAGAAAGAGATGAGAAAATTTGAGAGAAATGTATATAGCCATTTGTTAATACTAACTACACTTGTTTACTACCCATTTCCTTTAGCCTACACTTGTAATCTAAATTTTACTTATTAAACATTTGTCATAAGTTTGTATTTTATGTTTAAATACTTGTCCCATTTTTATATCTAATTTATAAATTATGTTTTAAACCCCTACCTCATTTTAATTTATGAATCATATTTTTATGTTTATATATATATATATATATATATATATGTTAGCAAATTTACATTCATATTTTCCCTTAACAAAATATTGATAAAGTTTTAAAGAAACTAATTTGAAACTAACTATACATTAGTAAAAATAAGTAAAAAAAATCTAATATATATTATTCTAAGTCCAATTTATTATATATATATATATATATTATTTTAAAATCCAAATTATTCTACTAAGCTATTCATTCAAATTTTAAATTCAAATTTCAATTTCAGATTCAAATTTGAATTTGAATTACAATCCATTTTTTTAAATATAAATCAATACCAATTCAAATTTTAAATCAACTCAAAAATATATATTGAATAAACACAAATTCAATATATAAATTTTAAGTAATTATATTAGGAGATTACCAATATTTATCCAGATATTTATAATTCAATTATTTTTATTATATTTCCAAATTCATTTACACGTCCAGATATCTATTATTATCAGAATTTTATCTGTTCAATTGATTAAAACAGTTAATTACCCATTTATCAGATGTCCAAAACCCGGGTTATCACAATTATGGTCAAATGGAGGAAATTAACATTGGGTTCAAAGCTATTACATTAATATTCTCCAATTTCAACTTAATTTTTAGTTAACGTAATAATTAAATATTTAATTTCATTCATTTGCAATAAATCCAATTATTATAAATTAAACTCAGTAAATTGATAAGTCTTGTTATCCATTCTTTTAATCCAACAAATTGCTTTAATTAATTGGGATTGCACTAATTTAGTCAATTACTACAATTGCTTTCAATTTAAATTCTATGAACAAAAAAAAGGTAATTCATAATAATTGTAACCATTTAACTTTAATTAACTTTAAGTTTATTACTTTCAAACAAATATTACTTGCAGAACATTGATTTTCTTCAATCACTGTTTATTCATTATAAATTCATTGATAAATCCAATGTTTACATTAATTTTTCTTATATTAATTTATTACCAAATATTCCTATTTACAATCAATTATTTGTTAGCTTTCATCGTTCTATAACCAAGTTATACCATTTTCCATTATTTCATTTATTGCAATCCCATTCAATTTACACAATTCAGCTTTAATTAACTTCGTTGTTATATTCCATCCTAGTTATTATTCATTTTCTTATTTATTATAATTACTTACATCATATGAATTCATTCTATTATCACAAATCATACATTAATTCATATATTCATACAATACTTACCTCTATTTACTTGTCATAAAATCTGATACCCAAATATAACAGTTACAACAAATTAATAGGAAAATTAAATAGTAATTTACGACCGTTACTATTTCTTTGATTCATTAATTACAATTAATATTCTCAATAAATTTATTTGCTTGGTCTCATGCTTTCTATTACACCAATTACAACCTTATAAATAAATTTACTTTTCCTTTTTGATTTACATTCACACTTTCCGTTATTATATTAATTATCATTAAAGTACATTTATTTATATTTATTTGTAATTGATGAATTAACTGGTAACAACCATTTTTCACCAATTTAACTTTTATAATACTTGTATGTTCATTCTTCCCAACCAATTACCATCTATTATATTATAACTTTACAACTTTAATAAATTCATTAACTATCATTTCATTCAACCTATTAATGTATTAACCTAAATTAGCACCGTTACGTTTTAATTTACTTATTAGCTTACAACAAGTGCTACCGGTAATTCATACACTAATTTATTCCATTTCCATTCATTATACGGTATTTTATTAGTAGGTTAACATTTTAAATTATTAATTTACCTTTTATATCCCATTATAAATTAATGCACACACACACAAATTACGATTTAAATCAAATTAATCATTTCATCTTGGTTCCATTCTTTTATTACATCAACTATTACTTTATGAATAAAATTAGCATTTCTTATTCATTTTGTTACATTCACAGTCTCCGTTATTGTCTTAAACTTGCTAATGTAACATTAAAGTTCATTTAATTCTAATTGATTCCCCATTTAAATTTAATAGACCAATTAAACATGTAACTTATAACCATCATTATCATAACTTTTAATTACACATATGAATTCACTATTCAAAAACAAATGTTACAACTCTTACATAAAGTTGATTTTATCCAATTACCATTAACTATCTATTATCTCATTAATTAATTTATATTTACATCCAAGTTATTAACAATTAACTTACATTTATACAGTTGCAATTCATTTTAGTTATTATTTCATTAATATTATTTTCAATTTTATTTCTTTCAGTACTAATTACACAATCATATTAAATTAACAAATTATAATGTTTTTCACTATTTCTTTATTGGGATTTTATTCCAATTGTCAATAATTAATTTTATTCACCATTTCAACATTTAATTTCTAACATTCGCTCCAGTATAAATTATAAGAATTTCACTTCTTTCTACATTTAATTACAAAATCTTATAAATTTAACCAATTTAATTATCGAAATTTACAGGTCATTACAATCTCCCCCACTCTAAACTTTTCGTCCCCGAAAAGGAAAAGAAGGGAAAAGAAGAATTAGAAATCAACATATCCCGCTTAAAATATTAAATTTATAAACAAATAAATTACAAAATTAATTAATTTAAATAAAATACACCAATTTATAACCATTAAATCTTTTTATACTTAAATTAGTAAAGTTGGAAAAACTTTTTCAAAATATTTTCTATGTCCAAAATTTACGAAAAATTTCGGTAGAGTCTCCTTTGTACGGAGAGGCTCAGAAGAAAATATAATATCAAATATAACAATATACAACATATATTTTTCAAAATAATAAATCCCAACATGGGAAAAACAATATAATAGCACTATCAAACCGAAATCCGAGAACGTACTTACTTGTCGGGCAATTTACGCTTAATTATGAAACCAAAAGCAATAGCAATTGCTTCCATAACCTGTATTCCACTTATATAATCTGGAAGAGTTAATAATTATATAGAATGAAATATTAAGGTTGTTTTCAGCCACCAACAAACAATCAATACAAACAACAATCACTTGCCACAAGGCATACAACCATCACATAGAATCAATACAAAACAAACATTCATTCAGATCAAACAAAACAAATAGTTGTTCGGGTTTAGAACTTTAAATTGTAGAGAATGGAAATAAACTATTAAGTATACCATTTACTCAACAGTCTTAGATAAAACTGAATAGATTATTCATACATCCAAATAATTTTAAAGTATCCTTACCTAACAACCATAAACCAAAACAAACCACAATTTCAACAATAAATCAAGTTTATTTTTTATCAATTCCACTTCATCCATTTGTTGTTTGATTTCCTTTTCATTCATTATTTATTTTTATCTATTTCTATTCATTACCTACCAATTTATTATCATCTATCTATATAATGCCAAATTCTATTTGTTGCATTACATTTATTTATTTATATTATTCATATTCAATCAAATTTCTTAGTCGGTAAATTTATTAACTTAAATTTATAGTCATTTTTCAGTATTCATCTTTTATTCTTATTTTATTCAGAGATAACTTCAACCAATTACTTAAGTTTATTATTATTTATTTATAATACTTACCTTTCTTTTCTATTACATTAGCAGCATTTCAATTATACTTAATTCCATAACAACTAGAACATCAATTCTTATTAATAAAAGCAATTTGAACACTTTCATTACATAAGTTTACTTGTACAATTTTCCATTACAAATCTTTAACATTTTAACATTTAATATTTGGTAAGTTATATATATATATATATATATATATATGCTTTAAGAATGTAATTGAAAGTTATACAAGTTTTTCTCAATTCTTTTAATTAATTAAATGTTCAATAATAATATCCTTTGTTTAATATGTTACAAATTTAAATTTTCCTTTTATTTAATTTATAACTTAGCATTAAATCTCTTATTTCCTTTAGAGGTTTCAATTATTAATTACTTACATTCCATTTCATTACAATAATTGAAACTGTTAATTAACGGAAGTTAAGAACTAAATACCGGGTTAAATTTCAAATCATTTTAAAGTAATAGATAAATATATACTTACAACTTATATATCCAATTATATTTAAAATAATTTAAAATTTATATTTGTTTATCAAAATATATCTATAGTAAAGCTACTACAGTGGACTTCCCACTTCGAAACTCGAAAATGAATGTCGATGATGTGTGCACTCATCATCGAAATTATTTTCCAGCGACAGAGCGGGGAGTACAATTTATTTCTTTTCAAAATTTCTTTAAAATAATTCTCTCAAATTATATTGAAATATTTATATCAGAAAATACTTCTAAAATATTGTTATTATATTCAAAAATCATTGAAAGAATTTTCAAAACCCCGGGACTTAAGTTCTAAATTTCCAATTTGATTTACTTTATTTTCAATCTTATTTCAACTATTATTTATCAATTTCATTACCTGACAACCAATGTTTGCATCCAAATATAACCTTTATAAAAAATATATTTTATATATAGAAAACGTAATAGGCAAAATTATTTCATTCACCTATATTCAACACAAATTTTGTGTTGGTCTGTCTTATTAAGTGTTTAGAAATCCCTACTGATGACATAGCGTCTCATGCATCAACCAGAATTTATAAATGCAAAACGAAACAGATTAACACAATATTAAAACCTTTTTACAACGCTAACAAATACGCTCTCTCATAAATACACTCAGCGACTCCCATAGGGTATTACTACCCTACTAGTAAAGAGTCTAACCCCACAAAGCTAAGGTTTATCGCTAAACCAAAGCTCTGATACCAGATGTAACGCCCCGCCTCTTCGTACGCTTTAAATCAATGATAAACCACACACGTCAGACTTAAACCATACAGAAGGGCAGATTGTTATCGGGTAAATAAGAAAAGTAGAGAAAGAAAAAAACAAAATAGAATCTTGCAGCGGAACGATAAAATATAATAATCAAATATACAGTTCATGAAGCTATTTTATAAACATTTAATTATATTTATACAATACATATCAGAGTTGCACATACTAGTGAATAATAATCAATGCAGCGGAATACAGTGCGTAGTGGAACAATATAATAATAATAATAATAATAATAATAATAATAATAATAATAATAATAATAATAATAATAATAATAATGAAATCTTCGTCTTCGTCCTCCAGAAATAAAGTCTTCAATTCCTGAAATGCTCGGACTGACCTGAGCGAATTGAAAAGACAAAACACTCGAGTCAGAACTAAAATATCTTATGTGAGTTAAATCAACAGAAATAAATATGAGTGCAGTAACTTAAAAGATGCTCAGAATTCACATCTCCTAAGGATCCGTTAAACTATTTACTATGTAGTAATATTTCGCTATTATAATAGTGCCTAATAGTAAAATAAACTTACTTTTAAATAGCGTTAAGGAGTGACCCAATATTCCCCTTAACACAAATAATGCCAATACTCTATACAGTACCGTAATACCTCCTGATCGAGAGGCTACCAGAGAATACTCCATAGGTACGACACAAATAGAAACTCGTACAAGACACGCTAGGGTAGGTGACACGGCACAACTAGGCAATGCCAGGGTAGATATACCAATTGCTATCCGGGCTAGTGGTAACGCGTAGCAGCTACTACCGCCCACCTCGAATAACACTCCTAAAATCAAAAATCAAAAGTGGCCACCGAATAAATCCAAAAGTTAGAGTATAATATCAAAGGAGTGCATCCGATAAGAGGGGCTACCTCCTTGGCCTGAGAATCGCTCCTATTTTAGCCACCTTATGCTAACTCACGGGAGTCGGGTCCACGTATTTACCTAAAAGGAAACGCCGCCACCAACCTACTTCGTTCTGGAATCTCCACCACGTACACGGTTGTTAAAGTGGTTTTCGGAGTTGGAAGAGAGTATGACAACTTCTGATCCCGGTCTCTTCAACAACCAAACGTTATTATAACACCGTGGTCATTTTAAAATGATTATACTTCAAAACCAGAATATAATATCCATTTCAAAACCGTATAAATACGATATCATTACTATTTTAAATCCAAATCAATATGATATCATTTTAAAGAAATCCAAAATCGATATAATATCATTTTTATTTCAAATATATCTTTTTACCAAAATCATAGCACTTTCCAATCATAATACCCTGAAATCCATAACTTTAAAACATAACTTCCAATACTTAAATGGTTTACTATTAAATTACTTTATATAATAAATTAGCTTGTTTAATTTCGCAATCAATTCCAGTATAGATTTAAATCCTCAAATAAACAATTTCAAATTTCATATATTTCAAAGCTTTAATATTCAATGTTTCAAAACTAAATTTTACAATTTATATATATATATATATATGCCAAATTTACTTTACTATTATTTAGTTTTGAAATATTTAATTAATAAATCCAGTATCCTTTATATAAACTTCAAGTTTCAACAATTTAATATTCCTCAATTTATTTAGACTTGATATATTCACTTAAATCACCTTAACCCTGAATTTTGTTATAAAACCATATTCTTTTAAAATCTAAATCTCAATAAGTTCTAAATGGATTCTTATTAAATATAATTCCTAATTAAATAAAATCTCAATCAATTTCAACTATCTTCTCAACCTTGATAAAAAAAATCAATATAACTCTATATTAAATATAATTTAAGTAAATACTTATCCATATTATATTTAATAAAATCAAACTTTATTTTATACTTTAAATCAATTTTATACATAGCTTAAAAACCGAAAATTTAACTATATATAAAATAACCTTTATCAAATATCCAAATCAATATCTCATAAAATCATATATATATATATATATATATATATATATATATATATATATATATATTCTTTACAAAACCATTGAAATCATTTCAAATTATTATTATATATAGACCGCAGTGTCTATATATAATTTTCTATCCTATGGTCAAGTGATATGGATATTTATCATTCAATCTGTAATTTAAAATAAAAATTTGCGGTTATATATCATTTCAAACCGCAATCCCGAATGAAATAAAAATGCGTAATAACTTGCAGATTATGATGATATAAACAAAACATCCATTCATCCATCATAAAAATCATACATCCATCACAATCATCATCCAAAATAATAGATCAATATCCATATATAACTGATAATATATAACAGGTAACTAACTGGTAGTTATATTCAATAATAAATTAATTAACGATTTAATTTAAATAAATGAAATAACGGAGATGATGATTAAAAATATACTAAAAAGTTGTAAATAAATGCATAATCACAACAAAATTTAATTTAACAAATATAAGAAATTTTAGAAGTTGTGAGTGGGTTAAAACACTCACCTTTTGAATTTAAATTGAATCGAAATCCAATTTAAACCCAAAAATAAAACATTCTCCAAATCCGTCCAAACCTACGAACCTAGCGGAGAAAATCGCGCGTGAAACTGAGTCCATATGTGAAAGTTATCATCGTTAAACGATTTGAAATTGAAATTAAAATAAAAAACAAACAACAACTCACCATCTTTGCCACGTCACTCTTCACGTTCGCGCATCTCAGAGTGAAAACCCTAGCTCGCGCACGCATCTGCAGCCGCCCCAAACCCTTCGTTCGCCGCCAATAAACCCACGCCCCTGCCCTAACAGCAGCCGCCGCCGGTATTGAAACCCTTGTTGAATTTTCTCGGCCAATCCAACCGTTGAATCTTCAAACAAATCACGCCGATGTCAACCCCTCGGTCCCCTCTACACAACAGTACCAACGATTTTTCGATCCATCACAATCCATCGACGATCAACGAACGATCATGAAGTTTGCACGATTTCTGGCCACATCGAACCTCGAATTGAAAAACGAATTATATTCCGGACTTGCGCTCGTCGAGAGCTTCGAATTGATATAAAATTTGATAGGGTTTGTGGAGTTTGAATTTTCACTCTGATTTTGAATTGCAGTTGGAATTAGGTGTTTGTCTTCCATTGAAGTGATGAGGTGAATAGAACGTATAAAAATAAGGAACAGAGACTGCTAGGGTTTATAACAGGGTATTTATAGGTAGGGTTGAAATAGAATAGAAGGGCACGACTGAATATACGCGCTAACGACAAGTGGCCCAAAAAGCCTGTTCTGACTCCGGAACGAAATTGGGTCAAACCATATATCAAAATTGATGTTTTAAAATATTTTAAACACGATGGAAAAAGTTTCAAGTTCAAATTCCATCATATGAAGAAGTCACGCTAAAATAAATTTATTTCAAATTGATTTCAAGGCGTTTCGAGTCCGTGCTATCAAACGACAAGTTTGATCGCTACGAAACTCGAAACCCTACAATAATTCATCGTTACGGATCCGATGAAACTGGTTTCATCGAAATCCAAGTCAGTTGCCAAAATGGCTATTTTTACATTAATTAATTAAATTAATAAATTAACAAATTAAATCAAATATTCAATTTCAACTCTACACTTAACAAATTTCATCAATTTTAAATTTCTAAACTAATTTACCCAAATTTAAATGCCAAATTAGAGTTGATTCAATCAAAAATTTCAGCGTAAATTCAAATTTCATTATATTCATCAGTTATAAATAAAATTTTCAATAATTCCATTGAATTCATTGTTCATTCTTATTATCCAAATCATTATGGTCAAATGGAGGAAATTAACATTGGATTCAAAGCTATTACATTAATATTCTCCAATTTCAACTTAATTTTTAATTAACGTAATAATTAAATATTTAATTTCATTCATTTACAATAAATCCAATTATTATAAATTAAATTCGGTAAATTGGTAAGTCTTGTTATCCATTCTTTTAATCCAACAAATTGCTTTAATTAATTGGGACTGCACTAATTTAGTCAATTACTACAATTGCTTTCAAATTAAATTCTATGAACAAAACAATTAGGTAGTTCATAATAATTGTAACAATTTAACTTTAGTTAACTTTAAGTTTATTACTTTCAAACAAATATTACTTGCAGAACATTGATTTTCTTCAATCACTGTTTATTCATTATAAATTCATTGATAAATCCAATGTTTACATTAATTTTTCTTATATTAATTTATTACCAAGTATTCCTATTTACAATCAATTATTTATTAGCTTACATCGTCCTATAACCAAGTTATACCATTTTCCATTATTTCATTTATTGCAATCCCATTCAATTTACACAATTCAGCTTTAATTAACTTCGTTGTTATATTCCATCCTAGTTATTATTCATTTCCTTATTTCTTATAATTACTTACATCATATGAATTCATTCTATTATCATAAATCATACATTAATTCATATATTCATACACTACTTACCTTTATTTACTTGTAATAAAATCTCATACCCAAATATAACAGTTACAACAAATTAATAGGAAAATTAAATAGTAACTTACGACCGTTACTATTTCTTTGATTCATTAATTACAATTAATATTCTCAATAAATTTATTTACTTGGTCTCATGCTTTCTATTACACCAATTACAACCTTATAAATAAATTTACTTTTCCTTTTTGATTTACATTCACACTTTCCGTTATTATATTAATTATCATTAAAGTACATTTAATTATCTTTATTTGTAATTGGTGAATTAACTGGTAACAACCATTTGTCACCAATTTAACGTTTATAATACTTGTATGTTCATTCTTCCCAACCAATTACCATCTATTATATTATAACTTTACAATTTTAATAAATTCATTAATTGTCATTTTATTCAACCTATTAATGTATTAACCTAAATTAGCACTGTTACATTTTAATTTACTTATTAGCTTACAACAAGTGCTACCATTAATTCATACACTAATTTATTCCATTTCCATTCATTATACAGTATTTTATTAGTAAGTTAACATTTTAAATTATTAATTTACCTTTTATATCCCATTATAAATTAATGCACACACACAAATTAAGATTTAAATCAAATTAATCATTTCATCTTAGTTCCATTCTTTTATTACATCAACTATCCCTTTATGAATAAAATTAGCATTTCTTATTCATTTTGTTACATTCACAATCTCTGTTATTGTCTTAAACTTGCTAATGTAACATTAAAGTTCATTTAATTCTAATTGATTCCCCATTTAAATTTAGTAGACCAATTAAACATGTAACTTATAACCATCGTTATCATAACTTTTAATTACACATATGAATTCACTATTCAAAAACAAATGTTACAACTCTTACATAAAGTTGATTTTATCCAATTACCATTAACTATCTATTATCTCATTAATTAATTTATATTTACATCCAAGTTAATAACAATTAACTTACATTTATACAGTTGCAATTCATTTTAGTTATTATTTCATTAATATTATTTCCAATTTTATTTCTTTCAGTATTAATTACACAATCATATTAAATTAACAAATTACAATGTTTTCCGCTATTTCTTTATTGGGATTTTATTCCAATAGTCAATAATTAACATTATTCACCATTTCGACATTTAATTTCTAACATTCGCTCCAATATAAATTATAAGATTTTCAATTCTTTCTACATTTAATTACAAAATCTTATAAATTTAACTAATTTTAATAATCGAAATTTACGGGTCGTTATACGTACTCTTGCAATTGAGAATGGTACACAAAAGATCACAATTCAAAACAATTCTAGTGCCTTTGACACTACTCCAAATTTCATCATCATTTCCTTCATAAAATCCATAGTTTAAATTTGCATAGAAAATTTTAACAAGACTTGGATAACAAATAAAATCATTTTGAGAAGCATCAACAAGACTAGAACATGATTGTTTGCAAAAAGAGAATCAATTTCATAAGAAGAAAAGTCTTGAAATGAAGCAAATTTTCCAGGATGGACTTTTCCATAGTTAGCATAATTGATGTATGCTTTTATGGCCTCCGGATCATTGAAGAGTTGCCCTTTTATCTTTCTAGAAATTCCCATTATGGAGGGGTTGCTTAAAGAAGCCATTAGAGTAGAGAGTATAGAGATT
The DNA here is from genome assembly GCA_030765085.1 of Allium cepa. Classification (NCBI taxonomy): domain Eukaryota; kingdom Viridiplantae; phylum Streptophyta; class Magnoliopsida; order Asparagales; family Amaryllidaceae; genus Allium; species Allium cepa. The sequence continues at coordinate 888,293,455 of CM060937.1, read as the reverse complement.
GAAGTTTTGAAGAGAGAGTTTGAATTTGAAAATGGAAGTGAAAAGTTGTGATAAAAAATAGTGAATAAATATATTCTCAAATGACATATTCTCTGGTCAAAAGGTAGCTTTTAAGAGAATTGAAGTGAAAAGGTGGAGGGAAATTCAACCATTTGAATTCAAATTTTGAATTTCAAATTCTGTATCCATGTCAACATCATGGTGGGGACCATGTCAACATGTGTCTTTGAATTTCTATGATTATTTATCCTAAGTATTCTAATATATATATACTTATTATTTTTAATGTATATATATATATATATCTAGAATAACTCTGAAATTATAGTTTATTCTATAAAATATTATAATACTATTAAAAATAATAATAATAATAATAATAATAACAACAACAAAATAATAGTAAAAAAATAAAAAATTTAAAATTCAAACAACACACCAATTCAAAATCAATCAATCAAACAACCAATTCTAAGCATGCAATTTCAACCAATTGTATTGTAAATGTGCACCTTTTTCTGATTCTGTTTCTCTGAATTTGTCGGAGTCGTGAACTGCTATGAAACACATATTTGAATTATCTGTCTTCTAATCATCATCGCTTGAGGGTGTGTCTGATTCATCTAGAGTAGCAGTAAATGCACGTTTTCGTTTCTTTACGGAATCATTGTTTATAGGAAGATTTTGCCTATCTGGATACGGACAGTCTCTTTTGATATGGCCTGGTTCGTCACAGTTGAAACATTTGATATTGTTTGGCACTGCATTCTAATTTCCTGAGTTTTTAGAGTTGTTTCTCTTGAGATTGTTCATCTTTCTACATTTCAGGAATTTTCGAAAATTCTTGGTCATAAAGGCTATCTCTTCATCATTATCGCTTTATGAGTCTGATCCATCGGTCAATGCATTAAATGTCATTGATTTTTTTAGATGCTTTGCTTTCTCCTCTCCCAATCATTTAGACTTCAAACGACAGTAGATTTCCAATTAATTCTTCTATCTTTAAGTTACTGATGTTATTTGCCTCTTTGATCGCAAGTGTCTTTTGATCCCATTCTGGAGTAAGAGAATTTAAGATTTTTCTGACTTGATCTTCTTCCGAAAATTCCTTTTCCAAGGATATTAGAGAACGTACAATATCCTGAAATCTACGATGTAACGACCCAGAATTTCTGTCATTTGAAATTCAGATATTTAATTGATTTTAAATATCAACAGGTAAAATTTATAAGTCGAATAATTTATTTTTCGAATATCTGGATTTAATTGAATAATTAAATCGATAATTTAATATTTGAAATTGCGTAAATAATTGGAAATTAGGTTTAATGTGATAAAAAATGATTTATAAAGTTATATTAAGTCACATTGGAGTTAGAAACGATGTTTGTGAACTTTTGAAATTGAATTAAAAGTTAAATTGCAGAAATTGAATATTTTAATATTTAATCGACTAGTGAAAATAGTCATTTTTCAAACAGTCTCGGATTTCAATGAAACTAGTTTCATCGGATTCGTAATATTATATTATTGTAAGATTTCAAATTTCGTGCCAATCGGATTTACGGTTTGTCCGAGGCAAGCCAAAACGCATAGAAATTTGTTTAATCGATTTAATTTAAATTTGATTGTTTATCTCCGTAACTCGCACAGATGATCGAAATGGCTCTCGATACCTATTCCATTGTGTCCATAACATGGGGTAAACCCTAGAAATGCCGGTCACCGCGCGAGATTTGGAGTTCGAAAATTTGGAGTGAATAGTGTTTTTCGTTGAAATTCTATAGAAGGAACCCTTCATCATCTCAATTTGCAAAACCCTAGAAGACTAAGCTTTAGCCGCCATTATCATTTCGAACGGCCAGAAAACACTCTTCTTCTTCCCTCGATTCTTCTAATCCACAAATCAATTCAAGAAAGTTTCAACTGCAATGTTGTAGATCGTCTCGAGATCTACGACTTCAACGGTGATGATGGATTTTCATGCTGCGGATCGTCGTCAATTCGAGCTTGAACGTTTGAAGTTCACACACGTTTTTCTCGAGCTACGTGAGGCCGGGCTTGGAGTTGTTGCAGTCGAGTATGGAGTTTGGGGCGAGCTACGTGGTGTTGGTGTTTGATCGTTGCATGGGTCGTCGATGTTGGCCGCGAGATTAGGGTTTGGTGGCGGCTAGTTGGGTTGTCTCGACCTGGGACGTGAACGATGGGAAGAAGAAGGCCGAGCAGCCTGGATTCATCAAGCTGAAATGAACGGCCGTGATGTAGTTGAAGGTTTTAAAAAAAATAGAGTTGTAAATTAATATATATTAATTCGTTCAATCTTTAAAAATTGATAACTTTGTGATACGAGGTTGAAAAAGCACGAAACAACTTGCGTTGGATTCGTTTTGTCGAGCACTACGTAGTGGAGTTGGTTTGGGGTCGTTTGGAGCTAATGATAATTTCGGGTAAAATTAATCATGTGTTTAATTCTATTCGAAATAAAACGCTACAACTATTATCAGAAACTCAAGGTGGGAACTTCTCGCTCAATCGAATTGTTTCGATTTAAATTTTAAATAGTTAGATTTAAAATTGCTTGCTTGTGTGATTGGATGATAGTTATTATCTGTTGTATTGAAATAGGCCTTATGCGCCGTATATTAAGCAAATGTTATTTATTAAACACATATACCGCGATAATTCCAACTTGATTGGAATTGGTATTATATATGTACTTGGAGTTGATTTCCCGCATTATATAGTGGATGAGACCCTATTGCGCCGCATGATAGCGGATAATATTTTATAAATTCCATATACCGTGATATTTCACCTCGAAGTGGAATTGGTATTGTGCTAACATCTTTGGATGCAGGGAAACAGGTTGGAGGGATCCAACTGGATTCCTCAAATATTTGAATTTATTTCATATGTTGTGTGTTGGTTGATTTATAATCCGTGTGATTATCTTTGTGATTGAGATTGTTGAAGGCTATAGGTTAGCCGAATATATTTTTGGTATCATTAGATACCGAAAATAGGTAAAAATTGGATTTTTGAAATTTCAAGTTGAAAGTTTATAGTGAAAATTATTTTTGAGAATTGGATAAGTTAAAAAGGAGTTTTAAAAAGACAAAGTTATTTTTGAAACCATATTGAATAAAATTCCAAATTACGGAAAAAAAGGGCCAAGTAAATGGATTTCGATTTATATTATTATAAGTTGAAGAAATTTATATTAAGAAGAAATGATTTTGTAAATTCATTGGAAATGTATTAAGCAGAAATTAATTGGTTTTGATAATTAATTAAGAGTCAATTAATGATCAACGAAAGGATAATTTATTAAATGTTTTATAATAAATTGGATATTAATTTACCATAACTAGCAAATTTTTATTCATAGAAATTTGTTTGATTTAAATTAATTAGATGATTAAATTTATCCTACTTATGGATGTTTGAATTATATTGGATGTTGAATTATTCGATATATTTGATACGTGATGCTTTGTGATATATCATGATGTGTGTTGTGATCGGTAATTTGTTTATCTGTGATATATATATCTGTGATCTGCGAATGAAAAGTAAGCATTATAGTTTATACTGCTTATCCAATATATTGTTATATTTTGATCTGTGATGGTTGAATGTTGTTGCACTATTGTGTTAAACCCTTGGACTACACAATACACGCACAAAATGTGGATTTCACGTGGAAATCAGTTAAGTCACAGATTTTTGACAATTCTAAAGATTGAATTTTTGAATCCAAATTAGTTTTGGAATTGGAATTGAAATTGTTTGAAAATGAATTTCGAAAATAAGAGTTATTTTAAATAACTTAATAAAAATTTGGAATATAAATCATTTGATTTAAATTTTGAATTCAATATTTGAAATTGAATTCAATGATTTGGGAACTATGGTCTAAAAGATTGTACAAGTTATAAAAAGGTGTTTATATGGGTTTTTAACCATTTAAAATATAGTTTTTGGAAATTTTAAATTTAAATCCAAGTTTATACTTGTGTGGCTTTAACTCATGGAAAATTTTAATCAGTTTTTCCCAAAACGAAAACTATATGTTTTCAAATAATAATAGCTTTCACATAAGGAAAGAAATTCCCATCTGTGTTAAAAGAATGTAACTTTTGAAATTAAACTGTTTTGAAGGCTATGAATTAATCTTTGTGAAAGGTTGTTGAACTTGACTTAAAATAAAGGAGTATTTCAAATGGTGTATCTTTTATATTATAAAAGACTTGAATTGTGAATAGTTTTGAAAGCTGTAAGTTAAACCTTGATTTAAGATTTAATAAGTTAATCCAATTGAAATGGAAATTTATCTGGGCATTTGGGAATAAATCTTTGTGAAACTGGAAAAACTTTGTGAAGTAAATCTTTTTGTTTAAAGATTTAAAATGGTAATTTGTTTAAACCATTTGAAAGAAAGGGTTTGGGTAATAAGTTGTGACTTAATTGAAATCCCAATATCCATATGTTTTAAAATATTGCGTTCACTATTCGGATTAGCCGGGAGAGGACCTTTGTGTCATATAACCCATTCCGAATAAGTGATACGACGTAATGGATAGCATTGAAGACTGATGTTGAAGACCTGGTATTTGTGAAAACGATAGGATGACCTATCGATTGTCTCTGCACCGTTAGCTACGGTATAGAGATTTCCTTTGTGATGGGAAATTCAATCGGGATTGTGAATACCCGGATTGCAAGGGCTTCTTTGGAAGTGCCTTCGGTTTTGTTCGAACCTGGAACAAACTTGTATGGTTACGTGTCTGACATTACATTTTGAGATATAAAGAAGATTTCTTTCAAATACATTTCTGCTGGTGGCGGAGAATTTATTCTCTTAGCTTAACACCCTTCTCTAAGACGTACGAGCTCAGAGGTTTTGTAGTTGAAGGTTATCAGCGATATACTCCCAATTTGGTAATGTGGCATGCTGAGTGTTGCTGTGTGATGATTATTTATTGATCATTTGTTGATCAAAGCGTGACTTTGTGAAAAAGCATAGCTTTGTGGACGAGACTTCGTTAGACCTCACAGCCCGGAAATGGTCGAAACAGGAATATGCGGCAAGGTTATGAGGGTCGCGCCCTTTAGGGTATGTCATTTCCTTCTGGAAAAGGGTAGTGTCAGGTATGGAGCCCTGATGCTTAACCTATGTGGTTGCTCCAATCTCATTTTCTGCGTGGTTGTTGCTTTGTGATCGATGGCCTTCGGATAAAGGTCCCAAAGGACCGGGGGATGGCATATTCGTGTAGTAGTTACCTAGTTACAAGAGTAACCCGGCCTTGTGTTGGCAGAGAGCTGGTTAAGTTCTCGGGATGTCCCGCCAGAGGCGATCCCATGTGGCAGTAGGAAGTTCCTTAGCCTGACCATTTGTTGGAAATCCAAAAAAATAATACGAGCCTTGTACGATTTTAGTTGTAGAACCTGCCATTTAGTATGGTAGCTATAGTAAGCATACTATCAAGGTACCTATGCTGGCTAAGATTTATATTATACTTTCAAAATGGGTTTCAACACTTTGCACTTATAGTAATAATATCAAAAAAAATTGCGTATCAAGCATGTTTGACTATCATAAGGAGAAATCTCCTCCAATTCTGCGTTTAAATTGTGTGCGTGCGGGGAGGCCTTATGGTAGTTTCATTTTCCAAAAGCATTGCGGATATTTTTCCATTCCCTTGTTTTTGTTGTTTTAAAAGATAAATAACTGTTTTGAGTTCTCACACAAGTCCCATGACTGACCTGGAGTTATTGTTCCCTTCCTAAACTTTGGGTGCCCATAATTTTCCATACGGGCAGCCTAGAGTCAGGTTATTAGGTCATTCTGGATTCAGGAGTGCTATGGAGCTCAAGAGACGAGCTGGACGGCGAGACGTATTACTTGTATATGATATTATCTTTTCCGCTGTGTATTCAGATTGTGAGGACAAGTTTATATAACTGTCCAGTTGTGTTGTATATTGTTGTTGTATACTCTGATGATGTAATGTATAAAATGTACAGTTCTTTGATTTAAAGATTATTCATTTATCTATTATATGTTGTTCCGCTGCGATATGTGAGATTATGATATTGTTTCTATTCTGTTTTCTTACTTCTTCTATCTTTTCTTCTACCTCTTCTTCTTTAGCCATAACAGTTCGATTTTCCGGCATTCGATTATGCGGCATTTGATACAGTGGACGTAAGAATGCCGACCTTCGGATCTCGATAAAATCGATTCATCACATGCTATACATATCTGAAATAGACTCATTAGAATTCATTTTAAATAATTAAAACTGATTTGTGAGCATGGAAATTTTGGTCTGTTTAACTTTGCTTGTTCCCTCGTGATTAACTTGCAAAGTTTTTTAGATTTCAAATGCAGACTTACAAATCGACACTCTATTAAATTCAATCATATCAAGTGAAAAAAACAGAATATTCATTGGTTTAGAATTATTTTGTGCAACAGACTTTTGCTCAGCGGTCTACTGTGCAAAATCAGTTGTGGGTTCAGAATATTTAGTCTGTGTGATATTCCAAGTGTCTAATCCTGCAGATTGTAAATATATTTTCAGCCTACATGCCCAATATGCATAGTTACTGCCATTAAAAAGTGGCGGTCTGACAGTAGACTGACCTTCTACAAATAAACTAGTGACAGGGATGATAGAACTAGTGTTGGTAGAGTTAACAGTACCAGTGTTGGTAGCCATTTTAAAAAAAATTCAAAATTCAGATTATGAAAACTTTGAAAACCTTGCTTTGGTACCAAATGAAAGAAATGCGGATTACGGATCTTAAGGCTAGGATAAACACTAGAGGGGGTGAATAGTGTTTTAAGGAATTACTAAATATTTTTGAGTTTATGTTAGTTAGAACACAAATGTATGCAATATTCAGACACAGGTATGATCGCAGAAACAAACACAGATGCAGAAATAAAGTAAAAGTAGTAAAGGAAAGAACACATTGGATTTTGTACTAGTTTGGAGTTACCCTACATCCAGTCCCGCACAGAAGTACGGATTTCCTTTCAAAAGCAATCTTAACAATTACACCCTTGATTTCAAGGCCACGGGGTACACCTCTCCAGATTCACAATCCTCTGGGTAGAGATACTTGATTTCAGGGGCAACAAGTTCACCCAATTGACTTCATAGGCTACAATCACATCTTTTCTAACTTGATTGATTTCCAAGGCCATAATCACACCTTTTCTCGCTTGATTGATTTCCAAGGGTACAATCACACCTTTTTTGCTTAACCGATTACAAAGAAGTCTATAACTCTGAATAGCATTGAGGATCTTGTTGAGATAGTGAAAGAGAATCAAACCAGAAATGATCTAGCTAGATTTAATGGCGATTTCAGCAGAGTAATGGTAAGAATGTGTATAAAGAAATGTGGAAGAAGAAGAGGGGTGAAAACCAGAAAAATATGATTTTAAATTCGTTGAAAACAGTCCCTATTTAAAAAAGAACGACAGCCATGTCCATTCGTGAAAGGATATGACGAATAGACACTTCTTTTGAAATTTAAATTTTGAAACCAACTGCCACTATGTCTACATAGGTATCTTGAGTATGTCGACATGCCAAAGGAAATTTTGGTGTTTTGTTTTTCTTTAAAATAACTTTTATCTTATATTAAAACTATTTCAAACTTTTATAAATATACTTAACTACAGTTAAAATACATAAATTAATATAGAGAATAATACTTTGGTATATATAAAATTTTACTATAATTTTATATTTAAATCAAAGTATAAATATTAAAAATTTAATATATTATTATTTAAAAGATAGTTTAAAACCAAGGATAATTTGATTTTGAAATTAAAGATTATTTTGAGGCTAGAAGTATTTAAAATGAGGATAGACGTTTTTGATTCTTTTAAAAGGAAGGTTTTGAAATCATTTTGAAAACAAGATAATTTTGTAAAATCATTTTGAATAAAAGTAAGCGGATACAAAACAATGTTCCACTAGATTTTTCATAGGTTCCATTCTACTTAGGGTTCCATCCCTTTAACGGGCTCGAAGTGGATTCCATTCCACGAATAAATTGGATTTTAAGATGCCAGTGCTTTTCTAGGAGTTTTGACAAAATTCCTTGTTAAATTACTTGAAATATTGAACTCTTGGTAATCTTGATACTCATGAGTCTTCAATCTTTATATCTTGAATCTCTATACTGTACAGTCTTCATTCTTGGTAACCTGCATGGTTAAATCCTGCATATATATATATATATATATATAAACTATAATGATAGTATTTATATTTTATAATCTTATTCTAAGGTTGTTGTCATCAAAACCATCATCTCAAGGACTAACAGTACGCCCTCATATATATTACACTCAACTCATTCTAGGGTACTACTGACCCTATCTCTAATGAGTAATCCCCACTAGAGTCAAGGTTCTCGCTTAACCTTAAGCTCTGATACCAAATGTAACGACCCGAAATTTTCGACCTTGAAAATTGGACACTAATACGTTCACTGTAGAAGTGTCGAGCAATCGAATGCTGGAAATTCTAGATTGTTATAAAGAAGAAAAGAGGTAGAAGAAGAAATAGAAAACAACAACACAGAATCTCACAATCACAGCAGAACAAAATATAATACACAAATAGCAACATTTACATAAAGAAAGCTGTATATGTCAGTTTATACAATATATCAGAGTACAATCATTCACAAATAAGCTGGACAGTTATAATAACCTGTTCCAGACTACAATTAATACAATCTCTAATACAAAGCGGAATATACTCCATACGTCCCTGCCGTCCAACTTGTCTCCTGAACTCCAGAACGTCCTATCCTAAAAATCTGTAATACTCGGTCTGACCCGAGCATTACAATAAAGTAACACCTGAGTCAGGCTAGAAACCAGTGTGAGTAAACCCATATAACTTGAAATACTAAAGTTATAAAGCTTCTTTGAAAATCAGGGTAACTCCTTCGTTACTATGAGTTTTATCTTGCTATAGCCAAACCCTTATTTCACAAAATAATATCTAAGTATTGTTACTTAGTTTCAATGGTCCAATTTACTTAATTTATTCCATTCTTGTTCTACAATCAAATCTATAAAGAATAATGGTAGTTACTAGTCGAAGTGGTTCCAAATATCGCTGATATCTGATCTCGGTCCCTTCGAAATCCAAACGTCGTCTTTTAAGGCCCAGTTGTTATATAAAACAATTTAATTAAACTTCAGAATGTCATACGCATACAGAAATCCATCACACAGGTACCTATGAAATAAATGATTCACATTTATCAACAGATCAATACAGGCATTTCATATCACAGAATATAATGAATTAACATAAGATAGGTATTAAGCAACCCAAGCATTCAATTCAAACTAATCATTCATAGGCTAGGTAAATTAGTCACACAATTTCCAATTAATTTAATTTACAAAAATATTTAATTTCCTATAATTCTGCTTAATTAACATTAATTAATTACAACCATTTATTTTATTTTAAATCAAATGTTTGAAATTAATTAATGATTAACTTATAAAATCACTTAAGTCCTCTGATTAACTAGAGTTTAAATCATTTTCCTTAATTATCCACCTAATTACATCATTTAATTTTATTTAAAATAAACTTAGGAATTTATTTGAAATAAAATTTACCTACTATATAGTTACCCTACATTAAACAAATTAAGTTCAAAACATTTAATTTCATAATCTTTTGGTTTGAAATTTGCTTTGAAAACTTATTCAAAAATTTCTCTTTTAAAAACTTGATTAATTTCATACATTTCAAAAAAAAAAAAAAAACTCAGGCCCAAGCCCAAAATACATGATTACAAACTCGGGCCTAAGTCTTTAAACAGTTTAATTCTGAGTCCAAATTTCCAATATTCATTTAAATTACCTTTACTTAACTTATTTCAAGGTTCCAGTAAGAGTTCAAGAATTTAATCTTTGGAATCCAATTTATTAACCAATTTTAACTTCTAACTTTGAAACCAATTATTAACAATTGCAGTTTGCAAGTTCATTCTTAATATTTAAATCTGAAGTTTAAAGTGATTCCATTCCATAATTAAAATTTTATTTCTAAAAATCAAAATCTTTTAAATAGTTCTGAAAATAAGGTTTTATTTCCCTTTAATTTCAGTAGTGGACATATATTATCTCAATTCACTTCTTAGTTTATTTAAATAATTCAATTCACAGTTCCATAGATTATTAATAGCAACAAAATGATAGCAGAATATGTCAAAGTAAATAAACATCCAAATTATCTAAAATATCCATCAATGGCATCCATTTCCAATTTCCAAAACTCAAACCCGTTTTGAGATCACACATACCTTTTTTAATTCAACCCACTTAACTTCCCTAAGTTAAATCTCAATTTCATCTTGAAATTTCCAATTCAGGTTGTTCGTTAAACTTATTTAACTTCCCTAAGTTAAGTTCAATTCACTTAATCCAGTCAACCTTACTCAATTTGAATTCTCCATTTCAAATTTTTATACTTCATATCAATATCCTTTCCCGCTTATAAGTTCAAAAACTTATTTCTCTTTGGGTTTTTACATCACATTTCAGGAGAAAATTCAAAATTCAACCCTTAATGTTTACTTCCAATCAACTTGATATTATGTATATCTACTTATATACACATGTTTATTTCATTTGCACACTAAGTCATACTTTCAAATTTAAACCATTCTTGGTTTTTAATTCAAAACAAATTCATTTAAGATTTTTAAAACAACTCTTGTTTTAGAATAAGGTTCCTACATTTTAAAAATATTATTAATTATATCTTTTAACACTTTGAAACAATTTAAATTTTCGGGACTTAGATTTAAAACTTCACAATTTAAATTCTTTTCAATTAATAAGTCATACTTTTCTAAATTGTTACTTCCTTAAAACATTTCATTCTGATTTATCATTATTTATTTTTACAAAAATAAACACCCCTTTATTAAGATACAATGCCAATTTATGATAATTATCATATCTAAAAATCATACACACCATATGTTCCATAATCATTTAGTGGAAAATCAAATCAAGGTAATTTATTTCAATACTTTGAAAATTCTTTTGAATTTTCTAGGTTTTAAATTCAGTTTTGAATCCATTTTTAGCTCAACTTATTTGCATAGTTAATCCTTACCTAAATTGCTATTTGGTTATATACATATGTTACCACTTAATTCTTATTATTATATTTAATTTCAATAATCAACAACAAATTACCTTCATATATATAATAATTAGAAAAATTATTGCTTTATATATCAAAATATAAGCTTATATAAAGATTATTTTTTAAATCGTTTTTAAAATCATTATATAGAAAATAACAAGTACGTGAAAGAAATGCAGATTACGGACCTTAAGGCTAGGATAAACACGAGAAAGGAGATGAATAGTGTTTTAAGGAATTACTAAATCTTTTTGAGTTTATGTTAATTAGAACACAAATGTATGCAATATTCAGACACAAATATGATCACAGAAACAAACACAGATGCAGAAATAAAGTAAAAGTAGTAAAGGAAAGAACACACCAGATTTTATACCGGTTCGGAGTTACCCTACATCCAGTCCCGCACTCAAGTACAGATTTACTTTCAAATGCAATCTTTACAATTACACCCTCGATTTCAAGGCCACGAGGTACACCTCTCCAGATTCATAATCCTCTGGGTAGAGATACTTGATTTCAAGGGCAACAAGTTCACCCAATAGATTTCCTAAGCTACAATCACATTTTTTCTAACTTGATTGATTTCCAAGGCCACAATCACACCTTTTCTCACTTGATTGATTTCCAAGGCTACAATCACACCTTTTCTCGCTTAATTGATTACAAAGAAGTCTATACCTCTAAATAGCACTGAGGATCTTGTTTAGATAGTGATAGAGAATCAAACCAGAAATGAGCTAGCTAAATTCAATGGTGATTTCGGCAGAGTAATGGTGAGAATGTGTATAAAAAAATATGGAAGAAGAAGAAGAAGAGTGAAAACCAGAAAAATATGATTTTAAATTCGTTGAAAACAGCACCTATTTATAGAAGAACAACAGCCATGTCCATTCTAAGAGGATATAACGAATAGACACTTCTTTTGAAATTTAAATTTTGAAACCAACTGCCACTATGTCGACATGGGTATCTTGAGTATGTCTACATGCCAAAGGAAACTTTGGGGTTTTGTTTTTCTTTGAAAATAACTTTTATCTTATATTAAAATTATTTTAAACTTTTATAAATATACTTAACTACAGTTAAAATACATAAATAAATATAGAGAATAATATTTTGGTATATATAAAATTTAACTATAATTTTATATTCAAATCTAAGTATAAATATTAAAAATTTAATATATTGCTATTTAAAAGATAGTTTAAAACCAAGGATAATTTGATTTGGAAATTAAAGATTATTTTAAGGCTAAAAGTTTTTAAAATCAGGATAGATGTTTTTTATTCTTTTAAAAGGAAGGTTTTGAAATCATTTTGAAAACAAGATAATTTTGTAAAATCATTTTGAATAAAAGTTAGCGGATACAAAATAATGTTCCACTAGATTTTTCGTAGGTTCCATCCTACTTAGGGTTCCATCCCTTTAACGAGCTCGAAGTGGATTTCATTCCACGAATAGATTGGATTTTAAGATGCCAGTGCTTTTCTAGGAGTTTTAACAAAAATTTTAATTAAATTACTAGAAATCTTGAACTCTTGATAATCTTGATACTCATGAGTCTTCAATCTTAATATCTTGAATCTCTATATTATACAGTCTTCATTCTTGGTACCTGCATGGTTAAATCCTACATATACATATATATCTAAACTATAATGTTAGTATTTATATTTTATAATCTTATTCTAAGGTTGTTGTCATCAAAACCATCATCTCAAGGACTAACAATCTCCCCCTTTTTGATGATGACAACCTTTGTTTATAAAATATTACTTCTATCCTAATAACTCCCCCTAAAATTAATAACTCCCCCTTAACCTATGCCTAACTATCATTAATTAGTCCTCATTCTTGGACTAAAGTACCTGTATTAATAAACTATACAATGGAGTATATAATAGATAGATTAAGAGATAATTATACTGATAGACATGATAATTAATTAAAGATCATATAAATATCAATGCATATTTATACATGTTTTGCACACCAGATATCAATCCAAACCAAATCAAATCAAATCAATCGAAGCTGTGATGCCCCACCTCTATACCCACGCTAGCCAAGAACATTACGGTGAATGCTGTCAACTAGCACGGAGAATAAGACTGTTGAGGAGCGACCATCCGTGTAATTGCTTTGTGCGAGCATCGATATGTCAGATGGTATAACATGCAAGGAAATCCGACATACCGACACAAACTCAAAGCTACTACACAGTGGCTACAATATCTTCGGAAACAAATATAGAAATAAACATAACACAAATCAGTCACAGACAATTCATATCACAAAGGCGGAAATAGATATGAACATTACACATAAAAGTGTATATTAGAGTAGTGGTCAAATAAGATCCACAACATCACAAAAGAATAGATACAAGTGCTAGACAAAAGAATACATCTATGAGTCTATATCTCAAGTGCATACAACAAAAACTGCTAAACTAGAGTAGTTAGCCAAAAGATCAGATGAAAGTCTGATAAGGAGTCAAGCAGAAGCACCTGTAAAATCTCAGTCTGACCCGAGTATTATTTAAGAAGAAAATAATAAACGGATCAGTCTAGCTATAAATATCAGATGAAGTGATATATAATAAGAGATATGACTAAACCCATAATAATCACAATGCCAAGCTGTGATAAATAAGTAATTGAAAAATCAATAAGAGATTAATCAATATCGCAAAGATCTTCTCAAAGATAAAAAGGAATGTCATACTCCTAATTTCATTCACCAAGCCACAATAAATGACATATATATCAATGCCAATCGTAAAAGTTGGTGAAACATAAATTCCAGAATTCAACACACGAAATCCAGAAATCACAATCAAAGGGAACAACGACGTCGTACAGCGTGACATCCGATGAACCAAATCACAATCAAAGGGAACAACGACGTCGTACAGCGTGACATCCGATGAACCAAAACACAATCATAGGGAACAACGACATCGTACAGCGTGACATCCGACGACGTCGTACAGCGTGACATCCAATGAACCAAAACACAATCAAAGGGAACAACGACGTCGTACAGCGTGACATCCGATGAACCAAAACACAATCAAAGGGAACAACGACGTCGTACAGCGTGACATCCGATGAACCAAAACACAATCAAAGGGAACAACGACGTCGTACAGCGTGACATCCGATGAACCAAATCACAATCAAAAGAACAACGGCGTCGTACAGCGTGACATCCGATGAACCAAAACACAATCAAAGGGAACAACGACGTCGTACAGCGTGACATCCGATGAACCAAAACACAATCAAAGGGAACAACGACGTCGTACAACGTGACATCCGATGAACCAAAACACAATCAAAGGGAACAACGACGTCGTACAGCGTGACATCCGATGGACCCAAACACAATCAAAGGGAACAACGATGTCGTACAGCGTGACATCCAATGAACCAAAACACAATCAAAGGGAACAACGACGTCGTACAGCGTGACATCCGATGAACCAAATCACAATCAAAGGGAACAACGACGTCGTACAGCGTGACATCCGATGAACCAAATCTCAAAGACATTGCACAATGCTAGTCTAAAACATAAAATGATCGTCATGATCAAAGAGAAGTGTCGATTACAGTAAGCTAGTAAATATACGAGCTTAGCTTCATGTCCCATAACCACTAGCTTAACTTAAATATTTACGAACAAATTGTAGGGCTCCACCAGAAAATTGTCACAAGAGATTCAATCGAACAAGTCCAAGAATTAACCGACGAAGTAAACGCAAGCGTTTCATACCACTTGTTTTACTAAGTCGTTTAGTTAGATTTCTCATACGAGTGAGATAAAGGTTTGTATATACTAATAGATTAGAAGTCGGTTTGAGAAAACGAGCTTTGTAATAAAATAGTGTTGAAATCATTTGAAGAAAGAGTTTTTATATTTACTACTAGTGTAGAAAACCTTTATATTTTTAAAGTGACAAATCACAAAGAAGATTGTAAGAACAATCAATCAGTAAAATTCACATTCGAAGACGTGAATAAAATCCAAAGAAATCGATACCGAATCCATCAAAATGGATATTCCCAAAAATCACGAAGAAAATGTCATCAAAGTCGATAATAAGTGATAATAACAAAAGGGAATCAACACGAATCGATTAAAGTTGGAGTTCTCAAGCAAATAGGCAAGCAGGCAAAACACTGCAGTTTCAGACGTCTGAAACAAATGGTTCAGACGTATGAATCTGGAAATATAAAGATTTCCAGAACACAATTCAAACGTCTGAATCAAGTATTTCAGACGTCTGAAATAGGCACTTTTTAGCCTATTTCCTTTCTGGTTCCAAATGAACCAATTCAGACGTCTGAAATCATATATTCAGACGTCTGAATCTGGGAATAGAAATCTTCCCAGAACAATATTCAGACGTCTAAATATTACGTTTCCGACGTCTGAATGAATGGTTCAGGGCATTCCCTGAACCTAGGCCAAAAATGGCCAAACGAATATCGGAAACGATCGAACGAGCAAATGGCGATGACTATGGAATTACGTCGAACGACAACCCAGCCTAAACGGCTCTTCGATACGCCTTAAATATCAATATCCAAATATCCGTAATAGGATTTTCATAAATTAGACCACAACACCAAAAATTGGAATATACACGAAATCAATCCAAACCAAAATCAATTGCACATGAATAAGTGTTAGGAATTCATTCCTAACAATCGAAGATAATTATAGACAAAGATGTGAGATAAAAATCTCACCTTTGAACCCAAATCAATGAAGGAGAAGCTTTTAAAACAAGCTAAGATCAATTCCTCCTCAATAACAACTCAAGAAGCTTCAATCTAAGCTTAAAAGAGAAACATTTCCTAAATTAGGTTTAGGAATTTTTTGAAATCAAAGAAAGAATGAGTTGGAGAAGAAGAAGGAGATGCTTACCAATGGGTTCACTTGAGTTTGGAGCAAGAAGATGGATTTGCTAATGGAAACTAGGGCATAGGATTTCCTAATTCTTTTTCTCTTTCCCCTTTTTTGATGAAGCTTGAGTGTTTAAGCAAAGAGGAGAAGTTATGAAGAGAAGGGGGTTGGGCTGAGCTAATAAGGGTGCAGTCTAAACCAAAGTCATAAGCGGGAAAAAGTAGCAAAAATCAACTATCTCCAAACATATCGAAGCTTATACTCAAAAAGGTCGCAAACGGCATTTTGAACTCAATGGAAGTGGTCTCGAGTCCTAATTCGACTGTTTGCAAAAAATAGCTTTTCGGACCAAAATCCGACGAACGATAAAATATTTAAATAAAATATTTAAATATACAATTGATAAATATGCGGGTTGTTACAGACTCCCCTCCTTAAAGAAATTGCGTCCTCGCAATACTTAAGAAGAAAATAAAGAGTAACAACCATAAAAACATATCAACACAAAAGAAAATTGAAATAAGAAGTTCACCATAAAGTGCACGAAAGAGTTAGCACGAACGGGATCGCTCGATGAATTCTCTAGATTCCCAAGAGTAATCCCTAAGATTTGAGAACCATTGAACTCTCACAAGAAGAATATCTTTATTCCGAAGGCGCTCAACCTCCGAAGCAATGATGCAAATAGAATGTTGCTCATAAATTAAATCTGGTGAAACTTCAATTTCCACAATATCACCGGGCACAAGAATAAAAATCGGAACCCCTAAGGCATTTCCGTAGATAAAAGACGTGGAGAACGTCAAGAATAGCAGAAAATTGAGCTGGTGCAACGACGTAGTATAATAACAGTACGCCGAGGAACCAGAAAATCAAATAATTTGGAACATCAGCGTAGCACAAAAACGGTATGCCCAATGAACCGATAAACCGGAACAACGATGTAGTATAATAATGGTACATCCATTGATCCAAATGAGACGGAACATCGATGTAGTATAATAATAGTACATCTGATGAACCGAACACCATAAAAGAACATCGGACGCTAGTCCATAAAAGAAATGAGATAAAGCTCAATAAAACGATGTATATCGAAACGTCCGATGAAATTAATAAAAAGATAATTCCATTCAAACAATGATCAAAGAATCAACCACTTGTTGCCTACGACTAAACGCATTGGCAACACGATTTCCCCTCTGGGAATAAAAGAATATCAAGATCATAAGATGTCAGGAACTCGAGTAAACATGAAGTTCCTTATGAGAAAATAAATATTCCAAAGATTTTATGATCGAGGTGGAGAACAAATTTCTCCCCCAAAGATGATGATGTCAAACTCTAAAAGCGAAAACAATAACAGCGAGCACTAGATCATGAGTGGCATACCTAGCCTCAATCGGCTTTTAATGATTTAGAAGCACACGAGATAGCACGTTATCTTTTGCAAGAGAACGGCATCCAAACCAACACAATTAGCATTGGTACAAATGATAAAGTCTTGGTTCCCAACGGGAATCACAAGAATAAGTGTATCGAAAAGAAAGAATTTCTTTTAAATAATCTTCTTTCCTGAAAAGTTAAAACTTTCAAAATTACATTTATCATTATGTAATAATCTTTCGAGAAAAATTTACTATTTCCAAATCAATATACTGTGTCTGATTGTCTCATCAAAGCGTTTAGGAAATTCCTATCGATAACGTTGATCAAGCGCGTCGATCAGAATTCTTAAAGCACTCAACGGGCAATACAATCACAAAATCATCTTCTATATGATAAACATGTTTCTCAAAAACCTTTAAGAATATTCTTTGCTCGTTTTAAGATCAAAATCCAATTGTACTTATAAATAAATCTTACGAAAAAAATTTACAAAATTTTAAATTTCTATTTTCATCCAAAACCAATAAATACAAGAATGGTCTCATCGAAATATTCATAAAATATTTGATATATAAAATGGATGAAATAAGCTGGAAAAATTGAATGACAAAATAAGGCATTCATTAGAATCATAACGAGTGCGGAGTGCGTAAGTGGAATGCTAACTCACGCAACTCGTAGCCAAATGAAAATCGGTGGCAAGATCAAACTAGAAAGACCTTATCACCACACAAGATATTGCTTAGGTGATAATCCTAAGACAAGTCCAAATGAACCGGAAAATTTCACAAACTATTTAGATGAGAGAAATAAAACTTTCCTCATCATGAGGGTTTAAAGAATAAAATGATGCCTTCAAAAATTTGAAATCGGAATCACTAGGAAAAATAGAAATCTTCTTAACAGATAGAAAATGTCGAAGATGAATAGTCCACACGGAAAATAGGATATGAGCTTCACAACGATTAAGCCAATCCCTATAAAAATCAATTCCGAAGCCTAAGTAAGAAAATCGGCTCGGAAAGAAAAATCACATAAAATAATTTCGACATCTATAAAAAGCAAACTGAGTGTTGCAGACCTACCATCCGGATTCACAACTCTCAAAGAACTCATCAAGCCCAAAAATATTTTTAAAGAAAAAGAATCAACAAGTTCTTTTGATATAAAATAGTGAGATGGGACCTATATCAAAAAGAACTCAACTAAGAAGACCACGAAATAAAACAATGCCATCAAGGATTGAGTGAAAAATATCTTGACCACGAGAAGTGTTACCAGGAGCTTGCATAATATTCAGCTCTCCCCCTCTCCTTCTTTGAAGAATGGGGCATGTAGATATAAGATGACCCGAACTTTTGCAATAACGGCAAAAGAGAGTTTTCGGGCACTCCTTTGCATAGTGGTCCGTGGAACCACAATTGTAGCATCGTCCACGACTAGAGATAGGAGACTTTGCTATCGGAGTTTGTTGCTTCCCTTTCTTGACAGGATTGGGGCCTTCGAATTTAATAGGCCTCTTCATGTTGTTGTTGAAGTTTTGTTTGGCACGCACAACTTCAATATCGCTTTCTCTATCGGCCTCTTCAAGACGAAGAGCGATATCAATAAGCTGATCAAATGAAACCTCAAGTTTCAAAAGCAATGGCTTCTTAAGATTCTTATTCAAGCCATAGACAAATCTTTGATTTTTCTTCATCGGGGTATTAATATACTCAACCCCGTATTTAGAAAGAGACTCGAAAGATGCGACATAATCTGTCACAGAAGATTCACCTTGAACAAGGTCAATAAAACGCCGGGCCAAAGTTACTTTTTCAGCCTCCGGCACAAATTTCAATTCGAATCTTTCCCGGAACTGTTCCCAAGTAAGATCCGCTTCGATAATCTCCGAAGTTAAGAGCTCATACCAATCTAATGCTCTTTCTTGGAGCATGCTAGAAGCCACTTGGACTCGATGAAGGTCAATAAGGTTCATGCGAGAAAAGATGCGATCGCATGATTTGAGCCAAGCTTGAATTTCTATAACACTCTCGGATCCTTTGAATGGCCTTCCACCCAAATCGGTATAGTCTCTGCACAAGCGTGCAAAACCGGATCTAGGATGAGTAGGCTCTGGAATGGGTCCGGCTGCTTGAGCGTTCTTTACTAGATCAAGAAGTTGCTGGGCAGACATAAATACTCCATCCTGGGGAGTAGCACTAGATTGACCGACGCTGGGACGGCCTGGTCTAACCATTTCTCTTCTTTAAGAAAGAAAGAAGGAGAAAAGTTATTCTCAAAATAAATATCAAGCAATCTTGATAGATAAAACAAGGAATCATAAAAGAAAATAGGATAGGACGGTACGAAGACCCGAATAAAATCCTAAAGCACGACTCCTAAGATGGACTTAGGACGATGATCCTTGTTATAATATTCCATATTGTTTCGAAGTTTGGCTCTGATACCAAGCTGTGACGCCCCACCTCAATACCCACGCTAGCCAAGAACATTACGGTGAATGCTGTCAACTAGCACGGAGAATAAGGCTGTTGAGGAGCGACCATCCGTGTAATTGCTTTGTGCGAGCATCGATATGTCAGATGGTATAACATGCAAGGAAATCCGACATATCGACACAAACTCAAAGCTACTACATAGTGGCTACAATATCTTCGGAAACAAATATAGAAATAAACATAACACAAATCAGTCACAGACAATTTATATCACAAAGGCGGAAATAGATATGAACATTACACATAAAAGTGTATATCAGAGTAGTAGTCAAATAAGATCCACAACATCACAAAAGAATAGATACAAGTGTTAGACAAAAGAATACATCTATGAGTCTATATCTCAAGTGCATACAACAAAAACTGCTAAACTAGAGTAGTTAGCCAAAAGATCAGATGAAAGTCCGATAAGGAGTCAAGCAGAAGCACCTGTAAAATCTCAGTCTGACCCGAGTATTATTTAAAAAGAAAATAATAAACGGATCAGTCTAGCTATAAATATCAGATGAAGTGATATATAATAAGAGATATGACTAAACCCATAATAATCACAATGCCAAGCTGTGATAAATAAGTAATTGAAAAATCAATAAGAGATTAATCAATATCGCAAAGATCTTCTCAAAGATAAAAAAGGAATGTCATACTCCTAATTTCATTCACCAAGCCACAATAAATGACATATATATCAATGCCAATCGTAAAAGTTGGTGAAACATAAATTCCAAAACACAATCAAAGGGAACAACGACGTAGTACAGCGTGACATCCGATGAACCAAAACACAATCAAAGGGAACAACGACGTCGTACAGCGTGACATCCGATGAACCAAAACACAATCAAAGGGAACAACGACGTTCGTACAGCGTGACATCCGATGAACCAAAACACAATCAAAGGGAACAACGACGTCGTACAGCGTGACATCCGATGAACCAAATCACAATCAAAGGGAACAACGACGTCGTACAGCGTGACATCCGATGAACCAAAACACAATCAAAGGGAACACCGACGTCGTACAGCGTGACATCCGATGAACCAAAACACAATCAAAGGGAACAACGACGTCGTACAGTGTGACATCCGATGAACCAAAACACAATCAAAGGGAACAACGACGTCGTACAGCGTGACATCCGATGAACCAAAACACAATCAAAGGGAACAACGACGTCGTACAGCGTGACATCCGATGAACCAAATCACAATCAAAGGGAACAACGACGTCGTACAGCGTGACATCCGATGAACTAAATCACAATCAAAGGGAACAACGACGTCGTACAGCGTGACATCCGATGAACCAAATCTCAAAGACATTGCACAATGCTAGTCTAAAACATAAAATGATCGTCATGATCAAAGAGAAGTGTCGATTACAGTAAGCTAGTAAATATATGAGCTTAGCTTCATGTCCCATAACCACTAGCTTAACTTAAATATTTACGAACAAATTGTAGGTCTCCACCAGAAAATTGTCACAAGAGATTCAATCGAACAAGTCCAAGAATTAACCGACGAAGTAAACGCAAGCGTTTCATACCACTTGTTTTACTAAATCGTTTAGTTAGATTTCTCATACGAGTGAGGTAAAGGTTTGTATATACTAATAGATTAGAAGTCGGTTTGAGAAAACGAGCTTTGTAATAAAATAGTGTTGAAATCATTTGAAGAAAGAGTTTTTATATTTACTACTAGTATAGAAAACCTTTATATTTTTAAAGTGACAAATCACAAAGAAGATTGTAAGAACAATCAATCAGTAAAATTCACATTCGAAGACGTGAATAAAATCCAAAGAAATCGATACCGAATCCATCAAAATGGATATTCCCAAAAATCACGAAGAAAATGTCATCAAAGTCGATAATAAGTGATAATAACAAAAGGGAATCAACACGAATCGATTAAAGTTGGAATTCTCAAGCAAATAGGCATGCAGGCAAAACACTGCAGTTTCAGACGTCTGAAACAAGTGGTTCAGACGTCTGAATCTGGAAATATAAAGATTTCCAGAACACAATTCACACGTCTGAATCAAGTATTTCAGACGTCTGAAATAGGCACTTTTTAGCCTATTTCCTTTCTGGTTCCAAATGAACCAATTCAGACGTCTGAAACCATATATTCAGACGTCTGAATGTGGGAATAGAAATCTTCCCAGAACAATATTCAGACGTCTAAATATTACGTTTCAGACATCTGAATGAATGGTTCAGGGCATTCCCTGAACCTAGGCCAAAAATGGCCAAACGAATATCGAAAACGATCGAACGAGCAAATGGCGATGACTAAGGAATTACGTCGAACGACAACCCAGCCTAAACGGCTCTTCGATACGCCTCAAATATCAATATCCAAATATCCATAATAGAATTTTCATAAATTAGACCAAAACACCAAAAATCTGAATATACACGAAATCAATCCAAACCAAAATCAATTGCACATGAATAAGTGTTAGGAATTCATACCTAATAATCGAAGATAATTATAGACAAAGATGTGAGATAAAAATCTCACCTTTGAACCCAAATCAATGAAGGAGAAGCTTTTAAAACAAGCTAAGATCAATTCCTCCTCAATAACAACTCAAGAAGCTTCAATCTAAGCTTAAAAGAGAAACATTTCCTAAATTAGGTTTAGGAATTTTCTGAAATCAAAGAGAGAATGAGTTGGAGAAGAAGAAGGAGATGCTTACCAATGGGTTCACTTGAGTTTGGAGCAAGAAGATGGATTTGCTAATGGAAACTAGGGCTTAGGATTTCCTAATTCCTTTTCTCTTCCCCCATTTTTGATGAAGCTTGAGTGTTTAAGCAAAGAGAAGAAGTTATGAAGAGAAGGGGGTTGGGCTGAGCTAATAAGGGTGCAGTCCAAACCAAAGTCATAAGCGGGAAAAAGTAGCAAAAATCAGCTATCTCCAAACATATCGAAGCTTATACTCAAAAAGGTCGCAAACGGCATTTCGAACTCAATGGAAGTGGTCTCGAGTCCTAATTCGACTGTTTGCAAAAAGTAGCTTTTTGGACCAAAATCCGACGAACGATAAAATATTTAAATAAAATATTTAAATATACAATTGATAAATATGCGGGCTGTTACAGAAGCAAACAATTCAAATCAAACAAAGCAATCAATCAAACATTACGAGGGACTTCCACCCATCCTTCTTCTCCAAATATTGGGTCTGTTTTAACGGCATCCCAACTTTCATTATCAATGGTGAGAGAGACTGGAGGATGTGTTTCGTTATCATCCATGTGCAGGGAGGAAATCATCCATCGTATTGCATCGAAATGCCTTTCTTGCTCCTTGATCATCTGCATTTGACTCAACTCTAAGTGTCGCTGGTTATGAAGAATGAAAGAATATTCTTGAAAGAATTAAGAGTCACTTCAAGATTCTCGGATAAATTATGAATTGGATTGGCCATATTTTAGTTTGTGAGAAGAATGAGAGACAAAGTAGATAAGAAATAATATTGAATGATGAATTCTGGAAGAAATAGGTATTTATAGGTGCAGAAATTCGTTTGAAATGAATAGATATAAGGTCGTTATTCAAATTTCAAATTCAAAATGAAATGTCATTTTTGACCAGCACATGTCGACGTGGTCATAGGTGGGATGTCGACATGGTGCAGTGAATTTTGATGGCTTATTTTGACTTTGTGAACAATTGTGTATATATATATATAATATACTGTCATTTATTCTAGAGATAAGATAAGCTAGATAAAAGAAAAGAAATTCAATTTCATTTCATACTAAGACGTTACAATGATTAAACATTAAAAACTACACGAACATTCAAATCAAAACAAAATAAAGCTAATACAACAAGACATGAAATAGTAAACTAGTTAGAGGATGATGAAGATGAAAATAATCCAAGCTTCTTGCTGACTTTGGAGATAAACTTGTTCATCTTGAATGAAATTTTATCCAACTTCTTACTAACGGATCGTTTAAGAATCCGTTGATTCTCGACAATAGTCTTTTGATTTTTGAGAAGGGTTTTGTTTGTTGGATTAGGAGGATAGTCAATGCTTTCCAAAGATGTTTTACCTTCTTCTTCTTCAATTTCTATTTCATCCCCTTCTTCTTCCTCTTCCTCCTCTTCCATCTCCTCATGAGCCAAACGCTCTTCCTTTTCAGCAAGAGTCTCATAAGGTTGAAAAACAAATTGAATTTTCATAAGAGAAATATAGGAATGATTAAAAACCTTTCTTGAAATAAATTCTTCTCCTTTGAAATCTACTCCAAAATAGTTAAAAATCTGAGTGAGATAGATTCCATGATACAAAGTATTCTCGCCCATTTCAAGATTTTTGGGACGAAGTTCATCCAAAATAACTTGCGCCCAATTAATATCATAATTTTCAAAAATAGCAAAAAGTGCTTTGCAAACTTTTGAAGTAGGATTGTTATTCTCGCTTTTGGTCGAAAGTTTCGATTTTTGAATTCAAAATCATCATTTCCTTCGAAAATGTGAGTCTCACGATCATTTTCATCAATATTAAAAGTAGAAAAATCCGTTCCCGTACTCTTGCAATTGAGAATGGTATCCAAAAGATCACAATCCAAACAATTCTAGTGCCTTTGACACTACTCCAAATTTCATCATCATTTCCTTCATAAAATCCAAGGTTTAAATTTGCATAGAAAATTTTAACAAGACTTGGATAACAAATAAAATCATTTTGAGATGCATCAACAAGACTAAGAACATGATTGTTTGCAAAAAGAGAATCAATTTCATAAGAAGAAAAGTCTTGAAATAAAGCAAATTTTCCGAGATGGACTTTTCCACAGTTAGCATAATTGATTATGCTTCTATGGCCTCCGGATCATTGAAGAGTTGCCCTTTTATCTTTCAGGAAATTCTCATTGTGGAGGGGTTGCTTGAAGAAGCCATTAGAGTAGAGAGTAGAGAGCTTGAAGTTTTGAAGAGAGAGATTGAATTTCAAAATGAAAGTGAAAAGTGGTGATAAAAGATAGTGAATAAATAGATTCTCAAAGGACATATTCTATGGTCAAAAGATAGCTTTTCAGAGAATTGAATGAAGTGAAAAGGTGGAGGGAAATTCAACCATTTGAATTCAAATTTTGAATTTCAAATTCTGTACATATGTCGATATCATGGTGGGGACCATCTCGACATGTTTCTTTGAATTTCTATGATTTATTTTCCCTAAATATTCTAATATATATATACTTATTATTTTTAATGTATATATATCTAGAATAACTCTGAAATTATAGTATATTCTATAAAATATTATAATACTATTAAAAATAATAATAATAATAACAATAAAATAATAGTAAAAAAAATTAAAATTCAAACAACACACCAATTCAAAATCAATCAATCAAGCAACCAATTCTAAGCATGCAATTTCAACTAATTATATTGTAAACGTATACCTTTTTCTGGTTCCATTTTCTGAATTCGTTGGAGTCGTGAACTGCTATGAAACACATATTTGAATCATCTGTCTTCTGATCATCATTGCTTGAGGATGAGTCTGAGTCATCTAGAGTAGCAGTAAATGCACGTTTTCGTTTCTTTACGGAATCATTGTTTATAGGAAGATTTTGCCTATCTGGATACGGACAGTCTCTTTTGATATGGCCTGGTTCATCACAGTTGAAACATTTGATATTTTTTGGCACTACATTATAATTTCCAGAGTTCTTATAGTTGTTTCTCTTGAGATTGTTCATCTTTCTGTATTTCAGGAATTTTCGAAAATTCTTGGTCATAAAGGCTATCTCTTCATCATTATCGCTGTTTGAGTCTGATCCATCGGTCAATGCATTGAATGTCATTGATTTTTTTAGATGCTTTGCTTTCTCTTCTCCAATCATTTGGACTTCAAACGACATTAGATTTCCAATCAGTTCTTCTATCTTTAAGGTACTAATGTCATTTGACTCTTCGATCGCAAGTGTCTTTTGATCCCATTCTGGAGTAAGAGAATTTAATATTTTTCTGACTTGATCTTCTTTCGAAAATTCCTTTCCCAAGGATATTAGAGATCGTACAATATCCTGAAATCTACTATACATATCTGAAATAGACTCGTTAATTTATTTTAAATAATTGAAACTGATTTGTGAGCATGGAAATTTTGGTCTGTTTAACTTTGCTTGTTCACTCGTGAGTAACTTGCAAAGTTTTCCAGATTTCATATGCAGACTTACAAACCGACACTCTATTAAATTCATTCCTATCAAGTGAACAAAACAGAATATTCATTGCTTTAGAATTATTTTGTGCAACAGTCTTTTGCTCAACGGTCCACTGTGCAAAATTAGTTGTCGGTTCAGAATATTCAGTCTGTGTGATACTCCAAGTGTTTAATCCTACAGATTTTAAATATATTTTCATCCTACATGTCCAATATGCATAGTTACTGCCATTAAAAAGTGGTGGTCTAACAGTAGACTGACCTTCTACAAATGAACTAGTGACAGGGATGATAGAACTAGTGTTGGTAGAGTTAACAGTACCCGTGTTGGTAGCCATTTTAAAAAAAAAATTCAAAATTCAGATTATGAAAACTTTGAAAACCTTGCTTTGTACTGGTTCGGAGTTACCCTACATCCAGTCCCGCACACAAGTACGGATTTCCTTTCAAAAGCAATCTTTACAATTACACCCTTGATTTCAACGCCATGAGGTACACCTCTCCAGATTCACAATCCTCTGGGTAGAGATACTTGATTTCAGGGGCAACAAGTTCACCCAATTGATTTCCTAGGCTACAATCACACGTTTTCTAACTTGATTGATTTCCAAGGCCATAATCACATCTTTTCTCGCTTGATTGATTTCCAAGGGTACAATCACACCTTTTTCGCTTAATTGATTACAAAGAAGTCTATAACTCTGAACAGCACTGAGGATCTTGTTGAGATAGTGATAGAGAATCAAACCAGAAATGATCTAGTTAGATTCAATGGTGATTTCGGCAGAGTAATGGTAAGAATGTGTGTAAAGAAATGTGGAAGAAGATGAGGAGTGAAAACCATAAAAATATGATTTTAAATTCGTTGAAAACAACCCCTATTTAAAAAAGAATAACAGCCATGTCCATTCGTGAAAGGATATAACGAATAGACACTTCTTTTGAAATTTACATTTTGAAACCAACTACCACTATGTCGACATGGGTATCTTGAGTATGTCGACATGCCGAAGAAAATTTTGGTGTTTTGTTTTTCTTTAAAATAACTTTTATCTTATATTAAAACTATTTTAAACTTTTATAAATATACTTAACTATAGTTAAAATACATAAATAAATATAGAGAATAATATTTTGGTATATATAAAATTTTACTATAATTTTATATTTAAATCTAAGTATAAATATTAAAAATTAAATATATTATTATTTAAAAGATAGTTTAAAACAAGGATAAATTGATTTTGTAATTAAAGATTATTTTGAGGCTAAAAGTATTTAAAATCAGGATAGACATTTCTGATTCTTTTAAAAGGAAGGTTTTGAAATCATTTTGAAAACAAGATAATTTTGTAAAATCATTTTGAATAAAAATTAGCGGATACAAAACAATGTTCCACTAGATTTTTCATAGGTTTCATCCTACTTAGGGTTTCATCCCTTTAACAGGCTTGAAGTGGATTCCACTCCACGAATAAATTGGATTTTAAGATGCTAGTGCTTTTCTAGGAGTTTTGACAAAATTCCTAATTAAATTACTTGAAATCTTGAACTCTTGATAATATTGATATTCATGAGTCTTCAATCTTGATATCTTAAATCTCTATACTGTACAGTCTTCATTCTTGGTACCTGCATGGTTAAATCTTGCATATACATATATATTTAAACTATAATGTTTGTAATTATATTTTATCATCTTATTCTAAGGTTGTTGTCATCAAAACCATCATCACGAGGACTAACAGTAAGCCCTCTTATATATTACACTCAACTCATTCTAGGGTACTACTGACCCTATCTCTAATGACTAATCCCCACCAGAGCCAAGGCTCTCGCTTAACCTTAAGCTCTGATATCAAATGTAACGACCCGAAGTTTTTGACCCCCAAAATTGGACACTAATACGTTCACTGTAATGACGAGCAATGGAATGTTGGAAATTCCAGATTGTTAGGGTAAAGAAGAAAAGAGGTAGAAGAAGAAACAGAAAATAACATCACGGAATCTCACAATCACAGCGGAACAAAATATAATACACAAATAGCAACATTTACACAAAGAAAGCTGTATATGTCAGTTTATACAATATATCAGAGTACAATCATTCACAAATAAGCTGGACAATTATAACAACCTGTCCCAGACTACAATTAATACAATCTTAAGTACAAAGCGGAATATACTCCATACGTCCCTGCCGCCTAGCTTGTCTCCTGAACTCCAGAACATCCTAACCTGAAAATCTGTAATACTCGGTCTGATCCGAGCATTACAATAAAGTAACACCCGAGTCAGGCTTGAAACCAGCGTGAGTAAACCCATATAACTTGAAATACTGAAGTTATAAAGCTTCTTTGAAAACCAGGGTAACTCCTTCGTTACTATGAGTTTTATCTTGCTATAGCCAAACCCTTATTTCACAAAATAATATCTAAGTATCGTTACTTAGTTTCAATGGTCCAGTTTACTTAATTTATTCCATTCTTGTTCTACAATCAAATCTATAAAGAATAATGGTAGTTACTAGTCAAAGTGGTTGCAGACATCGCTGATATCCGATCCCGGTCCCTTCTAAATCCAAATGTCGTCTTTTAAGGCCCAACTGTTAAATAAAACAATTTAATTAAACTTCAGAATGTCATACGCACACAGAAATCCATCACACGGATACCTATGAAATAAATGATTAACATTTATCAACAGATCAATACAGGCAATTCATATCACTGAATATAATGAATTAACATAAGATAGATATTAAGCAACCCAAGCATTCAATTCAAACTAATCATTCATAGGCTAGGTAAATTAGTCACACAATTTCCAATTAATTTAATTTACAAAAATATTTAATTTCCTATAATTCTGCTTAATTAACATTAATTAATTACAACCATTTATTTTATTTTAAATCAAATGTTTGAAATTAATTAAGGATTAACTTATAAAATCACTTAAGTCCTTTGATTAATTAGAGTTTAAATCATTTTCCTTAATTATCCACCTAATTACATCATTTAATTTTATTTAAAATAAAATTAGGAATTTATGTAAAATAAAATTTACCTACTATATAATTACCCTACATTAAACAAATTAAGTTCAAAACATTTAATTTCATAATTTTTTAATTTGAAATTTGCTTCAAAAACTTATTCAAAAATTTCTCTTTTAAAAACTTGATTAATTTCATACATTTTAAAAAAAATACTCGGGCCCAAGCCCAAAATACATAATTACAAACTCGGGCCATACTCCATCTTCCCCGACCTCTCTTCCTATCTATTTCATAAAAAAAACTTTGTTAATTACCTTATTTTCCAGACTCGAGTCCAACCCGATACCAACTAAAGCCAAATCCAAATCTTCCCCGACTCTCTTACTAACTACAGCAACACTCAAACCTGACACATGAACACACGTGCACGTGCACATCGAGATGACACCATTCCGATCCCTCGACAACTACGTCGACTCGAATAGGGTCTTAAACGCTACTTCGCCGTCGTTCAGCTACCACGCCGCGTAGAAAAATCTGTGGCCATTTTTCCCATGATCATCGACCCACTAGCAACCTTTGGCCCCAACCCTAAGGCTACAGAACCTCGCGACCACTAGATTTCGACGAAAAACTAAAATTTCGATAATCTTTGATTCATTCCCAAATACCTACTTAAAAATCACAATACTCCCACCAAAAATCATCAAATTCGAAGATGAATTCAATCACGTATGAGAAACATGTAATTTACACAATTGATTTCTGACCTGTTTTTATTTTTCATTATTCCAGATAATTATACTTACTAGTTTCACTTGAAAACGTTTTTAAAAATAGGATTTCATGTTTACAAACACATTTCCTTTAAACATCATAAGCTATAAGTAATTGAGTGAAAAGAAGTAAATTTTTAAATGAAATTTTGGTCTGTGATAACAACCAGAGACATGCATTTACACATATAGGCATGCATACAGTATTTAACCTATATTTCAGACAAACACATTCATACCACTATGTAAATCATATTCAAGTCATTTCCACAATCATATTTTACATGCACAATGATATAAAGAGAATTTAAAAGAAATGATGTTTACTCACTAAGAAACCCGGAACTGAGAAGCAGGGCTTTGAACTGCAACTTGATCTTTGATTTGATCATGATCTTCTAAGTTGAACTTTGAATCTTGCTTTGGTTTAGTTAAAACTTGAGGTAGTTTGATTTAGCTTCTTTTCTTTTTTTGGTTTTTATTTTTGGTTTCTCAGTTTTTAATTTGTTTGTTTTTAAAATGAAAGAAAAGAAGACATTTTGCTATATATATACAATAGTGTATTAAAATGAAGAAACAATTTTATTTTGACACTTGTTCACAAAGCCTCTTTACTAGCTTACAAATGCCTAAAGCAAATATTTTATATTTATATATATTTTTATTTATATCTTTTATATTTTCTTTTTATATGATTTATATTTATACTTTTATATTTATCCTTATTTTAATTTTAAACTAAGATTATTAATATTTCAAATCAATAACTAAATATATATACTAGTGTTTTAAAAAAATGTAGAGTTTAAATTATTTTTAAGAT
Source organism: Allium cepa (assembly GCA_030765085.1). Classification (NCBI taxonomy): domain Eukaryota; kingdom Viridiplantae; phylum Streptophyta; class Magnoliopsida; order Asparagales; family Amaryllidaceae; genus Allium; species Allium cepa. The sequence continues at coordinate 888,262,625 of CM060937.1, read as the reverse complement.
ATTTACTTTGAATTTCAAATCATAGTTTTATTCACAAACCATATATATGAATATTAGCATATTTTATTTGCTTTGAAATGATAAGTTTCGCAAATTTAAACAATTATATTAGAAGAACATCAAATTAATATTTATATCTAGATATTTTTAATTATCAGAATTAAATGTTCAACTTATAAATCAGTATTTTTTAATAATTTAATCCAGTTAACTACCAATGAACAGATGCCTAAAAATCCGGGTTGTCACAACGCCTATGGTGTCAGATCTTTAGATATTAAAATGGACCCTTACCGCCCAAAAGAAGATGATGAAAATATGCTCGGTCCAGAAGTATCATATCTCAATGCCATTGGTGCATTATTATATTTAGCCCAATGCACAAGACCAGATATTGCATTTTTAGTAAATCTTCTAGCAAGATACAGTTCAACACGAACAAAAAGACACTGAAATAGTATAAAACATATCATGAGATATCTTTGTGGAGCAACAAATTTAGGCTTGTTTTATTCTGACATAGGTAGTAACCCAAATCTAGTTGGTTATGCTGATGCAGGTTATCTTTCTGATCCACATAAAGCAAGATCACAAACTGAATATGTGCTTACTAGTAGTAATGCAGCTATTTCATGGCGATCTATGAAGCAAACGTTAATAACAACATCATCCGATCATTTTTAAATACTAGCACCACGTGAAGCAAGTCGAGAATGTATTTGGTTAAGATCATTAATTGAGCATATTCAAAATATGTGCCAACTCCCTTCAACTATAAAAGAATCAACAATTATTTATGAAGACAATGCAGCTTGTGTAGCTCAGATTCAGGCAGGTTACATCAAGGGTGACTGGACGAAACACATTTCTCCTAAGTTTTTCTTCGCACGAACTACAAAAGGACAACAAAATAGAGGTGAAACAAATCCAGTCCCAGGAAAATCCGACAGATCTATTCACAAGGCACTTCCAAAATCAACGTTTCAGAAGATGGTATATAAAATTGGTATGCTTCGGATGGATCAACAGACTAACTGAATAATGCATTACAAATCAGGGGAGCATTCAAAGTATGCTATAATTTACTCCTTTTCCTTCACTAATATTTTTCCCATTCGGTTTTTTTAGTAAGGTTTTGATAAGGCGTTATTTTGGTCCAAAACCATCAACCCCCATAATGCCATAGCTTTTAATGAGGCAATTATTCTTATCAGGCGCATATTCAAGGGGGTGTTGTAATATATATTAGGAATATGGGTGAATATGCTAAATGGCAAAGGACATTATTATAATCTCCGTTGCATTTAAAGTCTATAAATATGAACTCATTTGTATTATATAGATATCTGAATGAATAAAAATGTCTTCTCTCGCTAGTAGCTTCTATTCTTATTTTATTTTATAACATTTTTAAGGTTTTTTTCACTGACTATGGCTATTGTTGCAAAGGAAAATGAGGAAAGTTGGTTTGGTTTTTGGATCATTTGAGATGTTCGATTGGAGTTGATCAGCCTTTAGTTTTTATTTCGGATAGAAATTGAAGTTTGCTTTTAAGTATTCCTAAAAAATTTCATATGGCTTTCCATTCATCTTGTTTATATCATATGCAAAGTAATGTTGCTACAGTTGTAAAGAGTGGAAAGGGGCTTTGAGTAGCACATTTGTCGGAACATTTTGCCATATCTTGTACTCCTTATTAATTTCAAAAATCTATGACAAAATATAGACAAATTGGAGATGAAAACGTTGTTGGATTCTTAAAAGATAAGCCTCTTAATCATTGGGCTGGTGTATTTTCTCTCGGTAATCGCTATGGTGAGAATAAATCAAACATTGGAGAGTGTTTTAACTCCTGGATTGTGAAAGAAAGGTATCTCCCTATTACTTGTTGTCTTGATGGAATTTGAATTAAGCTTATGGCTCAAACGTCGAAGTGTGGAGAAGAGGCATCTAGTTGGACAATCATATTGTCCTAAAATGGAGAGTCATTTATTGAAATTAAAAGAAGGATTTGAATGGAACGTTTCTCGATCTTCTATTTATGTTTTTTAAGTATATTCCTCTATTTCTCACAAAGTTGATTTTAAAAATCATATGTGCCCTTGTAACTAATGGAGAGTCGCTAGGTTTCCTTGTGCACATGCATTGAAGTGCATTACCATGTCCAAACTTAATGTCTATGATTTTATTGAATATTATTTCACAACCAAGGCTTATCATGCTTCTTACTCGCATGTTATCAACCATATTCCTACTTTTGACAAAAAACGATATTGTTTCTGAAAGATCTTCTATTGTTCATCCGATCAAGGCTATTCATGGAGCAGGTAGATCTAGTTTAACAGACTTGGTCGGTTGGATGTTTTTCAAGGGAAGCAAAATAAGTGCGGAAAGTGTAAGAAGTTAGGTCATAATCATAGAAGTTGTCCATTGAGTGGTTGAATGTTTTTAAATTTGTTATATCATATTTTCTTATTTGTTTTTGAAGATAAATATATTTTAGCTTATATGTTGTATTGAGATATTCTTTGATCCTAGAATTTAAAAACTAGTGTATGAACAATATTTTTGTTTTTATGTTGCTCTTTGACTATTAATATTAGGTTATTTCTGTGTTGCTAGTAAGTTCATTTATGTTTAATTCAATAACACCTACCATTGTTGATGTATAAATTAATAGGATTATTACAATATTATATTGTATTGATTTATTGGTTGGTATGGCAATATATGACATTATGTTAATGAAACTGTTATTTTTCCTGTAAATTAACTATCGTTTCTTCTGAAAATTTAAATTTGATTTTATGATGTACTTGTTATTATTTTTCATATACCATTGTTGCAGAAAAATCTTCTGAAAATTCATATTTCTATTGTATGTTGTTTATATTTTTTTGACAATTTTTTTTCCTGAATTTATATGTTGATTTATGACTGATTTTGTTACATTTTATGAAATTGATAAAACATTTTATAATTTTCATTCAGCTTTTAACTTTTTTAAATTTATCTGACTAACTTTGTATATTTTTTGTATTCTAAGTTTATTTTATTTTTGTATGTTGGTACTGTAATTTGTTAACGTTTTTTTGTTTTTTTGAATTTTTACTTTTTAGTTTATGACCATTTTGCTTAAATTTTCGTTATGCTTTTGTAAAATGATTAATTGTTTTATCATTTTAGTTCAGCTTTTAATATTCTTAATTTTTTTTTACATGATTTGAGATTATGATTTAATTTGTATATGTCACATGTTTTAATTTTCAGTTGTAAATGATAGGCCAGCTGCCAGTATGTCGTACTACCACTTTATAGTTCTGATTCTATTACATTTATGCATCTAATATGGTCATCTACGATCAAATGTAAATATATTTTTATAACCTTATAATTTATACGAACAAATGTCTATTTTCAGCAAGATCTCCCAAAACAACATTTGCAATCACAAACTCAATACTCATGCATGACCAAACATATTAAAGATAAAGATAATATTAGCACAATAGAATACAAGTCATATTTAAGCAAAGCATCCATCGATGTAACAAATCACAGAGCTTATTTGTGACAAACATCAAAATAATAACAAAGCTTACTTGTTAAAGGAATCAACAAAATAATTTTTTTTTTAATGAAGTAAATTTCAACATACGATGCATTTTCGTTCATTTGCACTAGAAAATAGAAGTAATAACAAACTAAACATATAATGTTTTCTTTAAATGAAGTCAGCAAACTAGTTTAGTATTCATTCTGTTTCAATTATTTTGTTCAACATGCTTGCTTCTTCTTGTGGCTTTAGTTGTGAAGTGCAAAAATTTTCCATGGTCCAACAATATGGCTCGTCGGTCATAGTATCGGCTGTTATGTTTGCTCTTGACTCGCAAATATCTTCTTCTGGTATCTTTTCTATCAATGGTAAACTTGATGCCTTCTTCCTCATGTTTATCATTACAAACATTCTACAATCATGCCTGTTGTAAAACATTTAATTAGAAAACTTTATTTGATTTAATATTATAACATAAATTATGTTTAGTCAAAGCTTGATATTGTAGCATAATACCATATTTGTCGATTGACTAATAAAACCATCATACCATCAAAAATATGCCATAGTGATTTGTTAACATGCAAAATTTATAGAACGTTCAATTATTGAGTAAATAATAATATTAGAGGTTATATCCAATACCATTTTCAAATACATCAACACTTGTAAACAAAATTCAAATTTTTGTTTATACAATTATATAACTAACTATCTTCTCGAACGTTCCACTTGTCATTGAAAAAATAAACATAATAGCAGAAAAAGAAGATTTTGAACAATACGAAGTTCCATACATAGGATAAAACCATCATCTTGATAAAATAGCATACACCATTGTCTATAATTACTTTTATTTCTATCTATTGCTGAAGATATTTATTCACTTTGTACAAGTTATTGTACCATCGATTAATTTATCCAATCATTTTTATACACTGGACAAAAATGTGTTTCTTATATGCATGTATGGTTTTCTAATTCATAACGGAAATAGCTGGTACAGTGACAGTAAAAAAAAAATGCTTATAACTATTTTTTTTTTTTGGAAAATAAGACAAACAAAGAAGTTGCATCAAAATGCAAAAGATGCATTAGACTGCATCTAATGCAAAGCTAAAGCAAAAGAGTTAAAAAACAAAGAAGTTGCATCAAGAATGTAAATTTCTTTGCATATTGTAATATCTAATAGTTGGTCAATTAAAAGAATTAAACTTAAACCTATTAGCTGGGGTCTGAACTAAAGTGTCAGCATAGCGTACTAGAATGAAATCTTTCGACGTTGTTTACCTATTTTCCAACACTGTTTCTTGAAGAGATTGAGATTCAATCTTAAGATTCAATAATATCTTAAATTAAAATAAACGTTTTCCAAATAAAAGCATGACGATAATGAATCAAGTGAGCTGATGCTGCATATAATATTACATTGGTTAATCAAAGAAATTTCGCAGATGATTTTAAAAATAAATAAAATTGTGTTTCTTTCTATATAAGTATAAGAATGGTCATGACATCTATCTTTTTATGTATAAAAAAAGATTTCATTTTTTTAGTAATAAATAAGTTCATATTTTATGGTTAATGTATTAAATAATGTTTTGTTTAAACTAGTCACATGAAATTGCTTTATATTTTTGTGCAAAACACATTTATCAGTTTATATAACAAAAATTACGTCAAATAGCCTTCTTCGATGGTAATATAAAATTATAAACATTTATAATTTTTATAATATACCAAAAACGATTACTTTTCAAGAAGCTTGTAAAGAAAAATTAAGTCAAGAAGACTGCTTTAATGGTTATATAAAACGATAAATGTTTAAATCTTCTATATTTAATGGTAACTGCTTTTATCATTTTATGAAAAATGATAAATTCTTCTATCGTTTTCTGAAAACAATATACGCTATTATCTTTTTATCAAAAATGACCATTGTTGTGATATTTTAATACCTTAACTATTTCATGCTAGGGTCCATGATCATATTAGCTCTCTTAGAATCTGTTTGGATAGCTAAACAAGCACTGCTTTTGCTTTTCAAATGCAAAAATCAAAAAATCAATTTTGATATTAAAACAATAAATGGCTTTCTTTGACTTTATATTTAAGAAACAATAAGATTCAACAAAACTAATTAATATTTAATAAATTTATTTTTTAAAATCTGAAGACTTCTCTAATAAAAGTAAAAGCCCTTTTGGTTCTGATACCAACTATATTATTAAATAATTAATTATTACACTTGTAGCATATAATTTGTGTACATCAAATATGAGTTTGGCTCTGTCCAACTTTTGATGGACATTGCTATGCCTACATTTAACCATAAGCATTCACAATATTTAAATAAATATTCCAACATTCTGTTTGGTAGATGATTTAACATGTAATTATGCAGTTACTACGTAAAGCACACTTTAAGGAGCATGAACGTAGTATTTAAAAATAATTACCCATTTTCTTATTGAGCACAAATTCCCATTGTAAGCATACTTAATTTTTCCAACTTTGTTTTACTTTGTTGGCCTTTGGCTCCTTAATAATCTTGTTGACAATTGATTTCTGTACAGAAAAAGGGGATTACAAAACATCAAAATAAATCAAAATAATTTAGGATTTTATGCCAAGGCAGCCTTCCTATGCACGGTGCTGAACTTTCTGTTCCTTGTTGTAGTGTAAAAAGAGTCATAAGCATGATGTTTCGATATCAAGTTCCAAAAGTGTCCAATGTGCTTCATCATGTATTAGAAAAAGTATAGTACTGCATAAAGGATTTGATAGGGTCTTCCTAACTATTGGCATAAATAGTTGATTCTTCACATTTTTATGTTACCAAATGCGCTTTTCTGTTAAGAGAAATAAATATTGTAAAATATATTTTATGAACGAAGGATAGCATGTATTTATACGAAATTGGTCTTACTGTCATTGTAGTTTTTATGTATGTTATGCTTGAACAGCCACCATACATCTTTGCTTGCCTAAACCAATACTAATACCAATCTATAATCTATACGAAAAATCAATCATACAAGTTACCATTAAAATTAATTGAATAAGAATATAAGTTTTTTATTTTTTATTTGAACTAACCTGACTACATAAATCCACCAAAAAGCATTTCTTCTATCATAATTTTGCAGGTGACAATCATATTTTCATCTTATAAATTATAAGCTTCTTCGCTAAAAATTTCAATAACACTATTAATTTCAATTTATGTATATACATATATATATAGAAAATTGTAAACAAATATTTATAATTTTACTTACTCAATGTCTCCAACCGCTCTGAAGAAATATGTTATTATCTTCACTTCATTGTCTGACAAATATTTCAAAAGTGGGCGGTTTTTTAATCTTTCTATTCTTCATCTTCGGCTGATCTTCCTTCTTTTATGTGTTGTAGTTGTCCACATGTAGTACTTTATTCTTTTCTTCGTAAACATAATCTGGATCTTTCTTTGTCACCCTTACTTTCTATTTTATTCTTTTCTGCATTGAATTTAGTTTTATTTGTGCTCTCTGTCTGTTCTTCTTTCCTTTCACTTCAACTTTAACTTCAGTTTTGTTTATTTCTTTTTCCATTTCTTTTTCATTCACTTTTTCTTCTTCTTTCACTTCATTTTTATCTTCACTGTATTCATTGCCATCACTTTCATCTTGCACTTTCTCCATTTTTGGTGTTTTTAAATCTTGAGATTCAGATATCTTGAAAGACGGAAAGTATGTCGAACCATTTGTGTACTCGACAAATATTTGTTTTTTTTCTATTTTCAGTTTTTTCTTCTTCATCTTCTCACCTCACACTGCATTGCTCCTCCAACTTATCTTTCAATTTAGCTTCAATTTTTTCTCTGCAAGTTTTTTCATCTTCCAATTCCTTTCCTATTCTTTTAACTGAAGTCTTTTTTCCACCTCCGTGATTTTTTTCTTTAGGCTTTCTTTCTCTTTTTCTTTGGCTTCATTTTGTTTCAATAAAATTTCTTACGTTCATCCAAAATTACGCTTATGTTTCAGAATAGAAGTTAAGAGAATATAAATAAATTATTCATTTTTCCCCTGTTTTTCCTATTTTGCTGCAGATTTCTTATAAGTAAACGAAAGTAGGTAAATTACCAAAATTTTGAGTCAATCTACCAAGTAGTTGTTGTACACTAGAAAACATGAAATCACTGTCGGTTTCCCTTCTCCGTAACCATTCAACCGCCATTGAAATTGCTTTACCAAATGATGAGATCGATCCCAGCATTTTATCAAACTTCGCGAGCTTTGTTTATCGTCAGCTAGTTAAAGGCTTAAAAGCTGATTTATCAAATAAATCAGATGGGTTGATTCTTTATATCTGACGCATCGTTGCTGCTAGATATAGAAGGAGAGGAGAAATTTACTTTTTGATTTTACCTTTGTAAACGTGAACATGTTATTGGATGGCTGGCGGCTGTGTATTTAAGTATGTTTGAGAATGTCTAGGGTTAGCATGGGGTGGTACGCTATTCAATTGTACCCGGTTCATTTTCCCGCCCAAATGAATTTTTGGCCTACGTGTTTCACTTTAAACAAACAAGACCTATTTACCCTTTTCATTTGTTTCCATTGTACTGTAATGGCACGGGTACTACATTCATTAACAATTCAAATCCAACTTTTTCACATTTGCAGCCTTGTACGCAAAATTAAAGAAATAATTATATCAGAAATAATCAGAAATGATGTTTCCAGATGGGCAAATCCATAAAAACATTGGAGTAATAATAACAAAAGGACGTATCAAATATTTCAACACCCTGACGTAAATGATTAAACATTAAAGATAATTTATTTGGCATGCATGATAAAAAGGTTGAAAAAGTTTGCATGCTACAAACCATTGATTTGTTGGTGATTAAACAAAGAAGGTAATAAATAGAATACATGTCCTAAATAATAGCAAGACAATAACTGATGGTTGGTTTTGTACTCAAGAATTTACCAGAAAAATATATACAATTGAGGTAACATAACTCATGATTTGATCATTTTCCCTCATAGTCCAAACGATGGATGATATTAATAAGTTCTGTCGTTAATTCCTAGCAATTGAAATTATAGGTTGCTAATGTCAATAGCAAGAGATGCACTAATGAACTTCTGAAGGACAGGCATGTAAAGACGGTCCTCCTAACTAATCCGTTAAATTATTTTGATTAATATAACCTTTGAACCTTTTTGATCACATTTTTTCCCAATATATATATATATATATATATATATATATATATATATATATATATATATATATATATATATATATGATTCTATTGCTTATATTTAGCTCATATTTTGATGGGAAAATTTATTCAGTTGTTATATTATTCCTTTATTATACTCGATTTATGCTTGGAAAACATGTGAAAATCAGCTATCCAAATATAAAGCTTCTGGTATTGATTTCCTGGGCATTGTTTCAACATTTGTTATCACTATGGTAATTTTAAGTGTAGGTATTTGAAGTTAAAGTAGAATTTACAATGAAATGTATGATAAATTTATTGAAATAAATTAACTACAATTTTTTATTATTGGTTTATGTGATTTATATATCTTTATAGTTGAATGAAAGATTAATATTATGGTTTAGTTGTTTAAGTCTTATACATATTTAAATTGTCGTTCTTTGGTATTTATAAGAAATATTAAATGAATTTATTTAAATAGCTAAAATTTTGGATTATTTAATTAACCTAAATGTGCGGACATAAATATAAAATATTAGAAGGTAGCTAATAAATTATATGTATATATAGACTTTAGAATACATGTACCAAAATGTAAATAATAGAAGAGAATTAGTAAAATAAGTGTAAAGTAATAAATTAAAGAATTTGAAAATAAAATATCTAAAGAGAGAATTAAGGAGAAGAGAGAAAACTTCTAGAATCAAGGAGAGAACCAGAAAATCTTCTGTTTTACTATTATTTAATAGATTCCATAGTCCTTAATATATATTTTTTTACTATCTCTGTAGGTGCATGAGAGTACATTAACATGTTTATTCATAAATTTAACTCTATTATAACGAGAACCGAGAATGAGAGAAAAAGAGTCATGGATGCAAGGTGACATTTTGGACTGCTATTCGTTTCTACATACTTAGAGAGGCGTCCATGTTATAGTTACCATAATCTGATTTATTTACAGTTTTTATCTCTTAATAGGGAATTTGAAAAGCATCATGTCCTTGACTTTGAAATATTTTTGTTTACAATAACTTCATGTGATTAATTTTAAATAGCCATTGATTATTAGCAATTTGTAAACTATGGATTAGGAGTCTTCAATGGTTTTCTATTCAAAGGAGAAAGAAATTTGTTCGCTGTCAAGAGAAAACCAAATTTGATCAAATGCATGCATATAATTTATTTATTTTTTGTATGTTTCTTTTGTCATTTTATTAGGCTTGACTAGATAAACTAACAAGTGTGGCCAGCTCATTGTAAACGGTGGGTCTGTGGCTCAATAGTTACTAAAGGTAGTATATATACATAACATGCTAACAGATGGAAAAAAGCTCGAGCATGTACTTGCTTTAATTATGTCTTTTTGCATGTATTATAGAAGACAAAATGTAGTGTTTTGATTCCTTTTGTGATGGGTGGAACGAAAGATGGAAGGTATTGTAACATTTTCTTTTGGCAAGTTTTGTAGGCTTGATAACTTATATATACCAGGAACAATAGAATGATTGAAATTAAAATGTTTGCTCCATTGAATTTGCCATTCCATTATTGTGATCGTCTCTTTTTAATTTTTCATAATTGATATTGCCATTTTTCAATTTTTCATTACTTATATTGACTTTTTTGAGTTTTCCTCTTTATCAATACATTTCTTCCTCTCTCCTAATTTATTTACATGTCATTTTGTTTTATTTAAATATTTCAATGTGGTATTCGAGTTTGACTTGATATTTCGGCAATACCTTATACATATCCAAATTATCAATTCTTAAAGTGGATAACAGTTATCACAATCATGAATATCTTAGTTTTAATCTATCAGTTTATCACATGTCGTATGCGTAGTATAGGTTCGTACTAGTATATAGTGTATTGTTCTGAACCTCGCTCTGATACCATTTGTAGCGCCTCCACCTCTATACCCGTATTATCCAAGAGTATTACTAGGTGATACCGTCAGATAATACGGAGAATGCGACAATATAAGATACATACGTGAATATTTCCTTAGGCTAACATTAGTACATATTCAAAAATCGTATATAACTATCCAAATTTGAAGTGTACAAAATATATAGTCATAAAGTGGAACTTGACATACAACTGACTCCCAACATAAGTACATTAAACCAAAAACATTCAAGGGAATGAATGATGTACCCTTGTTGCTTCAATAAAATACTGAATAATATGACAGTTTAAGTTGCACAACAATAAAATCGGCTGAATAATTTACGAAAAATTAATATTATAGGACGGTAATATAACAGAAATCCTGGGACATGGAAATATTTTGATCATGGTAATGCACTGTATGCATAAACATATTTAACTGAAATACAAAATGAAAAAAAAAAGAATAAATTAACAGGCTTAAAATACACTATTGGCAAAAAGTAAAGCATTCATTGCATGTGATAGAAACTACATGAAGCTTAACATAATAAAACACCGCTGCATCAGCATTAGGCGAGGGACAAGCTCAACGAAACTGGTTTCGTTATTTTTAGTGGAAACAATCGCATGCTTATTACCGACTAGAGACTGAAATAGAACCACCATTGACACGAATAACCCGTCCATTTATCTGTTCTGCATCATCAATAGCCATGAACTTAACAGCCGCAACGACATCCTTGGGTTGTCATAACCTTCCCATGTGACTCTTCTCAAACTCCATCTTCACACTCTCTTCAGCAACCAAACAGTTGAATAGAAACTCAGTTCCAGTAATCCCAAGAGCAGTGCAATTTGCAGTGATTCCACTTCCTCGTCATGACCTCCACTGCTGTTTTGGACAATATAGAACTTGCAAACCTCAGTTTTGGTGATTCCATCAAAGAGGAAGAAACTGTTATTATCCACCCTCTTTCTCCACATACCATTCTATTTGCAGCTTGCTAGCAGCAGAGAAACGTACCTGTCCGTAATAGTCCAACATCACACAAATTTATATATCGAACTTTGTAGAAATATTAAAAGTCTGATGATTTGATAGATGCATACCTGAGTGTATTCATGTTCAAAATTTTATTCCACTGCTCGAAAGAGGTTCCAGCTACTGTAGTGGCTTTGGGATTAGCTACACCTGCACATGTAACGGGTATGTGGGGCGAAGAGGAAAAGTTTGATTTTGTTGCATCGAAGAGGGATTTCCCTGAAGAAGGGAAGGATTCAGTTATAAAACCAAGATCACTTTGTAGATTTCAAAGCTTATTTTGATTAATATTTCATTTTCAAGTACGATTCATGAAATGGATTTTGGAGTGTACCAGTCAATTCCTACACATCACATTTATAGTTAACCAATAAGAATCACAAAACCTTGATTAACATCTAATTACATAAATGAACAGTGAAACTCAATGAAGTCTAGGTAAATAATAAAACAAATTTTTTGAAGTGGTTTGTTCTGGATTACCAATGGTAAGTTGATATGCTGGGTGTCTCAGCCACTGAATCAAGAAACGGGATAGAAAGTTTAGTAATAAGTAATTTTTTCACCAAGAACAATATATTAGTTGCACTAAGCTAGTACCATGTAAATAAATACTGGCACATCATGCAAGTCACTTATATTTGAACGTTCATGTGAAATTTATTAAGTTATTAAATAAGTCTATTCAATAATGGTGTATATCCCAGTATCTATAAAGTTTAGATCATACTGCAATTACAGATATGCTACAGAACCGGTACTAATTTAGATTATAGCCAATAGGTGCAAACAATATAAATTAAAGGACCATTATATCGGTATATCAGCCTCCTACGCTTATCTGATTCAAATTCAAGGTATCAAAAGTATTGGTATTAACTGTTCATATGCAACGTATCCTCAATATTACAGAAAACTAGGATCGTTTTGTATTTACTTGCTATGTACTTGACTTCATCATACATCTTCTGTAGCTAAATTGCAAATGAGGTTCCTAGGTTATGTGCAACCTCCTCATGAAACAAAATTTCATAACCTTATATGCGACTAACACTATACATCATTATTATTCTATCGAAAGTGAGAGCTGGCTGAAAGTAGTACATTCATTATCTTAATTAATGATTCAACATGATGTTGCAAAATGGTGAATTACCCAATTTCAAGACATTTGCATAGGAAAAAATAGCTAGCACCTATAGAAAGGATAAATTGAGTAATAATAAAAAAATTCTCCCGCACATAACTATACAAAGTAGCATTAAAACCCATTCGTTCAATAAAGTAGAGTTAATTTCAAGACCGATGCACAATGTTGCACAGTAGTAAGAAGGGTGAAACCAAACAAAGAAGGTTGTAAGTTTTATGGAATAATTAATTTTTTCCATATTTTTGAACCAGGAATATTAATGTTGGTATTCACTATCATTTACATGTTTACTGCATTGAATCCACTGAAAAATTCAAATGATAGTTTAAACAATCATCTTGGACATTTGATATATTTATATGCACTTTACAAATACCAATGCAATTTTTAACTCTCATTCTCTTATTCAATACATTTATATGCAGTTTGAAACTTTGAATGCTAATTTTAACTATCATTCTCTCATCCTATACATTTATATGCACTTAAAAAATATGAATGCTAGTTTTAACCATCATTCTCCCATCCTATATAGTTATCTGCACTTTAAAAATCCTAATGCTACTTTTTGTTGTCACTCTCCCATTCAATTCATTTATATGCACTTTGAAAAGTCGAATGCCAGATTTACCTATCATTCTCCCATTTTATGCATTTATATACACTTTTAACTGTCATAATTCTAATTTGATGCATACCTGTCCATCTGTGACCCCCTCAAACAGAACGGCTTCCAGCATAGATTTCACTATTGTAATTCCTCTTTTGTTTCCTTCACCTTTTTCATAAACTATAGTGCTATGATTGAAAATCAATAATTGACAAGTCGTTTTTTTTTTTCATTTTATTTAACTACAAAAATAATGAAAGAGAAAAGGTCAAAAATCTTACTTCCCATTTTCGTTGAATTTGAAGAAAGTAAGAATTTTGTTTTATTGTTCTTCGTTCGATAATTGTAGAATACTACTTTTTGTGAGATCTTTACCCTTGTAAGCTTTACTTGATGGAGAGTACCCATCAACATCAATAATTACTTCATTTTCAACTGTATTGACTTGTTCATCTGTTTCTGTTTCTGTTTCCTCTTCGTAATCAGATCCTTCATTTTGTTCTTCTTGTTTCTGTTCACTTGTATTTTCCTATTCACCTTCTTCAGATTCGGTTTGCTCCTTTTGGTCTGCATTGTCAACATTTTTCTTCTCCGTTTTTCTGTGAACAATTTCATATTTGCAATCGGGATCAATTTTATTCCTTTGTTGGCGCCTTTTAACCCTCAAAACTAAAGAGTTTGTTTTCTCATGTGCTTTTTCATGCACCATTGGGGACTTGTCTGTTTCCTCTGAAGGTTTCTTTTGATCATGTTGATCTTTTTCTTGATGCATCATCTTAATTTCCTGAGTTATATTGAGATCAAATGGTGGTTTTATTTCTTTTCTTGCTTTTGATTTCAACATCTTGATTTCTTTTCTCAACTGTATTATAATGCCTTCTACTTGTATTCTTTTCTGCCTGTCTTTTTCTAATTCTTCTTCACTCTTCTTTAATTTTTTATTCACATCTACAATGTATTGCAGCAGTGAGTCGACTTGCTTTTTTGATGTTTCTTCCAAGTTTTCTTTTTTTTATCCCAACATTCTCATTGGCATCCAGGTGAACAAATTTTTATTGGCTTGTTTGTTGAAGAAGTGCAATGGTGAAAACGGTATTTTAGGGATTTCAAAAAAGACGCGGTCAATAATAGTAGAGGAGATGTAGACCCTCAACATCAACGTAGATGACCACCAACATCAAATGAACATTTAACAAGAGTGGTTGTACTATATGAAGGTGAATTAAAAGTTTTGAGCCTCTCCCTAAGTGAAGGTGAAATCAAACTACAAGAAGTAACCACATCCAAAGAATGAATCACCCCTTTCTTCATAAGTAAATCAAAGGAATCCGAAACTCCTTTAACAATCAATGCTTTTCTACGCACATCGTAATTATCGACCAAAAGAAACAAAAATTCCAAAAGGGTTTGCGTCATATCAACATACTTGGGTAAAGAATTCACCATCAAAAGCATCGCTGGCTCGATGTTCATTATATTATCCACACTCTTGTCGAAAAACAACCAATCATAAAACAATGCAAGCTTCACGTTCGCTTCAAAGTTGTCCTTCTTACATAACTTGAGAAGCCAACCTATAACTGCCCATCTAGATATAACATTAGATTGTATAATCTCATTTGAAGGATGATGTGCACAACATATGAATCTAACAATATCGATTATCAATGTCTCCTTGCAAGGCAAGCTCAAATATTTTCTTGCAAACCATGCTTGATACCTCCTTTGATTCCCCCACTTTACATTCATAAGTAAGAATCTCAACTGCATCTCCATATCTCGGCTAATCGTTAGCACGAAATAATGACTCGGGATCCTTGTACAATACAATTGTGATATATCGGTAAAATTCGACACTCCAAACTGTTTTGACTCAGACAACAAATCCTTCCACGGTTCTCTAAACTCTGGAATATAAACTAAATCTTGTAGCAACCTAATCAAATCCCTACCAATATCCATACACAAACCAAAACACTCCCTTATCGCCTTCACGCAAAACTCAACCTCCATTTTCTTCAACAAATCCAAGCTTGCACTACCAACTAATCTATAATGATCTGACAACAATCTCAAAAACATGTAAACTGCACTAGTGAAAACCAGCGATTGTTCAGTAATTAACCAAGTCCAATTGTTCACGAATATTTCAATCATTTTTCCACATAACCACATGTTGTTTTCAGAGAAATCTCCACTTAGGACTTGCCTCATCAAACTAAAAAGCAGAACATCAACTTCTACAGCAGAAACTTTGACTAATTGTTCGACTACCCAAATCAGTTGAAGCCTTGGAATTCCCAGGAGCTTTTGATAACTATCATTGACCAATTCAACAAGAGTGGTTGCAAATAACTTATAGCCATCTATAACCATGGAATGGAGATGTGTCATGTGTATTTTAGCAAAACTAGGGTTCATTAAAATGCCATAGAATAATGCAAAGTTTAGGCATTGGTACTCGATCGGTGATAAAACTTTTAGTGAAAAGGGGGACTTTAGTTGGGATTGGCAGAGAGTGAAGGACTGTTTGAGAGAAATGGATAATTGATTTGGCGATTCATGAGGGTTTGCTTTGATAAGGTCAAATTCATTCATGATGAACTAAAATGGGAAATATAATAAAGAAAGAAAGAAAGAATTAGAGACAAAGGATGAAGACGACGACAAAGAAGAGGCCGCAGGCGGCTGAGAGTTGTGGGAGGAGATATTGTGATATCAGCAAAACATATTGTCTATGAAAAATAAGCATATTTAGATGATCATCTCAAGTGGAAAATATGAAATGCTTGTAATAAAGACAAGTAAGCATATTTAAATTCATATAGTAGAACATATACAGATCTAAGAGTGAGAAAATGTAGGAGTTTTTTAGGGAAACTAATCATAAGTTTAATTTACCAAGAAGTAATAAGGAAAGATATTTGAAGATTAGTACTAGCTATTCAATATCCACGGTTAGTAATAATTATGGACTGAATTCAAAGCTCAATGGAATGACATTTAAAATTTAATATTAATTTATTTCATGCCAACCACACACAACGATAACTCATAGAAAATGTGAATAGTCACAGACATTAATCGATCGGACAACCAGGTGTCCAAGCTCGGGTATGTAATTTTGATCGGATTAAAAAAATTGTTCGAACTTGATCCGTTTATTGAACGGACCGTATATCGGTCGGACAATTTTTTGAGCCGGACCAAATAAGACAACGGACCGTCCGATTCGATATATGGCCCTAGTCCTAGTGAATAGCTGGATCAACATGAATAAATGGCCAAGCGTATAGTTGTTTTAATTTTGAATGAAACAGTTTCAGCATTGTTTTCATTTATGAAACATGATCAATCGTTCAAAGCCGTAGTCCAAAAATAAATAAAGAATAATAAGTTACCTTCTTCCTAATTTGTCGTATTTTCTGTTCTGAATGGAGCAATAATCCAAAGGAACTTTAAATGATGCCTAAGAAGGAAAATTATCTTATTAAAAAATATAAATGATTTCTAAGTTAAATTTTTGACTTTAATGGAAACTAATCTGGATCTTTAACAAAGATCGGTTTTCTTATAAAAGTAACAAATGATAATAGGTATATAACCAAACTTTTGAGCCAATCTATCAGGTAGTTTGTTATACCACTAGGAAACATGGAATCACGGTTGGTTTCCCTCCTGCGTATCCACTCAACAGCCATTGAAATTAGTTCAGCAAAAGATGAAATTGATCGCAGCATTTTATCACACTGTGTAAGCTTTGTTTACTCCATCAGCTTGCTGAAGGCTTAAAGCTGATTTATTACTTGAATAATATCTCTAAGGGCATCTCCAATGAGTTCGGGGCTGAATATTCAACCCTAAATCTGAGTTGGGCACCCAGTAGGCAGGCGCCAATTTAATGGACGTCTGGCCTCAGGCGTCCATTTTATGGGCGCCTGAAGCCAGACTCCCATAAAATGGGATCCTGATGCCCCCCCTCCCAAATTAAGGGGCATGTACGCCCATTTTATGTGTGACATGGGTGGCAGAAGCCTGACACCCATAAAATGGGCGTCTAAGCCCAGTTGAGAATGCTGAATTGGATCCTGAACGTTCAGCTGAATATTCAGCTTGAATTGAACGATTGGAAATTTACTTTGGGCAAATTCGGTATGTAATTGAACGATTGGGTAAGGATTAGCATGCGGGTGGGTAAGGTATTCAAATCAGGTATCCGTTTTCCAGCCCAAACAAATTGTATGAAACGCTTTTGGGATAGTGCTGCTAAAAACGGTGACAGCTAAGCTAGTAAAAGAAATAAAATGTAATTTCCTTTTTCATTTGTTTCATGCGGATTACATAAATGGTTGATTGCCATTTTTTATCAATTGGCCAGACTCTTATTCTAGTTATAAGTGATGTTATGTTACTGCGTAATTTTTTTTCACGATTTCATATATTTGGATTATTATTAAATTAGTTATGTTACTGCTTTTTTCCTCAGATTGTTGTTAGTCCGCCTAAGTAGTGATGTCATTTATTCCAAGTTATGTACTCGTACTCAAAGGAGAACGTTATGTTATTTGGAATGACATTTATTGCTACAAACTACAAAGAGAACGTCTGTTGACAAAAGGGACTGCTAACATTTATTTTCAATAGATTTTAGAGCATATCTAGCAGCAAAAATTGATCAGTAAATATAAACCATCAAAGACATGCACTATGTCTATACGTTCAACATATTTGCTGAAAGACAAAATGAAAGGAAAACAATAGAAGTAACAAACATAAACCATAATATTGCAGAGAGAAAAATAAGAAAATGCATGTTTGCATGTGGTAGAAAATGTATAGGACCTACAGGCATCTATAAATAGAAACACCTTACGTATCTAAAAATAAAAGCCAATATAACTTGACTTGTGTACAAGGAATTTTCAAAGGCTTCTTAACATAGTAAAACACTACTGCTTCAGCATTGGAAGAGAGACATCATCCATTAGCTTTACATTTGATGTGATATTCATATATGACTCATCTAATTCTGCATTTTTTTTAAATAGTACTTTATATACAACAAATCACTGTGACAACATATCACATATCAATAAACGTTCGAATCACGCTATGCAAGTTTTGAATTTGTGACCTCTTGCACCAAAGTCAAATCACTTAACTACTGGAACAATGGTGCTTGTGATCTAGTTCTACATATTGCATGTTGAATGGAAGAAACTAAAGGCATTATAAGGTAATAAACTAACAAATTTATGTATCTATTGAGGATAAGTCGTGTACAAAAGCTGAGGACATATAAATTATAAAAACAGCCTACAAGTAAATGTACATGAGTGCCTTTCATCATTTTTGAGGAAATGTATACTAGCATTAATGGCATGATTAGTTACTACAGAAACTCTACTTATCAATTAGGTTTACTTCTACAAATATAAGCTCTAAAAAATTTGATATCCCCAAAAATTGAACTTCATCCCAAAAGAGTGTGCTCCATAGTGCTAAATCTGCTTCGGATAAAGGTGGCATAGAATTTTCATTTGATACATTATTAGAAACTAGAACATTTAAATATCAATATTTAATAATTTTTACAATTATTCTCAAAATTCGTCAAAATTTTAATATATTAAGTCCATATATTAAAAAGTGATCAAAATTTTGAATTTTTTAAATAAATCCAGTTAACTAATAATCATTATTTGGTATAACAAGTCCTAATAAATGATAATTCAATGTGTTGTATACTACACTTAAATTGATAAAAAATTGTAGAACTAATAATTCATTCAATCCATATAACTCAAATTTCTATCTTTAGTTCTCTTACATTATACCAATTCAAGTTTACATAATTTATTTCTTTCTAAAAATAGTGCTTAATTATAAAGAAAAATATACATTGATTTTCTTTCTATAGTTGTTATTTTATTGTAAACAAGCATATACAAAAAAAATTCTTTCTAAAACATGTATTATTACAAACATATTCAATGATTCTTCTTTACAAAATTGGTAAGTCAAGTGAATTCTTTATCATTAAAAATTATTTTTGTAAGAATAATATTGAGTTAATTATCAGTGATGAATAACGTAGTTTGTTATTTAGAAAAACAGTGAATATTTTCAGTTAATACTTTTTGTAAAAAATTTAAATTTTAGTTATGTATATTTGTAATTTATGTTAATTAAAGGAGAAAATATATAGTATTTTAGCTAGAAATTTTTTTTCTTTGGTATTTTATTGTCATTTTGAGGCAAATGTTAATTTTTTTTTTATTATATAGTAAAATTATTGAGGTATGAAACAACGATTTAAAAACCAAGTTATAATATTACATAATTAAATAATAATACGATTTGTAATGTTTTTTTAATCAACATTTCTTTTAGTTGTTAAATAAATATTTTATATCACTTAGATAATATAATATACTTATTTTTGATGTTGATATTAACTGCAAGAGCTTTAACTGCATAAAAATAGTTTGTTGGTAAGGCATTTCATTTTCCTTTTCCTAAATCCATTGCTAAAAAATACGATAAAATATTACACTATACTCTTCTTAATACCACACTTTTTAAGGAGATACCAAATGCATCATTTTTGACATTTTTGCATGGTGAACAACCGCTGATCAACACCATTTTCCACGACAATCAATTGCCGAACAACAATAGTTTGGTGGTTGTTGGCTATGGAAAACGTTGTTGGTCGGCGGTTGCTCACTGTGCGAAACGAATTTCGCGGCGGTTGATTGTCGTGTGAAATGAATTTGGTATAAGAAAGCATACAAATTTTATAGCATTTATTATTTTTTCCCTCTGGCATTAGGAAGGGGAAAACTGGGTGCCCTTAGTAACACACTAAAAATATACTGGTTCGTTACTATTAAACATTCATTTTTAGGTAATTTTGTCTTGTTTTTATGTAATATTTGAAATTCAATAAAATATCATTTACCTTTTGAACAAATGTACTAAAAATTAGATGTTAAACTCAAAATTTATGTATATAAATATTTATACGTTGAAAATTATAAAAAATATTTATTCTGAAATTAATTAAGAATACTAACTTTTATTTATTTTCTTAACAAATATTAAATGTTAAAGTAAAATAAATCAATCTCATACTCATTATTATCGACAAAAGGACAA
The DNA here is from genome assembly GCA_030765085.1 of Allium cepa. NCBI lineage: Eukaryota > Viridiplantae > Streptophyta > Magnoliopsida > Asparagales > Amaryllidaceae > Allium > Allium cepa. The sequence continues at coordinate 888,241,983 of CM060937.1, read as the reverse complement.
TTTAATTTTTATATCAATATAAAAATCATAACTCACATGACAAACTTTAAAATTAATAAATTTAGTACATAACTCGATTATTTTAACAAATTTACCCACAATAAATCCAATTCTTTGAAAATACAATTATTTTTTCAAAACATACCGTGTGCAATGCACGGGTTACACACTAGCTGATTTGAAAATCTATTAAATAATAGTGAAGCAGAAGTGTGACGATCCACATTTCGGAAGGTTTAAATCGACAATAATCCACACATGTCCGACTTAAACAACTCGAAACGTAGATGATCATTGGGGTTAAATAAGAAAAATAAGAAGAGAAGAAGAAAACAAAACATAGAATCTCACAGCGGAACTATAAAATATTACAGTCAAATAAGCAATTCATGAAGTTGTTTACTATACATTTGATTTAATCTATACATATTTATCAGAGTTATATATATACATCAGGGATAAATAATCAATACAGGAGAATAGCATGATGCAGGGGATAATAATAATAGTAATATACCAAATCTTCATCTTTGTCCTTTGGAGAACAATCTTCAATACGCTAAAAACTCAGGACTGACCCGAGCGTAATGGAAAGACAAAACATTCGAGTCAGGACTAAAATACTCTTCTGTAAGTCAAATCAATATCATAAAATATGACTGCAATAACTTAAGAGATGTTACGGGATTTCCATCTTCTAAGGATCCGTTAAATTGTTTATATATAATAGTGTACGCTATAATAGGTAATGTATCGGTAAAATAAATATCAAAATAGCATTAAGGCTTTACATTGGTCTGCCTTAACACTTTTTTACAGTTTTAAACCAAAGTCGTAATGGGCTCGTATATGGGTAAGTATGACAAGACACGTGAGGCAATGCCTAAGGTAAGATTATACCAGTTTACCCTTTTTGGCTGGTCGCAACCCATCCGTGGCCGACTACGATAATCGATCCAACCGACAAAAGGTGCACCCATCGAATACGAAATCACAATAGTAATACGAGGGATCAACGTCGCTAGAGGTAGCTAACCTCAATGGCTAGACATAGGCTCTTGTTTTAGTCGTTTTAATTATGACAAGAGTGTCAAGGCTATCCATCATCGTTTTTTTACTTCATTCCAGTAAATGTCGTCAGTTCGACAACTGCATTCTGGATATCATCCATTGATGTGCACGTAAATGTGCATATTTTTACCACCATATTTAATCTATTTAAATTGAATAAATGATCATATTGGGTATTTTAACTTGTTTAAACCAAAATTCATATTAATTCTAAGTTGTCACATATCCATCTTCATATAGGGGCAAAACAATCATTTTTGTGCATATATTAAATTGAGAAAATTTAATTGAAAATTTCTATATTATTTTGTAAGAATTTAAACTCAATTATGAGTGGTTTCATGAAGGGATATGCATGCACAATGAAGATACAAAAGAATGAAGATAGAAATAATTCAAAGTGAAGAACATGGAGGACCCTACCCACTTACATTGATTTTCAGTTAGAAGCTAATGCACATGCTAAAAAGCCATTAAAGCTTCATGTGCATTTAAGTGGGGGATTATTGAAGCTAATGATAACTTGCCCACCGCACTTCCTACAAGGGCATTTTGGGCATTCCCCAAAAATATGAATTAGAGTTTAACACATATATACCCCTTATGTTTCATGTAACTCTTCTCTCTAAGTCTCTCTTAGGCCTCCTTCTCTTTAGTTTAGTTTAGAACAAATAAAAGAAAGCTCTCTTTCTCTTTTCATGGCTACTTAGACATTTTTATTTCTTGTAATTTTTCTTTTCTTTCTTATGCAATTCAATATATGCTCTTTACATTTACATGCTCTCTTTCTTGTGTTGAAGTGTAGATTTACTTTTATGCAAGTAGAGTAGTTTTCTTTTCATTTGCTTTCATTTTTCATTCTTTTTACTTTCATGTTGCTAGCTACATTTGTTAATCAAATAACAAATATGAGAGGCAAAGCCCCTTCAATTTAGGGGTAATGAAGCTCTCTAATTATGCATCTTCAACTATTTGTTAATTCATGCTCTCTTTTTGTGCTTAATGATGATGATAGAAATGGTTTACTAGTTGTTTTTGTTTTGAATTTGATAGCCTATATTATTGGCACCAAATAGGCTATGCTTAAACAATCACTAACACTAATTGCTTTTTCATCAAAATATGAATATGGAAAAAGAAAGTGATTTGAAATTAAAATTTGATGGTCTATATTTCTAATCAATAGTAAATAGGCCATACTTAAAATAGATTTCATTTTCATTTTCTTTGTCAAGTTTCATGAAAGTTAGTGAGTGCTTTAAGTGATGTGTTATAGTTTGATGACTTATGTTGGCTAATCAATAGCACAAATATGTCATACTTATGATAAGCACATCAATTAAAGCACTAATGACCATAAAATAGAGATCATGATTTCATATGTGTTGAACTACATGATCTAGAGAGTGAATTTATTCTCTAAATTGCCATTTAACTCTAATATTTGAATCTCTCTTCTTTTAGTTAGTTAGATAAATTTCTAATTCTCTTGCTTAACTTTACTCGACTTTGGTTTAATTTGATTGAATAGATTTTTAAAATCAACAATTCTCTGCGGATCGACCCGTAATCGCCATGTACTTCAATAGTACGCCATACGTTTGCGGTATAAATTTAATTTAAAATAAACTTAGGAATTTATTTAAAATAAAATTTACCTACTATATAATTACCCTACATTAAACAAATTAAGTTCAAAACATTTAATTTCATAATCTTTTGGTTTGAAATTTGCTTTGAAAACTTATTCAAAAAATTCTCTTTTAAAAACTTGATTAATTTCATACATTTCAAAAAAAAATACTCGGGCCCAAACCCAAAATACCTGATTACAAACTCAGGCCATACTCCATCTTCCTCGACCTCTCTTCCTCTCTATTTAATAAAAAAACTTTGTTAATAACCTTATTGTCCAGACTCGATACCAACTCGAGCCAAATCCAAATCTTTCCCGACTCTCTTACTAACTACAACAACACTCAAACCTGACACACGAACACACGTGCATGTGCACATCGAGATGACACCATTCCGATCCCTCGACAACAACGTCGACTCGAATAGGGTCTTAAACCCTACTTCGTCATCATTCAGCCACCACGCTGCGTAGAAAAATCTGTGGCCATTTTTCCCATGATCATCGACCCACTAGCAACCTTCGGCCCCAACCCTAAGGCTACAGAACCTCGCGCCCACCAGATTTAGATGAAAAACTCAAATTATGATAATCTTTGATTCATTCCCAAATACCTACTTAAAAGTCACAATACTCCCACCAAAAATCATCAAATTCGAAGATGAATTGAATCATGCATGAGAAACATGTAATTTACACAATTGATTTTTGACCTGTTTTGATTTTTCATTGTTCCAGATAATTATACTTACTAGTTTCACTTGAAAACATTTTTAAAAATAGGTTTTCATGTTTACAAACACATTTCCTTTAAACATCATAAGCTATAAGTAATTGAGTGAAAAGAAGTAAAATTTTAAATGAAATTTTGGTCTATGATAACAACCAGAGACATGCATTTACACATATAGGCATGCATACAGTATTCAACCTATATTCCAGACAAACACATTCATACCACTATGTAAATCATATTCAAGTCATTTCCACAATCATATTTTACATGCACAGTGATATAAAGAGAATTCGGTTTAAAAGAAATGATGTTTACTCACTAAGAAACTTGGAACCGAGAAGTAGGGTTTTGAACTGCAACTTAATCTTGATCTTCTAAGTTGAACTTTGAATCTTGCTTTGGTTTAGTTAAAACTTGAGGTAGTTTGATTTAGCTTCTTTTCTTTTTTTGGTTTTTAGTTTTGGTTTCTTAGTCTATAATTTGTTTGTTTTTAAAATGAAAGAAAAGAAGACATTTTGCTATATATACAATAGTGTATTAAAATGAAGAAACAATTTTATTTTGACACTTGTTCATAAAGCCACTTTACTACTTACAAATGCCTAAAGCAAATATTTTATATTTTTATATATTTTTATTTATATCTTTTATATTTTCTTTTTATATGCTTTATATTTATACTTTTATATTTATCCTTTTTTTAATTTTAAACTAAGATTATTAATATTTTAAATCAATAACTAAATATATATACACTAGTGTTTTAAAAAAATGTAGAATTTTAAATTATTTTTAAGATATTTACTTTGAATTTCAGATCATAGTTTTATTCACAAACCATATATATGAATATTAATATATTTTATTTGCTTTGAAATGATAAGTTTCGCAAATTTAAATATTTATATTAGAAGAATATCAAATTAATATTTATTTCTAGATATTTTTAATTATCAGAATTATATGTTCAACTTATAAATCAATATTTTTAATAATTTAATCCAGTTAATTACCAATTAAAAGATGCCCAAAAATCCAGGTTGTCACGACACCTATGGTTGTCAGATCTTTGGATATTAAAATGGACCCTTACCGCCCAAAAGAAGATGATGAAAATGTGCTCGGTCCAGAAGTACCATATCTCAATGTCATTGGTGCATTATTATGTTTATCCCAATGCACAAGACCAGATATTGCATTTTTAGTAAATCTTCTTGCAAGATACAGTTCAACACGAACTAAAAGACACTGAAATGGTATAAAACACATCATGGGATATCTTTGTGGAGCGAAAAATTTAGGCTTGTTTTATTCTGACATAGGTAGGAACCCAAATCTACTTGGCTATGCTGATGCAGGTTATCTTTCTGATCCACATAAAGCAAGATTACAAATTGAATATGTGCTTAGTAACAGTAATCCAGCTATTTCATGGCGATCTATGAAGCAAACGTTAATAGCAACATCATCCAATCATTTTTAAATACTAGCACCACATGAAGCAAGTCAATAATGTATTTGGTTAAGATCATTAATTGAGCATATTCAAAATATGTGCCAACTCCCTTCAGCTATAAAAGAATCAACTATTATTTACGACGACAATGCAGCTTGTGTAGCTCAGATTCAGGCAGGTTACATCAAGGGTGAAAGGATGAAACACATTTCTCCTAAGTTTTTCTTCACACGAACTACAAAAGGACAACAAAATAGAGGTAAAACAAATCCAGTCCCAGGAAAATCCGACAGATCTATTCACAAGGCACTTTCAAAATCAACGTTTCAGAAGATGGTATATAAAATTGGTATGCTTCGGATGGATCAACAGACTAACTGAATATTGCATTACAAATCAGGGGAGCATTCAAAGTATGCTATAATTTACTCCTTTTCCTTCACTAATATTTTTCCCATTCGGTTTTTTTAGTAAGGTTTTGTTAAGGCGTTATTTTGGTCCAAAAGCATCAACCCTCATAATGTCGTAGGCTTTTAATGAAAAAATTATTCTTATCAGGAGCATATTCAAGGGTGTGTTGTAATATATATTAGTAATACGGGTGAATATGCTAAATGGCAAAGGACATTATTATAATCTCCGTTGCATTTAAAGTCTATAAAAATGAACTCATTTGTATTATATAGATATCTAAATGAATAAAAATGTCTTCTCTCTTTAGTAGCTTCTGTTCTTATTTTATTTTATAACATTTTTAATGTTTTTTTCCACTGACTATGGCTAATGTTGCAAAGGAAAATAAGGAAAATTGGTTTGGTTTTTGGATCATTTGAGATGTTCGATTGGAGTTGATCTGCCTTTAGTTTTTATTTCGGATAGAAATTGAAGTTTGCTTTTAAGTATTCCTAAAATTTCATATGGCTTTCCATTCATCTTGTTTATATCATATGCAAAGTAATGTTGCCACAGCTGTAAAGAGTGGAAAGGAGCTTTGAGTAGCACATTTGTCGGAACATTTTGCCATATCTTGTACTCCTTATAAATTTCAAAAATCTATGACAAAATATAGACAAATTGGAGATGAAAACATTGTTGGATTCTTAAAAGATAAGCCTCTTAATCATTAGGCTGATGTATTTTCTCTCGGTAATCGCTATGGTGAGAATAAATCAAACGTTGGAGAGTGTTTTAACTCCTGGATTGTGAAAGAAAGGTATCTCCCTATTACTTGTTGTCTTGATGGAATCTGAATTAAACTTATGACTCAAACATCGAAGTGTAGAGAAGAGGCATCTAGTTGGACAACCATACTGTCCTAAAATGGAGAGTCATTTATTGAAATTAAAAGAAGGATTTGAATGGAACGTTTCTCGATCTTCTATTTATGTTTTTTAAGTATATTCCGCTATTTCTCACAAAGTTGATTTTAAAAATCATATGTGCCCTTGTAACTAATGGAGAGCCGTTAGGTTTCCTTGTGCACATGCATTGAAGTGCATTACAATGTCCAAACTTAATGTCTGCGATTTTATTGAATATTATTTCACAACAAAGGCTTATCATGCTTCTTACTCGCATGTTATCAATCATATTCCTACTTTTGATAAAAATGATATTGTTTCTGAAGGATCTTCTATTGTTCATCCTATTAAGGCTATTCGTGGAGCTGGTAGATCTAGTTTAACTGACTTGGTCGGTTGGATGTTTTTCAAGGGAAGCAAAATAAGTGCGGAAAGTGTAAGAAGTTAGGTCATAGCCATAGAAGTTGTCCATTGAGTGGTTGAATGTTTTTAAATTTGTTATGTCATATTTTCTTATTTGTTTTTGAAGGTAACTATATTTTAGCTTATATGTTGTATTGAGATATTCTTTGATCCTAGAATTCAAAAACTAGTGTATGAACAATATTTTTGTTTTTATGTTGCTCTTTGACTATTAATATTAGGTTATTTCTGTGTTGCTAGTAAGTTCATTTATGTTTAATTCAATATCACCTACCATGGTTGACGTATAAATTAATAGGATTATTATAATATTATATTGTATTGATTTATTGGTTGGTATGGGAATATATGACATTATGTTGATGAAATTTTTATTTTTCCTGTAAATTAACTATCGTTTCTTCTAAAAATTTAAATTTGATTTTATGACGTACTTGTTATTATTGTTCATACAGGAAATTTTCTTCAAGGACACATTTTGCGGCTTTTTTTATGAAGGACAGCCCATAAATATTTTTCTTCAAAGGACAAATTATCGTTTTTAGTTTTCCAGCCCAATTCTCGTGCGCTTATTCTTCTTCTTCATTCGATCAAAATTTTGAGTCGCGACCAAATATCTTTCTTCTAAATGTAATATCAATCAACGTTATTCGTTTACTTCAATTTCGTCCACTTCAACGATTTTTTTTTTCTTCCGTGCTTTTGTTGATCTCGTTCTTTTCATATTTGTATGGTGATCTTGTTTTTCTCAGGTATGCTTATATCATTCTGTTTTTTTGATGTTTTTCTATTCGAGTTAAGTAAAATTGTTCGTGATTTATAATTGTGTTTATTATTATGAATGATATGCAGTCTTGTTCTTCTCCTTGTTTTTTCATTCGTCGATGGATGATTGTGGAAGTACCAGTCGGTTTTTTATTGTTATACTCGTTTCTTTATGCAGTGTTGTTTTGTAGTTACTTTTCATTTGATTTATTTTGCATTTTCTTGCATTAATGTTGGGATGATTGGAGAAGTATCGTTGGTTAGGTTGTATATAAATTTGTGATTGAGTGGAAAACTATTGTATTTTAGGTTCAGTTTCTAGGTATCATTTTTATATTTTCTTAGTATCATTTTTTTTTATCAGTATCTAGGTATCGTTTTTATCTACGGTAGGTATCAGTTTTGTAAAATTGAATAATTACTGTTCTGAATCGTACATTTTTTACTAATGTTTATTTTTTATTTTTTTTGGCAGTGGGGATAACAGCCTTCTTTGTTTGTTTGTGTTGAATAATAATACTTTTAGCACTCGATTGTTTATCGATTGCTCTTTGTATGATTTGAAGAATGAGATATGTCTATATTGGTCTCAATTAACACCTTCTTTTATTCAGATTTCTTATGTACTTGAGGACAAAGTTATTACGGTTGACACTGATTCTGATATTCAGAGCATAACTTGTTTTTCGTTACACAAGAAAAGTTCTTTCTTTGGTTTTACTGTTAAGGTTAAGGGTTGTGAATTGGAAGTTGTTGATGGTGCTTCTATTTCAAGTTCATCCTATGTTCCTGCTTCTTCATCTTCTATTGTATCTGTCTGTTCAAATGTTGTTGTTAATGGTAAAAGTTATTTAAAAGATATGTTGAGGAGAGGGTCGACATTAAGCATTTCCATTTTTGTTGGTTTTTGTTTTGGAGGTGCTGACCATTTTAGAGAGTTTTTGATGGCATATCAAATTCAAAAGGGGTATGAATTAGTATTTTTAAAGAATTGTACTACAAGAGTTACTGTGATTTGCTCTTCATATAAGGATTGTTGTCTTTTCAAAGTCCATGCTTCCTGTGATTCTGGAGAATTGAAAAGGTTCTTTATGAGAAATTTGGTTCCTGATCAGTTTTGTGGGGCTGGTCTTTGACATGTGAATAATCCACATATATCTAGTTCTTTTGTTAAATCGATGATTATCGATGAGATCCGCGATTGTCCAAGTAAAAAGCCTAAGGATATTATACTTGATTTTAAAAGAGAATACAATTTTCAGTTGTCTTATGGTTATTCTTATCATGGGAAACAACTTGCATTGATGGAGTTGCACGGTAATGATGCTTTGTCTTATAATGATTTGAGTTGGTATTTGGAAGCAGTGAAGAAATCTAATCCAGATAGTTATGTTGATATGGATGTTGATCCTTGTAGTAATGAATTTCAAAGGGTGGTTATTGCTTTTGGCGCTTGTTTACTTGGTTTCAAGCCTTGTCGTCCTATGATATTCTTAGATGCTACTCACTTGAAGGGACGTCATAGTGTATTGATGGGTGCTACTGTAAAAAATGGTGATCAAGGTATGTGTTTGTTTTCAAACTTGATTTGTTTGTATTTTAGATTATAATACTTGGCATAATTATTAAGGTACATTTTTTTATCATAATTTGTATTCTGTTGGTATCAGTTTTAAGAAATGTAGTTTATCAGTAGCAAGTTTCTAGTATCAGAATTTTCATTGTATTAAATTGTAAGTTTGTATTTCGTATAATATGTTCATACTGCTAAACAGGAGATTAGTATCAATTTTTGTATATTATTAGTATCAGTTTCAATTAGTTCATATATGGTATTATTTATAGTTATGTAGTATTGGAATTTGCTTTGTATCGAAATATATGTCATGTTTTGTTTCTTTGTTGTTTTAGAATGAAGATTAATGTGCATACTGTTGTGCTTATCAATATTTTTATAATGGTCATACCAGGTTTTAGGTATCGGTTTTGTTACTGTTAGTATCAGTTTTATGGATTTTTTTTATATTTATGGTTGTATTTACTTTTATTTTATTTTTTACTAATTATTTTTGCATTTGCAGGTTTCTTCCCTTTAGGTATGAGTGTAGTTTCTGTTGAATGTGCATAACTGGACATGGTTTTTGAACCATTTAAAACAAATGCTTCAAGAAGAGCGTACTTTAGTTTTTATGTCCGATCGCCACCAAGGTTTGCTTTCAGGTGTTCGTGATGTTTTTTCCTTCAGATTATCACAATTATTGCTACTTGCATATAGAACAAAATCTTCTTTCTGCAGTGAAAGCCAAAAATACAAATGTGTCTATTGTTGATTTATTCAAAATGTGTTCTAGAGCTTCAAATCTATATGAATTTGAAGGAGCATATTCTAAGTTTTGTCAAATTGGTGGTGTTGCTGTTGAATTTGGATGATTCAAATATTCATTAAAAGGGAAAGAAATTAATTAATTGATTCAATCAAATCAATTAATTTAGCTGATATATGGAAGGATATTTTAAGGAAACTAATTAATTAGTAAATCAATTAATTAGTCTGCTATATGAAGAAATAAATTATTAGGCATGGAGAATAAAGGAAAGATATGGAAACGAAGATTACGCCATCTATTTATACTAAAATCCAATCACGCAAATTGGAAAGATATCTGCGTAATCAGGAAATTGATTTGCTTAATCTCCAAGCAACCCTTCATTATCAAGTCTATATAAATGAAGAAACTTTATCTTCATATGAACAAGCAAGTGTAGTATCCACCATTATTCTTTCCTCTCTCTTTTGTACTCTTTTCTTTAGTGAAATAAAAAGTTGTTGGGTCTCCGTTGACGTAGGATATTCATATCCGAACCACGTTAAATCTTCTGTGTCTTCTATTTCTGTTATTTTTCTATGGACTGCATAATTCTTTTAAGTGTCATTGGTATCTAAATAGACAATACTAGATTCTGAACAAATAACCGCTTCCGCTCGAATAAAACAAAAATTCACTACAGTTTGGTATCAGAGCTAGTTTTATTGTTTCTGTTTGGATATTAATGGCTACTTCTAGTAAGTCTGTTGGCAGATCTGGTGTCAATTATGGAGTAACACGTTTTGACGGAAAAGGAGATTTTGGTACTTGGAAGATGAAGATGGAGGCTGTATTGAAGAAGGAGAAGACTTACAAGGTTGTTTCTGCGCCTGAGAAATTAAAAGATATTGATGCAGCTGATTTGGAAGAGATGGGAGATGAAGCTCTTACAACAATTCAGTTAAGCCTTTCAGATGAAGTTCTTAGAGAATTCTCTCAAAAGAAGACGGCGAAAGAACTATGGGATGCATTATCAGATGCATATCAAGACAAGTCTCTCACTAATCGGATTATTCTTCAGCAACAACTTTATTCGTTCAAGATGAAGCCTAGAGCTGATCTCATGGAGCATGTAGATGATTTGACGACTTCGATTATGAACCTGAAGGCAGCGGAAGTTGATATTACTGATGAGGCTCAAGCTGTGATCCTCTTATGTTCCTTGCCTAAGGAGTATACTGCTTTTGTTAATTCCATGATTTATGGCCGCAGTAAAATTAGCTTATCTGATGTAAATGCTGGTCTTCATAATGAAGTATTAAGAGGTAGATTGGAGAGCACTAGCTTGGATAGTGATACTAAAGGCTTATCTTTTCAGAGAGGTAGAGGCCAAAGCAGGACGAAAAAAGGTGGAGGACGGAATTATTCACGATCTCAATCTAGGGGGCCTAAGAATTTGACTTGCCATTATTGTAAAAAACCAGGGCACTTCATAGCACAATGTCCCAAGCTTGAAGGTTGAAGAAAAGATCCAAAGCAAGCTTCAGCTTCTACAGCAGAGAAATCATATACAGAAAGTGACACTGATGTATTTACAGCTTCTGGCTCTTCTGGAAAGAGCAACTTATGGCGGATTGATTCTGGCGCATCCTATCATATGACACCTGATAGGAACTGCTTTTTCACTTACCGTGAAATTGATGGAGGAGAAGTTCTGATGGGAAATGATGCTTCTTGCCGTATGGTGGGTGTTGGTAGCGTGATGATTAGGATGTTCGATGGTGTTATTCGTACGATCACCGATGTTAGACATGTACCTGATTTGAGGAGGAGCTTGATTTCTATTGGGGCGTTAAGTAGACTTGGCTTGAAGATTGTAGTGGAAGGAGAGAAAATGAAGATATCGAAGGGTTCCATGATTGTTATGAGAGGTGTGAGGCAGGAAATCTTTATCTACTAAAGCGCACTACTGTAATTGGTGAATCAGCTTCTGTTACATCTGTTGATTCGGATTCTTTCAGATTATGGCACTTATGGATGGGTCACATCGATGAGCGCAGCATGGATGAGTTGAGAAAACGAGGATTGATTGATGGAGTTCATCATTCAAAACTTGGTTTTTGTGAAGGATGTGTTCTTGGAAAGCAGACGAAGATTTCTTTTGGTACAGGAGAGCATAAAGCGAAAGCTGTCTTGGAGTATGTTCATACAGATGTCTGGGGTCCCTCCCCTTGTCCGTCTTTAGGTGGAGCCAGATATTTTGTTTCATTTATAGATGATTTCTCTCGTAAAGTATGGGTATACTTTCTTCAGTCAAAGAGTGAAACATTTGCCAAGTTTCGGAAGTGGAAATCTATGGTTGAGAAGCAGTCAGGGAAGAAATTGAAAGTTCTCCGTTCAGATAATGGCGGTGAATTTGTATCACAGGAATTCATCGATTATTGTGAGTCTGAAGGCATTAAGAGGCATTACACCACACCAGGCGACCCCAGTCTAATGGAGTTGCAGAAAGGATGAATCGGACATTATTGGAGAGAACAAGATGCCTTAGACTGACTGCTAAATTGAAGAAGGGATTTTGGGCTGAAGCTTTATCTATGGCGGCTTTCCTCATCAACCGCACACCTTCCACTGCCTTAGATATGAAGATCCCTGAAGAAGTATGGAAAGGAGAGCCCGTCAGCTATTCATTTCTCAGAGTGTTTGGTTGCCCAGCTTATGTGCATGAGAGCAAAGGGAAGCTGGAACCTAGAGCTCGCAAGTGTATTTTTCTAGGTTATAGGAGAGGAGTGAAGGGATATAGGTTGTGGTGTCCTATTAGCAAGAAGATCGTTATGAGCAGGCATGTGACTTTTGATGAGAAGGCTATGTTGAAGGTGGAGCCTTCCTCATCGGATGACAATGAGAGGACATGTGAAGAATACCAGACACAAAGCAAGTCATCTGTTGATTCTTTCCATATACGTTCAAATGGTGTTTCCGATGACACTGTGGTTGATGAGGATAATATTGATGTTGGTACAGAGGATCAAACTCAAGGTGGAGCTTATTCGGAACCTAGGCCTGTCAGACAAAGAAGAAAGCCTAAGTGGCTTGATGAGTTTGTTGGATTGAGTATTGAAGATATTAACTTCGATGATATGGCCACATATGCTTTGAATGTTGTCCATGATGAGCCTTGTGATTATAGAGAAGCTATCGCATCAGTTAACAGTTCCAGTTGGTTAGTTGCTATGGAGGAGGAGATTGAATCATTGCAGAGAAATCATACTTGGGATTTGGTGTCTCTTCCCACCGACAAGAGAGCTATTGGATGCAAGTGGATCTATAGAGTGAAAAACGGCAAAAATGGTAATCTCAGATAAAAGGAAAGGTTAGTCGCAAAGGGGTATGTTCACAAGAAAGGGGTAGAGTATCATGATATCTTTGCTCCAGTGGTTAGACATACTTCTATTCGTATTCTTTTGGCATTGGTTGCTCATTATGATATGGAATTTGAGCAACTAGATGTCAAAACTGCATTCTTGCATGGTGATCTGGATGAGGAGATTTATTTAAAGCAGCCGGAAGGGTTCATTGACGGTAGCAGGCCAATCTATGTTTGCAAACTCAACAAATCTCTATATGGACTGAAGCAGTCTCCTAGACTATGGTATAAGAGGTTTGATAAGTTTATGCTTTCACAGGGATACTCCAAAAGTTTCAAAGACCAGTGTATTTATTTCAGGAGATGTGATGGTGATATGATTTATTTGTTGTTATATGTTGATGATATGCTGATTGCATCTCGGAGTATGGTCAGAATTAAGGAGTTGAAATCAGAGCTCAGTAGAGAGTTTGACATGAAGGATTTGGGAAAGGCACAAAGAATATTGGGTATGGAGATAAGCAGGGATAGGAAGCGGAGAGAGTTAAGGCTCACTCAAGCTCAGTACATCGAGAAGGTCCTCGCTCGATTTGGAATGGAGAAAGCTAAACCGGTTGGCACTCCATTAGGCTCTCATTTTAAGTTGTCAAAAGACTTATCACCCTCATCGGAAGAAGTCAAAAGGTATATGGCTGATATACCTTATTCTAATGCTGTTGGTAGTCTTATGTATGCGATGGTGTGCACAAGAACAGATTTGGCCCATGCAGTGGGTGTTGTGAGTCGATATATGTCTAACCCAGGCAAAGAGCATTGGCAAGCTGTGAAGTGGATTATTAGATATCTTCGAGGCACTTCTTCGGTGGGCTTGTATATGGTGGAGTGGATGGTGACATCTTTCTTAGAGGATACTGTGATTCTGATTACGCTGGGGATAGAGATGCTAGGAAGTCAGTGTCGGGCTATGTTTTTACACTTGGCATAGGCTCGATTTCATGGAGATCAAAGCTGCAATCTATCGTAGCTTTATCGACTACCGAAGCAGAGTTGATATCAATTGTGGAAGCAACAAAGGAAGGATTGTACTTACTTCAGTTGTTGGATGATCTTTCAATGGTGCAACGGACAATAGAGCTATTTCCAGACAGTCAGAGTGTGATTCACCTTGTAGAAAATCAAGCTTATAGTTCATGGACGAAGCACATTGATGTTAGAAGTTTCTTTCTTATGCTTGAGGAAGAACGAAGAAAGATCAAATTGTTGAACGTGAGTACTTTGGATAATCCTTCAGATATGATGACAGAGTCACTTCCTAAGGACAAGTTTGAGCATTGCTTAAACTTGATCAGTTTGATACCTGTTACTTGAGCGCCATGGGGTGCTAGACCCAACAACTTATATGTTGATTATTTGATGATAAGGTGATGAAGAGAGATTGTTATATTTGAATCAAGGTGGAGTGTTGAATTTGGATGATTCAAATATTCATTAAAAGGGAAAGAAATTATTTAATTGATTCAATCAAATCAATTAATTTAGCTGATATATGGAAGGATATTTTAAGGAAACTAATTAATTAGTAAATCAATTAATTAGTCTTCTATATGAAGAAATAAATTATTAGGCATGGAGAATAAAGGAAAGATATGGAAACGAAGATTATGTCATCTATTTATACTAAAATCAAATCACGCAAATTGGAAAGATATCTGCGTAATCAGGAAATTGATTTGCTTAATCTCCAAGCAACCCTTCATTATCAAGTCTATATAAATGAAGCAACTTTATCTTCATATGAACAAGCAAGTGTAGTATCCACCATTATTCTTTCCTCTCTCTTTTGTACTCTTTTCTTTAGTGAAATAAAAAGTTGTTGGGTCTCCGTGGACGTAGGATATTCATATCCGAACCACGTTAAATCTTCTGTGTCTTCTATTTCTATTAATTTTTTTTCTGTGGACTGCATAATTCTTTTAAGTGTCATTGGTATCTAAATAGACAATACTAGATTCTGAACAAATAACCGCTTCCGCTCAAATAAAATAAAATAAAAATTCACTACAGTTGCTGGTGTTAATTTTTTAAAGGATAAGCCATTTGATAAGTGGGTGGATTTATTTTTTCTAGGGAAACGTTATGGTGAATGTAGTTCCAATGTTGCAGAAAGTTTTAACAGTTGGATTTTAAATGAACGAGCATTGCCTATTACTTTGTGTTTAGATGGTATTCGTATTAAGATTATGAAACAAATGGCTAGAAGAAGAGAAGAATGTCGTTTGTGGAGAACAAGTCTATGTCCTTCTATGGAGTTACGTTTAGATGAATTGATTGAAGAAGGGTTTGGATGGGATGTATATAAATATTCTGATTTTTATTTTGAAGTGAAATCTCTCTCATTGTGTTGATTTGAAGGAGCGCATTTGTAGTTGCAACAAGTGGAAAATTATAGGATTTCCTTGTGCTCATGCTATAAAGTGTATGAACAAGTCTAAGTTGTCTGTAAATGATTTTGTCGAGAATTATTTCACTGTTGATGCTTATCGATGTTCTTATGCCAATGCTATAAATCCTATTCCAAATTATGATAGGCCTATTGTTGATTGTAGCATAAAAGATGTTATCAAGATACCAAAGGAGAAACGTGGCGCTGGCAGACCATCAGTGAAGCGCAAAGGAGGATTTTCATAACAAGCAAAACAGATGTGGCAAGTGCAAGCAATTTGGTCATAATAAACGGAATTGTCAAGCTTCAAAGAGGATATGATTTGATTTTATATTTTTAATTTGTTTACAGTAATAAGTGTATGTGAGACTTGTTTCAGTGGTCTATAGTAATTGAACCTTTTGTTTTTAATTTGTATTTAGTATAGCATATTATGGAATTGATTACAATTTCAGCTATTTTAGTATAGATGATAGTATCAGTTTTTTGTTTTTGCAGTATGATTTCTGTTGTTTGTTTGTGGAAGTTTTGGTACCAATATCATTTTTAAAGTATCATTTTTTACAGTACCAAATATTATCAGTTTATAACTGTATCAGTTCTTTTAAGTTTTGGTATCATTTTTGAAGTTTTGGTATCACTTTTACAGTTCTGGTATCAGTTAATTTGGTTGGTGATAATGTTTCATTGATTGGATATAAACGGTTTTATTACCAGTTTCTGTTTGTTTTTAGAATCAGTTTTGTGTATTATAATATGTGCTATAATTTACAGCAGTAGTCCTTAATAATTATAATAATATATGGTGTTTGCAAAACCTGATACCTGAACTAATTGTTGTTTCATACAGTATGTTGAGTTTAAGTTCTAACAAAATCGATACTATCAGTCATAAGAAGTGATGCCCAGTTACTGTTTTGTATTGTAATATTACATGAAATTTGATAATATCATTTTACAACTGATAGTTGTATCATAAAACTGATAATATTATGTTGGATCCATAGTTGGATGATAGAACATACATTATTTAATCTTGTTATAATATAAACAACAGAAAAAGAAAAGAACATCACCACAATATATCATTCCAGGAGACCAGTATTGTTTTTAGAAGTAAAAGCAGCAGTGTTTTGCTTACAGAACAACATTTCTTCATAAGTATGAAATTACAACAGAACATCATTAATTCGCAGCTATACATTTCAACATAACAACATTATGTCACAGGTATCAAATTTAATTGTGAAATAATGCAATGTGAACTCATTTCCTTTCTTTTCTTTGTTCTTCTAGGCTTGACATGTATTTTGACAGACTCCAGCAGTGTTCATCGTCTGTTAATATTGCATGTGCAATTCTTGCTCTTGTTGATAATACATCTTTCTTTTCAATTTTCATTGGTATCCTGCTTCTGTTCAGCGAAATGATGAATATCATTACAAAAATCCCACAGTCAAGCCTGTTGAAACCAAGATGTAATATTAGTATAAATTTTCGTCTGCTTTATTAATAGGTTTATAATTAGTACAAAATTTTGAATTTTAGAAATAATGGTACAAGCATACAATATGGTTTGAATTAAAATATTTAGCAGTTATACTAGTGCACTATGTATTTATTTCTGTAAGTATCAGTTTATTTTTTATAGGTGTCAGTTTTGTTTCTGTAGGTATTAGTTTCTTGTTATGTAGGTATCAGTTTTCTTCCTGTAGTAAATGTTTATTTGTATTTAAAGTTTATTGAATTGAGAGATAATAATTCTCAATATTTTTATTACGAATCAAATTCAATTAAATATAAACGGTATACAATGATGTCTAGAATTATGTACGGAAAATTATAATGCAAAAACATTTATTATAATGGAAAAAACCTTACGTGTCTGCTCTCTGCTATGCACACTTTATTTGATGCATTTCATCTGGTTTCACTGCCATGTCTTTTATGTCATTGCTTTTCCAGATTTCTTGGAGCATTTCCTCTATTTCATGTCTTTAAAACAGGTAATATATTAAAATTTTAGCTCATATTCACGGTGATAAGTATTTTTTTTAAAAGAAAGATAAATCTCATACCAATTTTATAGCCTCCTTTAAACTTGAATTGTTTCTTTCGTTTGATCTTCTAGGGCGGTTAGAATCAATGTGGCACCATTGCATTGTTGGGTATGTTAAAGTTACTAATGTCCAGTGATTCTCACAATGGAAAGGAAAATATATACTTTCAGTAAATTTGTCGTGTACAATAGATTCTACCAAAGGGAGAATGAGACTTTTCTTCACACTCTTCATATCACACACAATTGCTTTCTGTTTAATATGAAAATAAGTTATGATATAATAAATGAAGCAATTATTATGTACTTGAATATTAAAGTTTTATTTACCGTCATTGTAGTTGTGAAAGCATAGTTGTGGTCTTCTATTCCACATTTTGAAATGTACCAATCTATGATCTGTATTAAAATCAGAATAGTATATGTTTTTTTTATTGGTGGAGCAATATTAAATTTTTAATAGTTTCAATACTCTTAGTAGTTGCTGTGTATGTTGATAAGTATAAAAATAATAAAGCATAAGGTCAATTTAAGCATGTTGTGGATTTTGGTATCAGTGTTGACGTAAAGAAAAAAATTATTATGTACCTGCCCGTCTGTTTCGCCTCCTTCTAGTAGAAGTTTTAGTGCATTCTTTGTTATGACACAACCTCCTCTGATTGTGTCATTGTCTTCCCATGCCACTACACTATTTTGATAAAAACAATTTGTATATGTTAGATAAACTTAATTTCATATTTAAAATTAATATACATATTTGTACACTTACTTTGGTGATGATATTGTTAATGAAAAGAAAGTTTTGATCACATTTTGTTGCTCAACGTTGAGGTAGATCAAACATTTGCAATGACCAAGCCCTATCTCGTAAAGTGTTGGCTCTATTACTGCAAGTGGCTTTGGACTATTGTCTTGTTCACTTTTGTTTTCAACATTTTCTTTTTTTTAGGTTCCTGTTTTTGCTTATTTGTAACTTTCTTTTGTTTCATCCCATATTCAAAGCTATCACGTTGTTTTTTCACTCTTGTTCTTGCCTTTAATCTTTGAATATAGGAAGCTGTCCCTTTTTGTGTTGCTTTAATTTTTTTATCAGTTGATTTTATGACTTTTTGTTTCCCTTTTCTAACAGCTGTTTTCCCATGTTCTTCTGCATCTTTTTTTTCAGTTTTTTCGCTTGCAAAGTCTTGTGTGTCGTAAATTTGGAAAGATGGAGGGGTAAAGTCAAGCACTGAAGCGACATACGGTATACTTTTGTTTTTTACATCTGTATCCTGAGTATCTTCTGAGTTGTCTCCTTGCACTTCACTTTCTTTTTCCAACTCTTCTTTTTGGTGTACTTCAGTTGGAGTCTGTTTTTTTTCTTCACGGTCACATTGTCTTTCTTCACTGGTTGTTTTTTTACCCAATTCACCTTCTACTTCGATTGGCATTTGTTTGTTCGTTTCTTCTGTTTTATCTGCTGTTTTTTGTACACTCTCTTCATATTTTTCTTTATTTTTTCTGTTTCCATTTGTACAAAAGTATCTGCATCTAGTTCAGTTTGTAAAATGTTGCTTTGTAGGTTGAAACTTTCCTTTTTATTTTCACCATTTTCTTCACTGTCATTCAAAACATCTTCAACTTTATTGGTGTTGTCTTCAGCCTGTGATGTTTTCTCTTCGTTTCTTTCAGTTTCAACTTTATTTCTTTCAACTCTTCTTTCAACCTGAAAACTTCTTGCTCTGCTTTAATTCTTTTCTTTTTTTCCACTTCTAATTCTTTTTTTGTTTTCTTTGTTTCTTCTTCCAAATCTTTATATGCATTTGGAACATGCTTACGTCTTCCTCAAATGAATGTGCAGTTTCTGTGATTTCTTCAAACTTTCTTTTCTTTCCATGCTTTTCTTTTTGAATTTTTGGGAATTTGTGTTGAACAGTCTCTGTTTGAAGTAGACTTTCTTCATATGGGCTGAGATTTGTGATTTCTTTCACCTAGAAAATTGGTATTTTAAAATTTGTTTCAGTTTTAAGCTATGATATCAATTTGCAATGATAATTGAATTTTTACTGTAATAAAAAAAAGAAAATTGTATTCAATAAAACAAATATTTATTTATTTATTTTCTGATACTATTACTATCAGGTTCAATCATATTAGTATCAATTTCTTATACTATAAGTATCTGTTTCTAATCATATTAGTATCAGTTTTTTATACTATAAGTATCAGTTTCTAATATGCACAACTATGGTATCAGTTATTGGATTGTAGCATCAGTGTAAATTGTGAAATTATAATGTATCAGTTTTTGCATTCTAGTATCAGTTTTGAATACATCCACATTTAGTTTCAAGCATGTAATCATTTGTTATCAGTTTTTGCATTTTTGTCTCAGTTTATGATACTATTAGTATTTGTTTCAAGCAAGTAAACATATGGTATCATTTTTTTGCATTGTATTTTTTGTTATTGATACTATTTACTATGTTTTGATATGGTATCATTTTTTGATCACTGTAGTATCAGTTTTGTGCTATAGGATAAATGATCGACAGTAAAACTTTATTCTGCATAATAGTTAAAGCATATTGATTAACAAAAAATGAAATGGAATTTTTACTTACATCACCCTCTTTCACGTTATCAAAAACTGCTTTGACTGCTTTGTCTTTGAGTTTCCTTAAATCCCATTTTGCAAATCTTGGTAAGGCTGGAGTATAATATTGTCTTTGTTGAATGAGATCCAGTTTCTCACAAATGCAATACTGTTAACATTAAAAGAATTGATTAGATATGTTTGTTAAAAAAAAAACTAATAAATTTTTGAATAAGTAATCTTACCAGTGGAAGCATGGAGCATCCCGACATATTTCTTGGATTATGAATGAACTTCTTAACAAATTTATTGAAATTCTTTTCTATCGTCAGTGGCCAAGAAACTAATTGCATTGTCTCTACATTAGTTAAGTATGGCAGAAGTCCCCATCTTAATTTTTGCTGGTTGTTTGGAAGAAAAGTGTTAATAGTATTTCAATTACTATTAACATTGGCAAGTCTTCTTCATACTCTTTTTTCTTTTTTGCAACTTCTTGCTTTATTCTTTTTTCCACAACATTTCTTGTTATATAAGTGCTGTTGCCAAAGTTTCTGTTTGCAAATTCCCTACACTGCATTGGAATTGTTTTGTTTGTCATTTTTTGAGTCGGCTCAATGTTAATTCCTTTTAGTGGTAAGCCAAAAATCAAACTTATATCCGTTGCTGTAACTTTCATCCTTTCTGTGGAAAATAAGAAAGCATCTTCGACAACTGAGTAGCATTTGTATAAAGCATCCAAATTGTGTTGATGCTTTTTGCATTCTTTCATCAAAATTTTCTTCATAGAAAACTCTAAAGAAGTTGTAGAAAGGAGTGCTCTTCATTATATCCATTTGCTTCTTTGATAGAGCATTTTTTTGTTTTATCAGTTTTAATGTTTTGAATATGCCTGCAGTCCACATCTGTAAGCTGTTTCATGCTTTTTATCTTCAGATTGCTGTTTTGTTTGTGATCTTTCTTTTATGTATTTTGGATGAGCATCAACAAAATCATCATCATCCTCCTATTAGTTCAAAATAAAGACAATAAGTTATTTGTGAAATAAATTATGTTTAAAAATAACAATAGATTCTGGGTATTAGTTGTAGTGAAATATCTTTTGTCAAATATATAACAAATTCAAGTTTGAAGTAATTAAGTATCTGTTTTGCAGTACCTAAGTATCAGTTGGTACTAAGTAGGTATCAGTTTTCTCTAACCAGGTGTCATTTTTTCAAGTAGGTATCACTTTTTTATAACTAGGTATCAGTTTTTTGTAACTAGGTATCAGTTTTCTGTAAATAGGTATCAGTTTTTGTAAATAGGTATCAGTTTTTGTAAATAGGTATCGATTTTTTTGTCTATTTCATATTTCAACTAAATGATACTGACTATAATTTTATCAAATAATTTACGCTTAATAATAAACACTATTATTACTTGTGACTAGGTATCAGTTGGTACTAATTAGGTATCAGTTTTCAGTAATCAGGTATCAAGTAGGTATCATTTTTATATAACTAGGTACTATTTTTTGGTAATTAGGTATCAGTTTTTGTTAGTAGGTATCATTTGTTTGTTTGTATCATATTTGAAATAAATGTCACTGACTATTGTTTTATCAAACAATTTATGCTTAATTATAATGACTATTATACTGGTAATTGGGTATCAGTTTGTTATACCTATCAGCCTTTTCTTTTACCAAATGATTTACATGTAGTATTTTTGAAATATACATTATGGTATAAAGTTATGATGTTTTATATTTTACCGAATTGAGTTATTCTTCTTCCAGTTCTTGATCTGTGGCTTCTTTATCTTCTTTTTGCTGAGATTTAACAAAATGAAATTATTAGTATTTCAATGTAGCTATAACAAAACTATACTAATTTTGTTGTGTTTGATTTTATATTAACAGTTACCTTTTTTGGTATACTTTCACTTATTTTTTGTTTGCTTGTTCTTGCTGTCATTTTTTCGTCTCTTCTCTTTGTCCTTTTTTCTCTATTTTGCTTTTGTTCTTCTGTTGCTGTAGGTTTTTTAAGCCTTAATTTGTTGCTTTTTCTCTTTAGTGCCGACGTTATCGTTTGTGCTAAAGGAAGGTTTTCCTCTTCTATCTCTGCATTTTCTTTTTGAACATCTGCTTCGTCGACATTGAGATTTTGGTTTTGTTGATTCGCCGTCGACTTACTTAGGTTTTCTTCGGCTTTCGATTGTTGTGGTCGTTCTTCATCTACAGTCGATTTCTGAGGTTTTGTTGGAGATGTAGATTTATTTCTTGTTTGTCGTGCCATTTTTTTTATGTCGAGCAAAATTAACGTGAATCTTTTGTTTGGAACAAAATTACCGATTGTTGGAGTGTAAGGAAGGAGGAGGAAGATGGACAGAATGCTTCGTTTTGTTTGAAATTCTTTCTAGGCTTTGGGCTTTGTCCTTACGGTAAAAGTTATATGCGCGTGTCCTTCTGGACAAATATTTATTATAATTTGTCCTTAAAAAAAATTTGCCTTGTTCATATACCATTGTTGCAGTATAAATCTTCTGAAAATTCGTATTTCTGTTGTATATTGTTTATATTTTTTTGACAAATTTTTTCCAGAATTTATGTGTTAGTTTATGACTGATTTTGTTACATTTTATGAAAATGATAAAATATTTTATAATTTTCATTCAGCTTTTAACTTTTTTAAAGTTATTTGATTAACTTTGTACATTTTTTGTATTCTAAGTTTATTTTGTTTTTGTATGTTGGTACTGTAATTTGTTAACTTTTTTTGTTTTTTTTTGAATTTTTACTTTTCGGTTTATGACTATTTTGCTTAAATTTTCGTTATGTTTTTGTAAAATCATAAATTGTTTTATCATTTCAGTTCAGCTTTTAATATTCTTAATTTTTTTACATGATTTAAGATTATGATTTAATTTGTATATGTCACATGTTTTAATTTTCAGTTGTAAATGATAGGCCAGCTGCCAGTATGTCGTATACCACTTTATAGTTCTGATTCTATTACATTTATGCATCTAATATGGTCATCTACGATCAAATGTAAATATACTTTTATAACCTTCTAATTCATACGAAAAATGTCTGTTTTCAGCAAGATCTCCCAAAACAACATATGCAATCACAAACTCAATACTCATACATGACCAAACATATTAAAGATAAAGATAATATTAGCACAATAGAATATAAGTCATATTTAAGCAAAGCGTCCATCAATGTAAAAAATCACAGAGCTTATTTGTTGACAAACATCAAAATAATAACAAAGCTTACTTGTGGAAGGAATAAACAAAATAAATTGTTTTTTTTAATGAAGTAAATTTCAGCATATGATGCATTTTCGTTCATTTGCACTAGAAAATAGAAGTAATAACAAACTAAACATATAATGTTTTCTTTAAATAAAGTCAGCAAACTAGTTTAGTATTCATTCTGTTTCAATTATTTTGTTCAACATGCTTGCTTCTTCTTGTGGCTTTAGTTGTGAAGTGCAAAAAATTTCCATGGTCCAACAATATGGCTCGCCTGTCATAGTATTGGCCGTTATGTTTGCTCTTGACTCACAAATATCTTCTTCTGGTATCTTTTCTATCAATGGTAAACTTGATGCCTTCTTCCTCATGTTTATCGTTACAAACATTCTCCAATCATACCGGTTATAAAACATTTAATTAGAAAACTTTATTTGATTTAATATTATAACATAAATTATGTTTAGTTAAAGCTTAATATTGTAGCATAATACCATATTTGTCGATTGACTAATAAAACCATCATACCAACAAAAATATGCCATAGTGATTTGTTAACATGCAAAATTTCTAGAACGTTCAATTATCAACTAAATAATAATATTAGAGGTCATATCCAATATCATTTTCAAATACATCAACACTTGTAAATGAATTTCAAATTTTGTTTATACAATTATATAACTAACTATCTTCTCGAACGTTCCACTTGTCATTGAAAAAATAAACATAATAGCAGAAAAAGAAGATTTTGAACGATATGAAGTTCCATACATAGGATAAAACCATCATCTTAATAAAATAGCCAACACCATTGTCTATAATTGCTTTTATTTCTATCTATTGCTGAAGATATTTATTCACTTTGTACAAGTTATTGTACCATCGATTAATTTATCCAATCATTTTTATACACTGGACAAAAATGTGTTTCTTATATGCACGTATGGTTTTCTAATTCATAACGGAAATAGCGGGTACAATGACAGTAAAAGATATGCTTATCATTATTATTTTTTAGAAAATAAGACAAACAACGAAGTTGCATCAGAATGCAAAAGATGCATTAGATTGCATCTAATGTAAAGCTAAAGCTAAAGAGTTCAAAAACAAAGAAGTTGCATCAAGAATGTAAATTTCTTTGCATATTGTAATATCTAATAGTTGGTCAATTAAAAGAATTAAACTTAAACCTATTAGCTGGGGGTCTGAACTAAAGTGTCGGCATAGCTTACTAGAACGAAATCTTTCGACGTTGCTTACCTATTTTCCGACACTGTTTCTTGAAGAGATTGAGATCCAATCTTAAGATTCAATAATATCTTAAATTAAAATAAACGTTTTCCAAATTAAAGCATGATGATAATGAATCAAATGAGCTGATGCTGCAAACAATATTACATTGGTTAATCAAAGAAAATTCGTAGATGATTTTAAAAATAAAAAAATTCTGTTTCTTTCTATATAAGTATAAGAATGGTAATGACATCTATCTTTTTATGTATAAAAAAAGATTTCATTTTTTTAGTAATAAATAAGTTCATATTTTATGGTTAAAAAGATGTATTAAACAATGTTTTGTTTAAACTAGTCACATGAAATTGCTTTATATTTTTGTGCAAAACACATTTATCATTTTATTAACAAAAATTATGTCAAATAGCCTTCTTCGATGGTAATATAAAATTATAAACATTTATAATTTTTATAATATACCAAAAATGATTACTTTTCAAGAAGCTTGCAAAGAAAAATTAAGTCAAGAAGACTGCTTTAATGGTTATATAAAACGATAAATGTTTAAATCTTCTATATTTAATGGTAACTGCTTTTACCATTTTATGAAAATTGATAAATTCTTTTATCGTTTTCTGAAAACAATATATGCTATTATCTTTTGATCAAAAATGACTATTGTTGTGATATTTTAATACCTTAACTATTTCATGCTAGGGTCCATGATCATATTAGCTCTCTTAGAATCTGTTTGGATAGCTAAACAAGCACTGCTTTTGCTTTTCAAATGCAAAAATCAAAAAATCAATTTTGATATTAAAACAATAAATGGCTTTCTTTGACTTTATATTTAAGAAACAATAAGATTCAACCAAACTAATTAATATTTAATAAATTTATTTAATTTATTTTTTAAAATCTGAAGACTTCTCTAATAAAAGTAAAAGCCCTTTTGGTTCTGATACCAACTATATTATTAAATAATTAATTATAACACTTGTAGCATATGATCTGTGTACATCAAATTTGAGTTTGGCTCTGTCCAACTTCTGATGGACATTACTATGCCTACATTTAACCATAAGCATTCACAATATTTAAATAAGTATTCCAACATTCTATTTGGTCGATGATTTAACAAGTAATTATGCAGTTACTACGTAGAGCACACTTTAAGGAGCATGAACATAATATTTAAAAATAATTACTCATTTTTTATTGAGCACAAATTTCCATTGTAAGCATACTTAATTTTTCCAACTTTGTTTTACCTTGTTGGCCTTTGAGCTCCTTAATAATCTTGTTGACAATTGATTTCTGTACAGAAAAAGGGGATTATAAAACATTAAAATAAATCAAAATAATTTAGGATTTTATGCAAATATTGATGAAATACAAAGTTTCTTACTACTGCCAAGGCAGCCTTCCTATGCATGGTGCTGAACTTTCTGTTCCTTGTTGTAGTGTACAAAGAGTCATAAGCATGATGTTTCGATATCAAGTTTCAAAAGTGTCCAATGTGCTTCATCATGTATTAGAAAAAGTATAGTACTGCATAAAGGATTTGATAGGGACTTCCCAATTATTGGCATAAATAGTTGATTCTTCACTTTTTTTATGTTACCAAATGCGCTTTTCAGTTAAGAGAAATAAATATTGTAAATTATATTTTATGAATGAAGGATAGCATGTATTTATATGAAACTGGTCTTATTGTCATTGTAGTTTTTATGTATGTTATGCTTGAATAGCCACCATACATCTTTGCTTGCCTAAACCAATACTAATACCAATCTATAATCTATACGAAAAATCAATCATATAAGTTACCACTAAAACAAAATGAATAAGAATATAAGTTTTCTATTTTATATTTGAACTAACCTGACTACATAAATCCACCAAAAAGCATTTCTTCTATCATAGTTTTGCAGATGACAATCGTATTTTCATCTTCTAAATTATAAGCTTCTTCACTAAAAATTTCAATAACACTATTAATTTCAATATATATATATATATATATATATAGAAAATTGTAAACAAATATTTATAATTTTACTTACTAAATGTCTCCAACCGCACTGAAGAAATATGTTATTATCTTCACTTCATTGTCTGACAAATACTTCAAAAGTGGGCGGTTTTTTAATCTTTCTATTCTTCTTCTTCGGCTGGTCTTCCTTCTTTTATGTGTTGTAGTTGTCCACATGTAGTACTTTATTCTTTTCTTCATAAACATAATTTGGATCTTTCTTTGCCACCCTTACTTTCTGTTTTATTCTTTTCTGCATTGAATTTGGTTTTCTTTTGTGCTCTTTGTCAGTTCTTCTTTCCTTTCACTTCAACTTTAACTTCAGTTTTGTTTATTTCTGTTTCCACTTCTTTTTCATTCACTTTTTCTTCTTCTTTCACTTCATTTTTATCTTTACTGTATTCTTTGCCATGACTTTCATCTTGCTCTTTCTCCATTTCTGGTGTTTTTAAATCTTGAGATTCAAATATCTTGAAAGATGGAAAGTATGCTGAACCATTTGTGTACTCGACAAATATGTGTTTTTTTCTTCTGTTTTTAGTTTTTTCTTCTTCATCTTATTACCTCACACTGCATCAACTTATCTTTCAATTTAGCTTCAATTTTTTCTCTGCAAGTTTTTTCATCTTCCAATTCCTTTCCTATCCTTTTAATGAAGTCTTTTTTCCACCTCCGTGATTTTTTTCTTTAGGCTTTCTATCTCTTTTTCTTTGGCTTCATTTCGTTTCAATAAAATCTCTTACGTTCATCCAAGATTACGCTTATGTTTCAGAATAGAAGTTAAGAGAATATAAATAAATTATTCATTTTTTTTCCCTGTTTTTCCTATTTTGCTGCAGATTTTGATTTTGATTTTGTTACTGATTGGAGCCTTCATTCTGTTTCCTCCTGATTTAACTGATAGGCAGTAATCTAAAAAATAATTGTATATGTATTCCAGGTAGATTTATTTAATAACATTTTGGTCTAAAGTTTTATTCAAAATTTTATGGCGTAAGGACAGCAGTTTTCGACGTATAAATATAATTTCCCATATTCCAATTCAAAATACTTTATTTTTCTTCTATTCACTTCATCTATCTTATACAAAGATGCGTGCATATGTATGATTAACATTTGCATGTGTACACTCTTTATGATACTTATAAAATGTTATGATGAAATGATAAAATTGAGTTTTCTTATGATGTAGGGATGATGCGATTGCAACACGATCCTGATTCGGATGACAAAGAGGCTGACTCGGATGAGACGAGCTGCCTGAAGATAAGAAGAAAATAACAATCACAAATCCACTTTCCAAAAATCTTAATAATAATATGGAAAATGGGTAGATAATATGAAAATGAAGATGAAAATAACAATCACAACCCTTCTTTTCTAATTAAAATTTTGACTTCAATGAAAACTAATTTGGATCTTTAATCAATATCAGTTTTCTTATAAATAAATGAAAGCAGGTAAATTACCAAAATTTTGAGTCAATCTACCAAGTAGTTGTTGTACACTAGAAAACATGAAATCACCGTCGGTTTCCCTCCTCCGTAACCATTCAACCGCCATTGAAATTGCTTTACCAAATGATGAGATCGATCCCAGCATTTTATCAAACTTCGCGAGCTTTGTTTACCGTCACCTAGTTAAAGCCTTAAAGTTGATTTATCGAATAAATCAGATGGGTTGATTATTTATATCCGACGCATCGTTGTTGCTAGATATAAAAGGAGAGGAGAAATTTACTTTTGATTTTACCTTTGTAAACGTGAACATGTTATTGGATGGCTGGCGACTATGTATTTAAGTATGTCTGAGAATGTCTAGGGTTAGAATGGGGTGGGTACGCTATTCAAATATACCAGGTTCATTTTCCGGCCCAAATGAAAGGAGAGCGGTTACTGCATTCATTAACTATTCAAATCCAACAATTTTCACATTTGCAGTCTTGTATGCAAAATTAAAGGAACAATTATATCAGAAATAATGTTTCCAGATGGGCAGATCCAAAGTCTCCTCGAGAGGGATCAAAATTTGAGAGGGGTCAACTTTAACATGCATTTTAGTGAAAAAAAAATGTTTAACAGTGTACTATTTTATTAATAATCGGAAATGATGTTTCCAGATGGGCAAATCCATAAAAACATTGGAGTAATAATAACAAAAGGAAGTATCAAATATTTCAACACCCTGACGAAATGATTAAACATAAAGGATAATTTATTTGGCATGCATAATAAAAAGGTTGAAAAAGTTTGCATGCTACAAACCGTTGATTTGTTGGTGATTAAACAAAGAAGGAAATAAATAGAATACATATCCTAAATAATAGCAAGATAATAACTGATGGTTGGTTCTGTACTCAAGAATTTACCAGAAAAACATATACAATTGAGGTAACATAACTCATGATTTGATCATTTTCCCTCCTAGTCCAAATTTGTGATTCCCACAACATTTATGCATAGCATAGAAAGAAACTTGACATATTTACAGAGTATTATTCTATTTTTTAATGTATTCCTTTTCTTAGCTACAATGGATTATATTAATAAGTTCTATCATTAATTCCTAGCAATTGAAATTGTAGGTTGCTAATGTCAAGAGCAAGAGATGCACTAATGAACTTCTGAAGGAGAGGCATGTAAAGATGGTCCTCCTAACTAATCCGTCAAATTATTTTGATTAATATAACTTTTAAACCTTTTTGATCACATTTTTTTCTCATACATACATACATACATACATATATATATATATATATATATATATATATATATATATATATGATTCTATTGCTTATATTTAGCCCATATTTTGATGGGAAAGTTTATTCAGTTGTTATATTATTCCTTTATTATACTCAATTTATGCTTGGAAAACATGTGAAAATCGGTTATCCAAATATAAAGCTTCTGGTATTGATTTCCTGGGCATTGTTTCAACATTTGTTATCACGTTTTATTTTGTTGATCAATTCAAAACATACACGGTTGGTTTGATATTATTTAGTTATTCCATAGTCTTTAATATATTTTTTTACTATCTCTGTAGGTGCATGAGAGTACATTAACATGTTTATTCATAAATTTAACTCTATTATAATGAGAAACGAGAATGAGAGAAAAAGAGTCATGGATCCAATGTGACATTTTGGACTGCTATTCGTTTCTATATACTTAGAGAGGCGTCCATGTTATAGTTACCATAATCTGATTTATTTGCAGTTTTTATCTCTTAATAGGGAATTTGAAAAGGGGAATTAATTTAAAGGACAAAGATTTGTATATTTTTTGCCTCAAGGACACGACCTCAATATTTTTATCACAAGGACAAACATTTTTCTAAAAATTATTCATAAGGACAAACATTTTCCAAAATTATTCATAAGGACAACAAAACTGCTACCGAGTTAAAACTGATACCTAAAAACTGCTACCGATAACTACAAACTGATACCTAGAAACTGTTATCAATAACTAAAAACTGATACCTACAGAAAGTTTTCCTTCAGGATAAAATATTGAAGTTCTGTCCTTGAGGCTAAAAAGCTGTGAAATTTTGTCCTTGACAATAATTTCCTGAATTTGAAAAGCATCATGTCCTTGACTTTGAAATATTTGTGTTTACCATAACTTCATGTGATTAATTTTAAATAGCCATTGATTATTAGCAATTTGTAAACTATGGATTAGGAGTCTTCAATGGTTTTCAATTCAAAGGAGAAAGAAATTTGTTTACTGTAAAGAGAAAACCAAATTTGATCAAATGCATGCATATATTTTTATTTTTTTGTATGTTTCTTTCGTCATTTTATTAGGCTTGACTAAATAAAATAACGAGTGTGGTCAACTCATTGTAAACGGTGGGTCTGTGGCTCAATAGTTACTAAAGGTAGTACATATACATAACATACTAGCAGATGGAAAAAAGCTCTAGCATGTACTGGCTTTAATTATGTCTTTTTGCATGTATTACAGAAGACAAAATGTAGTGTCTTGATTCCTTTTATGATGGGTGGAACGAAAGATGGAAGCTATTGTAACATTTTCTTTTGGCAAGTTTTGTAGACTTGATAACTTATATATACCAGGAACAATAGAATGATTGAAACTAAAATGTTTGCTCCATTGAATTTGCCATTCCATTATTGAGATCGTCTCTTTTGTATTTTTCATAATTGATATTGCCATTTTTGCATTTTTCATTACTTATATTGACTTTTTTGAGTTGTCCTCTTTATCAATACATTTCTTCTTCTCTCCTAATTTATTTACATGTCATTTTGTTTTATTTAAATATTTCAACGTGGTATTCGAGCTTGACTTGATATTCCGACAATACCTTATACATATCCAAATTATCAATTCTTAAAGTGGATAACAGTTATCACAATCATGAATATATTAGTTTTAATCTATCAGTTTATCACATGCCGTGTGCGTAGCATAGGTTCGTACTAGTATATAATGCATTGTTCTGAACCTCGCTCTGATACCATTTGTAGTGCCTCCACCTCTATACCCGTATTATCCAAGAGTATTACTAGGTGATACCGTCAGATAATACGGAGAATGCAACAATATAGGGTACATACGTGAATATTTTCTTAGGCTAACATTAGTACATATTCAAAAATCGTATATAACTATCCAAATTTGAAGTGTACAAAATATATAGTCATAAAGAGGAACTTGAGATACAACTGACTCCCAGCATATGTACATTAAACCAAAAACATTCAAGGGAATGAATGATGTACCCTTGTTGTTTAAATAAAATACTGAATAATATGACAGTTTAAGTTGCACAACAATAAAAACGGCTGAATAATTTACGAAAAATTAATATTATAGGACGGTAATATAACAGAAATCCTGGGACATGGAAATATTTTGATCATGGTAATGCACTTAACTGATATACAAAATGAAAAAAAAAGAATAAATTAACAGGCTTAAAATACACTATTGGCAAAAAAAATAAAGCATTCATTGCATGTGATAGAAACTACATGAAGCTTAACATAATAAAACACCGCTACATCAGCATTAGGCGAGGGACAAGCTCAACAAAACTGGTTTCGTGATTTTTAGTGGAAAAAATCGCATGCTTATTACCGACTAGAGACTGAAATAGAACCACCATTGACACGAATAACCCGTCCATTTATCTATTCTGAATCATCAATAGCCATGAACTTAACAGCCGCAATGACATCCTTGGTTTGTCATAACCTTCCCATATGACTCTTCTCAAACCCCATCTTCACACTCTCTTCAGCAACCAAACAGTTGAATAGAAACTCAGTTCCAGTAAGCCCAAGAGCAATGCAATTTGCAGTGATTCCACTTCCTCGTCCAAACCTCCACTACTGCTTTGGACAATATAGAACTTGTTAGGGTTGTCTCGCATGTTTAATGGAGGAACGGCGGTTTGGATTGGAAAAAAGTCCCACATCGCTAAATAACATAGAGAAGTGGTGTATAAATATGAGTTGGTAGGCACGTAGCATTGGGGATTCCTTTTGTTACAACAAAGTGTGTGCCAACCCATGTGCGTACGCCACATGCTGGAGATGGGGAGCTTGGTCCGACCGCCGTTACACAACAGTGGTATCGGAGCCGATGGTTACGGACTGGGCCATGCAGACACAGCAGTACTCTCAAAGGTTACCGCAAAGGGATGCGAGTCAAGAGGGAGACTGTTAGGGTTGTCTCGCATGTTTAATGGAGGAACGGCGGTTTGGATTGGAAAAAAGTCCCACATCGCTAAATAACATGGAAAAGTGGTGTATAAATATGAGTTGGTAGGCACGTAGCATTGGGGATTCCTTTTGTTACAACAAAGTGTGTGCCAACCCATATGCATACGCCACGTGCTGGAGATGGGGAGCTTGGTCCGACCGCCGTTACACAACAGAACTTGCAAACCTCAGTTTTGGTGATTCCATCAAAGAGGAAGAAACTGTTATTATCCACCCTCTTTCTCCACATACCATTCTATTTTCAACTTGCTAGCAGCATAGAAACGTACATGTCCGTAATAGTCCAACATTACACAAATTAATATATCGAACTTTGTACAAATTTAAAAGTCTGATGATTTGGTAGATGCACACCTGAGTGTATTCATGTTCAAAATTTTATTCCACTGCTCGAAAGAAGTTCCAGCTACTGTAGTGGCTTTGGGATTAGCTACACCTGCACATGCAACGGGTATGTGGGGCGAAGAGGAAAAGTTTGATTCTGTTGCATCGAAGAGGGATTTCCCTGAAGAAGGGAAGGATTCAGTTATAAAACCAAGATCACTTTGTAGATTTCAAAGCTTATTTTGATTAATATTTCATTTTCAAGTACGATTCATGAAATGGGTTTTGGAATGTACCAGTCAATTCCTACACATCACATTTATAGTTAACCAATAAGAATCACAAAACCTTGATTAACATCTAATTACATAAATGAACAGTGAAACTCAATGAAGTCAAGGTAAATAATAAAACAAATTTTTTGAAGTGGTTTGTTCTGGATTACCATTGGTAAGTTGATATGCTGGGTCTCAGCCACTGAATCAAGAAACGGGATAGAAAGTTTTGTAATAAGTAATTTTTTCACCAAGAATAATATATTAGTTGCACTAAGCTAGTACCATGTAAATAAATACTGGCACATCATGCAAGTCACTTATACTTGAACGTTCATGTGAAATTTATTAAGTTATTAAATAAGTCTATTCAATAATGGTGTATATCCCAGTTTCTATAAAGTTTAGATCATACTGCAATTACAGATATGCTACAGAACCGGTACTAATTTAGATTATAGCCAATAGGTGCAAACAATATAAATTAAAGGACCCTTATATCGGTATATCAGCCTCCCACACTAAGCTGATTCAAATTCAAGGTATCAAAAGTATTGGTATTAACGGTTCATATGCAACGTATCCTCAATATTATAGAAAACTAGGATCGTTTTGTATTTACTTGCTATGTACTTGACTTCATCATACATCTTCTGTAGCTAAATTGCGAATGAGGTTCCTAGGTTATGTGCAACCTCCTCATGAAACAAAATTTCATAACCTTATATGCGACTAACATTATACATCATGATTATTCTATCGAAAGTGAGAGCTGGCTGAAAGTAGTACATTCTTTATCTTAATTAATGATTCAACATGATGTTGCTAAATGGTGAATTACCCAATTTCAAGATATCTGCACAGGAAAAAATAGCTAGCACCTATAGAAGGGATAAATTGAATAATAATAAAAAAATTCTCCCGCACATAACTATACAAGGTGGCATTAAAACCCATTTGTTCAATAAAGTAGAGTTAATTCCAAGACCGATGCACAATGTTGCACAGTAGTAAGAAGGGTGAAACCAAACAAAGAAGGTTGTAAGTTTTATGGAATAATTAATTTTTTCTATATTTTTGAACCAGGAATATTAATGTTGGTATTCACTATCATTTACATGTTTACTGCATTGAATTCACTGAAAAATGCAAATGATAGTTTAAACAATCATCTTCGACATTCATATTTTTATATGCACTTTACAAATACCAATCCAATTTTTAACTCTCAATCTCTTATTCAATACATGTATATGCAATTTGAAACTTTGAATGCTACTTTTAACTCATTCTCTCATCCTATACATTTATATGCACTTAAAAAAATATGAATGCTAGTTTTAACCATCATTCTCCCATCCTATATAGTTATCTGCACTTTAAAATTCCTAATGCTACTTTTAGCTGTCACTCTCCCATTCAATTCATTTATATGCACTTTAAAAATTGAATGCCAGGTTTACCTATCATTCTCCCATTTTATGCATTTATATACACTTTTAACTGTCATAATTCTAATTTGATGCATACCTGTCCATCTGTGACCCTCTCAAACAGAACGACTTCCAGCACAGATTTCACTATCGTAATTCCTCTTTTGTTTCCTTCATCTTTTTCATAAACTATAGTGCTATGATTGAAAATCAATAATTGACAAGTTAGTTTTTTTTCCCATTTTATTTAACTACAAAAATAATGAAAGAAAAAATGTCAAAAATCTTACTTTCCATTTTCGTTGAATTTGAAGAAAGTAAGAATTTTGTTTTATTGTTCTTCGTTCGTTCAATAATTGTAGAATACTACTTTTTGTGAGATCTTTACTCTTGTAAGCTTTACTTGATGGAGAGTACCCATCAACATCAATAATTACTTCATTTTCAACTGTATTGACTTGTTCATCTGTTTCAGTTTCAGTTTCCTCTTCCTAATCAGATCCTTCATTTTGTTCTTCTTGTTTCTGTTCACTTCTATTTTCCTTTTCACCTTCTTCAATTTCAGTTTGCTCCTTTTGGTCTGCATTGTCAACATTTTTCTTCTCCGTTTTTCTTTGAACAATTTCATACTGGCAATCGAGATCAATTTTATTCCTTTGTTGGTGCCTTTTAACTCTCAAAACTAAAGAGTTTGGTTTCTCATGTGTTCTTCATGCACCTTTGGGGATTTGTCTGTTTCCTCTGAAGGTTTCTTTTGATCATGTTGTTCTTTTTCTTGATGCATCATCTTAATTTCCTGAGTTATATTGAGATCAAATGGTGGTTTTATTTCTTCTCTTGCTTTTGATTTCAACATCTTGATTTCTTTTCTCAACTGTAGTATAATGCCTTCTACTTGTATTCTTTTCTATCTGTCTTTTTCTAATTCTTCTTCGCTCTTCTTTAATTTTTTATTCCACATCTACAATGTACTGCTGCAGTGAGTCGACTTGCTTTTTTGATGTTTCTTCCAAGTTTTCTTTTTTTATCCCAACATTCTCATTGGCATCCAGCTGAACAAATTTTTATTAGCTTGTTTGTTGAAGAAGTGCTTTTTCATTTTCAGTCTAGTTTCTTATTTCAAAAAAAATCTATATAATAACATAAAATAGCAGTGAATAAGCAACATACAATGAATGAGCTAATGTTATATATAACTGTCATTTTTTATGTGAAGCTATATCTAACTATCATTCTTTAGTAACGACAACAAAAAATTGTATTTCCAAAGAAATGATATATGCAACTATCATTCAAATTATGATTGTATAATAACAACATGAAAACTGTTTATATGCACTATGTTATGATACATTTATCTATCATTATATATTTCTTGTACTTGTGTGAGAAATAATACATTTCTATTGTCCATGTTCATCAGAGCTTCTCTTGTAATCACCTTTTTCAAACTTTTGATATTCCACCTCCCAAATCTAGGTAAGGTAGTACAGTATGTTGCAAATGGAGATATCAAATTCACGTGCTCACATAGAAAAAACTACAAATAAAATATTACTTGTTAAAACATATAATATATATAATTTAATTTATAGAGATAGATACATTAACATAAAGTTAGAATGTTGCACTTACGATTGGTATTCTTTTTTCAGCCATTACTCTTAAACGTCTTTCCTCGTTTAATTGTTCTGCAACATTTTTCATCTCACAAGTCAAAAAAGTGACTTTTTTAGTTTAATTGCTCGATGAAAGTATTTTAGTTTAAGCTGAAATTGATGAAGCTGAAGTCGTTGTAATTGAAATGCCGCTCCGATAAATGATTTGTAATCATTTTAGCAGAAGCTGAAGTCGTTGTAATTGAAATGCGGCTCTGATAAATGATTTGTAATCGTTTTAGCAGAAATATTGAGAAGAGAAATCAATTGTTTGTTTTTAAAACCTAGTTTTGGTTTGCAGCTATGAAAAATGGTAGAAAGCGAAAGAGAAAATGGAACGGAATTAGGGCGTGAAGTTACGTTTTGAAGGGCTGACGTAACATGTATAAAATTTTCTCCTACAAAGTAATTATTTTAAATCCGTGTCCTACAAACTTATTGTTTGATGAAAGAAGGCCCTTACGGTAAAATTCTCCAAAGATAAAAGTATAATAATAATAATAAAACATAAAAACAAACTAATTATGATAAAAGATTAAAAAAAAAGTAAAGGAAAGACAGGGTCGAAAGAAGCATTAAAAACAACCAAATATAGTGAAAAAATTGAAGCAATTTTATAGCCCAATGGTTACATGTGCATGGCGATGATACATTATGGAAAAACTGAGTTGTTTAACCAACAACATAATTCTATCACAAAGCAGAGCACAACATAATTCTAACACATAACAGAGCACAACATGATTCCAACACATAGTAGAGGAAACAAGTTCTAATACAAGCTTCTAAGTAGTTTCAAACTTGAATCCAAACAAGAAATTACCAGACCATAGCAATGCATGACTAAAACAATGTTTACTAACAGTAATCTCACATGCTAATCCCCAATGCGGAAAATACTATAACAATTAGAATTAGATGTTACTTTAAAACTTCTACAAGCATTAACTTTGAAAAGCAATCATAAAATTACCTTGATTTTAAGAAGAAATTGTTTGGATGAGTATAGATGTTTGGATTAAAGCATTCGCTATATAAATTTTGAGAAAAAATAGTTTGCTACAATTCTGAATTTAAAGCGTTCGGCCGAGTATAGAAGAGTTTGAATTGAAAAAGATGGTTGTTAATTGATTCTGAACTTTGATATTAATAAAAAGGAAAGGACGGAAAACCTAAATTTTCGGGTTTGTTGGGTGAAATGAACGCGTAAAATATTGTCCTGAAAACTTATTATTTGAACTTATGAACCGGGAAACTAATATGTAGGCCTAAAAGAGCCCTTTATCCTAATTTTCCCTTTTATAAGGCTTCTCACACAATTATAACTGCTCCATTTTCTAATTTATGTTTTGAAAACTTATCTTTTTGGACATCATCCTGCAAACTAACACTATCATGTAACAATTGTTTGTCCCTATAAGTGAATTTTCTTCATCAAAAACTTCAAAAGACTTCTAATTTTAATTTCAATGAAAACTAATTTGGATCATTAATCAATATCAGTTTTCTTACAAATGAATGAAAAAAGGTAAATTACCAAAATTTTGGGTCAATCTACCAAATAGTTTATGATACACCAGAAAACATGAAATCATCGTCGGTTTCCCTTCTCCGTATCAATTCAACCGCCATTGAAATTGCTTTCCCAAATGATGAAATTGATACCAGCATTTTATCAAACTTCGCGAGCTTTGTTCACTGTCAGCAAGTTGAAAGCCTGAAGCTGATTTATCACTTAAATAACATCTCTAAAAGCGATGACTGCTTGATTCTGTACATTTAGGCATAAGAAATAGAAGAAGCAGAAGAAATTTACTCAGGGCGGCGGCTGAGCGTTTAAGAATCGTCTAGGGTTAGCATTTCATCAAACTTTGTGATCTTTGTTTTCTGTCAGCTAGTTGAGAGCCTGTTTAAGAATGTTTAGGGTTAAAATGGAAATGGTACGCTATTCAATATACCAGGTTCAATTTCTGGCCCAAAATGAATTTTTTTTCACTTTAAAAAAACGAGGCCTATTTACCCCTTTCATTTTTTTTCATGTAATGTAATGGAACGGCTACTCAAAATTCGAGTTACATGTTAAAATTCTAATTACACGTGATGTTATGTTAATTATATGTGATGTTTTGTTGGTGCTTTTTTCACACGGTGTAGTCCGTGGCCTCTTAGTTTCAGACTTGAACAAATTCCTTAGTTCTTGTCATTTT
The DNA here is from genome assembly GCA_030765085.1 of Allium cepa. Classification (NCBI taxonomy): domain Eukaryota; kingdom Viridiplantae; phylum Streptophyta; class Magnoliopsida; order Asparagales; family Amaryllidaceae; genus Allium; species Allium cepa. The sequence goes on along the minus strand of CM060937.1, from coordinate 888,203,673 downwards.
CTCTTTGTTTTCTCAATTTTATTCTCTAGGGTTATGATTAAATCAGTTACTTGTATCGGTCACTTTGTTTTATAAGAGCATCTCCAACCCATCAAGTTTTTTTGACGTAACATCAATTACACATCATCAACATGCAGTTTAGTCTAAATTTTCATTTTCATTGTCAATGTTAAGTATAATGTTATGATGGCTTGGCAAAAAAAATTATTAGACATCGTCAAGTGCAATGTCTAGTTTTAGACATTGAACTTTACAACGTGAAGTCATAAACATACATAATGGAATAATTTTTTATCTATTATTTTTATTTATTTAAATTTTGATCGGAACACATAGTCGATTCTTTTTTTACATTTGTAATGGAGTAGTTTTCTTATTTTTCTTATTGTGATGTTTAAGTTTTAGAAATTGCATCAAGCTAACATTGTGATTTATCTTTAAACACATAGTAATTAACTAACATTACATTCTCGTTGCATTAAAGATGCTCTAATTCTTCAATGTTCAAGCTTTTATACCTGCACCAAGAAACATAGTTTTGACCGTGGCCTCGTGGTCATATCAATGCTTGCTTATGCCTTTATTAATTAAAATAATGTGTAATTTAAAGTGAATTTTGATTCCTATTTCCTCGGTCCCCAAGTTGTCCATCCTCATGTGCCAACTTAATCTCAACCAGTAATTTTTTATGTCAATTTGTTATTTTAATGGTATAGTGTGATACAATCAACATTTAAATCATTATGTACGTATGATTAGAATCATAATGTATGTACGAAGTGTGTATATATTTCTATTTCTTTATTAATAATGAGAATTTGATAAATAATATTTAAACCGTATCTTTTTTAAAATTTTGAAAAACCCCACATTTATCAACGGAATTTTACTGTTGGTTTGCAACCTTCACCACCGTCACATTACCGATTATCCTACATTGCAACCGACATCACAAACAAAATTTTACCACATTGTAGCCGACACCACTAAACAAAATTTTATTATATTGCAACCAACACCATCAAGCCCAGGAGCAATGCAATTGGCAGTAATTCCACTTCCTCATCAGGGCCTCCACTGCTGCTTTAGACAATATAGAACCTCCAAACCTCAGTTTCGATGATTCCATCAAAGCGGAAGAAAATTTTATTATCCGCCCTCCTCCACTTACCATTCTATTCCATCAATGGTGAAAAGGGTATTTTAGGGATTTCAAAAAAGACGTTGTCGGTAATAGTAGAGGAGATGTTGAGATGACCACCAACATCAAATGAACATTTAACAAGAGTAGTTGTACTATATGAAGGTGAATTAAAAGTTTTGAGCCTCTCTCTAAGTGAAGATGAAATCAAACTACAAGAAGTAACCACATCCAAAGAATGAATCACCCCTTTCTTCATAAGTAAATCAAAGGAATCTGAAACTCCTTTAACAATCAATGCTTTTCTATGCACATCGTAATTATCAACCAAAAGGAACCAAAATTCCAGAAGGGTGACAAGCACCATTGTCCAAGTGGTTAATTGATTCGGCTTGGTGCAGGATGTCACAAGTTCGTAACTTGCTTTCGAACATTTATTTGACATAGGTATGTTGTCCCATTGATTTGTTGTATATAAAGTACCAGTTCAAAAAAAAATTCCAGAAGGGTTTGCATCATATCAACATACTTGGGAAAAGAATTCACCATCAAAAGCATCGCTGGCTCGATGTTCATTATATTATCCACACTCTTGTCGAAAAACAACCAATCATAAAACAATGCAAGCTTCACGTTCGCTTCAAAGTAATTCTTCTTGCATAACTTGAGAAGCCAACCTATAACTGCCCATCTAGATATAACATTAGATTGTCTAATCTCATTTGAAGGATGATGTGCACAACATATGAATCTAACAATATCGATTATCAACGTCTCCTTGCAAGGCAAGCTCAAATATTTTCTTGCAAACCAAGCTTGATACCTCCTTTGATTCCTCCACTTTACATCCATAAGTAAGAATCTCAATTGCATCTCCATATCTCGGCTAATCCTTAGCACGAAATAATGACTTGGAGTCCTTGTACAATACAATTGTGATATCGGTAAAATTCGACACTCCAAACTTTTTTGACTCAGACAACAAATCCTTCTACAGTTCTCTAAACTCTGGAATATAAACTAAATCTTGTAGCAACCTAATCAAATCCCTACCAATATCCATACACAAACCAAAACACTCCCTTATCGCCTTCACGCAAAACTCAACCTCCATTTTCTTCAGAAAATCCAAGCTTGCACTACCAACTAATCTATAATGATCTGACAACAATCTCAGAAACATGTAAACTGCACTAGTGAAAACCAATGATTGTTCAGTAATTAACCAAGTCCAATTGTTCACGAATATTTCAATCATTTTTCCACATAACCAAAGACTGTTTTCAGATAAATCTCCGCTTAGGACTTGCCTCCTCAAACTAAAAAGCAGAACATCAACTTCTACAGCAGAAACTTTGACTAATTGTTTGACTACCCAAATTAGTTGAAGCCTTGGAATTCCCAGGAGCTTTTGATAACTATCATTGACCAATTCAACAAGAGTGGTTGCAAATAACTTATAGCCATCTATAACTATGGAATGGAGATGTGTCATGTGTAATTTAGCAAAACTAGGGTTCATTAAAATGCCATAGATTTCTGTTCTGAATGGAGCAATAATCCAAAGGAAATTTAAATGATGCCTAAGAAGGAAAATTATCTTATTAAAAAATCTAAATGATTTCTAAGTTAAATTTTTGGTTTTAATGGAAACTAATCTGGATCTGTAACAAACATCTGTAACAACTGATAATAGGTATATAACCAAACTTTTGAGCCAATCTATCAGGTAGTTTGTTATACCACTAGGAAACATGGAATCACGGTTGGTTTCCTCCTGCGTATCCACTCAACAGCCATTGAAATTAGTTCAGCAAAAGATGAAATCGATCAGCTAGCTGAAGGCTTCAAGCTGATTTATTACTTGAATAATATCTCTAAAGGTGATGACCATAGATGGAGATAAAGAAATTTATTTGAACTTTATTTCTATAAACAGGTACGTTGGTTGATGGCTGGCCGCTATGTACATGTTTAAGAATGGTCTAGGGTTAGCATGCGGGTGGGTAAGGTATTCAAATCGGGTATCTATTTTCTAGCCCAAACAAAATTGTATGAAACGCTTTTGGGACAGTGCTGCTAAAAACGGTGACGGCTAAGCTAGCAAAAGAAATCAAATGTAATTTCCTTTTTTATTTGTTTCATGTGGATTACATAAATGGTTGATTGCCATTTTTTATCAATTGGCTAGACCCTTATTCTAGTTATATGTGATGTTATGTTACTGCTTATTTTTTTTTCACGATTTCATATATTTGGATTATTATAAAATTAGTTATGTTACTGCTTTTTTCCTCAGATTATTGTTAGTTCGCCTAAGTAGTGATGTCATTATTCCAAGTTATATACTCGTACTCAAAGGAGAACGTTGTGTTATTTGGAATGACATTTATTGCTACAAACTACAAAGAGAACGTCTGTTGACAAAAGGGACTGCTAACATTTATTTTCAATAGATTTTAGAGCATATCTAGCAGCAAAAATTGATCAGTAAATATAAACCATCAAAGACATGCACTATGTCTATACGTTCAACATATTTGCTGAAAGACAAAATGAAAGGAAAACAATAGAAGTAACGAACATAAACCATAATATTGCAGAGAGAAAAATAAGAAAATGCATGTTTGCATGTGATAGAAAATGTATAGGACCTACGGGCATCTATAAATAGGAACACCTTACGTATCTAAAAATAAAATCCAATATAACTTGACTTGTGTACAAGGAATTTTCAAAGGCTTCTTAACATAGTAAAACACTACTGCTTCAGCATTGGAAGAGAGACATCAGCCATTAGCTTTACATTTGATGTGATATTCATATATGACTCATCTAATTCTACATTTTTTTTAAATGGTACTTTATATACAACAAATCACCGTGACAACATATCACATGTCAATAAACGTTCGAATCACGCTATGCAAGTTTCGAACTTGTGACCTCTTGCACCAAAGTCAAATCACTTAACTACTGAAACAATGGTGCTTGTCATCTAGTTCTACATATTGCATGTTGAATGGAAGAAACTAAAGGCATTATAAGGTAATAAACTAACAAATTTATGTATCTATTGAGGATAAGTCGTGTACAAAAGCTGAGGACATATAAACTATTAAAACAGCCTACAAGTAAATGTACATGAGTGCCTTTCATCATTTTTGAGGAAATGTATACTAGCATTAATGGCATGATTAGTTACTACAGAAACTCTACTTATCAATTAGGTTTACTTCTACAAATATAAGCTCTAAAAAATTTGATATCCCCAAAAATTGAACTTCATCCCAAAAGAGTGTGCTCCATAGTGCTAAATCTGCTTCGGATAAAGGTGGCATAGAATTTTCATTTGATACATTATTAGAAACTAGAACATGGGAAATACGTGTAAGAAGATAGATATTAAACTAGTTTTCTAATGCAGTTATTAAACTAAATGTAATGCAAAAAGAAAGTTCCTAGAGAATCTGTCTACATTGACACTACTAGAAAAAAGCGAAATAGCGACGGCTTCCGACGGCTTCCGACGGGCCGTCGGCGGCCGTCGGAAGTCGTCGGAAATTCGCGAATACCTGCAGCCGGCCGAGCCTTTCTTCCTCATTTTCCAGCTTCCCCCAATCTCACCAAAAACCCCCAAATTCACATTTTCCACCTCCATTCGCCAATTTCGTGATTTTTTCTCCTTCCACACTGCTGATTCAACACCTCTTTCTCTCAATCTCAGGTATAATCTCTTATTTTTCTGAAAATTTCAGTTTTTACCCTAATTTTAGATTTGCATAAATTGATAAACTAGGGCGAATTAGCGATTGAAATTGTTTGCATTAGCGTAACAATGGTTTATAGCATCACATGACATACATATTTCATCTTTTATCGTGAAATTGTGAAAAACACGTATACTTTGTGGTTGTTCATGTATATGTAAATTGTTGTGTATGTCCTGATTCGACGATTGTATACGTTATTTGGCATACGATAAAATGATTGAATGAACTAGGAGTATTATATTGTGTACGTATTTACTTATGAAACAAAAAAATGCATTACTCTAAATTATAATTGTGAGCCTTTTTGATGCGTAATACGTCGAATAACTGTGTTAAATTTTTATATATTTTTGTAAATGTGAACAGTGAGTAAAACTGTATTTTTGAGTAAAATGCGCGCATGTTAACCGACAAATGTCCCTTAGAGAGTTTTTGTCCCCGTCTGACGAGTGTTGTACATGATCGTTGTATAAATAGTCGTTTTTTCAAAAAACGACCATTTATATTCATCTGGTACAATGTTTGTCGGATTTGTCCCTGTATTGGACAAGTTATGAACACAGTAAGAATTTACATTTTGTATACTACTTCGTCTCAAACGGTTCATAAAATTTCGCCCTAACTTTTCTTTTTTGTTTCCTGCGTACACGCATTTGTGTACAATGCAGGGAACAAAAGGAAAATGCTGTCGAAATTTTATTGAATCGTTTGAGACGAAGTAATATACGAAATGTAAATGCTTACTGTGTTTGTAATGGGAAGTAGGATGTCTGACCAATGAAAAAAAATTATATATATTTTTAATCGTTACGTACTTTAAAAAATGAAATGTGCCCTATTTGAAAATATTTTTAAATTTGTGAAGTTGTTCTTTAAATTCAAAATATTGTACGAACATGAAAATAATCTTTTTCGAATATGTATTCTTCAAAATAAATATTAAATTTTGAACTTCTCATTTTGTCAAATAGGAAAAATGATTGATTATTTTGTTGATCGAAGGAGATGGATGTACCAAAGAAAAGGACTGAGGGGCTCAATAAAAGAAGATTTTTATAATGGTATAAACGTGTTTGTTGAATTCGCCTTAAGTAATAACGGAAACGATCCAGAAATTCGTTGTCCGTGTAGTAGGTGTAGACATTTGAAGTTTTTGTTACCAGATATTGTGAAAGTTCATTTGTGCCAACACGGTTTCACACCCGAATATTATGTTTGGGATCGGCATGGAGAAGTTGTAGCAAATACTTCTGTAGAGTCTGAAAGTGTCGTTAACGAAATAGTTTCAACGACCCGTATAGAAAATATGGTCGAAGATGCAGCACGATCAATGTTTCCTATGGTTGAAGTTGACGACGATGATGTAAATGCTGAAGAACCAAATATTGAAGCTAGGAAAATTTATGATTTACTAGATGCAGCTAAGAAACCTATTTGGGATGGTTGTAAAAGCGGCACGCAGCTGTCAGTAATCGCAGAATACATTGCGATGAAGTCAAAATACAACATCACTGAAGCTGGGTTTACGGCTGTTGTACAAGCTGCAAAAAGACATATGCCGCCCGATAATCTAATGTGTGAAAATCACTACGAAGTTAAAAAACTTATGTCGGCTTTTGGTTTACCGTATCAGAAAATAGATACATGTTTAAAAGGATGCATGTTGTTTTGGAAAGAAGACGCAAACCTTAGAAATTGTAAAGTTTGTAACCAGGGGAGATATAAACCAATAAAAAAGAAGGGTAAGGAAGTTCCGTACAAGCGTATGCACTACTTACCCATAACTCCAAGACTTCAAAGATTATATGCATCTTCTGTAACTGCGTCTAATATGAGGTGGCATAGCGTGAGAACGGAGGAAGAGGGTACGTTGACACATCCAGCCGATGGAGAAGCATGGAAGCATTTCGATAAAACGTATCCAAATTTTGCAGCGGAGAGTCGAAATGTTAGATTAGGATTATGTACGGACGGTTTTTCTCCATTTTCTCAATTTGGTTCTAAATATTCATCCTGGCCCATTATCGTCACACCGTATAATTTACCTCCATGGATGTGCATGAAAACGCAATATATGTTTCTTACTGTTGTCGTTCCTGGCCCCGACGATCCGACACAAGGAATCGATGTATATTTACAACCGTTGATTGAGGAGTTAAAAATACTGTGGAATGAAGGAGTAGAAACATACGATGTGTCAAAGAAGAAAAATTTTCGTATGTTTGCTTCTTTGTTGTGGACTATAAGTGATTTTCCTGCCTATGCAATGCTTTCGGGATGGAGTACTGCCGGTCGTCTAGCATGTCCATATTGCATGGATGAAACAAGAGCGTTTTCTTTACCTCATGGTAAGAAAATTTCATGGTTTGACTGTCATCGATGTTTTCTCCATGTAAATCATCCCTTCAGAGGAGATAAGAAAAACTTTTTAGCTAATAGAGTAGAAACCAGACAACCACCGACGATATGGTCAAGCGAAGACATATATTAACTTGTTAAGGACTATCCAAAGATATATGAAATTGGGGAGCAAATAGAAATTGAAGGCAAATCAGTTGTTCATAACTGGTGCAAACAAACTATTTTTTGGGAGTTGCCGTATTGGAAACATCTTCTGCTTCGCCATAACATAGATGTGATGCACAATGAGAAAAATGTATTTGATAATGTGTTTAACACAATTTTGAATGTGAAAGCGAAGACGAAGGATGATTTGAAATCAAGACGTGATATAGAAGAATTATGCAAATGTCCCGAGCTTCATATGAAACCAAATGACAGTAAAAAACCAAAAGCTTGTTACGAATTAGATAATAATCAAGTTAAAGCTGTGTTAAAATGGGTGGAAGGGTTAAGATTTCCTGATGGGATATCATCAAATCTTCGTAGATGTGTTGACTTTAAAAATGGTAGATTAAGCGGAATGAAAAGTCACGACTGTCACATAATGATGGAAAATTTATTTCCCGTTATGTTTAAAGAACTACTGCCGTTAAAAGTTTGGAAGGTAGTAACGGAGCTTAGTGTGTTTTACAAAGAGCTTTGTTCGACTACTTTAAAAGTGCAACGTTTACGTAAACTTGAAGTGGACATTCCTATATTGCTTTGCAAATTAGAGAAAATATTTCCGCCAGGTTTTTTTAATGTGATGGAACATTTACCTGTTCATCTTCCATCTGAAGCACGACTTCGAGGTCCTATCCAATACGGATGGATGTATCCATTTGAGAGGTATGTAATATGTTATAACGTAATTTAATTGCATTTGAAAGATGAAGTTAATATAAATTAATGTTGCATAGATATTTGAATCATCTGAAGAGAAAAGTGAGACAAAAAGCACGAGTTGAAGGTTCGATATGTAAATCTTACATCGAAGAAGAAGCTTCGTTCTTTTTCTCTCACTATTTCAGTGACCATGTGAATATTTCATTTCAAAGTGTTCCTCGTAATGATGAAGGCGACGAACAAGAGTCCTCTCAAGCAATGTTATCTATTTTTAGACAACATGGTCGGCCTTCTGGAAAATGTGTGGAAATATGGCTAGACGATAGAGATCTTCGTGTAGCACACACTTATATTCTTCTAAATTGTGCCGAGGTTGCACCGTTTGTTAGGTATTCTGAAATAATAATTTTTGTTTTATTCTTTTCTGTAATGCATGCGCGTGTATAACCTAATGTAATAATTTGTTTATATAAACAGTGCTGATGAACGGGAACATCCGAACGGAGATCTCAGTAAAGAATTTTCCCGTTGGTTTTCAAATTACGTTTATGAGCCGAAAAATTGTGTTGTTGATGAAGGGTTGAAACATCTTGCAATGGGACCAAAAAGAGTGGTCAAGACATATCCAATATATTTCGTCAATGGATACAAATTTAACACCAAAGAATACGGTGCAGAAAAATTAACAAATAATACTGGTGTATTTGTTAAAGGTAGTGACGATCCAGAAAACCATTTAAATGATTTTTATGGCGTTCTAACACAAATTTTACAACTGACATATTTCTCAAGACCCGCGGAGGAGGTGTTTCTATTTAGATGCAATTGGTTTAGCAATGTTCCAGGTTCTGGAATTAATGTGCATAAGGATTATAATCTTATCGAAATAAAGCATACATCGCACTATCACAAGTATGATCCTTTTGTACTAGCCAAACAAGCATTGCAAGTTTATTACGCTCCTTATCCGTCTCTAAAAAGAGATAAAGCAGACTGGTCTGCAGTTTTTAAAACAAAGGCCAGATTCACATTCGATGGGAAGAATATTCCGGACGAACAAGCTTATCAGGCAGATCTTGAGCAAAATAACGAAATAATAATTACAGACGATCATACAGATTTTGGTCCTTTGATCGATGAATCAAATGTTTTGGTAGAAGCGTTTGACAGTGCAGAGGAAAATATCGTCGAAAACGAGACCGAATCTGAATCAGAAGACGATGATGACTGATATAAATTTGAATCTGTTTTTTTGCAATTGATGTAACTATGTTGAATTCTTGATGTATTATGAAATTGATGTAACTATGAAACTAAATCCGTTTACTATTGTTTTTTGTTATTTCAATTTGTCATTTATTTAGCAATTTTTATTAAAAATGCAATGAACTCTGCTTATCGTAGGAAGAGTACACCCATTATGAATCAGGTATAACAAACTTACATTTCTATTTACATTTCAGTCATTATAATTAAGCAATTTATACCGTTGATGTCATGTTCATATGAAATATATTTCATTATCATGTTTTTATTCTCTTATATAATGATGTGTAAACGTCACAGGTTTATCATTATGTCACATAGAGGGAGGAGCTCTTCCCGTTCTTCAGGAGGCGATGGCAGTGGCCCATCGCAAGCGCCACACCGTCCAGTTGTTACGTTAGTCCCCAAAGCAGATGGGTAAAAATTAAATCTTATTCATCATCTTATTTTTTCTATACTATACGTACGTACTTATCTGTATTGTACTTAAAAACAGGGGGTTCGAGCTACTACCCACTAAGGTAGTGTTGGACGTCTCCAGAGCAGCATATCGTAGTAGGATGAGTGCGTGCTGGCCGAAGTGGGATACCATCCCTCCGCACATCATAGAGTGCATATGGCAGGATGTCCTAGTATGTGTAATTTTTATGTTTTCCATTTTTAATTCGTTTTTGTCGTTTTTCTACCGTTTATCGTTTAAAGTGTAATCTTTTTTGAACACAGGCTGAGATAGACATCCAGACAGATGATATGCAGCTGGCACGAGCATACTGGATGAGGAAGATGCGAAAGAACTATAGAGACACGATATCTGAGGTTAAGAAATCCGGGAAGAGACCACAGTGGATGGGGGAGAGCGTGTGGCAAGCTTGGTTGAGCTACTGGGAGACGGACGAGGCGAAGGCAAGTATACTAATTTTTTTTGAATTATTAATTTAACGTGATTGGAAAATAATGTATCAAATTTTGAATGTACAGGCAGAGTCAGATAGAAACTCTGCAAATAGAAATAAGAATCCCGTTACTCATCGCAGAGGATCGAAGTCGTTTCAGCAGTATCGGCAGGAGTTGGTAAATTTAATTACTGAATAATAAATGTAAATAGTTTATGCTATATGATTTTAAATGTATAATAATTGTATGTAACAATCAACTTCAGGAAGCCGAGGCACATGGTCCTGTCAGCTATATGGACGTGTTCACCCGTACGCATGCTGTCGAGCATGTTAATCCAGACGGGACTGTTTCGTACACATGGCAGGACGATAAATCCAGTAAAAGCCATGTAAGCATATTTCATTTTATTCAGTATTAGTAATTGTTTTAGTTGTCAAATTATTATGAAATAAGATATGATATTATTAATTTGTCAATGCAGGAGATGTTTATGGAGCAGCGACAGAAACTCCTTTCTGATACGGGTCGAGAGCAGCTGACGACCGATGAAGAGGACGTTATTTTTGAGTCCGTTATGAGTCCACCAGAGCATGGTCGACGATACGGATTTGGCAATTTAGCGGTAAATAATTTAATTTTTCTTAAAATACTTAAAATATGATATTCTTACCTTTTCAAAACAATAAACTTTGATTTTATTTATTTTTCAATTATTGCAGTCCAGTAGTCAGAGTAGGAGACGACGGAGTAGACCTCAGAGCGAGCTAGCAAGTATAGAAGAATTGCAGACTAGAGTTCAGCAGTTGGAGGAGCAGAACTGCCAACAGGCCATGCAGACGGCACAGTTATTTGAGTACATGCAGCAGTTTGGTGGCCGCTTCCCTCCATCGGCTGGCTCTGGATCTGTGGCAGATTGATTCATTGCTTTCTGATTCGTTCGTGCAGGTATGTTTAGTTTTAGTTTACAATGATTTGGTAGATGGAACAATTCATTGTTGATATGTATAATTATGTATAATACACTTGGTTCTGTAGCTGTATCAGGATATGCATGATTAGAACAGTTATTGTTAGTATTATTGTTAATGTTGGAATGTTATGTATATTTTGTATTTTATTTTTATTCCAATTTTGTTTATTTCTGTGTCTATTGAATATTTTGGAGTATTGGTCTGCATGTTTGGTTGGATTATTGTTTATTGGATTGTGCAGTATTGATATTGTAGTGTTTGGAAGAGAAATGTGGATGGAAGGCTCTATTTGCAGCAGATTTTAAAAAAAAAACAGCAGATTTCCGACGGCTTCCGACGGCTCCCGACGGCTTATAGGTCGAAATTTTCATCGGTTACCGACCGGCGGCCTGATTTCCGGCGGTTTCCGTCGGCTTCCGACGGGCGACGGAAGCCGTCGGAAACCGCCGGAAGCCGTCGGAAGCCGCCGGTAATCTATACGGCAGCACCCGTCGGTAGCCGTCGGAAACACTGCTCCCCGACGCCGTCATTTCCGACGGCTTTTTCCGACGGCCGCCGACGGCTTCCGACGGCCGCCGACGGTTTTCAGCCGTCGGAAATCCCCCTTCCCCTTGTAGTGTGAAGGTCAAATCCTATTCTATAGTGTTTACTGGGCAGCTTTTATTTCCTGCAAAAATGTTAAAAGCTGTACAATAGCTAAATAGTCATAGGTTGGCCGAACTCTAAAACATGCTTCCATAATTGCATTAGAAAAAAATAAAAAAGGATTGGTTTTGTTTTTTAAAGTAGGTAAAAGACAGAGATGGACACTTGTATCCTCTTTGTAAACTTTGACCTTTCCTTTTGAGTATTTAGTGACTTATCACTCAATTCAGGTTAATGTAGGAAAACAAGTTACCCATAAAACATGTTAATTTAGGAAAACTTAAACACAACATCAAATTTGCTAAAGCTAAACAATATCAAACATGCTAAAGATAACATGCAAACATAGATATAAAGCCCCCAGAACGTAGTATAAAAAACTTCAACCATGATACATTCAAGCCTACACAAAATTACAAACTGACACTAAAACTATAAGTGAACAAACTACTAAAATTTTATATCCGCAATTAAGAATCAAAGCTGATAGTGCATTTAAATTTCATTGCCTTAAAATACCAAATATTATATGTTGAAATGACTTACAAATATTTCTCTTTGACTTTCCAGGAAACAGCAACCTTCTATATGCATATTGTCAACTCTTCCCGCACTTATGCAGCAGGGGAAACTTTATTAAGATTTTTTTGGTGATACAGTATTTCCAAAATTAATAGATTTTGAAGATATTCTCGGTATTTAGTTACCCGTTCTGTGCATGAAGGAAATGGAAAGAGAAATTAAAGAGATAGGGATGTGGAGATATTTGCTATATATATTTGATTGCCATGTTTTATAAAAGGAATCAAATAGAGAAATAATTGATTGATGGAGAAAATGAAATATTATCAATCAATTACATGGCAAGGCAATTAATGGGAATATTATTATTCCATGAATTGATTTATTTACATAAATCAATTGCTTCATCCCTAAGTAACTTTTCTCTATATATAAAGAGAGGCATGGAGAATGTTAAGATATCAGATATGAGAGAACAATCTCTTGTTTATTTTTCTTCATTTCTTTACTCTGTAATCTCTTCAAATAGTAATAAATCTCTTCCCCATTAAAGTGGACGTAGACTATCTCGCGATGGTGGAACCACTATAAATCTGTGTGTTCTCTCTTGTCTCTATATATATTTTTTCTGTGATCTATAACTATCTGTTTGTTCTATCACGCCAAATTGCAAGATCCTATTTTTCTGCTGAGAGGGATTGATCACCCCTCCCCCTAACAACTGGTATCAGAGATAGATTCGCAAAGTAGGTGTTTGGTACAATGGCAGGAGGAGATGAAAATAGTACAAATAGTACTTTAGCGCCAGTAGTTGCTCCATACGTCAGAGGCTCCTATGTGTCTTCAGGATCACAGTTGACGATAGAGAAGTGGAATGGTGAAGGAGATTTTGAAAAATGGCAATGGATGATGAAAGCAGTTTTGAGGAAAAATCGCGTTCATCGAGTAGTATTTGATACAGAGACACTGCCTGCTGATATTTCATCAGTGGAATTAGAAGAGATGGAAGAATGGGCCTTTACTACTCTCCAGCTTGCTATGAGAAAGAATGTAATTTCTGAAATCAGTCAGGAAACCACAGCCAAAGGCATTTAGAAGAAGTTGGAGGACCTCTACATGAAGAAATCCCTAACTAACCGTCTGATCCTATTGAAGACTTTTTTCACTTATAAAATGAAGGAAGGTTCTTCAATTAAAACACACCTAAGTGTGTTTGATGACCTGTTGATGAAGATGAAGTCTGTTGAGTTGAAAGTTGATGAAGAACAGAAAGCAATGATTCTGTTGTGTTCGCTTCCAGAACGATACACTGGTTTCGCTAACAGCCTTATCTATGGTAGAGATACATTGACATTAGATGATGTGAAGACAGGTTTGCTCAGTGAGGAGTTGAGAGATCAGATGAAAGAGTTTGGTGTTGGTGATAGTAGTGGAGGAAGTAATTGTAGTTCAGGTTTATTTGTTGAGAGAGGTAGAGCAGAGAAGAAAGTGAAGAATTACAGGGGGCGTTCCAATTCTAGGAAGCCTCATTGGCGGAGTAAGTCAAAAGATGGAAGGTGACATCATTGTAAGAAACCAGGCCATTGGAGAAGAGACTGCCCAGATCTGGAGAAGAAAACTGAAGGTTCTTCATCTATTGCGATGGAGAAAGATGATAGCGATTTATTGACAGCGGTTGTATCAGATGTTGCAGACCACTGGGTATTAGATTCTGGAGCATCATTTCACATGACTCCTAATAAGGATTATTTTTCTTCCTTTGATGCTAAAGAAGGAAGTTCCATCCTTATGGGAAACGATGCTACATGTAAGTCTATGGGAGTTGGTTCAGTTCGCATTCGCATGTATGATGAGATTGTTCGCACACTTTCAGATGTTCGCTATGTTCCTGGTCTTCGAAAGTCATTGATATCATTAGGCCAACTGGCATCATTGGGATGCAAGATAACCATTGTCAAAGATGGTTTGAGAGTTTCTAGAGAGGCACTTGTATTGATGAAGGGTGTTATGGTAAGAAATCTGTATTTGCTGATGGGTACCACTGTTCATGGAGAATTATGTGTTGGAGTTGATAGTTCTAAAAGTTTGGATGCTACCAAGCTTTGGCATATGAGACTAGGTCATACTTCGGAGAAGAACTTAGAGTTGCTTCGTAAGAAGAAAAAGATCAAGGGAGAAATCTTCAACAAGTTGAACTTTTGCAAGGAGTGTGTATTGGCAAAGCAAACCAGAGTTTCTTTTGGTGACGGTATGCATACTTCTAAGAGTGTACTTGATTATGTACATTCAGATGTTTGGGGGCCATACCCTACTGCTTCCATTGGTGGAGCTTATTATTTTGTTTCATTCATTGATGACTACTCGCGCAAGGTTTGGGTGTATGTAATGAAAGCTAAGTCGGAAGTATTTCAGAATTTCAAGGTTTGGTTAGCTCTTGTTGAAAACCAAACAGGAAAGAAATTGAAGATTTTTAGATCCGATAATGGTGGCGAATATGTCTCCAAAGAGTTCCTCGACTACTGCAGACAACGCGGTATTAGAAGACATTTTACTACACCTGATGATCCGCAATCCAATGGGGTTGCTGAGAGGATGAATAGGACTCTACTTGAGAAGGCCCGTTGCTTGATATTGACTGCGGGTATGTCTAAGGGTTTTTGGGCTGAAGCTGTTTCGACTGCAGCACATATTATTAATCGGATTCCGTGCTCAGCCATTGGTGGGAAGATTCCAGAGGAGTTATGGAGAGGTAAAAGCACTTTATTAAGTTATTTTCGTATATTTGGATGTCCAGTTTATGTTCACAATACAGGACAAGATAAGTTGGAGCCTAGGGCCTCCAAGTGTGTTTTTCTTGGTTATACAGATGGAATAAAAGGATACAGAATTTGGAATCCAGTTACGAAGAAAGTTATACACTCCAGACATGTGACTTTTGACGAGTCAGCGATGTTTAAACCTTTGGAAGGTTTATCAGACGGTTCAGATTCAGTTGATGAGAAGGCCGAAAAGACCGAGATTCCCAACTTTCAAACCCGAAGTACAGCTATTACTATTGGCAATAGTGATAGAACAGTTGATGATACATCACATGATAGTCCACAGATTTCCTCTAGTAGTGATGGATATGGTCATGAAGCTAGAGAGGATTCAGCTCAAGATGGAGCTCAAGGTGGAGCTGAAGGAGAGTCAGGCGATATAGTCATTCGGGCTAGTCAGAGACCAAAGAGAGCTCCAATTAGATATGGAGATTGGGATTATGCAAATTTGAGCCTTGATGATCAGTTTGAGTATGCTTTACATGTTGTTCATGATGAACCATTAAGCCTTGAAGAAGCCATGAAGTCGAATGATAATTCGAAGTGGAATTGCGCTATGGAAGAGGAGATACAGTCTTTGCAGAAGAACAAGACTTGGGATTTGGTACCACTACATCAAGGAAGCCGAGCCATAGGTTGCAAGTGGGTGTTCAAGCTGAAAGACGATGGTAGATACAAGGCAAGATTGGTAGCCAAAGGGTTTTCACAAAAAAAAGGGTTGGAGTATGATGAAATATTTGCTCCAGTTGTTAGACAAACTTCAATTCGAATCCTACTTGCGATAGTTGCTGCTCGCGATTTGGAGTTAGAACAACTTGATGTGAAGACTGCTTTCTTGCATGGTGATTTGGAAGAAACCATTTACATGAAGCAGCCAGAAGGATTTATTGTAGATGGAAAATCAGATTGGGTATGCAGGTTGAAGAAATCTCTTTATGGTCTAAAACAGTCGCCTAGACAATGGTACAAAAGGTTTGATTCTTTTATGCTTTCACATGGTTTTAATCGTAGTACTAAAGATGCATGTGTTTATTTCAAGCATTTAAAGAATAGTAATTGGGTGTATTTGCTTTTGTACGTGGATGACATGTTGATTGCTTCTAAGGATAAAGCTGGAGTTGATGAGTTGAAGTTGAAATTAAAAGCGGAATTCGAAATGAAAGACCTTGGAGAAGCAAAGAAAATTTTGGGGATGGAAATCCAAAGAGATAGAAAGCTTGGACTTTTGAGACTTACTCAAAAGGAATATATTCAAAAGGTGCTTGCTCGGTTTAGCATGGATGGAGCAAAGGCTATCAGTACACCCATGCCTTTGCATATACAGCTCTCTAACAAAGGCTCTCCGATCTCAGAAAAGGATAAGGCCTACATGAAAAAGGTGCCTTATGCGAGTGCGGTAGGTAGCTTGATGTATGCTATGGTGTGCACTAGACCTGACATTGCTCAGGCTGTTGGATTAGTTAGTAGATATACAGCAAATCCGGGAAAATCGCATTGGGAGGCAGTGAAGTATATTTTTAGATATCTTAGAGGAACATTAGATTATGGTCTTGTCTTCGGCGGCAGAAATAAAGATTTCAACTTGAATGGATTTTGTAATTCAGATTATGCCGGAGATAAAGATAGAAGGAAGTCAACCTCAGGCTATGTGTTCACTCTTGGAGGAACGACTATTAGTTGGAGAGCGAGGTTGCAGACTATAGTTGCTTTGTCTACTACAGAGGCAGAGTTGATAGCTGCAGTTGAGGCAGCTAAGGAGGCACTTTATTTGAAGAAGTTGTTGTGTGATTTGGGCTTTGTACAAGATAATTGTTTGGAGAATTGTGATAGTCAGAGTGCAATTCATTTAGCTGAAAATCTGGCTTTCAGCTCTAGAACAAAGCATATAGAGGCAAGAGAGTCTTTCCTTATCTTCATGAATGAAGAGAAGTTAGTTCGCCTTCAGAAGGTTCATACAAATGACAATGCAGCAGATATGTTTACGAAGGCCTTACCTGCTACTAAGTTCGAGCATTGCTCGAACTTGATTCACTTGATGAAGTGCTAGGTGCCACATGGTGGCACTATGGGGAAGAGAGTAACTTGGTTGAAGTTAAGAGAAGATGTGGCATTCTTCTTGTATGAAGAGATATGAGTTTATTTTTTTGGCTGCACAACGTCTGCCTTATTTTTTTTTTGAGTGTTTCCAACACTTTGTTGGTGGGCGGTGGCCTTGCCGGAGTTCATTAACAAAGTGCAATGAGAGGTGGCTTTTGCAGGAACTCATTGGGAAGCATTCATTTTGGAGTATCTTGGTTTGGAAGAGATATTGTATCAAGGTGGAGATTATTAAGATTTTTTTGGTGATACAATATTTCCAAAATTAATAGATTTTGGAGATATTCTCGGTATTTAGTTACCCATTCTGTGCATGAAGGAAATGGAAAGAGAAATTAAAGAGATAGGGATGTGGAGATATTTGCTATATATATTTGATTGCCATATTTTATAAAAGGAATCAAATAGGGAAATAATTGATTGATGGAGAAAATGGAATATTATCAATCAATTACATGGCAAGGCAATTAATGGGAATATTATTATTCCATGAATTGATTTATTTACATAAATCAATTGCTTCATCCCTAAGTAACTTTTCTCTATATATAAAGAGAGGCATAGAGAATGTTAAGATATCAGATATGAGAGAACAATCTCTTGTTTATTTTTCTTCATTTCTTTACTCTGTAATCTCTTCAAATAGTAATAAATCTCTTCCCCATTAAAGTGGACGTACACTATCTCGCGATGGTGGAACCACTATAAATCTGTGTGTTCTCTCTTGTCTCTATATATATTTTTTCTGTGATCTATAACTATCTGTTTGTTCTATCATGCCAAATTGCAAGATCCTATTTTTCTGCTGAGAGGGATTGATCACCCCTCCCCCTAACAAACTTCTGTCGACGAGCACTGGTAAAGTCAATAAAGAATGTTAATTAATCTAACGTCCTACTAAGGTATGTGAAATTTAAATCAATTGTCGACTAACGGACACTCTTAATGCCGAAGACCAAGAATCATGCACCGCTTATAACATGCCTAAGGCAATTCACTTTCATTTATGATGCCTACAGTAAACCAGCTGGGCTTCAACATATATCTGACAAACCTCAACTACGTCAAGTTGAAACGTATGGGAACTGCATCATAGTGGTAAGACACATTGAAACTTAACCCTGTTGAATTAGTTCAACAAAACTTGCAACCCAAACTTATAACAAAACAAGCTTCCACATTCATTTGTGCTAACTTGGCAACAAAGGCTGGCCATTTTGATTTTCAAAATGATCAACAGTTTGATTACCTAGTGATCATACTAATTATGCAGGTTTCTCGTAACCTGTTTAAATGGATTAAAGGAATAGGTTATGCTGATCATTATGAGTGAGCACTTACGAACAGTCTATTGGGCATTCAAAGAGAAGTTGAGCCCAACATTATGATCTACATGCTTCCGCTTGGGCCTGGAATGCCCAAAGCTTGCTGTAATGGTGCCAAATAAGCAGAACGTATGCACAAACATGTGATGCTTCCATAACAGCACCAGGTGGTTCATGGAATTGAGGTTCCATTCACCAGTTCGCTAGTTAACTAAGAAATCTCCCCTAAATTCATAAAAACCGTTGAAGGACGAAATTGCAGATAGTCATTCTTAGTATCCAACAAAATCAATTAGATTAGTCCGACGAGTAATACTTCGACTGCTTTATGTATTAGAACAACATACAGGTGAAGGGAAACTTTTTAAATACTAACAAATAATTGCTCACGAAGAACACTTGATCGGTCACAATGCTAAAATTAAATATGTACCTGCACAAGTGAAGTCCGTCGTCAATACACCATCAAATCAACAACAGCGATTTCTAAAGCTGCAGTCGATCAACTGTCCAACCCAACCTCGAATTTGTGTGTAGATAGTAAGATCCAGGGGTCCTGACTGGAAGAAGAATCAGTTGTCTAACAAAGCTATTGTCGAGAATCTGGAAACGGAGTAAATTCAGTGGGTTTTTTCCTTCCTCCTTTTAGGAGAAAGCGATGAAGAGAAGTATTTTGGTAATAAACATTGGAGCGAAAGAAATGAAACCATACTTGTAAGGATTTGAGTGAGATTCACGAGCATTTTCCATTTGGATGTTTGCCCATACAAACATGCACAAGAAATACGTATCGAATACGACCAATTTAAAAAAAAAATAAACATACAACATAGGGAAAAAAATTCGTGTTTTGAAAAGTAATGGAAGCACGAGAAACAATTCAACATTCTGTCATCCTTTTATCCCCTCAGTCATTCCTTCATTTTCCTTCAACCGTCTCCATCATTACTTCACTCCTCTCATATTTGACATACAAAGCAAAAAACCCAAAATTCATTTTTAAACCAAACACTTCCTTAGGGTTTGGAAGTGAATATGAGTAATAGGGATTTGAAAAAATAACAAATATGAGAGGAGAAGGAAAAATTTTACTGCTATTTTTTTCGGAGGCCTTGTGATAACATGTAAAATTAGCCATTTTCAAATCCAATCTGTTAGACAACAGTAAAGAAGAAGAATTTAATACTCTCCCATTAATTTTAGGTATTTCATCCTCTCTCCTTAATCCTCTCGATGTATTTTATTTTCCTTTTAATTTATCACTATTATTACAATTTTTTATCAATTTCCGCAGTTATCATTTTACATTTAAATATCAATATTTAATAATTTTTACAATTATTCTCAAAATTCTCCAAAATTTTATTATATTAAGTCCATATATTAAAATTACTTAAGTGATCAAAATTTTGAAATTTTTAAATAAATCCAGTTAACAAATAATCATTATTTGGTATAACAAGTCCTAATAGATGATAATTCAATGTGTTGTATACTACACTTAAATTGATAAAAATTATAGAACTAATAATTCATTCAATTCATATAACTCAAAATTTCTATCTTTAGTTCTCTTACATTATACCAATTCAAGTTTACATAATTTATTTCTTTCTACAAATAGTGCTTAATTATAAAGAAATATATACATTGATTTTCTTTCTAGAGTTGTTATTTTATTGTAAACAAGCATATACAAAAAAATTCTTTCTAAAACATGTTTTATTACAAACATATTCAATGTTTTTTCTTTACAAAATTGGTAAGTCAAGTGAATTCTTTATCATTAAAAATTATTTTTGTAAGAATAATATTGAGTTAATTATCAGTGATGAATAACGTAGTTTGTTATTTAGAAAAACAGTGAATATTTTCAGTTAATACTTTTTGTAAAAAATTTAAATTTTAGTTATGTATATTTGTAATTTATGTTAATTAAAGGAGAAAATATATAGTATTTTGGCTAGAATTTTTTTCTTTGGTATTTTATTGTTATTTTGTGGCAAATGTTAATTATTTTTTTATTATATAGTAAAATTATTGAGGTATGAAACAACGATTTAAAAACCAAGTTATAATATTACATAATTAAATAATAATACGATTTGTAATGTTTTTTTAATCAACATTTCTTTTAGTTGTTAAATAAATATTTTATATCACTTAGATAATATAATATACTTATTTTTTATGTTGATATTAACTGCAAGAGCTTTAACTGCATAAAAATAGTTTGTTGGTAAGGCATTTCATTTTCCTTTTCCTAAATCCATTGCTAAAAAATGCGATAAAATATTACACTATACTCTTCTTAATACCACACTTTTTAAGGAGATACCAAATGCATCATTTTTGACATTTTTGCATGGTGAACAACCGCTGATCAACACCATTTTCCACGATAATCAATTGCCGAACAACAATAGTTTGGTGGTTGTTGGCTATGGAAAACGTTGTTGGTCGGCGGTTGCTCACTGTGCGAAACGAATTTCGCGGTGGTTGATTGTCATGTGAAATGAATTTGGTATAAGAAAGCATACAAATTTTATAGCATTTATTATTTTTTCCCTCTGGTATTAGGAAGGGGAAAACTGGGTGCCCTTAGTAACACACTAAAAATATACTGGTTCGTTACTATTAAACATTCATTTTTAGGTAATTTTGTCTTGTTTTTATGTAATATTTGAAATTCAATAAAATATCATTTACCTTTTGAACAAATGTACTAAAAATTAGATGTTAAACTCAAAATTTATGTATATAAATATTTATATGTTGAAAATTATAAAAAATATTTATTCTGAAATTAATTAAGAATACTAACTTTTATTTATTTTCTTAACAAATATTAAATGTTAAAGTAAAATAAATCAATCTCATACTCATTATTATCGACGAAAGGACAATTTAATTTTTATATCAATATAAAAATCATAACTCACATGACAAACTTTAAAATTAATAAATTTAGTACATAACTCGATTATTTTAACAAATTTACCCACAATAAATCCAATTCTTTGAAAATACAATTATTTTTTCAAAACATACCGTGTGCAATGCACGGGTTACACACTAGCTGATTTAAAAATCTATTATATAATAGTGAAGCAGAAGTGTGACGATCCACATTTCGGAAGGTTTAAATCGACAATAATCCACACATGTCCGACTTAAACAACTCGAAACGTAGATGATCATTGGGGTTAAATAAGAAAAATAAGAAGAGAAGAAGAAAACAAAACATAGAATCTCACAGCGGAACTATAAAATATTACAGTCAAATAAGCAATTCATGAAGTTGTTTACTATACATTTGATTTAATCCATACATATTTATCAGAGTTATATATATAAATCAGGGATAAATAATCAATACAGGAGAATAGCATGATGCAGGGGATAATAATAATAGTAATATACCAAATCTTCATCTTTGTCCTTTGGAGAACAATCTTCAATACGCTAAAAACTCAGGACTGACCCGAGCGTAATGGAAAGACAAAACATTCGAGTCAGGACTAAAATACTCTTCTGTAAGTCAAATCAATATCATAAAATATGACTGCAATAACTTAAGAGATGTTACGGGATTTCCATCTTCTAAGGATCCGTTAAATTATTTATATATAATAGTGTACTCTATAATAGGTAATGTATCAGTAAAATAAATATCAAAATAGCATTAAGGCTTTACATTGGTCTGCCTTAACACTTTTTTACAGTTTTAAACCAAAGTCGTAATGGGCTCGTATATGGGTAAGTATGACAAGACACGTGAGGCAATGCCTAAGGTAAGATTCTACCAGTTTACCCTTTTTGGCTGGTCGCAACCCATCCGTGGCCGACTACGATAATCGATCCAACCGACAAAAGGTGCACCCATCGAATACGAAATCACAATAGTAATACGAGGGATCAACATCGCTAGAGGTAGCTAACCTCAATGGCTAGACATAGGCTCTTGTTTTAGTCGTTTTAATTATGACACGAGTGTCAAGGCTATCCATCATCATTTTTTTACTTCATTCCAGTAAACGTCGTCAGTTCGACAACTGCATTCTGGATATCATCCATTGATGTGCACGTAAATGTGCATATTTTTACCACCATATTTAATCTATTTAAATTGAATAAATGATCATATTGGGTATTTTAACTTGTTTAAACCAAAATTCATATTAATTCTAAGTTGTCACATATCCATCTTCATATAGGGGCAAAACAATTATTTTTGTGCATATATTAAATTGAGAAAATTTAATTGAAAATTTCTATATTATTTTGTAAGAATTTAAACTCAATTATAAGTGGTTTCATGAAGGGATATGCATGCACAATGAAGATACAAAAGAATGAAGATATAAATAATTCAAAGTGAAGAACATGGAGGACCCCACCCACTTACATTGATTTTCAGTTAGAAGCTAATGCACATGCTAAAAGGCCATTAAAGCTTCATGTACATTTAAGTGGGGGATTATTGAAGCTAATGATAACTTGCCCACCACACTTCCTACAAGGGCATTTTGGGCATTCCCCAAAAATATGAATTAGAGTTTAACACATATATAACCCTTATGTTTCATGTAACTCTTCTCTCTTAGTCTCTCTTAGGCCTCCTTCTCTTTAGTTTAGTTTAGAACAAATAAAAGAAAGCTCTCTTTCTCTTTTCATGGCTACTTAGACATTTTTATTTCTTGTAATTTTTCTTTTCTTTCTTATGCAATTCAATATATGCTCTTTACATTTACATGCCCTCTTTCTTGTGTTGTAGTGTAGATTTACTTTTATGCAAGTAGAGTAGTTTTCTTTTCATTTGCTTTCATTTTTCATTCTTTTTACTTTCATGTTGCTAGCTACATTTGTTAATCAAATAACAAATATGAGAGGCAAAGCCCCTTCAATTTAGGGGTAATGAAGCTCTCTAATTATGCATCTTCAACTATTTGTTAATTCATGCTCTCTTTTTGTGCTTAATGATGATGATACAAATGGTTTACTAGTTGTTTTTGTTTTGAATTTGATAGCCTATATTATTGGCACCAAATAGGCTATGCTTAAACAATCATTAACACTAATTGCTTTTTTATCAAAATATGAATATGGAAAAAGAAAGTGATTTGAAATTAAAATTTGATGGTCTATATTTCTAATCAATAGTAAATAGGCCATACTTAAAATAGATTTCATTTTCATTTTCTTTGTCAAGTTTCATGAAAGTTAGTAAGTGCTTTAAGTGATGTGTTATAGTTTGATGGCTTATGTTGGCTAATCAATAGCACAAATATGTCATACTTATGATAAGCACATCAATTAAAGCACTAATGACCATAAAATAGAGATCATGATTTCATATGTGTTGAACTATATGATCTAGAGAGTGAATTTATTCTCTAAATTGCCATTTAACTCTAATATTTGCATCTCTCTTCTTTTAGTTAGTTAGCTAAATTTCTAATTCTCTTGCTTAACTTTCACTCGACTTTGGTTTAATTTGATTGAATAGATTTTTAAAATCAACAATTCTCCGCGGATCGACCCGTAATCGCCATGTACTTCAATAGTACGCCGTGCGTTTGCGGTATAAATTTGATTTAAAATACACTTAGGAATTTATTTAAAATAAAATTTACCTACTATATAATTACCCTACATTAAACAAATTAAGTTCAAAACATTTAATTTCATAATCTTTTGGTTTGAAATTTGCTTTGAAAACTTATTCAAAAAATTCTCTTTTAAAAACTTGATTAATTTCATACATTTCAGAAAAAAATACTCGGGCCCAAACCCAAAATACCTGATTACAAACTCAGGCCATACTCCATCTTCCTCGACCTCTCTTCCACTCTATTTAATAAAAAAACTTTGTTAATAACCTTATTGTTCAGACTCGAGTCCAACCCGATACCAACTCGAGCCAAATCCAAATCTTTCCCAACTCTCTTACTAACTACAACAACACTCAAACCTGACACACGAACACACGTGCATGTGCACATCGAGACGACACCATTCCGATCCCTCGACAACAACGTCGACTCGAATAGGGTCTTAAACCCTACTTCGCCGTCATTCAGCCACCACGTTGCATAGAAAAATCTGTGGCCATTTTTCCCATGATCATCGACCCACTAGCAACCTTCGGCCCCAACCCTAAGGCTACAGAACCTCGCGCCCACCAGATTTAGACGAAAAACTCAAATTCTGATAATCTTTGATTCATTCCCAAATACCTACTTAAAAGTCACAATACTCCCACCAAAAATCATCAAATTCGAAGATGAATTGAATCATGCATGAGAAACATGTAATTTACACAATTGATTTTTGACCTGTTTTGATTTTTCATTGTTCCAGATAATTATACTTACTAGTTTCACTTGAAAACATTTTTAAAAATAGGATTTCATGTTTACAAACACATTTCCTTTAAACATCATAAGCTATAAGTAATTGAGTGAAAAGAAGTAAAATTTTAAATGAAATTTTGGTCTATGATAACAACCAGAGACATGCATTTACACATATAGGCATGCATACAGTATTCAACCTATATTCCAGACAAACACATTCATACCACTATGTAAATCATATTCAAGTCATTTCCACAATCATATTTTACATGCACAGTGATATAAAGAGAATTCGGTTTAAAAGAAATGATGTTTACTCACTAAGAAACTTGGAACTGAGAAGCAGGGTTTTGAACTGCAACTTAATCTTGATCTTCTAAGTTGAACTTTGAATCTTGCTTTGGTTTAGTTAAAACTTGAGGTAGTTTGATTTAGCTTCTTTTCTTTTTTTGGTTTTTAGTTTTGGTTTCTTAGTCTATAATTTGTTTGTTTTTAAAATGAAAGAAAAGAAGACATTTTGCTATATATACAATAGTGTATTAAAATGAAGAAACAATTTTATTTTGACACTTGTTCATAAAGCCACTTTACTAGCTTACAAATGCCTAAAGCAAATATTTTATATTTTTATATATTTTTATTTATATCTTTTATATTTTCTTTTTATATGCTTTATATTTAGACTTTTATATTTATCCTTTTTTTAATTTTAAACTAAGATTATTAATATTTTAAATCAATAACTAAATATATATACACTAGTGTTTTAAAAAAATGTAGAATTTTAAATTATTTTTAAGATATTTACTTTGAATTTCAGATCATAGTTTTATTCACAAACCATATATATGAATATTAATATATTTTATTTGCTTTGAAATGATAAGTTTCGCAAATTTAAATATTTATATTAGAAGAATATCAAATTAATATTTATTTCTAGATATTTTTAATTATCAGAATTATATGTTCAACTTATAAATCAATATTTTTAATAATTTAATCCAGTTAATTACCAATTAAAAGATGCCCAAAAATCCAGGTTGTCACGACACCTATGGTTGTCAGATCTTTGGATATTAAAATGGACCCTTACCGCCCAAAAGAAGATGATGAAAATGTGCTCGGTCCAGAAGTACCATATCTCAATGCCATTGGTGCATTATTATGTTTATCCCAATGCACAAGACCAGATATTGCATTTTTAGTAAATCTTCTTGCAAGATACAGTTCAACACGAACTAAAAGACACTGAAATGGTATAAAACACATCATGAGATATCTTTGTGGAGCGAAAAATTTAGGCTTGTTTTATTCTGACATAGGTAGGAACCCAAATCTACTTGGCTATGCTGATGCAGGTTATCTTTCTGATCCACATAAAGCAAGATTACAAATTGAATATGTGCTTAGTAACAGTAATCCAGCTATTTCATGGCGATCTATGAAGCAAACGTTAATAGCAACATCATCCAATCATTTTTAAATACTAGCACCACATGAAGCAAGTCAATAATGTATTTGGTTAAGATCATTAATTGAGCATATTCAAAATATGTGCCAACTCCCTTCAGCTATAAAAGAATCAACTATTATTTACGACGACAATGCAGCTTGTGTAGCTCAGATTCAGGCAGGTTACATCAAGAGTGAAAGGATGAAACACATTTCTCCTAAGTTTTTCTTCACACGAACTACAATAGGACAACAAAATAGAGGTAAAACAAATCCAGTCCCAGGAAAATCCGACAGATCTATTCACAAGGCACTTTCAAAATCAACGTTTCAGAAGATGGTATATAAAATTGGTATGCTTCGGATGGATCAACAGACTAACTGAATATTGCATTACAAATCAGGGGAGCATTCAAAGTATGCTATAATTTACTCCTTTTCCTTCACTAATATTTTTCCCATTCGGTTTTTTTAGTAAGGTTTTGTTAAGGCGTTATTTTGGTCCAAAAGCATCAACCCTCATAATGTCGTAGGCTTTTAATGAAAAAATTATTCTTATCGGGAGCATATTCA
Source organism: Allium cepa (assembly GCA_030765085.1). Taxonomy (NCBI): domain Eukaryota; kingdom Viridiplantae; phylum Streptophyta; class Magnoliopsida; order Asparagales; family Amaryllidaceae; genus Allium; species Allium cepa. Next base: position 888,176,602 of record CM060937.1, on the reverse strand, counting down.
AGGGGGTGTTGTAATATATATTAGTAATACGGGTGAATATGCTAAATGGCAAAGGACATTATTATAATCTCCGTTGCATTTAAAGTCTATAAAAATGAACTCATTTGTATTATATAGATATCTAAATGAATAAAAATGTCTTCTCTCTTTAGTAGCTTCTATTCTTATTTTATTTTATAACATTTTTAATGTTTTTTTCCACTGACTATGGCTAATGTTGCAAAGGAAAATAAGGAAAATTGGTTTGGTTTTTGGATCATGTGAGATGTTCGATTGGAGTTGATCTGCCTTTAGTTTTTATTTCGGATAGAAATTGAAGTTTGCTTTTAAGTATTCCTAAAATTTCATATGGCTTTCCATTCATCTTGTTTATATCATATGCAAAGTAATGTTGCTACAGCTGTAAAGAGTGGAAAGGAGCTTTGAGTAGCACATTTGTCGGAACATTTTGCCATATCTTGTACTCCTTATAAATTTCAAAAATCTATGACAAAATATAGACAAATTGGAGATGAAAACATTGTTGGATTCTTAAAAGATAAGCCTCTTAATCATTGGGCTGATGTATTTTCTCTCGGTAATCGCTATGGTGAGAATAAATCAAACGTTGGAGAGTGTTTTAACTCCTGGATTGTGAAAGAAAGGTATCTCCCTATTACTTGTTGTCTTGATGGAATCTGAATTAAGCTTATGACTCAAACATCGAAGTGTAGAGAAGAGGCATCTAGTTGGACAACCATACTGTCCTAAAATGGAGTCATTTATTGAAATTAAAAGCAGGATTTGAATGGAACGTTTCTCGATCTTCTATTTATGTTTTTTAAGTATATTCCTCTATTTCTCACAAAGTTGATTTTAAAAATCATATGTGCCCTTGTAACTAATGGAGAGCCGTTAGGTTTCCTTGTGCACATGCATTGAAGTGCATTACCATGTCCAAACTTTATGTCTACGATTTTATTGAATATTATTTCACAACAAAGGCTTATCATGCTTCTTGCTCGCATGTTATCAATCATATTCCTACTTTTGATAAAAATGATATTGTTTCTGAAGGATCTTCTATTGTTCATCCTATTAAGGCTATTCGTGGAGCTGGTAGATCTAGTTTAACTGACTTGGTCGGTTGGATGTTTTTCAAGGGAAGCAAAATAAGTGCGGAAAGTGTAAGAAGTTAGGTCATAGCCATAGAAGTTGTCCATTGAGTGGTTGAATGTTTTTAAATTTGTTATGTCATATTTTCTTATTTGTTTTTGAAGGTAACTATATTTTAGCTTATATGTTGTATTGAGATATTCTTTGATCCTAGAATTTAAAAACTAGTGTATGAACAATATTTTTGTTTTTATGTTGCTCTTTGACTATTAATATTAGGTTATTTCTGTGTTGCTAGTAAGTTCATTTATGTTTAATTCAATATCACCTACCATGGTTGACGTATAAATTAATAGGATTATTATAATATTATATTGTATTGATTTATTGGTTGGTATGGGAATATATGACATTATGTTGATGAAATTTTTATTTTTCCTGTAAATTAACTATCGTTTCTTCTAAAAATTTTAAATTTAATTTTATGACGTACTTGTTATTATTGTTCATACAGGAAATTTTCTTCAAGGACACATTTTGCGGCTTTTTTTATGAAGGACAGCCCATAAATATTTTTCTTCAAAGGACAAATTATCGTTTTTAGTTTTCCAGCCCAATTCTCGTGCGCTTATTCTTCTTCTTCATTCGATCAAAATTTTGAGTCGCGACCAAATATCTTTCTTCTAAATGTAATATCAATCAACGTTATTCGTTTACTTCAATTTCGTCCACTTCAACGATTATTATTTTTTTCTTTCGTGCTTTTGTTGATCTCGTTCTTTTCGTATTTGTACGGTGATCTTGTTTTTCTCAGGTATGCTTATATCATTCTTTTTTTTTGATGTTTTTCTATTCGAGTTAAGTAAAATTGTTCGTGATTTATAATTGTGTTTATTATTATGAATGATATGCAGTCTTGTTCTTCTCCTTGTTTTTTCATTCGTCGATGGATGATTGTGGAAGTACCAGCCAGTTTTTTATTGTTATACTCGTTTCTTTATGCAGTGTTGTTTTGTAGTTACTTTTCATTTGATTTATTTTGCATTTTCTTGCATTAATGTTGGGATGATTGGAGAAGTATCGTTGGTTAGGTTGTATATAAATTTGTGATTGAGTGGAAAACTATTGTATTTTAGGTTCAGTTTCTGGGTATCATTTTTATATTTTCTTAGTATCATTTTTTTTATCAGTATCTAGGTGTCGTTTTTATCTACGGTAGGTATCAGTATTGTAAAATTGAATAATTACTGTTCTGAATCGTACATATTTTTACTAATGTTTATTTTTTATTTTTTTTGGCAGTGGGGATAACAGCCTTCTTTGTTTGTTTGTGTTGAATAATAATACTTTTAGCACTCGATTGTTTATCGATTGCTCTTTGTATGATTTGAAGAATGAGATATGTCGATATTGGTCTCAATTAACTCCTTCTTCTATTCAGATTTCTTATGTACTTGAGGACAAAGTTATTATGGTTGACACTGATTCTGATATTCAGAGCATAATTTGTTTTTAGTTACACAAGAAAAGTTCTTTCTTTGGTTTTACTGTTAAGGTTAAGGGTTGTGAATTGGAAGTTGTTGATGGTGCTTCTATTTCAAGTTCATCCTATGTTCCTGCTTCTTCATCTTCTATTGTATCTGTCTGTTCAAATGTTGTTGTTAATGGTAAAAGTTATTTAAAAGATATGTTGAGGAGAGGGTCGACATTAAGCATTTCCATTATTGTTGGTTTTTGTTTTGGAGGCGCTGGACATTTTAGAGAGTTTTTGATGGCATATCGAATTCAAAAGGGGTATGAATTAGTATTTTTAAAGAATTGTACTACAAGAGTTACTGTGATTTGCTCTTCATATAAGGATTGTTGTCTTTTCAAAGTCCATGCTTCCTGTGATTCTGGAGAATTGAAAAGGTTCTTTATGAGAAATTTGGTTCCTGATCAGTCTTGTGGGGCTGGTCTTAGACATGTGAATAATCCACATATATCTAGTTCTTTTGTTAAATCGATGATTATCGATGAGATCCGCGATTGTCCAAGTAAAAGGCCTAAGGATATTATACTTGATTTTAAAAGAGAATACAATTTTCAGTTGTCTTATGTTTATTCTTATCATGGGAAACAATTTGCATTGATGGAGTTGCACGGTAATGATGCTTTGTCTTATAATGATTTGAGTTGGTATTTGGAAGCAGTGAAGAAATCTAATCCAGATAGTTATGTTGATATGGATGTTGATCCTTGTAGTAATGAATTTCAAAGGGTGGTTATTGCTTTTGGCGCTTGTTTACTTGGTTTCAAGCCTTGTCGTCCTATGATATTCTTAGATGCTACTCACTTGAAGGGACGTCATGGTGTATTGATGGGTGCTACTGCAAAAAATGGTGATCAAGGTATGTGTTTGTTTTCAAACTTGATTTGTTTGTATTTTAGATTATAATACTTGGCATAATTATTAAGGTACATTTTTTTATCATAATTTGTATTCTGTTGGTATCAGTTTTAAGAAATGTAGTTTATAAGTAGCAAGTTTCTAGTATTAGAATTTTCATTGTATTAAATTGTAAGTTTGTATTTCGTATAGTATGTTCATACTGCTAAACAGGAGATCAGTATCAATTTTTGTATATTATTAGTATCAGTTTCAATTAGTTCATATATGGTATTATTTATAGTTATGTAGTATTGGAATTTGCTTTGTATCGAAATATATGTCATGTTTTGTTTCTTTGTTGTTTTAGAATGAAGATTAATGTGCATACTGTTGTGCTTATCAATATTTTTATAATGGTCATACCAGGTTTTAGGTATCGGTTTTGTTACTGTTAGTATCAGTTTTATGGATTTTTTTATATTTATGGTTGTATTTACTTTTATTTTATTTTTTACTAATTATTTTTGCATTTGCAGGTTTCTTCCCTTTAGGTATGAGTGTAGTTTCTGTTGAATGTGCATAACTGGACATGGTTTTTGAACCATTTAAAACAAATGCTTCAAGAAGAGCGTACTTTAGTTTTTATGTCCGATCGCCACCAAGGTTTGCTTTCAGGTGTTCGTGATGTTTTTCCTTCAGATTATCACAATTATTGCTACTTGCATATAGAACAAAATCTTCTTTCTGCAGTGAAAGCCAAAAATACAAATGTGTCTATTGTTGATTTATTCAAAATGTATTCTAGAGCTTCAAATCTATATGAATTTGAAGGAGCATATTCTAAGTTTTGTCAAATTGGTGGTGTTGCTGTTGAATTTGGATGATTCAAATATTCATTAAAAGGGAAAGAAATTAATTAATTGATTCAATCAAATCAATTAATTTAGCTGATATATGGAAGGATATTTTAAGGAAACTAATTAATTAGTAAATCAATTAATTAGTCTGCTATATGAAGAAATAAATTATTAGGCATGGAGAATAAAGGAAAGATATGAAAACGAAGATTACGCCATCTATTTATACTAAAATCCAATCACGCAAATTGGAAAGATATCTGCGTAATCAGGAAATTGATTTGCTTAATCTCCAAGCAACCCTTCATTATCAAGTCTATATAAATGGAGAAACTTTATCTTCATATGAACAAGCAAGTGTAGTATCCACCATTATTCTTTCCTATCTCTTTTGTACTCTTTTCTTTAGTGAAATAAAAAGTTGTTGGGTCGCCGTTGACGTAGGATATTCATATCCGAACCACGTTAAATCTTCTGTGTCTTCTATTTCTGTTATTTTTTCTGTGGACTGCATAATTCCTTTAAGTGTCATTGGTATCTAAATAGACAATACTAGATTCTGAACAAATAACCGCTTCCGCTCGAATAAAACAAAAATTCACTACAGTTTGGTATCAGAGCTAGTTTTATTGTTTCTGTTTGGATATTAATGGCTACTTCTAGTAAGTCTGCTGGCAGATCTGGTGTCAATTATGGAGTAACACGTTTTGACGGAAAAGGAGATTTTAGTACTTGGAAGATGAAGATGGAGGCTGTATTGAAGAAGGAGAAGACTTACAAGGTTGTTTCTGCGCCTGAGAAATTGAAAGATATTGATGCAGCTGATTTGGAAGAGATGGGAGATGAAGCTCTTACAACAATTCAGTTGAGCCTTTCAGATGAAGTTCTTAGAGAATTCTCTCAAAAGAAGACGGCGAAAGAACTATGGGATGCATTATCAGATGCATATCAAGACAAGTCTCTCACTAATCGGATTATTCTTCAGCAACAACTTTATTCGTTCAAGATGAAGCCTACAGCTGATCTCATGGAGCATGTAGATGATTTGACGACTTCGATTATGAACCTGAAGGCAGCGGAAGTTGATATTACTGATGAGGCTCAAGCTGTGATCCTCTTATGTTCCTTGCCTAAGGAGTATACTACTTTTGTTAATTCCATGATTTATGGCCGCAGTAAAATTAGCTTATCTGATGTAAATGCTGGTCTTCATAATGAAGTATTAAGAGGTAGATTGGCGAGCACTAGCTTGGATAGTGATACTAAAGGCTTAACTGTTCAGAGAGGTAGAGGCCAAAGCAAGACGAAAAAAGGTGGAGGACGGAATTATTCACGGTCTCAATCTAGGGGGCCTAAGAATTTGACTTGCCATTATTGTAAAAAACCAGGGCACTTCATAGCACAATGTCCCAAGCTTGAAGGTTGAAGAAAAGATCCAAAGCAAGCTTCAGCTTCTACAGCAGAGAAATCATATACAGAAAGTGACACTGATGTATTTACAGCTTCTGGCTCTTCTGGGAAGAGCAACTTATGGCTGATTGATTCTGGCGCATCCTATCATATGACACCTGATAGGAACTGCTTTTTCACTTACCGTGAAATTGATGGAGGAGAAGTTCTGATGGGAAATGATGCTTCTTGCCGTATGGTGGGTGTTAGTAGCGTGATGATTAGGATGTTCGATGGTGTTATTCGTACGATCACCGATGTTAGACATGTACCTGATTTGAGGAGAAGCTTGATTTCTGTTGGGGCGTTAAGTAGACTTGGCTTGAAGATTGTAGTGGAAAGAGAGAAAATGAAGATATCGAAGGGTTCCATGATTGTTATGAGAGGTGTGAGGGCAGGAAATCTTTATCTACTAAAGGGCACTACTGTAATTAGTGAATCAGCTTCTGTTACATCTGTTGATTCGGATTCTTCCAGATTATGGCACTTATGGATGGGTCACATCGATGAGCGCAGCATGGATGAGTTGAGAAAACGAGGATTGATTGATGGAGTTCATCATTCAAAACTTGGTTTTTGTGGAGGATGTGTTCTTGGAAAGCAGACGAAGATTTCTTTTGGTACAGGAGAGCATAAAGCGAAAGCTGTCTTGGAGTATGTTCATACAGATGTCTGGGGTCCCTCCCCTTGTCCGTCTTTAGGTGGAGCCAGATATTTTGTTTCATTTATAGATGATTTCTCTCGTAAAGTATGGGTATACTTTCTTCATTCAAAGAGTGAAACCTTTGCCAAGTTTCGGAAGTGGAAATCTATGGTTGAGAAGCAGTCAGGGAAGAAATTGAAAGTTCTCCGTTCAGATAATGGCGGTGAATTTGTATCACAGGAATTCATCGATTATTGTGAGTCTGAAGGCATTAAGAGGCATTACACCACACCAGGCGACCCCCAGTCTAATGGAGTTGCAGAAAGGATGAATCAGACATTATTGGAGAGAACAAGATGCCTTAGACTGACTGCTAAATTGAAGAAGGGATTTTGGGCTGAAGCTTTATCTATGGAGGCTTTCCTCATCAACCGCACACCTTCCACTGCCTTAGATATGAAGATCCCTGAAGAAGTATGGAAAGGAGAGCCTGTCAGCTATTCATTTCTCAGAGTCTTTGGTTGCCCAGCTTATGTGCATGAGAGCAAAGGGAAGCTGGAACCTAGAGCTCGCAAATGTATTTTTCTAGGTTATAGGAGAGGAGTGAAGGGATATAGGTTGTGGTGTCCTATTAGCAAGAAGATCGTTATGAGCAGGCATGTGACTTTTGATGAGAAGGCTATGTTGAAGGTGGAGCCTTCCTCATCGGATGACAATGAGAGGACATGTGAAGAATACCAGACACAAAGCAAGTCATCTGTTGATTCTTTCCATAGACGTTCAAATGGTGTTTCCGATGACACCGTGGTTGATGAGGATAATATTGATGTTGGTACAGAGGATCAAACTCAAGGTGGAGCTCATTCGGAACCTAGGCCTATCAGACAAAGAAGAAAGCCTAAGTGGCTTGATGAGTTTGTTGGATTGAGTATCGAAGATATTAACTTCGATGATATGGCAACGTATGCTTTGAATGTTGTCCATGATGAGCCTTGTGATTATAGAGAAGCTATCGCATCAGTTAACAGTTCCAGTTGGTTAGTTGCTATGGAGGAGGAGATTGAATCATTGCAGAGAAATCATACTTGGGATTTGGTGCCTCTTCCCACCGACAAGAGAGCTATTGGATGCAAGTAGATCTATAGAGTGAAAGACGGCGAAAATGGTAATCTCAGATACAAGGCAAGGTTAGTCGCAAAGGGGTATGTTCACAAGAAAGGGGTAGAGTATCATGATATCTTTGCTCCAGTGGTTAGGTATACTTCTATTCGTATTCTTTTGGCATTGGTTGCTCATTATGATATGGAATTTGAGCAACTAGATGTCAAAACTGCATTCTTGCATGGTGATCTGGATGAGGAGATTTATTTAAAGCAGCCGGAAGGGTTCATTGACGGTAGCAGGCCAGACTATGTTTGCAAACTCAACAAATCTCTATATGGACTGAAGCAGTCTCCTAGACTATGGTATAAGAGGTTTGATAAGTTTATGCTTTCATAGGGATACTCCAAAAGTTTCAAAGACCAGTGTATTTATTTCAGGAGATGTGATGGTGATATGATTTATTTGTTGTTATATGTTGATGATATGCTGATTGCATCTCGGAGTATGGTCAGAATTAAGGAGTTGAAGTCGGAGCTCAGTAGAGAGTTTGACATGAAGGATTTGGGAAAGGCACAAAGAATATTGGGTATGGAGATAAGCAGGGATAGGAAGCGGAGAGAGTTAAGGCTCACTCAAGCTCAGTACATCGAGAAGGTCCTCGCTCGATTTGGAATGGAGAAAGCTAAACCGGTTGGCACTCCATTAGGCTCTCATTTTAAGTTGTCAAAAGACTTATCACCCTCATCGGAAGAAGACAAAAGGTATATGGCTGATATACCTTATTCTAGTGCTGTTGGTAGTCTTATGTATGCGATGGTGTGTACAAGAACAGATTTGGCCCATGCAGTGGGTGTTGTGAGTCGATATATGTCTAACCCAGGCAAAGAGCATTGGCAAGCTGTGAAGTGGATTATTAGATATCTTCGAGGCACTTCTTCGGTGGGCTTGTTATATGGTGGAGTGGATGGTGACATCTTTCTTAGAGGATACTGTGATTCTGATTACGCTGGGGATAGAGATGCTAGGAAGTCAGTGTCGGGCTATGTTTTTACACTTGGCATAGGCTCGATTTCATGGAGATCAAAGCTGCAATCTATCGTAGCTTTATCGACTACCGAAGCAGAGTTGATATCAATTGTGGAAGTAACAAAGGAAGGATGTACTTACTTCAGTTGTTGGATGATCTTTCAATGGTGCAACGGACAATAGAGCTATTTCCAGACAGTCAGAGTGCGATTCATCTTGTAGAAAATCAAGCTTATAGTTCATGGACGAAGCACATTGATGTTAGAAGTTTCTTTCTTATGCTTGAGGAAGAACGAAGAAAGATCAAATTGTTGAAGGTGAGTACTTTGGATAATCCTTCAGATATGATGACAAAGTCACTTCCTAAGGAAAAGTTTGAGCATTGCTCAAACTTGATCAGTTTGATACCTGTTACTTGAGCACCATGGGGGGCTAGACCCAACAACTTATATGTTGATTATTTGATGATAAGGTGATGAAGGGAGATTGTTATATTTGAATCAAGGTGGAGTGTTGAATTTGGATGATTCAAATATTCATTAAAAGAGAAAGAAATTAATTAATTGATTCAATCAAATCAATTAATTTAGCTGATATATGGAAGGATATTTTAAGGAAACTAATTAATTAGTAAATCAATTAATTAGTCTTCTATATGAAGAAAAAAATTATTAGGCATGGAGAATAAAGGAAAGATATGGAAACGAAGATTATGCCATCTATTTATACTAAAATCAAATCACGCAAATTGGAAAGATATCTGCGTAATCAGGAAATTGATTTGCTTAATCTCCAAGCAACCCTTTATTATCAAGTCTATATAAATGAAGCAACTTTATCTTCATATGAACAAGCAAGTGTAGTATCCACCATTATTCTTTCCTCTCTCTTTTGTACTCTTTTCTTTAGTGAAATAAAAAGTTGTTGGGTCTCCGTGGACGTAGGATATTCATATCCGAACCACGTTAAATCTTCTGTGTCTTCTATTTCTGTTAATTTTTTTCTGTGGACTGCATAATTCTTTTACGTGTCATTGGTATCTAAATAGACAATACTAGATTCTGAACAAATAACCGCTTCCGCTCAAATAAAATAAAATAAAAATTCACTACAGTTGCTGGTGTTAATTTTTTAAAGGATAAGCCATTTGATAAGTGGGTGTATTTATTTTTTCCAGGGAAACGTTATGGTGAATATAGTTCCAATGTTGCAGAAAGTTTTAACAGTTGGATTTTAAATGAACGAGCATTGCCTATTACTTTGTGTTTAGATGGTATTCGTATTAAGATTATGGAACAAATGGCTAGAAGAAGAGAAGAATGTCGTTTGTGGAGAACAAGTCTATGTCCTTCTATGGAGTTACGTTTAGATGAATTGATTGAAGAAGGGTTTGGATGGGATGTATATAAATATTCTGATTTTTATTTTGAAGTGAAATCTCCAAACTCTCATTGTGTTGATTTGAAGGAGCGCATTTGTAGTTGCAACAAGTGGAAAATTACAGTATTTCCTTGTGCTCATGCTATAAAGCGTATGAACAAGTCTAAGTTGTCTGTATATGATTTTGTCGAGAATTATTTCACTGTTGATGCTTATCGATGTTCTTATGCCAATGCTATAAATCCTATTCCAAATTATGATAGGCCTATTGTTGATTGTAGCATACAAGATGTTATCAAGCTACCAAAGGAGAAACGTGGCGCTGGCAGACCATCAGTGAAGCGCAAAGGAGGATTTTCATAACAAGCAAAACAGATGTGGCAAGTGCAAGCAATTTGGTCATAATAAACGGAATTGTCAAGCTTCAAAGAGGATATGATTTGATTTTATATTTTTAATTTGTTTACAGTAATAAGTGTATGTGAGACTTGTTTCAGTGGTCTATAGTAATTGAACCTTTTGTTTTTAATTTGTATTTAGTATAGCATATTATGGAATTGATTATAATTTCAGCTATTTTAGTATAGATGATAGTATCAGTTTTTTGTTTTTGCAGTATGATTTCTGTTGTTTGTTTGTGGAAGTTTTGGTACCAATATCATTTTTAAAGTATCATTTTTTACAGTACCAAATATTATCAGTTTATAACTGTATCAGTTTTTTTAAGTTTTGGTATCATTTTTGAAGTTTTGGTATCACTTTTACAGTTCTCGTATCAGTTAATTTGGTTGGTGATAATGTTTCATTGATTGGATATAAACGGTTTTATTACCAGTTTCTGTTTGTTTTTAGAATCAGTTTTGTGTATTATAATATGTGCTATAATTTACAGCAGTAGTCCTTAATAATTATAATAATATATGGTGTTTGCAAAACCTGGTACCTGAACTAATTTTTGTTTCATACAGTATGTTGAGTTTAAGTTCTAACAAAACCGATACTATCAGTCATAAGATGTGATGCCCAGTTACTGTTTTGTATTGTAATATTACATGAAATTTGATAATATCATTTTACAACTGATAGTTGTATCATAAAACTGATAATATTATGTTGGATCCATAGTTGGATGATAGAACATACATTATTTAATCTTGTTATAATATAAACAACAGAAAAAGAAAAGAACATCACCACAATATATCATTCCAGGAGACCAGTATTGTTTTTAGAAGTAAAAGCAGCAGTGTTTTGCTTACAGAACAACATTTCTTCATAAGTATGAAATTACAACAGAACATCATTAATTCGCAGCTATACATTTCAACATAACAACATTACGTCACAGGTATCAAATTTAATTGTGAAATAATGCAATGTGAACTCATTTCCTTTCTTTTCTTTGTTCTTCTAGGCTTGACATGTATTTTGACAGACTCCAGCAGTGTTCATCGTTTGTTAATATTGCATGTGCAATTCTTGCTCTTGTTGATAATACATCTTTCTTTTCAATTTTCATTGGTATCCTGCTTCTGTTCAGCGAAATGATGAATATCATTACAAAAATCCCACAGTCAAGCCTGTTGAAACCAAGATGTAATATTAGTATAAATTTTCGTCTGCTTTATTAATAGGTTTATAATTAGTACAAAAATTTGAATTTTAGAAATAATGGTACAAGCATACAATATGGTTTGAATTAAAATATTTAGCAGTTATACTAGTGCACTATGTATTTATTTCTGTAGGTATCAGTTTATTTTTTATAGGTGTCGGTTTTGTTTCTGTAGGTATTAGTTTCTTGTTATATAGGTATCAGTTTTCTTCCTGTAGTAAATGTTTACTTGTATTTAAAGTTTATTGAAATGAGAGATAATAATTCTCAATATTTTTATTACGAATCAAATTCAATTAAATATAAACGGTATACAATGATGTCTAGAATTATGTATAGAAAATTATAATGCAAAAACATTTATTATAATGGAAAAAACCTTACGTGTCTGCTCCCTGCTGTGCACACTTTATTTGATGCATTTCATCTGGTTTCACTGCCATGTCTTTTATGTAATTGCTTTTCCAGATTTCTTGGAGCATTTCCTCTATTTCATGTCTTTAAAACAGGTAATATATTAAAATTTTAGCTCATATTCACGGTGATAAGTATTTTTTTAAAAGAAAGATAAATCTCATACCAATTTTATAGCCTCCTTTAAACTTGAATTGTTTCTTTCGTTTGATCTTCTAGGGCGGTTAGAATCAATGTGACACCATTGCATTGTTGGGTATGTTAAAGTTACTAATGTCCAGTGATTCTCACAATGGAAAGGAAAATATATAATTTCAGTAAATTTGTCGTGTACAATAGATTCTACCAAAGGGAGAATGAGACTTTTCTTCACACTCTTCATATCACACACAATTGCTTTCTGTTTAATATGAAAATAAGTTATGATATAATAAATGAAGCAATTATTATGTACTTGAATATTAAAGTTTTATTTACCGTCATTGTATTTGTGAAAGCATAGTTGTGGTCTTCTATTCCACATTTTGAAATGTACCAATCTATGATCTGTATTAAAATCAGAATAGTATATGTTTTTTTTTTATTGGTGGAGCAATATTAAATTTTTAATAGTTTCAATACTCTTAGTAGTTGCTGTGTATGTTGATAAGTATAAAAATAATAAAGCATAAGGTCAATTTAAGCATGTTGTGGATTTTGGTATCAGTGTTGACGTAAAGAAAAAAATTATTATGTACCTGCCCGTCTGTTTCGCCTCCTTCTAGTAGAAGTTTTAGTGCATTCTTTGTTATGACACAACCTCCTCTGATTGTGTCATTGTCTTCCCATGCCACTACACTATTTTGATAAAAACAATTTGTATATGTTAGATAAACTTAATTTCATATTTAAAATTAATATACATATTTGTACACTTACTTTTGTGATGATATTGTTAATGAAAAGAAAGTTTTGATCACACTTTGTTGCTCAACGTTGAGGTAGATCAAACATTTGCAATGACCAAGCCCTATCTCGTAAAGTGTTGGCTCTATTACTGCAAGTGGCTTTGGACTATTGTCTTGTTCACTTTTGTTTTCAACATTTTCTTTTTTTTAGGTTCCTGTTTTTGCTTATTTGTAACTTTCTTTTGTTTCATCCCATATTCAAAGCTATCACGTTGTTTTTTCACTCTTGTTCTTGCCTTTAATCTTTGAATATAGGAAGCTGTCCCTTTTTGTGTTGCTTTGATTTTTTTATCAGTTGATTTTATGACTTTTTGTTTCCCTTTTCTAACAGCTGTTTGCCCATGTTCTTCTGCATCTTTTTTTTCAGTTTTTTCGCTTGCAAAGTCTTGTGTGTCGTAAATTTGGAAAGATGGAGGGGTGAAGTCAAGCACTGAAGCGACATACGGTATACTTTTGTTTTTTACATCTGTATCCTGAGTATCTTCTGAGTTGTCTCCTTGCACTTCACTTTCTTTTTCCAACTCTTCTTTTTGGTGTACTTCAGTTGGAGTCTGTTTTTTTCTTCATGGTCACATTGTCTTTCTTCACTGCTTGTTTTTTTACCCAATTCACCTTCTATTTCGATTGGCATTTGTTTGTTAGTTTCTTCTGTTTTATCTGCTGTTTTTTGTACACTCTCTTCAGCTTTTCTTTATTTTTTCTGTTTTCATTTGTACAAAAGTATCTGCATCTAGTTCAGTTTGTAAAATGTTGCTTTGTAGGTTGAAACTTTCCTTTTTATTTTCACCATTTTCTTCACTGTCATTCAAAACGTCTTCAACTTTATTGGTGTTGTCTTCAGCCTGTGATGTTTTCTCTTCATTATCTTTCAGTTTCAACTTTATTTCTTTCAACTCTTCTTTCAACCTGAAAACTTCTTGCTCTGCTTTAATTCTTTTCTTTTTTTCCACTTCTAATTCTTTTTTTGTTTTCTTTGTTTCTTCTTCCAAATCTTTATATGCATTTGGAACATGCTTACGTCTTCCTCAAATGAATGTGCAGTTTCTGTGATTTCTTCAAACTTTCTTTTCTTTCCATGCTTTTCTTTTTGAATTTTGGGGAATTTGTGTTGAATAGTCTCTGTTTGAAGTAGACTTTCTTCATATGGGCTGAGATTTGTGATTTCTTTCACCTAGAAAATTGGTATTTTAAAATTTGTTTCAGTTTTAAGCTATGATATCAATTTGCAATGATAATTGAATTTTTACTGTAATAAAAAAAAGAAAATTGTATTCAATAAAACAAATATTTATTTATTTATTTCCTGATACTATTAATATCAGGTTCAATCATATTAGTATCAATTTCTTATACTATAAGTATCTGTTTCTAATCATATTAGTATCAGTTTTTTATACTATAAGTATCAGTTTCTAATATGTACAACTATGGTATCAGTTATTGGATTGTAGCATCAGTGTAAATTGTGAAATTATAAGGTATCAGTTTTTGCATTCTAGTATCAGTTTTGAATACATCCACATTTAGTTTCAAGCATGTAATCATTTGTTATCAGTTTTTGCATTTTTGTCTCAGTTTATGATACTATTAGTATTTGTTTCAAGCAAGTAAACATATGGTATCATTTTTTTGCATTGTATTTTTTGTTATTGATACTATTTACTATGTTTTGATATGGTATCATTTTTTGATCACTGTAGTATCAGTTTTATGCTATAGGATAAATGATCGACAGCAAAACTTTATTCTGCATAATAGTTAAAGCATATTGATTAACAAAAAATGAAATGGAATTTTTACTTACATCACCCTCTTTCACGTTATCAAAAACTGCTTTGACTCCTTTGTCTTTGAGTTTCCTTAAATCCCATTTTGCAAATCTTGGTAAGGCTGGAGTATAATATTGTCTTTGTTGAATGAGATCCAGTTTCTCACAAATGCAATACTGTTAACATTAAAAGAATTGATTAGACATGTTTGTTAAAAAAAATAACTAATAAATTTTTGAATAAGTAATCTTACCAGTGGAAGCATGGAGCATCCCGACATATTTCTTGGATTATGAATGAATTTCTTAACAAATTTATTGAAATTCTTTTCTATCGTCAGTGGCCAAGAAACTAATTGCATTGTCTCTACATTAGTTAAGTATGGCAGAAGTCCCCATCTTAATTTTTGCTGGTTGTTTGGAAAGAAAAATGTTAATAGTATTTCAATTACTATTAACTTTGGCAAGTCTTCTTCATACTCTTTTTTCTTTTTTGCAACTTCTTGCTTTATTCTTTTTTCCACAATATTTCTTGTTATATAAGTGCTGTTGCCAAAGTTTCTGTTTGCGAATTCCCTACACTGCATTGGAATTGTTTTGTTTGTCATTTTTTAAGTCGGCTCAATGTTAATTCCTTTTAGTGGTAGGCTAAAAATCAAACTTATATCCGTTGCTGTAACTTTCATCCTTTCTGTGGAAAATAAGAAAGCATCTTTGACAACTGAGTAGCATTTGTATAAAGCATCCAAATTGTGTTGATGCTTTTTGCATTCTTTCATCAAAATTTTCTTCATAGAAAACTCTAAAGAAGTTGTAGAAAGGAGTGCTCTTCATTATATCCATTTGCTTCTTTGATAGAGCATTTTTTTGTTTTATCAGCTTTACTATTTTGAATATTGCCTGCAGTCCACATCTGTAAGCTGTTTCATGCTTTTTATCTTCAGATTGCTGTTTTGTTTGTGATCTTTCTTTTATGTATTTTGGATGAGCATCAACAAAATCATCATCATCCTATTAGTTCAAAATAAAGACAATAAGTTATTTGTGAAATAAATTATGTTTAAAAATAACAATAGATTCTGGTATTAGTTGTAGTGAAATATCTTCTGTCAAATATATAACAAATTCAAGTTTGAAGTAATTAAGTATCTGTTTTGCAGTACCTAAGTATCAGTTAGTACTAAGTAGGTATCAGTTTTCTCTAACCAGGTGTCATTTTTTCAAGTAGGTATCACTTTTTTATAACTAGGTATCATTTTTTTGTAACTAGGTATCAGTTTTCTGTAAATAGGTATCAGTTTTTGTAAATAGGTATCAGTTTTTGTAAATAGGTATCGATTTTTTTGTCTGTTTCATATTTCAACTAAATGATACTGACTATAATTTTATTAAATAATTTACGCTTAATGATAAACACTATTATTACTTGTGACTAGGTATCAGTTGGTACTAATTAGGTATCAGTTTTCAGTAATTAGGTATCAAGTAGGTATCATTTTTATATAACTAGGTACTATTTTTTGGTAATTAGGTATCAGTTTTTGTTAGTAGGTATCATTTGTTTGTTTGTATCATATTTGAAATAAATGTCACTGACTATTGTTTTATCAAACAATTTATGCTTAATTATAATGACTATTATACTGGTAATTGGGTATCAGTTTGTTATACCTATCAGCCTTTTCTTTTACCAAATGATTTACATGTAGTATTTTTGAAATATACATTATGGTATAAAGTTATGATGTTTTATATTTTACCGAATTGAGTTGTTCTTTTTCCAGTTCTTGATCTGTAGCTTCTTTATCTTCTTTTTGCTGAGATTTAACAAAATGAAATTATTAGTATTTCAATGTTGCTATAACAAAACTATACTAATTTTGTTGTGTTTGATTTTATATTAACAGTTACCTTTTTTGGTATACTTTCACTTATTTCTGGTTTGCTTGTTCTTGCTGTCATTTTTTCGTCTCTTCTCTTTGTCCTTTTTTCTCTATTTTGGTTTTGTTCTTCTGTTGCTGTAGGTTTTTTAAGCCTTAATTTGTTGCTTTTTCTCTTTAGTGCCGACGTTATCGTTTGTGCTAAAGGAAGGTTTTCCTCTTCTATCTCTGCATTTTCTTTTTGAACATCAGCTTCGTCGACATTTCGATTTTGGTTTTGTTGATTCGCCGTCGACTTACTTAGGTTTTCTTCGGCTTTCGATTGTTGTGGTCGTTCTTCATCTACAGTCGATTTCTGAGGTTCTGTTGGAGATGTAGATTTATTTCTTGTTTGTCGTGCCATTTTTTTATGTCGAGCAAAATTAACGTGAATCTTTTGTTTGGAGCAAAATTACCGATTGTTGGAGTGTAAGGAAGGAGGAGGAAGATGGACAGAATGCTTCTTTTTGTTTGAAATTCTTTCTAGGCTTTGGGCTTTGTCCTTACGGTAAAAGTTATATGCGCGTGTCCTTCTGGACAAATATTTATTATAGTTTGTCCTTAAAAAAAAATTTGCCTTGTTCATATACCATTGTTGCAGTATAAATCTTCTGAAAATTCATATTTCTGTTGTATATTGTTTATATTTTTTTGACAATTTTTTTCCAGAATTTATGTGTTAATTTATGACTGATTTTGTTACATTTTATGAAAATGATAAAATATTTTATAATTTTCATTCAGCTTTTAACTTTTTTAAAGTTATTTGATTAACTTTGTACATTTTTTGTATTCTAAGTTTATTTTGTTTTTGTATGTTGGTACTGTAATTTGTTAACTTTTTTTGTTTTTTTTTGAATTTTTACTTTTCGGTTTATGACTATTTTGCTTAAATTTTCGTTATGTTTTTGTAAAATCATAAATTGTTTTATCATTTCAGTTCAGCTTTTAATATTCTTAATTTTTTTACATGATTTAAGATTATGATTTAATTTGTATATGTCACATGTTTTAATTTTCAGTTGTAAATGATAGGCCAGCTGCCAGTATGTCGTACTACCACTTTATAGTTCTGATTCTATTACATTTATGCATCTAATATGGTCATCTACGATCAAATGTAAATATACTTTTATAACCTTCTAATTCATACGAAAAATGTCTGTTTTCAGCAAGATCTCCCAAAACAACATATGCAATCACAAACTCAATACTCATACATGACCAAACATATTAAAGATAAAGATAATATTAGCACAATAGAATACAAGTCATATTTAAGCAAAGCATCCATCAATGTAAAAAATCACAGAGCTTATTTGTGACAAACATCAAAATAATAACAAAGCTTACTTGTGGAAGGAATAAACAAAATAAATTGTTTTTTTTAATGAAGTAAATTTCAACATATGATGCATTTTCGTTCATTTGCACTAGAAAATAGAAGTAATAACAAACTAAACATATAATGTTTTCTTTAAATAAAGTCAGCAAACTAGTTTAGTATTCATTCTGTTTCAATTATTTTGTTCAACATGCTTGCTTCTTCTTGTGGCTTTAGTTGTGAAGTGCAAAAAATTTCCATGGTCCAACAATATGGCTCGCCTGTCATAGTATTGGCCGTTATGTTTGCTCTTGACTCGCAAATATCTTCTTCTGGTATCTTTTCTATCAATGGTAAACTTGATGCCTTCTTCCTCATGTTTATCGTTACAAACATTCTCCAATCATACCTGTTATAAAACATTTAATTAGAAAACTTTATTTGATTTAATATTATAACATAAATTATGTTTAGTTAAAGCTTAATATTGTAGCATAATACCATATTTTTCGATTGACTAATAAAACCATCATACCAACAAAAATATGCCATAGTGATTTGTTAACATGCAAAATTTCTAGAACGTTCAATTATCAAGTAAATAATAACATTAGAGGTCATATCCAATATCATTTTCAAATACATCAACACTTGTAAACGAATTTCAAATTTTTGTTTATACAATTATATAACTAACTATCTTCTCGAACGTTCCACTTGTCATTGAAAAAATAAACATAATAGCAGAAAAAGAAGATTTTGAACAATATGAAGTTCCATACATAGGATAAAACCATCATCTTAATAAAATAGCCAACACCATTGTCTATAATTGCTTTTATTTCTATCTATTGCTGAAGATATTTATTCACTTTGTACAAGTTATTGTACCATCGATTGATTTATCCAATCAATTTTATACATTGGACAAAAATGTGTTTCTTATATGCACGTATGGTTTTCTAATTCATAACGGAAATAGCGGGTACAATGACAGTAAAAGAATATGCTTATCATTATTATTTTTTAGAAAATAAGACAAACAACGAAGTTGCATCAGAATGCAAAAGATGCATTAGATTGCATCTAATGCAAAGCTAAAGCAAAAGAGTTCAAAAACAAAGAAGTTGCATCAAGAATGTAAATTTCTTTGCATATTGTAATATCTAATAGTTGGTCAATTAAAAGAATTAAACTTAAACCTATTAGCTGGGGGTCTGAACTAAAGTGTCGGCATAGCTTACTAGAACGAAATCTTCCGACGTTGTTTACCTATTTTCCGACACTGTTTCTTGAAGAGATTGAGATCCAATCTTAAGATTCAATAATATCTTAAATTAAAATAAACGTTTTCCAAATTAAAGCATGATGATAATGAATCAAATGAGTTGATGCTGCAAACAATATTACATTGGTTAATCAAAGAAAATTCGTAGATGATTTTAAAAATAAAAAAATTGTGTTTCTTTCTATATAAGTATAAGAATGGTAATGACATCTATCTTTTTATGTATAAAAAAAGATTTCATTTTTTTGGTAATAAATAAGTTCATATTTTATGGTTAAAAAGATGTATTAAACAATGTTTTGTTTAAACTAGTCGCATGAAATTGCTTTATATTTTTGTGCAAAACACATTTATCATTTTATTAACAAAAATTATGTCAAATAGCCTTCTTCGATGGTAATATAAAATTATAAACATTTATAATTTTTATAATATACCAAAAATGATTACTTTTCAAGAAGCTTGCAAAGAAAAATTAAGTCAAGAAGACTGCTTTAATGGTTATATAAAACGATAAATGTTTAAATCTTCTATATTTAATGGTAACTGCTTTTATCATTTTATGAAAATTGATAAATTATTTTATCGTTTTCTGAAAACAATATATGCTATTATCTTTTTATCAAAAATGACTATTGTTGTGATATTTTAATACCTTAACTATTTCATGCTAGGGTCCACGATCATATTAGCTCTCTTAGAATCAGTTTGGATAGCTAAACAAGCACTGCTTTTGCTTTTCAAATGCAAAAATCAAAAAATCAATTTTGATATTAAAACAATAAATGGCTTTCTTTGACTTTATATTTAAGAAACAATAAGATTCAACCAAACTAATTAATATTTAATAAATTTATTTAATTTATTTTTTAAAATCTGAAGACTTCTCTAATAAAAGTAAAAGCCCTTTTGGTTCTGATACCAACTATATTATTAAATAATTAATTATAACACTTGTAGCATATGATTTGTGTACATCAAATTTGAGTTTGGCTCTGTCCAACTTCTGATGGACATTACTATGCCTACATTTAACCATAAGCATTCACAATATTTAAATAAGTATTCCAACATTCTGTTTGGTCGATGATTTAACAAGTAATTATGCAGTTACTACGTAGAGCACACTTTAAGGAGCATGAACATAATATTTAAAAATAATTACTCATTTTTTTATTGAGCACAAATTTCCATTGTAAGCATACTTAATTTTTCCAACTTTGTTTTACCTTGTTGGCCTTTGAGCTCCTTAATAATCTTGTTGACAATTGATTTCTGTACAGAAAAAGGGGATTATAAAACATTAAAATAAATCAAAATAATTTAGGATTTTATGCAAATATTGATGAAATACAAAGTTTCTTACTACTGCCAAGGGTGCTGAACTTTCTGTTCCTTGTTGTAGTGTACAAAGAGTCATAAGCATGATGTTTCGATATCAAGTTTCAAAAGTGTCCAATGTGCTTCATCATGTATTAGAAAAAGTATAGTACTGCATAAAGGATTTGATAGGGACTTCCCAACTATTGGCATAAATAGTTGATTCTTCACATTTTTTATGTTACCAAATGCGCTTTTCAGTTAAGCGAAATAAATATTGTAAATTATATTTTATGAATGAAGGATAGCATGTATTTATATGAAACTGGTCTTATTGTCATTGTAGTTTTTATGTATGTTATGCTTGAATAGCCACCATACATCTTTGCTTGCCTAAACCAATACTAATACCAATCTATAATCTATACGAAAAATCAATCATATAAGTTACCACTAAAACTAAATGAATAAGAATATAAGTTTTCTATTTTATATTTGAACTAACCTGACTACATAAATCCACCAAAAAGCATTTCTTCTATCATAGTTTTGCAGATGACAATCGTATTTTCATCTTCTAAATTATAAGCTTCTTCACTAAAAATTTCAATAACACTATTAATTTCAATATATATATATATATATATATATATATATATAGAAAATTGTAAACAAATATTTATAATTTTACTTACTAAATGTCTCCAACCGCACTGAAGAAATATGTTATTATCTTCACTTCATTGTCTGACAAATACTTCAAAAGTGGGCGGTTTTTTAATCTTTCTATTCTTCTTCTTCGGCTGGTCTTCCTTCTTTTATGTGTTGTAGTTGTCCACATGTAGTACTTTATTCTTTTCTTCATAAACATAATTTGGATCTTTCTTTGCCACCCTTACTTTCTGTTTTATTCTTTTCTGCATTGAATTTGGTTTTCTTTTGTGCTCTTTGTCTGTTCTTCTTTCCTTTCACTTCAACTTTAACTTCAGTTTTGTTTATTTCTGTTTCCATTTCTTTTTCATTCACT
This sequence comes from Allium cepa, assembly GCA_030765085.1. NCBI lineage: Eukaryota > Viridiplantae > Streptophyta > Magnoliopsida > Asparagales > Amaryllidaceae > Allium > Allium cepa. The sequence continues at coordinate 888,155,055 of CM060937.1, read as the reverse complement.
TTTTCTTCTTCTTTCACTTCATTTTTATCTTCACTGTATTCTTTGACTTTCATCTTGCTCTTTCTCCATTTCTGGTGTTTTTAAATCTTGAGATTCAAATATCTTGAAAGATGGAAAGTATGCTGAACCATTTGTGTACTCGACAAATATGTGTTTTTTTCTTCTGTTTTTAGTTTTTTCTTCTTCATCTTCTTACCTCACACTGCATCAACTTATCTTTCAATTTAGCTTCAATTTTTTCTATGCAAGTTTTTTCATCTTCCAATTCCTTTCCTATCCTTTTAACTGAAGTCTTTTTTCCACCTCCGTGATTTTTTTCTTTAGGCTTTCTATCTCTTTTTCTTTGGCTTCATTTCGTTTCAATAAAATCTCTTACGTTCATCCAAGATTACGCTTATGTTTCAGAATAGAAGTTAAGAGAATATAAATAAATTATTCATTTTTTTTCCCTGTTTTTCCTATTTTGCTGCAGATTTCGATTTTGATTTTGTTACTGATTGGAGCCTTCATTCTGTTTCCTCCTGATTTAACTGATAGGCAGTAATCTAAAAAATAATTATATATGTATTCCAGGTAGATTTATTTAATAACATTTTGGTCTAAAGTTTTATTCAAAATTTTATGGCGTAAGGACAGCAGTTTACGACGTATAAATATAATTTACCATATTCCAATTCAAAATACTTTATTTTTCTTCTATTCACTTCATCTATCTTATACACAGATGCGTGCATATGTATGATTAACATTTGCATGTGTACACTCTTTATGATACTTATAAAATGTTATGATGAAATGATAAAATTGAGTTTTCTTATGATGTAGGGATGATGCGATTGCAACACGATCCTGATTCGGATGACAAAGAGGCTGACTCGGATGAGACGAGCTGCCTGAAGATAAGAAGAAAATAACAATCACAAATCCACTTTCCAAAAATCTTAATAATAATATGGAAAGTGGGTAGATAATATGAAAATGAAGATGAAAATAACAATCACAACCCTTCTTTTCTAATTAAAATTTTGACTTCAATGAAAACTAATTTGGATCTTTAATCAATATCAGTTTTCTTATAAATAAATGAAAGCAGGTAAATTACCAAAATTTTGAGTCAATCTACCAAGTAGTTGTTGTACACTAGAAAACATGAAATCACCGTCGGTTTCCCTCCTCCGTAACCATTCAACCGCCATTGAAATTGCTTTACCAAATGATGAGATCGATCCCAGCATTTTATCAAACTTCGCGAGCTTTGTTTACCGTCACCTAGTTAAAGCCTTAAAGTTGATTTATCGAATAAATCAGATGGGTTGATTATTTATATCCGACGCATCGTTGTTGCTAGATATAAAAGGAGAGGAGAAATTTACTTTTGATTTTACCTTTGTAAACGTGAACATGTTATTGGATGGCTGGCGACTATGTATTTAAGTATGTCTGAGAATGTCTAGGGTTAGAATGGGGTGGGTACGCTATTCAAATATACCAGGTTCATTTTCCGGCCCAAATGAAAGGAGAGCGGTTACTGCATTCATTAACTATTCAAATCCAACAATTTTCACATTTGCAGTCTTGTATGCAAAATTAAAGGAACAATTATATCAGAAATAATGTTTCCAGATGGGCAGATCCAAAGTCTCCTCGAGAGGGATCAAAATTTGAGAGGGGTCAACTTTAACATGCATTTTAGTGAAAAAAAAATGTTTAACAGTGTACTATTTTATTAATAATCGGAAATGATGTTTCCAGATGGGCAAATCCATAAAAACATTGGAGTAATAATAACAAAAGGAAGTATCAAATATTTCAACACCCTGACGAAATGATTAAACATAAAGGATAATTTATTTGGCATGCATAATAAAAAGGTTGAAAAAGTTTGCATGCTACAAACCGTTGATTTGTTGGTGATTAAACAAAGAAGGAAATAAATAGAATACATATCCTAAATAATAGCAAGATAATAACTGATGGTTGGTTCTGTACTCAAGAATTTACCAGAAAAACATATACAATTGAGGTAACATAACTCATGATTTGATCATTTTCCCTCCTAGTCCAAATTTGTGATTCCCACAACATTTATGCATAGCATAGAAAGAAACTTGACATATTTACAGAGTATTATTCTATTTTTTAATGTATTCCTTTTCTTAGCTACAATGGATTATATTAATAAGTTCTATCATTAATTCCTAGCAATTGAAATTGTAGGTTGCTAATGTCAAGAGCAAGAGATGCACTAATGAACTTCTGAAGGAGAGGCATGTAAAGATGGTCCTCCTAACTAATCCGTCAAATTATTTTGATTAATATAACTTTTAAACCTTTTTGATCACATTTTTTTCTCATACATACATACATACATATATATATATATATATATATATATATATATATATATATGATTCTATTGCTTATATTTAGCCCATATTTTGATGGGAAAGTTTATTCAGTTGTTATATTATTCCTTTATTATACTCAATTTATGCTTGGAAAACATGTGAAAATCGGTTATCCAAATATAAAGCTTCTGGTATTGATTTCCTGGGCATTGTTTCAACATTTGTTATCACGTTTTATTTTGTTGATCAATTCAAAACATACACGGTTGGTTTGATATTATTTAGTTATTCCATAGTCTTTAATATTTTTTTTTTACTATCTCTGTAGGTGCATGAGAGTACATTAACATGTTTTTTCATAAATTTAACTCTATTATAATGAGAAACGAGAATGAGAGAAAAAGAGTCATGGATCCAATGTGACATTTTGGACTGTTATTCGTTTCTATATACTTAGAGAGGCGTCCATGTTATAGTTACCATAATCTGATTTATTTGCAGTTTTTATCTCTTAATAGGGAATTTGAAAGGGGGAATTAATTTAAAGGACAAAGATTTGTATATTTTTTGCCTCAAAGACACGATCTCAATATTTTTATCACAAGGACAAACATTTTTCTAAAAATTATTCATAAGGACAAACATTTTCCAAAATTATTCATAAGGACAACAAAACTGCTACCGAGCTAAAACTGATACCTAAAAACTGCTACCGATAATTACAAACTGATACCTAGAAACTGTTATCAATAACTAAAAACTGATACCTACAGAAAGTTGTCCTTCAGGATAAAATATTGAAGTTCTGTCCTTGAGGCTAAAAAGCTGTGAAATTTTGTCCTTGACAATAATTTCCTGAATTTGAAAAGCATCATGTCCTTGACTTTGAAATATTTGTGTTTACCATAACTTCATGTGATTAATTTTAAATAGCCATTGATTATTAGCAATTTGTAAACTATTTGTAGTGCCTCCACCTTTATACCCGTATTATCCAAGAGTATTACTAGATGATACCGTCAGATAATACGGAGAATGCAACAATATAGGGTACATACGTGAATATTTTCTTGGGCTAACATTAGTACATATTCAAAAATCGTATATAACTATCCAAATTTGAAGTGTACAAAATATATAGTCATAAAGAGGAACTTGACATACAACTGACTCCCAGCATATGTACATTAAACCAAAAACATTCAAGGTAATGAATGATGTACCCTTGTTGTTTAAATAAAATACTGAATAATATGACAGTTTAAGTTGCACAACAATAAAAACGGCTGAATAATTTACGAAAAATTAATATTATAGGACGGTAATATAACAGAAATCCTGGGACATGGAAATATTTTGATCATGGTAATGCACTTAACTGATATACAAAATGAAAAAAAAAGAATAAATTAACAGGCTTAAAATACACTATTGGCAAAAAAAATAAAGCATTCATTGCATGTGATAGAAACTACATGAAGCTTAACATAATAAAACACTGCTACATCAGCATTAGGCGAGGGACAAGCTCAACAAAACCGGTTTCGTGATTTCTAGTGGAAACAATCGCATGCTTATTACCGACTAGAGACTGAAATAGAACCACCATTGACACGAATAACCCGTCCATTTATCTATTCTGAATCATCAATAGCCATGAACTTAACAGCCGCAATGACATCCTTGGTTTGTCATAACCTTCCCATATGACTCTTCTCAAACTCCATCTTCACACTCTCTTCAGCAACCAAACAGTTGAATAGAAACTCAGTTCCAGTAAGCCCAAGAGCAATGCAATTTGCAGTGATTCCACTTCCTCGTCCAAACCTCCACTGCTGCTTTGGACAATATAGAACCTGTTAGGGTTGTCTCGCATGTTTAATGGAGGAACGACGGTTTGGATTGGAAAAAAGTCCCACATCGCTAAATAACATGGAGAAGTGGTGTATAAATATGAGTTGGTAGGCACGTAGCATTGGGGATTCCTTTTGTTACAACAAAGTGTGTGCCAACCCATGTGCGTACGCCACGTGCTGGAGATGGGGAGCTTGGTCCGACCGCCGTTACACAACAGTGGTATCGGAGCCGATGGTTACGGACTGGGCCATGCAGACATAGCAGTACTCTCAAAGGTTACCGCAAAGAGATGCGAGTCAAGAGGGAGACTGTTAGGGTTGTCTCGCATGTTTAATGGAGGAACGTCGGTTTGGATTGGAAAAAAGTCCCACATCGCTAAATAACATGGAGAAGTGGTGTATAAATATGAGTTGGTAGGCACGTAGCATTGGGGATTCCTTTTGTTACAACAAAGTGTGTGCCAACCCATATGCATACGCCACGTACTGGAGATGGGGAGCTTGGTCCGACCGCCGTTACACAACAGAACTTGCAAACCTCAGTTTTGGTGATTCCATCAAAGAGGAAGAAACTGTTATTATCCACCCTCTTTCTCCACATACCATTCTATTTGCAACTTGCTAGCAGCATAGAAACGTACATGTCCGTAATAGTCCAACATCACACAAATTAATATATCGAACTTTGTAGAAATATTAAAAGTCTGATGATTTGGTAGATGCACACCTGAGTGTATTCATGTTCAAAATTTTATTCCACTGCTCGAAAGAAGTTCCAGCTACTGTAGTGGCTTTGGGATTAGCTACACCTGCACATGCAACGGGTATGTGGGGCGAAGAGGAAAAATTTGATTCTGTTGCATCGAAGAGGGATTTCCCTGAAGAAGGGAAGGATTCAGTTATAAAACCAAGATCACTTTGTAGATTTCAAAGCTTATTTTGATTCATATTTCATTTTCAAGTACGATTCATGAAATGGGTTTTGGAATGTACCAGTCAATTCCTACACATCACATTTATAGTTAACCAATAAGAATCACAAAACCTTGATTAACATCTAATTACATAAATGAACAGTGAAACTCAATGAAGTCAAGGTAAATAATAAAACAAATTTTTTGAAGTGGTTTGTTCTGGATTACCATTGGTAAGTTGATATGCTGGGTCTCAGCCACTGAATCAAGAAACGGGATAGAAAGTTTAGTAATAAGTAATTTTTTCACCAAGAATAATATATTAGTTGCATTAAGCTAGTACCATGTAAATAAATACTGGCACATCATGCACGTCACTTATACTTGAACGTTCATGTGAAATTTATTAAGTTATTAAATAAGTCTATTCAATAATGGTGTATATCCCAGTTTCTATAAAGTTTAGATCATACTGCAATTACAGATATGCTACAGAACCGGTACTAATTTAGATTATAGCCAATAGGTGCAAACAATATAAATTAAAGGACCCTTATATCGGTATATCAGCCTCCCACGCTAATCTGATTCAAATTCAAGGTATCAAAAGTATTGGTATTAACGGTTCATATGCAACGTATCCTCAATATTATAGAAAATTAGGATCGTTTTGTATTTACTTGCTATGTACTTGACTTCATCATACATCTTCCGTAGCTAAATTGCGAATGAGGTTCCTAGGTTATGTGCAACCTCCTCATGAAACAAAATTTCATAACCTTATATGCGACTAACACTATATATCATGATTATTCTACCGAAAGTGAGAGCTGGCTGAAAGTAGTACATTCTTTATCTTAATTAATGATTCAACATGATGTTGCTAAATGGTGAATTACCCAATTTCAAGATATCTGCACAGGAAAAAATAGCTAGCACCTATAGAAGGGATAAATTGAATAATAATAAAAAAATTCTCCCGCACATAACTATACAAAGTGGCATTAAAACCCATTCGTTCAATAAAGTAGAGTTAATTCCAAGACCGATGCACAATGTTGCACAGTAGTAAGAAGGGTGAAACCAAACAAAGAAGGTTGTAAGTTTTATGGAATAATTAGTTTTTTCCATATTTTTGAACCAGGAATATTAATGTTGGTATTCACTATCATTTACATGTTTACTGCATTGAATCCATTGAAAAATGCAAATGATAGTTTAAACAATCATCTTCAACATTCATATATTTATATGCACTTTACAAATACCAATCCAATTTTTAACTCTCAATCTCTTATTCAATACATGTATATGCAATTTGAAACTTTGAATGTTAATTTTAACTCATTCTCTCATCCTATACATTTATATGCACTTAAAAAAATATGAATGCTAGTTTTAACCATCATTCTCCCATCCTATATAGTTATCTGCACTTTAAAAATCCTAATGCTACTTTTAGCTGTCACTCTCCCATTCAATTCATTTATATGCACTTTAAAAATTGAATGCCAGGTTTACCTATCATTCTCCCATTTTATGCATTTATATACACTTTTAACTGTCATAATTCTAATTTGATGCATACCTGTCCATCTGTGACCCCCTCAAACAGAACGGCTTCCAGCACAGATTTCACTATCGTAATTTCTCTTTTGTTTCCTTCATCTTTTTCATAAACTATAGTGCTATGATTGAAAATCAATAATTGACAAGTTAGTTTTTTTTCCCATTTTATTTAACTACAAAAATAATGGAAGAAAAAATGTCAAAAATATTACTTTCCATTTTCGTTGAATTTGAAGAAAGTAAGAATTTTGTTTTATTGTTCTTCGTTCGTTCAATAATTGTAGAATACTACTTTTTGTGAGATCTTTACTTTTGTAAGCTTTACTTGATGGAGAGTACCCATCAACATCAATAATTACTTCATTTTCAACTGTATTGACTTGTTCATCTGTTTCAGTTTCAGTTTCCTCTTCCTAATCAGATCCTTCATTTTGTTCTTCTTGTTTCTGTTCACTTCTATTTTCCTTTTCACCTTCTTCAGTTTCAGTTTGCTCCTTTTGGTCTGCATTGTCAACATTTTTCTTCTCCGTTTTTCTGTGAACAATTTCATACTGGCAATCAGGATCAATTTTATTCCTTTGTTGGCGCCTTTTAACTCTCAAAACTAAAGAGTTTGGTTTCTCATGTGTTTTTCATGCACCGTTGGGGATTTGTCTGTTTCCTCTGAAGGTTTCTTTTGATCCTGTTGTTCTTTTTCTTGATGCATCATCTTAATTTCCTGAGTTATATTGAGATCAAATGGTGGTTTTATTTCTTCTCTTGCTTTTGATTTCAACATCTTGATTTCTTTTCTCAACTGTAGTATAATGCCTTCTACTTGTATTCTTTTCTATCTGTCTTTTTCTAATTCTTCTTCGCTCTTCTTTAATTTTTTATTCCACATCTACAATGTACTGCTGCAGTGAGTCGACTTGCTTTTTTGATGTTTCTTCCAAGTTTTCTTTTTTTTATCCCAACATTCTCATTGGCATCCAGCTGAACAAATTTTTATTAGCTTGTTTGTTGAAGAAGTGCTTTTTCATTTTCAGTCTAGTTTCTTATTTCAACAAAAATCTATATAATAACATAAAATAGCAGTGAATAAGCAACATACAATGAATGAGCTAATGCTATATATAACTGTCATTTTTTATGTGAAGCTATATCTAACTATCATTCTTTAGTAACGACAACAAAAAATTGTATTTCCAAAGAAATGATATATGCAACTATCATTCAAATTATGATTGTATAATAACAACATGAAAACTGTTTATATGCACTATGTTATGATACATTTATCTATCATTATATATTGCTTGTACTTGTGTGAGAAATAATACATTTCTATTGTCCATGTTCATCAGAGCTTCTCTTGTAATCACCTTTTTCAAACTTTTGATATTCCACCTCCCAAATCTAGGTAAGGTAGTACAGTATGTTGCAAATGGAGATATCAAATTCACATGCTCACATAGAAAAAACTACAAATAAAATATTACTTGTTAAAACATATAATATATATAATTTAATTTATAGAGATAGATACATTAACATAAAGTTAGAATGTTGCACTTACGATTGGTATTCTTTTTTCAGCCATTACTCTTAAACGTCTTTCCTCGTTTAATTGTTCTGCAACATTTTTCATCTCACAAGTCAAAAAAGTGACTTTTGACTCTAGCTCCTTTATGCTACTAGCACATTCTTTTGCATATTTTTTCAGACTTGTGACTTCCTAACGCTCATCTAATTCTCTTTTCTTGGTTTGGTCTTCTTCCACCTCAATAGCTTTTATTTTATTTGAAAGAAAATTTTCTCTTCTTTTGTAACATTTGAAAAAAAAATTAAAATCTGCAAGGAATATATTTAAAGTTAAGTTCGCATATGTACTGTCATTCAATTACAAGACAAGTTACATGCAACCGGTTTTGAGATAGTATAATCCTGACCTAAATAATTAATGAACATGGTTATTTTCTAGAATCAAAGACTTATATAATAGAACAGGGGTAGTCTCACCTTCCTAAAACGTGAGAAGTTGATCGTTTCTATTTTCAAAGACTTATAGTATCAGTAATTATTAAACACACCTAGGGTTTAGCATGTAATTTAAATTTTTTACATTAAAAGATAGATGCATTTATCTTTTTTAACAGCTAAACAATAACTTGTTCAGTTTCACACCCAGGGTTTAGTATCATCTGCCGTTGAATATTTAGGTATGCTTAATTAAACAAATGTCGATTATGTTAAATCATAACAAGAACTAATATACCTTAAATCCATTACAAAAGCTATCATCAGCATCAGTAAGAATGAATATTTAACTACGATTTATCATTTAACTAAAACATTTACATCAAAATCAAATACAACTTACTTGTTCCGCATTTAAGTTTGAGGTGATTGCAGAGATTGCTCGATGAAAGTATTTTAGTTTAAGCTGAAATTGATGAAGCTGAAGTCGTTGTAATTGAAATGCCGCTCCGATAAATGATTTGTAATCATTTTAGCAGAAGCTGAAGTCGTTGTAATTGAAATGCGACTCTGATAAATGATTTGTAATCGTTTTAGCAGAAATATTGAGAAGAGAAATCAATCGTTTGTTTTTAAAACCTAGTTTTGGTTTGCAGCTATGAAAAATGGTAGAAAGCGAAAGAGAAAATGGAACGGAAGAAGGGCGTGAAGTTACGTTTTGAAGGGCTGACGTAACATGTATAAAATTTTCTCCTACAAAGTAATTATTTTAAATCCGTGTCCTATAAACTTATTGTTTGATGAAAGAAGGCCCTTACGGTAAAATTCTCCAAAGATAAAAGTATAATAATAATAATAATAATAAAACATAAAAACAAACTAATTATGATAAAAGATTAAAAAAAAAAGTAAAGGAAAGACAGGGTCGAAAGAAGCATTAAAAACAACCAAATATAGTGAAAAAATTGGAGCAATTTCATAGCCCAATGGTTACATGTGCCTGGCGATGATACATTATGGAAAAACTGAGTTGTTTAACCAACAACATAATTCTATCACAAAGCAGAGCACAACATAATTCTAACACATAACAGAGCACAACATGATTCCAACACATAGTAGAGGAAACAAGTTCTAATACAAGCTTCTAAGTAGTTTCAAACTTGAATTCAAACAAGAAATTACCAGACCATAGCAATGCAAGACTAAAACAATGTTTACTAACAGTAATCTCACATGCTAATCCCCAATGCGGAAAATACTATAACAATTAGAATTAGATGTTACTTTAAAACTTCTACAAGCATTAACTTTGAAAAGCAATCATAAAATTACCTTGATTTTAAGAAGAAATTGTTTGGATGAGTATAGATGTTCGGATTAAAGCATTCACTATATAAATTTTGAGAAAAAATAGTTTGCTACAATTCTGAATTTAAAGCGTTCGGCCGAGTATAGAAGAGTTTGAATTGAAAAAGATGGTTGTTAATTGATTCTGAACTTTGATATTAATAAAAAGGAAAGGACGGAAAACCTAGATTTTCGGGTTTGTTGGGTGAAATGAACGCGTAAAATATTGTCCTGAAAACTTATTATTTGAACTTATGAACAGGGAAACTAATATGTAGGCCTAAAAGAGCCTTTTATCCTAATTTTCCCTTTTATAAGGCCTCTCACACAATTATAACTGCTCCATTTTCTAATTTATGTTTTGAAAACTTATCTTTTTTGGACATCATCATGCAAACTAACACTATCATGTAACAATTGTTTGTCCCTATAAGTGAATTTTCTTCATTAAAAACTTCAAAAGACTTCTAATTTTAATTTCAATGAAAACTAATTTGGATCATTAATCAATATCAGTTTTCTTACAAATGAATGAAAAAAGGTAAATTACCAAAATTTTGGGTCAATCTACCAAATAGTTTATGATACACCAGAAAACATGAAATCATCGTCGGTTTCCCTCCTCCGTATCAATTCAACCGCCATTGAAATTGCTTTCCCAAATGATGAAATTGATACCAGCATTTTATCAAACTTCGCGAGCTTTGTTCACTGTCAGCAAGTTGAAAGCCTGAAGCTGATTTATCACTTAAATAACATCTCTAAAAGCGATGACTGCTTGATTCTGTACATTTAGGCATAAGAAATAGAAGAAGCAGAAGAAATTTACTCAGGGCGGCGGCTGAGCGTTTAAGAATCGTCTAGGGTTAGCATTTCATCAAACTTTGTGATCTTTGTTTACTCTCAGCTAGTTGAGAGCCTGTTTAAGAATGTTTAGGGTTAAAATGGAAATGGTACGCTATTCAATATACCAGGTTCAATTTCTGGCCCAAAATGAATTTTTTTTCACTTTAAAAAAACGAGGCCTATTTACCCTTTTCATTTTTTTTCATGTAATGTAATGGCACGGCTACTCAAAATTCGAGTTACATGTTAAAATTCTAATTACACGTGATGTTATGTTAATTATATGTGATGTTTTGTTGGTGCTTTTTCCACACGGTGTAGTCCGTGGCCTCTTAGTTTTAGACTTGAACAAATTCCTTAGTTCTTGTCATTTTCTCTTTGTTTTCTCAATTTTATTCTCTAGGGTTATGATTAAATCAGTTACTTGTATCGGTCACTTTGTTTTATAAGAGCATCTCCAACCCATCAAATTTTTTTGATGTAACATCAATTACACATCATCAACATGCAGTTTAGTCTAAATTTTCATTTTCACTGTCAATGTTAAGTATAATGTTATGATGGCTTGGCAAAAAAAATTATTAGACATCGTCAAGTGCAATGTCTAGTTTTAGACATTGAACTTTACAACGTGAAGTCATAAACATACATAATGGAATAATTTTTTATCTATTATTTTTATTTATTTAAATTTTGATCGGAACACATAGTCGATTCTTTTTTTACATTTGTAATGGAGTAGTTTTCTTTTTTTTTTTATTGTGATGTTTAAGTTTTAGAAATTGCATCAAGCTAACATTGTGATTTATCTTTAAACACATAGTAATTAACTAACACTACATTCTCGTTGCATTAAAGATGCTCTAATTCTTCAATGTTCAAGCTTTTATACCTGCACCAAGAAACATAGTTTTGACCGTGGCCTCGTGGTCATATCAATGCTTGCTTATGCCTTTATTAATTAAAATAATGTGTAATTTAAAGTGAATTTTGATTCCTATTTCCTCGGTCCCCAAGTTGTCTATCCTCATGTGCCAACTTAATCTCAACCAGTAATTTTTTATGTCAATTTGTTATTTTAATGGTATAGTGTGATACAATCAACATTTAAATCATTATGTACGTATGATTAGAATCATAATGTATGTACGAAGTGTGTATATATTTCTATTTCTGTTATTAATAATGAGAATTTGATAACCTTCACCATCGTCACATTACCGATTATCCTACATTGCAACCGACATCACAAACAAAATTTTACTACATTGTAGCCGACACCACTAAACAAAATTTTATTATATTGCAACCAACACCATCAAGCCTAGGAGCAATGCAATTGGCAGTAATTCCACTTCCTCATCAGGGCCTCCACTGCTGCTTTAGACAATATAGAACCTCCAAACCTCAGTTTCGATGATTCCATCAAAGCGGAAGAAAATTTTATTATCCGCCCTCCTCCACTTACCATTCTATTCCATCAATGGTGAAAATGGTATTTTAGGGATTTCAAAAAAGACGTTGTCGGTAATAGTAGAGGAGATGTAGACCCTCAACATCAACGTAGATGACCACCAACATCAAATGAACATTTAACAAGAGTAGTTGTACTATATGAAGGTGAATTAAAAGTTTTGAGCCTCTCTCTAAGTGAAGATGAAATCAAACTACAAGAAGTAACCACATCCAAAGAATGAATCACCCCTTTCTTCATAAGTAAATCAAAGGAATCCGAAACTCCTTTAACAATCAATGCTTTTCTACGCACATCGTAATTATCAACCAAAAGAAACCAAAATTCCAAAAGGGTGACAAGCATCATTGTCCAAGTGGTTAATTGATTCGGCTTGGTGCAGGATGTCACAAGTTCGTAACTTGCTTTCAAACATTTATTTGACATAGGTATGTTGTCCCATTGATTTGTTGTATATAAAGTACCAGTTCAAAAAAAAAATTCCAGAAGGGTTTGCGTCATATCAACATACTTGGGAAAAGAATTCACCATCAAAAGCATCGCTGGCTCGATGTTCATTATATTATCCACACTCTTGTCGAAAAACAACCAATCATAAAACAATGCAAGCTTCACGTTCGCTTCAAAGTAGTTCTTCTTGCATAACTTGAGAAGCCAACCTATAACTGCCCATCTAGATATAACATTAGATTGTATAATCTCATTTGAAGGATGATGTGCACAACATATGAATCTAACAATATCGATTATCAACGTCTCCTTGCAAGGCAAGCTCAAATATTTTCTTGCAAACCAAGCTTGATACCTCCTTTGATTCCTCCACTTTACATCCATAAGTAAGAATCTCAATTGCATCTCCATATCTCGGCTAATCCTTAGCACGAAATAATGACTTGGAGTCCTTGTACAATACAATTGTGATATCGGTAAAATTCGACACTCCAAACTTTTTTGACTCAGACAACAAATCCTTCTACAGTTCTCTAAACTCTGGAATATAAACTAAATCTTGTAGCAACCTAATCAAATCCCTACCAATATCCATACACAAACCAAAACACTCCCTTATCGCCTTCACGCAAAACTCAACCTCCATTTTCTTCAGAAAATCCAAGCTTGCACTACCAACTAATCTATAATGATCTGACAACAATCTCAGAAACATGTAAACTACACTAGTGAAAACCAATGATTGTTCAGTAATTAACCAAGTCCAATTGTTCACGAATATTTCAATCATTTTTCCACATAACCAAAGACTGTTTTCAGAGAAATCTCCGCTTAGGACTTGCCTCCTCAAACTAAAAAGCAGAACATCAACTTCTACAGCAAAAACTTTGACTAATTGTTTGACTACCCAAATTAGTTGAAGCCTTGGAATTCCCAGGAGCTTTTGATAACTATCATTGACCAATTCAACAAGAGTGGTTGCAAATAACTTATAGCCATCTATAACTATGGAATGGAGATGTGTCATGTGTAATTTAGCAAAACTAGGGTTCATTAAAATGCCATAGATTTCTGTTCTGAATGGAGCAATAATCCAAAGGAAATTTAAATGATGCCTAAGAAGGAAAATTATCTTATTAAAAAATCTAAATGATTTCTAAGTTAAATTTTTGGTTTTAATGGAAACTAATCTGGATCCGTAACAAACATCTGTAACAACTGATAATAGGTATATAACCAAACTTTTGAGCCAATCTATTAGGTAGTTTGTTATACCACTAGGAAACATGGAATCACGGTTGGTTTCCCTCCTGCGTATCCGCTCAACAGCCATTGAAATTAGTTCAGCAAAAGATGAAATCGATCAGCTAGCTGAAGGCTTCAAGCTGATTTATTACTTGAATAATATCTCTAAAGGTGATGACCATAGATGGAGATAAAGAAATTTATTTGAACTTTATTTCTATAAACAGGTACGTTGGTTGATGGCTGGCCGCTATGTACATGTTTAAGAATGGTCTAGGGTTAGCATGCAGGTGGGTAAGGTATTCAAATCGGGTATCTATTTTCTAGCCCAAACAAAATTGTATGAAACGCTTTTGGGACAGTGCTGCTAAAAACGGTGACGGCTAAGCTAGCAAAAGAAATAAAATGTAATTTCCTTTTTTATTTGTTTCATGCAGATTACATAAATGGTTGATTGCCATTTTTTATCAATTGGCTAGACCCCTATTCTAGTTATATGTGATGTTATGTTACTGCTTATTTTTTTTTCACGATTTCATATATTTGGATTATTATAAAATTAGTTATGTTACTGCTTTTTTCCTCAGATTATTGTTAGTTCGCCTAAGTAGTGATGTCATTATTCCAAGTTATATACTCGTACTCAAAGGAGAACGTTATGTTATTTGGAATGACATTTATTGCTACAAACTACAAAGAGAACGTCTGTTGACAAAAGGGACTGCTAACATTTATTTTCAATAGATTTTAGAGCATATCTAGCAGCAAAAATTGATCAGTAAATATAAACCATCAAAGACATGCACTATGTCTATACGTTCAACATATTTGCTGAAAGACAAAATGAAAGGAAAACAATAGAAGTAACAAACATAAACCATAATATTGCAGAGAGAAAAATAAGAAAATGCATGTTTGCATGTGATAGAAAATGTATAGGACCTACGGGCATCTATAAATAGGAACACCTTACGTATCTAAAAATAAAAGCCAATATAACTTGACTTGTGTACAAGGAATTTTCAAAGGCTTCTTAACATAGTAAAACACTACTGCTTCAGCATTGGAAGAGAGACATCAGCCATTAGCTTTACATTTGATGTGATATTCATATATGACTCATCTAATTCTACATTTTTTTTAAATGGTACTTTATATACAACAAATCACCGTGACAACATATCACATGTCAATAAACGTTCGAATCACGCTATGCAAGTTTCGAACTTGTGACCTCTTGCACCAAAGTCAAATCACTTAACTACTGAAACAATGGTGCTTGTCATCTAGTTCTACATATTGCATGTTGAATGGAAGAAACTAAAGGCATTATAAGGTAATAAACTAACAAATTTATGTATCTATTGAGGATAAGTCGTGTACAAAAGCTGAGGACATATAAACTATAAAAACAGCCTACAAGTAAATGTACATGAGTGCCTTTCATCATTTTTGAGGAAATGTATACTAGCATTAATGGCATGATTAGTTACTACAGAAAATCTACTTATCAATTAGGTTTACTTCTACAAATATAAGCTCTAAAAAATTTGATATCCCCAAAAATTGAACTTCATCCCAAAAGAGTGTGCTCCATAGTGCTAAATCTGCTTCGGATAAAGGTGGCATAGAATTTTCATTTGATACATTATTAGAAACTAGAACATGGGAAATACGTGTAAGAAGATAGATATTAAACTAGTTTTCTAATGCAGTTATTAAACTAAATGTAATGCAAAAAGAAAGTTCCTAGAGAATCTGTCTACATTGAAGGTCAAATCCTATTCTATAGTGTTTACTGGGCAGCTTTTATTTCCTGCAAAAATGTTAAAAGCTGTACAATAGCTAAATAGTCATAGGTTGGCCGAACTCTAAAACATGCTTCCATAATTGCATTAGAAAAAAATAAAAAAGGATTGGTTTTGTTTTTTAAAGTAGGTAAAAGACAGAGATGGACACTTGTATCCTCTTTGTAAACTTTGACCTTTCCTCTTGAGTATTTAGTGACTTATCACTCAATTCAGGTTAATGTAGGAAAACAAGTTACCCATAAAACAAGTTAATTTAGGAAAACTTAAACACAACATCAAATTTGCTAAAGCTAAACAATATCAAACATGCTAAAGATAACATGCAAACATAGATATAAAGCCCCCAGAACGTAGTATAAAAAACTTCAACCATGATACATTCAAGCCTACACAAAATTACAAACTGACACTAAAACTATAAGTGAACAAACTACTAAAATTTTATATCCGCAATTAAGAATCAAAGCTGATAGTGCACTTAAATTTCATTGCCTTAAAATACCAAATATTATATGTTGAAATGACTTACAAATATTTCTCTTTGACTTTCCAGGAAACAACAACCTTCTATATGCATATTGTCAACTCTTCCCGCACTTATGCAGCAGGGGAAACTTTATTAAGATTTTTTTGGTGATACAATATTTCCAAAATTAATAGATTTTGAAGATATTCTCGGTATTTAGTTACCCGTTCTGTGCATGAAGGAAATGGAAAGAGAAATTAAAGAGATAGGGATGTGGAGATATTTGCTATATATATTTGATTGCCATATTTTATAAAAGGAATCAAATAGGGAAATAATTGATTGATGGAGAAAATGAAATATTATCAATCAATTACATGGCAAGGCAATTAATGGGAATATTATTATTCCATGAATTGATTTATTTACATAAATCAATTGCTTCATCCCTAAGTAACTTTTCTCTATATATAAAGAGAGGCATAGAGAATGTTAAGATATCAGATATGAGAGAACAATCTCTTGTTTATTTTTCTTCATTTCTTTACTCTGTAATCTCTTCAAATAGTAATAAATCTCTTCCCCATTAAAGTGGACGTACACTATCTCGCAATGGTGGAACCACTATAAATCTGTGTGTTCTCTCTTGTCTCTATATATATTTTTTCTGTGATCTATAACTATCTGTTTGTTCTATCACGCCAAATTGCAAGATCCTATTTTTCTGCTGAGAGGGATTGATCACCCCTCCCCCTAACAACTGGTATCAGAGCTAGATTCGCAAAGTAGGTGTTTGGTACAATGGCAGGAGGAGATGAAAATAGTACAAATAGTACTTTAGCGCCAGTAGTTGCTCCATACGTCAGAGGCTCCTATGTGTCTTCAGGATCACAGTTGACGATAGAGAAGTGGAATGGTGAAGGAGATTTTGAAAAATGGCAATGGATGATGAAAGCAGTTTTGAGGAAAAATCGCGTTCATCGAGTAGTATTTGATACAGAGACACTGCCTGCTGATATTTCATCAGTGGAATTAGAAGAGATGGAAGAATGGGCCTTTACTACTCTCCAGCTTGCTATGAGAAAGAATGTAATTTCTGAAATCAGTCAGGAAACCACAGCCAAAGGCATTTAGAAGAAGTTGGAGGACCTCTACATGAAGAAATCCCTAACTAACCGTCTGATCCTATTGAAGACTTTTTTCACTTATAAAATGAAGGAAGGTTCTTCAATTAAAACACACCTAAGTGTGTTTGATGACCTGTTGATGAAGATGAAGTCTGTTGAGTTGAAAGTTGATGAAGAACAGAAAGCAATGATTCTGTTGTGTTCGCTTCCAGAACGATACACTGGTTTCGCTAACAGCCTTATCTATGGTAGAGATACATTGACATTAGATGATGTGAAGACAGGTTTGCTCAGTGAGGAGTTGAGAGATCAGATGAAAGAGTTTGGTGTTGGTGATAGTAGTGGAGGAAGTAATTGTAGTTCAGGTTTATTTGTTGAGAGAGGTAGAGCAGAGAAGAAAGTGAAGAATTACAGGGGGCGTTCCAATTCTAGGAAGCCTCATTGGAGGAGTAAGTCAAAAGATGGAAGGTGTCATCATTGTAAGAAACCAGGCCATTGGAGAAGAGACTGCCCAGATCTGGAGAAGAAAACTGAAGGTTCTTCATCTATTGCGATGGAGAAAGATGATAGCGATTTATTGACAGCGGTTGTATCAGATGTTGCAGACCACTGGGTATTAGATTCTGGAGCATCATTTCACATGACTCCTAATAAGGATTATTTTTCTTCCTTTGATGCTAAAGAAGGAAGTTCCATCCTTATGGGAAACGATGCTACATGTAAGTCTATGGGAGTTGGTTCAGTTCGCATTCGCATGTATGATGAGATTGTTCGCACACTTTCAGATGTTCGCTATGTTCCTGGTCTTCGGAAGTCATTGATATCATTAGGCCAATTGGCATCATTGGGATGCAAGATAACCATTGTCAAAGATGGTTTGAGAGTTTCTAGAGAGGCACTTGTATTGATGAAGGGTGTTATGGTAAGAAATCTGTATTTGCTGATGGGTACCACTGTTCATGGAGAATTATGTGTTGGAGTTGATAGTTCTAAAAGTTTGGATGCTACCAAGCTTTGGCATATGAGACTAGGTCATACTTCGGAGAAGAACTTAGAGTTGCTTCGTAAGAAGAAAAAGATCAAGGGAGAAATCTTCAACAAGTTGAACTTTTGCAAGGAGTGTGTATTGGCAAAGCAAACCAGAGTTTCTTTTGGTGACGGTATGCATACTTCTAAGAGTGTACTTGATTATGTACATTCAGATGTTTGGGGGCCATACCCTACTGCTTCCATTGGTGGAGCTTATTATTTTGTTTCATTCATTGATGACTACTCGCGCAAGGTTTGGGTGTATGTAATGAAAGCTAAGTCGGAAGTATTTCAGAATTTCAAGGTTTGGTTAGCTCTTGTTGAAAACCAAACAGGAAAGAAATTGAAGATTTTTAGATCCGATAATGGTGGCGAATATGTCTCCAAAGAGTTCCTCGACTACTGCAGACAACGCGGTATTAGAAGACATTTTACTACACCTGGTGATCCGCAATCCAATGGGGTTGCTGAGAGGATGAATAGGACTCTACTTGAGAAGGCCCGTTGCTTGATATTGACTGCGGGTATGTCTAAGGGTTTTTGGGCTGAAGCTGTTTCGACTGCAGCACATATTATTAATCGGATTCCGTGCTCAGCCATTGGTGGGAAGATTCCAGAGGAGTTATGGAGAGGTAAAAGCACTTTATTAAGTTATTTTCGTATATTTGGATGTCCAGTTTATGTTCACAATACAGGACAAGATAAGTTGGAGCCTAGGGCCTCCAAGTGTGTTTTTCTTGGTTATACAGATGGAATAAAAGGATACAGAATTTGGAATCCAGTTACGAAGAAAGTTATGCACTCCAGACATGTGACTTTTGACGAGTCAGCGATGTTTAAACCTTTGGAAGGTTTATCAGACGGTTCAGATTCAGTTGATGAGAAGGCCGAAAAGACCGAGATTCCCAACTTTCAAACCCGAAGTACAGCTATTACTATTGGCAATAGTGATAGAACAGTTGATGATACATCACATGATAGTCCACAGATTTCCTCTAGTAGTGATGGAGATGGTCATGAAGCTAGAGAGGATTCAGCTCAAGATGGAGCTCAAGGTGGAGCTGAAGGAGAGTCAGGCGATATAGTCATTCGGGCTAGTCAGAGACCAAAGAGAGCTCCAATTAGATATGGAGATTGGGATTATGCACATTTGAGCCTTGATGATCAGTTTGAGTATGCTTTACATGTTGTCCATGATGAACCATTAAGCCTTGAAGAAGCCATGAAGTCGAATGATAATTCGAAGTGGAATTGCGCTATGGAAGAGGAGATACAGTCTTTGCAGAAGAACAAGACTTGGGATTTGGTACCACTACATCAAGGAAGCCGAGCCATAGGTTGCAAGTGGGTGTTCAAGCTGAAAGACGATGGTAGATACAAGGCAAGATTGGTAGCCAAAGGGTTTTCACAAAAAAAAGGGTTGGAGTATGATGAAATATTTGCTCCAGTTGTTAGACAAACTTCGATTCGAATCCTACTTGCGATAGTTGCTGCTCACGATTTGGAGTTAGAACAACTTGATATGGAGACTGCTTTCTTGCATGGTGATTTGGAAGAAACCATTTACATGAAGCAGCCAGAAGGATTTATTGTAGATGGAAAATCAGATTGGGTATGCAGGTTGAAGAAATCTCTTTATGGTCTAAAACAGTCGCCTAGACAATGGTACAAAAGGTTTGATTCTTTTATGCTTTCACATGGTTTTAATCGTAGTACTAAAGATGCATGTGTTTATTTCAAGCATTTAAAGAATAGTAATTGGGTGTATTTGCTTTTGTACGTAGATGACATGTTGATTGCTTCTAAGGATAAAGCTGGAGTTGATGAGTTGAAGTTGAAATTAAAAGCGGAATTCGAAATGAAAGACCTTGGAGAAGCAAAGAAAATTTTGGGGATGGAAATCCAAAGAGATAGAAAGCTTGGACTTTTGAGACTTACTCAAAAGGAATACATTCAAAAGGTGCTTGCTCGGTTTAGCATGGATGGAGCAAAGGCTATCAGTACACCCATGCCTTTGCATATACAGCTCTCTAACAAAGGCTCTCCGATCTCAGAAAAGGATAAGGCCTACATGAAAAAGGTGCCTTATGCGAGTGCGGTAGGTAGCTTGATGTATGCTATGGTGTGCACTAGACCTGACATTGCTCAGGCTGTTGGATTAGTTAGTAGATATACAGCAAATCCGGGAAAATCGCATTGGGAGGCAGTGAAGTATATTTTTAGATATCTTAGAGGAACATCAGATTATGGTCTTGTCTTTGGCGGCAGAAATAAAGATTTCAACTTGAATGGATTTTGTAATTCAGACTATGCCGGATATAAAGATAGAAGGAAGTCAACCTCAGGCTATGTGTTCACTCTTGGAGGAACGGCTATTAGTTGGAGAGCGAGGTTGCAGACTATAGTTGCTTTGTCTACTACAGAGGCAGAGTTGATAGCTGCAGTTGAGGCAGCTAAGGAGGCACTTTATTTGAAGAAGTTGTTGTGTGATTTGGGCTTTGTACAAGATAATTGTTTGGAGAATTGTGATAGTCAGAGTGCAATTCATTTAGCTGAAAATCTGGCTTTCAGCTCTAGAATAAAGCATATAGAGGTAAGAGAGTCTTTCCTTATCTTCATGAATGAAGAGAAGTTAGTTCGCCTTCAGAAGGTTCATACAAATGACAATGCAGCAGATATGTTTACGAAGGCCTTACCTGCTACTAAGTTCGAGCATTGCTCGAACTTGATTCACTTGATGAAGTGCTAGGTGCCACATGGTGGCACTATGGGGAAGAGAGTAACTTGGTTGAAGTTAAGAGAAGATGTGGCATTCTTCTTGTATGAAGAGATATGAGTTTATTTTTTTAGCTGCACAACGTCTGCCTTATTTTTTTTTGAGTGTTTCCAACACTTTGTTGGTGGGCGGTGGCCTTGCCGGAGTTCATTAACAAAGTGCAATGAGAGGTGGCTTTTGCAGGAACTCATTGGGAAGCATTCATTTTGGAGTATCTTGGTTTGGAAGAGATATTGTATCAAGGTGGAGATTATTAAGATTTTTTTGGTGATACAATATTTCCAAAATTAATAGATTTTGGAGATATTCTCGGTATTTAGTTACCCGTTCTGTGCATGAAGGAAATGGAAAGAGAAATTAAAGAGATAGGGATGTGGAGATATTTGCTATATATATTTGATTGCCATATTTTATAAAAGGAATCAAATAGGGAAATAATTGATTGATGGAGAAAATGGAATATTATCAATCAATTACACGGCAAGGCAATTAATGGGAATATTATTATTCCATGAATTGATTTATTTACATAAATCAATTGCTTCATCCCTAAGTAACTTTTCTCTATATATAAAGAGAGGCATAGAGAATGTTAAGATATCAGATATGAGAGAACAATCTCTTGTTTATTTTTCTTCATTTCTTTACTCTGTAATCTCTTCAAATAGTAATAAATCTCTTCCCCATTAAAGTGGACGTACACTATCTCGCGATGGTGGAACCACTATAAATCTGTGTGTTCTCTCTTGTCTCTATATATATTTTTTCTGTGATCTATAACTATCTGTTTGTTCTATCACGCCAAATTGCAAGATCCTATTTTTCTGCTGAGAGGGATTGATCACCCCTCCCCCTAACAAACTTCTGTCGACGAGCACTGGTAAAGTCAATAAAGAATGTTAATTAATCTAACGTCCTACTAAGGTATGTGAAATTTAAATCAATTGTCGACTAACGGACACTCTTAATGCCGAAGACCAAGAATCATGCACCGCTTATAACATGCCTAAGGCAATTCACTTTCATTTATGATGCCTACAGTAAACCAGCTGGGCTTCAACATATATCTGACAAACCTCAACTACGTCAAGTTGAAACGTATGGGAACTGCATCATAGTGGTAAGACACATTGAAACTTAACCCTGTTGAATTAGTTCAACAAAACTTGCAACCCAAACTTATAACAAAACAAGCTTCCACATTCATTTGTGCTAACTTGGCAACAAAGGCTGGCCATTTTGATTTTCAAAATGATCAACAGTTTGATTAACTAGTGATCATACTAATTATGCAGGTTTCTCGTAACCTGTTTAAATGGATTAAAGGAATAGGTTATGCTGATCATTATGAGTGAGCACTTACGAACAGTCTATTGGGCATTCAAAGAGAAGTTGAGCCCAGCATTATGATCTACATGCTTCCGCTTGGGCCTGGAATGCCCAAAGCTTGCTGTAATGGTGTTAAATAAGCAGAACGTATGCACAAACATGTGATGCTTCCATAACAGCACCAGGTGATTCATGGAATTGAGGTTCCATTCACCAGTTCGCTAGTTAACTAAGAAATTTCCCCTATATTCATAAAAACCGTTGTAGGACGAAATTGCAGATAGTCATTCTTACCATCCAACAAAATCAATTAGATTAGTCTGACGAGTAATACTTCGACTGCTTTATGTATTAGAACAACATACAGGTGAAGGGAAACTTTTTAAATACTGACAAACAATTGCTCACGAAGAACACTTGATCGGTCACAATGCTAAAATTAAATATGTGCCTGCACAAGTGAAGTCGGTCGTCAATACACCATCAAATCAACAACAGCGATTTCTAAAGCTGCAGTCGATCAACTGTCCAACCCAACCTCGAATTCGTGTGTAGATAGTAAGATGCAAGGGTCCTGACTGGATGAAGAATCGGTTTTCTAAAAAGCTATTGTCGAGAATCTGGAAACGGAGTAAATTCAGTGGTTTTTTTCCTTCCTCCTTTTAGGAGAAAGCGATGAAGAGAAGTATTTTGGTAATAAACATTAGAGCGGAAGAAATGAAAATGGACTTGTAAGGATTTGAGGGAGATTCACGGGCATTTTCCATTTGGATGTTTGCCCATACAAACATGCACAAGAAATACGTATCGAATACGACCAATTTAAAAAAAAAATAAACATACAACATAGGGAAAAAAATTCGTGTTTTGAAAAGTAATGGAAGCACGAGAAACAATTCATCATTCTGTCATCCTTTTATCCCCTCAGTCATTCCTTCAGTTTCCTTCAACCGTCTCCATCATTACTTCACTCCTCTCATATTTGACATACAAAGCAAAAAACCCAAAATTAATTTTTAAACCAAACACTTCCTTAGGGTTTGGAAGTGAATATGAGTAATAGGGATTTGAAAAAATAACAAATATGAGAGGAGAAGGAAAAATTTTACTGCTATTTTTTTTCGGAGGCCTTGTGATAACATGTAAAATTAGCCATTTTCAAATCCAATCTGTTAGACAACAGTAAAGAAGAAGAATTTAATACTCTCCCATTAATTTTAGGTATTTCATCCTCTCTCCTTAATCCTCTCGATGTATTTTATTTTCCTTTTAATTTATCACTATTATTACAATTTTTTATCAATTTCCGCAGTTATCATTTTACATTTAAATATCAATATTTAATAATTTTTACAATTATTCTCAAAATTCTCCAAAATTTTATTATATTAAGTCCATATATTAAAATTACTTAAGTGATCAAAATTTTGAAATTTTTAAATAAATCCAGTTAACAAATAATCATTATTTGGTATAACAAGTCCTAATAGATGATAATTCAATGTGTTGTATACTACACTTAAATTGATAAAAATTATAGAACTAATAATTCATTCAATTCATATAACTCAAAATTTCTATCTTTAGTTCTCTTACATTATACCAATTCAAGTTTACATAATTTATTTCTTTCTACAAATAGTGCTTAATTATAAAGAAATATATACATTGATTTTCTTTCTAGAGTTGTTATTTTATTGTAAACAAGCATATACAAAAAAATTCTTTCTAAAACATGTTTTATTACAAACATATTCAATGTTTTTTCTTTACAAAATTGGTAAGTCAAGTGAATTCTTTATCATTAAAAATTATTTTTGTAAGAATAATATTGAGTTAATTATCAGTGATGAATAACGTAGTTTGTTATTTAGAAAAACAGTGAATATTTTCAGTTAATACTTTTTGTAAAAAATTTAAATTTTAGTTATGTATATTTGTAATTTATGTTAATTAAAGGAGAAAATATATAGTATTTTGGCTAGAATTTTTTTTCTTTGGTATTTTATTGTTATTTTGTGGCAAATGTTAATTATTTTTTTATTATATAGTAAAATTATTGAGGTATGAAACAACGATTTAAAAACCAAGTTATAATATTACATAATTAAATAATAATACGATTTGTAATGTTTTTTTAATCAACATTTCTTTTAGTTGTTAAATAAATATTTTATATCACTTAGATAATATAATATACTTATTTTTTATGTTGATATTAACTGCAAGAGCTTTAACTGCATAAAAATAGTTTGTTGGTAAGGCATTTCATTTTCCTTTTCCTAAATCCATTGCTAAAAAATGCGATAAAATATTACACTATACTCTTCTTAATACCACACTTTTTAAGGAGATACCAAATGCATCATTTTTGACATTTTTGCATGGTGAACAACCGCTGATCAACACCATTTTCCACGATAATCAATTGCCGAACAACAATAGTTTGGTGGTTGTTGGCTATGGAAAACGTTGTTGGTCGGCGGTTGCTCACTGTGCGAAACGAATTTCGCGGTGGTTGATTGTCATGTGAAATGAATTTGGTATAAGAAAGCATACAAATTTTATAGCATTTATTATTTTTTCCCTCTGGTATTAGGAAGGGGAAAACTGGGTGCCCTTAGTAACACACTAAAAATATACTGGTTCGTTACTATTAAACATTCATTTTTAGGTAATTTTGTCTTGTTTTTATGTAATATTTGAAATTCAATAAAATATCATTTACCTTTTGAACAAATGTACTAAAAATTAGATGTTAAACTCAAAATTTATGTATATAAATATTTATATGTTGAAAATTATAAAAAATATTTATTCTGAAATTAATTAAGAATACTAACTTTTATTTATTTTCTTAACAAATATTAAATGTTAAAGTAAAATAAATCAATCTCATACTCATTATTATCGACGAAAGGACAATTTAATTTTTATATCAATATAAAAATCATAACTCACATGACAAACTTTAAAATTAATAAATTTAGTACATAACTCGATTATTTTAACAAATTTACCCACAATAAATCCAATTCTTTGAAAATACAATTATTTTTTCAAAACATACCGTGTGCAATGCACGGGTTACACACTAGCTGATTTAAAAATCTATTATATAATAGTGAAGCAGAAGTGTGACGATCCACATTTCGGAAGGTTTAAATCGACAATAATCCACACATGTCCGACTTAAACAACTCGAAACGTAGATGATCATTGGGGTTAAATAAGAAAAATAAGAAGAGAAGAAGAAAACAAAACATAGAATCTCACAGCGGAACTATAAAATATTACAGTCAAATAAGCAATTCATGAAGTTGTTTACTATACATTTGATTTAATCCATACATATTTATCAGAGTTATATATATACATCAGGGATAAATAATCAATACAGGAGAATAGCATGATGCAGGGGATAATAATAATAGTAATATACCAAATCTTCATCTTTGTCCTTTGGAGAACAATCTTCAATACGCTAAAAACTCAGGACTGACCCGAGCGTAATGGAAAGACAAAACATTCGAGTCAGGACTAAAATACTCTTCTGTAAGTCAAATCAATATCATAAAATATGACTGCAATAACTTAAGAGATGTTACGGGATTTCCATCTTCTAAGGATCCGTTAAATTATTTATATATAATAGTGTACGCTATAATAGGTAATGTATCAGTAAAATAAATATCAAAATAGCATTAAGGCTTTACATTGGTCTGCCTTAACACTTTTTTACAGTTTTAAACCAAAGTCATAATGGGCTCGTATATGGGTAAGTATGACAAGACACGTGAGGCAATGCCTAAGGTAAGATTCTACCAGTTTACCCTTTTTGGCTGGTCGCAACCCATCCGTGGCCGACTACGATAATCGATCCAACCGACAAAAGGTGCACCCATCGAATACGAAATCACAATAGTAATACGAGGGATCAACATCGCTAGAGGTAGCTAACCTCAATGGCTAGACATAGGCTCTTGTTTTAGTCGTTTTAATTATGACACGAGTGTCAAGGCTATCCATCATCATTTTTTTACTTCATTCCAGTAAACGTCGTCAGTTCGACAACTGCATTCTGGATATCATCCATTGATGTGCACGTAAATGTGCATATTTTTACCACCATATTTAATCTATTTAAATTGAATAAATGATCATATTGGGTATTTTAACTTGTTTAAACCAAAATTCATATTAATTCTAAGTTGTCACATATCCATCTTCATATAGGGGCAAAACAATTATTTTTGTGCATATATTAAATTGAGAAAATTTAATTGAAAATTTCTATATTATTTTGTAAGAATTTAAACTCAATTATAAGTGGTTTCATGAAGGGATATGCATGCACAATGAAGATACAAAAGAATGAAGATATAAATAATTCAAAGTGAAGAACATGGAGGACCCCACCCACTTACATTGATTTTCAGTTAGAAGCTAATGCACATGCTAAAAGGCCATTAAAGCTTCATGTACATTTAAGTGGGGGATTATTGAAGCTAATGATAACTTGCCCACCACACTTCCTACAAGGGCATTTTGGGCATTCCCCAAAAATATGAATTAGAGTTTAACACATATATAACCCTTATGTTTCATGTAACTCTTCTCTCTTAGTCTCTCTTAGGCCTCCTTCTCTTTAGTTTAGTTTAGAACAAATAAAAGAAAGCTCTCTTTCTCTTTTCATGGCTACTTAGACATTTTTATTTCTTGTAATTTTTCTTTTCTTTCTTATGCAATTCAATATATGCTCTTTACATTTACATGCCCTCTTTCTTGTGTTGTAGTGTAGATTTACTTTTATGCAAGTAGAGTAGTTTTCTTTTCATTTGCTTTCATTTTTCATTCTTTTTACTTTCATGTTGCTAGCTACATTTGTTAATCAAATAACAAATATGAGAGGCAAAGCCCCTTCAATTTAGGGGTAATGAAGCTCTCTAATTATGCATCTTCAACTATTTGTTAATTCATGCTCTCTTTTTGTGCTTAATGATGATGATAGAAATGGTTTACTAGTTGTTTTTGTTTTGAATTTGATAGCCTATATTATTGGCACCAAATAGGCTATGCTTAAACAATCATTAACACTAATTGCTTTTTTATCAAAATATGAATATGGAAAAAGAAAGTGATTTGAAATTAAAATTTGATGGTCTATATTTCTAATCAATAGTAAATAGGCCATACTTAAAATAGATTTCATTTTCATTTTCTTTGTCAAGTTTCATGAAAGTTAGTAAGTGCTTTAAGTGATGTGTTATAGTTTGATGGCTTATGTTGGCTAATCAATAGCACAAATATGTCATACTTATGATAAGCACATCAATTAAAGCACTAATGACCATAAAATAGAGATCATGATTTCATATGTGTTGAACTATATGATCTAGAGAGTGAATTTATTCTCTAAATTGCCATTTAACTCTAATATTTGCATCTCTCTTCTTTTAGTTAGTTAGCTAAATTTCTAATTCTCTTGCTTAACTTTCACTCGACTTTGGTTTAATTTGATTGAATAGATTTTTAAAATCAACAATTCTCCGCGGATCGACCCGTAATCGCCATGTACTTCAATAGTACGCCGTGCGTTTGCGGTATAAATTTGATTTAAAATACACTTAGGAATTTATTTAAAATAAAATTTACCTACTATATAATTACCCTACATTAAACAAATTAAGTTCAAAACATTTAATTTCATAATCTTTTGGTTTGAAATTTGCTTTGAAAACTTATTCAAAAAATTCTCTTTTAAAAACTTGATTAATTTCATACATTTCAGAAAAAAATACTCGGGCCCAAACCCAAAATACCTGATTACAAACTCAGGCCATACTCCATCTTCCTCGACCTCTCTTCCACTCTATTTAATAAAAAAAACTTTGTTAATAACCTTATTGTTCAGACTCGAGTCCAACCCGATACCAACTCGAGCCAAATCCAAATCTTTCCCAACTCTCTTACTAACTACAACAACACTCAAACCTGACACACGAACACACGTGCATGTGCACATCGAGACGACACCATTCCGATCCCTCGACAACAACGTCGACTCGAATAGGGTCTTAAACCCTACTTCGCCGTCATTCAGCCACCACGCTGCGTAGAAAAATCTGTGGCCATTTTTCCCATGATCATCGACCCACTAGCAACCTTCGGCCCCAACCCTAAGGCTACAGAACCTCGCGCCCACCAGATTTAGACGAAAAACTCAAATTCTGATAATCTTTGATTCATTCCCAAATACCTACTTAAAAGTCACAATACTCCCACCAAAAATCATCAAATTCGAAGATGAATTGAATCATGCATGAGAAACATGTAATTTACACAATTGATTTTTGACCTGTTTTGATTTTTCATTGTTCCAGATAATTATACTTACTAGTTTCACTTGAAAACATTTTTAAAAATAGGATTTCATGTTTACAAACACATTTCCTTTAAACATCATAAGCTATAAGTAATTGAGTGAAAAGAAGTAAAATTTTAAATGAAATTTTGGTCTATGATAACAACCAGAGACATGCATTTACACATATAGGCATGCATACAGTATTCAACCTATATTCCAGACAAACACATTCATACCACTATGTAAATCATATTCAAGTCATTTCCACAATCATATTTTACATGCACAGTGATATAAAGAGAATTCGGTTTAAAAGAAATGATGTTTACTCACTAAGAAACTTGGAACTGAGAAGCAGGGTTTTGAACTGCAACTTAATCTTGATCTTCTAAGTTGAACTTTGAATCTTGCTTTGGTTTAGTTAAAACTTGAGGTAGTTTGATTTAGCTTCTTTTCTTTTTTTGGTTTTTAGTTTTGGTTTCTTAGTCTATAATTTGTTTGTTTTTAAAATGAAAGAAAAGAAGACATTTTGCTATATATACAATAGTGTATTAAAATGAAGAAACAATTTTATTTTGACACTTGTTCATAAAGCCACTTTACTAGCTTACAAATGCCTAAAGCAAATATTTTATATTTTTATATATTTTTATTTATATCTTTTATATTTTCTTTTTATATGCTTTATATTTAGACTTTTATATTTATCCTTTTTTTAATTTTAAACTAAGATTATTAATATTTTAAATCAATAACTAAATATATATACACTAGTGTTTTAAAAAAATGTAGAATTTTAAATTATTTTTAAGATATTTACTTTGAATTTCAGATCATAGTTTTATTCACAAACCATATATATGAATATTAATATATTTTATTTGCTTTGAAATGATAAGTTTCGCAAATTTAAATATTTATATTAGAAGAATATCAAATTAATATTTATTTCTAGATATTTTTAATTATCAGAATTATATGTTCAACTTATAAATCAATATTTTTAATAATTTAATCCAGTTAATTACCAATTAAAAGATGCCCAAAAATCCAGGTTGTCACGACACCTATGGTTGTCAGATCTTTGGATATTAAAATGGACCCTTACCGCCCAAAAGAAGATGATGAAAATGTGCTCGGTCCAGAAGTACCATATCTCAATGCCATTGGTGCATTATTATGTTTATCCCAATGCACAAGACCAGATATTGCATTTTTAGTAAATCTTCTTGCAAGATACAGTTCAACACGAACTAAAAGACACTGAAATGGTATAAAACACATCATGAGATATCTTTGTGGAGCGAAAAATTTAGGCTTGTTTTATTCTGACATAGGTAGGAACCCAAATCTACTTGGCTATGCTGATGCAGGTTATCTTTCTGATCCACATAAAGCAAGATTACAAATTGAATATGTGCTTAGTAACAGTAATCCAGCTATTTCATGGCGATCTATGAAGCAAACGTTAATAGCAACATCATCCAATCATTTTTAAATTCTAGCACCACATGAAGCAAGTCAATAATGTATTTGGTTAAGATCATTAATTGAGCATATTCAAAATATGTGCCAACTCCCTTCAGCTATAAAAGAATCAACTATTATTTACGACGACAATGCAGCTTGTGTAGCTCAGATTCAGGCAGGTTACATCAAGAGTGAAAGGATGAAACACATTTCTCCTAAGTTTTTCTTCACACGAACTACAATAGGACAACAAAATAGAGGTAAAACAAATCCAGTCCCAGGAAAATCCGACAGATCTATTCACAAGGCACTTTCAAAATCAACGTTTCAGAAGATGGTATATAAAATTGGTATGCTTCGGATGGATCAACAGACTAACTGAATATTGCATTACAAATCAGGGGAGCATTCAAAGTATGCTATAATTTACTCCTTTTCCTTCACTAATATTTTTCCCATTCGGTTTTTTTAGTAAGGTTTTGTTAAGGCGTTATTTTGGTCCAAAAGCATCAACCCTCATAATGTCGTAGGCTTTTAATGAAAAAATTATTCTTATCGGGAGCATATTCAAGGGGGTGTTGTAATATATATTAGTAATACGGGTGAATATGCTAAATGGCAAAGGACATTATTATAATCTCCGTTGCATTTAAAGTCTTAAAAATGAACTCATTTGTATTATATAGATATCTAAATGAATAAAAATGTCTTCTCTCTTTAGTAGCTTCTATTCTTATTTTATTTTATAACATTTTTAATGTTTTTTTCCACTGACTATGGCTAATGTTGCAAAGGAAAATAAGGAAAATTGGTTTGGTTTTTGGATCATTTGAGATGTTCGATTGGAGTTGATCTGCCTTTAGTTTTTATTTCGGATAGAAATTGAAGTTTGCTTTTAAGTATTCCTAAAATTTCATATGGCTTTCCATTCATCTTGTTTATATCATATGCAAAGTAATGTTGCTACAGCTGTAAAGAGTGGAAAGGAGCTTTGAGTAGCACATTTGTCGGAACATTTTGCCATATCTTGTACTCCTTATAAATTTCAAAAATCTATGACAAAATATAGACAAATTGGAGATGAAAACATTGTTGGATTCTTAAAAGATAAGCCTCTTAATCATTGGGTTGATGTATTTTCTCTCGGTAATCGCTATGGTGAGAATAAATCAAACGTTGGAGAGTGTTTTAACTCCTGGATTGTGAAAGAAAGGTATCTCCCTATTACTTGTTGTCTTGATGGAATCTGAATTAAACTTATGACTCAAACATCGAAGTGTAGAGAAGAGGCATCTAGTTGGACAACCATACTGTCCTAAAATGGAGAGTCATTTATTGAAATTAAAAGCAGGATTTGAATGGAACGTTTCTCGATCTTCTATTTATGTTTTTAAGTATATTCCTCTATTTCTCACAAAGTTGATTTTAAAAATCATATGTGCCCTTGTAACTAATGGAGAGCCGTTAGGTTTCCTTGTGCACATGCATTGAAGTGCATTACCATGTCCAAACTTAATGTCTACGATTTTATTGAATATTATTTCACAACAAAGGCTTATCATTCTTCTTGCTCGCATGTTATCAATCATATTCCTACTTTTGATAAAAATGATATTGTTTCTGAAGGATCTTCTATTGTTCATCCTATTAAGGCTATTCGTGGAGCTGGTAGATCTAGTTTAACTGACTTGGTCGGTTGGATGTTTTTCAAGGGAAGCAAAATAAGTGCGGAAAGTGTAAGAAGTTAGGTCATAGCCATAGAAGTTGTCCATTGAGTGGTTGAATGTTTTTAAATTTGTTATGTCATATTTTCTTATTTGTTTTTGAAGGTAACTATATTTTAGCTTATATGTTGTATTGAGATATTCTTTGATCCTAGAATTTAAAAACTAGTGTATGAACAATATTTTTGTTTTTATGTTGCTCTTTGACTATTAATATTAGGTTATTTCTGTGTTGCTAGTAAGTTCATTTATGTTTAATTCAATATCACCTACCATGGTTGACGTATAAATTAATAGGATTATTATAATATTATATTGTATTGATTTATTGGTTGGTATGGGAATATATGACATTATGTTGATGAAATTTTTATTTTTCCTGTAAATTAACTATCGTTTCTTCTAAAAAATTTAAATTTAATTTTATGACGTACTTGTTATTATTTTTCATACAGGAAATTTTCTTCAAGGACACATTTTGCGGCTTTTTTTATGAAGGACAGCCCATAAATATTTTTCTTCAAAGGACAAATTATCGTTTTTAGTTTTCCAGCCCAATTCTCGTGCGCTTATTCTTCTTCTTCATTCGATCAAAATTTTGAGTCGCGACCAAATATCTTTCTTCTAAATGTAATATCAATCAGCGTTATTCGTTTACTTCAATTTCGTCCACTTCAACGATTATTATTTTTTTCTTTCGTTCTTTTGTTGATCTCGTTCTTTTCGTATTTGTACGGTGATCTTGTTTTTCTCAGGTATGCTTATATCATTCTGTTTTTTTGACGTTTTTCTATTCGAGTTAAGTAAAATTGTTCGTGATTTATAATTGTGTTTATTATTATGAATGATATGCAGTCTTGTTCTTCTCCTTGTTTTTTCATTCGTCGATGGATGATTGTGGAAGTACCAGCCAGTTTTTTATTGTTATACTCGTTTCTTTATGCAGTGTTGTTTTGTAGTTACTTTTCATTTGATTTATTTTGCATTTTCTTGCATTAATGTTGGGATGATTGGAGAAGTATCGTTGGTTAGGTTGTATATAAATTTGTGATTGAGTGGAAAACTATTGTATTTTAGGTTCAGTTTCTGGGTATCATTTTTATATTTTCTTAGTATCATTTTTTTTATCAGTATCTAGGTGTCGTTTTTATCTACGGTAGGTATCAGTTTTGTAAAATTGAATAATTACTGTTCTGAATCGTACATATTTTTACTAATGTTTATTTTTTATTTTTTTGGCAGTGGGGATAACAGCCTTCTTTGTTTGTTTGTGTTGAATAATAATACTTTTAGCACTCGATTGTTTATCGATTGCTCTTTGTATGATTTGAAGAATGAGATATGTCAATATTGGTCTCAATTAACTCCTTCTTCTATTCAGATTTCTTATGTACTTGAGGACAAAGTTATTATGGTTGACACTGATTCTGATATTCAGAGCATAATTTGTTTTTAGTTACACAAGAAAAGTTCTTTCTTTGGTTTTACTGTTAAGGTTAAGGGTTGTGAATTGGAAGTTGTTGATGGTGCTTCTATTTCAAGTTCATCCTATGTTCCTGCTTCTTCATCTTCTATTGTATCTGTCTGTTCAAATGTTGTTGTTAATGGTAAAAGTTATTTAAAAGATATGTTGAGGAGAGGGTCGACATTAAGCATTTCCATTATTGTTGGTTTTTGTTTTGGAGGCGCTGAACATTTTAGAGAGTTTTTGATGGCATATCAAATTCAAAAGGGGTATGAATTAGTATTTTTAAAGAATTGTACTACAAGAGTTACTGTGATTTGCTCTTCATATAAGGATTGTTGTCTTTTCAAAGTCCATGCTTCCTGTGATTCTGGAGAATTGAAAAGGTTCTTTATGAGAAATTTGGTTCCTGATCAGTCTTGTGGGGCTGGTCTTAGACATGTGAATAATCCACATATATCTAGTTCTTTTGTTAAATCGATGATTATCGATGAGATCCGCGATTGTCCAAGTAAAAGGCCTAAGGATATTATACTTGATTTTAAAAGAGAATACAATTTTCAGTTGTCTTATGTTTATTCTTATCATGGGAAACAATTTGCATTGATGGAGTTGCACGGTAATGATGCTTTGTCTTATAATGATTTGAGTTGGTATTTGGAAGCAGTGAAAAAATCTAATCCAGATAGTTATGTTGATATGGATGTTGATCCTTGTAGTAATGAATTTCAAAGGGTGGTTATTGCTTTTGGCGCTTGTTTACTTGGTTTCAAGCCTTGTCGTCCTATGATATTCTTAGATGCTACTCACTTGAAGAGACGTCATGGTGTATTGATGGTGTTGCTGTTGAATTTGGATGATTCAAATATTCATTAAAAGGGAAAGAAATTAATTAATTGATTCAATCAAATCAATTAATTTAGCTGATATATGGAAGGATATTTTAAGGAAACTAATTAATTAGTAAATCAATTAATTAGTCTGCTATATGAAGAAATAAATTATTAGGCATGGAGAATAAAGGAAAGATATGAAAACGAAGATTACGCCATCTATTTATACTAAAATCCAATCACGCAAATTGGAAAGATATCTGCGTAATCAGGAAATTGATTTGCTTAATCTCCAAGCAACCCTTCATTATCAAGTCTATATAAATGAAGAAACTTTATCTTCATATGAACAAGCAAGTGTAGTATCCACCATTATTCTTTCCTCTCTCTTTTGTACTCTTTTCTTTAGTGAAATAAAAAGTTGTTGGGTCTCCGTTGACGTAGGATATTCATATCCGAACCACGTTAAATCTTCTGTGTCTTCTATTTCTGTTATTTTTTCTGTGGACTGCATAATTCCTTTAAGTGTCATTGGTATCTAAATAGACAATACTAGATTCTGAACAAATAACCGCTTCCGCTCGAATAAAACAAAAATTCACTACAGTTTGGTATCAGAGCTAGTTTTATTGTTTCTGTTTGGATATTAATGGCTACTTCTAGTAAGTCTGTTGGCAGATCTGGTGTCAATTATGGAGTAACACGTTTTGACGGAAAAGGAGATTTTGGTACTTGGAAGATGAAGATGGAGGCTGTATTGAAGAAGGAGAAGACTTACAAGGTTGTTTCTGCGCCTGAGAAATTGAAAGATATTGATGCAGCTGATTTGGAAGAGATGGGAGATGAAGCTCTTACAACAATTCAGTTGAGCCTTTCAGATGAAGTTCTTAGAGAATTCTCTCAAAAGAAGACGGCGAAAGAATATGGGATGCATTATCAGATGCATATCAAGACAAGTCTCTCACTAATCGGATTATTCTTCAGCAACAACTTTATTCGTTCAAGATGAAGCCTAGAGCTGATCTCATGGAGCATGTAGATGATTTGACGACTTCGATTATGAACCTGAAGGCAGCGGAAGTTGATATTACTGATGAGGCTCAAGCTGTGATCCTCTTATGTTCCTTGCCTAAGGAGTATACTGCTTTTGTTAATTCCATGATTTATGGCCGCAGTAAAATTAGCTTATCTGATGTAAATGCTGGTCTTCATAATGAAGTATTAAGAGGTAGATTGGCGAGCACTAGCTTGGATATTGATACTAAAGGCTTAACTGTTCAGAGAGGTAGAGGCCAAAGCAGGACGAAAAAAGGTGGAGGACGGAATTATTCACGGTCTCAATCTAGGGGGCCTAAGAATTTGACTTGCCATTATTGTAAAAAACCAGGGCACTTCATAGCACAATGTCCCAAGCTTGAAGGTTGAAGAAAAGATCCAAAGCAAGCTTCAGCTTCTACAGCAGAGAAATCATATACAGAAAGTGACACTGATGTATTTACAGCTTCTGGCTCTTCTGGGAAGAGCAACTTATGGCTGATTGATTCTGGCGCATCCTATCATATGGCACCTGATAGGAACTGCTTTTTCACTTACCGTGAAATTGATGGAGGAGAAGTTCTGATGGGAAATGATGCTTCTTGCTGTATGGTGGGTGTTGGTAGCGTGATGATTAGGATGTTCGATGGTGTTATTCGTACGATCACCGATGTTAGACATGTACCTGATTTGAGGAGAAGCTTGATTTCTGTTGGGGCGTTAAGTAGACTTGGCTTGAAGATTGTAGTGGAAAGAGAGAAAATGAAGATATCGAAGGGTTCCATGATTGTTATGAGAGGTGTGAGGGAAGGAAATCTTTATCTACTAAAGGGCACTACTGTAATTGGTGAATCAGCTTCTGTTACATCTGTTGATTCAGATTCTTCCAGATTATGGCACTTATGGATGGGTCACATCGATGAGCGCAGCATGGATGAGTTGAGAAAACGAGGATTGATTGATGGAGTTCATCATTCAAAACTTGGTTTTTGTGGAGGATGTGTTCTTGGAAAGCAGACGAAGATTTCTTTTGGTACAGGAGAGCATAAAGCGAAAGCTGTCTTGGAGTATGTTCATACAGATGTCTGGGGTCCCTCCCCTTGTCCGTCTTTAGGTGGAGCCAGATATTTTGTTTCATTTATAGATGATTTCTCTCGTAAAGTATGGGTATACTTTCTTTAGTCATAGAGTGAAACCTTTGCCAAGTTTCGGAAGTGGAAATCTATGGTTGAGAAGCAGTCAGGGAAGAAATTGAAAGTTCTCCGTTCAGATAATGGCGGTGAATTTGTATCACAGGAATTCATCGATTATTGTGAGTCTGAAGGCATTAAGAGGCATTACACCACACCAGGCAACCCCCAGTCTAATGGAGTTGCAGAAAGGATGAATCAGACATTATTGGAGAGAACAAGATGCCTTAGACTGACTGCTAAATTGAAGAAGGGATTTTGGGCTGAAGCTTTATCTATGGAGGCTTTCCTCATCAACCGCACACCTTCCACTGCCTTAGATATGAAGATCCCTGAAGAAGTATGGAAAGGAGAGCCTGTCAGCTATTCATTTCTCAGAGTGTTTGGTTGCCCAGCTTATGTGCATGAGAGCAAAGGGAAGCTGGAACCTAGAGCTCGCAAGTGTATTTTTCTAGGTTATAGGAGAGGAGTGAAGGGATATAGGTTGTGGTGTCCTATTAGCAAGAAGATCGTTATGAGCAGGCATGTGACTTTTGATGAGAAGGCTATGTTGAAGGTGGAGTCTTTCTCATCGGATGACAATGAGAGGACATGTGAAGAATACCAGACACAAAGCAAGTCATCTGTCGATTCTTTCCATAGACGTTCAAATGGTGTTTCCGATGACACTGTGGTTGATGAGGATAATATTGATGTTGGTACAGAGGATCAAACTCAAGGTGGAGCTCATTCGGAACCTAGGCCTATCAGACAAAGAAGAAAGCCTAAGTGGCTTGATGAGTTTGTTGGATTGAGTATCGAAGATATTAACTTCGATGATATAGCAATGTATGCTTTGAATGTTGTCCATGATGAGCCTTGTGATTATAGAGAAGCTATCGCATCAGTTAACGGTTCCAGTTGGTTAGTTGCTATGGAGGAGGAGATTGAATCATTGCAGAGAAATCATACTTGGGATTTGGTGCCTCTTCCCACCGACAAGAGAGCTATTGGATGCAAGTAGATCTATAGAGTGAAAGACGGCGAAAATGGTAATCTCATATACAAGGCAAGGTTAGTCGCAAAGGGGTATGTTCACAAGAAAGGGGTAGAGTATCATGATATCTTTGCTCCAGTGGTTAGGCATACTTCTATTCGTATTCTTTTGGCATTGGTTGCTCATTATGATATGGAATTTGAGCAACTAGATGTCAAAACTGCATTCTTGCATGGTGATCTGGATGAGGAGATTTATTTAAAGCAGCCGGAAGGGTTCATTGACGGTAGCAGGCCAGACTATGTTTGCAAACTCAACAAATCTCTATATGGACTGAAGCAGTCTCCTAGACTATGGTATAAGAGGTTTGATAAGTTTATGCTTTCACAGGGATACTCCAAAAGTTTCAAAGACCAGTGTATTTATTTCAGGAGATGTGATGGTGATATGATTTATTTGTTGTTATATGTTGATGATATGCTGATTGCATCTCGGAGTATGGTCAGAATTAAGGAGTTGAAGTCGGAGCTCAGTAGAGAGTTTGACATGAAGGATTTGGGAAAGGCACAAAGAATATTGGGTATGGAGATAAGCAGGGATAGGAAGCGGAGAGAGTTAAGGCTCACTCAAGCTCAGTACATCGAGAAGGTCCTCGCTCGATTTGGAATGGAGAAAGCTAAACCGGTTGGCACTCCATTAGGCTCTCATTTTAAGTTGTCAAAAGACTTATCACCCTCATCGGAAGAAGACAAAAGGTATATGGCTGATATACCTTATTCTAGTGCTGTTGGTAGTCTTATGTATGCGATGGTGTGCACAAGAACAGATTTGGCCCATGCAGTGGGTGTTGTGAGTCGATATATGTCTAACCCAGGCAAAGAGCATTGGCAAGCTGTGAAGTGGATTATTAGATATCTTCGAGGCACTTCTTCGGTGGGCTTGTTATATGGTGTAGTGGATGGTGACATCTTTCTTAGAGGATACTGTGATTCTGATTACGCTGGGGATAGAGATGCTAGGAAGTCAGTGTCGGGCTATGTTTTTACACTTGGCATAGGCTCGATTTCATGGAGATCAAAGCTGCAATCTATCGTAGCTTTATCGACTACCAAAGCAGAGTTGATATCAATTGTGGAAGCAACAAAGGAAGGATGTACTTACTTCAGTTGTTGGATGATCTTTCAATGGTGCAACGGACAATAGAGCTATTTCCAGACAGTCAGAGCGCGATTCATCTTGTAGAAAATCAAGCTTATAGTTCATGGACGAAGCACATTGATGTTTGAAGTTTCTTTCTTATGCTTGAGGAAGAACGAAGAAAGATCAAATTGATGAAGGTGAGTACTTTGGATAATCCTTCAGATATGATGACAAAGTCACTTCCTAAGGACAAGTTTGAGCATTGCTCAAACTTGATCAGTTTGATACCTGTTACTTGAGCACCATGGGGAGCTAGACCCAACAACTTATATGTTGATTATTTGATGATAAGGTGATGAAGAGAGATTGTTATATTTGAATCAAGGTGGAGTGTTGAATTTGGATGATTCAAATATTCATTAAAAGGGAAAGAAATTAATTAATAGATTCAATCAAATCAATTAATTTAGCTGATATATGGAAGGATATTTTAAGGAAACTAATTAATTAGTAAATCAATTAATTAGTCTTCTATATGAAGAAATAAATTATTAGGCATGGAGAATAAAGGAAAGATATGGAAACGAAGATTATGCCATCTATTTATACTAAAATCAAATCACGCAAATTGGAAAGATATCTGCGTAATCAGGAAATTGATTTGCTTAATCTCCAAGCAACCCTTTATTATCAAGTCTATATAAATGAAGCAACTTTATCTTCATATGAACAAGCAAGTGTAGTATCCACCATTATTCTTTCCTCTCTCTTTTGTACTCTTTTCTTTAGTGAAATAAAAAGTTGTTGGGTCTCCGCGGACGTAGGATATTCATATCCGAACCACGTTAAATCTTCTGTGTCTTCTATTTCTGTTAATTTTTTCTGTGGACTGCATAATTCTTTTACGTGTCATTGGTATCTAAATAGACAATACTAGATTCTGAACAAATAACCGCTTCCGCTCAAATAAAATAAAATAAAAATTCACTACAGTTGCTGGTGTTAATTTTTTAAAGGATAAGCCATTTGATAAGTGGGTGGATTTATTTTTTCCAGGGAAACGTTATGGTGAATATAGTTCCAATGTTGCAGAAAGTTTTAACAGTTGGATTTTAAATGAACGAGCATTGCCTATTACTTTGTGTTTAGATGGTATTCGTATTAAGATTATGGAACAAATGGCTAGAAGAAGAGAAGAATGACGTTTGTGGAGAACAAGTCTATGTCCTTCTATGGAGTTACGTTTAGATGAATTGATTGACGAAGGGTTTGGATGGGATGTATATAAATATTCTGATTTTTATTTTGAAGTGAAATCTCCAAACTCTCATTGTGTTGATTTGAAGGAGCGCATTTGTAGTTGCAACAAGTGGAAAATTACAGGATTTCCTTGTGCTCATGCTATAAAGCGTATGAACAAGTCTAAGTTGTCTGTATATGATTTTGTCGAGAATTATTTCACTGTTGATGCTTATCGATGTTCTTATGCCAATGCTATAAATCCTATTCCAAATTATGATAGGCCTATTGTTGATTGTAGCATACAAGATGTTATCAAGCTACCAAAGGAGAAACGTGGCGCTGGCAGACCATCAGTGAAGCGCAAAGGAGGATTTTCATAACAAGCAAAACAGATGTGGCAAGTGCAAGCAATTTGGTCATAATAAACGGAATTGTCAAGCTTCAAAGCGGATATGATTTGATTTTATATTTTTAATTTGTTTACAGTAATAAGTGTATTGAGACTTGTTTCAGTGGTCTATAGTAATTGAACCTTTTGTTTTTAATTTGTATTTAGTATAGCATATTATGGAATTGATTATAATTTCAGCTATTTTAGTATAGATGATAGTATCAGTTTTATGTTTTTGCAGTATGATTTCTGTTGTTTGTTTGTGGAAGTTTTGGTACCAATATCATTTTTAAAGTATCATTTTTTACAGTACCAAATATTATC
This sequence comes from Allium cepa, assembly GCA_030765085.1. Taxonomy (NCBI): domain Eukaryota; kingdom Viridiplantae; phylum Streptophyta; class Magnoliopsida; order Asparagales; family Amaryllidaceae; genus Allium; species Allium cepa. Next base: position 888,114,349 of record CM060937.1, on the reverse strand, counting down.
AGTTTATAACTGTATCAGTTTTTTTAAGTTTTGGTATCATTTTTGAAGTTTTGGTATCACTTTTACAGTTCTGGTATCAGTTAATTTGGTTGGTGATAATGTTTCATTGATTGGATATAAACGGTTTTATTACCAGTTTCTGTTTGTTTTTAGAATCAGTTTTGTGTATTATAATATGTGCTATAATTTACAGCAGTAGTCCTTAATAATTATAATAATATATGGTGTTTGCAAAACCTGATACCTGAACTAATTGTTGTTTCATACAGTATGTTGAGTTTAAGTTCTAACAAAACCGATACTATCAGTCATAAGATGTGATGCCCAGTTACTGTTTTGTATTGTAATATTACATGAAATTTGATAATATCATTTTACAACTGATAGTTGTATCATAAAACTGATAATATTATGTTGGATCCATAGTTGGATGATAGAACATACATTATTTAATCTTGTTATAATATAAACAACAGAAAAAGAAAAGAACATCACCACAATATATCATTCCAGGAGACCAGTATTGTTTTTAGAAGTAAAAGCAGCAGTGTTTTGCTTACAGAACAACATTTCTTCATAAGTATGAAATTACAACAGAACATCATTAATTCGCAGCTATACATTTCAACATAACAACATTACGTCACAGGTATCAAATTTAATTGTGAAATAATGCAATGTGAACTCATTTCCTTTCTTTTCTTTGTTCTTCTAGGCTTGACATGTATTTTGACAGACTCCAGCAGTGTTCATCGTCTGTTAATATTGCATGTGCAATTCTTGCTCTTGTTGATAATACATCTTTCTTTTCAATTTTCATTGGTATCCTGCTTCTGTTCAGCGAAATGATGAATATCATTACAAAAATCCCACAGTCAAGCCTGTTGAAACCAAGATGTAATATTAGTATAAATTTTCGTTTGCTTTATTAATAGGTTTATAATTAGTACAAAAATTTGAATTTTAGAAATAATGGTACAAGCATACAATATGGTTTGAATTAAAATATTTAGCAGTTATACTAGTGCACTATGTATTTATTTCTGTAGGTATCAGTTTATTTTTTATAGGTGTCGGTTTTGTTTCTGTAGGTATTAGTTTCTTGTTATGTAGGTATCAGTTTTCTTCCTGTAGTAAATGTTTATTTGTATTTAAAGTTTATTGAAATGAGAGATAATAATTCTCAATATTTTTATTACGAATCAAATTCAATTAAATATAAACGGTATACAATGATGTCTAGAATTATGTATGGAAAATTATAATGCAAAAACATTTATTATAATGGAAAAAACCTTACGTGTCTGCTCCCTGCTGTGCACACTTTATTTGATGCATTTCATCTGGTTTCACTGCCATGTCTTTTATGTCATTGCTTTTTCAGATTTCTTGGAGCATTTCCTCTATTTCATGTCTTTAAAACAGGTAATATATTAAAATTTTAGCTCATATTCACGGTGATAAGTATTTTTTTAAAAGAAAGATAAATCTCATACCAATTTTATAGCCTCCTTTAAACTTGAATTGTTTCTTTCGTTTGATCTTCTAGGGCGGTTAGAATCAATGTGGCACCATTGCATTGTTGGGTATGTTAAAGTTACTAATGTCCAGTGATTCTCACAATGGAAAGGAAAATATATACTTTTAGTAAATTTGTCGTGTACAATAGATTCTACCAAAGGGAGAATGAGACTTTTCTTCACACTCTTCATATCACACACAATTGCTTTCTGTTTAATATGAAAATAAGTTATGATATAATAAATGAAGCAATTATTATGTACTTGAATATTAAAGTTTTATTTACCGTCATTGTAGTTGTGAAAGCATAGTTGTGGTCTTCTATTCCACATTTTGAAATGTACCAATCTATGATCTGTATTAAAATCAGAATAGTATATGTTTTTTTTTATTGGTGGAGCAATATTAAATTTTTAATAGTTTCAATACTCTTAGTAGTTGCTGTGTATGTTGATAAGTATAAAAATAATAAAGCATAAGGTCAATTTAAGCATGTTGTGGATTTTGGTATCAGTGTTGACGTAAAGAAAAAAATTATTATGTACCTGCCCGTCTGTTTCGCCTCCTTCTAGTAGAAGTTTTAGTGCATTCTTTGTTATGACACAACCTCCTCTGATTATGTCATTGTCTTCCCATGACACTACACTATTTTGATAAAAACAATTTGTATATGTTAGATAAACTTAATTTCATATTTAAAATTAATATACATATTTGTACACTTACTTTTGTGATGATATTGTTAATGAAAAGAAAGTTTTGATCACACTTTGTTGCTCAACGTTGAGGTAGATCAAACATTTGCAATGACCAAGCCCTATCTCGTAAAGTGTTGGCTCTATTACTGCAAGTGGCTTTGGACTATTGTCTTGTTCACTTTTGTTTTCAACATTTTCTTTTTTTTAGGTTCCTGTTTTTGCTTATTTGTAACTTTCTTTTGTTTCATCCCATATTCAAAGCTATCACGTTGTTTTTTTACTCTTGTTCTTGCCTTTAATCTTTGAATATAGGAAGCAGTCCCTTTTGTTGTTGCTTTGATTTTTTTATCAGTTGATTTTATGACTTTTTGTTTCCCTTTTCTAACAGCTGTTTGCCCATGTTCTTCTGCATCTTTTTTTTCAGTTTTTTCGCTTGCAAAGTCTTGTGTGTCGTAAATTTGGAAAGATGGAGGGGTGAAGTCAAGCACTGAAGCGACATACGGTATACTTTTTTTTTTACATCTGTATCCTGAGTATCTTCTGAGTTGTCTCCTTGCACTTCACTTTCTTTTTCCAACTCTTCTTTTTGGTGTACTTCAGTTGGAGTCTGTTTTTTTCTTCATGGTCACATTGTCTTTCTTCACTGCTTGTTTTTTTACCCAATTCACCTTCTATTTCGATTGGCATTTGTTTGTTAGTTTCTTCTGTTTTATCTGCTGTTTTTTGTACACTCTCTTCAGATTTTTCTTTATTTTTTCTGTTTTCATTTGTACAAAAGTATCTGCATCTAGTTCAGTTTGTAAAATGTTGCTTTGTAGGTTGAAACTTTCCTTTTTATTTTCACCATTTTCTTCACTGTCATTCAAAACATCTTCAACTTTATTGGTGTTGTCTTCAGCCTGTGATGTTTTCTCTTCATTATCTTTCAGTTTCAACTTTATTTCTTTCAACTCTTCTTTCAACCTGAAAACTTCTTGCTCTGCTTTAATTCTTTTCTTTTTTTCCACTTCTAATTCTTTTTTTGTTTTCTTTGTTTCTTCTTCCAAATCTTTATATGCATTTGGAACATGCTTACGTCTTCCTCAAATGAATGTGCAGTTTCTGTGATTTCTTCAAACTTTCTTTTCTTTCCATGCTTTTCTTTTTGAATTTTGGGGAATTTGTGTTGAATAGTCTCTGTTTGAAGTAGACTTTCTTCATATGGGCTGAGATTTGTGATTTCTTTCACCTAGAAAATTGGTATTTTAAAATTTGTTTCAGTTTTAAGCTATGATATCAATTTGCAATGATAATTGAATTTTTACTGTAATAAAAAAAAGAAAATTGTATTCAATAAAACAAATATTTATTTATTTATTTCCTGATACTATTAATATCAGGTTCAATCATATTAGTATCAATTTCTTATACTATAAGTATCTGTTTCTAATCATATTAGTATCAGTTTTTTATACTATAAGTATCAGTTTCTAATATGTACAACTATGGTATCAGTTATTGGATTGTAGCATCAGTGTAAATTGTGAAATTATAAGGTATCAGTTTTTGCATTCTAGTATCAGTTTTGAATACATCCACATTTAGTTTCAAGCATGTAATCATTTGTTATCAGTTTTTGCATTTTTGTCTCAGTTTATGATACTATTAGTATTTGTTTCAAGCAAGTAAACATATGGTATCATTTTTTTGCATTGTATTTTTTGTTATTGATACTATTTACTATGTTTTGATATGGTATCATTTTTTGATCACTGTAGTATCAGTTTTATGCTATAGGATAAATGATCGATAGCAAAACTTTATTCTGCATAATAGTTAAAGCATATTGATTAACAAAAAATGAAATGGAATTTTTACTTACATCACCCTCTTTCACGTTATCAAAAACTGCTTTGACTCCTTTGTCTTTGAGTTTCCTTAAATCCCATTTTGCAAATCTTGGTAAGGCTGGAGTATAATATTGTCTTTATTGAATGAGATCCAGTTTCTCACAAATGCAATACTGTTAACATTAAAAGAATTGATTAGACATGTTTGTTAAAAAAAATAACTAATAAATTTTTGAATAAGTAATCTTACCAGTGGAAGCATGGAGCATCCCGACATATTTCTTGGATTATGAATGAATTTCTTAACAAATTTATTGAAATTCTTTTCTATCGTCAGTGGCCAAGAAACTAATTGCATTGTCTCTACATTAGTTAAGTATGGCAGAAGTCCCCATCTTAATTTTTGCTGGTTGTTTGGAAAGAAAAATGTTAATAGTATTTCAATTACTATTAACTTTGGCAAGTCTTCTTCATACTCTTTTTTCTTTTTTGCAACTTCTTGCTTTATTCTTTTTTCCACAATATTTCTTGTTATATAAGTGCTGTTGCCAAAGTTTCTGTTTGCGAATTCCCTACACTGCATTGGAATTGTTTTGTTTGTCATTTTTTAAGTCGGCTCAATGTTAATTCCTTTTAGTGGTAGGCTAAAAATCAAACTTATATCCGTTGCTGTAACTTTCATCCTTTCTGTGGAAAATAAGAAAGCATCTTTGACAACTGAGTAGCATTTGTATAAAGCATCCAAATTGTGTTGATGCTTTTTGCATTCTTTCATCAAAATTTTCTTCATAGAAAACTCTAAAGAAGTTGTAGAAAGGAGTGCTCTTCATTATATCCATTTGCTTCTTTGATAGAGCATTTTTTTGTTTTATCAGCTTTACTATTTTGAATATTGCCTGCAGTCCACATCTGTAAGCTGTTTCATGCTTTTTATCTTCAGATTGCTGTTTTGTTTGTGATCTTTCTTTTATGTATTTTGGATGAGCATCAACAAAATCATCATCATCCTATTAGTTCAAAATAAAGACAATAAGTTATTTGTGAAATAAATTATGTTTAAAAATAACAATAGATTCTGGTATTAGTTGTAGTGAAATATCTTCTGTCAAATATATAACAAATTCAAGTTTGAAGTAATTAAGTATCTGTTTTGCAGTACCTAAGTATCAGTTAGTACTAAGTAGGTATCAGTTTTCTCTAACCAGGTGTCATTTTTTCAAGTAGGTATCACTTTTTTATAACTAGGTATCATTTTTTTGTAACTAGGTATCAGTTTTCTGTAAATAGGTATCAGTTTTTGTAAATAGGTATCAGTTTTTGTAAATAGGTATCGATTTTTTTGTCTGTTTCATATTTCAACTAAATGATACTGACTATAATTTTATTAAATAATTTACGCTTAATGATAAACACTATTATTACTTGTGACTAGGTATCAGTTGGTACTAATTAGGTATCAGTTTTCAGTAATTAGGTATCAAGTAGGTATCATTTTTATATAACTAGGTACTATTTTTTGGTAATTAGGTATCAGTTTTTGTTAGTAGGTATCATTTGTTTGTTTGTATCATATTTGAAATAAATGTCACTGACTATTGTTTTATCAAACAATTTATGCTTAATTATAATGACTATTATACTCGTAATTGGGTATCAGTTTGTTATACCTATCAGCCTTTTCTTTTACCAAATGATTTACATGTAGTATTTTTGAAATATACATTATGGTATAAAGTTATGATGTTTTATATTTTACCGAATTGAGTTGTTCTTTTTCCAGTTCTTGATCTGTAGCTTCTTTATCTTCTTTTTGCTGAGATTTAACAAAATGAAATTATTAGTATTTCAATGTTGCTATAACAAAACTATACTAATTTTGTTGTGTTTGATTTTATATTAACAGTTACCTTTTTTGGTATACTTTCACTTATTTCTGGTTTGCTTGTTCTTGCTGTCATTTTTTCGTCTCTTCTCTTTGTCCTTTTTTCTCTATTTTGGTTTTGTTCTTCTGTTGCTGTAGGTTTTTTAAGCCTTAATTTGTTGCTTTTTCTCTTTAGTGCCGACGTTATCGTTTGTGCTAAAGGAAGGTTTTCCTCTTCTATCTCTGCATTTTCTTTTTGAACATCAGCTTCGTCGACATTTCGATTTTGGTTTTGTTGATTCGCCGTCGACTTACTTAGGTTTTCTTCGGCTTTCGATTGTTGTGGTCGTTCTTCATCTACAGTCGATTTCTGAGGTTCTGTTGGAGATGTAGATTTATTTCTTGTTTGTCGTGCCATTTTTTTATGTCGAGCAAAATTAACGTGAATCTTTTGTTTGGAGCAAAATTACCGATTGTTGGAGTGTAAGGAAGGAGGAGGAAGATGGACAGAATGCTTCTTTTTGTTTGAAATTCTTTCTAGGCTTTGGGCTTTGTCCTTACGGTAAAAGTTATATGCGCGTGTCCTTCTGGACAAATATTTATTATAGTTTGTCCTTAAAAAAAAATTTGCCTTGTTCATATACCATTGTTGCAGTATAAATCTTCTGAAAATTCATATTTCTGTTGTATATTGTTTATATTTTTTTGACAATTTTTTTCCAGAATTTATGTGTTAATTTATGACTGATTTTGTTACATTTTATTAAAATGATAAAATATTTTATAATTTTCATTCAGCTTTTAACTTTTTTAAAGTTATTTGATTAACTTTGTACATTTTTTGTATTCTAAGTTTATTTTGTTTTTGTATGTTGGTACTGTAATTTGTTAACTTTTTTTGTTTTTTTTTGAATTTTTACTTTTCGGTTTATGACTATTTTGCTTAAATTTTCGTTATGTTTTTGTAAAATCATAAATTGTTTTATCATTTCAGTTCAGCTTTTAATATTCTTAATTTTTTTACATGATTTAAGATTATGATTTAATTTGTATATGTCACATGTTTTAATTTTCAGTTGTAAATGATAGGCCAGCTGCCAGTATGTCGTACTACCACTTTATAGTTCTGATTCTATTACATTTATGCATCTAATATGGTCATCTACGATCAAATGTAAATATACTTTTATAACCTTCTAATTCATACGAAAAATGTCTGTTTTCAGCAAGATCTCCCAAAACAACATATGCAATCACAAACTCAATACTCATACATGACCAAACATATTAAAGATAAAGATAATATTAGCACAATAGAATACAAGTCATATTTAAGCAAAGCATCCATCAATGTAAAAAATCACAGAGCTTATTTGTGACAAACATCAAAATAATAACAAAGCTTACTTGTGGAAGGAATAAACAAAATAAATTGTTTTTTTTAATGAAGTGAATTTCAACATATGATGCATTTTCGTTCATTTGCACTAGAAAATAGAAGTAATAACAAACTAAACATATAATGTTTTCTTTAAATAAAGTCAGCAAACTAGTTTAGTATTCATTCTGTTTCAATTATTTTGTTCAACATGCTTGCTTCTTCTTGTGGCTTTAGTTGTGAAGTGCAAAAAATTTCCATGGTCCAACAATATGGCTCGCCTGTCATAGTATTGGCCGTTATGTTTGCTCTTGACTCGCAAATATCTTCTTCTGGTATCTTTTCTATCAATGGTAAACTTGATGCCTTCTTCCTCATGTTTATCGTTACAAACATTCTCCAATCATACCTGTTATAAAACATTTAATTAGAAAACTTTATTTGATTTAATATTATAACATAAATTATGTTTAGTTAAAGCTTAATATTGTAGCATAATACCATATTTGTCGATTGACTAATAAAACCATCATACCAACAAAAATATGCCATAGTGATTTGTTAACATGCAAAATTTCTAGAACGTTCAATTATCAAGTAAATAATAACATTAGAGGTCATATCCAATATCATTTTCAAATACATCAACACTTGTAAACGAATTTCAAATTTTTGTTTATACAATTATATAACTAACTATCTTCTCGAACGTTCCACTTGTCATTGAAAAAATAAACATAATAGCAGAAAAAGAAGATTTTGAACAATATGAAGTTCCATACATAGGATAAAACCATCATCTTAATAAAATAGCCAACACCATTGTCTATAATTGCTTTTATTTCTATCTATTGCTGAAGATATTTATTCACTTTGTACAAGTTATTGTACCATCGATTGATTTATCCAATCAATTTTATACATTGGACAAAAATGTGTTTCTTATATGCACGTATGGTTTTCTAATTCATAACGGAAATAGCGGGTACAATGACAGTAAAAGAATATGCTTATCATTATTATTTTTTAGAAAATAAGACAAACAACGAAGTTGCATCAGAATGCAAAAGATGCATTAGATTGCATCTAATGCAAAGCTAAAGCAAAAGAGTTCAAAAACAAAGAAGTTGCATCAAGAATGTAAATTTCTTTGCATATTGTAATATCTAATAGTTGGTCAATTAAAAGAATTAAACTTAAACCTATTAGCTGGGGGTCTGAACTAAAGTGTCGGCATAGCTTACTAGAACGAAATCTTCCGACGTTGTTTACCTATTTTCCGACACTGTTTCTTGAAGAGATTGAGATCCAATCTTAAGATTCAATAATATCTTAAATTAAAATAAACGTTTTCCAAATTAAAGCATGATGATAATGAATCAAATGAGTTGATGCTGCAAACAATATTACATTGGTTAATCAAAGAAAATTCGTAGATGATTTTAAAAATAAAAAAATTGTGTTTCTTTCTATATAAGTATAAGAATGGTAATGACATCTATCTTTTTATGTATAAAAAAAGATTTCATTTTTTTGGTAATAAATAAGTTCATATTTTATGGTTAAAAAGATGTATTAAACAATGTTTTGTTTAAACTAGTCGCATGAAATTGCTTTATATTTTTGTGCAAAACACATTTATCATTTTATTAACAAAAATTATGTCAAATAGCCTTCTTCGATGGTAATATAAAATTATAAACATTTATAATTTTTATAATATACCAAAAATGATTACTTTTCAAGAAGCTTGCAAAGAAAAATTAAGTCAAGAAGACTGCTTTAATGGTTATATAAAACGATAAATGTTTAAATCTTCTATATTTAATGGTAACTGCTTTTATCATTTTATGAAAATTGATAAATTATTTTATCGTTTTCTGAAAACAATATATGCTATTATCTTTTTATCAAAAATGACTATTGTTGTGATATTTTAATACCTTAACTATTTCATGCTAGGGTCCACGATCATATTAGCTCTCTTAGAATCAGTTTGGATAGCTAAACAAGCACTGCTTTTGCTTTTCAAATGCAAAAATCAAAAAATCAATTTTGATATTAAAACAATAAATGGCTTTCTTTGACTTTATATTTAAGAAACAATAAGATTCAACCAAACTAATTAATATTTAATAAATTTATTTAATTTATTTTTTAAAATCTGAAGACTTCTCTAATAAAAGTAAAAGCCCTTTTGGTTCTGATACCAACTATATTATTAAATAATTAATTATAACACTTGTAGCATATGATTTGTGTACATCAAATTTGAGTTTGGCTCTGTCCAACTTCTGATGGACATTACTATGCCTACATTTAACCATAAGCATTCACAATATTTAAATAAGTATTCCAACATTCTGTTTGGTCGATGATTTAACAAGTAATTATGCAGTTACTACGTAGAGCACACTTTAAGGAGCATGAACATAATATTTAAAAATAATTACTCATTTTTTTATTGAGCACAAATTTCCATTGTAAGCATACTTAATTTTTCCAACTTTGTTTTACCTTGTTGGCCTTTGAGCTCCTTAATAATCTTGTTGACAATTGATTTCTGTACAGAAAAAGGGGATTATAAAACATTAAAATAAATCAAAATAATTTAGGATTTTATGCAAATATTGATGAAATACAAAGTTTCTTACTACTGCCAAGGGTGCTGAACTTTCTGTTCCTTGTTGTAGTGTACAAAGAGTCATAAGCATGATGTTTCGATATCAAGTTTCAAAAGTGTCCAATGTGCTTCATCATGTATTAGAAAAAGTATAGTACTGCATAAAGGATTTGATAGGGACTTCCCAACTATTGGCATAAATAGTTGATTCTTCACATTTTTTATGTTACCAAATGCGCTTTTCAGTTAAGCGAAATAAATATTGTAAATTATATTTTATGAATGAAGGATAGCATGTATTTATATGAAACTGGTCTTATTGTCATTGTAGTTTTTATGTATGTTATGCTTGAATAGCCACCATACATCTTTGCTTGCCTAAACCAATACTAATACCAATCTATAATCTATACGAAAAATCAATCATATAAGTTACCACTAAAACTAAATGAATAAGAATATAAGTTTTCTATTTTATATTTGAACTAACCTGACTACATAAATCCACCAAAAAGCATTTCTTCTATCATAGTTTTGCAGATGACAATCGTATTTTCATCTTCTAAATTATAAGCTTCTTCACTAAAAATTTCAATAACACTATTAATTTCAATATATATATATATATATATATATATATATATATATATATATAGAAAATTGTAAACAAATATTTATAATTTTACTTACTAAATGTCTCCAACCGCACTGAAGAAATATGTTATTATCTTCACTTCATTGTCTGACAAATACTTCAAAAGTGGGCGGTTTTTTAATCTTTCTATTCTTCTTCTTCGGCTGGTCTTCCTTCTTTTATGTGTTGTAGTTGTCCACATGTAGTACTTTATTCTTTTCTTCATAAACATAATTTGGATCTTTCTTTGCCACCCTTACTTTCTGTTTTATTCTTTTCTGCATTGAATTTGGTTTTCTTTTGTGCTCTTTGTCTGTTCTTCTTTCCTTTCACTTCAACTTTAACTTCAGTTTTGTTTATTTCTGTTTCCATTTCTTTTTCATTCACTTTTTCTTCTTCTTTCACTTCATTTTTATCTTCACTGTATTATTTGCCATGACTTTCATCTTGCTCTTTCTCCATTTCTGGTGTTTTTAAATCTTGAGATTCAAATATCTTGAAAGATGGAAAGTATGCTGAACCATTTGTGTACTCGACAAATATGTGTTTTTTTCTTCTGTTTTCAGTTTTTTCTTCTTCATCTTCTTACCTCACACTGCATCAACTTATCTTTCAATTTAGCTTCAATTTTTTCTATGCAAGTTTTTTCATCTTCCAATTCCTTTCCTATCCTTTTAACTGAAGTCTTTTTTCCACCTCCGTGATTTTTTTTCTTTAGGCTTTCTATCTCTTTTTCTTTGGCTTCATTTCGTTTCAATAAAATCTCTTACGTTCATCCAAGATTATGCTTATGTTTCAGAATAGAAGTTAAGAGAATATAAATAAATTATTCATTTTTTTTCCCTGTTTTTCCTATTTTGCTGCAGATTTCGATTTTGATTTTGTTACTGATTGGAGCCTTCATTCTGTTTCCTCCTGATTTAACTGATAGGCAGTAATCTAAAAAATAATTATATATGTATTCCAGGTAGATTTATTTAATAACATTTTGGTCTAAAGTTTTATTCAAAATTTTATGGCGTAAGGACAGCAGTTTACGACGTATAAATATAATTTACCATATTCCAATTCAAAATACTTTATTTTTCTTCTATTCACTTCATCTATCTTATACACAGATGCGTGCATATGTATGATTAACATTTGCATGTGTACACTCTTTATGATACTTATAAAATGTTATGATGAAATGATAAAATTGAGTTTTCTTATGATGTAGGGATGATGCGATTGCAACACGATCCTGATTCGGATGACAAAGAGGCTGACTCGGATGAGACGAGCTGCCTGAAGATAAGAAGAAAATAACAATCACAAATCCACTTTCCAAAAATCTTAATAATAATATGGAAAGTGGGTAGATAATATGAAAATGAAGATGAAAATAACAATCACAACCCTTCTTTTCTAATTAAAATTTTGACTTCAATGAAAACTAATTTGGATCTTTAATCAATATCAGTTTTCTTATAAATAAATGAAAGCAGGTAAATTACCAAAATTTTGAGTCAATCTACCAAGTAGTTGTTGTACACTAGAAAACATGAAATCACCGTCGGTTTCCCTCCTCCGTAACCATTCAACCGCCATTGAAATTGCTTTACCAAATGATGAGATCGATCCCAGCATTTTATCAAACTTCGCGAGCTTTGTTTACCGTCACCTAGTTAAAGCCTTAAAGTTGATTTATCGAATAAATCAGATGGGTTGATTATTTATATCCGACGCATCGTTGTTGCTAGATATAAAAGGAGAGGAGAAATTTACTTTTGATTTTACCTTTGTAAACGTGAACATGTTATTGGATGGCTGGCGACTATGTATTTAAGTATGTCTGAGAATGTCTAGGGTTAGAATGGGGTGGGTACGCTATTCAAATATACCAGGTTCATTTTCCGGCCCAAATGAAAGGAGAGCGGTTACTGCATTCATTAACTATTCAAATCCAACAATTTTCACATTTGCAGTCTTGTATGCAAAATTAAAGGAACAATTATATCAGAAATAATGTTTCCAGATGGGCAGATCCAAAGTCTCCTCGAGAGGGATCAAAATTTGAGAGGGGTCAACTTTAACATGCATTTTAGTGAAAAAAAAATGTTTAACAGTGTACTATTTTATTAATAATCGGAAATGATGTTTCCAGATGGGCAAATCCATAAAAACATTGGAGTAATAATAACAAAAGGAAGTATCAAATATTTCAACACCCTGACGAAATGATTAAACATAAAGGATAATTTATTTGGCATGCATAATAAAAAGGTTGAAAAAGTTTGCATGCTACAAACCGTTGATTTGTTGGTGATTAAACAAAGAAGGAAATAAATAGAATACATATCCTAAATAATAGCAAGATAATAACTGATGGTTGGTTCTGTACTCAAGAATTTACCAGAAAAACATATACAATTGAGGTAACATAACTCATGATTTGATCATTTTCCCTCCTAGTCCAAATTTGTGATTCCCACAACATTTATGCATAGCATAGAAAGAAACTTGACATATTTACAGAGTATTATTCTATTTTTTAATGTATTCCTTTTCTTAGCTACAATGGATTATATTAATAAGTTCTATCATTAATTCCTAGCAATTGAAATTGTAGGTTGCTAATGTCAAGAGCAAGAGATGCACTAATGAACTTCTGAAGGAGAGGCATGTAAAGATGGTCCTCCTAACTAATCCGTCAAATTATTTTGATTAATATAACTTTTAAACCTTTTTGATCACATTTTTTTCTCATACATACATACATACATACATACATATATATATATATATATATATATATATATATATATATATGATTCGATTGCTTATATTTAGCCCATATTTTGATGGGAAAGTTTATTCAGTTGTTATATTATTCCTTTATTATACTCAATTTATGCTTGGAAAACATGTGAAAATCGGTTATCCAAATATAAAGCTTCTGGTATTGATTTCCTGGGCATTGTTTCAACATTTGTTATCACGTTTTATTTTGTTGATCAATTCAAAACATACACGGTTGGTTTGATATTATTTAGTTATTCCATAGTCTTTAATATTTTTTTTTACTATCTCTGTAGGTGCATGAGAGTACATTAACATGTTTATTCATAAATTTAACTCTATTATAATGAGAAACGAGAATGAGAGAAAAAGAGTCATGGATCCAATGTGACATTTTGGACTGCTATTCGTTTCTATATACTTAGAGAGGCGTCCATGTTATAGTTACCATAATCTGATTTATTTGCAGTTTTTATCTCTTAATAGGGAATTTGAAAAGGGGAATTAATTTAAAGGACAAAGATTTGTATATTTTTTGCCTCAAGGACACGACCTCAATATTTTTATCACAAGGACAAACATTTTTCTAAAAATTATTCATAAGGACAAACATTTTCCAAAATTATTCATAAGGACAACAAAACTGCTACCGAGTTAAAACTGATACCTAAAAACTGCTACCGATAACTACAAACTGATACCTAGAAACTGTTATCAATAACTAAAAACTGATACCTACAGAAAGTTGTCCTTCAGGATAAAATATTGAAGTTCTGTCCTTGAGGCTAAAAAGCTGTGAAATTTTGTCCTTGACAATAATTTCCTGAATTTGAAAAGCATCATGTCCTTGACTTTGAAATATTTGTGTTTACCATAACTTCATGTGATTAATTTTAAATAGCCATTGATTATTAGCAATTTGTAAACTATGGATTAGGAGTCTTCAATGGTTTTCAATTCAAAGGAGAAAGAAATTTGTTTACTGTAAAGAGAAAACCAAATTTGATCAAATGCATGCATATATTTTTATTTTTTTGTATGTTTCTTTCGTCATTTTATTAGGCTCGACTAAATAAAATAACAAGTGTGGTCAACTCATTGTAAACGGTGGGTCTGTGGCTCAATAGTTACTAAAGGTAGTACATATACATAACATACTAGCAGATGGAAAAAAGCTCTAGCATGTACTGGCTTTAATTATGTCTTTTTGCATGTATTACAGAAGACAAAATGTAGTGTCTTGATTCCTTTTACGATGGGTGGAACGAAAGATGGAAGCTATTGTAACATTTTCTTTTGGCAAGTTTTGTAGACTTGATAACTTATATATACCAGGAACAATAGAATGATTGAAACTAAAATGTTTGCTCCATTGAATTTGCCATTCCATTATTGAGATCGTCTCTTTTGTATTTTTCATAATTGATATTGCCATTTTTGCATTTTTCATTACTTATATTGACTTTTTTGAGTTGTCCTCTTTATCAATACATTTCTTCTTCTCTCCTAATTTATTTACATGTCATTTTGTTTTATTTAAATATTTCAACGTGGTATTCGAGCTTGACTTGATATTCCGACAATACCTTATACATATCCAAATTATCAAATCTTAAAGTGGATAACAGTTATCACAATCATGAATATATTAGTTTTAATCTATCAGTTTATCACATGCCGTGTGCGTAGCATAGGTTCGTACTAGTATATAATGTATTGTTCTGAACCTCGCTCTGATACCATTTGTAGTGCCTCCACCTCTATACCCGTATTATCCAAGAGTATTACTAGGTGATACCGTCAGATAATACGGAGAATGCAACAATATAGGGTACATACGTGAATATTTTCTTAGGCTAACATTAGTACATATTCAAAAATCGTATATAACTATCCAAATTTGAAGTGTACAAAATATATAGTCATAAAGAGGAACTTGACATACAACTGACTCCCAGCATATGTACATTAAACCAAAAACATTCAAGGGAATGAATGATGTACCCTTGTTGTTTAAATAAAATACTGAATAATATGACAGTTTAAGTTGCACAACAATAAAAACGGCTGAATAATTTACGAAAAATTAATATTATAGGACGGTAATATAATAGAAATCCTGGGACATGGAAATATTTTGATCATGGTAATGCACTTAACTGATATACAAAATGAAAAAAAAGAATAAATTAACAGGCTTAAAATACACTATTGGCAAAAAAAATAAAGCATTCATTGCATGTGATAGAAACTACATGAAGCTTAACATAATAAAACACCGCTACATCAGCATTAGGCGAGGGACAAGCTCAACAAAACTGGTTTCGTGATTTTTAGTGGAAAAAATCGCATGCTTATTACCGACTAGAGACTGAAATAGAACCACCATTGACACGAATAACCCGTCCATTTATCTATTCTGAATCATCAATAGCCATGAACTTAACAGCCGCAATGACATCCTTGGTTTGTCATAACCTTCCCATATGACTCTTCTCAAACCCCATCTTCACACTCTCTTCAGCAACCAAACAGTTGAATAGAAACTCAGTTCCAGTAAGCCCAAGAGCAATGCAATTTGCAGTGATTCCACTTCCTCGTCCAAACCTCCACTACTGCTTTGGACAATATAGAACTTGTTAGGGTTGTCTCGCATGTTTAATGGAGGAACGGCGGTTTGGATTGGAAAAAAGTCCCACATCGCTAAATAACATGGAAAAGTGGTGTATAAATATGAGTTGGTAGGCACGTAGCATTGGGGATTCCTTTTGTTACAACAAAGTGTGTGCCAACCCATGTGCGTACGCCACATGCTGGAGATGGAGAGCTTGGTCCGACCGCCGTTACACAATAGTGGTATCGGAGCCGATGGTTACGGACTGGGCCATGCAGACACAGCAGTACTCTCAAAGGTTACCGCAAAGGGATGCGAGTCAAGAGGGAGACTGTTAGGGTTGTCTCGCATGTTTAATGGAGGAACGGCGGTTTGGATTGGAAAAAAGTCCCACATCGCTAAATAACATGGAAAAGTGGTGTATAAATATGAGTTGGTAGGCACGTAGCATTGGGGATTCCTTTTGTTACAACAAAGTGTGTGCCAACCCATATGCATACGCCACGTGCTGGAGATGGGGAGCTTGGTCCGACCGCCGTTACACAACAGAACTTGCAAACCTCAGTTTTGGTGATTCCATCAAAGAGGAAGAAACTGTTATTATCCACCCTCTTTCTCCACATACCATTCTATTTTCAACTTGCTAGCAGCATAGAAACGTACATGTCCGTAATAGTCCAACATTACACAAATTAATATATCGAACTTTGTACAAATATTAAAAGTCTGATGATTTGGTAGATGCACACCTGAGTGTATTCATGTTCAAAATTTTATTCCACTGCTCGAAAGAAGTTCCAGCTACTGTAGTGGCTTTGGGATTAGTTACACCTGCACATGCAACGGGTATGTGGGGCGAAGAGGAAAAGTTTGATTCTGTTGCATCGAAGAGGGATTTCCCTGAAGAAGGGAAGGATTCAGTTATAAAACCAAGATCACTTTGTAGATTTCAAAGCTTATTTTGATTAATATTTCATTTTCAAGTACGATTCATGAAATGGGTTTTGGAATGTACCAGTCAATTCCTACACATCACATTTATAGTTAACCAATAAGAATCACAAAACCTTGATTAACATCTAATTACATAAATGAACAGTGAAACTCAATGAAGTCAAGGTAAATAATAAAACAAATTTTTTGAAGTGGTTTGTTCTGGATTACCATTGGTAAGTTGATATGCTGGGTCTCAGCCACTGAATCAAGAAACAGGATAGAAAGTTTAGTAATAAGTAATTTTTTCACCAAGAATAATATATTAGTTGCACTAAGCTAGTACCATGTAAATAAATACTGGCACATCATGCAAGTCACTTATACTTGAACGTTCATGTGAAATTTATTAAGTTATTAAATAAGTCTATTCAATAATGGTGTATATCCCAGTTTCTATAAAGTTTAGATCATACTGCAATTACAGATATGCTACAGAACCGGTACTAATTTAGATTATAGCCAATAGGTGCAAACAATATAAATTAAAGGACCCTTATATCGGTATATCAGCCTCCCACGCTAAGCTGATTCAAATTCAAGGTATCAAAAGTATTGGTATTAACGGTTCATATGCAACGTATCCTCAATATTATAGAAAACTAGGATCGTTTTGTATTTACTTGCTATGTACTTGACTTCATCATACATCTTCTGTAGCTAAATTGCGAATGAGGTTCCTAGGTTATGTGCAACCTCCTCATGAAACAAAATTTCATAACCTTATATGCGACTAACATTATACATCATGATTATTCTATCGAAAGTGAGAGCTGGCTGAAAGTAGTACATTCTTTATCTTAATTAATGATTCAACATGATGTTGCTAAATGGTGAATTACCCAATTTCAAGATATCTGCACAGGAAAAAATAGCTAGCACCTATAGAAGGGATAAATTGAATAATAATAAAAAAATTCTCCCGCACATAACTATACAAGGTGGCATTAAAACCCATTCGTTCAATAAAGTAGAGTTAATTCCAAGACCGATGCACAATGTTGCACAGTAGTAAGAAGGGTGAAACCAAACAAAGAAGGTTGTAAGTTTTATGGAATAATTAATTTTTTCTATATTTTTGAACCAGGAATATTAATGTTGGTATTCACTATCATTTACATGTTTACTGCATTGAATCCACTGAAAAATGCAAATGATAGTTTAAACAATCATCTTCGACATTCATATATTTATATGCACTTTACAAATACCAATCCAATTTTTAACTCTCAATCTCTTATTCAATACATGTATATGCAATTTGAAACTTTGAATGCTACTTTTAACTCATTCTCTCATCCTATACATTTATATGCACTTAAAAAAATATGAATGCTAGTTTTAACCATCATTCTCCCATCCTATATAGTTATCTGCACTTTAAAATTCCTAATGCTACTTTTAGCTGTCACTCTCCCATTCAATTCATTTATATGCACTTTAAAAATTGAATGCCAGGTTTACCTATCATTCTCCCATTTTATGCATTTATATACACTTTTAACTGTCATAATTCTAATTTGATGCATACCTGTCCATCTGTGACCCCCTCAAACAGAACGACTTCCAGCACAGATTTCACTATCGTAATTCCTCTTTTGTTTCCTTCATCTTTTTCATAAACTATAGTGCTATGATTGAAAATCAATAATTGACAAGTTAGTTTTTTTCCCATTTTATTTAACTACAAAAATAATGAAAGAAAAAATGTCAAAAATCTTACTTTCCATTTTCGTTGAATTTGAAGAAAGTAAGAATTTTGTTTTATTGTTCTTCGTTCGTTCAATAATTGTAGAATACTACTTTTTGTGAGATCTTTACTCTTGTAAGCTTTACTTGATGGAGAGTACCCATCAACATCAATAATTACTTCATTTTCAACTGTATTGACTTGTTCATCTGTTTCAGTTTCAGTTTCCTCTTCCTAATCAGATCCTTCATTTTGTTCTTCTTGTTTCTGTTCACTTCTATTTTCCTTTTCACCTTCTTCAATTTCAGTTTGCTCCTTTTGGTCTGCATTGTCAACATTTTTCTTCTCCGTTTTTCTGTGAACAATTTCATACTGGCAATCGGGATCAATTTTATTCCTTTGTTGGTGCCTTTTAACTCTCAAAACTAAAGAGTTTGGTTTCTCATGTGTTCTTCATGCACCTTTGGGGATTTGTCTGTTTCCTCTGAAGGTTTCTTTTGATCATGTTGTTCTTTTTCTTGATGCATCATCTTAATTTCCTGAGTTATATTGAGATCAAATGGTGGTTTTATTTCTTCTCTTGCTTTTGATTTCAACATCTTGATTTCTTTTCTCAACTGTAGTATAATGCCTTCTACTTGTATTCTTTTCTATCTGTCTTTTTCTAATTCTTCTTCGCTCTTCTTTAATTTTTTATTGCACATCTACAATGTACTGCTGCAGTGAGTCGACTTGCTTTTTTGATGTTTCTTCCAAGTTTTCTTTTTTTTATCCCAACATTCTCATTGGCATCCAGCTGAACAAATTTTTATTAGCTTGTTTGTTGAAGAAGTGCTTTTTCATTTTCAGTCTAGTTTCTTATTTCAACAAAAATCTATATAAAAACATAAAATAGTAGTGAATAAGCAACATACAATGAATGAGCTAATGCTATATATAACTGTCATTTTTTATGTGAAGCTATATCTAACTATCATTCTTTAGTAACGACAACAAAAAATTGTATTTCCAAAGAAATGATATATGCAACTATCATTCAAATTATGATTGTATAATAACAACATGAAAACTGTTTATATGCACTATGTTATGATACATTTATCTATCATTATATATTGCTTGTACTTGTGTGAGAAATAATACATTTCTATTGTCCATGTTCATCAGAGCTTCTCTTGTAATCACCTTTTTCAAACTTTTGATATTCCACCTCCCAAATCTAGGTAAGGTAGTACAGTATGTTGCAAATGGAGATATCAAATTCACATGCTCACATAGAAAAAACTACAAATAAAATATTACTTGTTAAAACATATAATATATATAATTTAATTTATAGAGATAGATACATTAACATAAAGTTAGAATGTTGCACTTACGATTGGTATTCTTTTTTCAGCCTTTACTCTTAAATGTCTTTCCTCGTTTAATTGTTCTGCAACATTTTTCATCTCACAAGTCAAAAAAGTGACTTTTGACTCTAGCTCCTTTATGCTACTAGCACATTCTTTTGCATATTTTTTCAGACTTGTGACTTCCTAACGCTCATCTAATTCTCTTTTCTTGGTTTGGTCTTCTTCCACCTCAATAGCTTTTATTTTATTTGAAAGAAAATTTTCTCTTCTTTTGTAACATTTGAAAAAAAAATTAAAATCTGCAAGGAATATATTTAAAGTTAAGTTCGCATATGTACTGTCATTCAAGAACAAGACAAGTTACATGCAACCGGTTTTGAGATAGTATAATCCTGACCTAAATAATTAATGAACATGGTTATTTTCTAGAATCAAAGACTTATATAATAGAACAGGGGTAGTCTCACCTTCCTAGAACGTGAGAAGTTGATCGTTTCTATTTTCAAAGACTTATAGTATCAGTAATTATTAAACACACCTAGGGTTTAGCATGTAATTTAAATTTTTTACATTAAAAGATAGATGCATTTATCTTTTTTAACAGCTAAACAATAACTTGTTCAGTTTCACACCCAGGGTTTAGTATCATCTGCCGTTGAATATTTAGGTATGCTTAATTAAACAAATGTCGATTATGTTAAATCATAACAAGAACTAAAATACCTTAAATCCATTACAAAAGCTATCATCAGCATCAGTAAGAATGAATATTTAACTACGATTTATCATTTAACTAAAACATTTACATCAAAATAAAATACAACTTACTTGTTCCGCATTTAAGTTTGAGGTGATTGCAGAGATTGCTCGATGAAAGTATTTTAGTTTAAGCTGAAATTGATGAAGCTGAAGTCGTTGTAATTGAAATGCCGCTCCGATAAATGATTTGTAATCATTTTAGCAGAAGCTGAAGTCGTTGTAATTGAAATGCGGCTCTGATAAATGATTTGTAATCGTTTTAGCAGAAATATTGAGAAGAGAAATCAATCGTTTGTTTTTAAAACCTAGTTTTGGTTTGCAGCTATGAAAAATGGTAGAAAGCGAAAGAGAAAATGGAACGGAATTAGGGCGTGAAGTTACGTTTTGAAGGGCTGACGTAACATGTATAAAATTTTCTCCTACAAAGTAATTATTTTAAATCCGTGTCCTACAAACTTATTGTTTGATGAAAGAAGGCCCTTACGGTAAAATTCTCCAAAGATAAAAGTATAATAATAATAATAAAACATAAAAACAAACTAATTATGATAAAAGATTAAAAAAAAGTAAAGGAAAGACAGGGTCGAAAGAAGCATTAAAAACAACCAAATATAGTGAAAAAATTGAAGCAATTTTATAGCCCAATGGTTACATGTGCATGGCGATGATACATTATGGAAAAACTGAGTTGTTTAACCAACAACATAATTCTATCACAAAGCAGAGCACAACATAATTCTAACACATAGCAGAGCACAACATGATTCCAACACATAGTAGAGGAAACAAGTTCTAATACAAGCTTCTAAGTAGTTTCAAACTTGAATCCAAACAAGAAATTACCAGACCATAGCAATGCATGACTAAAACAATGTTTACTAACAGTAATCTCACATGCTAATCCCCAATGCGGAAAATACTATAACAATTAGAATTAGATGTTACTTTAAAACTTCTACAAGCATTAACTTTGAAAAGCAATCATAAAATTACCTTGATTTTAAGAAGAAATTGTTTGGATGAGTATAGATGTTCGGATTAAAGCATTCGCTATATAAATTTTGAGAAAAAATAGTTTGCTACAATTCTGAATTTAAAGCGTTCGGCCGAGTATAGAAGAGTTTGAATTGAAAAAGATGGTTGTTAATTGATTCTGAACTTTGATATTAATAAAAAGGAAAGGACGGAAAACCTAGATTTTCGGGTTTGTTGGGTGAAATGAACGCGTAAAATATTGTCCTGAAAACTTATTATTTGAACTTATGAACCGGGAAACTAATATGTAGGCCTAAAAGAGCCCTTTATCCTAATTTTCCCTTTTATAAGGCTTCTCACACAATTATAACTGCTCCATTTTCTAATTTATGTTTTGAAAACTTATCTTTTTGGACATCATCCTGCAAACTAACACTATCATGTAACAATTGTTTGTCCCTATAAGTGAATTTTCTTCATCAAAAACTTCAAAAGACTTCTAATTTTAATTTCAATGAAAACTAATTTGGATCATTAATCAATATCAGTTTTCTTACAAATGAATGAAAAAAGGTAAATTACCAAAATTTTGGGTCAATCTACCAAATAGTTTATGATACACCAGAAAACATGAAATCATCGTCGGTTTCCCTTCTCCGTATCAATTCAACCGCCATTGAAATTGCTTTCCCAAATGATGAAATTGATACCAGCATTTTATCAAACTTCGCGAGCTTTGTTCACTGTCAGCAAGTTGAAAGCCTGAAGCTGATTTATCACTTAAATAACATCTCTAAAAGCGATGACTGCTTGATTCTGTACATTTAGGCATAAGAAATAGAAGAAGCAGAAGAAATTTACTCAGGGCGGCGGCTGAGCGTTTAAGAATTGTCTAGGGTTAGCATTTCATCAAACTTTGTGATCTTTGTTTTCTGTCAGCTAGTTGAGAGCCTGTTTAAGAATGTTTAGGGTTAAAATGGAAATGTACGCTATTCAATATACCAGGTTCAATTTCTGGCCCAAAATGAATTTTTTTTCACTTTAAAAAAACGAGGCCTATTTACCCCTTTCATTTTTTTTCATGTAATGTAATGGAACGGCTACTCAAAATTCGAGTTACATGTTAAAATTCTAATTACACGTGATGTTATGTTAATTATATGTGATGTTTTGTTGGTGCTTTTTTCACACGGTGTAGTCCGTGGCCTCTTAGTTTCAGACTTGAACAAATTCCTTAGTTCTTGTCATTTTCTCTTTGTTTTCTCAATTTTATTCTCTAGGGTTATGATTAAATCAGTTACTTGTATCGGTCACTTTGTTTTATAAGAGCATCTCCAACCCATCAAGTTTTCTTGACGTAACATCAATTACACATCATCAACATGCAGTTTAGTCTAAATTTTCATTTTCACTGTCAATGTTAAGTATAATGTTATGATGGCTTGGCAAAAAAAATTATTAGACATCGTCAAGTGCAATGTCTAGTTTTAGACATTGAACTTTACAACGTGAAATCATAAACATACATAATGGAATAATTTTTTATCTATTATTTTTATTTATTTAAATTTTGATCGGAACACATAGTCGATTCTTTTTTTACATTTGTAATGGAGTAGTTTTCTTATTTTTCTTATTGTGATGTTTAAGTTTTAGAAATTGCATCAAGCTAACATTGTGATTTATCTTTAAACACATAGTAATTAACTAACATTACATTCTCGTTGCATTAAAGATGCTCTAATTCTTCAATGTTCAAGCTTTTATACCTGCACCAAGAAACATAGTTTTGACCGTGGCCTCGTGGTCATATCAATGCTTGCTTATGCCTTTATTAATTAAAATAATGTGTAATTTAAAGTGAATTTTGATTCCTATTTCCTCGGTCCCCAAGTTGTCCATCCTCATGTGCCAACTTAATCTCAACCAGTAATTTTTTATGTCAATTTGTTATTTTAATGGTATAGTGTGATACAATCAACATTTAAATCATTATGTACGTATGATTAGAATCATAATGTATGTACGAAGTGTGTATATATTTCTATTTCTTTATTAATAATGAGAATTTGATAAATAATATTTAAACCGTATCTTTTTTAAAATTTTGAAAAACCCCACATTTATCAACGGAATTTTACTGTTGGTTTGCAACCTTCACCACCGTCACATTACCGATTATCCTACATTGCAACCGACATCACAAACAAAATTTTACCACATTGTAGCCGACACCACTAAACAAAATTTTATTATATTGCAACCAACACCATCAAGCCCAGGAGCAATGCAATTGGCAGTAATTCCACTTCCTCATCAGGGCCTCCACTGCTGCTTTAGACAATATAGAACCTCCAAACCTCAGTTTCGATGATTCCATCAAAGCGGAAGAAAATTTTATTATCCGCCCTCCTCCACTTACCATTCTATTCCATCAATGGTGAAAAGGGTATTTTAGGGATTTCAAAAAAGACGTTGTCGGTAATAGTAGAGGAGATGTTGAGATGACCACCAACATCAAATGAACATTTAACAAGAGTAGTTGTACTATATGAAGGTGAATTAAAAGTTTTGAGCCTCTCTCTAAGTGAAGATGAAATCAAACTACAAGAAGTAACCACATCCAAAGAATGAATCACCCCTTTCTTCATAAGTAAATCAAAGGAATCTGAAACTCCTTTAACAATCAATGCTTTTCTATGCACATCGTAATTATCAACCAAAAGAAACCAAAATTCCAGAAGGGTGACAAGCACCATTGTCCAAGTGGTTAATTGATTCGGCTTGGTGCAGGATGTCACAAGTTCGTAACTTGCTTTCGAACATTTATTTGACATAGGTATGTTGTCCCATTGATTTGTTGTATATAAAGTACCAGTTCAAAAAAAAAAAATTCCAGAAGGGTTTGCATCATATCAACATACTTGGGAAAAGAATTCACCATCAAAAGCATCGCTGGCTCGATGTTCATTATATTATCCACACTCTTGTCGAAAAACAACCAATCATAAAACAATGCAAGCTTCACGTTCGCTTCAAAGTAATTCTTCTTGCATAACTTGAGAAGCCAACCTATAACTGCCCATCTAGATATAACATTAGATTGTCTAATCTCATTTGAAGGATGATGTGCACAACATATGAATCTAACAATATCGATTATCAACGTCTCCTTGCAAGGCAAGCTCAAATATTTTCTTGCAAACCAAGCTTGATACCTCCTTTGATTCCTCCACTTTACATCCATAAGTAAGAATCTCAATTGCATCTCCATATCTCGGCTAATCCTTAGCACGAAATAATGACTTGGAGTCCTTGTACAATACAATTGTGATATCGGCAAAATTCGACACTCCAAACTTTTTTGACTCAGACAACAAATCCTTCTACAGTTCTCTAAACTCTGGAATATAAACTAAATCTTGTAGCAACCTAATCAAATCCCTACCAATATCCATACACAAACCAAAACACTCCCTTATCGCCTTCACGCAAAACTCAACCTCCATTTTCTTCAGAAAATCCAAGCTTGCACTACCAACTAATCTATAATGATCTGACAACAATCTCAGAAACATGTAAACTGCACTAGTGAAAACCAATGATTGTTCAGTAATTAACCAAGTCCAATTGTTCACGAATATTTCAATCATTTTTCCACATAACCAAAGACTGTTTTCAGAGAAATCTCCGCTTAGGACTTGCCTCCTCAAACTAAAAAGCAGAACATCAACTTCTACAGCAGAAACTTTGACTAATTGTTTGACTACCCAAATTAGTTGAAGCCTTGGAATTCCCAGGAGCTTTTGATAACTATCATTGACCAATTCAACAAGAGTGGTTGCAAATAACTTATAGCCATCTATAACTATGGAATGGAGATGTGTCATGTGTAATTTAGCAAAACTAGGGTTCATTAAAATGCCATAGATTTCTGTTCTGAATGGAGCAATAATCCAAAGGAAATTTAAATGATGCCTAAGAAGGAAAATTATCTTATTAAAAAATCTAAATGATTTCTAAGTTAAATTTTTGGTTTTAATGGAAACTAATCTGGATCTGTAACAAACATCTGTAACAACTGATAATAGGTATATAACCAAACTTTTGAGCCAATCTATCAGGTAGTTTGTTATACCACTAGGAAACATGGAATCACGGTTGGTTTCCTCCTGCGTATCCACTCAACAGCCATTGAAATTAGTTCAGCAAAAGATGAAATCGATCAGCTAGCTGAAGGCTTCAAGCTGATTTATTACTTGAATAATATCTCTAAAGGTGATGACCATAGATGGAGATAAAGAAATTTATTTGAACTTTATTTCTATAAACAGGTACGTTGGTTGATGGCTGGCCGCTATGTACATGTTTAAGAATGGTCTAGGGTTAGCATGCGGGTGGGTAAGGTATTCAAATCGGGTATCTATTTTCTAGCCCAAACAAAATTGTATGAAACGCTTTTGGGACAGTGCTGCTAAAAACGGTGACGGCTAAGCTAGCAAAAGAAATAAAATGTAATTTCCTTTTTTATTTGTTTCATGCGGATTACATAAATGGTTGATTGCCATTTTTTATCAATTGGCTAGACCCTTATTCTAGTTATATGTGATGTTATGTTACTGCTTATTTTTTTTTCACGATTTCATATATTTGGATTATTATAAAATTAGTTATGTTACTGCTTTTTTTCCTCAGATTATTGTTAGTTCGCCTAAGTAGTGATGTCATTATTCCAAGTTATATACTCGTACTCAAAGGAGAACGTTATGTTATTTGGAATGACATTTATTGCTACAAACTACAAAGAGAACGTCTGTTGACAAAAGGGACTGCTAACATTTATTTTCAATAGATCTTAGAGCATATCTAGCAGCAAAAATTGATCAGTAAATATAAACCATCAAAGACATGCACTATGTCTATACGTTCAACATATTTGCTGAAAGACAAAATGAAAGGAAAACAATAGAAGTAACGAACATAAACCATAATATTGCAGAGAGAAAAATAAGAAAATGCATGTTTGCATGTGATAGAAAATGTATAGGACCTACGGGCATCTATAAATAGGAACACCTTACGTATCTAAAAATAAAAGCCAATATAACTTGACTTGTGTACAAGGAATTTTCAAAGGCTTCTTAACATAGTAAAACACTACTGCTTCAGCATTGGAAGAGAGACATCAGCCATTAGCTTTACATTTGATGTGATATTCATATATGACTCATCTAATTCTACATTTTTTTTTAAATGGTACTTTATATACAACAAATCACCGTGACAACATATCACATGTCAATAAACGTTCGAATCACGCTATGCAAGTTTCAAACTTGTGACCTCTTGCACCAAAGTCAAATCACTTAACTACTGAAACAATGGTGCTTGTCATCTAGTTCTACATATTGCATGTTGAATGGAAGAAACTAAAGGCATTATAAGGTAATAAACTAACAAATTTATGTATCTATTGAGGATAAGTCGTGTACAAAAGCTGAGGACATATAAACTATAAAAACAGCCTACAAGTAAATGTACATGAGTGCCTTTCATCATTTTTGAGGAAATGTATACTAGCATTAATGGCATGATTAGTTACTACAGAAACTCTACTTATCAATTAGGTTTACTTCTACAAATATAAGCTCTAAAAAATTTGATATCCCCAAAAATTGAACTTCATCCCAAAAGAGTGTGCTCCATAGTGCTAAATCTGCTTCGGATAAAGGTGGCATAGAATTTTCATTTGATACATTATTAGAAACTAGAACATGGGAAATACGTGTAAGAAGATAGATATTAAACTAGTTTTCTAATGCAGTTATTAAACTAAATGTAATGCAAAAAGAAAGTTCCTAGAGAATCTGTCTACATTGACACTACTAGAAAAAAGC
Organism: Allium cepa; assembly: GCA_030765085.1. Lineage (NCBI taxonomy): Eukaryota > Viridiplantae > Streptophyta > Magnoliopsida > Asparagales > Amaryllidaceae > Allium > Allium cepa. The sequence continues at coordinate 888,086,741 of CM060937.1, read as the reverse complement.
GAAATAGCGACGGCTTCCGACAGCGAATTTCCGACGGCTTCCGACGGGCCGTCGGCGGCCGTCGAAAGCCGTCGGAAATTCGCGAATACCTGCAGCCGGCCGAGCCTTTCTTCCTCATTTTCCAGCTTCCCCCAATCTCACCAAAAACCCCCAAATTCACATTTTCCACCTCCATTCGCCAATTTCGTGATTTTTTCTCCTTCCACACTGCTGATTCAACACCTCTTTCTCTCAATCTCAGATATAATCTCTTATTTTTCTGAAAATTTCAGTTTTTACCCTAATTTTAGATTTGCATAAATTGATAAACTAGGGCGAATTAGCGATTGAAATTGTTTGCATTAGCGTAACAATGGTTTATAGCATCACATGACATACATATTTCATCTTTTATCGTGAAATTGTGAAAAACACGTATACTTTGTGGTTGTTCATGTATATGTAAATTGTTGTGTATGTCCTGATTCGACGATTGTATACGTTATTTGGCATACGATAAAATGATTGAATGAACTAGGAGTATTATATTGTGTACGTATTTACTTATGAAACAAAAAAATGCATTACTCTAAATTATAATTGTGAGCCTTTTTGATGCGTAATACGTCGAATAACTGTGTTAAATTTTTATATATTTTTGTAAATGTGAACAGTGAGTAAAACTGTATTTTTGAGTAAAATGCGCGCATGTTAACCGACAAATGTCCCTTAGAGAGTTTTTGTCCCCGTCTGACGAGTGTTGTACATGATCGTTGTATAAATAGTCGTTTTTTCGAAAAACGACCATTTATATTCATCTGGTACAATGTTTGTCGGATTTGTCCCTGTATTGGACAAGTTATGAACACAGTAAGAATTTACATTTTGTATACTACTTCGTCTCAAACGGTTCATAAAATTTCACCCTAACTTTTCTTTTTTGTTTCCTGCGTACACGCATTTGTGTACAATGCAGGGAACAAAAGGAAAATGCTGTCGAAATTTTATTGAATCGTTTGAGACGAAGTAATATACGAAATGTAAATGCTTACTGTGTTTGTAATGGGAAGTAGGATGTCTGACCAATGAAAAAAAATTATATATTTTTTTAATCGTTACGTACGTTAAAAAATGAAATGTGCCCTATTTGAAAATATTTTTAAATTTGTGAAGTTGTTCTTTAAATTCAAAATATTGTACGAACATGAAAATAATCTTTTTCGAATATGTATTCTTCAAAATAAATATTAAATTTTGAACTTCTCATTTTGTCAAATAGGAAAAATGATTGATTATTTTGTTGATCGAAGGAGATTGATGTACCAAAGAAAAGGACTGAGGGGCTCAATAAAAGAAGATTTTTATAATGGTATAAACGTGTTTGTTGAATTCGCCTTAAGTAATAACGGAAACGATCCAGAAATTCGTTGTCCGTGTAGTAGGTGTAGACATTTGAAGTTTTTGTTACCAGATATTGTGAAAGTTCATTTGTGCCAACACGGTTTCACACCCGAATATTATGTTTGGGATCGGCATGGAGAAGTTGTAGCAAATACTTCTGTAGAGTCTGAAAGTGTCGTTAACGAAATAGTTTCAACGACCCGTATAGAAAATATGGTCGAAGATGCAACACGATCAATGTTTCATATGGTTGAAGTTGACGACGATGATGTAAATGTTGAAGAACCAAATATTGAAGCTAAGAAAATTTATGATTTACTAGATGCAGCTAAGAAACCTATTTGGGATGGTTGTAAAAGCGGCACGCAGCTGTCAGTAATCGCAGAATACATTGCGATGAAGTCAAAATACAACATCACTGAAGCTGGGTTTACGGCTGTTGTACAAGCTGCAAAAAGACATATGCCGCCCGATAATCTAATGTGTGAAAATCACTACGAAGTTAAAAAACTTATGTCGGCTTTTGGTTTACCGTATCAGAAAATAGATACATGTTTAAAAGGATGCATGTTGTTTTGGAAAGAAGACGCAAACCTTAGAAATTGTAAAGTTTGTAACCAGGAGAGATATAAACCAAGAAAAAAGAAGGGTAAGGAAGTTCCGTACAAGCGTATGCACTACTTACCCATAACTCCAAGACTTCAAAGATTATATGCATCTTCTGTAACTGCATCTAATATGAGGTGGCATAGCGTGAGAACGGAGGAAGAGGGTACGTTGACACATCCAGCCGATGGAGAAGCATGGAAGCATTTCGATAAAACGTATCCAAATTTTGCAGCGGAGAGTCGAAATGTTAGATTAGGATTATGTACGGACGGTTTTTCTCCATTTTCTCAATTTGGTTCTAAATATTCATCCTGGCCCATTATCGTCACACCGTATAATTTACCTCCATGGATGTGCATGAAAACGCAATATATGTTTCTTACTGTTGTCGTTCCTGGCCACGACGATCCGACACAAGGAATCGATGTATATTTACAACCGTTGATTGAGGAGTTAAAAATACTGTGGAATGAAGGAGTAGAAACATACGATGTGTCAAAGAAGAAAAATTTTCGTATGTTTGCTTCTTTGTTGTGGACTATAAGTGATTTTCCTGCCTATGCAATGCTTTCGGGTTGGAGTACTGCCGGTCGTCTAGCATGTCCATATTGCATGGATGAAACAAGAGCGTTTTCTTTACCTCATGGTAAGAAAATTTCATGGTTTGACTGTCATCGATGTTTTCTCCATGTAAATCATCCCTTCAGAGGAGATAAGAAAAACTTTTTAGCTAATAGAGTAGAAACCAGACAACCACCGACGATATGGTCAAGCGAAGACATATATGAACTTATTAAGGACTATCCAAAGATATATGAAATTGGGGAGCAAATAGAAATTGAAGGCAAATCAGTTGTTCATAACTGGTGCAAACAAACTATTTTTTGGGAGATGCCGTATTGGAAACATCTTCTGCTTCGCCATAACATAGATGTGATGCACAATGAGAAAAATGTATTTGATAATGTGTTTAACACAATTTTGAATGTGAAAGCGAAGACGAAGGATGATTTGAAATCAAGACGTGATATAGAAGAATTATGCAAATGTCCCGAGCTTCATATGAAACCAAATGACAGTAAAAAACCAAAAGCTTGTTACGAATTAGATAATAATCAAGTTAAAGCTGTGTTAAAATGGGTGGAAGGGTTAAGATTTCCTGATGGGATATCATCAAATCTTCGTAGATGTGTTGACTTTAAAAATGGTAGATTAAGCGGAATGAAAAGTCACGACTGTCACATAATGATGGAAAATTTATTTCCCGTTATGTTTAAAGAACTAGTGCCGTTAAAAGTTTGGAAGGTAGTAACGGAGCTTAGTATGTTTTACAAAGAGCTTTGTTCGACTACTTTAAAAGTGCAACGTTTACGTAAACTTGAAGTGGACATTCCTATATTGCTTTGCAAATTAGAGAAAATATTTCCGCCAGGTTTTTTTAATGTGATGGAACATTTACCTGTTCATCTTCCATCTGAAGCACGACTTCGAGGTCCTGTCCAATACGGATGGATGTATCCATTTGAGAGGTATGTAATATGTTATAACGTAATTTAATTGCATTTGAAAGATGAAGTTAATATAAATTAATGTTGCATAGGTATTTGAATCATCTGAAGAAAAAAGTGAGACAAAAAGCACGAGTTGAAGGTTCGATATGTAAATCTTACATCGAAGAAGAAGCTTCGTTCTTTTTCTCTCACTATTTCAGTGACCATGTGAATATTTCATTTCAAAGTGTTCCTCGTAATGATGAAGGCGACGAACAAGAGTCCTCTCAAGCAATGTTATCTATTTTTAGACAACATGGTCGGCCTTCTGGAAAATGTGTGGAAATATGGCTAGACGATAGAGATCTTCGTGTAGCACACACTTATATTCTTCTAAATTGTGCCGAGGTTGCACCATTTGTTAGGTATTCTGAAATAATAATTTTTGTTTTATTCTTTTCTGTAATGCATGCGCGTGTATAACCTAATGTAATAATTTGTTTATATAAACAGTGCTGATGAACGGGAACATCCGAACGGAGATCTCAGTAAAGAATTTTCCCGTTGGTTTTCAAATTACGTTTATGAGCCGAAAAATTGTGTTGTTGACGAAGGGTTGAAACATCTTGCAATGGGACCAAAAAGAGTGGTCAAGACATATCCAATATATTTCGTCAATGGATACAAATTTAACACCAAAGAATACGGTGCAGAAAAATTAACAAATAATACTGGTGTATTTGTTAAAGGTAGTGACGATCCAGAAAACCATTTAAATGATTTTTATGGCGTTCTAACACAAATTTTGCAACTGACATATTTCTCAAGACCCGCGGAGGAGGTGTTTCTATTTAGATGCAATTGGTTTAGCAATGTTCCAGGTTTTGGAATTAATGTGCATAAGGATTATAATCTTATCGAAATAAAGCATACATCGCACTATCACAAGTATGATCCTTTTGTACTAGCCAAACAAGCATTGCAAGTTTATTACGCTCCTTATCCGTCTCTAAAAAGAGATAAAGCAGATTGGTCTGCAGTTTTTAAAACAAAGGCCAGATTCACATTCGATGGGAAGAATATTCCGGACGAACAAGCTTATCAGGCAGATCTTGAGCAAAATAACGAAATAATAATTACAGACGATCATACAGATTTTGGTCCTTTGATCGATGAATCAAATGTTTTGGTAGAAGCGTTTGACAGTGCAGAGGAAAATATCGTCGAAAACGAGACCGAATCTGAATCAGAAGACGATGATGACTGATATAAATTTGAATCTGTTTTTTTGCAATTGATGTAACTATGTTGAATTCTTGATGTATTATGAAATTGATGTAACTATGAAACTAAATCCGTTTACTATTGTTTTTTGTTATTTCAATTTGTCATTTATTTAGCAATTTTTATTAAAAATGCAATGAACTCTGCTTATCGTAGGAAGAGTACACCCATTATGAATCAGGTATAACAAACTTACATTTCTATTTACATTTCAGTCATTATAATTAAGCAATTTATACCGTTGATGTCATGTTCATATGAAATATATTTCATTATCATGTTTTTATTCTCTTATATAATGATGTGTAAACGTCACAGGTTTATCATTATGTCACATAGAGGGAGGAGCTCTTCCCGTTCTTCAGGAGGCGATGGCAGTGGCCCATCGCAAGCGCCACACCGTCCAGTTGTTACGTTAGTCCCCAAAGCAGATGGGTAAAAATTAAATCTTATTCATCATCTTATTTTTTCTATACTATACGTACGTACTTATCTGTATCGTACTTAAAAACAGGGGGTTCGAGCTACTACCCACTAAGGTAGTGTTGGACGTCTCCAGAGCAGCATATCGTAGTAGGATGAGTGCGTGCTGGCCGAAGTGGGATACCATCCCTCCGCACATCATAGAGTGCATATGGAAGGATGTCCTAGTATGTGTAATTTTTATGTTTTCCATTTTTAATTCGTTTTTGTCGTTTTTCTACCGTTTATCGTTTAAAGTGTAATCTTTTTTTAACACAGGCTGAGATAGACATCCAGACAGATGATATGCAGCTGGCACGAGCATACTGGATGAGGAAGATGCGAAAGAACTACAGAGACACGATATCTGAGGTTAAGAAATCCGGGAAGAGACCACAGTGGATGGGGGAGAGCGTGTGGCAAGCTTGGTTGAGCTACTGGGAGACGGACGAGGCGAAGGCAAGTATACTAATTTTTTTTGAATTATTAATTTAACGTGATTGGAAAATAATGTATCAAATTTTGAATGTACAGGCAGAGTCAGATAGAAACTCTGCAAATAGAAATAAGAATCCCGTTACTCATCGCGGAGGATCGAAGTCGTTTCAGCAGTATCGGCAGGAGTTGGTAAATTTAATTACTGAATAATAAATGTAAATAGTTTATGCTATATGATTTTAAATGTATAATAATTGTATGTAACAATCAACTTCAGGAAGCCGAGGCACATGGTCCTGTCAGCTATATGGACGTGTTCACCCGTACGCATGCTGTCGAGCATGTTAATCCAGACGGGACTGTTTCGTACACATGGCAGGACGATAAATCCAGTAAAAGCCATGTAAGCATATTTCATTTTATTCAGTATTAGTAATTGTTTTAGTTGTCAAATTATTATGAAATAAGATATGATATTATTAATTTGTCAATGCAGGAGATGTTTATGGAGCAGCGACAGAAACTCCTTTCTGATACGGGTCGAGAGCAGCTGACGACCGATGAAGAGGACGTTATTTTTGAGTCCGTTATGAGTCCACCAGAGCATGGTCGACGATACGGATTTGGCAATTTAGCGGTAAATAATTTAATTTTTCTTAAAATACTTAAATATGATATTCTTACCTTTTCAAAACAATAAACTTTGATTTTATTTATTTTTCAATTATTGCAGTCCAGTAGTCAGAGTAGGAGACGACGGAGTAGACCTCAGAGCGAGCTAGCAAGTATAGAAGAATTGCAGACTAGAGTTCAGCAGTTGGAGGAGCAGAACTGCCAACAGGCCATGCAGACGGCACAGTTATTTGAGTACATGCAGCAGTTTGGTGGCCGCTTCCCTCCATCGGCTGGCTCTGGATCTGGGGCAGATTGATTCATTGCTTTCTGATTCGTTCGTGCAGGTATGTTTAGTTTTAGTTTACAATGATTCGGTAGATGGAACAATTCATTGTTGATATGTATAATTATGTATAATACACTTGGTTCTGTAGCTGTATCAGGATATGCATGATTAGAACAGTTATTGTTAGTATTATTGTTAATGTTGGAATGTTATGTATATTTTGTATTTTATTTTTATTCCAATTTTGTTTATTTCTGTGTCTATTGAATATTTTGGAGTATTGGTCTGCATGTTTGGTTGGATTATTGTTTATTGGATTATGCAGTATTGATATTGTAGTGTTTGGAAGAGAAATGTGGATGGAAGGCTCTATTTGCAGCAGATTTTAAAAAAAAACAGCAGATTTCCGACGGCTTCCGACGGCTCCCGACGGCTTATAGGTCGAAATTTTCATCGGTTACCGACCGGCGGCCTGATTTCTGGCGGTTTCCGTCGGCTTCCGACGGGCGACGGAAGCCGTCGGAAACCGCCGGAAGCCGTCGGAAGCCGCCGGTAATCTATACGGCAGCACCCGTCGGTAGCCGTCGGAAACACTGCTCCCCGACGCCGTCATTTCCGACGGCTTTTTCCGACGGCCGCCGACGGCTTCCGACGGCCGCCGACGGTTTTCAGCCGTCGGAAATCCCCTTTCCCCTTGTAGTGTGAAGGTCAAATCCTATTCTATAGTGTTTACTGGGCAGCTTTTATTTCCTGCAAAAATGTTAAAAGCTATACAATAGCTAAATAGTCATAGGTTGGCCGAACTCTAAAACATGCTTCCATAATTGCATTAGAAAAAAATAAAAAAGGATTGGTTTTGTTTTTTAAAGTAGGTAAAAGACAGAGATGGACACTTGTATCCTCTTTGTAAACTTTGACCTTTCCTCTTGAGTATTTAGTGACTTATCACTCAATTCAGGTTAATGTAGGAAAACAAGTTACCCATAAAACAAGTTAATTTAGGAAAACTTAAACACAACATCAAATTTGCTAAAGCTAAACAATATCAAACATGCTAAAGATAACATGCAAACATAGATATAAAGCCCCCAGAACGTAGTATAAAAAACTTCAACCATGATACATTCAAGCCTACACAAAATTACAAACTGACACTAAAACTATAAGTGAACAAACTACTAAAATTTTATATCCGCAATTAAGAATCAAAGCTGATAGTGCATTTAAATTTCATTGCCTTAAAATACCAAATATTATATGTTGAAATGACTTACAAATATTTCTCTTTGACTTTCCAGGAAACAGCAACCTTCTATATGCATATTGTCAACTCTTCCCGCACTTATGCAGCAGGGGAAACTTTATTAAGATTTTTTTGGTGATACAATATTTCCAAAATTAATAGATTTTGAAGATATTCTCGGTATTTAGTTACCCGTTCTGTGCATGAAGGAAATGGAAAGAGAAATTAAAGAGAGAGGGATGTGGAGATATTTGCTATATATATTTGATTGCCATATTTTATAAAAGGAATCAAATAGAGAAATAATTGATTGATGGAGAAAATGAAATATTATCAATCAATTACATGGTAAGGCAATTAATGGGAATATTATTATTCCATGAATTGATTTATTTACATAAATCAATTGCTTCATCCCTAAGTAACTTTTCTCTATATATAAAGAGAGGCATAGAGAATGTTAAGATATCAGATATGAGAGAACAATCTCTTGTTTATTTTTCTTCATTTCTTTACTCTGTAATCTCTTCAAATAGTAATAAATCTCTTCCCCATTAAAGTGGACGTACACTATCTCGCGATGGTGGAACCACTATAAATCTGTGTGTTCTCTCTTGTCTCTATATATATTTTTTCTGTGATCTATAACTATCTGTTTGTTCTATCACGCCAAATTGCAAGATCCTATTTTTCTGCTGAGAGGGATTGATCACCCCTCCCCCTAACAACTGGTATCAGAGATAGATTCGCAAAGTAGGTGTTTGGTACAATGGCAGGAGGAGATGAAAATAGTACAAATAGTACTTTAGCGCCAGTAGTTGCTCCATACGTCAGAGGCTCCTATGTGTCTTCAAGATCACAGTTGACGATAGAGAAGTGGAATGGTGAAGGAGATTTTGAAAAATGGCAATGGATGATGAAAGCAGTTTTGAGGAAAAATCGCGTTCATCGAGTAGTATTTGATACAGAGACACTGCCTGCTGATATTTCATCAGTGGAATTAGAAGAGATGGAAGAATGGGCCTTTACTACTCTCCAGCTTGCTATGAGAAAGAATGTAATTTCTGAAATCAGTCAGGAAACCACAGCCAAAGGCATTTAGAAGAAGTTGGAGGACCTCTACATGAAGAAATCCCTAACTAACCGTCTGATCCTATTGAAGACTTTTTTCACTTATAAAATGAAGGAAGGTTCTTCAATTAAAACACACCTAAGTGTGTTTGATGACCTGTTGATGAAGATGAAGTCTGTTGAGTTGAAAGTTGATGAAGAACAGAAAGCAATGATTCTGTTGTGTTCGCTTCCAGAACGATACACTGGTTTCGCTAACAGCCTTATCTATGGTAGAGATACATTGACATTAGATGATGTGAAGACAGGTTTGCTCAGTGAGGAGTTGAGAGATCAGATGAAAGAGTTTGGTGTTGGTGATAGTAGTGGAGGAAGTAATTGTAGTTCAGGTTTATTTGTTGAGAGAGGTAGAGCAGAGAAGAAAGTGAAGAATTACAGGGGGCGTTCCAATTCTAGGAAGCCTCATTGGCGGAGTAAGTCAAAAGATGGAAGGTGTCATCATTGTAAGAAACCAGGCCATTGGAGAAGAGACTGCCCAGATCTGGAGAAGAAAACTGAAGGTTCTTCATCTATTGCGATGGAGAAAGATGATAGCGATTTATTGACAGCGGTTGTATCAGATGTTGCAGACCACTGGGTATTAGATTCTGAAGCATCATTTCACATGACTCCTAATAAGGATTATTTTTCTTCCTTTGATGCTAAAGAAGGAAGTTCCATCCTTATGGGAAACGATGCTACATGTAAGTCTATGGGAGTTGGTTCAGTTCGCATTCGCATGTATGATGAGATTGTTCGCACACTTTCAGATGTTCGCTATGTTCCTGGTCTTCGGAAGTCATTGATATCATTAGGCCAATTGGCATCATTGGGATGCAAGATAACCATTGTCAAAGATGGTTTGAGAGTTTCTAGAGAGGCACTTGTATTGATGAAGGGTGTTATGGTAAGAAATCTGTATTTGCTGATGGGTACCACTGTTCATGGAGAATTATGTGTTGGAGTTGATAGTTCTAAAAGTTTGGATGCTACCAAGCTTTGGCATATGAGACTAGGTCATACTTCGGAGAAGAACTTAGAGTTGCTTCGTAAGAAGAAAAAGATCAAGGGAGAAATCTTCAACAAGTTGAACTTTTGCAAGGAGTGTGTATTGGCAAAGCAAACCAGAGTTTCTTTTGGTGACGGTATGCATACTTCTAAGAGTGTACTTGATTATGTACATTCAGATGTTTGGGGGCCATACCCTACTGCTTCCATTGGTGGAGCTTATTATTTTGTTTCATTCATTGATGACTACTCGCGCAAGGTTTGGGTGTATGTAATGAAAGCTAAGTCGGAAGTATTTCAGAATTTCAAGGTTTGGTTAGCTCTTGTTGAAAACCAAACAGGAAAGAAATTGAAGATTTTTAGATCCGATAATGGTGGCGAATATGTCTCCAAAGAGTTCCTCGACTACTGCAGACAACGCGGTATTAGAAGACATTTTACTACACCTGGTGATCCGCAATCCAATGGGGTTGCTGAGAGGATGAATAGGACTCTACTTGAGAAGGCCCGTTGCTTGATATTGACTGCGGGTATGTCTAAGGGTTTTTGGGCTGAAGCTGTTTCGACTGCAGCACATATTATTAATCGGATTCCGTGCTCAGCCATTGGTGGGAAGATTCCAGAGGAGTTATGGAGAGGTAAAAGCACTTTATTAAGTTATTTTCGTATATTTGGATGTCCAGTTTATGTTCACAATACAGGACAAGATAAGTTGGAGCCTAGGGCCTCCAAGTGTGTTTTTCTTGGTTATACAGATGGAATAAAAGGATACAGAATTTGGAATCCAGTTACGAAGAAAGTTATACACTCCAGACATGTGACTTTTGACGAGTCAGCGATGTTTAAACCTTTGGAAGGTTTATCAGACGGTTCAGATTCAGTTGATGAGAAGGCCGAAAAGACCGAGATTCCCAACTTTCAAACCCGAAGTACAGCTATTACTATTGGCAATAGTGATAGAACAGTTGATGATACATCACATGATAGTCCACAGATTTCCTCTAGTAGTGATGGAGATGGTCATGAAGCTAGAGAGGATTCAGCTCAAGATGGAGCTCAAGGTGGAGCTGAAGGAGAGTCAGGCGATATAGTCATTCGGGCTAGTCAGAGACCAAAGAGAGCTCCAATTAGATATGGAGATTGGGATTATGCAAATTTGAGCCTTGATGATCAGTTTGAGTATGCTTTACATGTTGTTCATGATGAACCATTAAGCCTTGAAGAAGCCATGAAGTCGAATGATAATTCGAAGTGGAATTGCGCTATGGAAGAGGAGATACAGTCTTTGCAGAAGAACAAGACTTGGGATTTGGTACCACTACATCAAGGAAGCCGAGCCATAGGTTGCAAGTGGGTGTTCAAGCTGAAAGACGATGGTAGATACAAGGCAAGATTGGTAGCCAAAGGGTTTTCACAAAAAAAAGGGTTGGAGTATGATGAAATATTTGCTCCAGTTGTTAGACAAACTTCAATTCGAATCCTACTTGCGATAGTTGCTGCTCATGATTTGGAGTTAGAACAACTTGATGTGAAGACTGCTTTCTTGCATGGTGATTTGGAAGAAACCATTTACATGAAGCAGCCAGAAGGATTTATTGTAGATGGAAAATCAGATTGGGTATGCAGGTTGAAGAAATCTCTTTATGGTCTAAAACAGTCGCCTAGACAATGGTACAAAAGGTTTGATTCTTTTATGCTTTCACATGGTTTTAATCGTAGTACTAAAGATGCATGCGTTTATTTCAAGCATTTAAAGAATAGTAATTGGGTGTATTTGCTTTTGTACGTGGATGACATGTTGATTGCTTCTAAGGATAAAGCTGGAGTTGATGAGTTGAAGTTGAAATTAAAAGCGGAATTCGAAATGAAAGACCTTGGAGAAGCAAAGAAAATTTTGGGGATGGAAATCCAAAGAGATAGAAAGCTTGGACTTTTGAGACTTACTCAAAAGGAATATATTCAAAAGGTGCTTGCTCGGTTTAGCATGGATGGAGCAAAGGCTATCAGTACACCCATGCCTTTGCATATACAGCTCTCTAACAAAGGCTCTCCGATCTCAGAAAAGGATAAGGCCTACATGAAAAAGGTGCCTTATGCGAGTGCGGTAGGTAGCTTGATGTATGCTATGGTGTGCACTAGACCTGACATTGCTCAGGCTGTTGGATTAGTTAGTAGATATACAGCAAATCCGGAAAAATCGCATTGGGAGGCAGTGAAGTATATTTTTAGATATCTTAGAGGAACATCAGATTATGGTCTTGTCTTTGGCGGCAGAAATAAAGATTTCAACTTGAATGGATTTTGTAATTCAGATTATGCCGGAGATAAAGATAGAAGGAAGTCAACCTCAGGCTATGTGTTCACTCTTGGAGGAACGACTATTAGTTGGAGAGCGAGGTTGCAGACTATAGTTGCTTTGTCTACTACAGAGGCAGAGTTGATAGCTGCAGTTGAGGCAGCTAAGGAGGCACTTTATTTGAAGAAGTTGTTGTGTGATTTGGGCTTTGTACAAGATAATTGTTTGGAGAATTGTGATAGTCAGAGTGCAATTCATTTAGCTGAAAATCTGGCTTTCAGCTCTAGAACAAAGCATATAGAGGTAAGAGAGTCTTTCCTTATCTTCATGAATGAAGAGAAGTTAGTTCGCCTTCAGAAGGTTCATACAAATGACAATGCAGCAGATATGTTTACGAAGGCCTTACCTGCTACTAAGTTCGAGCATTGCTCGAACTTGATTCACTTGATGAAGTGCTAGGTGCCACATGGTGGCACTATGGGGAAGAGAGTAACTTGGTTGAAGTTAAGAGAAGATGTGGCATTCTTCTTGTATGAAGAGATATGAGTTTATTTTTTTGGCTGCACAACGTCTGCCTTATTTTTTTTGAGTGTTTCCAACACTTTGTTGGTGGGCGGTGGCCTTGCCGGAGTTCATTAACAAAGTGCAATGAGAGGTGGCTTTTGCAGGAACTCATTGGGAAGCATTCATTTTGGAGTATCTTGGTTTGGAAGAGATATTGTATCAAGGTGGAGATTATTAAGATTTTTTTGGTGATACAATATTTCCAAAATTAATAGATTTTGGAGATATTCTCGGTATTTAGTTACCCATTCTGTGCATGAAGGAAATGGAAAGAGAAATTAAAGAGATAGGGATGTGGAGATATTTGCTATATATATTTGATTGCCATATTTTATAAAAGGAATCAAATAGGGAAATAATTGATTCATGGAGAAAATGGAATATTATCAATCAATTACATGGCAAGGCAATTAATGGGAATATTATTATTCCATGAATTGATTTATTTACATAAATCAATTGCTTCATCCCTAAGTAACTTTTCTCTATATATAAAGAGAGGCATAGAGAATGTTAAGATATCAGATATGAGAGAACAATCGCTTGTTTATTTTTCTTCATTTCTTTACTCTGTAATCTCTTTAAATAGTAATAAATCTCTTCCCCATTAAAGTGGACGTACACTATCTCGCGATGGTGGAACCACTATAAATCTGTGTGTTCTCTCTTGTCTCTATATATATTTTTTCTGTGATCTATAACTATCTGTTTGTTCTATCATGCCAAATTGCAAGATCCTATTTTTCTGCTGAGAGGGATTGATCACCCCTCCCCCTAACAAACTTCTGTCGACGAGCACTGGTAAAGTCAATAAAGAATGTTAATTAATCTAACGTCCTACTAAGGTATGTGAAATTTAAATCAATTGTCGACTAACGGACACTCTTAATGCCGAAGACCAAGAATCATGCACCGCTTATAACATGCCTAAGGCAATTCACTTTCATTTATGATGCCTACAGTAAACCAGCTGGGCTTTAACATATATCTGACAAACCTCAACTACGTCAAGTTGAAACGTATGGGAACTGCATCATAGTGGTAAGACACATTGAAACTTAACCCTGTTGAATTAGTTCAACAAAACTTGCAACCCAAACTTATAACAAAACAAGCTTCCACATTCATTTGTGCTAACTTGGCAACAAAGGCTGGCCATTTTGATTTTCAAAATGATCAACAGTTTGATTACCTAGTGATCATACTAATTATGCAGGTTTCTCGTAACCTGTTTAAATGGATTAAAGGAATAGGTTATGCTGATCATTATGAGTGAGCACTTACGAACAGTCTATTGGGCATTCAAAGAGAAGTTGAGCCCAGCATTATGATCTACATGCTTCCGCTTGGGCCTGGAATGCCCAAAGCTTGCTGTAATGGTGTCAAATAAGCAGAACGTATGCACAAACATGTGATGCTTCCATAACAGCACCAGGTGGTTCATGGAATTGAGGTTCCATTCACCAGTTCGCTAGTTAACTAAGAAATCTCCCCTAAATTCATAAAAACCGTTGAAGGACGAAATTGCAGATAGTCATTCTTACTATCCAACAAAATCAATTAGATTAGTCTGACGAGTAATACTTCGACTGCTTTATGTATTAGAACAACATACAGGTGAAGGGAAACTTTTTAAATACTAACACATAATTGCTCACGAAGAACACTTGATCGGTCACAATGCTAAAATTAAATATGTACCTGCACAAGTGAAGTCGGTCGTCAATACACCATCAAATCAACAACAGCGATTTCTAAAGCTGCAGTCGATCAACTGTCCAACCCAACCTCGAATTTGTGTGTAGATAGTAAGATCCAGGGGTCCTGACTGGAAGAAGAATCAGTTGTCTAACAAAGCTATTGTCGAGAATCTGGAAACGGAGTAAATTCAGTGGGTTTTTTCCTTCCTCCTTTTAGGAGAAAGCGATGAAGAGAAGTATTTTGGTAATAAACATTGGAGCGAAAGAAATGAAACCAGACTTGTAAGGATTTGAGTGAGATTCACGGGCATTTTCCATTTGGATGTTTGCCCATACAAACATGCACAAGAAATACGTATCGAATACGACCAATTTAAAAAAAAAATAAACATACAACATAGGGAAAAAAATTCGTGTTTTGAAAAGTAATGGAAGCACGAGAAACAATTCATCATTCTGTCATCCTTTTATCCCCTCAGTCATTCCTTCATTTTCCTTCAACCGTCTCCATCATTACTTCACTCCTCTCATATTTGACATACAAAGCAAAAAACCCAAAATTCATTTTTAAACCAAACACTTCCTTAGGGTTTGGAAGTGAATATGAGTAATAGGGATTTGAAAAAATAACAAATATGAGAGGAGAAGGAAAAATTTTACTGCTATTTTTTTTCGGAGGCCTTGTGATAACATGTAAAATTAGCCATTTTCAAATCCAATCTGTTAGACAACAGTAAAGAAGAAGAATTTAATACTCTCCCATTAATTTTAGGTATTTCA
This sequence comes from Allium cepa, assembly GCA_030765085.1. Classification (NCBI taxonomy): domain Eukaryota; kingdom Viridiplantae; phylum Streptophyta; class Magnoliopsida; order Asparagales; family Amaryllidaceae; genus Allium; species Allium cepa. Next base: position 888,071,476 of record CM060937.1, on the reverse strand, counting down.
TCCTCTCTCCTTAATCCTCTCGATGTATTTTATTTTCCTTTTAATTTATCACTATTATTACAATTTTTTATCAATTTCCGCAGTTATCATTTTACATTTAAATATCAATATTTAATAATTTTTACAATTATTCCCAAAATTCTCCAAAATTTTATTATATTAAGTCCATATATTAAAATTACTTAAGTGATCAAAATTTTGAAATTTTTAAATAAATCCAGTTAACAAATAATCATTATTTGGTATAACAAGTCCTAATAGATGATAATTCAATGTGTTGTATACTACACTTAAATTGATAAAAATTATAGAACTAATAATTCATTCAATTCATATAACTCAAAATTTCTATCTTTAGTTCTCTTACATTATACCAATTCAAGTTTACATAATTTATTTCTTTCTACAAATAGTGCTTAATTATAAAGAAATATATACATTGATTTTCTTTCTAGAGTTGTTATTTTATTGTAAACAAGCATATACAAAAAAATTCTTTCTAAAACATGTTTTATTACAAACATATTCAATGTTTTTTCTTTACAAAATTGGTAAGTCAAGTGAATTCTTTATCATTAAAAATTATTTTTGTAAGAATAATATTGAGTTAATTATCAGTGATGAATAACGTAGTTTGTTATTTAGAAAAACAGTGAATATTTTCAGTTAATACTTTTTGTAAAAAATTTAAATTTTAGTTATGTATATTTGTAATTTATGTTAATTAAAGGAGAAAATATATAGTATTTTAGCTAGAATTTTTTTTCTTTGGTATTTTATTGTCATTTTGTGGCAAATGTTAATTATTTTTTTATTATATAGTAAAATTATTGAGGTATGAAACAACGATTTAAAAACCAAGTTATAATATTACATAATTAAATAATAATACGATTTGTAATGTTTTTTTAATCAACATTTCTTTTAGTTGTTAAATAAATATTTTATATCACTTAGATAATATAATATACTTATTTTTGATGTTGATATTAACTGCAAGAGCTTTAACTGCATAAAAATAGTTTGTTGGTAAGGCATTTCATTTTCCTTTTCCTAAATCCATTGCTAAAAAATGCGATAAAATATTACACTATACTCTTCTCAATACCACACTTTTTAAGGAGATACCAAATGCATCATTTTTGACATTTTTGCATGGTGAACAACCGCTGATCAACACCATTTTCCACGATAATCAATTGCCGAACAACAATAGTTTGGTGGTTGTTGGCTATGGAAAACGTTGTTGGTCGGCGGTTGCTCACTGTGCGAAACGAATTTCGCGGTGGTTGATTGTCATGTGAAATGAATTTGGTATAAGAAAGCATACAAATTTTATAGCATTTATTATTTTTTCCCTCTGGTATTAGGAAGAGGAAAACTGGGTGCCCTTAGTAACACACTAAAAATATACTGGTTCGTTACTATTAAACATTCATTTTTAGGTAATTTTGTCTTGTTTTTATGTAATATTTGAAATTCAATAAAATATCATTTACCTTTTGAACAAATGTACTAAAAATTAGATGTTAAACTCAAAATTTATGTATATAAATATTTATATGTTGAAAATTATAAAAAATATTTATTCTGAAATTAATTAAGAATACTAACTTTTATTTATTTTCTTAACAAATATTAAATGTTAAAGTAAAATAAATCAATCTCATACTCATTATTATCGACGAAAGGACAATTTAATTTTTATATCAATATAAAAATCATAACTCACATGACAAACTTTAAAATTAATAAATTTAGTACATAACTCGATTATTTTAACAAATTTACCCACAATAAATCCAATTCTTTGAAAATACAATTATTTTTTCAAAACATACCGTGTGCAATGCACGGGTTACACACTAGCTGATTTAAAAATCTATTATATAATAGTGAAGCAGAAGTGTGACGATCCACATTTCGGAAGGTTTAAATCGACAATAATCCACACATGTCCGACTTAAACAACTCGAAACGTAGATGATCATTGGGGTTAAATAAGAAAAATAAGAAGAGAAGAAGAAAACAAAACATAGAATCTCACAGCGGAACTATAAAATATTACAGTCAAATAAGCAATTCATGAAGTTGTTTACTATACATTTGATTTAATCCATACATATTTATCAGAGTTATATATATACATCAGGGATAAATAATCAATACAGGAGAATAGCATGATGCAGGGGATAATAATAATAGTAATATACCAAATCTTCATCTTTGTCCTTTGGAGAACAATCTTCAATACGCTAAAAACTCAGGACTGACCCGAGCGTAATGGAAAGACAAAACATTCGAGTCAGGACTAAAATACTCTTCTGTAAGTCAAATCAATATCATAAAATATGACTGCAATAACTTAAGAGATGTTACGGGATTTCCATCTTCTAAGGATCCGTTAAATTATTTATATATAATAGTGTACGCTATAATAGGTAATGTATCAGTAAAATAAATATCAAAATAGCATTAAGGCTTTACATTGGTCTGCCTTAACACTTTTTTACAGTTTTAAACCAAAGTCAAAATGGGCTCGTATATGGGTAAGTATGACAAGACACGTGAGGCAATGCCTAAGGTAAGATTCTACCAGTTTACCCTTTTTGGCTGGTCGCAACCCATCCGTGGCCGACTACGATAATCGATCCAACCGACAAAAGGTGCACCCATCGAATACGAAATCACAATAGTAATACGAGCGATCAACATCGCTAGAGGTAGCTAACCTCAATGGCTAGACATAGGCTCTTGTTTTAGTCGTTTTAATTATGACACGAGTGTCAAGGCTATCCATCATCGTTTTTTTACTTCATTCCAGTAAACGTCGTCAGTTCGACAACTGCATTCTGGATATCATCCATTGATGTGCACGTAAATGTGCATATTTTTACCACCATATTTAATCTATTTAAATTGAATAAATGATCATATTGGGTATTTTAACTTGTTTAAACCAAAATTCATATTAATTCTAAGTTGTCACATATCCATCTTCATATAGGGGCAAAACAATTATTTTTGTGCATATATTAAATTGAGAAAATTTAATTGAAAATTTCTATATTATTTTGTAAGAATTTAAACTCAATTATGAGTGGTTTCATGAAGGGATATGCATGCACAATGAAGATACAAAAGAATGAAGATAGAAATAATTCAAAGTGAAGAACATGGAGGACCCCACCCACTTACATTGATTTTCAGTTAGAAGCTAATGCACATGCTAAAAGGCCATTAAAGCTTCATGTACATTTAAGTGGGGGATTATTGAAGCTAATGATAACTTGCCCACCACACTTCCTACAAGGGCATTTTGGGAATTCCCCAAAAATATGAATTAGAGTTTAACACATATATAACCCTTATGTTTCATGTAACTCTTCTCTCTTAGTCTCTCTTAGGCCTCCTTCTCTTTAGTTTAGTTTAGAACAAATAAAAGAAAGCTCTCTTTCTCTTTTCATGGCTACTTAGACATTTTTATTTCTTGTAATTTTTCTTTTCTTTCTTATGCAATTCAATATATGCTCTTTACATTTACATGCTCTCTTTCTTGTGTTGTAGTGTAGATTTACTTTTATGCAAGTAGAGTAGTTTTCTTTTCATTTGCTTTCATTTTTCATTCTTTTTACTTTCATGTTGCTAGCTACATTTGTTAATCAAATAACAAATATGAGAGGCAAAGCCCCTTCAATTTAGGGGTAATGAAGCTCTCTAATTATGCATCTTCAACTATTTGTTAATTCATGCTCTCTTTTTGTGCTTAATGATGATGATAGAAATGGTTTACTAGTTGTTTTTGTTTTGAATTTGATAGCCTATATTATTGGCACCAAATAGGCTATGCTTAAACAATCATTAACACTAATTGCTTTTTTATCAAAATATGAATATGGAAAAAGAAAGTGATTTGAAATTAAAATTTGATGGTCTATATTTCTAATCAATAGTAAATAGGCCATACTTAAAATAGATTTCATTTTCATTTTCTTTGTCAAGTTTCATGAAAGTTAGTAAGTGCTTTAAGTGATGTGTTATAGTTTGATGGCTTATGTTGGCTAATCAATAGCACAAATATGTCATACTTATGATAAGCACATCAATTAAAGCACTAATGACCATAAAATAGAGATCATGATTTCATATGTGTTGAACTATATGATCTAGAGAGTGAATTTATTCTCTAAATTGCCATTTAACTCTAATATTTGCATCTCTCTTCTTTTAGTTAGTTAGCTAAATTTCTAATTCTCTTGCTTAACTTTCACTCGACTTTGGTTTAATTTGATTGAATAGATTTTTAAAATCAACAATTCTCCGCGGATCGACCCGTAATCGCCATGTACTTCAATAGTACGCCGTGCGTTTGCGGTATAAATTTGATTTAAAATAAACTTAGGAATTTATTTAAAATAAAATTTACCTACTATATAATTACCCTACATTAAACAAATTAAGTTCAAAACATTTAATTTCATAATCTTTTGGTTTGAAATTTGCTTTGAAAACTTATTCAAAAAATTCTCTTTTAAAAACTTGATTAATTTCATACATGTCAAAAAAAAATACTCGGGCCCAAACCCAAAATACCTGATTACAAACTCAGGCCATACTCCATCTTCCTCGACCTCTCTTCCACTCTATTTAATAAAAAAAACTTTGTTAATAACCTTATTGTTCAGACTCGAGTCCAACCCGATACCAACTCGAGCCAAATCCAAATCTTTCCCAACTCTCTTACTAACTACAACAACACTCAAACCTGACACACGAACACACGTGCATGTGCACATCGAGACGACACCATTCCGATCCCTCGACAACAACGTCGACTCGAATAGGGTCTTAAACCCTACTTCGCCGTCATTCAGCCACCACGCTGCGTAGAAAAATCTGTGGCCATTTTTCCCATGATCATCGACCCACTAGCAACCTTCGGCCCCAACCCTAAGGCTACAGAACCTCGCGCCCACCAGATTTAGAAGAAAAACTCAAATTCTGATAATCTTTGATTCATTCCCAAATACCTACTTAAAAGTCACAATACTCCCACCAAAAATCATCAAATTCGAAGATGAATTGAATCATGCATGAGAAACATGTAATTTACACAATTGATTTTTGACCTGTTTTGATTTTTCATTGTTCCAGATAATTATACTTACTAGTTTCACTTGAAAACATTTTTAAAAATAGGATTTCATGTTTACAAACACATTTCCTTTAAACATCATAAGCTATAAGTAATTGAGTGAAAAGAAGTAAAATTTTAAATGAAATTTTGGTCTATGATAACAACCAGAGACATGCATTTACACATATAGGCATGCATACAGTATTCAACCTATATTCCAGACAAACACATTCATACCACTATGTAAATCATATTCAAGTCATTTCCACAATCATATTTTACATGCACAGTGATATAAAGAGAATTCGGTTTAAAAGAAATGATGTGTACTCACTAAGAAACTTGGAACTGAGAAGCAGGGTTTTGAACTGCAACTTAATCTTGATCTTCTAAGTTGAACTTTGAATCTTGCTTTGGTTTAGTTAAAACTTGAGGTAGTTTGATTTAGCTTCTTTTCTTTTTTTGGTTTTTAGTTTTGGTTTCTTAGTCTATAATTTGTTTGTTTTTAAAATGAAAGAAAAGAAGACATTTTGCTATATATACAATAGTGTATTAAAATGAAGAAACAATTTTATTTTGACACTTGTTCATAAAGCCACTTTACTAGCTTACAAATGCCTAAAGCAAATATTTTATATTTTTACATATTTTTATTTATATCTTTTATATTTTCTTTTTATATGCTTTATATTTATACTTTTATATTTATCCTTTTTTTAATTTTAAACTAAGATTATTAATATTTTAAATCAATAACTAAATATATATACACTAGTGTTTTAAAAAAATGTAGAATTTTAAATTATTTTTAAGATATTTACTTTGAATTTCAGATCATAGTTTTATTCACAAACCATATATATGAATATTAATATATTTTATTTGCTTTGAAATGATAAGTTTCGCAAATTTAAATATTTATATTAGAAGAATATCAAATTAATATTTATTTCTAGATATTTTTAATTATCAGAATTATATGTTCAACTTATAAATCAATATTTTTAATAATTTAATCCAGTTAATTACCAATTAAAAGATGCCCAAAAATCCAGGTTGTCACGACACCTATGGTTGTCAGATCTTTGGATATTAAAATGGACCATTACCGCCCAAAAGAAGATGATGAAAATGTGCTCGGTCCAGAAGTACCATATCTCAATGCCATTGGTGCATTATTATGTTTATGCCAATGCACAAGACCAGATATTGCATTTTTAGTAAATCTTCTTGCAAGATACAGTTCAACACGAACTAAAAGACACTGAAATGGTATAAAACACATCATGAGATATCTTTGTGGAGCGAAAAATTTAGGCTTGTTTTATTCTGACATAGGTAGGAACCCAAATCTACTTGGCTATGCTGATGCAGGTTATCTTTCTGATCCACATAAAGCAAGATTACAAATTGAATATGTGCTTAGTAACAGTAATCCAGCTATTTCATGGCGATCTATGAAGCAAACGTTAATAGCAACATCATCCAATCATTTCTAAATACTAGCACCACATGAAGCAAGTCAATAATGTATTTGGTTAAGATCATTAATTGAGCATATTCAAAATATGTGCCAACTCCCTTCAGCTATAAAAGAATCAACTATTATTTACGACGACAATGCAGCTTGTGTAGCTCAGATTCAGGCAGGTTACATCAAGAGTGAAAGGATGAAACACATTTCTCCTAAGTTTTTCTTCACACGAACTACAATAGGACAACAAAATAGAGGTAAAACAAATCCAGTCCCAGGAAAATCCGACAGATCTATTCACAAGGCACTTTCAAAATCAACGTTTCAGAAGATGGTATATAAAATTGGTATGCTTCGGATGGATCAACAGACTAACTGAATATTGCATTATAAATCAGGGGAGCATTCAAAGTATGCTATAATTTACTCCTTTTCCTTCACTAATATTTTTCCCATTCGGTTTTTTTAGTAAGGTTTTTTTAAGGCGTTATTTTGGTCCAAAAGCATCAACCCTCATAATGTCGTAGGCTTTTAATGAAAAAATTATTCTTATCGGGAGCATATTCAAGGGGGTGTTGTAATATATATTAGTAATACGGGTGAATATGCTAAATGGCAAAGGACATTATTATAATCTCCGTTGCATTTAAAGTCTATAAAAATGAACTCATTTGTATTATATAGATATCTAAATGAATAAAAATGTCTTCTCTCTTTAGTAGCTTCTATTCTTATTTTATTTTATAACATTTTTAATGTTTTTTTCCACTGACTATGGCTAATGTTGCAAAGGAAAATAAGGAAAATTGGTTTGGTTTTTGGATCATGTGAGATGTTCGATTGGAGTTGATCTGCCTTTAGTTTTTATTTCGGATAGAAATTGAAGTTTGCTTTTAAGTATTCCTAAAATTTCATATGGCTTTCCATTCATCTTGTTTATATCATATGCAAAGTAATGTTGCTACAGCTGTAAAGAGTGGAAAGGAGCTTTGAGTAGCACATTTGTCGGAACATTTTGCCATATCTTGTACTCCTTATAAATTTCAAAAATCTATGACAAAATATAGACAAATTGGAGATGAAAACATTGTTGGATTCTTAAAAGATAAGCCTCTTAATCATTGGGCTGATGTATTTTCTCTCGGTAATCGCTATGGTGAGAATAAATCAAACGTTGGAGAGTGTTTTAACTCCTGGATTGTGAAAGAAAGGTATCTCCCTATTACTTGTTGGCTTGATGGAATCTGAATTAAACTTATGACTCAAACATCGAAGTGTAGAGAAGAGGCATCTAGTTGGACAACCATACTGTCCTAAAATGGAGAGTCATTTATTGAAATTAAAAGCAGGATTTGAATGGAACGTTTCTCGATCTTCTATTTATGTTTTTTAAGTATATTCCTCTATTTCTCACAAAGTTGATTTTAAAAATCATATGTGCCCTTGTAACTAATGGAGAGCGGTTAGGTTTCCTTGTGCACATGCATTGAAGTGCATTACCATGTCCAAACTTTATGTCTACGATTTTATTGAATATTATTTCACAACAAAGGCTTATCATGCTTCTTGCTCGCATGTTATCAATCATATTCCTACTTTTGATAAAAATGATATTGTTTCTGAAGGATCTTCTATTGTTCATCCTATTAAGGCTATTCGTGGAGCTGGTAGATCTAGTTTAACTGACTTGGTCGGTTGGATGTTTTTCAAGGGAAGCAAAATAAGTGCGGAAAGTGTAAGAAGTTAGGTCATAGCCATAGAAGTTGTCCATTGAGTGGTTGAATGTTTTTAAATTTGTTATGTCATATTTTCTTATTTGTTTTTGAAGGTAACTATATTTTAGCTTATATGTTGTATTGAGATATTCTTTGATCCTAGAATTTAAAAACTAGTGTATGAACAATATTTTTGTTTTTATGTTGCTCTTTGACTATTAATATTAGGTTATTTCTGTGTTGCTAGTAAGTTCATTTATGTTTAATTCAATATCACCTACCATGGTTGACGTATAAATTAATAGGATTATTATAATATTATATTGTATTGATTTATTGGTTGGTATGGGAATATATGACATTATGTTGATGAAATTTTTATTTTTCCTGTAAATTAACTATCGTTTCTTCTAAAAATTTTAAATTTAATTTTATGACGTACTTGTTATTATTGTTCATACAGGAAATTTTCTTCAAGGACACATTTTGCGGCTTTTTTTATGAAGGACAGCCCATAAATATTTTTCTTCAAAGGACAAATTATCGTTTTTAGTTTTCCAGCCCAATTCTCGTGCGCTTATTCTTCTTCTTCATTCGATCAAAATTTTGAGTCGCGACCAAATATCTTTCTTCTAAATGTAATATCAATCAACGTTATTCGTTTACTTCAATTTCGTCCACTTCAACGATTATTATTTTTTTCTTCCGCGCTTTTGTTGATCTCGTTCTTTTCGTATTTGTACGGTGATCTTGTTTTTCTCAGGTATGCTTATATCATTCTGTTTTTTTGATGTTTTTCTATTCGAGTTAAGTAAAATTGTTCGTGATTTATAATTGTGTTTATTATTATGAATGATATGCGGTCTTGTTCTTCTCCTTGTTTTTTCATTCGTCGATGGATGATTGTGGAAGTACCAGCCAGTTTTTTATTGTTATACTCGTTTCTTTATGCAGTGTTGTTTTGTAGTTACTTTTCATTTGATTTATTTTGCATTTTCTTGCATTAATGTTGGGATGATTGGAGAAGTATCGTTGGTTAGGTTGTATATAAATTTGTGATTGAGTGGAAAACTATTGTATTTTAGGTTCAGTTTCTGGGTATCATTTTTATATTTTCTTAGTATCATTTTTTTTATCAGTATCTAGGTGTCGTTTTTATCTACGGTAGGTATCAGTTTTGTAAAATTGAATAATTACTGTTCTGAATCGTACATATTTTTACTAATGTTTATTTTTTATTTTTTTTGGCAGTGGGGATAACAGCCTTCTTTGTTTGTTTGTGTTGAATAATAATACTTTTAGCACTCGATTGTTTATCGATTGCTCTTTGTATGATTTGAAGAATGAGATATGTCGATATTGGTCTCAATTAACTCCTTCTTCTATTCAGATTTCTTATGTACTTGAGGACAAAGTTATTATGGTTGACACTGATTCTGATATTCAGAGCATAATTTGTTTTTAGTTACACAAGAAAAGTTCTTTCTTTGGTTTTACTGTTAAGGTTAAGGGTTGTGAATTGGAAGTTGTTGATGGTGCTTCTATTTCAAGTTCATCCTATGTTCCTGCTTCTTCATCTTCTATTGTATCTGTCTGTTCAAATGTTGTTGTTAATGGTAAAAGTTATTTAAAAGATATGTTGAGGAGAGGGTCGACATTAAGCATTTCCATTATTGTTGGTTTTTGTTTTGGAGGCGCTGAACATTTTAGAGAGTTTTTGATGGCATATCAAATTCAAAAGGGGTATGAATTAGTATTTTTAAAGAATTGTACTACAAGAGTTACTGTGATTTGCTCTTCATATAAGGATTGTTGTCTTTTCAAAGTCCATGCTTCCTGTGATTCTGGAGAATTGAAAAGGTTCTTTATGAGAAATTTGGTTCATGATCAGTCTTGTGGGGCTGGTCTTAGACATGTGAATAATCCACATATATCTAGTTCTTTTGTTAAATCGATGATTATCGATGAGATCCGCGATTGTCCAAGTAAAAGGCCTAAGGATATTATACTTGATTTTAAAAGAGAATACAATTTTCAGTTGTCTTATGTTTATTCTTATCATGGGAAACAATTTGCATTGATGGAGTTGCACGGTAATGATGCTTTGTCTTATAATGATTTGAGTTGGTATTTGGAAGCAGTGAAGAAATCTAATCCAGATAGTTATGTTGATATGGATGTTGATCCTTGTAGTAATGAATTTCAAAGGGTGGTTATTGCTTTTGGCGCTTGTTTACTTGGTTTCAAGCCTTGTCGTCCTATGATATTCTTAGATGCTACTCACTTGAAGGGACGTCATGGTGTATTGATGGGTGCTACTGCAAAAAATGGTGATCAAGGTATGTGTTTGTTTTCAAACTTGATTTGTTTGTATTTTAGATTATAATACTTGGCATAATTATTAAGGTACATTTTTTTATCATAATTTGTATTCTGTTGGTATCAGTTTTAAGAAATGTAGTTTATAAGTAGCAAGTTTCTAGTATTAGAATTTTCATTGTATTAAATTGTAAGTTTGTATTTCGTATAATATGTTCATACTGCTAAACAGGAGATTAGTATCAATTTTTGTATATTATTAGTATCAGTTTCAATTAGTTCATATATGGTATTATTTATAGTTATGTAGTATTGGAATTTGCTTTGTATCGAAATATATGTCATGTTTTGTTTCTTTGTTGTTTTAGAATGAAGATTAATGTGCATACTGTTGTGCTTATCAATATTTTTATAATGGTCATACCAGGTTTTAGGTATCGGTTTTGTTACTGTTAGTATCAGTTTTATGGATTTTTTTTATATTTATGGTTGTATTTACTTTTATTTTATTTTTTACTAATTATTTTTGCATTTGCAGGTTTCTTCCCTTTAGGTATGAGTGTAGTTTCTGTTGAATGTGCATAACTGGACATGGTTTTTGAACCATTTAAAACAAATGCTTCAAGAAGAGCGTACTTTAGTTTTTATGTCCGATCGCCACCAAGGTTTGCTTTCAGGTGTTCGTGATGTTTTTCCTTCAGATTATCACAATTATTGCTACTTGCATATAGAACAAAATCTTCTTTCTGCAGTGAAAGCCAAAAATACAAATGTGTCTATTGTTGATTTATTCAAAATGTGTTCTAGAGCTTCAAATCTATATGAATTTGAAGGAGCATATTCTAAGTTTTGTCAAATTGGTGGTGTTGCTGTTGAATTTGGATGATTCAAATATTCATTAAAAGGGAAAGAAATTAATTAATTGATTCAATCAAATCAATTAATTTAGCTGATATATGGAAGGATATTTTAAGGAAACTAATTAATTAGTAAATCAATTAATTAGTCTGCTATATGAAGAAATAAATTATTAGGCATGGAGAATAAAGGAAAGATATGAAAACGAAGATTACGCCATCTATTTATACTAAAATCCAATCACGCAAATTGGAAAGATATCTGCGTAATCAGGAAATTGATTTGCTTAATCTCCAAGCAACCCTTCATTATCAAGTCTATATAAATGGAGAAACTTTGTCTTCATATGAACAAGCAAGTGTAGTATCCACCATTATTCTTTCCTCTCTCTTTTGTACTCTTTTCTTTAGTGAAATAAAAAGTTGTTGGGTCTCCGTTGACGTAGGATATTCATATCCGAACCACGTTAAATCTTCTGTGTCTTCTATTTCTGTTATTTTTTCTGTGGACTGCATAATTCCTTTAAGTGTCATTGGTATCTAAATAGACAATACTAGATTCTGAACAAATAACCGCTTCCGCTCGAATAAAACAAAAATTCACTACAGTTTGGTATCAGAGCTAGTTTTATTGTTTCTGTTTGGATATTAATGGCTACTTCTAGTAAGTCTGTTGGCAGATCTGGTGTCAATTATGGAGTAACACGTTTTGACGGAAAAGGAGATTTTGGTACTTGGAAGATGAAGATGGAGGCTGTATTGAAGAAGGAGAAGACTTACAAGGTTGTTTCTGCGCCTGAGAAATTGAAAGATATTGATGCAGCTGATTTGGAAGAGATGGGAGATGAAGCTCTTACAACAATTCAGTTGAGCCTTTCAGATGAAGTTCTTAGAGAATTCTCTCAAAAGAAGACGGCGAAAGAACTATGGGATGCATTATCAGATGCATATCAAGACAAGTCTCTCACTAATCGGATTATTCTTCAGCAACAACTTTATTCGTTCAAGATGAAGCCTAGAGCTGATCTCATGGAGCATGTAGATGATTTGACGAATTCGATTATGAACCTGAAGGCAGCGGAAGTTGATATTACTGATGAGGCTCAAGCTGTGATCCTCTTATGTTCCTTGCCTAAGGAGTATACTGCTTTTGTTAATTCCATGATTTATGGCCGCAGTAAAATTAGCTTATCTGATGTAAATGCTGGTCTTCATAATGAAGTATTAAGAGGTAGATTGGCGAGCACTAGCTTGGATAGTGATACTAAAGGCTTAACTGTTCAGAGAGGTAGAGGCCAAAGCAGGACGAAAAAAGGTGGAGGACGGAATTATTCACGGTCTCAATCTAGGGGGCCTAAGAATTTGACTTGCCATTATTGTAAAAAACCAGGGCACTTCATAGCACAATATCCCAAGCTTGAAGGTTGAAGAAAAGATCCAAAGCAAGCTTCAGCTTCTACAGCAGAGAAATCATATACAGAAAGTGACACTGATGTATTTACAGCTTCTGGCTCTTCTGGGAAGAGCAACTTATGGCTGATTGATTCTGGCGCATCCTATCATATGACACCTGATAGGAACTGCTTTTTCACTTACCGTGAAATTGATGGAGGAGAAGTTCTGATGGGAAATGATGCTTCTTGCCGTATGGTGGGTGTTGGTAGCGTGATGATTAGGATGTTCGATGGTGTTATTCGTACGATCACCGATGTTAGACATGTACCTGATTTGAGGAGAAGCTTGATTTCTGTTGGGGCGTTAAGTAGACTTGGCTTGAAGATTGTAGTGGAAAGAGAGAAAATGAAGATATCGAAGGGTTCCATGATTGTTATGAGAGGTGTGAGGGCAGGAAATCTTTATCTACTAAAGGGCACTACTGTAATTGGTGAATCAGCTTCTGTTACATCTGTTGATTCGGATTCTTCCAGATTATGGCACTTATGGATGGGTCACATCGATGAGCGCAGCATGGATGAGTTGAGAAAACGAGGATTGATTGATGGAGTTCATCATTCAAAACTTGGTTTTTGTGGAGGATGTGTTCTTGGAAAGCAGATGAAGATTTCTTTTGGTACAGGAGAGCATAAAGCGAAAGTTGTCTTGGAGTATGTTCATACAGATGTCTGGGGTCCCTCCCCTTGTCCGTCTTTAGGTGGAGCCAGATATTTTGTTTCATTTATAGATGATTTCTCTCGTAAAGTATGGGTATACTTTCTTCATTCAAAGAGTGAAACCTTTGCCAAGTTTCGGAAGTGGAAATCTATGGTTGAGAAGCAGTCAGGGAAGAAATTGAAAGTTCTCCGTTCAGATAATGGCGGTGAATTTGTATCACAGGAATTCATCGATTATTGTGAGTCTGAAGGCATTAAGAGGCATTACACCACACCAGGCGACCCCCAGTCTAATGGAGTTGCAGAAAGGATGAATCAGACATTATTGGAGAGAACAAGATGCCTTAGACTGACTGCTAAATTGAAGAAGGGATTTAGGGCTGAAGCTTTATCTATGGAGGCTTTCCTCATCAACCGCACACCTTCCACTGCCTTAGATATGAAGATCCCTGAAGAAGTATGGAAAGGAGAGCCTGTCAGCTATTCATTTCTCAGAGTGTTTGGTTGCCCAGCTTATGTGCATGGGAGCAAAGGGAAGCTGGAACCTAGAGCTCGCAAGTGTATTTTTCTAGGTTATAGGAGAGGAGTGAAGGGATATAGGTTGTGGTGTCCTATTAGCAAGAAGATCGTTATGAGCAGGCATGTGACTTCTGATGAGAAGGCTATGTTGAAGGTGGAGCCTTCCTCATCGGATGACAATGAGAGGACATGTGAAGAATACCAGACACAAAGCAAGTCATCTGTTGATTCTTTCCATTGACGTTCAAATGGTGTTTCCGATGACACCGTGGTTGATGAGGATAATATTGATGTTGGTACAGAGGATCAAACTCAAGGTGGAGCTCATTCGGAACCTAGGCCTATCAGACAAAGAAGAAAGCCTAAGTGGCTTGATGAGTTTGTTGGATTGAGTATCGAAGATATTAACTTCGATGATATGGCAACGTATGCTTTGAATGTTGTCCATGATGAGCCTTGTGATTATAGAGAAGCTATCGCATCAGTTAACAGTTCCAGTTGGTTAGTTGCTATGGAGGAGGAGATTGAATCATTGCAGAGAAATCATACTTGGGATTTGGTGCCTCTTCCCACCGACAAGAGAGCTATTGGATGCAAGTAGATCTATAGAGTGAAAGACGGCGAAAATGGTAATCTCAGATACAAGGCAAGGTTAGTCGCAAAGGGGTATGTTCACAAGAAAGGGGTAGAGTATCATGATATCTTTGCTCCAGTGGTTAGGCATACTTCTATTCGTATTCTTTTGGCATTGGTTGCTCATTATGATATGGAATTTGAGCAACTAGATGTCAAAACTGCATTCTTGCATGGTGATCTGGATGAGGAGATTTATTTAAAGCAACCGGAAGGGTTCATTGACGGTAGCAGGCCAGACTATGTTTGCAAACTCAACAAATCTCTATATGGACTGAAGTAGTCTCCTAGACTATGGTATAAGAGGTTTGATAAGTTTATGCTTTCACAGGGATACTCCAAAAGTTTCAAAGACCAGTGTATTTATTTCAGGAGATGTGATGGTGATCTGATTTATTTGTTGTTATATGTTGATGATATGCTGATTGCATCTCGGAGTATGGTCAGAATTAAGGAGTTGAAGTCGGAGCTCAGTAGAGAGTTTGACATGAAGGATTTGGGAAAGGCACAAAGAATATTGGGTATGGAGATAAGCAGGGATAGGAAGCGGAGAGAGTTAAGGCTCACTCAAGCTCAGTACATCGAGAAGGTCCTCGCTCGATTTGGAATGGAGAAAGCTAAACCGGTTGGCACTCCATTAGGCTCTCATTTTAAGTTGTCAAAAGACTTATCACCCTCATCGGAAGAAGACAAAAGGTATATGGCTGATATACCTTATTCTAGTGCTGTTGGTAGTCTTATGTATGCGATGGTGTGCACAAGAACAGATTTGGCCCATGCAGTGGGTGTTGTGAGTCGATATATGTCTAACCCAGGCAAAGAGCATTGGCAAGCTGTGAAGTGGATTATTAGATATCTTCGAGGCACTTCTTCGGTGGGCTTGTTATATGGTGGAGTGGATGGTGACATCTTTCTTAGAGGATACTGTGATTCTGATTACGCTGGGGATAGAGATGCTAGGAAGTCAGTGTCGGGCTATGTTTTTACACTTGGCATAGGCTCGATTTCATGGAGATCAAAGCTGCAATCTATCGTAGCTTTATCGACTACCGAAGCAGAGTTGATATCAATTGTGGAAGCAACAAAGGAAGGATGTACTTACTTCAGTTGTTGGATGATCTTTCAATGGTGCAACGGACAATAGAGCTATTTCCAGACAGTCAGAGTGCGATTCATCTTGTAGAAAATCAAGCTTATAGTTCATGGACGAAGCACATTGATGTTAGAAGTTTCTTTCTTATGCTTGAGGAAGAACGAAGAAAGATCAAATTATTGAAGGTGAGTACTTTGGATAATCCTTCAGATATGATGACAAAGTCACTTCCTAAGGACAAGTTTGAGCATTGCTCAAACTTGATCAGTTTGATACCTGTTACTTGAGCACCATGGGGGGCTAGACCCAACAACTTATATGTTGATTATTTGATGATAAGGTGATGAAGAGAGATTGTTATATTTGAATCAAGGTGGAGTGTTGAATTTGGATGATTCAAATATTCATTAAAAGGGAAAGAAATTAATTAATTGATTCAATCAAATCAATTAATTTAGCTGATATATGGAAGGATATTTTAAGGAAACTAATTAATTAGTAAATCAATTAATTAGTCTTCTATATGAAGAAATAAATTATTAGGCATGGAGAATAAAGGAAAGATATGGAAACGAAGATTATGCCATCTATTTATACTAAAATCAAATCACGCAAATTGGAAAGATATCTGCGTAATCAGGAAATTGATTTGCTTAATCTCCAAGCAACCCTTTATTATCAAGTCTATATAAATGAAGCAACTTTATCTTCATATGAACAAGCAAGTGTAGTATCCACCATTATTCTTTCCTCTCTCTTTTGTACTCTTTTCTTTAGTGAAATAAAAAGTTGTTGGGTCTCCGCGGACGTAGGATATTCATATCCGAACCACGTTAAATCTTCTGTGTCTTCTATTTCTGTTAATTTTTTTCTGTGGACTGCATAATTCTTTTACGTGTCATTGGTATCTAAATAGACAATACTAGATTCTGAACAAATAACCGCTTCCGCTCAAATAAAATAAAATAAAAATTCACTACAGTTGCTGGTGTTAATTTTTTAAAGGATAAGCCATTTGATAAGTGGGTGGATTTATTTTTTCCAGGGAAACGTTATGGTGAATATAGTTCCAATGTTGCAGAAAGTTTTAACAGTTGGATTTTAAATGAACGAGCATTGCCTATTACTTTGTGTTTAGATGGTATTCGTATTAAGATTATGGAACAAATGGCTAGAAGAAGAGAAGAATGTCGTTTGTGGAGAACAAGTCTATGTCCTTCTATGGAGTTACGTTTAGATGAATTGATTGAAGAAGGGTTTGGATGGGATGTATATAAATATTCTGATTTTTATTTTGAAGTGAAATCTCCAAACTCTCATTGTGTTGATTTGAAGGAGCGCATTTGTAGTTGCAACAAGTGGAAAATTACAGGATTTCCTTGTGCTCATGCTATAAAGCGTATGAACAAGTCTAAGTTGTCTGTATATGATTTTGTCGAGAATTATTTCACTGTTGATGCTTATCGATGTTCTTATGCCAATGCTATAAATCCTATTCCAAATTATGATAGGCCTATTGTTGATTGTAGCATACAAGATGTTATCAAGCTACCAAAGGAGAAACGTGGCGCTGGCAGACCATCAGTGAAGCGCAAAGGAGGATTTTCATAACAAGCAAAACAGATGTGGCAAGGGCAAGCAATTTGGTCATAATAAACGGAATTGTCAAGCTTCAAAGAGGATATGATTTGATTTTATATTTTTAATTTGTTTACAGTAATAAGTGTATGTGAGACTTGTTTCAGTGGTTTATAGTAATTGAACCTTTTGTTTTTAATTTGTATTTAGTATAGCATATTATGGAATTGATTATAATTTCACCTATTTTAGTATAGATGATAGTATCAGTTTTTTGTTTTTGCAGTATGATTTCTGTTGTTTGTTTGTGGAAGTTTTGGTACCAATATCATTTTTAAAGTATCATTTTTTACAGTACCAAATATTATCAGTTTATAACTGTATCAGTTTTTTTAAGTTTTGGTATCATTTTTGAAGTTTTGGTATCACTTTTACAGTTCTGGTATCAGTTAATTTGGTTGGTGATAATGTTTCATTGATTGGATATAAACGGTTTTATTACCAGTTTCTGTTTGTTTTTAGAATCAGTTTTGTGTATTATAATATGTGCTATAATTTACAGCAGTAGTCCTTAATAATTATAATAATATATGGTGTTTGCAAAACCTGGTACCTGAACTAATTGTTGTTTCATACAGTATGTTGAGTTTAAGTTCTAACAAAACCGATTCTATCAGTCATAAGATGTGATGCCCAGTTACTGTTTTGTATTGTAATATTACATGAAATTTGATAATATCATTTTACAACTGATAGTTGTATCATAAAACTGATAATATTATGTTGGATCCATAGTTGGATGATAGAACATACATTATTTAATCTTGTTATAATATAAACAACAGAAAAAGAAAAGAACATCACCACAATATATCATTCCAGGAGACCAGTATTGTTTTTAGAAGTAAAAGCAGCAGTGTTTTGCTTACAGAACAACATTTCTTCATAAGTATGAAATTACAACAGAACATCATTAATTCGCAGCTATACATTTCAACATAACAACATTACGTCACAGGTATCAAATTTAATTGTGAAATAATGCAATGTGAACTCATTTCCTTTCTTTTCTTTGTTCTTCTAGGCTTGACATGTATTTTGACAGACTCCAGCAGTGTTCATCGTCTGTTAATATTGCATGTGCAATTCTTGCTCTTGTTGATAATACATCTTTCTTTTCAATTTTCATTGGTATCCTGCTTCTGTTCAGCGAAATGATGAATATCATTACAAAAATCCCACAGTCAAGCCTGTTGAAACCAAGATGTAATATTAGTATAAATTTTCGTCTGCTTTATTAATAGGTTTATAATTAGTACAAAAATTTGAATTTTAGAAATAATGGTACAAGCATACAATATGGTTTGAATTAAAATATTTAGCAGTTATACTAGTGCACTATGTATTTATTTCTGTAGGTATCAGTTTATTTTTTATAGGTGTCGGTTTTGTTTCTGTGGGTATTAGTTTCTTGTTATATAGGTATCAGTTTTCTTCCTGTAGTAAATGTTTACTTGTATTTAAAGTTTATTGAAATGAGAGATAATAATTCTCAATATTTTTATTACGAATCAAATTCAATTAAATATAAACGGTATACAATGATGTCTAGAATTATGTATGGAAAATTATAATGCAAAAACATTTATTATAATGGAAAAAACCTTACGTGTCTGCTCCCTGCTGTGCACACTTTATTTGATGCATTTCATCTGGTTTCACTGCCATGTCTTTTATGTAATTGCTTTTCCCGATTTCTTGGAGCATTTCCTCTATTTCATGTCTTTAAAACAGGTAATATATTAAAATTTTAGCTCATATTCACGGTGATAAGTATTTTTTTAAAAGAAAGATAAATCTCATACCAATTTTATAGCCTCCTTTAAACTTGAATTGTTTCTTTCGTTTGATCTTCTAGGGCGGTTAGAATCAATGTGGCACCATTGCATTGTTGGGTATGTTAAAGTTACTAATGTCCAGTGATTCTCACAATGGAAAGGAAAATATATAATTTCAGTAAATTTGTCGTGTACAATAGATTCTACCAAAGGGAGAATGAGACTTTTCTTCACACTCTTCATATCACACACAATTGCTTTCTGTTTAATATGAAAATAAGTTATGATATAATAAATGAAGCAATTATTATGTACTTGAATATTAAAGTTTTATTTACCGTCATTGTAGTTGTGAAAGCATAGTTGTGGTCTTCTATTCCACATTTTGAAATGTACCAATCTATGATCTGTATTAAAATCAGAATAGTATATGTTTTTTTTTATTGGTGGAGCAATATTAAATTTTTAATAGTTTCAATACTCTTAGTAGTTGCTGTGTATGTTGATAAGTATAAAAATAATAAAGCATAAGGTCAATTTAAGCATGTTGTGGATTTTGGTATCAGTGTTGACGTAAAGAAAAAAATTATTATGTACTTGCCCGTCTGTTTCGCCTCCTTCTAGTAGAAGTTTTAGTGCATTCTTTGTTATGACACAACCTCCTCTGATTGTGTCATTGTCTTCCCATGCCACTACACTATTTTGATAAAAACAATTTGTATATGTTAGATAAACTTAATTTCATATTTAAAATTAATATACATATTTGTACACTTACTTTTGTGATGATATTGTTAATGAAAAGAAAGTTTTGATCGCACTTTGTTGCTCAACGTTGAGGTAGATCAAACATTTGCAATGACCAAGCCCTATCTCGTAAAGTGTTGGCTCTATTACTGCAATTGGCTTTGGACTATTGTCTTGTTCACTTTTGTTTTCAACATTTTCTTTTTTTTAGGTTCCTGTTTTTGCTTATTTGTAACTTTCTTTTGTTTCATCCCATATTCAAAGCTATCACGTTGTTTTTTTACTCTTGTTCTTGCCTTTAATCTTTGAATATAGGAAGCAGTCCCTTTTGTTGTTGCTTTGATTTTTTTATCAGTTGATTTTATGACTTTTTGTTTCCCTTTTCTAACAGCTGTTTGCCCATGTTCTTCTGCATCTTTTTTTCAGTTTTTTCGCTTGCAAAGTCTTGTGTGTCGTAAATTTGGAAAGATGGAGGGGTGAAGTCAAGCACTGAAGCGACATACGGTATACTTTTGTTTTTTACATCTGTATCCTGAGTATCTTCTGAGTTGTCTCCTTGCACTTCACTTTCTTTTTCCAACTCTTCTTTTTGGTGTACTTTAGTTGGAGTCTGTTTTTTTCTTCATGGTCACATTGTCTTTCTTCACTGCTTGTTTTTTTTACCCAATTCACCTTCTATTTCGATTGGCATTTGTTTGTTCGTTTCTTCTGTTTTATCTGCTGTTTTTTGTACACTCTCTTCAGATTTTTCTTTATTTTTTCTGTTGTCATTTGTACAAAAGTA
The DNA here is from genome assembly GCA_030765085.1 of Allium cepa. NCBI lineage: Eukaryota > Viridiplantae > Streptophyta > Magnoliopsida > Asparagales > Amaryllidaceae > Allium > Allium cepa. The sequence continues at coordinate 888,050,671 of CM060937.1, read as the reverse complement.
TCTGCATCTAGTTCAGTTTGTAAAATGTTGCTTTGTAGGTTGAAACTTTCCTTTTTATTTTCACCGTTTTCTTCACTGTCATTCAAAACATCTTCAACTTTATTGGTGTTGTCTTCAGCCTGTGATGTTTTCTCTTCATTATCTTTCAGTTTCAACTTTATTTCTTTCAACTCTTCTTTCAACCTGAAAACTTCTTGCTCTGCTTTAATTCTTTTCTTTTTTTCCACTTCTAATTCTTTTTTCGTTTTCTTTGTTTCTTCTTCCAAATCTTTATATGCATTTGGAACATGCTTACGTCTTCCTCAAATGAATGTGCAGTTTCTGTGATTTCTTCAAACTTTCTTTTCTTTCCATGCTTTTCTTTTTGAATTTTGGGGAATTTGTGTTGAATAGTCTCTGTTTGAAGTAGACTTTCTTCATATGGGCTGAGATTTGTGATTTCTTTCACCTAGAAAATTGGTATTTTAAAATTTGTTTCAGTTTTAAGCTATGATATCAATTTGCAATGATAATTGAATTTTTACTGTAATAAAAAAAAGAAAATTGTATTCAATAAAACAAATATTTATTTATTTATTTCCTGATACTATTAATATCAGGTTCAATCATATTAGTATCAATTTCTTATACTATAAGTATCTGTTTCTAATCATATTAGTATCAGTTTTTTATACTATAAGTATCAGTTTCTAATATGTACAACTATGGTATCAGTTATTGGATTGTAGCATCAGTGTAAATTGTGAAATTATAAGGTATCAGTTTTTGCATTCTAGTATCAGTTTTGAATACATCCACATTTAGTTTCAAGCATGTAATCATTTGTTATCAGTTTTTGCATTTTTGTCTCAGTTTATGATACTATTAGTATTTGTTTCAAGCAAGTAAACATATGGTATCATTTTTTTGCATTGTATTTTTTGTTATTGATACTATTTACTATGTTTTGATATGGTATCATTTTTTGATCACTGTAGTATCAGTTTTATGCTATAGGATAAATGATCGACAGTAAAACTTTATTCTGCATAATAGTTAAAGCATATTGATTAACAAAAAATGAAATGGAATTTTTACTTACATCACCCTCTTTCACGTTATCAAAAACTGCTTTGACTCCTTTGTCTTTGAGTTTCCTTAAATCCCATTTTGCAAATCTTGGTAAGGCTGGAGTATAATATTGTCTTTGTTGAATGAGATCCAGTTTCTCACAAATGCAATACTGTTAACATTAAAAGAATTGATTAGATATGTTTGTTAAAAAAAATAACTAATAAATTTTTGAATAAGTAATCTTACCAGTGGAAGCATGGAGCATCCCGACATATTTCTTGGATTATGAATGAACTTCTTAACAAATTTATTGAAATTCTTTTCTATCGTCAGTGGCCAAGAAACTAATTGCATTGTCTCTACATTAGTTAAGTATGGCAGAAGTCCCCATCTTAATTTTTGCTGGTTGTTTGGAAAGAAAAATGTTAATAGTATTTCAATTACTATTAACATTGGCAAGTCTTCTTCATACTCTTTTTTCTTTTTTGCAACTTCTTGCTTTATTCTTTTTTCCACAATATTTCTTGTTATATAAGTGCTGTTGCCAAAGTTTCTGTTTGCAAATTCCCTACACTGCATTGGAATTGTTTTGTTTGTCATTTTTTAAGTCGGCTCAATGTTAATTCCTTTTAGTGGTAGGCTAAAAATCAAACTTATATCCGTTGCTGTAACTTTCATCCTTTCTGTGGAAAATAAGAAAGCATCTTTGACAACTGAGTAGCATTTGTATAAAGCATCCAAATTGTGTTGATGCTTTTTGCATTCTTTCATCAAAATTTTCTTCATAGAAAACTCTAAAGAAGTTGTAGAAAGGATTGCTCTTCATTATATCCATTTGCTTCTTTGATAGAGCATTTTTTTGTTTTATCAGCTTTACTATTTTGAATATTGCCTGCAGTCCACATCTGTAAGCTGTTTCACGCTTTTTATCTTCAGATTGCTGTTTTGTTTGTGATCTTTCTTTTATGTATTTTGGATGAGCATCAACAAAATCATCATCATCCTATTAGTTCAAAATAAAGACAATAAGTTATTTGTGAAATAAATTATGTTTAAAAATAACAATAGATTCTGGTATTAGTTGTAGTGAAATATCTTCTGTCAAATATATAACAAATTCAAGTTTGAAGTAATTAAGTATCTGTTTTGCAGTACCTAAGTATCAGTTAGTACTAAGTAGGTATCAGTTTTCTCTAACCAGGTGTCATTTTTTCAAGTAGGTATCACTTTTTTATAACTAGGTATCATTTTTTTGTAACTAGGTATCAGTTTTCTGTAAATAGGTATCAGTTTTTGTAAATAGGTATCGATTTTTTTGTCTGTTTCATATTTCAACTAAATGATACTGACTATAATTTTATTAAATAATTTACGCTTAATGATAAACACTATTATTACTTGTGACTAGGTATCAGTTGGTACTAATTAGGTATCAGTTTTCAGTAATTAGGTATCAAGTAGGTATCATTTTTATATAACTAGGTACTATTTTTTGGTAATTAGGTATCAGTTTTTGTTAGTAGGTATCATTTGTTTGTTTGTATCATATTTGAAATAAATGTCACTGACTATTGTTTTATCAAACAATTTATGCTTAATTATAATGACTATTATACTGGTAATTGGGTATCAGTTTGTTATACCTATCAGCCTTTTCTTTTACCAAATGATTTACATGTAGTATTTTTGAAATATACATTATGGTATAAAGTTATGATGTTTTATATTTTACCGAATTGAGTTGTTCTTTTTCCAGTTCTTGATCTGTAGCTTCTTTATCTTCTTTTTGCTGAGATTTAACAAAATGAAATTATTAGTATTTCAATGTTGCTATAACAAAACTATACTAATTTTGTTGTGTTTGATTTTATATTAACAGTTACCTTTTTTGGTATACTTTCACTTATTTCTGGTTTGCTTGTTCTTGCTGTCATTTTTTCGTCTCTTCTCTTTGTCTTTTTTTCTCTATTTTGGTTTTGTTCTTCTGTTGCTGTAGGTTTTTTAAGCCTTAATTTGTTGCTTTTTCTCTTTAGTGCCGACGTTATCGTTTGTGCTAAAGGAAGGTTTTCCTCTTCTATCTCTGCATTTTCTTTTTGAACATCAGCTTCGTCGACATTTCGATTTTGGTTTTGTTGATTCGCCGTCGACTTACTTAGGTTTTCTTCGGCTTTCGATTGTTGTGGTCGTTCTTCATCTACAGTCGATTTCTGAGGTTCTGTTGGAGATGTAGATTTATTTCTTGTTTGTCGTGCCATTTTTTTATGTCGAGCAAAATTAACGTGAATCTTTTGTTTGGAGCAAAATTACCGATTGTTGGAGTGTAAGGAAGGAGGAGGAAGATGGACAGAATGCTTCGTTTTGTTTGAAATTCTTTCTAGGCTTTGGGCTTTGTCCTTACGGTAAAAGTTATATGCGCGTGTCCTTCTGGACAAATATTTATTATAATTTGTCCTTAAAAAAAAATTTGCCTTGTTCATATACCATTGTTGTAGTATAAATCTTCTGAAAATTCATATTTCTGTTGTATATTGTTTATATTTTTTTGACAATTTTTTTCCAGAATTTATGTGTTAATTTATGACTGATTTTGTTACATTTTATGAAAATGATAAAATATTTTATAATTTTCATTCAGCTTTTAACTTTTTTAAAGTTATTTGATTAACTTTTACATTTTTTGTATTCTAAGTTTATTTTGTTTTTGTATGTTGGTACTGTAATTTGTTAACTTTTTTTGTTTTTTTTTTGAATTTTTACTTTTCGGTTTATGACTATTTTGCTTAAATTTTCGTTATGTTTTTGTAAAATCATAAATTGTTTTATCATTTCAGTTCAGCTTTTAATATTCTTAATTTTTTTACATGATTTAAGATTATGATTTAATTTGTATATGTCACATGTTTTAATTTTCAGTTGTAAATGATAGGCCAGCTGCCAGTATGTCGTACTACCACTTTATAGTTCTGATTCTATTACATTTATGCATCTAATATGGTCATCTACGATCAAATGTAAATATACTTTTATAACCTTCTAATTCATACGAAAAATGTCTGTTTTCAGCAAGATCTCCCAAAACAACATATGCAATCACAAACTCAATACTCATACATGACCAAACATAGTAAAGATAAAGATAATATTAGCACAATAGAATACAAGTCATATTTAAGTAAAGCATCCATCAATGTAAAAAATCACAGAGCTTATTTGTGACAAACATCAAAATAATAACAAAGCTTACTTGTGGAAGGAATAAACAAAATAAATTGTTTTTTTTAATGAAGTAAATTTCAACATATGATGCATTTTCGTTCATTTGCACTAGAAAATAGAAGTAATAACAAACTAAACATATAATGTTTTCTTTAAATAAAGTCAGCAAACTAGTTTAGTATTCATTCTGTTTCAATTATTTTGTTCAACATGCTTGCTTCTTCTTGTGGCTTTAGTTGTGAAGTGCAAAAAATTTCCATGGTCCAACAATATGGCTCGCCTGTCATAGTATTGGCCGTTATGTTTGCTCTTGACTCGCAAATATCTTCTTCTGGTATCTTTTCTATCAATGGTAAACTTGATGCCTTCTTCCTCATGTTTATCGTTACAAACATTCTCCAATCATACCTGTTATAAAACATTTAATTAGAAAACTTTATTTGATTTAATATTATAACATAAATTATGTTTAGTTAAAGCTTAATATTGTAGCATAATACCATATTTGTCGATTGACTAATAAAACCATCATACCAACAAAAATATGCCATAGTGATTTGTTAACATGCAAAATTTCTAGAACGTTCAATTATCAAGTAAATAATAATATTAGAGGTCATATCCAATATCATTTTCAAATACATCAACACTTGTAAACGAATTTCAAATTTTTGTTTATACAATTATATAACTAACTATCTTCTCGAACGTTCCACTTGTCATTGAAAAAATAAACATAATAGCAGAAAAAGAAGATTTTGAACAATATGAAGTTCCATACATAGGATAAAACCATCATCTTAATACAATAGCCAACACCATTGTCTATAATTGCTTTTATTTCTATCTATTGCTGAAGATATTTATTCACTTTGTACAAGTTATTGTACCATCGATTAATTTATCCAATCAATTTTATACATTGGACAAAAATGTGTTTCTTATATGCACGTATGGTTTCCTAATTCATAACGGAAATAGCGGGTACAATGACAGTAAAAGAATATGCTTATCATTATTATTTTTTAGAAAATAAGACAAACAACGAAGTTGCATCAGAATGCAAAAGATGCATTAGATTGCATCTAATGCAAAGCTAAAGCAAAAGAGTTCAAAAACAAAGAAGTTGCATCAAGAATGTAAATTTCTTTGCATATTGTAATATCTAATAGTTGGTCAATTAAAAGAATTAAACTTAAACCTATTAGCTGGGGGTCTGAACTAAAGTGTCGGCATAGCTTACTAGAACGAAATCTTCCGACGTTGTTTACCTATTTTCCGACACTGTTTCTTGAAGAGATTGAGATCCAATCTTAAGATTCAATAATATCTTAAATTAAAATAAACGTTTTCCAAATTAAAGCATGATGATAATGAATCAAATGAGTTGATGCTGCAAACAATATTACATTGGTTAATCAAAGAAAATTCGTAGATGATTTTAAAAATAAAAAAATTGTGTTTCTTTCTATATAAGTATAAGAATGGTAATGACATCTATCTTTTTATGTATAAAAAAAGATTTCATTTTTTTAGTAATAAATAAGTTCATATTTTATGGTTAAAAAGATGTATTAAACAATGTTTTGTTTAAACTAGTCGCATGAAATTGCTTTATATTTTTGTGCAAAACACATTTATCATTTTATTAACAAAAATTATGTCAAATAGCCTTCTTCGATGGTAATATAAAATTATAAACATTTATAATTTTTATAATATACCAAAAATGATTACTTTTCAAGAAGCTTGCAAAGAAAAATTAAGTCAAGAAGACTGCTTTAATGGTTATATAAAACGATAAATGTTTAAATCTTCTATATTTAATGGTAACTGCTTTTATCATTTTATGAAAATTGATAAATTATTTTATCGTTTTCTGAAAACAATATATGCTATTATCTTTTTATCAAAAATGACTATTGTTGTGATATTTTAATACCTTAACTATTTCATGCTAGGGTCCACGATCATATTAGCTCTCTTAGAATCTGTTTGGATAGCTAAACAAGCACTGCTTTTGCTTTTCAAATGCAAAAATCAAAAAATCAATTTTGATATTAAAACAATAAATGGCTTTCTTTGACTTTATATTTAAGAAACAATAAGATTCAACCAAACTAATTAATATTTAATAAATTTATTTAATTTATTTTTTAAAATCTGAAGACTTCTCTAATAAAAGTAAAAGCCCTTTTGGTTCTGATACCAACTATATTATTAAATAATTAATTATAACACTTGTAGCATATGATTTGTGTACATCAAATTTGAGTTTGGCTCTGTCCAACTTCTGATGGACATTACTATGCCTACATTTAACCATAAGCATTCACAATATTTAAATAAGTATTCCAACATTCTGTTTGGTCGATGATTTAACAAGTAATTATGCAGTTACTACGTAGAGCACACTTTAAGGAGCATGAACATAATATTTAAAAATAATTACTCATTTTTTTATTGAGCACAAATTTCCATTGTAAGCATACTTAATTTTTCCAACTTTGTTTTACCTTGTTGGCCTTTGAGCTCCTTAATAATCTTGTTGACAATTGATTTCTGTACAGAAAAAGGGGATTATAAAACATTAAAATAAATCAAAATAATTTAGGATTTTATGCAAATATTGATGAAATACAAAGTTTCTTACTACTGCCAAGGGTGCTGAACTTTCTGTTCCTTGTTGTAGTGTACAAAGAGTCATAAGCATGATGTTTCGATATCAAGTTTCAAAAGTGTCCAATGTGCTTCATCATGTATTAGAAAAAGTATAGTACTGCATAAAGGATTTGATGTGATATTCATATATGACTCATCTAATTCTACATTTTTTTTAAATGGTACTTTATATACAACAAATCACCGTGACAACATATCACATGTCAATAAACGTTCGAATCACGCTATGCAAGTTTCGAACTTGTGACCTCTTGCACCAAAGTCAAATCACTTAACTACTGAAACAATGGTGCTTGTCATCTAGTTCTACATATTGCATGTTGAATGGAAGAAACTAAAGGCATTATAAGGTAATAAACTAACAAATTTATGTATCTATTGAGGATAAGTCGTGTACAAAAGCTGAGGACATATAAACTATAAAAACAGCCTACAAGTAAATGTACATGAGTGCCTTTCATCATTTTTGAGGAAATGTATACTAGCATTAATGGCATGATTAGTTACTATAGAAACTGTAACGACCCTTAATTTTGGACCTGTTTGTTTTAATAAATATTTAATCTGATTAAACATTATGTGAACTTATTATTTTCAAATGGATATGATTTTGGAATGTTTGCCATTTGTTTATATAAATTTGTATTTTTAAAAAAAGAAATTTGATTCTGGAAATTTTAAATAAGATTCTTAATAATATTTAACTTATATAATTGAATTAAAATACTAAACTTTGTTTACATTTGGAAATATACATATGGATGTTAATGTTTAAATTCAAAATCTAATTCTTAACAAAATAAAATATAAATGTAAAATATAAATATAAAACATAAATTGAATATGTGTATATAACTTAATTTAAATAATGATAGAAAAGCACAAATAGAAATAAATTTAAATATAGGTAAGTAACTTATGAAAATATAATTTCAATATACAAATACAAACAAATGTATGAAGCTAATGTAAGTCACCACATTGAATATAACTTAAATATTGTTAGTCAAAATCAAGATACAAGTGTATAATACAAACATATGCTGTACATTATTCGAACTGGAAATAAATAACAATACAACATATCTTCATATATAAAACAAACATTTTTATACTGATATCTATGTATCTACAGCAAATCCTAATTATGATATGTGAACATATCTTCATTCATAAGCCAAGCCTACCTTCATAAGTGTATGGTGCATACAACATCTTCACACAGCAAAACAAATCATAATTATGCAAACCTATTAGGCAACAAAACATTAAATTTCTATCATCTCGGCCTAGTATTGATCATTTCAAATATTTATGAAATCTGTTCATTTCATAAGCCAAGCCTACCTGCAAAGTACATACTTTCATATAAATATCTACATACAACAAATCCTGATTTTGATGTGCAAACATATTAGGCAAACAAAATATAAATTTCTATCAACTCAGCTAAATATAATTATGATATACACAAGAAACCTGACTAATATCTTCAGTTACAAGCTTACTTACAAATGTACTTTTCATGCCAAATCTATATTTCCAATTAGTCGTGATTATGCAAACAAATTAAGCAACATATAAATTAATGCTCCTCTGTTCGAGCATATCTTTGTGCCTATTTAAGATATTTACAAATCTTTATTTTTGCAGTGAATAGATCTGATCAAAATACATAAAACAGAGGATAGTATGTACATAAGCAATATGTTGCCAGTAAGTAAATATGTATTATGTATAACCTGTAGGAGATTATGCAGGCAAGTGATCAAAAATCTACGTATTAATGGATTAAGTGTAGACAGTTAGTACATTAGCATTTAATGTTTGGCTTCTCAGCAAAACATTTGGGTCAAATTCAAGAAATCATATCAGCCTTATATATATAAAAAAGAAGAAAGAAGAAGCATGCCTGATAAAACAAAAATTGAAATAGTGTACTAAGAGATAACACCTACCTGGTTAAAACCTTTTTCCATACATACATAACTTCTTATATTCTATATATATATAGGTATTCATCTTTTATTTAGTTTAGTCAGTAACATAGTATACCTGAAAGAAAAAAAAATGCAAACAAACTCAACAACAAAACAGAAAGAGCTTCAGGAAATTCGAACTGCAGTTCTTCAACAAATTTGTGCTTTTTGTTTCAACTACTTTCTGTGAGTAAACATTTTTTTTAAAAAAGGATTTAAGTTAATTAAAATCAATTTAAACTTTATTAATAATTTGGATTGTGTTTACTACAGCTTGTAAATGGTTGTGTGACTTTCTGTGTTTTCCTATAGTTGGTTCTGGATTACCTATATTGTGCTAAAATTTAAACCATCCTTATTTAAATCATGGATAGGCTTTGATTCTCAACAAAACAAGATATAAAACTTAAATTAGGATTTTGTACAGGTTGATTAAACCATTTTTATAAAATATGCCACTGTGATATTGATATTCAGGGAATCAAGTGATAGTTGATAAAATTCGATTATTGTACATTATTGATTCAGGTTTATATTTTGAATCCTTATGTAAATTGATGATTTTTAAAACAAATAAAAAGATTTTTAGTGTAGTAATGTAGGAGCAGTACTCAAGTGAATGAAAATTGTATTGTTATCAATATCCAGTGATTTAATCAACTATAAATGCTCAAATTTGGATTGAAGCAAACTTAAACATCGATGAGCACGTAAAAATTATCAGATAATTTTTATATTAAGTAAATTAAGGGATTGAGATCAATGTAGGGTTTTTGCCCAAAATTTTAACCTGCTTGTAAATGCGTCGAATTCGCCATTCTTGTGTGATCGAGCTTTTTGAAACTTCGGGAAATGGAAAGGTGGGGTGTTGTCGAGGTGCAGCCAGAAGTTGGGGACTTCCGGTGGTCACGGCGGCGGTGACGAGGTCGATTCGTCCTAGCGGTTGAGTTTCAGAATTTCGGCCAGTAAGCAAAATTTCGTTTCAATGGGTTGAAGCGAAGTCTGAATTTGATTTCCTTTTGTTCGTGAATTACGTGACTTGTCGGCGAGGTGGGGGTTCGCCGGAGGTTTTTGGTGCCGCCGTGCACGTGCACGACGGGAAGGAGGAGACGGCGTCGTGTCAGTGTTGATACTCAGGTCGTGCTCGAATAATTAGGTGGTTTCCTTCGAGTTTGGGTTCGAGTGTTGAGAGTGTGAGTATTCCCTGATGTTGTAAATTTCGGTTTAGCTCAAACTTTAAACTACAGAAGAAAAAAAGTAAAGGAAGAAGAAGATGTTCAGGGCAGGACACGGGAGAAGGCAGTGGAACTCGATGAAGTACCCGTGTGAACTCAAGGGGGAAACTCGGGTTTGTAGTCTCAACTACAGTATTTAATAAAATAAGGAAGTTAAGTAAATCACTCTCAAACAAATCTTATGCGTTGTCAAACTTAATAGAGTTTTAACAGATTTAAGTTAAAACTTAAATGCAAGTTTTAGTTATTTAGTTAGTACTTAACAATGCATTTAACACTTTATTATTATTTTAATTAAGTGATTAATTTAAGTTAGGATTAAAGTTAATCAACATTTAAGATTTCAAACTTTAAGAAGGTTCTTTCAAATGTTAATTAAGATCAATAGCAATTTACTAACAATTTTAGAAGTAATTGAGGATGATTACTTTATATTAAATTAATTAGAGATCGAATAATAATTAAGAAATAAGTTAATTTGTAATTAACTACTTAAGTAAATTAATGAACAATTAATAGTAAATTAATCAAGTAATTTTAACTAAGGATTAAGAAATGATTAATGAAGTAATTAACAATTAATAATTGGATAATCTAGTTTATTTGATTTATAATTAAGGTTTTTAATTAATGATTAAGGAAAAGCTAATTAAGTAATTAAGGTTAAACAAATTGATGAAGAAGTGATAAATTAAATAGCATGAAATAGAATAATCAAATAATTAAGTAATTAAGGGATTAATTACTTATTGTAATTAATGAAGTTTAATATGAATTGTTTAAGTTAATTAATCAAGTTTAATTAATTTAAATAATTATTGAATATGTGATAAGTAAAATTACTTGGAGAAGTAATTAATGATAATGGCTGGATATCATTGAATGAGGATGATTTAATAATGAAAGTAATTTGAGTACAATTACTTTGTGCAATTAATCAAGGGATCGATTAAAGGAAATCGGTTGAGGTGTAATTAAGTGATGTGATAAGAGTAATTAAAGGTGGATAATTGCTGAATAGTATTAATCAGGAGTGATTAATAAAGGTAGTTTAATTAAAGATTTAATTACTTAAGGTAATTAATTCAATACAGGATAATGAAATGAAATGTATTTAGCAATCATTAAATAATGAAATTAATAATAAAGGATTAAAAAGTAATTAAGTGGTAAAATTAAGAACTAATGTAATGTTTGTAATTGAAGGTTAATTTCTATATTTGGATAAGATAATAAATTTGGAAAATAATTAAAAATGGTTACTTGAAAAAAAATTAAATGTTAATTAATCAAGTGTGATTAGGTGAAATGAATTCATTAATTGATTGATAATTGGTTAATAGTTATATAAGCAAGATTTGTGATGTTGAAGTAATTAATTTAATTTAATTTAAATTAATTAGAAATGCAAGTAATTAATTTAATTCATTTTAAATTAATTATAGTTGATAGGATTGCTTATATATGGATGAATGATATTGTTTACCTTGAATGGTTTGAGATTTCTAGTTTGAGATAAATGATGCAGTGTGAAATGTATGCTTGATTGTAGTATGATAATAATATGGATTATCTGTTGTGATGATAATATTGTCTATCTGTTTATGGTGATAGTGTTGATTAATCTATTGTGATATTGTGCATTATCTATCTGTGTGTATATGGATAATTGTATTGATTTATAACTCTAAAACAACTTGGCCCTAAAAGACACGATTTGGATTCGATGAGACCGGGATCAGGTTTCCATATTTGGACATCCGAAAACCACATCGATCCAAATTAACGATAGGTCGTAAATCTGAAGTGAAGATGAAGATTCAGAATGCAAGGGTTGTCGTCGTTAACTCTGAGGGTGATTCCAAAATCAGTGTAACGAGATAATGCCTTCGGTTTCGTTCGAACCCGGAACGAACTTGTATGGATTGAATGCTTTCAGCACATCGTCAGGCGGGCGATGAGCATTCTAAGAATAATGTTCTATAAAGGTAATCGTAGCCTCATGCCTCATCAACCGGGAATGGCTAAAACAGGGGAGATGCAGCAAGGTTAAGCGGGTCATGCCCAAGCAGGACAAGATATTTCCCCTGTCTAGATGTCCCTTTTTATTTCGGCTGTGTGGGCGGTTGGTTCGCGACAACTGCCGGGGTTTATCTTGTTCGGGACTGTTCAGTAAGGAATGGTTCCGGCCTTGTGTTGTAGGGGAGTGGGCGTACTCCTCGGTACGGTGATCTAGGCCCCGTACTGTGACGGGTGGTACCCCAGTAGCCCTGCCATTGTATGGAATCCATTTTTCAATAAGCGCCCACGGTTTTGATTGTATTACCCACTTTTGTGGCTAGTAGCTGGAATTTAATAATGTTTCGGCTATTTTCTATTTACTTGAAAACCCTAGACACTATTATAATATCACCGAATTTCCTATGAAATGTTTTGGTTAGCGTAAGGTAAAAACTTACCTGTATTTATTTGTGGGGAGTCTTACGTGATACCTTTATTTTCAAACGTTTTTCAAGTTAAACAACCTTAAACCGTTTACTCATACCAGACCCATGTCTGACCCGGAGTTTATATTTTGTGTTTTCATAAACTCTTGGGTACTCAAATTTTTTCGAGTAGCCAAGTGATAGGTTCTTGGATTGTTGAGTTCTGGAGGAGCTTGGAGCAGGAGTCCAGACGTATGTATATATCTACATAGTTCCGCTGTGTTGGATAGAGTATGATATGTGGTATGATGTATGTAGTAACTGATGTATATAAATTGTCAAGTGTGTAATATTGTATAACTCTGATATATGTAAACTATGTAATTGTTATGTGATGTATTATATTTTATTCCATTCCGCTGTGAGATTCCGAGTTTTATTGTTCTTTCTTTCTTTATTTCTTTTCTATTTCTACCTCTTTCTTTCTTAATGATGATACGTCTTTCAGGTCGTCGAAGGGCGGGTCGTCACTGTTGGTATCAGAGCTGAAAGGTTAAGTGAGAACCTTGCCTCTGGTGAAAATTACTCATTAGAGATAGAGTCGGTAGTACTCTAGAATGAGTCTGAGCGTAATAATAGATATGAGCGCGTACTTATTAGTGAATATAAAATGGTTTTATATTATGTTGATTGATTTATCGAGTGATATATGAACCTTCGTCAGTGCAGTCTACACAACTGTACCGAAGGGGTTTCTAAACACTTGAATAGAACAATTCGACATGATATTGTTTTCAAAAGTGGGTGAATTAAATAATTTCATCCAAAATATATTTTGATATAAAAAAAAAATTCAAATTATTAAAGGGTTTGGGTGATAGTGTTGCAGACAAATAAGATTATAATTTTTTTTTTACAATGGCTTGTGTAACCAAGGGAAGTATGAGATCGAATTTGAAAAGTAAAGTTAAAAAAGAGAATTTATTTGGATTAAGTTGAAAGTTTAATTTAATTTTGGAATTAAACTAATGATTAAAAATATAATAATAATAAGGATGTAAATAGATTGATAAAGTACATCAAATTTACAATGTGAATAAATTGGATTGTGAAATTTAATAGAAATAAAATTTTGGTTGAGATTAACTTAAGCTTACTAATTGAATTTAAAATTTAAGATTGAAATGAAATGAATTGAGATATGGATGATATTAAATGAAATTAAGTTCTTATTTAATCAAATCCAAGTGGGTTGGTAGATTGAAGAGAATAGTATGGTGCTTAATTTAATGGAAGTCAAGATAAACAAATTGAATTGGAATAGAATTCAGTTGAGATATAGATGGTGTTAAATAAATTAAATTCTTACTTAAATAGATAAAAGTAAGTTGAAATGGAATTGAATTGGAATAAATATATTCCGATAACTTGTAAAGGAAATTGGCAACACACTGATTAAGAATATTTTTGGCTATAGATAGTGTTCAAACTCGAGTTAAAATAACAAATAAAACATGAATATATTCAAGCTTAAATTGGGTAAAATGTGAGATATGAATGTAAGCCTTACAAAATAAGATTGTTTTGTATTTGAAAATGAAATTAAAATCCAAACTTGAATTATAAAATAAAATAAAACGCAGATAAAATAATAAGATGATTTTTGAGGATAAAATCCAAATTTGAATTTGAAGATAAAATCCATTTCAGGTATGGATGAAATAAAGATGGCCTTGGATTTAATCTTAATAAAATAAATGGAAGTTGATCTTGAGAGTATCAAATAAATTGGAAATAAATTTAAGTGTGAAATTGAAACAAATAAACTAACCTAAGATTAAACTTTATAGAAGCGTAGCTTCGAGGAAAGTGAGAGTTTGTTGGTAAAAGTTTGAATAATTTAAATTGAATGAAATAAAATCTTTATTCGAATAGAAATAGTTGGATAAGAATTTAAATTTGTATAAATAAATTCTGATGGCTTATCAAAAGAATTTAAATATTGGAAATACAAAGTATACTTGTTAATACAGGTAAGATCTGGGGTTTAAAGTGAAAATAAATGTGATAAGAATAAATGAATGCAGTACGGTGAATAAATAAATTTGTGACTAATAAAGTTAAAGAGTAAAATGATAAGCCAAAATAAAATTATTTTGTACTTGGAAAATGGAATAGACATCCAAACCAGAATTACAAACTATAAATGAACTCAAGAACTATAATGAGGTGATTTTTGTGATGAAATCAAATATTGAATTGGAAGTGACAATAAACTAATTTGAAACAAATTAGTAAATTAAGTATGTAAATGAAATTGGAATTGGTCAGATAAAAGTTGGATGGTGAATTAATAAAATTTGATTGTAAATTAAAATGAATGGGAGGCTGAGACCTTGAGTTATATATATAAATAAAATTCCACTTGGATTGGTGTTGTATCTTATAAGATTGAATTGCCAGAACGGATATCTGGAATGCATGATGTATCACATGCATCTCATCTTGGAATTTTGTTTAGGATCCATCATTAATTGTAGAACTAGTAGTTCAGTGAGATTTTGGAAGTCTAGCGGAGTTTGACTGTAGTCAGGAATCCTGTTCGGATTGTTGATCAGGACGAGAGGCAACTCGGGAGTAAGTAGTGAAGCTTGTTGAGTGCAGTGGAGCGAGAATCTCAGTGATTGCACCTGGGAGACTTTGGATAGTTCTAGGGAAGTTTATCCGGATTTGTGTTCGGATAACTAGTGTTGCTTGCTAGGATAAAGTTTTGATTGTTTGCTATTGTATGAATGATATGAATGGTCAGTATAACAGCTTTTAAATTACATTTGTTTTAAATGTCGGGGACGAAATTCTTTTAAGGGGGGAGGAATGTAACGACCCTGAATTTTGGATCTGTTTGTTTTAATAAATATTTAATCTGATTAAATATTATGTGAACTTATTATTTTCAAATGGATATGATTTTGGAATGTTTGACATTTGTTTATATAAATTTGCATTTTAAAAAAAAGAAATTTGATTCTGGAAATTTTAAATAAGATTCTTAATAATATTTACCTTATATAATTGAATTAAAATACTAAACTTTGTTTACATTTGGAAATATACATATGGATGTTAATGTTTAAATTCAAAATCTAATTCTTAACAAAATAAAATATAAATGTAAAATATAAATGTAAAACATAAATTGAATATGTGTATATAACTTAATTTAAATAATGATAGAAAAGCACAAATAGAAATAAATTTAAATATAGGTAAGTAACTTATGAAAATATAATTTCAATATACAAATACAAACAAATGTATAAAGCTAATGTAAGTCACCACATTGAATATAACTTAAATATTGTTAGTCAAAATCAAGATACAAGTGTATAATACAAACATATGCTGTACATTATTCGAACTGGAAATAAATAACAATACAACATATCTTCATATATAAAACAAACATTTTTATACTGATATCTATGTATCTACAGCAAATCCTAATTATGATATGTGAACATATCTTCATTCATAAGCCAAGCCTACCTTCATAAGTGTATGGTGCATACAACATCTTCACACAGCAAAACAAATCATAATTATGCAAACCTATTAGGCAACAAAACATTAAATTTCTATCATCTCGGCCTAGTATTGATCATTTCAAATATTTATGAAATCTGTTCATTTCATAAGCCAAGCCTACCTGCAAAGTACATACTTTCATATAAATATCTACATACAACAAATCCTGATTTTGATGTGCAAACATATTAGGCAAACAAAATATAAATTTCTATCAACTCAGCTAAATATAATTATGATATACACAAGAAACCTGACTAATACCTTCAGTTGCAAGCTTACTTACAAATGTACTTTTCATGCCAAATCTATATTTCCAATTAGTAGTGATTATGTAAACAAATTAAGCAACATATAAATTAATGCTCCTCTGTTCGAGCATATCTTTGTGCCTATTTAAGATATTTATAAATCTTTATTTTTGCAGTGAATAGATCTAATCAAAATACATAAAACAGAGGATAGTATGTACATAAGCAATATGTTGCCAGTAAGTAAATATGTATTATGTATAACCTGTAGGAGATTATGCAGGCAAGTGATCAAAATATCTATGTATTAATGGATTAAGTGTAGACAGTTAGTACATTAGCATTTAATGTTTGGCATCTCAGCAAAACATTTGGGTCAAATTCAAGAAATCATATTAGCCTTGTATATATAAAAAAGAAGAAAGAAGAAGCATGCCTGATAAAACAAAAATTGAAATAGTGTACTAAGAGATAACACCTACCTGGTTAAAACCTTTTTCCATACATACATAACTTCTTATATTCTATATATATATATAGGTATTCATCTTTTATTTAGTTTAGTCAGTAACATAGTATACCTGAAAGAAAAAAAATGCAAACAAACTCAACAGCAAAACAGAAAGAGCTTCAGGAAATTCGAACTGCAGTTCTTCAACAAATCTGTGCTTTTTGTTTCAACTACTTTCTGTGAGTAAACATTTTTTTTAAAAAAGGTCTTAAGTTAATTAAAATCAATTTAAACTTTATTGATAATTTGGATTGTGTATACTACAGCTTGTAAATGGTTGTGTGACTTTCTGTGTTTTCCTGTAGTTGGTTCTGGATTGCCTATATTGTGCTAAAATTTAAACCATCCTTATTTAAATCATGGATAGGCTTTGATTCTCAACAAAACAAGATATAAAACTTAAATTAGGATTTTGTACAGGTTGATTAAACCATTTTTATAAAATATGCCACTGTGATATTGATATTCAGGGAATCAAGTGATAGTTGATAAAATTCGATTATTGTACATTATTGATTCAGGTTTATATTTTGAATCCTTATGTAAATTGATGATTTTTAAAACAAATAAAAAGATTTTTAGTGTAGTAATGTAGGAGCAGTACTCAAGTGAATGAAAATTGTATTGTTATCAATATCCAGTGATTTAATCAACTATAAATGCTCAAATTTGGATTGAAGCAAACTTAAACATCGATGAGCACGTAAAAATTATTAGATAATTTTTATATTAAGTAAATTAAGGGATTGAGATCAATGTAGGGTTTTTTCCCAAAATTTTAACCTGCTTGTAAATGCGTCGCATTCGCCATTCTTGTGTGACCGAGCTGTTTGAAACTTAGGGAAATGGAAAGGTGGGGTGTTGTTGAGGTGCAGCCGGAAGTTGGGGACTTCAGGTGGTCACGGCGGCGGTGACGAGGTCGATTCGTCCTATCGGTTGAGTTTCAGAATTTCGGTCAGTAAGCAAAATTTCGTTTCAATGAGTTGAAGCGAAGTTTGAGTTTGATTTCCTTTTGTTCGTGAATTACATGACTTGTCGGCGAGGTGGGGGTTCGCCGGAGGTTTTTGGTGCCGCCGTGCACGTGCACGGCGGGAAGGAGGAGACGTCGTCGTGTCAGTGTTGATACTCGGGTCGTGCTCGAATAATTAGGTGGTTTCCTTCGAGTTTGGGTTCGAGTGTTGAGAGTGTGAGTATTCCCTGATGTTGTAAATTTCGGTTTAGCTCAAACTTTAAACTACAGAAAAACAAAAGTAAAGGAAGAAGAAGATGTTCAGGGCAGGACACGGGAGAAGGCAGTGGAACTCGATGAAGTACCCGTGTGAACTCAAGGTGGAAACTCGGGTTTGTAGTCTCAACTACAGTATTTTATAAAATAAGGAAGTTAAGTAAATCACTCTCAAACAAATCTTATGCGTTGTAAAACTTAATAGAGTTTTAACAGATTTAAGTTAAAACTTAAATGCAAGTTTTAGTTATTTAGTTAGTACTTAACAATGCATTTAACACTTTATTGTTATTTTAATTAAGCAATTAATTTAAGTTAGGATTAAAGTTAATCAACATTTAAGATTTCAAACTTTAAGAAGGTTCTTTCAAATGTTAAATAAGATCAATAGCAATTTACTAACAATTTTAGAAGTAATTGAGGATGATTACTTTATATTAAATTAATTAGAGATCGAATAATAATTAAGAAATAAGTTAATTTGTAATTAACTACTTAAGTAAATTAATGAACAATTAATAGTAAATTAATCAAGTAATTTTAACTAAGGATTAAGAAATGATTAATGAAGTAATTAACAATTAATAATTGGATAATCAAGTTTATTTGATTTATAATTAAGGTTTTTAATTAATGATTAAGGAAAAGCTAATCAAGTAATTAAGGTTAAGCAAATTGATGAAGAAGTGATAAATTAAATAGCATGAAATAGAATAATCAAATAATTAAAGGATTAATTACTTATTGTAATTAATGAAGTTTAATATGAATTGTTTAAGTTAATTAATCAAGTTTAATTAATTTAAATAATTATTGAATATGTGATAAGTAAAATTACTTGGAGAAGTAATTAATGATAATGGCTGGATATCATTGAATGAGGATGATTTAATAATGAAAGTAATTTGAGTACAATTACTTTGTGCAATTAATCAAGGGATCGATTAAAGGAAATCGGTTGAGGTGTAATTAAGTGATGTGATAAGAGTAATTAAAGGTGGATAATTGCTGAATAGTATTAATCAGGAGTGATTAATAAAGGTAGTTTAATTAAAGATTTAATTACTTAAGGTAATTAATTCAATACAGGATAATGAAATGAAATGTATTTAGCAATCATTAAATAATGAAATTAATAATAAAGGATTAAAAAGTAATTAAGTGGTAAAATTAAGAACTAATGTAATGTTTGTAATTGAAGGTTAATTTCTATATTTGGATAAGATAATAATTTTGGAAAATAACTAAAAATGGTTACTTGAATAAAAATTAAATGTTAATTAATCAAGTGTGATTAGGTGAAATGAATTCATTAATTGATTGATAATTGGTTAATAGTTATATAAGCAAGATTTGTGATGTTGAAGTAATTAATTTAATTTATTTTAAATTAATTAGAAATGCAAGTAATTAATTTAATTCATTTTAAATTAATTATAGTTGATATGATTGCTTATATATGGATGAATGATATTGTTTACCTTGAATGGTTTGAGATTTCTAGTTTGAGATAAATGATGCAGTGTGAAATGTATGCTTGATTGTAGTATGATAATAATATGGATTATCTGTTGTGATGATAATATTGCCTATCTGTTTATGGTGATAGTGTTGATTAATCTATTATGATATTGTGCATTATCTATATGTGTGTATATGGATAATTGAATTGTTTTATAACTCTAAAATAACTTGGCCCTAAAAGACACGATTTGGATTCGATGAGACCGAGATCGGGTTTCCATATTTGGACTTTCGAAAACCACATCGATCCAAATTAACGATAGGTCGTAAATCTGAAGTGAAGATGAAGATTCAGAATGCAAGGGTTGTCGTCGTTAACTCTGAGGGTGATTCCAAAATGAGTGTAACGAGATAATGCCTTCGGTTTCTTTCGAACCCGGAACGATTGATTGAATGCTTTCAACACATCTTCAGGCGGGCGATGAGCATTCTAAGAATAATGTTCTATAAAGGTAATCGTAGCCTCATGCCTCATCAACCGGGAATGGCTAAAACAGGGGAGATGCAGCAAGGTTAGATGGGTCATGCCCAAGCAGGACAAGATATTTCCCCTGTCTAGATGTCCCTTTTTATTTCGGCTGTGTGGGCGGTTGGTTCGCGACAACTGCCGGGGTTTATCTTGTTCGGGACTGTTCAGTAAGGAATGGTTCCGGCCTTGTGTTGTAGGGGAGCGGGCGTACTCCTCGGTACGGTGATCTAGGCCCCGTACTGTGACGGGCGGTACCCCAGTAGCCCTGCCATTGTATGGAATCCATTTTCCAATAAGCGCCCACAGTTTTGATTGTATTACCCATTTTTGTGGCTAGTAGCTGGAATTTAATAATGTAACAATTTCGGCTATTTTCTATTTACTTGAAAACCCTAGACACTATTATAATATCACAGAATTTCCTATGAAATGTTTTGGTTAGCGTAAGGTAAAAACTTACCTGTATTTATTTGTGGGGAGTCTTACGTGATACCTTTATTTTCAAATGTTTTTCAAGTTAAACAACCTTAAACCGTTTACTCATACCAGACCCATGTCTGACCCGGAGTTTATATTTTGTGTTTTCATAAACTCTTGGGTACTTAAATTTTTTCGAGTAGCCAAGTGATAGGTTCTTGGATTGTTGAGTTCTGGAGGATCTTGGAGCAGGAGTCCAGACGTATGTAGATATCTACATAGTTCCGCTGTGTTGGATAGAGTATGATATATGGTATGATGTATGTAGTAACTGATGTATATAAATTGTCAAGTGTGTAATATTGTATAACTGTGATATATGTAAACTATGTAATTGTTATGTGATGTATTATATTTTATTCCATTCCGCTGTGAGATTCCGAGTTTTGTTGTTCTTTCTTTCTTTCTTTTCTATTTCTACCTCTTTCATTCTTAATGATGATACGTCTTTCAGGTAGTCGAAGGGCGGGTCGTCACAGAAACTCTACTTATCAATTAGGTTTACTTCTACAAATATAAGCTCTAAAAAATTTGATATCCCCAAAAATTGAACTTCATCCCAAAAGAGTGTGCTCTATAGTGCTAAATCTGCTTCGGATAAAGGTGGCATAGAATTTTCATTTGACACATTATTAGAAACTAGAATACGGCAAATACGTGTAAGAAGATAGATATAAACTAGTTTTCTAATGCAGCTATTAAACTAAATGTAATGCAAAAAGAAAGTTCCTAGAGAATTTTTCTAGATTGAAGGTCAAATCCTATTCTATAGTGTTTACTGGGCAGCTTTTATTTCCTGCAAAAATGTTAAAAGTTGTACAATAGCTAAATAGTCATAGGTTGTTCCAACTCTAAAACATGCTTCCTTAATTGCATTAGAAAAAAATGAAAAAGGATTTGTTTTGTTTTTTAAAGTAGGTAAAAGACAGAGATGGACACTTGTATCCTCTTTGTAAACTTTGACCTTTCCTCTTGAGTATTTAGTGACTTATCACTCAATTCAGGTTAATGTAGGAAAACAAGTTACCCATAAAACAAGTTAATTTAGGAAAACTTAAACACAACATCAAACTAGCTAAAGCTAAACAATATCAAACATGTTAAAGATAACATGCAAACATAGATATAAAGCCCCCAGAACGTAGTATAAAAAATTTCAACCGTGATACATTCAAGCCTACACAAAATTACAAACTGACACTAAAACTATAAGTGAACAAACTACTAAAATTTTATATCCGCAATTAAGAATCAAAGCTGATAGTGCACTTAAATTTCATTGCCTTAAAATACCAAATATTGTATGTTGAAATGACTTACAAATATTTCTCTTTGACTTTCCAGGAAACAACAACTTTCTATATGCATATTGCCAACTCTTCCCGCACTTATGCAGCAGGGGAAACTTCTATCAACGAGCACTGGTAAAGTCAATAAAGAATGTTAATTAATCTAACGTCCTACTAAGGTATCTGAAATTTAAATCAATTGTCGACTAGCGGACACTCTTAATGTCGAAGACCAAGAATCATGCACCGCTTATAACATGCCTAAGGTAATTCACTTTCATTTATGATGCCTATAGTAAACCAGCTGGGCTTCAACATATATCCGACAAACCTCAACTACGTCAAGTTGAAACGTATGGGAACTGCATCATAGTGTTAAGAAACATTGAAACTTAACCCTGTTGAATTAGTGAAGTCGGTCGTCATAATGCTAAAATTAAATATGTGCCTGCACAAGTGAAGTCGGTCGTCAATACACCATCAAATCAACAACAGCGATTTCTAAAGCTGCAGTCGATCAACTGTCCAACCCAACCTCGAATTTGTGTGTAGATAGTAAGATGCAAGGGTCCTGACTGGATGAAGAATCGGTTTTCTAAAAAGCTATTGTCGAGAATCTGGAAACGGAGTAAATTCAGTGGTTTTTTTCCTTCCTCCTTTTAGGAGAAAGCGATGAAGAGAAGTATTTTGGTAATAAACATTAGAGCGGAAGAAATGAAAATGGACTTGTAAGGATTTGAGGGAGATTCACGGGCATTTTCCATTTGGATATTTGCCCATACAAATATGCACAAGAAATACGTATATTGTCGAAAACGACCAATTAAAAAACAAAATAAACATACAACATAGAGAAAAAAATTCGTGTTTTGAAAAGTAACGAAAGCATGAGAAACAATTCATCATTCTGTCATCCTTTTATCCCCTCAGTTTTCCCTCCATTTTTCTTCATCCGTCTCCATCATTACTTCACTCCTCTCATATTTGACATACAAAGCAAAAAATCCAAAATTCATTTTTAAACCAAACACTTCCTTAGGGTTTGGAAGTGAATATAAGCAATAGGGATTCGGAAAAATAACAAATATGAGAGAAGGAAAAAATTTACCGCTAATTTTTTTCGGAGGCCTTGTGATAACATGAAAAATTAGCCATTTTCAAATCCAATCTGTTAGACAACAGTAAAGAAGAAGAATTTAATAATCTTCTATTAATTTTATGTATTTCATCCTCTCTCCTTAATTCTCTCGATGTATTTTATTTTCCTTTTAATCTATCACTATTGTTACAATTTTTTATCAATTTCCACAGTTATCATTTTACATTTAAATATCAATATTTAATAATTTTTACAATTATTCTCAAAATTCTCCAAAATTTTAATATATTAAGTCCATATATTAAAAAGTGATCAAAATTTTGAATTTTTTAAATAAATCCAGTTAACTAATAATCATTATTTGGTATAACAAGTCCTAATAAATGATAATTCAATGTGTTGTATACTACACTTAAATTGATAAAAAATTGTAGAACTAATAATTCATTCAATCCATATAACTCAAATTTCTATCTTTAGTTCTCTTACATTATACCAATTCAAGTTTACATAATTTATTTCTTTCTAAAAATAGTGCTTAATTATAAAGAAAAATATACATTGATTTTCTTTCTATAGTTGTTATTTTATTGTAAACAAGCATATACAAAAAAAATTCTTTCTAAAACATGAATTATTACAAACATATTCAATGTTTCTTCTTTACAAAATTGGTAAGTCAAGTGAATTCTTTATCATTAAAATTATTTTTGTAAGAATAATATTGAGTTAAGTATCAGTGATGAATAACGTAGTTTGTTATTTAGAAAAACAGTGAATATTTTCAGTTAATACTTTTTGTAAAAAATTTAAATTTTAGTTATGTACATTTGTAATTTATGTTAATTAATGGAGAAAATATATAGTATTTTAGCTAGAAATTTTTTTTCTTTGGTATTTTATTGTCATTTTGAGGCAAATGTTAATTTTTTTTTTATTATATAGTAAAATTATTGAGGTATGAAACAATGATTTAAAACCAAGTTATAATATTACATAATTAAATCGTATTGTAATGTTTTTTAATCAACATTTCTTTTAGTTGTTAAATAAATATTTTATATCACTTAGATAATATAATATACTTATTTTTTATGTTGATATTAACTGCAAGAACTTTAACTGCATAAAAATAGTTTGTTGGTAAGGCATTTCATTTTTCTTTTCCTAATTCCATTGCTAAAAAATATGATAAAATATTAAACTATACTCTTTTTAATACCAGACTTTTTAAGGAGATACCAAATGCATCATTTTTGACATTTTTGCATGATGGACAACCGTTGATCAACACCATTTTCCACGACAATCAATTGCCGAAAAACAACAGTTTGGTGGTTGTTGGCTATGGAAAACGTTGTTGGTCGACGGTTGCTCACTGTGCGAAACGAATGTCGCGGTGGTTGATTGTCATGTGATATGAATTTGGTATAAGAAAGCATACAAATTTTATAGCTTTTATTATTTTTTCCCAATGGTATTAGGAAGAGGAAAACTGGGTGCCCTTAGTAACACACTAAAAATATACTGGTTCATTACTATTAAACATTCATTTTTAGGTAATTTTGTCTTGTTTTTATGTAATACTTGATATTCAATCATATATCATTTACCTTTTGAACAAATGTACTAAAAGTTAGATGCTAAACTCAAAATTTATGTATATAAATATTTATATGTTGAAAATTATAAAAAATATTTATTCTGAAATTAATTAAGAACACTAACTTTTATTTATTTTCTTAACAAATATTAAATGCTAAAATATAATAAATCAATTTCACACCCATTATTATCTACAAAAGGACAATTTAATTTTTATATCAGTATAAAAAACATAACTCACACGACAAACTTTAAAATTAATAAATTTAGTACATAACTCGATTATTTTAACAAATTTACCCACAATAAGTTCAATTCTTTGAAAATACAATTATTTTTCTAAAACATATCGTGTGCAATGCATGGGTTACACACTAGCTGATTTAAAAATCTATTAGATAATAGTGAACCAAAAGTGTGACGATCCACATTTCGGAAGGTTAAAATCGACAATAGTCCACACATGTCCGACTTAAACAAATCGAAACGTAGATGATCAATGGGGTTAAATAAGAAAAATAAAAAGAGAAGAAAAAAACAAAACATAGAATCTCACAGCGGAACTATAAAATATAACAATCAAATAAGCAATTCATGAAGTTGTTTACTATACATTTGATTTAGTCTATACATATTTATCAGAGTTATATATATACATCGGGGATAAATAATCAATACAGCAGAATAGCATGATGCAGGGGATAATGATAATAGTAATATACCAAATCTTCGTCTTTGTCCTCCGGAGAACAATCTTCAATACGCTAAAAACTCAGGACTGACCCGAGCGTAATGGAAAGACAAAACATTCGAGTCAGGACTAAAATACTCTTATGTAAGTCAAATCAATATCATAAAATATGACTACAATAACTTAAGAGATGCTACGAGATTTTCCATCTTCTAAGGATCCGTTAAATTATTTATATATAATAGTGTACGCTATAATAAGTAATGTCTATCACTAAAATAAATATCAAAATAGCATTAAGGCTTTACATTGGTCTGCCTTAACACATTTTTACAGTTTTAAACCAAAGTCATAATGGGCTCGTATAGGGGTAAGTATGACAAGGCACGTGAGGCAATGCCTAAGGTAAGATTCTACCAGTTTACCCTTTTTGGCTGGTCGTAACCCATCCGTGGCCGACCGCGACAATCGATCTAACCGAGAAAAGGTGCACCCATCGAATACTAAATCACAATAGTAATATGAGGGATCAACTTTTTCTATGATTGTGAGATTCTATGATTGTTTCAGTTTATTCTCTCTTCTTCTTCTCCTCTTCTTCTTTTTTTCTTTATTTCTAATGATTATCCGTCTGTCCTTGAAACGATTTGAATGTACAGATGGAGGATAAGCTCTAAGAAAGCTGCAACAAGTTGAATGCAAAGACGAAGTAGAGCTTGGACTTGCTAACTCAACCAGCCAGTGGTTGTAGGGGAAAAAGGAGGGATGGAATGCCATCAGATTCAGAATCAGACAGTTCCTCATAATCGAAGCATGGGGAGATAAACAAAAAGTTGAAAATGCTAAGGAAAGATGCCAGGAGGTTAAAACAAAGGCCGAGCCAGAGCCACGGCTAAGAAATATGGATCGGTACTGAACCGCTGAGGTTGTCCGATACCGAACCAACATCTGTAGGTCATGGTGGTCTACACCCGGGTGATGTTACCGGTTTGACTTCTAGATGTGTTCTAGATGCTCAAAATATTAGAGATTTGTGAGTACTACAAATCCACCTCGAAGGAACCATCAGATTACTGAACAAATGGTTCTTCCGGAGTCAGGGGAACACGGTATTATGCAAGAACGTTTACGGATCCAAACACTTGAAGTGGGTCATACTTACTGCCGTTTAGTAGAACCCGCTGAACCGAATTTAACTTAGATGACCAGAACCCTTTTATTAGTTTTTGAACTGAAAACCATGTTCAATGTCATCAATCACTATTTATAAACAGTTACTTCATAATGATAAATATATATATATATAAGCGTTTACAGGTAATAATCTAAATAATTCATTATGTATAAGTTTAAAAATTTTATAATCCTTTGTAATGATGATAAAAAATTACAATTTTATTGCCTTGGCCACTGTAGAATGGAAAAAATAATTGAATTTCATTGATTTTCAATCACTAAAGAATTGCTTTAAAATGGTTTATTCTACATCAAATTTTACAAAATCAACCTCACATCAAAAAAATTCACAACAATAATCCATTAATAACGTGTAGATATCAATAATAGCACATTGGTCAAATAACAACTATTGTTATAAAAGAAGATTTCTAATCAAAACGAAATTATAGCATGTAGTTTATAACTGAGAAATTTAAACAAACATTCATCTATCTCATTCGACGAACATAGAACATTATTTAACTTAATCCATTTACTTAACAAGACGTTAACCAAATACAGTTATAAAATGAACTTTTTATAGGGTTTTTATCTTTCATTTGGAATAGCAAATTCAAATAAATTATCTTTCTTTGATAAATGGAGGGCATATGTGTAATTTTCTAGTCTTGAAATTATGTTTTAGTGACCGATATTTATGCGGTATTCTTTTTAGGACATGGGTTTGAAAAAATAAGTTTCAGGACATTTTCCTTTTCGTTTGTTTTTCTGGTGCGTAAACCTTACGCCCCTTATTCTTTTCTTTTTAATTTTTTTGTGCGAAATCATGATGTTGATTATATTTTCTATTTGGATTATCAATCTTAATCTCAATCTCAATCTCCATTTCAATTTCAATTTCAATCTGGATCACAATCTCAATCTCGATCTCGGTCTCAATCTTAATCTCAATATTATAATCTCGTCTATATCCAATTTATGTTGTTGATTTCAAATTCAATTTCAAATTTAATGGGGCATGTTTATTTGAATAGAATTAAAATTTTCTTCTCTTATCTGTAGGTGTGTATTGAATAGTATGCTAGTTTTTTATTTTTTAGGATCCGTGTCTAGATTTTTTTTAACGATCGACTAGTTTGGCTATAGGAAGATGGATAACATTGATGATCAAAGGTATGGAATATTTTTATTGAATTTTTTGATTATATTTTGCTATTTTCGTATAGTAATAAATCTTTTTATCTTTTTTCCATTTTATTCTCCGTACTGCAACGACTGTTTCAGTTGTTATTGACTTCAACAAAAACAGCTTTAGTTTTAGGCTTTCTTTGGATTCTCCTATTTCTACTATTCGAAACAAGATATGGTGAGTTTGGGACCAACTTACTCCTTTGTGCTTTGATATATAAATGTTAGAGATTCCAACACTACTTTCATTGAGAAGGATAGTGATTTGCAAGCTATTTTATGCTTGTCCTATTTTAAAAAAGAGGAATTTCTTGTTTTGTTTGTTAAATTGAAGAAATTGTCTCAAATTAATGTTGGTTGTAGTGGTAGATATTGCTCAAGCATTAAATCACTTGGTATTGAAGATTGTGTGAGTAGCACATATGATGGGGTTGATAGTTTGGAATTTTTTTCTGATAAAGAGCTTGATTTTAACGAGTTGATGAAGAAAGGTTCTAACTTATAATTTTTTATTGGTGTTTGTCAACAATTTGAGTCTGCATCAGATTTTCATAAAATTATCATTGCATATTGTGCAAAAAATGGATTCAAATCTAATTTTTTTAAAGGATTGTAAAGAGTGAATTACTGTGTAGTGTTGAATTTTGGCGACACTATATGGTTAAATCGAAGTGGTTGGAAGTAGCTTGATGATGGAAAAGACGGTTCGTAAATCAGAGCTCGGAGAAGAAGAAATGCTCATGAAGTGGAGTGATGTGGCCAACATCAGACGATAGGCGTTTGTCATAAAGTGAAAAACATCCGTGAGGAAAAAATATTGGTATGTTAGTATCAGATGTTTTCTGTTAATTTAGCAATTCATCAGAATAATGCTATTTGTATTTAGCTATTTTTATTTAGTATAGACTAGAAAGGTTGGCAAATGTGGTTGTCAATTATATATTAATAAACTCTGTGATACTGCTTCATGTAAAATTACAGCAATGGATTTCAATAAAATGTTCATATACCATTGTTGTAGTATAAATCTTCTCAAAACTCATATTTCTATTGTATATTGTTTATATTTTTTTGACAATTTTTTTCCTGAATTTATATGTTGATTTATGACTGATTTTGTTACATTTTATGAAAATGATAAAACATTTTATAATTTTCATTCAACTTTTAACTTTTTTAAATTTATTTGATTAACTTTGTACATTTTTTTTATTCTAAGTTTATTTTATTTTTGTATGTTGGTACTGTAATTTGTTAACTTTTTTTTGTTTTTTTTGAATTTTTACTTTTCGGTTTATGACTATTTTGCTTAAATATTCATTGTGTTTTTTGTAAAATGGTAAATTGTTTTATCATTTTAGTTCGGCTTTTAATATTCTAATTTTTTTTACATGATTTAAGATTATGATTTAATTTGTATATGTCACATGTTTTAAGTTTCAGTTGTAAATGATAGGCCAGCTGCCAATATGTCGTACTACCACTTTATAGTTCTGATTCTATTACATTTATGCATCTAATATAGTCATCTACTATTAAATGTAAATATATTTTTATAACCTTATAATTTATACGAACAAATGTCTGTTTTCAGCAAGATCTCCCAAAACAACATTTGCTGTCACAAACTCAGTACTCATACATGACCAAACATATTAAAGATAAAGATAATATTATCACAATAGAATACAAGTCATATTTAAGCAAAGCATCCATTAATGTAACAAATCACAGAGCTTATTTGTGACAACCATCAAAATAATAACAAAGCTTACTTGTGGAAGGAATCAACAAAATAAATTGTTTTTTTAATGAACTAAATTTCAACATACGATGCATTTTCGTTCATTTGCACTAGAAAATGTAAGGAAATTTGATCGTTTTGTAAGGAAATTTATGTGGTACATTAATGAACCGTTTCCTTCCTCATTATGTGGTACATTAATGGACCATTTCTTTTCTCAAACGTTTCCTTCCTCATTATGTGGTCAATAGAATCTAAAAGGTTTTTCCTATTAATATGCTAAATAAATAAAACGGTTACAATCTAGAGCGTTAATTTCTCTTATCTTGATCTTGATGGACGATCAAGATTAAGTCTACAAATCTGGAAATTTGGTCCTCTCTCTACCTATAAATATTAACATTTGCCCATCACAAAGGATATACAGAAAACACATAAAGAAACATATAGGAAAAGAGAGAGAAACCATTTTTTTTTTCTCAATTGAAACAGCATTCGACAACATCCATTGCTGATTCGTATACAATATGTCTGGAGGTATGTTTTATTAATTCTTTACATATGTAATAATCATGTAATTCTAGATCTTAGGGTTTATGTTATTCGCAAGATATAGATTACATGTGGTACCAGAGCATGGTTTTAGAATTCATGATTATCCATCAATATGTAAAACGAAACTACCATAGATCTTTGATATGATGTTTGTAATTTTACTATGATAATGATAATGATAATGATTATTAATGTTAATATGATTCAAGTTTAATATTCGTATTATTAAGTTACTACAGTAATCATGATTATCAATATTGTTCTATTTATTGTATTCTTAAATCTGGATCTGGAAAGTTTATATTTCCGCAAAAGTTGATTTTTTTTCTACTTTAATATTTGACCTACTGTATAATATGGAACAACTTATTGTATGCGAATACTTTTTAGAAAGTATACATATTGAAAACAATTGTTTTCTAGTTTGACATTAAATTCATAACCTGGAACTTGCAAGATAATTGTCTATATATGATTTGCAAAATAATTATTTATATGTTAAATTCATGTATGGAATTTACTTGGAGTTACTAGACATTAATTATCCTTGCTGTGGATTACTTGAAAGAATGACAAATGTTTATGCAAAAAAAAAACATTAATGTTTATCTCTTGTTTTATTTTACGCTTCCGTGCCTAAATTCCTTGTTTCCTCTGGTCTGTTGCATGCAGTCCCGTCCACAGGCGGCTGCTGCTTGCACAATAACGCATGAAACATTAATGTTTATCATTCTTTCAATAGCATGGTTCTACTGCCTACCCACAGGAGGCGCTAAACCTAACCTCTTATTATGACATGTGTTTTATTCTAATAAAGAAGCCTACATTTCTTTTATACCTGCAGTTGCAATGCCCTCAAACCTTAATTCGTACGCTATGTCTATCGTCAAACTCAATGGAACCAACTACTCAGAATGGAAAGAGCAAGTTGAGTTTTCCTTAGGCGTACTTGAACTGGACATGGCTCTCCTTAAGGAAAAGCCAGCCCCACTTACTGACACAAGTACGCCTGAGGAAAACAAACTCCATAATGATTGGGAACGATCTAATAGGCTCAGCATGATGTTTATGCGAATGGTGATTGATACCAACATCAAAACCTCCCTACCCCAAACTGAAAATGCAAAAGAATATTTGCAATCCATTGAAAATTGGTTCAAGACTGCAGACAAATCCCTTGCTGGGAAACTTATGGCAGATCTTGTAACCATGAAGTTTGATGGTTCTCGCTCAATGAGCGCTCATATCATTGAAATGATTAACCTTGCTGCCAAACTTAAGAACTTGGGATTGGTTATGGACGATGTTTTTCTCGTCCAATTCATTCTCACTAGCTTACCTCCTCAGTATGAACCATTCAAAATTCATTACAATACTATTACGGAAAAGTGGAGTCTGAATGAATTGACCAACAAACTGGTTCAAGAGGAGTCTAGGCAAGGCTCGCAAGGCATTAAAGTTGCTTATTTCACTCAAGGGGTTGGAAAACAAGCTGACAAAAAGAACAAATCACAGCATAAAAGAGCACCACCCAAATCTGATGACGCCACTCAACCATCCAAGAAGAAAAAGAAGGATGATGTCTGCAAATTCTGCAAGAAACCTGGACACTTCCAGGCAGATTGCATTAAGCGCAAAGCATGGTTCGAAAAGAAAGGTAACCCAATGGGTTTCGTAAGTCATTTCGAATCAAATCTTACTAATGTACCTTCTTCTACTTGGTGGATTGATACTGCTGCTAACGTTCATGTTTCGAATTCTATGCAGGGATTCATTACGATCCAAACCACAAACCCAAGTGAGAATTTCATTTTAATGGGGAATAAAGATAAAGCTCCAGTTGAAGCTATTGGAACTTTTCGTCTTATTTTAGATAGCGATTATCAGTTAGATTTATGTCAAACTCTTTATGTTCCGTCTATTTCCCGTAATTTGATTTCTGTAAGTGTACTTGATAAATTTGGATATTTTTTTGAAGTTGGAAATGGAAATTTTAGTTTATTTAAAAATTCTAGTCTTATTGGTTCTGGAATATTAATTGATGGACTTTATAAACTTCATCTTAAACAAAATGCTGAAATCCAACTCACCCTGCATAGAAAAGAAAATAAAAGAAAGTCATCCAATAATGATTCTTACTTCTTGTGGCATAAAAAAAAACTGGGTCATATATCCAGTGAAAGAATCAAAAGGTTAGTGAAAGATGGTGTCCTACCGGATCTAGACTTCGCTAACATTACAGCATGTGTTGATTGTATTAAAGGAAAAACAACAAAAAACACAAAGAAAGGAGCCACAAGAAGAACACAACTTCTTGAAATAATACATACAGATATTTGTGGACCTTTTGATGTTCCAACTTTTGGTGGAGAGAAATATTTCATCACTTTTATCGATGATTTTTCACATTATTGCTTTCTTTATCTGTTGCATGAAAAATCTCAGTCAGTGGACGCTGCACAAGTGTTCATTACTGAAGTCGAAAGGCAATTAGAAAGAAAAGTGAAAATCATTAGGTCAGATAGGGGTGGTGAATTCTATGGAAGGTATGATGAAACGGGACAACATCCTGGACCTTTTGCTAGACTTCTTCAAAAACTTGAAATTGTTGCACAATACACAACGCCTGGATCTCCATAGCAGAATGGTGTAGCTGAAAGGCGAAATCGTACATACATGGAAATGGTTAGATCCATGATGAGTCATGCAAATTTACCTATATCATTATGGATGGATGCATTACGAACAGCTGTCTACATCTTAAATAGAGTTCCAAGTAAGGCCGTTCCAAAGACTCCTTTTGAACTTTGGAAAGGATGGAAACCTAGTTTAAGACATCTCCAAATTTGGGGTTGCCCAGCTGAAGCTAGGCTGTACAATCCAAATGAAAAGAAATTGGATTTTAAGACAGTCAGTGGTTAACTTATAGGTTACCTAGAAAAATCTAAAGGATATAGATTTTATTGTCCTAACCATAGTACAAGAATTGTTGAAACCGGAAATGCCAAATTATATGAGAATGGTGAAATCAGTGTGAGTACAAAACAACAAGAAGTGGTCATTAATGAAATAAGGGTACCCATTATCTTACCCTCTATTTCGAAAGATATTGGGAATCATCCCATTGTTGAACATGTTCACAATGAGGAAAACCCAATAAATGATCAACAACTCCATAATGAAATTATCACCAATCATAATGTTGATGAAGTACCACAGGAACTGACATTAAGAAGATCTCAAAGACAAAGAAGATCAGCTATTCCTGATGATTACATGCTTTATCTAATAGAATCTGAAGGAACTACGGACCCAATTTCTTATTCACAAGCCATTAAGGATGTTAATTCTATTAAATGGATTGATGCCATGAAAGATGAACTGAAATCTATGGATAATAATCAAGTTTGGGAAATCGTTCAATTAACGCAAGGGCATAAAGCAGTCGGTTGTAAGTGGGTTTTCAAGACCAAACGTGACTGCAATGGTAAAATTGAACGATATAAAGCTAGACTTGTTTTCAAAGGTTTTAATCAGAAAGAAGGCATTGACTATAATGAAACTTTTGCTCCTGTTTCCAGGAAAGATTCTCTTAGAATTATCATGGCATTAGTAGCTCATTACGATTTCAAGTTACGTCAAATGGATGTGAAAACAGCCTTTCTAAATGGAGACTTGGAAGAAGAAGTCTACATGCGTCAACCTAAAGGCTTCATAATTGAAGGACAGGAAGACATGGTCAGCAAACTTAAGAAATCAATATATGGACTGAAACAAGCTTCTAGACAATGGTATCTAAAGTTTCATGAAATCATTACCGCTTTCGATTTCACAGAAAACATAGTTGACCCTTGTATATACCTCAAGTTCAGTGGAAGCAAGTTCATATTTTTGATTC
The DNA here is from genome assembly GCA_030765085.1 of Allium cepa. Lineage (NCBI taxonomy): Eukaryota > Viridiplantae > Streptophyta > Magnoliopsida > Asparagales > Amaryllidaceae > Allium > Allium cepa. The sequence goes on along the minus strand of CM060937.1, from coordinate 888,016,790 downwards.
TGTATGTTGATGACATATTATTAGCTAGCAGCGACCTTGGTTTGTTACGTGAAACTAAGGATTATCTCTCAACGAACTTTGAAATGAAAGATATGGGTGAGACATCCTATGTGATAGGAATAGAAATATTCCGTGATAGATCACAAGGAATTCTGGGATTGTCTCAAAAAGCATATATTGACAAAATTCTTGAGAGATTTGGCATGACGAATTGTTCCTCTAGTCTGTCCCACTGCAGAAAGGAGACAAACTTGTTCTTGAGCAGTGTCCAAAGACTCCTATGGAACGAGAAGAAATGACCAAATATCCTTATGCATCTCTTGTAGGGAGTTTGATGTATTCACAGGTCTGTACAAGACCTGATATCAGTCATGCAGTTGGTATGCTGGGTAGATTTCAAAGTAACCCAAGAATCGCTCATTGGAAAGCTGCAAAGAAGGTACTAAGATACCTAAAGGGAAAAAGGAATTACATGCTCACCTATAGAAAATCAAGTTACCTACAGGTAACTGGTTATTCTGATTCAGTCCTTGCTGGATGTCCTGACACTAGGATCTGCACTCTTGGCTATGTGTACCTCTTATGTGGAGGTGCAATATCATGGAGAAGCCAGAAATCTGAGATGCTTTTCAGATCCACCATGATGGCTGAATACGTAGCATGTTATGAGGCTTCAATTCAGGGAACATGGCTGCGTAATTTTGTCTCACAATTTGGCACTTTAAGTTTTATCTCTAAGCCACTAACTGTTTACTGCGACAATGAAGCTGCAACCTTTTTCTCCAAGCATGATAGGATAACCAAAGGTTCCAAACACATGGACCTTAAATACCTACTACTGAAGCAAGATGTTAAACTAAAGAAAATTATTGTTGAATCAATAAGTACAGACTTACAAGTGGCAGACATATTCACGAAAGGACTACCTCCAAAGACCTTTCAGAGACATACTGATAGCATGGGTCTTGCAGATAGTTCCTAATTATCTTCTTATTATGCCATTTATTTTGTACTTATCTAGACATAAAAATTATTGAGCTCTTAATAATTTGGACATCTTTTATTTCTGTTTTATAATGTGTACACATTTATATTTAGATAAATGATAACAGAAATAGTCTTTTGCTTCAAGACATTATGTGACCATTAAGTTATGCTCATCTACGGTCTAGCTATGAAAGTTGTCAATGTCATAGTACATGGAAGTAAGCATGTTGCAAAATAACGTGTACACGTCATGACTTCCATTGACCACTAGATTAGCCAAGACACTTATGATAACCGACTAAAGAAAAATTTAGCATATCATGCGTGCCTTATGACCTTAATACGAAAACATTAATAGATTTTACTATTGACCAAGTGGGAACTGTAAGGAAATTTGATCGTTTTGTAAGAAAATTTATGTGGTACATTAATGGACCGTTTCCTCCCTCATTATGTGGTACATTAATGGACCGTTTCTTTTATCAGACGTTTCCTTCCTCATTATGTGGTCAATATAATCTAAAAGGTTTTTCCTATTAATATGCTAAATAAATAAAACGGTTACAATCTAGAGCGTTAATTTCTCTTATCTTGATCTTGATGGACGATCAAGATTAAGTCTACAAATCTGGAAATTTGGTCCTCTCTCTACCTATAAATATTAACATTTGCCCATCACAAAGGATATACAGAAAACACATAAAGAAACATATAGGAAAAGAGGGAGAAACCATTTTCTTTCTCAATTGAAACAGCATTCGACAACATCCATTGCTGATTCGTATACAATATGTCTAGAGGTATGTTTTATTAATTCTTTACATATGTGATAATCATGTAATTCTAGATCTTAGGGTTTATGTTATTCGCAAGATATAGATTACAGAAAATAGAAGTAATAACAAACTAAACATATAATGTTTTCTTTAAATGAAGTCAGCAAACTAGTTTAGTATTCATTTTGTTTCAATTATTTTGTTCAACATGCTTGCTTCTTCTTGTGGCTTTAGTTGTGAAGTGCAAAAAAATTCCATGGTCCAACAATATGGCTCATCTGTCATAGTATCGGTCGTTATGTTTGCTCTTGACTCGCAAATATCTTCTTCTGGTATCATTTCTATCAATGGTAAACTTGATGCCTTCTTCCTCATGTTTATCATTACAAACATTCTACAATCATACATGTTGTAAAACATTTAATTAGAAAACTTTATTTGATTTAATATTATAACATAAATTATGTTTAGTTAAAGCTTGATATTGTAGCATAACACCATATTTGTCGATTGACTAATAAAACCATCATACCAACAAAAATATGCCATAGTGATTTGTTAACATGCAAAATTTCTAGAACGTTCAATTATTAAGTAAATAATATTAGAGGTTATATCCAATATCATTTTCAAATACATCAACACTTGTAAACAAATTTCAAATTTTTGTTTATACAATTATATAACTAACTATCTTCTCGAACGTTCCACTTGTCATTGAAAAAATAAACATAATAGCAGAAAAAGAAGATTTTGAACAATACAAGTTCCATACATAGGATAAAACCATCATCTTAATAAAATAGCCAACACCATTGTCTATAATTTCTTTTATTTCTATCTATTGCTGAAGATATTTATTCACTTTGTACAATTTATTGTACCATCGATTAATTTATCCAATTATTTTTATACACTGGACAAAAATGTGTTTCTTATATGCATGTACGGTTTTCTAATTCATAACGGAAATAGCGGGTACAATGACAGTAAAAAAAATATGCTTATCATTATTTTTTTTGTGGAAAATAAGACAAACAAAGAAGTTGCATCAGAATGCAAAAGATGCATTAGACTGCATCTAATGCAAAGCTAAAGCAAAAGAGTTCAAAAACAAAGAAGTTGTATCAAGAATGTAAATTTCTTTGCATATTGTAATATCTAATAGTTGGTTAATTAAAAGAATTAAACTTAAACCTATTAGCTGGGGTCTGAACTAAAGTGTCAGCATAGCTTACTAGAACGAAATCTTTCGACGTTGTTTACCTATTTTCCGACACTGTTTCTTGAAGAGATCGAGATTCAATCTTAAGATTCAATAATATCTTAAATTAAAATAAATGTTTTCCAAATAAAAGCATGACGATAATGAATCAAGTGAGCTGATGCTGCAAACAATTTTACATTGGTTAGTCAAAGAAATTTCGTAGATGATTTTAAAAATAAATAAAATTGTGTTTCTTTCTATATAAGTATAAGAATGGTAATGACATCTATCTTTTTATGTGTAAAATAAGATTTCATTTTTTAATAATAAATAAGTTCATATTTTATGGTTAGAAAGATGTATTAAACAGTGTTTTGTTTAAACTAGTCACATGAAATTGCTTTATATTTTTGTGCAAAACACGTTTATCATTTTATATAACAAAAACTACATCAAATATCCTTCTTCGATGGTAATATAAAATTATAAACATTTATAATTTTTATAATATACCAAAAATGATTACTTTTCAAGAAGCTTGCAAAGAAAAATTAAGTCAAGAAGACTGCTTTAATGGTTATATAAAACGATAAATGTTTAAATCTTCTATATTGAATGGTAACTGCTTTTATCATTTTATGAAAAATGATAAATTCTTTTATCGTTTTTTGAAAATAATATATGCTATTATCTTTTTATCAAAAATGACTATTGTTGTGATATTTTAATACCTTAACTATTTCATGTTAGGGTCCATGATCATATTTGCTCTCTTAGAATATGTTTGGATAGCTAAACAAGCACTGCTTTTGCTTTTCAAATGCAAAAATCAAAAAATCAATTTTGATATTAAAACAATAAATGGCTTTCTTTGACTTTATATTTAAGAAACAATAAGATTCAACCAAACTAACTAATAATTAATGAATTTATTTAATTTATTTTTTAAAATCTGAAGACTTCTCTAATAAAAGTAAAAGCCCTTTTGGTTCTGATACCAACTATATTGTTAAATAATTAATTATTACACTTGTAGCATATGTTTGTGTACATCAAATTTGAGTTTGGCTCTGTCAAACTTTTGATGGACATTGCTATGCCTACATTTAACCATAATCATTCACACTATTTAAATGAGTATTCCAACATTGTTTTTAGTAGATGATTTAACAAGTAATTATGCAGTTACTACGTAGAGCACACTTTAAGGAGCATGAACATAATATTTAAAAATAATTACCCATTTTCTTATTGAGCAGAAATTTCCATTGTAAGCATACTTAATTTTTCCAACTTTGTTTTACTTTGTTGGCCTTTGAGCTCCTTAATAATCTTGTTGACAATTGATTTCTGTACAGAAAAAGCGGATTACAAAACACCAAAATAAATCAAAATAATTTAGGATTTTATGCAAATATTGATGAAATACAAAGTTTCTTACTACTGCCAAGGCAGCCTTCCTATGCATGGTGTTGAACTTTCTGTTCCTTGTTGTAGTGTACAAAGAGTCATACGCATATGTTTCGATATCAAGTTCCAAAAGTGTCCAATGTGCTTCATCGTGTATTAGAAAAAATATAGTACTGCATAAAGGATTTGATAGGGTCTTCCCAACTATTGGCATAAATAGTTGATTCTTCACATTTTTTATGTTACCAAATGCGCTTTTCTGTTAAGAGAAATAAATATTTTAAATTATATTTTATGAATGAAGGATAGCATGTATTTATACGAAACTGGTCTTACTGTCATTGTAGTTTTTATGTATGTTATGCTTGAACAGCCACCATACATCTTTGCTTGCCTAAACCAATACTAATACCAACCTATAATCTATACGAAAAATCAATCATATAACTTACCATTAAAACTAATTGAATAAGAATATAAGTTTTTTATTTTATATTTGAACTAACCTGACTACATAAATCCACCAAAAAGCATTTCTTCTATCATAATTTTGCAGATGACAATCATATTTTCATCTTCTAAATTATAAGCTTCTTCGCTAAAAATTTCAATAACACTATTAATTTCAATTTTTATATATATAGAAAATTGTAAACAAATATTTATAATTTTACTTACTCAATGTCTCCAAACACTCTGAAGAAATATGTTATTATCTTCACTTCATTGTCTGACAAATACTTCAAAAGTGGGCAGTTTTTAAATCTTTCGATTCTTCTTCTTCGGTTGATCTTTCTTCTTTTATGTGTTGTAGTTGACCACATGTAGTACTTTACTCTTTTCTTCATAAACATAATTTGGATCTTTTTTTGTCACCCTTACTTTCTGTTTTATTCTTTTCTGCATTGAATGTGGTTTTATTTGTGCTCTTTGTCTGTTCTTCTTTCCTTTCACTTCAACTTTAACTTCAGTTTTGTTTATTTCTGTTTCCATTTCTTTTTCATTCACTTTTTCTTCTTCTTTCACTTCATTTTTATCTTTATTGTGTTCTTTGTCATGACTTTCATCTTGCTCTTTCTCCATTTCTGGTGTATTTAAATCTTGAGAATCTTGAAAGACGGAAAGTATGCTGAACCATTTGTGTACTCGACAAATATGTGTTTTTTTTTTCGGTTTTCAGTTTTTTCTTCTTCATCTCCTTACCTCATACCGCATTGCTCCTCCAACTTATCTTTCAATTTAGCTTCAATTTTTTCTCTGCAAGTTTTTTATCTTCCAATTCCTTTCCTATTCTTTTAACTGAAGTCTTTTTTCCACCTCCGTGATTTTTTTCTTTAGGCTTTCTATCTCTTTTTCTTTGGCTTCATTTTGTTTCAATAAAATTTCTTACGTTCATCCAAGATTACGCTTATGTTTCAGAATAGAAGTTAAGAGAATATAAAGAAATTATTCATTTTCTTCTGTTTTCCCTATTTTGCTGCAGATTTCTTATAAATAAACGAAAGTAGATAAATTACCAAAATTTTGAGTCAATCTACCAAGTAGTTGTTGTACACTAGAAAACATGAAATCATTGTCGGTTTCCCTTCTCCGTAACCATTCAACCGCCATTGAAATTGCTTTACCAAATGATGAGATCGATCCCAGCATTTTATCAAACTTCACGAGCTTTGTTTATCGTCAGCTAGTTAAAGGCTTAAAGCTGATTTATCAAATAAATCAGATAGGTTGATTCTTTATATCTGACGCATCGTTGCTGCTAGATATAGAAGGAGAGGAGAAATTTACTTTTGATTTTACCTTTGTAAACGTGAACATGTTATTGGATGGTTGGCGGCTGTGTATTTAAGTATGTTTGAGAATGTCTAGGGTTAGCATGGGCTGGGTACGCTATTCAAATGTAGCAGGTTCATTTTCCGGCCCAAATGAATTTTTTGTCTACGTGTTTCACTTTAAACAAACAAGACCTATTTACCCTTTTCATTTGTTTCCATTGTATTGTAATGGCACGGCTACTATTCAAATAAATATTTGAAGGAGAGTAGTTACTGCATTCATTAACTATTCAAATCCAACAATTTTCACATTTGCAGTCTTGTACGCAAAATTAAAGGAACAATTATATCAGAAATAATGTTTCCAGATGGGCAGATCCAAAGTCTACTCGAGAGGGATCAAAATTTAAGAAAAAAAACGTTTAACTGTGTACTAGTTTATTAATAATCAAAAATGATGTTTCCAGGTGGGCAAATCCATAAAAACATTGGAGTAATAATAACAAAAGGACGTATCAAATATTTCAACACCCTGACGTAAATGATTAAACATTAAAGATAACTTATTTGGCATGCATAATAAAAAGTTTGAAAAAGTTTGCATGCTACAAACCATTGATTTGTTGGTGATTAAATAAAGAAGGAAATAAATAGAATACATGCCCTAAATAATAGCAAGACAATAACTGATGGTTGGTTTTGTACTCAAGAATTTACCAGAAAAATATACACAATTGAGGTAACATAACTCATGATTTGATCATTTTCCCTCTTAGTCCAAATTTGTGATTCCCATAACATTTATGCATAGCACGGAAAGGAACTTGACATATTTACAGAGTGTTATGCTATTTTTTTAATGTATTCCTTTTCTTAGCTACGATGGATTATATTAATAAGTTATGTCATTAATTCCTAGCAATTGAAATTATAGGTTGCTAATGTCAAGAGCAAGAGATGCACTAATGAACTTCTGAAGGAGGGGCATGTAAAGATGGTCCTCCTAACTAATCCGTTAAATTATTTTGATTAATATAACCTTTGAACCTTTTTGATCACATTTTTTCCCATATATATATATATATGATTCTATTGCTTATATTTAGCTCATATTTTGATGGGAAAATTTATTCAGTTGTTATATTATTCCTTTATTATACTCAATTTATGCTTGGAAAACATGTGAAAATCAGCTATCCAAATATAAAGCTTCTGGTATTGATTTCCTGGGCATTGTTTCAACATTTGTTATCACGTTTTATTTTGTCAATTCAAAACATACACGATTGGTTTGATATTATTTAGTTACTAGTGTGTAACCAGTGCGTTGCACACGGTAATATTGTAAAATACAATATTATATCTTTAATGTTAAAATGAGAATTTTGTTATATAATGTATGATAAATTTAGTGAAATAAATAAACTATAAATTAAACGGGTATTATGTTTGTGTATAATTTATGTTGTATAGTGCGCGTGCGCAACACAGATATATAATAATAAAGTAATTTTTTCAGTATTGTTAATATGGATATAACATACATGTTGAAACTGGCGTATGTTAGTAATTTTTTAGAAAAAATAAAAAATATTATTTAATGAAATTTGTTTAAATAAATCAAATATAAAATTATGTAATTAGTTTACATACATGGACTTGAAAATAAACGATAGGAAGAATCGAGAGGAATATTGTAAAAAATTATATAATTTCAAGGTTGATATATTGAACCTATAACATAATTTTGAAATATAATGTATGATAAATTCTTAATATAAAGAAATTATAACTTATTTACAAATTAATTTGTTATGATGTTTGTGTACATAATTTATGTTATGTGATTTATATATCTTTATAGTTGAATAAAAAAATAGTCTTACAATTTTCCATAATATGAGCGTGTGTGTTAAAATTGACATATATTTTTATGATTCATTAGAATAATAGATTAACTATTCATTGAAATTATTTAAATTATTTAAACTTGAGATTTCATAAGTAGTTGGAATACATGGATTTAAATATAAAATAATAGAAAATAATTGAGGGCGGTTTAGGATATAATTGTAAAAATGTTAAAATATACATATTTGAAGCTAAAAATAGAATTTTTCAATGTAATACAATATAAAAAATTTAGATATATGAATAATATATTAAATATGGAAATATTGCTTATGCATATTATTTATGTTATGTGACTTATATATCTTTGTATTTAAATGAAAAACTAATTTTATCACCTTTGCGCCTGATATAAATATGGTATACATATTGAAACTATTATATCTTAGCATTTATTAGATGACTTAACAAAAATTTGTTAATTGAATTTATTTAAATAATTTAAATTCAAGATCACATAATTAATTTGAAGATATCGACTTTAGTATACAATGGTATGTGATATTGTGAAGTGTTTTGTAACGAATTGGATAAATTCAAAATGTAGGTTTTTGACGTTAAAAAAGGGTTTTACAATGTAATGCATGATACACATATTGATATAAATAAATAAAACTTTAGACTTGTAATTACTATTTATGAATATAATTTATGTTATGTGATTGATGTATTTATATATTTGAATGAATTTTTACATCATTTTTGTTAATATGAATATGGTTCATATTGATCAACTTATTTGACAAATCGGTGAAAAATTGCATAGTGAAATCATTTAAATATTATGTAATTGATTAAAATATATGACCTTAAATGTAAAATATTGTAAAGGAATTGAGGGGAGGCTGTAAATGATTATAGAAAATTTATAATGTAGGCGTTCGGAGTAAAAAAAAATATAATTTTGTAATGCATTTCATGATAAATTTATTGGGAGAAATGTGAAAAAAGGATTATTATTATTATTATTTATGTATTCACTTTAAGTTCTTTAAATTATATAACTTAGGTATCTTTACATTAATCATTTTTTTAAATTTTGTTAATATGAATATGGTGTACATATTGATATTTTCATAAATTAGTAAACGAATTAACGAATATTAGTTAGTTGGATTTATATAATTAGTTTAAATTTAGATCACATAATTAATTGATACATATAAGGTGAAAAGTAAAATATTAGAAGAAAAGTGAGGTAAATTTTATGAATAACTATGGTAATTTTAAATGTAGGTATTTGAAGTTAAAGTAGAATTTACAATGAAATGTATGATAAATTTATTGAAATAAATTAACTACAATTTTTTATTATTGGTTTATGTGATTTATATATCTTTATAGTTGAATGAAAGATTAATATTATGGTTTAATTGTTTAAGTCTTATACATATTTAAATTGTCGTTCTTTGGTATTTATAAGAAATATTAAATGAATTTATTTAAATAGCTAAAATTTTGGATTATTTAATTAACCTAAATGTGCGGACATAAATATAAAATATTAGAAGGTAGCTAATAAATTATATGTATATATAGACTTTAGAATACATGTACCAAAATGTGAATAATAGAAGAGAATTAGTAAAATAAGTGTAAAGTAATAAATTAAAGAATTTGAAAATAAAATATCTAAAGAGAGAATTAAGAAGAAGAGATAAAACTTCTAGAATCAAGGAGAGAGCCAGAAAATCTTCTATTTTACTATTATTTAATAGATTCCATAGTCCTTAATATTTTATTTTTTACCATCTCTGTAGGTGCATGAGAGTACATTAACATGTTTATTCATAAATTTAACTCTATTATAACGAGAACCGAGAATGAGAGAAAAAGAGTCATGGATGCAAGGTGACATTTTGGACTGCTATTCGTTTCTACATACTTAGAGAGGCGTCCATGTTATAGTAACCATAATCTGATTTATTTGCAGTTTTTATCTCTTAATAGGGAATTTGAAAAGCATCATGTCCTTGACTTTGAAATATTTTTGTTTACAATAACTTCATGTGATTAATTTTAAATAGCCATTGACTATTAGCAATTTGTAAACTATGGATTAGGAGTCTTCAATGGTTTTCTATTCAAAGGAGAAAGAAATTTGTTCACTGTCAAGAGAAAACCAAATTTGATCAAATGCATGCATATAATTTATTTATTTTTTGTATATTTATTTCGTCATTTTATTAGGCTTGACTAGATAAAAAAACAAGTGTGGTCAGCTCATTGTAAACGGTGGGTCTGTGGCTCAATAGTTACTAAAGGTAGTATATATACATAACATGCTAACAGATGGAAAAAAGCTCGAGCATGTACTTGCTTTAATTATGTCTTTTTGCATGTATTATAGAAGACAAAATGCAGTGTTTTGATTCCTTTTGTGATGGGTGGAACGAAAGATGGAAGGTATTGTAACATTTTCTTTTGGCAAGTTTTGTAGACTTGATAACTTATATATACCAGGAACAATAGAATGATTGAAATTAAAATGTTTGCTCCATTGAATTTGCCATTCCATTATTGAGATCGTCTCTTTTGTATTTTTCATAATTGATATTGCCATTTTTCAATTTTTCATTACTTATATTAACTTTTTTGAGTTTTCCTCTTTATCAATACATTTCTTCCTCTCTCCTAATTTATTTACATGTCATTTTGTTTTATTTAAATATTTCAACGTGGTATTCGAGCTTGACTTGATATTTCGACAATACCTTATACATATCCAAATTATCAATTCTTAAAGTGGATAACAGTTATCACAATCATGAATATCTTAGTTTTAATCTATCAGTTTATCACATGTCGTATGCGTAGCATAGGTTCGTACTAGTATATAGCGTATTGTTCTGAACCTCGCTCTGATACCATTTGTAGCGCCTCCAACTCTATACCCGTATTATCCAAGAGTATTACTAGGTGATATCGTCAGATAATACGGAGAATGCGACAATATAAGGTACATACGTGAATATTTCCTTAGGCTAACATTAGTACATATTCAAAAATCGTATATAACTATCCAAATTTGAAGTGTACAAAATATATAGTCATAAAGTGGAACTTGACATACAACTGACTCCCAACATATGTACATTAAACCAAAAACATTCAAGGGAATGAATGATGTACCCTTGTTGCTTAAATAAAATACTGAATAATATGACAGTTTAAGTTGCACAACAATAAAAACGGCTGAATAATTTACGAAAAATTAATATTATAGGACGGTAATATAACAGAAATCCTGGGACATGGAAATATTTTGATCATGGTAATGCACTGTATGCATAAACATATTTAACTGAAATACAAAATGAAAAAAAAAGAATAAATTAACAGGCTTAAAATACACTATTGGAAAAAAAATAAGCATTCATTGCATGTGATAGAAACTACATGAAGCTTAACATAATAAAACACCGCTGCATCAGCATTAGGCGAGGGACAAGCTCAACGAAACTGGTTTCGTTATTTTTAGTGGAAATAATCGCATGCTTATTACCGACTAGAGACTGAAATAGAACCACCATTGACACGAATAACCCGTCCATTTATCTGTTCTGCATCATCAATAGCCATGAACTTAACAGCCGCAACGACATCCTTGGGTTGTCATAACCTTCCCATGTGACTCTTCTCAAACTCCATCTTCACACTCTCTTCAGCAACCAAACAGTTGAATAGAAACTCAGTTCCAGTAATCCCAAGAGCAGTGCAATTTGCAGTGATTCCACTTCCTCGTCATGACCTCCACTGCTGTTTTGGACAATATAGAACTTGCAAACCTCAGTTTTGGTGATTCCATCAAAGAGAAAGAAACTGTTATTATCCACCCTCTTTCTCCATATACCATTCTATTTGCAGCTTGCCAGTAGCAGAGAAACGTACCTGTCCGTAATAGTCCAACATCACACAAATTAATATATCGAACTTTGTAGAAATATTAAAAGTCTGATGATTTGGTAGATGCATACCTGAGTGTATTCATGTTCAAAATTTTATTCCACTGCTCGAAAGAGGTTCCAGCTACTGTAGTGGCTTTGGGATTAACTACACCTGCACATGCAACGGGTATGTGGAGCGAAGAGGAAAAGTTTGATTATGTTGCATCGAAGAGGGATTTCCCTGAAGAAGGGAAGGATTCAGTTATAAAACCAAGATCACTTTGTAAATTTCAAAGCTTATTTTGATTAATATTTCATTTTCAAGTACGATTCATGAAATAGGTTTTGAAGTGTACCAGTCAATTCCTACGCATCACATTTATAGTTAACCAATAAGAATCACAAAACCTTGATTAACATTTAATTACATAAATGAACAGTGAAACTCAATGAAGTCAAGGTAAATAATAAAACAAATTTTTTGAAGTGGTTTGTTCTGGATTACCAATGGTAAGTTGATATGCTGGGTCTCAGCCACTGAATCAAGAAACAAGATAGAAAGTTAAGTAATAAGTAATTTTTTCACCGAGAATAATATATTAGTTGCACTAAGCTAGTACCATGTAAATAAATGCTGGCACATCATGCAAGTCACTTATATTTGAACGTTCATGTGAAATTTATTAAGTTATTAAATAAGTCTAATCAATAATGGTGTATATCCCAGTTTCTATAAAGTTTAGATCATACTGCAATTACAGATATGCTACAGAACCGGTACTAATTTAGATTATAGCCAATAGGCGCAAACAATATAAATTAAAGGACCCTTATATCGGTATATCAGCCTCCCACGCTTATCTGATTCAAATTCAAGGTATCAAAAGTATTGGTATTAACGGTTCATATGCAAAGTATCCTCAATATTACAGAAAACTAGGATCGTTTTGTATCTACTTGCTATGTACTTGACTTCATCATACATCTTCTGTAGCTAAATTGCAAATGAGGTTCCTAGGTTATGTGCAACCTCCTCATGAAACAAAATTTCATAACCTTATATGCGACTAACACTATACATCATGATTATTCTATCGAAAGTGAGAGCTGGCTGAAAGTAGTACATTCATTATCTTAATTAATGATTCAACATGATGTTGCTAAATGGTGAATTACCCAATTTCAAGATATCTGCACGGGAAAAAATAGCTAGCACCTATAGAAAGGATAAATTGAATAATAATAAAAAAAATCTCCCGCACATAACTATACAAAGTGGCATTAAAACCCATTCGTTCAATAAAGTAGAGTTAATTCCAAGACCGACGCACAATGTTGCACGGCAGTAAGAAGGGTGAAACCAAACAAAGAAGGTTGTAAGTTTTATGAAATAATTAATTTTTTCTATATTTTTGAACCAGGAGTATTAATGTTGGTATTCACTGTCATTTACATGTTTACTGCATTGAATCCACTGAAAAATGCAAATGATAGTTTAAACAATCATCTTGGACATTAGATATATTTATATGTACTTTACAAATACCAATGCAATTTTTAACTCTCATTCTCTTATTCAATACATTTATATGCAGTCTGAAACTTTGAATGCTAATTTTAACTATCATTCTCTCATCCTATACATTTATATGCACTTAAAAAAATATGAATGCTAGTTTTAACCATCATTCTCCCATCCTATATAATTATCTGCACTTTAAAAATCCTAATGCTACTTTTAGCTGTCACTCTCCCATTCAATTCATTTATATGCACTTTGAAAAGTTGAATGCTAGGTTTACCTATCATTCTCTCATTTTATGCATTTATATACACTTTTAACTGTCAAAATTCTAATTTGATGCATACTTGTCCATCCGTGTCCCCCTCAAACAGAACGGCTTCCAGCATAGATTTCACTATTGTAATTCCCCTTTTGTTTCCTTCATCTTTTTCATAAACTATAGTGCTATGATTGAAAATCAATAATTGACAAGTTATTTTTTTTCCATTTTATTTAACTATAAAAATAATGAAAGAAAAAAGGTCAAAAATCTTACTTTCCATTTCGTTGAATTTGAAGAAAGTACGAATTTTGTTTTATTGTTCTTCGTTCAATAACTGTCGAATACTACTTTTTGTGAGATCTTTACTCTTGTAAGCTTTACTTGATGGAGAGTACCCATCAACATCAATAATTACTTCATTTTCAACTGTATTGACTTGTTCAACTGTTTCTGTTTCTGTTTCCTCTTCGTAATGAGATCCTTCATTTTGTTCTTCTTGTTTCTTCTCACTTGTATTTTACTTTTCACCTTCTTCAGTTTCATTTTGCTCCATTTGGTCTGCATTGTCAACATTTTTCTTCTCCGTTTTTCTGTAAACAATTTCATACTGGCAATCGAGATCAATTTTATTTCTTTGTTGGCGCCTTTTAACCCTCAAAACTAAAGAGTTTGGTTTCTCATGTGCTTTTTCATGCACTGTTGGGGATTTGTCTGTTTCCTCTGAAGGTTTCTTCTGATCAAGTTGTTCTTTTTCTTAATGCATCATCTTAATTTCCTGAGTTATATTGAGATCAAATGGTGGTTTTATTTCTTCTCTTGATTTTGATTTCAACATCTTGATTTCTTTTCTCAACTGTATTATAATGCCTTCTGCTTGTATTCTTTTCTATCTGTCCTTTTCTAATTCTTCTTCACTCTTCTTTAATTTTTTTATTCCACATCTACAATATACTGCTGCAGTGAGTCGACTTGCTTTTTTGTTGTTTCTTCCAAGTTTTTTTTTTATCCCAACATTCTCATTGGCATCCAGCTGGAAAAAAATTTATTGGCTTGTTTATTGAAGAAGAGCTTTTTCATTTTCAGTTAGGTTTCTTATTTCAACAAAAATCTATATAATAACATAAAATAGTAATGAATAAGCAACATACAATGAATGAGCTAATGCTATATATAACTGTCATTTTTTATGTGATGCTATATCTAATTATCATTCTTTAGCAACGACAACAAAAAATTGTATTTCCGCAGAAATGATATATGCAACTATCATTCAAATTATGGTTGTATAATAACCACATGAAAACTATTTATATACACTATGTTATGATACATTTATCTATCATTATATATTGCTTGTACTTATGTGAGAAATAATACATTTCTATTGTCCATGTCATCAGATCTTCTCTTGTAATCACCTTTTTCAAACTTTTGATATTCCATCTCCTAAATCTAGGTAAGGTAGTACAGTATGTTGCAAATGGAGATATCAAATTCACATGCTCACATAGAAAAAACTACAAACAAAATATTACTTGATAAAACATATATTGTATATAATTTAATTTATAGAGATAGATACATTAACATAAAGTTAGAATGTTGTACTTACGATTGGCATTCTTTTTTCAGCCATTTCTCTTAAATGACTTTTCTCGTCTAATTGTTCTGCAACATTTTTCATCTCAATAGTCAAAAAAGTGACTTTTGACTCTAGCTCCTTTATGCTACTAGCACATTCTTTTGCATATTTTTACAGACTTGTGACTTCCTGACGCTCATCTAATTCTCTTTTCTTGGTTTGGCCTTCTACCACCTCAATAGCTTTTATTTTATTTGAAAGAAAATTTTCTCTTCTTTTGTTACATTTGAAAAAAAATTAAAATCTGCAAGGAATATATTTAAAGTTAAGTTTGCACATGTACTGTCATTCAAGTACTAGACAAGTTACACGCAACCGGTTTTGAGATAGTATAATCCTGACCTAAATAATTAATGAACATGGTTATTTTCTAGAATCAAAGACTTATATAATAGAACAGGGGTAGTCTCACCTTCCTAGAACGTGAGAAGTTGATCATTTCTATTTTCAAAGACTTATAGTATCAGTAATTATTAAACACACCTAGGATTCAGCATGTAATTTAAATTTTTTACATTAAAAGATAGATGCATTTATCTTTTTAAACAGCTAAACAATAACTTGTTCAGTTTCACACCTAGGGTTTAGTATCGTCTGCCATTGAATATTTAGTTATTCTTAATTAAACAAATGCCGATTATGTTAAATCATAACAAGAACTAAAATACCTTAAATCCATTACAAAAGCTATCATCGGCATCAGTAAGAATGAATATTTAACTATGATTTATCATCTTTACTACTAATAAAGGAAATTCATTTGCTACGTTTACTCAGTGTCTTTTTGAACTTCCAAATATACCCTTTTCCTACTTTTCGAAAACCGTATCTCATCTTCGCGTTCTTCACCTCCCTCTTCCAGCTCCGAAAACCGTATCTCATCTTTGCGTTCTTCCCCTCCCTCTTCCAGATTCGAAAACCGTATCTCATCTTCGCGTTCTTCCTCTCCCTCTTTCAGATCCAGCCACCGCATAACCCTACTTTTCCTTCTGCTCTCCCCATTTAAAAAAATAATTTCCTCCCATATTTACCATCGATGACGATTTCCAGTGAGTGCAACAACGATGATTCATCGTCTAAATCGATTTCCACTGAGTGACATCCATTACGCTACAATCGCAGGTAATTATCAATTCGCTTTCATAAACTAGATCAGTTAGGACTTCCATCTTTGTTACTTAACGACTCATTTGTTAAATCGATTTCCGTTTGGTGCGATAGCAGCGACGCCTGACGATTCATCATTTAAATCGATTTCCACTGAGACCGACAACACCGCCGCCTGACGATTCATCCATGCAATCAACATTCATGACTGCGACAGCACTGATGATTAACAGCTACTCCTGAATCACCTCTGATTCGAAATCCAATAGACTTCGCTCCCAGGTACTTTACTCTCCACTGCAAATTCCTTTGCATATTTCTGCATTGAACCTTCCTTGCTTCACCAATTCACAGTGTGTCTTTGCATTTGAGTGTGCGTGACTAGGGCTGTGGTTGCCCGTGTGTGTTGTGAAAAAATGCACGCAAGAGATTCTTTATGCTTTGTGGCTTTTGGTGTACCTTTCTACTTGAAATTCTCTGTGTCTGTTTTTACCTGCATGTATGTATCAAAGGTTAAGTCAATTTGAGTTTATATCAGCTGATAAACTTATAAAATATTATTGTCAGTAAACAATTAAAGTTACTTAAAGCAAAGTAAAACAGGGAATTACAGCTTACATAAATTTTAGATATTATAATCATTAAGATTTGATTGCATATCAGGCTTTTTGCATTCTCATGTGTACATTATTCAGATTCATACTTACAACAAGTGTATCTGTTATACTGTTAACAGCCTTGACTGCTCAGCCATATAATACCTTTCTCACATGATCCGTAAAATAAAGACCAAGCGAAAATTATGTTTGACTAATAAATTATAATGCTCCTTTTCCCCCTTTATTTTGTTAAGTACCATCCTTAGATTTATATACGTTTGGATTTGGATTTGATTTAGGGTTGAAAACCTTCAAAAATTTAGTAAAAAAAATTATTTTAATAGGAATCACTGAAGCCTGTATGTCTCGAAAAATCATGCTTATGCAGGCTCTATGTAACAATATCCATTTTCAGTAACGTGAGTGATCAATTTTTGTTATTTTTTCAAACTTCTTTCTTTTGGACAGTGATGTGGGTGAAGATTCAAAAGAAAAAAATGCATATATATTGTAATGCAAGATTATGTCACTTTGGTGTTTGGTACAATTAGGTAAATTGTAATGCAAGAGTAAGGGACTTTTTTCAGAACTTTATATTGTCTTATATTGTACATTGTTACTCAGTTAATATGATTGAAAATAATACCTGAAAATGAAATTATTAACACCTTATATTGCATGTTTTCCAACTCGAACCCAATATGATATTTTACATTTTTATTCATGTTGTACCCACTTTCTATTTGAGATGTGAATCGACCATGGTATTCACAGTTGATTTTTTGAGTCACTTGGCATGGATATAGAAAACCACGATGTATAAATATGTTCTTTGTTTACTGTCGGCTTTGTTTTTAGTTGAGCACGGCAATAATGGGATATTTTTCCCTTTGAAATTGAGCTTTTAAACCCATCCTACCATGTGCTTGGCGTCATTTTTTCATGGTTAACATTTAGTACTAACTGCTTTATTGGCTAAGAGTTTTATGTATTATTGCTGCTTTAAAGGCAAGAGTAAATAGCCTTGATTTTGCAGTAAGTAGAGCAGTTAAACCGAGTTCAATGTGTTTAAAGTAAAAGCTAAAAAAAAATGGCAGAAATAAAATTAAACTAAATTTATGGCGGCGACAAAGAGTTGGAAGCTAAGTTTTGTATTTATATGACGTGGCCTTTTTTGATTATTCTCAACTATCTCAATAACTGTTTGCATTAATATTTCATTATTTTAATCTGATGCATTTTTCTTCAAAAATAGTCCACTCTTGAATGCCTCTTTTTCCCTTTTGGTTATGACTTATGATTGCACCATTTTTATATATTATCGCTACATTTGTTTACATACTATTATACAAGGATTTGTAACTGATGGAGGGGCCTCGGGTGTTGTTTGGTGGCTAACAGATCTGAGATGAGTGGGTTCACAGAGGTTGTTTCCTTTCAACTTGCAGATAATCAGTGTTATGATTTCTGCTGCCGCTCCTTACTCATCTAAGTCTCTGGTGCACGATTATAATTCAAGGTATCATGTCTATGATTGCAATACACCTATTGACAGTTTTATCGAGGCTTTTGATGGTAGTGATGTTGGTAACGAGGTGGGTAGGGATGTTTGATTATTATGTTAGAGTCCTTTTAGAATATAATAAGTTTCGCAATCTTCTAGGAGAAATTGAACTTTAAAGCCATCATCCAAAAGTCCTTTTACTTGCTGTAAAAGCTTTCAGTGAAATACAATTACTATTGCATTGAACGCACTCAAAACAAAAAAAAGTCCACTTACATTAACTAACTGAAAAAAAGGATGATTAAAAGTATACATGCTTTGAAACATACTACAAATTCACATTATTGAATTAATGCATGCACATTATGATTAGATGCAGGCCCACTTGGGCGTGCATATACACTGTGTAACTAAAAAAACAGAGAATATGGATTAACAATGCAATGTAATTAAAAACACTGAAATGTAAGTGTTAAACCGTGTAACTGAAATGCAAATGAAATTCAACTAAAACAGAAATGACACTCAAATGCAAACTAAAATGAAATGCAATTATTAACTTTTCTTTCCCTTTAAACTAGAGAGCGAATAAAAAAGCTGTTTGCGCCAAAATTGGTCACAAACACCCAATACCGTGAAAGCACCAGTGTATGAATATAAATTAGTGATATTCAAACACAAACAACAAATCTCAACAAATAATAGACAGCAATCCAAAAGTAAAGAACAGAGACACAAGTTTTATAGTGGTTCGGCTATCTCCGGCCTACGTCCACTCCAATTTTTTTCTTTTTATTGATTATCCTTGAAGATTACAAGTGATTACCACAGTTGTAGTGACCAAATCTGAAGAAAATTGCAGTAATGATGCTATGGTATAATTTTAGCAGCGTCTGGGCTTGCCTTTTCTCTCCAAATTTTCCGACCCCTTTTCTGAATGACCAGGGGCTCTATTTATAGGTGTGGAAGGCCGAAATCCCGCCTAAAACCTGGGGAGACTGCTTGGCACGTGAGGGGGGCCCACAGGCCCGTGTTCTCGGAATTCGTGCCCAGTTTGGGATCGATTCGAAGTGACGTTCGAATCGATCAACAATCCATCAATTGAGCTGAAATTTGGTGTGAACATTCTTCAACATGTATGTAAGCTCCTGTAAAAATTTCATTGCATTTGGATCAACGGTTTGGAAGATATGATCGATCGAAGTTCAAGAATCCGTGCGTCCTGAATGGTTCGAACCCATGCTTCGAAGCCATCTACTTCGAAACCATCCTCTTCGAATCCATAAGGCCGACTCCTTCGAATCCATACCCTTCGAACCCATGCTGTTCGAATCCATGCTTTCTGAAGCCGCCTCCTTCGAGTCCATATCCTACGAGTCCATCCTCTTCGAATCCATCCCTTTCGAATCCTCGTCCTTCGAATCCATGTCCCTTGCTTCGTATCCATCATCTTCGAATCCATGTCCTCTTCGAATCCATCCCCTTCTTCGAATCCATGTCCACTTCGAATCCATCTCCTTCTTCGAATCCATGTCTACTTCGACTCCATCTCCTTCTTCGAATCCATGTCTACTTCGACTCCATCTCCTTCTTCGAATCCATGTCTACTTCGATTCCATCTCCTTCTTCGAATCCATGCCCACTTCGAATCCATCTCCATTGCATTGAAGCTACTCCTTTCGAACCCATCATGTTCCCATTGATTCGAAGCGTCATCGATGCGAACCTCCTGGGTTCGAACCTGATGGGTTCGAACCTGATGGGTTCGAACCTGATGGGTTCGAACTACGTACTATTCCTACTTTGAATCCATCATATTTCCTTCATACGAACTCCGATTAACCTGAAATTCGAAACATAGCCTTTCATAGTCCTTATCATCATTTCCAATCAATTTCGTCCCGATCGGAGTTCAACAAAATTTTGACGATATCCATTGTAGCCTTATCTCCAGTCCTGATATCCATAATTCCTTGCCAATTTGTTGTTATTCCCGTTTTGACCAAAAAACGGGATAACACTTTGCCCCCCAAAACATGCCTTGTGACAACAAGCGTGTTTTGAATAGTTCCGAATCCAATATCCGAAGTCCAAAGCCATATTGCCAGAGTATATCATCCTTGATTGCTTCGAGTCGATGTCTAATTCCGGATCCAATAACCAAGGTCTTAGACAATTTCGTATCCATTCGAACTCGACAACCGAGTTCCAATCCATCCTTATCCAATAGCCAATAACCGAATCCAGGACCTCTCCGGGTCGATATCCAAATCCATAACCTCTCTGGGTTCCTGTCAAGCGTGATCCACATCCGACGACCGTGGTCCAGTGTCCCTGGACGTTGAGTTAACCTCTCCGGGTTCTTGCCAAGCGCAATCCATACTTGAGGACCTTGGTCCAGTGTCCCTGGATGTTGAGCCAACCTCTCCGGGTTCTTGCCAAGCGCAATCCATACTTGACGACCTTGGTCCAGTGTCCCTGGACGTTGTAAAATGCCATGGCTTAAGTCCTAAGCCGAATCCTGATCTCTCCGGACCCTTGCCGAGCATAGTCCATACTCGACGACCTGAAAATAATAAATGATAATAGAGGGCCTAAGTCCTAGGCCGAATCCTGGTCACTCCGGACCCTTGCCAAGCATAGTCCATACTTGACGACCTGAATGAGTCAATTCACCTTGTCTGGGTAAAGTGACTCATCCCTTGCCAGGCATAATCCATACCCGACGACCATTTATCAAAAACCAGATAAAAGTCCAACCAAAATCTATTCCAAAATCCAAAATCCAAATCCGAAATTCAAATCCGAAATCCAAATCCAAAATCTAAATCCAAATCCAAAATTCAAATCCAAAACCAGAAAACCAGAAATCCAAACCAGCATCCAAAACCAAAAACAATCATCCAAAGCAAAATCCAAATAAAAAAGCAAGAAAAACCAGGAGCTCAATCCAAGCTCCAAAACCAAATTCAAAAAGAAAAGCAATGTCCATTATAAAAGCAAGAAATAAATTTCACAAACCATAGCATCCCGGTTTATCATCATTCAGGGCATGCCTAGGGGCTATCTCCGTCCCCGTACATGTGTAAATGACTTTACCGTTTGCTAGTAGCTTGCTACTTATTCCATATTATCCTGGTCAATGGATGATCAATCGACGATCATCCCTGGGCCTCCCATCATCACGGCGTGAGGTGGTCGGTGGTCGCTCCTGCTCCACCGTTGCTTCCCGAGTTCCAACGTATTGCTGTAACTGTCCATTCCTTACATGCTCCTCGATTATATCCTTTAGGTGCCTGCAGCTGTTGGTATCGTGTCCATCCAGATCATGGAAGAGACAGTGCCTTCCTGATGTCCTTTCCCGCTCTGTTGGTTCCCTCCTAGCCGGCCTTCGGTAGGGAAGGCGATTCCGAGTTTCCAAGTATATCCGCTCCAGCGTCTCGTTCAATCCAGTGTATGTGGAAAACTTTGGATCCTTCCATCGTTTTCTAGCGTTTCCATGGTCGTCATCTAACTTCCTTTTTCCTTTATCTTTATCCGAACTGTTTTTGGATACCGCTCCAACCTCGATTGTACTAACCTTTTTCAACTTTAAATCTGTACTTGCATCTTCTTGCCGAAGGAACCTTTCTGCCTCATGAAAGAATTCGTCGAGATTTTGCGGGGGATCTCGTATCACAGATACCTTGAAATCTGAATTCTCCTTGACTCCTGATACTGCTGCCATTAAAACCATTGATGGATCAGGCCGATCCACCGAAGCGACTGCCGCACTGAATCGAGTTAGAAAAGCTCTAAGCGATTCGTCCATCCTTTGCTTCACCGATGTTAAAGTCATCACATTCTTCGGCCTCTTGACATGAACCCGAAACTGTCCCAGAAACTTTTCCACTAATCCCTTCCAAGTCCTGATAGATCCTTCTCCCAGCTGCCTAAACCACATTGCAGCTAAGTCCTTCAAATACAAAGGGAAACATCGGGCCATCACTTCCTCCGATGCCCCCAGTACCTCCATGTGTCTGGTGTACCTCATTAAGTGATCTGTTGGATCCGTCTTACCATCATATACCTCCACGCTAGGTAGCTTGAACTTAAGTGGATTCTGAGCCATCCTTATCTCCCGAGCGAGTGGACTTCTATTCACCCCTTCCAAATCTCCGTTTGTCAAACCACCTTGCACAGTCTTCCTGATCATTTCTACTAATCCTATATTGTCTGGTAGGGGTTGCCCCCCATGCCCCCGAGGGAACTCTAGTACATATTCCTCGTGTGGCTCACTAGCAGCAACGTTAGCTCTAGCTTGTTGAATTCCTTCCAAAGGTTCTCCTGCATTGAATCCTGTGGGCCTGCCCCCAAGCCCTTGTTGATTGCCTTCTGGCTCCGTATCCTGTCCTTCATTGGGTTCCACAACCCTAGCTCCTTGTCCTGCATCCGCAGCTGCTGTAGCTGTTCCTAAGTTCTGCATCCCTGCAGCTCTCATTTGTTCCAAGAAAGTTTGCATCATTTCCTGTTGACTTTTCAACAATCTCTCCTGCAAAGAATTGGCCATAGCTTCCATTTCATCCCGAGTTATGTAGACCGAAGCCTGTCCTTCCTCACCTCCGGAGGATGCTTGTTGACTTCCTCCTTGTTGGCTTCTCTCAGCCCTTAGCCTTCTGCTATTCTGCCTTGTCATTGTCTTCCAAATCCAAATTCCTCAAACTCTTCAAATCCGATGCAGCGGGTGCTAGTTGTTCTCAGTGAAAGCACCAAAATGTTTGCGCCAAAATTGGTCACAAACACCCAATACCGTGAAAGCACCAGTGTATGAATATAAATTAGTGATATTCAAACACAAACAACAAATCTCAACAAATAATAGACAACAATCCAAAAGTAAAGAACAGAGACACAAGTTTTATAGTGGTTCGGCTATCTCCGGCCTACGTCCACTCCAATTTTTTTTCTTTTTATTGATTATCCTTGAAGATTACAAGTGATTACCACAGTTGTAGTGACCAAATCTGAAGAAAATTGCAGTAATGATGCTATGGTATAATTTTAGCAGCGTCTGGGCTTGCCTTTTCTCTCCAAATTTTCCGACCCCTTTTCTGAATGACCAGGGGCTCTATTTATAGGTGTGGAAGGCCGAAATCCCACCTAAAACCTGGGGAGACTGCTTGGCACGTGAGGGGTCCCACAGGCCCGTGTTCTCGGAATCCGTGCCCAGTTTGGGATCGATTCGAAGTGACGTTCGAATCGATCAACAATCCATCAATTGAGCTGAAATTTGGTGTGAACATTCTTCAACATGTATGTAAGCTCCTGTAAAAATTTCATTGCATTTGGATCAACGGTTTGGAAGATATGATCGATCCAAGTTCAAGAATCCGTGCGTCCTGAATGGTTCGAACCCATGCTTCGAAACCATCTACTTCGAAACCATCCTCTTCGAATCCATAAGGCCGACTCCTTCGAATCCATACCCTTCGAACCCATGCTGTTCGAATCCATGCTTTCTGAAGCCGCCTCTTTCGAGTCCATATCCTACGAGTCCATCCTCTTCGAATCCATCCCTTTCGAATCCTCGTCCTTCGAATCCATGTCCCTTGCTTCGTATCCATCATCTTCGAATCCATGTCCTCTTCGAATCCATCCCCTTCTTCGAATCCATGTCCACTTCGAATCCATCTCCTTCTTCGAATCCATGTCCACTTCGAATCCATCTCCTTCTTCGAATCCATGTCTACTTCGACTCCATCTCCTTCTTCGAATCCATGTCTACTTCGACTCCATCTCCTTCTTCGAATCCATGTCTACTTCGATTCCATCTCCTTCTTCGAATCCATGCCCACTTCGAATCCATCTCCATTGCATTGAAGCTACTCCTTTCGAACCCATCATGTTCCCATTGATTCGAAGCGTCATCGATGCGAACCTCCTGGGTTCGAACCTGATGGGTTCGAACCTGATGGGTTCGAACTACGTACTATTCCTACTTTGAATCCATCATATTTCCTTCATACGAACTCCGATTAACCTGAAATTCGAAACATAGCCTTTCATAGTCCTTATCATCATTTCCAATCAATTTCGTCCCGATCGGAGTTCAACAAAATTTTGACGATATCCATTGTAGCCTTATCTCCAGTCCTGATATCCATAATTCCTTGCCAATTTGTTGTTATTCCCGTTTTGACCAAAAAACGGGATAACAAAAGCTATGAACAACTATGCAAATAGTTGTACTAGAGAATGTAAGAAATGTAATGAACTTTTTATTTTTCTTTTTTTTAAGTAGAAAGATAACACAAAACAAATGAGAATAAAAATTCTTATGAAAATTATCCTGGCAATATACGGTCACAAGTTAAGTACATATGCTTTTGAAAATTGTACACTGATGATTGATTTTCATCTTTTGTGGTTTTTTACAGGACACAGAGGAGCATATTCTCTGTATTGTTCATCAACGACATTGCTAAGAAGTTTCTCTATATATGCTTATAAAAATTGTAGGTAAGACTTGTTGGATCATAGGTTTTGATTGCTGACAAAAATTCACGAATCTACGACTACGACATCATCCTGACTCAACGACTCAAAGTATGGTTCATATAGTTATATATTTTAACAAGAGTCATCAAATATGTATATAGAGT
Organism: Allium cepa; assembly: GCA_030765085.1. NCBI lineage: Eukaryota > Viridiplantae > Streptophyta > Magnoliopsida > Asparagales > Amaryllidaceae > Allium > Allium cepa. Next base: position 887,991,557 of record CM060937.1, on the reverse strand, counting down.
CTAGTAAGTGCTTTGTTAAAATCTTTCCTCAAGAATCATCATTCACATTCAAATAAACTTGCATGCATATTTTAATCAAAATCAAGTTTTCAAAAAATGCATGGAGCGGGGCTCGAACCCGAGTCACTAGTTTGGAAGGCATGTACTCTAACCAAATGAGCTACTGTTGTTTTTTGTTTAACAGCAGAGTTCAGTCGACTGAACAGGAACAGTCAGTCGACTGAAACTGGAACAAATTTATACACATGCACGGTTTCAGTCGACTGAATTTCCTGCACAGTCGACTGAATTTTTTCTTGAAAATTTTTCTTTATATTTTCAGTCGACTAAATCTCCTGCTCAGTCAACTGAATTTAAACCTGTGAATTTCTCTGAAAAGACACCTTCTTCTTCCCAAGAGTTGCAACCTTTCATCAATGGAAATGGAAGCATCTCTTGTTTGCAACCTTTGACAACATATGCATCTCTTCTACAAGTATAAATACATGATTATAACATCATTTAATTAACTGAATTCTCTTGCTTTAATCTTACTATTCTCTTGTTCATATTCTCTAGATATTCTCTAAGCAATCACTAATCTATTGCTTGAATCATTGTTTTTGTTTATAACATTCTTTTTGATTCATAACATTTCACATTTCCTAAATCTTCACGAACACATTGCATATTCTCGAGGATAAGATTATAGGAATATTGTACTACATTAGACTCATTAGTGTTGACAAGAACACAACAAGTCGAATATTGTATTTTAGTAATTGAGTTGAAGTCCTCTTCGGTAGTTGAGGTAAGAAATCCCGTTCGGTTGTTCGGGTAAGTTGTAAACCTATTCCTCCGGGTGAAGTGAGGGTGTTAGTTAGTGAAATTCCTAAGTGAAGCTTAAGGACTGGACGTAGGACGAGAGGTCCGAACCAGTATAAATGTCTTGGTGTCTCCTTGCATTTACCTACTTTATCTTCCTAGACTATTTCATTATTCCATATTACACGATCCTACCGTATAGCCCCCGTCTTTCAATTGGTATCAGAGCTTGGTATTCTAGAGATCGTAACAACATCCTAGAATAAATGGCTACAAATAGATCTAGTCAAGGCAATAAGAAGAGGAAGAGAAATAAAGAAAAATCAAAGGATCAAACAAACAAATGCTTCATGGCAAAAGATAATGAGGTTAGTGATCTAACTTTTGATGATATGATAGAAATAAATTCAGAACTTCTAGACACTTTAAAAAAGCTCAAAAGAAAATATAAGGAAACTCTAGAAAATCAGAAGAAAGCAGAATACGAAAGAGATATGCTTAAAGACGAGAAGAAAATATTAGAAGAAAAACTTGAGAAAATTCAAGATTCACTCTTTGACAATTCTCAACTCGCTCTATTAAGTCAAGAAATAGAAGCTCAAAAAGAAAAGAATAATGCTCTAGCTTTTGAGAATCATGAGTTAAAAACAAAAATTAAAATTGTTGAGTTAGATAGCACTAGTCTCAAAACTAAGCTTGATAACGTTACTAAAAATATTTCCAATTTTAATAAAGGGAGAGAAAATTTATCCAGGATTATTGAAAATTCTCAACCTGCTTCAAATAAGAAGGGATTAGGTTATGTTAAGAATTCAAAAGCTCTCAATGATAAAAGTGGTTTAGGATATAATAAAAATGATCGTAGAAATAGCTCTAGATATGCTTTCATGTATAGTAAAAATGATAGTGCTAGTACTAAATTTCGAGTAAAGCCTAAATCCAATTTTTATAGAAATTCAAATATTACTATGACCTATAATGTTGATAATTTCTTTAGAAGTACAAAATCATTAACAGGAAATATGAATAAAAATTATCTTAGTTTATGGGTTCCTATTAATTGGAAAAATAGAGAAAAATACATTAATGATTATTTTGATATGGTAGTTAATAATGAAAATTATATTTATAAAGGTTCAACCACACCCAAATGGGTATGGTTTCCTAAAAATTAGGAAATTATAAGAACCTTGGGTATCGCATGCTTTAAATGTTAATTTTTTTTTCTGATATCTTACATTATAAGTAGTAGTTATTTTGTTTTATATTGCTCTATGTTAACACTTATGTAAAATATATTTTATATCATCATATAAACTCTCCCTTTTGTCGATGACAAAGGGGGAGAAAGATATTGCTCTCTAACACAATTTGCAGGAATAAACCATGCAAGCACAGATTAAGGGGGAAAAAAAGATTAAATAGGAATATATAGCATAGATTCAGGGGGAGAAATCGATAGCACAATTACAGGAAGATATTCAGTGAGAGAGATATGATCAACAAAGCTTGTCAAAGATTCGTTCATGGAAAATGGAGTTGTCATCATCAAAAAGGGGGAGAATGTTGGATCATAGGTTTTGATTGCTGACAAAAATTCACGAATCTACGACTACGACATCATCCTGACTCAACGACTCAAAGTATGGTTCATATAGTTATATATTTTAACAAGAGTCATCAAATATGTATATAGAGTCTAGTAAGTGCTTTGCTAAAATCTTTCCTCAAGAATCATCATTCACATTCAAATAAACTTGCATGCATATTTTAATCAAAATCAAGTTTTCAAAAAAAGCATGGAGCGGGGCTCGAACCCGAGTCACTAGTTTGAAAGGCATGTACTCTAACCAAATGAGCTACTGCTGTTTTTTGTTTAACAGTAGAGTTCAGTCGACTGAACATGAACAGTCAGTCGACTGAAACTGGAACAAATTTATACACATGCACAGTTTCAGTCGACTGAATTTCCTGCACAGTCGACTGAATTTTTTCCTGAAAATTTTTCTTCATATTTTCAGTCGACTGAATCTCCTGCTCAGTCAACTGAATTTAAACCTGCGAATTTTCTCTGAAAAGACACCTTCTTCTTCCTAAGAGTTGCAACCTTTCATCAATGGAAATGGAAGCATCTCTTGTTTGCAACCTTTGACAACATATGCATCTCTTCTACAAGTATAAATACATGATTATAACATCATTTAATTAACCGAATTCTCTTGCTTTAATCTTACTATTCTCTTGTTCATATTCTCTAGATATTCTCTAAGCAATCACTAATCTATTGCTTGAATCATTGTTTTTGTTTATAACATTCTTTTTGATTCATAGCATTTCACATTTCCTAAATCTTCACGAACACATTGCATATTCTCGAGGATAAGATTATAGGAATATTGTACTACATTAGACTCATTAGTGTTGACAAGAACACAACAAGTCGAATATTGTATTTTAGTAATTGAGTTGAAGTCCTCTTCGGTAGTTGAGGCAAGAAATCCCGTTCGGTTGTTCGGGTAAGTTGTAAACCTATTCCTCCGGGTGAAGTGAGGGTGTTAGTTAGTGAAATTCCTAAGTGAAGCTTAGGGACTGGACGTAGGACGAGAGGTCCGAACCAGTATAAAAGTCTTGGTGTCTCCTTACATTTACCTACTTTATCTACCTAGACTATTTCATTATTCCATATTACACGATCCTACCGTATAGCCCCCGTCTTTCAAGACTTAGTTTTGAATGCAATTTATGTGCGACCCAATTTTTAATAATCATATATTATCCAAATTTGAACAAATATATATTTCATTGTTAGCGTTATTTTTATATATATATATATATATATATATATGTATATGTATATTTTTTTTGACATGTGAAATTGCATTTGGTTAAATACAGATATGAATGTAATGTTTATTTGAAATTAACCATTATATATTATTTTAACAAATACAACAAAAACAAATTAAAGTCTTTAGTCCCAAAAGACTTTAGTTTATTTTAGAAAACACAATATGAATATACCCCTTGGATGCAAAGTTATGCGTAGACGAAAAAGAAGTGAAGTGCTGTCGAAATTAAAGCTTTTAGTCTCAAAAGGCTTTAATTTGTTTTAGACAGAAGGGAGGAGTTGTATGCATTTTAACAGAGACATTTGGACATTAACAAATAAGGCAACCAAATGTCTTTCATTCACCAAAAACAGCTATACTTATTTTTAACATGCATCTTCTTTTACAATCAATTATATGATACATAAGTTGCGATTAAAAATTCTGTGATACTGCTTACACTTGATTATTACTGCATTGTTAAAACCTTACGTTTCTTATTACTGCATTGTTAAAAACTTATTCTTCTTATTATTGCATTATTATATTTTAAGTTCTCTTGCATTTTTCTTTTTTGTCTTACTTTCAATTTGTTTGTTCTGCAGGTTATATTATCAGAAGAATTTTTTTTGTTGTCATCACTCAAATTTGATTCTTACTCAAGAGGTACGTCTTGGAAATTCAAATTTGGTAAAAATTGAATAGCGAAAGCAACTTAGTTTGTTGATATCTCATATTCTTTTAGCTTATCCAAAGATTACATACGATGATGTTTGTGGAAGATATGTATTTTTATATTCTATTTATAATAACATGCCCCACCTACTAACTGCATAATATAAGTTATTTTTTTTGTTAAATAATTATTTTGTTAACTACAATTACTTCACATTCTATGAAAAATTCTTTTACATATTTTCTACTACATCTACATGTTGTAAAGCATGTTCCAACTATTACTATGAAACACAATATATTATTACTTATATTAGGTATTTTAGTTTTATTAATAAATATATGCAACTTAGCTCTTAAGGCTTAAATGGTGATGTTCACTTATAATACAAATTGAGTATTTTTTTTAAGCATTATAGGTCAAACAAATTCCATTTGAAACTTTGTGAATTTCATCATCAACTCATGGAAGACAATCAATTTTCCAAGTTAAAACCACGTAGAAGTCCTAGAATCAACGAGAGAACTCAACATCAAACAATGGAAGCTAACCAAGTCCCTAACTTACAAAGGGTGGAAATTATTAATAAAGTTCAACGTCACCAAGTTGAATCCAACTGCATACCACCCTTATTGCCCCGTAGAAGTCCGAGAATTATTGAAAGAAACCAATGTCAAGAAATGCAATGTACTCAAGCACCCCCAGTACTGCGTAGAAGCCCTAGAATCATTGAGAGGGCTCATCAAGAAGCATTATTGGATGCTCAAATCAAGGCTGAAAGAAAAAGACAACGTCGTTCTGAATTAAGTTCTGAACAATGGGAAAAACAATTAGAGCACCGTCGTATTCGCTACAATGAAGGAAAAAAGTTAATGACTGAAGAAGACAAACAGACAAAACGTGAACAATACCGTGCTATTTATCACAGTAGAAAATCTAGAAGAGTCGAAAAGGATATTAATGATGATGCATCACAAACAAGTAGTACCGGTAGTTCTTTTTCGATACCTTGCTCTCACAATATACAAGGTATTACTTCAGAGAACTATTCCTTATAATTCAGTACGTTATATTGTGAGAACAATAAAAGTTATATATTTACCAAAGTTTATTTTGCCTACGTACAAATGCATATATTGATACACAAACAAGTAGTTCAAGTAGCTTCATTATCATCATATAATAATATATTTATTAATATAATCAAAGTATAATTTATGAACCTAAGTCATATTAAATTTATCACCCACATAGTTTATCGAGTCACTTCATGTTAAAAAAACTTACAAAATTTATTTATAATTTTTTTTTAAGCAGATCAAGATCTTAGTGGACCAATGAATAATGAAGAACAAGAAGACATTACTACATTACCTTTTAAACATAAAGATGACTGGAATAGAACCATAAGAACAAACAAAATTAGTCAACCATGTCAAAGTTCTACCGCAAGACATAATTGTGCAAGAAGCTTTACAGATCATTTCGGTTTTCAAAAGTTCTATTTACCACAATCAAGGATATGTACATATTGCCAAGCAAAACTCTTTTATCGGGAATCAAATAGTTTTTGCTGCTTAAATGGAAAAATAATTTTACAGTCAATTTCATCACCGGATGAGATATTTGAATTGTACACTGACCAATCAGATGAAGGGAAACACTTTAGAAAAAACATACGAGCTTATAATCATATATTTGCATTTACATCAATGGGAGTACATGTTGATGAAAACTTAGCTAATGGAAGAGATGGAGTACATACATTCCGTGCTCAAGGTAGTATATATCATAAAATAGGTAGCTTGGTACATACATCCAATGATCGTCCAAGATTTCTACAACTTTACATATATGATACAGAGCACGAAATCGAAAATCGATTGTTTGAAAATAATACTCTGATACGAGAAATTGTGGAGAAGTTGCAAAAAGCTCTTAATACATATAATAGATTTGTAGCTATATTTCGACAACTTGGACAAAAACCAAATATCCAACATTGTAAATTAGTCATAAAAGAACAATCTTCAAATCAAAAACAATATACTCTCCCTACTTCTTCACAAGTTGCTGGAATTTGGGTAGAAGGAGCTGAAAATGAAGAAATACATGAAAGAGATATTATAGTTGAGACAGACTATGGACAACTCATAACTGTTCCTGAAACAGCTGGTTATTATGATCCATTGCAATATCCACTTTTATTACCATATGGAAGTTACGGATGGGATATAAATAGTCAGGATGGAAATGGAAATAAATTTTCATGTCGTGAGTATTATGCTAATATTCTACAGGTATATACAATTTACTGTATAACGCGTTTTATATATTTGTATTTTTTACTTCTTAATATTCATCAATGTGTAATGTTCTTTTATAGATTCGAGAAAATGATAAATCACTTTTTCTTCGAGGCGGACGATTGTTTCAACAATATGTGGTTGATAACTATGTTAAGATAGATACCAACAGGCTGAGATGGTATAGAAGTAATCAAAAAACCATCAGAGCTGAAATGTACCAAGGATTACAAGATGCTTTAAACGCCGGGGAAAATGATGCAAGTGCGTAAAATGTGAATTTGAAAACCCACTCTTATATTAAGTACATTTTTATACATTTACGTAATTAAATTTCATATTTATGAAATTTTTAACAAATTCTCTTATTTAGTTAACGTTGGAACACGGACAATACTACCTTCTTCTTATATTGGTTGTCCACATGATATGTATCAACGATATCAAGATGCAATGGCTTCAGTAAATAAGTATGGAAAACCCGATTTATTCATTACAATGACATGCAATCCACTTTGGGATGAAATTGTTACCGAATTGCTACCCGGGCCAGGAGCCCCAAGACAGACCGGATTTGACGACAAGGATATTTCGTGCAAAATACAAGGAATTAAAAAAAGATATTTTCACTGAAGGAGCACTTGGAAAAGTAGCTGCTCACGTCCATGCGATTGAATTTCACAAAAGAGGTTTACCACATGTTCATATGCTAATTATCTTCAAAGATGAAGATAAATTGACTAACCCAGATGAATATGATCAAATTGTTAGAGCAGAAATACCAGATTCTAACGAAGAATCAGAGTTACATGTGGCAGTAATGAAGTGGATGATTCATGGACCATATGGTACTCAAAATCGAAATTGTCCTTGCATGAAAAATGGTAGTTGCAAAAGAGAGTATCCAAAACAATTTTCAAATGTGACTACCCAAGGCACCGATTCATACCCAATTTACAAAAGACGCGATACTGGAAAATCTATTCCTATTGATAGAAACGAAAAGTTGATGGTAGATAACAGATGGGTTGTACCTTACAATCCTTGGTTACTACGTAAATATAATTGTCACATAAATGTAGAGATATGTAGTAGTATAAAAAGCGTTAAGTATTTTTACAAATATGTCTACAAAGGTCCAGACGGCGTTACAATGCAAATTCGACCTGGACCTAACTATGATGAGATACAAGAATTTATAGATGCAAGATGGATTTCTGCTCCAGAAGCATTGTGGAAGATTTTTAGGTTCTCTCTTAGCAAGATATATCCATCAGTTGAACGTCTTCAAATACATCTTCCAAATAAACAAAGTGTAATGTTTTCCAATGATCAAACCATCAATGAAGTTTTGGCCGATGAAAGGAATCTACACACAATGCTGACCGAATTTTTCTATACAAATTCAATTGATGAACAAGCAAGGCATCTTTTATATCGTGAATTTCCGGAGTACTATTGTTGGATTAAAAATAAAAAAAATGGAAAAGAAGAGCATCTAATATGAGGGTGATTGGTAGAATATACACAGTCCTACCTACAGAAGGAGAGCGTTTTTTCTTAAGAATACTTCTGAATCACATTAGAGGACCGACTTCTTTTAATGATTTACTTACAGTTGACGAAGTTAGAAGTGAAGCATTTAAAGAAGCCGCTGAGAAAACAGGGATTTTAGAAAATGATGATAGCATTAAAGAATGTTTGACCGAAGCCTCAAGTACAAAGATGCCAGTTTCTTTGAGAGCATTATTTGTTACTATCTTGGTTTTTTGCAATCCAAATGGTGTGCGAAGGTTATGGGATGAGTTTTTCGATCATATGGTAGAAGATTACCGAAATTCAAGTACTACTAACCAAATGCTTCTAACAAATCGTCATTTGAAAGATTTAAACATGTTACTTCTCCAACACAACAAGAGCACAACTGATTATGATTTTCCAAATATATCAAGAGCATATGATTGTGATGAATGTGATAAAATTTCAAAGCTAATAGAAGAAGAGTTAGCAATTCTTATTTCCGAGGATGATTTACTAGCTATTGAAAAATTGAATGAGGAACAATTGAAAGCCTACAATACAATTATGAATGCAATTGTAAAAAAAGAAAAATGTTTGTTTTTTATAGATGGTCCTGGAGGGACGGGAAAAACATATTTATACCGTGCTATTCTGTCAACGGTTAGAAAAGATGGTGGTATTGCAATTGCAACAGCTACATCAGGTATCGCTGCAACTATACTACCTGGTGGAAGAACTGCACATTCAAGATTTAAACTTCCATTACAACCAAAGGCGACATCAACATGCTCAATAAGCAAACAGTCAAAATTAGCAAAACTTTTAAAACAATCAACTGTTCTTATGTGGGATGAAGCTACAATGGTACATCGTTATGCTTTTGAGGCATTTGATAGAACTATGAGAGATATAATGGATGTAGATGAACCATTTGGAGGTAAAATCCTTATTATGGGAGGAGATTTTCGACAAGTATTACCAGTTGTGCCTAAAGCTACAAGAAATGAAGCGATTAATGCATGCATCATTAAATCACTTTTATGGGAAAAATTTAAAATTTTGCATTTAAAGAAAAACATGCGAGCAACAAATGATATCACATATTCAAAATTTCTAATTCAAATTGGAGATGGCACCGAACCTTCAATCAATGAAGAAATGATTCAACTACCAACAAATATGGTCATAACATCAAAAAATGATGTTAATCCGTTGACAAAGTTGATAGATACAATTTTTCCCAACTTATCAAAAAATGCATTCGATAAAGAGTACATAGTTAATAGAGCATTAATTACACCACTAAATGAATATGTCGACAAGCTCAATGAACATGTACTCAATATATTTCCTGGAAATGGAATCAATTACTATTCATATGATGTAGTAGAAGATGATATTCACAATTTATACCAACAAGAATTTCCAAACTCAATCACTCCTGGCGGGCTACCTCCACATTGTTTAAAATTGAAGCTTAGAGCACCGATAATGTTGTTAAGAAATTTGAATCCGAAAGCTGGATTATGCAATCTAACGAGACTTATATGTAAACAACTCAATAAAAATTGCATTGATGCTGAAATCATCACCGAACATTATGTTGGTACCAGAGTTTTCATTCCAAGAATCCCACTAAAGCCACCTGAAAATTTTAATTTACCATTTGTGTTAATACGGAAACAATTTCCAATTCGTTTGTGTTTTGCCTTCACTATAAACAAGGCACAAGGGCAAACAATAAAAAATACCGGTATTTTTCTACCTGAGCATGTATTTGGTCATGGACAACTATATGTGGCACTTTCACGAGGAGTTTCAAGTGCTAATACCAAGGTGTTAGTAGAAAAGGGACATATTATTGGACGAACCGGAACTTTCACTAAATATGTTGTCTACAAAGATGTTCTACTAACTGGCTAGGAATAAAGGTACTTAATTTGATCTTCATCTACATACATCATCAATTTTTCATCAATTTTTCAAGGTACATTCTCGCTGTATTTACCTCTTCTTTTACGCTACATACAGGTGAATCTATAATATATATGGAATAAAGAAATTTCATTAAAACATTTCCACAGCTTTAAGGATTTTCTGTGCCCTTTGTATCTATAGTATATGCAATGGACAAATTCTAGACATGTCATCAACCATTGCGGTACGCATCTTTTAATCCATTACTTACAGCAAATAATGTTAGTCTGCTTTTCATAATTCATATGATTTTATTCTTACTATATATCTACCATTACTTACAGCAAATCGGTTAATTCTTTTGAATCAGTATTGGTATAAGTATTTTAGAGATGGCTTTAGACGAATTTGATACACTCCTTAAAACTATGACTAATTCTTTAGCTACATAAATTGGGTCTCATTGCTGTAACTCACTACAAAAGTAGGCATTAATTTGTACAACTAGCACGTTTTGCAATTTACAACACATATTACATAATATGTTAACTAATCAAAAACATCGCCATTAATTTTTGTAAATTGATATTTGTATAAATTAATATTTAAGCTAAGAAGTAACATTTATTATCGTCCTCAATTAGAAAATTTATTATATTTTCCTACTTTATTTATTCATTATCTTTTATAAGCAAAATTAAAATGGAATTTGAGAAAAAAAAAGTTTTAAGTTTAATTGTAGAAGTTCAAACATCAAAACCAGCCTCAAAGTGCATACAAACCTTAAAATGTGGATATTTTGAATCTACGATTTACGATTTAAATCCCATTTCGATTTAAAATTTAAACCTTGCGATTTATGCAGTTGGTAAACATTTATAAATACTTTTTCATCAAATACCCAACTATATCATGTTCTCATACTTTGAAAAATTTACGGAATATAAACATACCCAAAATTTTAGAGATATATTGAAAACAGATGCATATTTGTCAATTTTTACAGCATCCACATTAGTGATCACAAATTCAATTTGATGAATAGATTTTTTTGAATCTTGATACACTTTCAAATAAGGGTAATCAATATGAAAAAAGATTAAAAGCTCAGTAATTATTTAAGAAAATATGCACTGCTAACACTACAGGCAACATCAAATTTCGGAAAACATGAACAATTAATTTCATATCGAACATTTATATTGTTCCGTTTTAATTAATAAATAGTGCTCACATTCCACAAGTCAATCACTAAATTAAATCCAGTATGCCTCAAGGGCACAAATATACTAAACACAACGAGACTAACCTATTTTAGTGCTTATGAAATAATTAAAATGCGCTCTTAAATTTGCACTTCCAATTTGGATATTTTTGCCAATCCCCACGCTTACATGCAATTTGTAGTTGAAAGAGGTTTAGTTCCACCTTTGGCATAAAATTACTCATCTTTTTAAAATTTGGTCATTAAGTTCATCTTCAGATTGAAACCATGAATCAATTTGAAGTACTTGATGTTTTATTTAGTCAAATTGGATAACAAAACTTGAGTCATCACATCTCTGCAATCCATCAATGGTTAATATGTGTTCTCTTTCCATTTTCAAAATTATGTGTATATTTTTTGAATAGTAACATACATGAAATTAACATATTGGCGACAGAGCTATAGTCAAGATGTCACCCCAGGACACTTTAACCTTTCTTCCATCACCGATTTCAGTGCTTGCTCCTCGTGCGGCCTTACTTGATGACTAGCTTGCATCTGACACGAATATTGGAATGCATCGGAACTTTGTTGCTAAAACTTCATTCCGCTCTGGACCTAGAAAATCTTCATTAGCTCACAAAGTGCCTTCATTTTTTTTAACTCTTTTGGTAAATATAATATATACTTGCAGCATGAAAAGTACAAAATAATATATACTCAAATTGTTGCAGATCCTCTCGAGATGCTCTGGAGTGTTATCTGTCAATCATTAATTTTATACCTTTAGTTACTCAAGGCTGGAGAGTTTGGTCTCTACTGATTGTGATGTAATTGTTATATCTTGGCGTGGAGATGTGGATAAAATTCTGATGAACAGTGTTGTTGCTGCCACGGCAATATCATCGAATGTAGAGGATTTGATATATTTTACTGAAGATGGTAGTGCTCTCAACCTCAACTAATTGTATTTTTCTATACTGCTTGAGATGAAACGACAATGAGATGTTTGGTGTTTTCGTTGGGGAGTTGTTTAGACTTTACAAGGAGTATGCTACTTTTGTTTATGCTTTTATTACAAGTTTATTGGTGTAAGTGCACAATATATTTTTCTGGTTTACTATTTGTATAGAAACCAAATCAATCTCCACAAAATATGATAATGATTTTTGTGTTTGTTTGTTCGTACCATTTCATAATAAAAAGAAATTAACTCACAAGTTTATTTGTATCAAGTACTATCCGTGTAAATGATCACTATCAGTCCTCTACAAACACTATATCCATGTAGGTACACTCTTCACTTTGAGTTGTATTAAATAAATAACGAACATAACCCTGAACTTTACTGCCTACCATTTTATATGTTAGACTGTGAAACAATATGAGATGCTACAATAATCTATACAAAATTTGGTTAACTCTCTCTAGCTTCCTCTCATTAGAACTTCAGCCATTATGTATAAAAAATTTAGAACCAGGAATGGTAATCGCATACTTTATTCTTAAGATATTATTTACTATCAACAACTCTGGAGTGTTTAGAAACGTGTACTTTCTATATGTTCATGAATATTAAGGTTGATTATTCATGTCTTAACTCGAGTTTTGTATTTTGGACTAGCCATTCTCAGATCTGATGAGGTCGGTGGTCATGTCTTAACTTGAATTTTAGGCACACAAGGCTATGTTGCCAAGAATATGATATGATTGGACATTTGACACCCAAATTAAATATATATAATATTTTTAGATGATTGATGAATGAATATCAAACACTATTGTTGACTAAAAAGGAAGGAGCTGGTGATCTAGCAACAAAACATTGTGATTAGATGCAGGCCCACCCGGGCGTACATATATACTCGTTTAACTAAAACATTTATATCAAAATAAAATACAACTTACTTGTTCCGCATTTAAGTTTGAGGTGATTGCAGAGATTGCTCGATGAAAGTATTTTAGTTTAAGCTGAAATCTATGAAGCTGAAATTGATGAAGATAAAGTCGTTACAATTGAAATGCGGCTCCGATAAATGATTTGTATTCATTTTAGTATAAGCTAAAGTTGTTGTAATTGAAATGCGGCTCTGATAAATGATTTGTAATCGTTTTAGCAGAAATATTGAGAAGAGAAATCAATTGTTTGTTTTTTAAAACCTAGTTTTGGTTTGCAGCTCTGAAAAATGGTAGAAAGCGAAAGAGAAAATGGAACGGAAGAAGGGAGAAAATGGAACGGTAGAAGGGTGTGAAGTTACGATTTGAAGGGCTGACGCAACATGTATAAAATTTTCTCCTGTAAAGTAATTATTTTAAATCTGCATCCTACAAACTTATTGTTTGATGAAAGAAGGCCCTTACGGTAAAATTCCCCAAAGATAAAAGTATAATAATAATAATAAAACATAAAAACAAACTAATTATGATAAAAGATAAAAAAAAGTAAAGGAAAGACAGGGTAGAAAGAAGCATTAAAAACAACCAAATATAGTGAAAAAATTGAAGCAATGTTATAGCCCAATGGTTATATGTGCATGGTGATGATACATTATGGAAAAACTGAGTTGTTTAACCAACAACATAATTCTATCACAAAGCAGAGCACAGCATAATTCTAACACATAGCAAAGCACAACATGATTCCAACACATAGTAGAGGAAACAAGTTCTAATACAAGCTTCTAAGTAGTTTCAGACTTGAATCCAAACAAGAAATTACCAGACCATAGCAATGCATGACTAAAACAATGTTTACTAACAGTAATCTCACATGCTAATCCCTAATGCGGAAAATACTATAACAATTAGAACTAGATGTTACTTTTAAAACTTCTACAAGCATTAACTTTGAAAAGCAATCATAAAATTACCTTGATTTTAAGAAGAAATTGTTTGGCTGAGTATTAATGTTCGGATTAAAGCGTTCACTATATAAATTTTGAGGAAAAATTAGTTTGCTACAATTCTAAAGTTAAAGCGTTCGGCCAAGTATAGAAGAGTTTGAATTTAAAAAGATGGTTGTTAATTGATTCTGAACTTTGATATTAATAAAAAGGAAAGGGCGGAAAACCTAGATTTTCGGGTTTGTTGGGTGAAATGAACAAGTAAAATATTGTCCTGAAAACTTATTATTTGAACTTATGGACCTGAAAACTAATATGTAGGCCTTAAAGAGCCTTTTATCCTAATTTTCCCTTTTATAAGGCCTCTCACACAATTATAACTGCTCCATTTTCTAATTTATGTTTTGAAAACTTTTCTTTTTTGGACATCATCCTGCAAACTAACACTATCAGGTAACAATTGTTTGTCCCTATAAGTGAATTTTCTTCATTAAAAACTTCAAAAGATTTCTAATTTTAATTTCAATGAAAACTAATTTGGATCATTAATCAATATCAGTTTTCTTATAAATGAATGAAAAAAGGTAAATTACCAAAATTTTGAGTCAATCTACCAAATAGTTTATGGTACACCAGAAAACATGAAATCATCGTCGGTTTCCCTCCTCCGTATCAATTCAACCGCCATTGAAATTGCTTTCCCAAATGATGAAATTGATACCAGCATTTTATCAAACTTCGTGAGCTTTGTTCACTGTCAGCAAGTTGAAAGCCTGAAGTTGATTTATCACTTAAATAACATCTCTAAAAGCAATAACCGCTTGATTCTGTACATTTAGGCGTAAGAAATAGAAGAAGTAGAAGAAATTTACTCAAGCCGGCGGCTGAACGTTTAAGAATCGTCTAGGGTTAGCATTTCATCAAACTTTGTGATATTTGTTTACTGTCAGCTAGTTGAAAGCCTGTTTAAGAATGTTTAGGGTTAAAATGGAATTGGCACGCTATTCAATATACCAGGTTCAATTTCTGACCCAAAATGATTTTTTTTTTCACTTTAAAAAAACAAGGCCTATTTACCGTTTTCATTTTTTTCCATGTAATGTAATGGCACGGCTACTCAAAATTCGAGTTACATGTTGAAATTCTAATTACACGTGATGTTATGTTAATTATATGTGATGTTATGTTGGTGCTTTTTTCACACTGTGTAGTCCGTGGCCTCTTAGTTTCTGACTTGAACAAATTCCTTCATTCTTGTCATTTTCTCTTTGTTTTCTCAATTTTATTCTCTAGGGTTATGATTAAATCAGTTGCTTGTATCGGTCACTTTGTTTTATAAGAGCATCTCCAACCCATCAAATTTTTTTGATGTAGTATCAATTACTCATCATCAACATGCAGTTTAGTCTAAATTTTCATCTTCACTGTCAATGTAAAGTATAACGTTATGATGGCTTGGCAAAAAAATTATTAGACATCGTCAAGTGCAATGTCTAGTTTTAGACATTGAACTTTACAATGTGAAGTCATAAACATACATAATAGAATAATTTTTTATCTGTTATTTTTATTTATTTAAATTTAAATCGGAATACATAGTCGATTCTTTTTTACATTTGTAATGGAGTAGTTTTTTTGTTTTTTTATTGTGATGTTTAATTTTTAGAAATTGCATCAAGCTAACATTGTGATTTATCTTTAAACACATAGTAATTAATTAACATTAGATTCTGGTTGCATTAAAGATGCTCTAATTCTTCTATGTTCAGGCTTTTATACCTGCACCAAGAAACATAGTTTTGACCGTGGCCTCGTGGTCATATCAATGCTTGCTTATGCCTTTATTAATTAAAATAATGTGTAATTTAAAGTGAATTTCGATTCCTGTTTCCTCCGTCCCCAGGTTGTCTATCCTCATGTGCCAACTTAATCTCAACCAGTAATTTTTATGTCAATTTGTTATTTTAATGGTATAGTGTGATACAATCAACATTTAAATCATTGTGTATGTATGATTAGAATCTTAATGTATGTACTTAAGTGTATATATTTCTATTTCTGTTATTAATAATGAGAATTTGATAAATAATATTTAAACCGTATCTTTTTCTTAAATTTTGAAAATACCCCACATTTATCAACGGAATTTTACCGTTGGTTTGAAACATTCACCACCGTCACATTACCGATTATCCTACATTGCAACCGACATCACAAACAAAATTTTACTACATTGTAGCCGACGCCACTAAACAAAATTTTATTATATTGCAACCAACACCATCAAAAAATTTACCTTCTTCTCCTTCCTTTTAGCAAATCCATTGCATCATATTTATTCTCATACCAATTCTCTCTTTATTTTATTTATTTATGTGAATGAAACAGATAGAAAAAAGAAAACAAGAGAAAATATTTAAAGGAAAGCAGTTACTGCATTCATCAACTATTCAAATCCAACAACTTTCACACTTGTAGGCTTGTACGCAAAATTAAAGGGGCAGTGTAGACAAGAACAATATAATATGAAGTATCAAACCAGATACTTCAGAGCACTGGCCACCTCAATCACCTACAAACAGCACTCTCTGGCTCCCAGCTCTCTTCGGCCTTGATTTTTTCACAACATTTCACTAAAAAAATTCAAATTAGTATTAGAAAAATAGAAATATAAAGAAATTATCAGAAATAATGTTTCCAGATGGGCAGATCCAAAGTCTACTCGAGAGGGATCAAAATTTGAGAGGCGTCAACTTTAACATGCATTTTAGTGAAAATATGTTTAACACTGTACTTGTTTATTAATAATCAGAAATAATGTTTCCAGATGGGCAAATCCATAAAAACACAAAAGGATGTATCAAACATTTCAACACCCTGAAAAAGCATAAATTTTAGTGTACAAAATACATAGTCATAAAGAGGAACTTGACATACATCTGACTCCCAGCATATGTACATTAAACCAAAGACATTGAAGGGAGTGAATGTACCCTTATTGCTGAATAATATGACAGTTTGAGCTGCACAACAAATATCTCTGAAACAAAATGCAAAAAGGTCTACGTAGAATTAAAAGTGCATGAACCACTTAGGTCTGAGGCCATAAGGAGACATCATGAGTGTCTTTGACATATTTTGCAGCTCTTTTCAAGTTTTTGGCAAACCCAGAAGCAACTGGCCCAGCATGCCTAGTAAACCTGAATGAAAATATCAATAAATGTAACCAAGTGTATGGTAAGCTATAAATCTGAAAATGTGTTTACCTGCTGAAGAACTCATCTCCAGGGATAGAAGAAGGAACTGGTGGCTTATCTGCCTGCTGTGGTTGGCTTAGACCATTACCATCTACATGGAATGTAAACTTGTATATCAAAATAATTTGTGCAATAAAAGTATGCACTCAGGTAATAAAATGACCCTCAATATCAAATGAACATTTAACAAGAGTAGTAGTACTATATGAAGGTGAATTAAAAGTTTTGAGCCTCTCCCTAAGTGAAGGTGAAATCAAACTACAAGAAGTAACCACATCCAAAGAATGAATCGCCCCTTTCTTCATAAGTAAATCAAAGGATTCCGAAACTCCTTTAACAATCAATGCTTTTCTATGCACATCGCAATTATCGACCAAAAGAAACAAAAATTCCAGAAGGGTTTGCGTCATATCGACATACTTGGGTAAAGAATTCACCATCAAAAGCATCGCTGGCTCGATGTTCATTATATTATCCACATTCTTGTCGAAAAACAACCAATCATAAAACAATGCAAGCTTCACGTTCGCTTCAAAGTAGTTCTTCTTGCATAACTTGAGAAGCCAACCTACAACTGCCCATCTAGATAAAACATTAGATTGTATAATCTCATTTGAAGGATGATGTGCGCAACATACGAATCTAACAATATCGATTATCAACGTCTCATTACAAGGCAAGCTCAAATATTTTCTTGCAAACCAAGCTTGATACCTCCTTTGATTCCCCCACTTCACATTCGTAAGTAAGAATCTCAAATGCATCTCCATATCTCGGCTAATCCTTAGCACGAAATAATGACTTGGGGTCCTCGTACAATACAATTGTGATATATCGGTAAAATTCGACACTCCAAACTTTTTCGACTCAAACAACAAATCCTTCCATAGTTCTCTAAACTCTGGAATATAAACTAAATCTTGTAGCAACCTGAACAAATCCCTACCAATATCCATACACAAACCAAAACACTCTCTTATCGCTCTCACGCAAAACTCAACCTCCATTTTCTTCAACAAATCCAAGCTTACACTACCAACTAATCTATAATGATCTGACAACAATCTCAAAAACATGTAAACTGCACTAGTGAAAACCAGCGATTGTTCAGTAATTAACCAAGTCCAATTGTTCACGAATATTTCAATCAATTTTCCACATAACCACATGTTGTTTTCAGAGAAATCTCCACTTAGAACTTGCCTCATCAAACTAAAAAGCAGAACATCAACTTCTACAGCAGAAACTTTGACTAATTGTTCGACTACCCAAATCAGTTGAAGCCATGGAATTCTTAGGAGCTTTTGATAACTATCATTGACCAATTCAACAAGAGTGGTTGCAAATAGCTTATAGCCATCAATAACTATGGAATGAAGATGTGTCATGTGTATTTCAGCAAAACTAGGGTTCACTAACATGCCATAGATTAATGCAAAGTTTAGACTTTGGTACTCGATCGGTGATAGAATTTTTAGTGAAAAAGGGGGATGTAGTTGGGATTGGCAGAGAGTGAAGGACTGTTTGAGAGAAATGGATATTTGATTTGATGATTCATGAGGGTTTGCTTTGATAAGGTCGAATTCATTCATGATGAACTAAAATGGAATATATAATTAATAAATAAAAAAAGAATTAGAGACAGAGGATGAAGGCTACGACAAAGAAGAGGCCGCAGGAGAGTTGTGGGAGGAGATATTGTGATGGATGGTTTTTCCACACAATGATCATCACACCTGAAAAAAAGGGTAGAACAAACAAAATTCAGCAATATAAATAACAAAGGTTGAAAGAGTGGCATGTAAGCAGTACAAAAATGAGTGGCATAAAATCAAGGCAAAACATATTATCTATGAAAAATAAGCATATTTAGATGATCATCTCAAGTGGAAAAAAACACAATATATTATATATGAAATGCATGTAATAAAGACATGTAAGCACATTTAAATTCATATAGTAAAACATATACAGATCTGAAAGTGAGAAAAATTAGGAGTTTTGTGGGGAAACTAATCATAGGTTTAATTTACCAAGAAGTAATAAGGGAAAAAGATTTGAAAATTAGTACCAGCTATTCAATATCTGCAGTTAGTAATAATTACGGACTGAATTCAAAGCTCAAAGGAACGTAATTTACAATTTAATATTAATTTATTTCATGCCAACCACACAAAACAATAACTTATAGAAAATGTGAATGGTCAGAGACATTAATAGATCGGACAACCAGGTGTCCAAGCTCGGGTATGTAATTTTGATCGGATTAAAATTTTTATTCCAACTTGATCCGTTTATGGAGCGGACCGTATATCAGTCGGACAATTTTTCGAGCCGGACCAAATCAGACAGCGGACCGTCCAATCCAATATACGCGCCTAGTCCTAGTGAATAGCGGGATCAACATAATTAAATGGCCAAGGGTATAGTTGGTTTAATTTTAAATGAAACAGTTTCAACATTGTTTTCCTTTATGAAACTTGATCAACCATTCAAAGCGTAGTCCAAAAATAAATAAATAAAGAATAATAAGCCTACCTTCTTCCTAATTTCTGTTTTGAATGGAGCAATAATCCAAAGGAACTTTAAATGATGTCTAAGAAGCAAAATTTTCTTATTAAAAAATCTGAATGATTTCTAAGTTAAATTTTGATTTTAATGGAAACTAATCTGGAACTTTAACCAAGATCTGTTTTCTTATAAAAGTAATAAATAATAATAGGTATATTACCAAACTTTTGAGCCAATCTATCAGGTAGTTTGTTATACCACCAGAAAACATGGAAACACGGTTGGTTTCCCTGCTGCTTATCCATTCAACAGCCATTGATATTACTTCAACAAACGATGAAATTGATCGCAGCATTTTATCACACTTTGTAAGCTTTGTTTACTCCATCAGCTAGCTGAAGGCTTCAAGCTGATTTATTACTTGAATAATATCTCTAAAGGTGATGACTATAGAAGAAGAAAAAGAAATTTACTTGAACTTTATGTCTGTAAACGGGTAAATTGGTGAATGGCTGGCGGCTGTGTATTTAACCATGTTTAAGAATGGACTAAGATTAGCATGCGGGTGGGTAAGCTATTCAAATCGGGTATCCATTTTCTAGCCTAAACAAAATTTTGTTTGAAACGTTCTTGGGACATGCTACTAAAAAGGGTAACGGCTAAGCTAGTAAAAGAAATAAAATGTAATTTCTTTTCCATTTGTTTCATGCGGATTAATAAATGGTTGATTGCCATTTTTTATCGATTGTCCAGACTTTTATTCTAGTTATATGTGATGTTATGTTACTGCTTTTTTTTTCCTTCTCAATGTCATATATTTAGAATATTATTAAATTAGTTATGTTACCGCTTTTTTCCTCAGATTGTTGTTAGTTTGTTTAAGTAGTGATGTCATTTATTCCAAGTTATATAGTCGTACTCAAAAGAGTGCGTCATGTTATTTGAAATGACATTTATTGCTACAAACTACAATGAGAATGTCAGTTGATAAAAAGCACTGCTAACCTTTTTTTTCAATACATTTTAGAGCATATCTAGCAGCAAAAATTGATCAGTAAACATAGACCATCAAAGACACATACTATGTCTATACGTTCAACATATTTCCTGAAAGACAAAATGAAAGGAAAATAGTAGAAGTAACAAACATAAACCATAATATTGCAGAGAGAAAACGAAGAAAATGCATATATTGCATGTGATAGGAACTGTACAGGATCTACAGGCATCTGTAAATAGGAACACCTTAAATTTCTAAAAATAAAAGCCAATATAACTTGACTTGACTTGTGCACAAGGAATTTTCAAAGACTTCTTAACATAGTAAAATACTGCAGCTTCAGCATTGGAAGAGAGACATAAACCATCAGCTTTACATTTTATGTCATATCCATATATGACTCATCTGATTCTACATTTTGCATGTTGAATGGAAGAAACTAAAGGCATTATAAGGTAATAAACTAAAAAATTATGTATTTATTGAGGATAAGTCATGTACAAAAGATGAGGACATATGAACTATAAAAACAGCCTTTCATCATTTTTGAGGAAATGTATGCTAGCAATAATGGCATGATTAGTTGCTATAGAAACTCTTCTTGTCAATTAGTTTTACTTCTATAAATATAAGCTCTCAAAAATTTGATATTCCCAAAAGTTGAATTTCATCCCAAAAGAGTGCTCTATAGTGCTAAATGTGCTTCAAATAAAGGTGGCATTGATTTTTCATTTGATACATTATTCGAAACCAGAATATGGGAAATATGTGTAAGAAGATAGATATTAAACTAGTTTCATAACGCAGCTATTAAACTAAATGTAATGCAAAAAGAAAGTTCCTGGAGAATCTTTCTACACTGAAGGTCATTCCTAGTCTGTATGTTTATTGGGTAACTTTTATTTTTTGCAAATTGAGAAAAGATTTACAATAACTAAATAGTCAAAGGTCGGCCCAACTCTATAACACACTTCCTTAACTGCATTAGAAAAAAGGAAAAAGAAAAAGAAAAGCCTTTTTTCTGTTTAGGAGTAGGTAAAGACAGAGATGGACATCTGCATCCTCCCTGTAAACTTTGACCATTGTTCTTGAGGATTTATTGCCTTATCAATTCAGTTCAGGTAAAGACCCAAAATCAGGCTAAGCACCAAAGCTACCCATAAAATAGGTTAACGTACGTAAACTTAATTGACAACACAACATCAAACTTGCTAATGATAACATGCAAACATAGATATAAAGCCACCTGAACATAGTATAAAAAACTTCAACCACGTTACATTCAAGCCTACCCAATATGTGAACAAACAATTAAAAGTTTATATCTAGAGGTGAGCATTTATTGGTTAAAACCGAATAAACCAACCAAGCCAATTAAGTTTGGTCAGTTTGGTTTGGTGTTGTTAGTCGACTGGTGTGTTTTTTTATATTTCTTTGGTTAATTGATTGGTTTTGGTTATCAATATTTGAAAACCGAACTAACCAAGTAAACCAAATTTAGAAATTAAGTTATTTTAAAAGTAACAAAATTACTACTGGCATCGCTATTAACAATATTTCCACAATAATATTGTATTTTCTTTTACTTCATATAAATATTTTTAAAATAGGAATTTGTTTTTCAAAATATTTATATCATATTAACTTAATTAACTGTTTTAGTCTTTATATTATACAACAACCAAAAGATATAATTCAGTTTAAGATAAACCAACAAAACCAAACCAAATATAACCAGTTTGGTTGGTTTTGGTTTTAAAGGTATCGTTTTGGTTTGGTTCAGTTTATGTTTCTTGAATGATTATTTTGGTTTCAAACCGAACCAACCATTTGCTCACCTCTACTTAGATCAGCAATTAAAAATCAAAGCAGGTGGTGTGTTTATATTTTATTGCCTTAAAATACCAAATATTATAGGTTGAAATGACATGCAAATTCATCTAACTAAGTCTGAAGATACATATTTCCCTTTAACTTTCTAGGAAATAGCAACTTTCTGTATGCTTGTTGTCAACTCTTTCCGCACTTACGCAACAGGAGGAACTTCTGTCGACGAGCATTGGTAAAATTAATAAAGAAAGTTACTTAATCTAACGTTCTACTATGATATTTGATAGTGTCCTTGAATCAATTGTTTTATTTCTATGTGCAAATCTATTTCATCATTTGCAGGTCAGATCCAAAGCGAACAGCAGACATTCTTAACTCCGAAAATCAAGAATCATGCACCGCTTATAACAGTTTAAGGTAATTCACTTTGATTTATGATGCCTACAGCAAACCAATTGGGCTTCAACATATATCTGACAAACCTCAACTATGTCAATTTGAAATGTATGGGAACTGCATCATAGCGTTAGACACGTTAAAATTTAACCTTATTGAATTAGTTCAACAAAACATGCAACCCAAACTTATAACAAAGCAAGATTCCACATTCATTTAGTACTAAATTGTAAATAAAGGCTGGCCATTTTGGTTTTCAAACTGATCAAGAACAGTTCGATGAACTAGTGATCAATTTAATTTATGCAGGTTTCTCATAACTTGTTTAAATGGACTAAAGGAATAGGTTATGCCGATCGCTGCGAATGAGCTCTTATCAATGGTCTACTGAGAATTCAAAGAGGAGCTGAGCCCGACGTTATGATCTACATGCCTCTGCAAGGGCCTGGAATGTCAAAAGCTTGCAGTAATGGTGTTAAATAAGTAGAATGTATGCACAAACATGTGCTGCGTTCACAACAACATCAGGCGGTTCATGGAATAGAGTTTCCATTCACCAGTTCGCTAGCTAACCAAGAAATTTCCCCTAAATTCATAAAAACTGTTGAAGGACGAAATTGCAGACAGTCATTCTTACATTACAACAAAAAAATTAGATCAGCCTATTATAGCAATGTACGGGTGAAGGGAAACTTTTTAAATACAACATTGATAAACAATTGCTTATGAAGAACACTTGATAGGTCACATTGCTAAAATTAAATACATACCTGCACAATTGAAGTTGATCGTCGATCCACCATTAAATCAATAACCGCAATTCCTAAAGCGCGTTCGATCGACTATCCAACCCGACCTCGAATTTGTGTGTAGATAATAAGATTCAGGAGCCTGAACTATGACTGGATGAAGAATCAGTTGTCTAACAAAGCTATTATCGAGAATTTGGAAACGATGTAGAAACAGGTTTTTTATCTTTTAGAAGAAGGCAATGAGAAGTATTTTGGTAATAAACGTTGGAGCAGGAGAATGAAACTTGGCTCCGTGGCAAGGATTTGAGTGAGATTCATAATGAAAGTCATCTTCGAATGAGGAACTTAGGGTTTGGAAGTGATTCGGAGATAACAATTTAACAAGTACGAGAGGGAAACCAATTTTTTCTTTTTTTTTCTCCGTAATAGCATGAAAAATTAACTGTTTTCAATTCAAATCCATGTTAAGAGCTTACTACGGAGGACATTCCGATTTTAAATATGAAAAGATTAAAATTTAGGAGCATTCTTACAAAACTAAATTGCTACAAGAGTTCACGTTCTAATGATCAAATATATATATTTACCTTTTATGCCCTTATTTTAAAACATCAATATCCTAAACACTTTCATTACCCTCTTATTCTTCTTCTTTTTCTAAAAGAAAATAACGGTTGAAACAATAAGTTCGTTCCAATCATTATAACTAAATCCAAACTTTACTGAGAAGCAGATGGAAAGGTAATTTTCTTAACATAATTTATCGCATTTTTTTTAACTACGATAAAAGTTGGGGTTTAAAATTATAGTGTTGAATTCTTTGTTGAGTATGAACCAACCTTGTCACCTTGTCTCTTTCTCATTTGCAATTTCATCTGGAAGTGAGTTTGAATTCTTCATTATTTGATTAATGATTTTGGCTTAAAGGTCAATGGTAATTAAGTGAAAATAAAATTAACTAAAAAGGGACAATTATGTCTATCCGATTGTAACTTTTATGAGGGAAATGAAATGGTTTTATTAGTACGCCTCATATTATATATATATATATATATATATATATATATATATATATATTGTCCTACTCGTATTTCAAACAGGAGTGTCAATAGCAATACCATAAATTACACATAGATAACGAGTTGCATATAAAAGAGTACTTGTTTCTCATTGATAATCATTTTTCATGGAGTGTGCCCACTTCTTCTTGAACAGATTTATAATTTTTTCATCTGAAAAAAATAAATAATTTTACATTTGTTTGTTAATATTATAATGATGTTTAAAAAAAATCCTACCACTCCTTGAGCTTGTATGAAAATTGAATGTGATCTTTGCATTGATCTAGTTTATGGCCTAAAAGAGTCGAAATGACATCATTGCATTGTAACATGGTCCAATGTCATAATGGTATCAAGGTGCTTTCTTTATATTATATCTAACTCATTGACAAATCTTGTTTAAAATAAAGATGTTTTCTTTCTATTATTTACTTGATATAATGTGGTTATATAAACTAATTTATTTAAGTAAAAGTGTATTTAATAGAAAATCCATAAATGATATGTTTGTGATAATAGTTACAAAGTGTTGTAACCGTGAGTACTTTATCACGATAAAATTAAATAAACCATTTTAAATGTTCCTGCTAAAGATGTATCGAAGCTGAAAATTGATACATCCATTGAGACTAGAGTACCTAATACTCTCCAAATGTTTGGCATGTATTATGTTAATACCCTAAATATTGATTTTGATGGCAACAACCACGTAAAATTTACTACTAACGTATCTTCGAGTTATGCAGTCATATCAGATATATTATGGAGACATTTACAGAGATAAATAAGAATACAGTGGAAGCAAATGAATTAAAGAAGAAAGTTAATCAGAGCAATTGAAGAACAAAACCCAATTAGAGAAGAATGCTGAAGCATAAAGGTGTTTGAAGTGATGAGGAGTTGGTTGAACCTTAGAATATCTTGTTAAAGATATCAAGGCAATTATACTTGAAGACCATCAACCATTGACCTCAACCGAATCACAAAAATCCACAAATATAAGGTGATTTGAAATGTTGAAAATTTGCAACACTTATTAGTGTTACTGTTCATTTTACAACACACCCATGTCGACATGGGGGGTAGGGGGATGTCGACATGCTAGCTGTTTTTCAGAATTTCAAATTTTAAATGAAGAGACATTTCCCTCCACATCTTCACCAAAAGACACGTCTCTTCAACCACTACATAAAGGCCTCTGAAAACGAATTTTAACATCAAGAATTCTTATTTTCTCTTACTCGTTCTTCTCTAAACATTTGTAAAAGAAATCCATTGCATACTCTTTCATTCTCCTTGCAAATCGATATTGTTTCACTCCAATTCTTCACTGATTTGCAAATCACACAATATCAGAGAGTTGTACTTGAATTCACAGTATTCTCAGTCTGATTTCATCATATTCATCAAAGAATTCAAAGATATATCGTTATTGGAGATCTGTAGGATCATTGTACCGAATTTGCAAGAATCTGTATTGAAGATACAACCACTTGCCAAAGTTTATTGTTGGTGATAAAGAGAAGGTGTTCTTGCAGCCTGTAAAATTAAGAGGTGTGTCTTGTAGCCCATGAAACCAAGATTGTAAAGGTGTTCTTGCCACCTGTGGAAAGCAAGCGATTATAGTGGAATTCTGTAGGATAGAGTGCAGGACTGGATGTAGGATTGGTTAATCTGAACCAGTGTAAAAATCCGGGTGTTAGTTACATTACTGCATTTTACTTTATTACTTACTTATTCTCTGATTGCTTCTTTCTGTTTGCAATTTGAGTAAATACAGTTTTATATTCGTAAGTAAGTAGTTAATACACAATTCACCACTTCTAGTGTCTGAATAGCCTTAAGATCCAACATTGTGTTATAGCCATCCCAGTTTCTAACATTTGCTATTAGAGCATTGGTTTTCAAAATTCATAACTTGGTTTTTGAAAAGTATAAATAGCTAATGACACTAGTAACACATTTTTTAACACTTCTGTAGAAGGGCAATCTACCACTAGACCCCCTCTATTTGATGGCAGTAGTTATGCTTATTGAGCTTGTAGGATGAAATATTATTTGCAGTCTAATGGTTTGGATATTTAGAACATTACCCAAATAGAGTATATAGAGCCTCAAACTGAGTATTCAAAATGGACACTAGACCAAAAGGCACAAGCACTTAATAACTCTAAGGCCATAAACATTTTATTTTGCTCCTTAGATAGAAATGAATTTAATCGAGTGTCCATTTGTAATTCTACATATGAATTTTGAAGAACTCTGCAAGTCACACATGAAGGCACCAATAAAGTAAAACAAACAAAGATAGCTATGCTAACTAACCAATTTCAACTCTTTCAAATGAAACCAAATGAGTCTATTTCTGATATGTATTCTAGATTTCAAGATATAGTACATGCCTTAATATCACTAGGAAAGAAACTTACTGAAGAAGACCAAGTCAGAAAGATCCTGAATTCACTTCCTAGTGAATGGGATCAGAAGACTCTGGAAATTGAAGAAGCCGATGATATTAGTATTATGAAAATAAAAGATTTAATTGGTAACCTAATGTCTTATGAAGTAAGGTTGCAGATTAGAAAAGAGAATCATGCAAATGAGAAGAAATCACTAGCACTCAATGCTATGATCGACAAAGATGAACCAGATGATGATGCTATTGATGATGATATCGAGTTTATGTCCAAGAAGTTTAAGAAATTCTTGAAGTATTGGATAACAAACAAACTTCAAAAAACTAACAACAATAATTCTAGAAATGGAAATGATGTTAAGTGTTTCGAATGTGATAAACCCGGTCATTTGAAAAGAGACTGTCCCAAACTGATGAAATCAAAGTCAAACACTTTCAATAAGGAGAGGAAACAGGCATTCAATGCAAAATGGGATGGTTCAGATACATCATCAAGTGATAGTGATTCAGAAATAGGAAATGCCAACATGTGCTTTATGGCAAAGGATGACCAGGTATGGAACTTTAATAAAGAAATTACTAATGTTTTGAATGATATGAATCAGGGATATAAAATACTTAGGAAAGAGTACAACAATAGTTTGGCAGAGATAGGTAGATTAAAAATATTTAATGAAAGGTTAACTGAAGAAAAACAATGTCTAAAAGATGAAATTGAAAGACTTAATGGGTATAATGATGAAAAAGGATTCGACACTTGGAAGTTTTGAAAAACTAAAAAGTGAAAATGAATCCTTAAAATCAGAAAATCTTTCAATGAAGTCACGGATCACTAATCTGAATGACAAAATAACATCATTAGACAGTGTTATTCTTAACCGTAATAAGGATTTTGACAAAATGAAAACTAATATTGATAAATTTAACAAAGGGAAGGATAATCTAGAAAAATTATTATCTGCATCTAAACACACCAGGAATAAACTTGGACTTGGATACACCCCTATGGCTAAATCAAAGAAAAATAGCATTCAAAATACTAAGTTTGTTAAGGCTATCAAGTTCAAACCAAAACATAAAAAATTAAAGTTAAAACAACCAAATAGGTTCATTAATTTATGGGATCCAAAAAGTTTGGATGATACTGAAAAAGAAAAATATATTGATAATTTTATTAATAAGGTTCATTCATCTAATGATTATATTTTGAGAGGACATTCAAACTCTTTATGACTTTGGCATCCCAAAACTTAACCCCATGGACCCCAAAATAAAAAGGGCACCAGTGTGCATATATTATAATTTTTCAGGTACCAAACAATGTATATCAGATAGCACATGCTCAAAGCATATGATAAGAAATCTATTGAACATTGGATAAATATGAAAAGGATTTGTTATTAGCATCACCACAGTCGATAACTCTAAAACTCATCTTATTATCAGATAAGTTTATTTCATGTTTTGAATTGATTTGGTTTCCCCTAATATGTTTTATTTATAAGCATTTATCTCTATATACAAACTCTACATATTGTCTATCAGTGATTTAAGTGACTCTTTTTTGCCCTTTTTGTTGATGACAAAGGGAGAGAAAAGGTATAAATGCACTAGGCAAAATGATAGGGGGAGTACATAACGTTAGGGGGAGTTAAATATAAACGTATTATATTTTATCTCTCAAATATTTATGTGGTTGTCATCATCAAAAAAGAGGAGATTGTTAATACCCAAGGCATTGATTTTGATGACAACAACCACGTAAAATTTACTACTAACATGTCTTCGAGTTATGCAGTCATATCAGATATATTATGGAGACATTTACAGAGATAAACAAGAATACAGTTGAAGCAAATGAATTATAGAAGAAGGTTAATCAAAGTAATTGAAGAACAAAACCCAATTAGAGAAGAATGCTGAAGCATAAAGGTGTTTGAAGTGATGAGGAGTTGGTTGAACCTTAGAATATCTTGTTAAAGATATCATGGCAATTATACTTGAAAATCATCAACCATTGACCTCAACCGAATCACAAAAATCCACAAATATAAGGTAATTTGAAATGCTGAAAATTTGCAACACATATTAGTGTTGCCGTTCATTTTGCAACACACCCATGTCGACATGGGGGGTAGGGTGATGTCGACATGCTAGCTGTTTTTCAGAATTTCAAATTTTAAATGAAGAGACATTTCCCTCCACTTCTTTACCAAAAGACATGTCTTTTCAACCACTATATAAAAGCCTCTGGAAACGAATTTTAATATCGAGAATTCTTATTTTCTCTTACTCCTTCTTCTCCAAACATTTGCAAAAAAAATCCATTGCATGATCTTCCAATCTCCTTGCAAATTGATACTGTTTCACTCCAATTCTTCACTGATTTGCAAACCACACAATATCAGAGAGTTGTACTTGAATTCACAGCATTTTATCTCTGATTTCATCATATTCCTCAAAGAATTCAAAGATATATTGCTATTGGAGGTCTATAGGTTCATTATACCGTATCTGTAAGAATCTGTATTGAAGATACAACCACTTGCCATAGTTTGTTGTTGGTGATAAAGAGAACGTGTTCTTGTAGCCTGTAAAATCAAGAGGGTGTATCTTCTAGCCTGTGAAACCAAGATTGTAAAGGTGTTCTTGCCACCCGTGGAAAGCAAGCGATTATAGTGGAATTCTGCACGATAGAGTGCAAGACTGGATGTAGGATTGGTTAATCCGTACCAGTATAAAAAGCCGGGTGTTATTTACATTATTGAATTTTACTTATTACTTACTTATTCTTTGATTACTTCTTTCTGTTTGCAATTTGAGTAAATACAGTTTTATATTCATAAGTAAGTAGTTAATACACAATTCACCACTTCTAGTGTCTAAATAGCCTTAAGATCCAACATTGTGTTACAGCCACCCCAGTTTCTAACATATTACTCATTACTGTTGGGGGGCACAAAGGGGTTACGTACTAATAGTTAGTGGATAAATATGGAATGACTTACTTGGTAGTTTTATGTTGGTTAATATGACTAAGGTCAATCAAGGAATATCGATGTAACTAATTTACTGTTCTCTCGAATTAAGAATGATGTTGATCTTCAATATGGAAGCTCTTCTTTGATGATAGTTAAATCGTGGCATGGCGTTCATCGAACGGCTATAGTTATATGGGGCAGAAGCATTGGAGGTGAAACACTATTCAAGAGAGAATTCGTCTTCTATGTTATATAAGGTTAGTATCATGATCAACTTATGTCAAGTTGAAGCCAAAGTCTTTAGCCAGAGCAGTTCGGTTAATTATAATTTTTATTATTGAACCAAGGACTTTGTGATTGGACTGTAAAGTTGAATGTGGATGATATTTGAATTTTGACTATTACCATATTCCATAAGTCCTTATGTGATATAGTTTTAACGAAGAGAGTTGGTGTAAATAATTATCATTGTTGGGCAGCGCATATAATAACTAAAATTGGACTTTACTAAAGATGTGTAAGCGACAAATTCGGCCAAAATGCCACATCACCAGCTAAGTAACGTGTGAATATTGATATTAATAATTCAAGATTAACCGCTGACTAAATTTACACCTTTGAGTGACACAACCGTAGTGATGAATTCTCTGAAAAACCACATGATTTAATTAATTTATAAAATGTTGTAAATTGATCAAATTAATTGATATTTGAGAAATATTAGTTATTATTTAATTTATTTGATGTTTGAAAGTTATTTATAATTATTTTAATGTATTTATAAAAGTTATATTTGCGCGTATCGATATACGATATTGGTGTATGAACGGATTTCTCTTACTTTCCATTTGATACAAATAATTGTTTTTAGATCTCACACCAGTCTCATGACTGACTTGGAGTTTATTGTTCCCTTTCTAAACTCTGAGTACCCATAATTTTCCACAGGGGCAGTCTAGAGTCAGGTTATCGTTGTTTCTAAAGCGAAGTCAGGAAAGTATGCTGTGGAGATCAAGAAACAAGCTGTATGGCGAGACGTATCACCTTTATGCGATGTTTTTTTTTCCGATGTTGTGTTGTATATGACCAGTTGATGTGTATATAAACAGATATAGTTCTTTTGTTTTAATGATTAGTCATTTATCTATTATATATTGTTCCGCTGCGATTGTGAGATTTCGATATTATTCTGTTTCTTCTTCTACCTCTTTCTTCTTTAACCCTAACGATTCGGTTTTCCGGCATTCGATTGTTTGGCACTTGATACAGTGGAAGTATTAATGACGGTTTTCGGGCTAAAAAAAGCAAGTTGTTATAAATGGTCTCTTCATTATAAAATATCCAATGCAAGGACTTCTTGCTACTAATTCTAGGGGTAACTCCCGATAAGATGTGGTAGGAGATTGTCTTTGTTTTGTCTTGTTCCTGGATAACTTGTATGGATGGATGTATGACAGTGCATTCTTGAGATTTCATCGTTGACTTTTATAAACATACATTTGTTTGGTGGCGGAGAATGCAACTTCTCTTAGCTTAACACCCTTCTCGAAGACGTACGAGCTCAGGGGTTGTATGTTTGTGATAGTCTATAGTGATTGAAGGAATGACAATATGGCATTCAAAGTGAAAAGTGCTATTTGGAAGGTAAATGTGACCTTTGGTGTCACATCCGGAAATGACCTAAACAGGGCAAATGCGCCAATGCCATGCAGTTTGCAACCATTAGGATATTTTCATCACCTTCTAGATATATTTATTCCCGCTATGATGTTCGGTTTTTTAATTAATGTGGATGTATGTTATGAGAGCCCTCGGATAGGGCGGTAACGACCGAGGTGGTGATATATTCGGTACTATTTACTGAGAAAGATAGGCGAGTCTTATGTTGGTAGAGATTAGATGGTCTGTGCCTCGGTATATTCCTCTAGAGATGTACTGTCAAAAGGTAGTCCCTTTACCTGGTCATTTGTACGGAAATCCATTCTCCACTACGTGCTTGCCATTTTGTTTGTAGAGCTTAGTATGCTGGAATTTAATAATGATAACAATTTCAGCTATTTGAATTATTATTTATACACTAGACACTAGTATAATATAATAGGATTTGATATGAAATGTTTGGTTATCATAAGGTAAAAACTCACCCATGTTTATGTGTGGGCATGGTCTTACGAGATACCTTTGTTTTGATAAAGAAAAGTTTTTATAACTTTAAAATAAATTCAATTGAGATGTATTTTCTCATGCTGGTTTACTAGAGTGGTACAGGTGTTCTTCCCTTTCAATGCTTGGGTGAGACTAAGTATATTTACAAATGTAGATTTGGATGCTTTGGAGCTTCAGCGGACGAGATGGAGATCTTCTGGTCGTATTCATGTATATGTTTATTTTCCACTGCATCGTTTTTAAAATTATTGGCAAGTGTAAGGACAGGATATTATAACTGTCTAAGCTGATGATTAGTGTTTGGTTGTTGTACTTTAATGGACGTATGTATATTATAGTTTCTATTTTGTAAATATCATTGATATTATATAATATATATTGTTCCACTATGATTGTGAGATTCTATGATTGTTTCAATTTTTTCTCTCTTCTTCTTCTCTTCTCTTCTTCTCTTTTTCTTTATTTCTCATCCGTCTTTCCTTGAAACGATTTGAATGCACAGATGGAGGATAAGCTCCAAGAAAGCTGCAACAAGTTGAATGCAAAGATGAAGTAGAGCTTGGACTTGCTAACTCAAACAGCCAGTGGTTGTAGGGGAAAAAGGAGGGATGGAACGCCTTCAGATTCAGAATCAGACAGTTCCTCATAATCGAAGCATAGGGAGATAAACAAAAAGTTGAAAATTCTAAGGATATATGCCGGGAGGTTGAAATAAAGGCCGGGCCAAAGCCACGGCTAAGGAACATGGATCGGTACTGAACCACTGAGGTTGTCCAATACCGAACCAACGTCTGTAGGTCGTGGTGGTGTACACCCGGGTGATATCATCGGTTTGACTTCTAGATGTGTTCTGGATGCTCAAAATATTAGACATCATGTGAGTACTACAAACCCACCTCGAAGGAACCATCAGATTGCTGAACAAATGGTTCTTCCAGAGTTAGGGGAACCTAGGTATTATGCAAGAACGTTTGCTAATCCAAACACTTGGAGTGGATCATACTTACTGCCGTTTAGTAGAACCCGCTGAACTGAATTTAACTTAGTTGACCAGAAAGCTTATTAGTAAAATCCAGCATCGGACCAACGATGACTTGGGAACTTTCCCTAGCCGAATCCATTTACAGAGAATATTATGTGCAAGGAACACCCACGAAGGTTTGTGATGCTAACGATGCCAGCTTACAATGGGAAAACTGATTCAGGCAATATTTGATAAAATATGACTGGCACATGGACACGCCCAGAGTCGGTGACGTAGTGAAATGTTGTTGCTTTCTGATCTTTCTAGAAGGGGAGGCGATGATGTGGTTCAAAGGTCTACCATCGAGATCCATATTGCCTTTTGATCAATTAGTGCAAAAATTCATGGGATAGTTCTGTATGCATCCTACAGGCTCAAGAGACATTATGTCTCTTTCTAATCTCTTTTGATGAGATAGAGACTCGTTAAAGGACTTTTTGCATAGATTCCATGCGGCAAGCGTAGAAGTGAGCAAGACTCAAAAGGATATCGTTATGATGGCATTAACTAAGGGGATTCATCCCAAGACAGATTTCGAGGAATGGTTACAGTGGAAACCCCCACCGACTATGGATGCATTTTATAGAAAGGCCAACCAGTACTTGCGCTCGAAAGAAGCATGCAAACGTCCCCCAAGGAATGATGTTGGGGTTTCATCTAAACCAAATAAAGCAATGTTGCTGTGAAGCAATTCGTAGAGAGTTCCAAAAATGTTGAGAATTGAGGTGGTGGACAAAATATGAATACCGACTGGAACAAAGATAAGAAAGTGGATTTGAGGAAGCGGCCGAGATTCCCAAAGTTCTTTCTCAAATCCCAAAGTTTGATAGCTATACCCATTGAAAAATTCATTGAAAATATTTATTTTGCAACTCGAGGAAAACAGCAATATAGGAAGCCGGCTCTGATGGAGTTAACTGAGAAAGAAAGGAAGTCTGGAAAATTCTGCATGTTCCATGAAACTCATGGTCGCAATGCCAATGAGTGTAGACTTCTGCGTGTTGTGATTAAGGAACTGATCAGAAAAAAGAAAGTATAGCAGTTTGTTCAAGTCCTGTAGAATGATAAGCAAGGATCTTCTAACCCCTAACAAGGGTTAGCTGGGTTTGGTATTCACGCGCCTGATGGCTTAAGAAATGCCTTGTTATTAATACAATCATAGATGGACCGCATCCAGTAGGGAAGAGTTGGAATAAGATGGAGTGGTATACTGGTGCTCCGAAGCATGTAGTAAATAAGAGTTGTTTTGCCATCTAAGATGAGGCTTCAGCAAAACATGTCAGGTGTGTGATTGACGATATCGTTTTTCAGAGTAGAGATACAGATGGGGTGGAAGCTCCAACTATTGATTCGCTTATTATTTCGACCAAGATTTTCCATGCCATTGTGAGAAAATTTTTGTTTGACTATGGTAGTTCGTTTAACATCCTGCTTAAGAAGGCCTATGGCCAGATGCTTCTGGAGGAAAAGGATTAAAGCACCTTTAAATCTTAGATACAAGGATTCAATGGGATGGGTACTAAGCCAATGGGTTTCGTGGATCTACCAGTGGTTCTTGGAGAGGGTGATCGCAAGCGAGTGCGAGTCATGGTTTTCATCGTGTTAAATATTTTTTCCGTCTATAATGCTTTTCTGGATCGTCCGCCCTTGCTGAATTCAGAGCGGTCATCACTTCTTAGTGCTTAACAATGAAGTTCCCTTTGGAGAATGGTGTAGGGATCTTTGAAGTAGATTATGGGCTTGGATGCAAATGTTATGTCGTTGAGCTCAAAGAGGCAAAGCGAAAGAAGAAAGGAAAAGGTACGAATGGATCTCTTTACATCAAGGCTCTGGATGCGTAGCAACCACCGCCCGAGCCTTGGCTCGAGCAGCACAATCGGTTCCATAAGGGTAAGGATCCAAGGAAAGAGCCAAAGGATGGAAGAGCTACACCATTCGAGCCGATAATCAACATCCCAGTCAACCATGATGATCCTGCACGGGTCCTAAAGTTCAGATCACAACTTGGCGCAAGGGTAATGAAAGAATTGGTTGGTTTTCTTGGAATAAACCTAGATGTGTTTGCCTAGACTCATTTTGGTATGTGTGGGATATCGTTCAAGATGGTGAGCCATGCATTAAATATTAATTCAAAATGCTTTCCTATGCAACGTAAATGTCGCAGCCTGGGTCTGGGGAGATCCACTACGCTCAAAGAAGAAGTGGAGAGGTTGAAGGATAACGACTTCGTCCGTGATGCTTTATACCCAGAATGTGTATTGAATCCAGTTTTGTTGAAGAAGTCAAATAGGAAGTGGAGGACATGTGTTGACTATTCTAATCTGAATAAGGCATGCCTTAAAGATAGCTTCCCCTTCCGAGAATTGATTAGTTGGTGGGTTTGACACCTGGACAATAGTTGCTATCGTTTATGGACATGTATTCTGGATACAATCAGATTTTGATGCACGTACTGAATTTGGAACATACCAGTTTCATAAAAGATTTAAGAATATACTGCTATCGTGTTATGCCCTTTGGTTTGAAGAACACTAGAGCGATTTATCAAAAACTGATAAACATGATGTTTAAAGATCAGATCAGGTGATTGATGGAAGTTTACATGGATAATATGCTCATGAAGTCATGGTGATCAGGGAGCCATGTTGATGACTTGACCGAGATGTTCGGTGTTCTCTAGAAATACGGGATGAAGCTCAATCCCATAAAAATGCTCATTTGGCATCGCGTTAGGGAAATTCTTGGGCGTCAGGTGAACTCCCGTAGGATTGAGGCCAACCCAGAAAAGATAAAGACGTTAAGTAATATTGAGGCTCTGAAAACAATCATAGCAATCCGTAGCTTGAAGGGAAAAGTCACAATCCTATGTGAAAGAGTGTATAGATCGTGTATTTATATCAAATATGCAATTGTAATAAAAATCTAACCTATGACTAGAAGAGTGAAGTAAATAATGGTAAAGAAGCAACGACACCAGATTTTTTATACTTGTTCGGACTCCCATCCTACGTTCAGTCATGAAGCTCCTCTTCGGCTTTAACTAGTAAACAACCCTCACTTTGCTCGAAGGATTAGGCTTGATATAAAAGTTCTTTCTATAACAAGTATGTATTATGGGAAACACAGATTTTGACTGCACGGTACATATCTTCCAACAATCTCCTTTGAGTAGTATGTGTACGTGAAGCTTTGCTTTTAGAAAATGATAAAGACTGATATTTTTTGCTTTTAGAAATAAGAATATACAAAGAATGCATGCAACGACCACGATTTTTAAACCTTTGTTATTAGAAAAATTAACTAATTTTTAATATTGAAATATTAATTTTTATAAGCCGAATAAATAATTTTTTTGATATTGGAGATAAATGGGTACATAAAATTTAAAAACCATAATAAATTTTAAAATGTGAATATGATAAATATATATGTGCATATGTATTTCACCATTTCAAAACTTATGATAAAATAGCTATATATATATATATAAGCTGCATAAAGGCATTTCAAACATACGATGATAGAAATACATATAAGTATGTGTGTGTGTGTGTTGATAAGAAGAATGTATATGTAAATATATATGTGTGTGTGTATAAACTTTACGATGACAAATTCCAAACTTATAATAAAATATGTGCGCGCGCGTGTGTATGCATGTATGTAAATATGTAAATATATATATATGATAAGAACATGTGTATGTAAGTGTGTATATATACATATGTATGTATGTATGTATGTATGTATGTATGTACAAAGGAACATCATGATGGCAAAAAGTTAAATCAAGCATACAAAACATATTATCAAGCACAAAAACATAAAATCAAGCACATACATAAAATCAAATCAACACAAGAAATCAAATCAGCCCAAGATAAAATCAAATCAGCATACCAAGTAAAAAGAAAAAATAATATGAAATGAAAACCTGCACATGTAGAAAAACCTCAGCCTTCTTTTTGTTGCAATGTCCCCCTTCCATTCACATATATATGACCATACTTGTTCATACATAAAAAAATATCACTGCCATTAAACAAAAACAAGTTCTACATCAAAAATAAAGGAAGATAGTTGATCAAAAAATTAAAATGCAGAGCAGCAGTCATCCTTTCTTTTGAAACTGTGATAACACTTCAAAATTTATTAACTGGTTGTTTCATATGTGCCTGTATATCTGGGATTTTGAATGAATCTTTTATTTATGTCAAAAATACAAGTGTTGAAATGTTTATATGCCTTTTTTTATGTGAGTTAGACATAATTGTTCACCTGCAACTTAGCACTACACTTACTTTACCTTGTTTGATCATTTTCTTTTAGGTAACATGGTTAAGCTTTATAACTTTGAAAATCAATATCTTCCTATCTATTCAGTTTTTAACTTTGATTCCAAAACCAAAATTGTTAGTTTTTGAGTGTAGAATATTTTAAAAATGATTTTATTTGATTTCATCAAGCATAGAGGAAATAAACAACATATAATAATAAGTGGTTTACTAGGGTCGGAATTCAATTTTAACAATTTGATGCATGGACCACGTAGTCGTTATAACTATTGAAAATCTTGATTTTCAAAAGTGTTCGAGGATTTTTAAGGTTGTGTGCACAGAGTATTGTGGGGTTGATCAGTTTTGGAGGTAACATTGAATTTTGGTGATGTGCTGGATTTCGAGGCGAGTCAGTGGATGTGGAGGATGCTCGGGTGATGGAGAAGTGGGGAAAATGGCATGGTAATTTTTAAGGGCTTATGGAGGCGAGACGAGGTCATGTTAGGGTTATGGTGGGGTTTGTTTTGTTTTCAGGTTAGAGCAAATGGCGATAATGGAAGGAAGGGAGAGGCATGCGCTCCAGAGGGATAGGTGGAGTAGGTTGAGGCGAGTCTTTGGGCGAAATCTGGTGATGGATGGTGGCAGTGGTGGTCGTGGCGAGGCGTTGCATGGGTGGGGTTTTTTTTCCAGGTTTCGGTCGAGGTTCAAATTTGCAAACGACGGACTTGGCCGAGGTTCCAGGTGCGTAGGAAAGTCGACGCAATCGTGGGCGATCGGAGAAGAGGGTCGGCGGTGAGTTTTGTGGGCCAGCGTCAATGAATACATGTACGTTTCTTGCATAGTTCGTGCACATCCTTGGGAGTTCGAGTGAATGAATAAGAGAGGTGAGAAAAGAAATTGGGGAAGAAGAGAGAGGTTTTGGGCTTTAGTGCATGGGCCGAGTGGGTTTTAAAGAAAGGCAATTGGATTGAATGATTTT
This sequence comes from Allium cepa, assembly GCA_030765085.1. NCBI lineage: Eukaryota > Viridiplantae > Streptophyta > Magnoliopsida > Asparagales > Amaryllidaceae > Allium > Allium cepa. The sequence goes on along the minus strand of CM060937.1, from coordinate 887,952,805 downwards.
TTGTAATTAATAACCTAAAATTTTTAAAACATTATTTCTCTCTCGTTTGAATTCTTGTTGAAGAACAGATTTTTACATCGAAATCTATCACCGAATGCCTTCATCTGAACTAATATCTTCGAGTCCTCGGCAATGTAATTTTTTTTAATGATTTAAACGATGAAAGTGAATAAATAAGTAATAACTTATTTAATTTGTTATATGTGGATTAATTAATTATTAATGGACTGTTTAATTTTGATTAATTGAAAATAAGTTATATTGTAAATTTCTTGATTTGATAATAAATCTGGATCAAAAAATAATTCGACCCAGTTATTTGAAATCAAATCAAATTCTAGATTGGAAATTGATTTGATGTTAAATATAAATCGTTAATTGAAATTAATGACTTGTGCTTTGTTTTATATTTCTATTGGATATTGATTTCAATTATCTATTTTATGTGCCATTAAGTAGCCAAACAAATTACAGTAGTTAGAATAAAACATTGACGTGTTTTATTGGAAGTAAATCGACTTGTACTGATCACTATTCTAAATTTAGAAAATGTGATGATTATAGGCGAATTAATTTCGATGGACAGATCATGATAAAGTAAACACATGGAAGGAATTCCCATATGTGAACATTGACACCCTAATTGTAGAGTTGTTTATTTTAAGCAAGTTGACCTTTAAAAAATTTATCGTTTTTGATTCGATGAGACCGGAACCCATCGTGTTTATGTGTGACATAGTCTTACGAGATACCTTGTTTTTTAAAGATAGTAATAATTCAAATGGAGTGTGTTTTCTCACGTTGGTTTTCTAGATTGACTCTGGTGTTATTTTACAATAATGCTCGGGTTGGATCGAGTATTACAGATTCAAGCTAGGGTGCTTTGTAGCTTAGAAGACGAGCTAGAGGATTCCAGACGTATATCACGTACTTGGTTATATTCCGTTGTGTGTAGACTGTATAGTCAGCACTGGTGAGGACAAGTTATAATAATTGCCCATATATTGATTGTTGTACTCTAATGATCGTATATATTTTGACTGTTATAGTTTTCTTTGTATAAAGATCTGTTGTTATATATTATATTTTGTTCCGCTGCGTTTGTGAGATTCTGTGTTGTTTTTGTTTCTTCTTCTATCTTTTTCTTCTTAACCCCTAATGATCTGGTATTTCCGGCACATGATTGCTCGACATTCTATACAGTGGACGTATTTATGCCAATTTTCAAGGGTCGAAAATTCCGGGCCGTTACAGTTGGTATCGGAGCTTTGGTTTAGCGTACACCTAAACCTGTAGGATAAGCTCATTCAGTGTATATACGTATAAAAGAGGGCGTCTTTGTTAGTGACATAAAAATATATTGATATTAATAAATGAAATTGTTTTAACTTGGATTTTATATAGAATATAAAAGAATGAATTCTATAAAATGATCATGACTGTTGATGATGATTGGATGTTATCTCTTTGTTGATTGATTTTTCGATTAATATGGATGTGCATATTATCGCTTATTGATTGATGAGTCGTACTCGGCCAGTTTATGAGCATCAACTATTGGCTGTTGATTTGAGCATTTGACTATAGTTGGAGAATTTTGGTTTTTGAAAAATATTTAACCAATTGAAAAACTGCATGTTTATTTGAAAGTGATATATGAAATATGGTTTATCTAGATATGGTTAATAAATAAACAAAAAGTTATTCAAACTAAAAATTTGAGAGTTTAGATTCTAGGATTTTTTGAAATTGGTTTTAAGATTTTGAAAAAAATATAATAGAATAATTTGAAATTATTTTCCAAATATAATTGTTATAAATGATTTCAAAGTGATTTCAAAAAGGGATTTTCAAAATATTTGAAAGAAATGAAGTTTGAAACTCACTTCTGTCGCTAGAAAATAAATTTTGGTGATGACTACAGCATCATCGACATTCATTTTCGAGTTTCAAAGTAGGGGAGGCAAATTTAGTAGCTTTGCTTCTCGATTGTTTATGAAACTGATGATTCAAATCCCTAAAGATGATTTGATATTCAAAAGAAATATGTACATATTTATTTCAAGAGATTTGGAAAATAAACCGTTATTCAGTTCGCGAATTTTGGATTGAATTATATTATGAACACATGTATCCTATGCATTAGGATTGATTGATTGATTGATTGATGTGCATCTTGTTGAGAAGGTTGATTGCCGATTTCCAATTTTTAATTGGAATTTGATTTTTTCGACTATTTTGAATAGTTGAACACTTCCAAATTGAGATTAAATTTCCAAAGCTAAGAATTTTTGGAAAGTATATAAAGTTCAGTTTCGAAAATTTTAAAATAAAAACTAATGGAAGGTGAACAAGTTTTAAAAAGCTAAATATTTTGATAAGTAAATTGTATGAGCTTATTTTGAATTATACAAGTATGAAATTTAGTTCTGAAATATTCTTAAATGAAAAGAGTTTTAAGAAATGTTTTGAACACAGTATATATTTATGAAATCTTATTTTTTTTTGCAAATTGATTTTTCTTAAGCAGTTCCAACTCTGCGTAAATATGAAAAATAGTTTTGAAAGGTTTATAATGGAATTTGTTTCAAGAAACAATTTGAATCTACTAAATGTTTATGAAAACAAAGATTTTGAAAAGTATTGGATTGGAAAAAAATTTGATATTGTATGAATTTGATATAAATATAAAACTATAAGTTGTTAAAAACAAGTAGTTAGAAATTTTAAATTTTTTGAATTTTGAATAATATTCAAATTTAAAGGGAAAATGATTGTTGAGATTATATATGGATTTAAAACTAAACTGATATTTGAAAATAGTTTGATTTCGAAGACCTTTGACTCTATAAATATAAATGATTTGGAAGTTTTCGAACTTACATAAAATGAATTGTATAGGTATGAAGTTATTTCGAAAACTACTGATTTTGAAAGGTATTCGATCTGAAAAACAATAACCTTATATATAATGTAATCTATATAAAAATGATATGATTTATTCGAGACTATTGATTTTAGAAAATACTCGATGTGAAAATGAAATCTTGTATATAATGGAATTATATAAGTATGATATTTTAAGTTATGATTTGGAAAGGTACTATATACGGTACGATATATTTCAAAGTAAAAGATATGGGAACTACCCGTTGTGATTTTCGATATTCATTCTAATTCTTTGATTTGATCCTAGATGGACTTGGGTAGATCTCAAAATGGGTCTTAATTGATATATGCTCTCCGGACATAATACTCATGAGTTTCCTTTGACTCGACTGCATACCAAAATTCGCGGGGCTGTGAAGGCTTACGGTTACGGATGTTACCTGGGGACCCAAGGGAAACCATTATGTAACTGCGATCTATGGTCGTTTTCGGCGTAATTCGCCTAGGTAGAGCGATTGCCCTGAAGTACCGATATTTTCTGGGGTGAACCAGCGAAATCATTATGTATCTACGGTCCACATGGCGTAATTCGAGGGGGAAAATGATTGCCTTGAGTCTATGGGTGATAGTGTAACGTCCCAAAAAATTTCGACTTTCGAAAATTCAACATCGATACTCACTTTATCGACTGCCGAGAAATCGACGGCCGGAAACCCGAAATGTTATGGTTTAAGAAAAAGGAAAAGAAGAAGAAGAGAGGAAGGACAGAAAATAGAGAGGAAAGAAAATAGAAAATAGAACGGAACAGAAGAAAACAACAGAACAACAACAGAATCTCACAATTCGCAGCGGAACAACATATAATAGATAAATGAATAATCTTTAAACAAAGAACTATATTAGTTATTACATTACATCACATTACATTACATCATATCATCAGAGAGTACAACAACAAACAACAAACAGCGGAAAAGAAATACTATATACTAATAATACGTCATGCCATCCAGCTTGCTTCCAGCAACTCCAGAATATCCTGAATATCCTGATAAACCTAACTCTTGACTGCCCGTGTGGAAATTGGTGGGCACCCAGAGTTTAGGAAGGAAAACAATAAACTCCAAGTCAGTCATGTGACTGGTGTGAGAACTCAAAACAGTTTATTTATCTTTGAAAACAAAATAGAGAAATATTTTTAAAGTCAATTCGCAATGCTTTTAAAAATGAGACTACCATAAGGCCTCCCGCACACACACACATGCAAACGCAGAATCGGAGGAGATTTCTTCTTATGATAGTCAAAGATGCTTGATACGCATTTAAAATAACATTTGATATTATTACTAGTGCATAGTGTAGGAAAAATTATTTCGAAAGTAGAATATAAATCTTAGCCAACATACGACCATTATCGTATGCCTACTATAGCTAACTATGTTCAATAGCAGGTTACCGCCACATTCCATAGCAGGTTATACAACTAAAACCGTACAAGTCTCGTATTGTTTCTTTGGATTTCCAACGAATGGTCAGGCCAAGGAACTTCCCATTGCCACATGAGAATGCCTCTGGATGGACATCCCCGAGAACCAAACCGGATCTCTACCAACACAAGGCCGGGTTACCCCTAACTGAGTAACAAATGACCGAATATGCCATCCCCCGGTCCTTTGGGACCTTTCACCGAGCGCTCGCAATCAATTCATACAATCATAAAGTGTTTTCAACATGAGTAAGTATCTGGGCTCCATACCATGATACCACCCTTTTCCAGAAGGAAATGCACATATCCTAAAGGGCGCTACCCCTCATAACCTTGCCGCATCTTTCCTGTTTTGACCATTCCCGAGGTGTGAGGCTCGACGAAGTCACGTCCACAAAAACATACTTTATACAAACGCCGTGCTTTGGGTCAACAAAGGATCATAGAAATGATCACCAGGATAGACGATCAAATAAACGATCCTATCACAAATAATCAACACAATGATCATTTCACATCAACACTCAGCATGTCACATTACCAAATTGGGAATATATCGCTGATAACATTCAACTACATAACCTCTGAGCTCGTACGTCTCAGAGAAGGGTGTTAAGCTAAAAGAATAAATTCTCCGCCACCAACAGAAATATATTTGAAAGAAATCGGCTTTATATCTCAACTTGTAATGTCAGGCATACAATCCATACAAGTCTGTTCCGGGCTCGAACAAAACCGAAGGCACTTACAAAGAAGTCCTTGCAATCCGGATATTCACAATCCTGATCGGATTTCCCATCACATATGGAGAACTCAATACCGTAGCTACTCGGTGCAGAGTCAATCGACAGGTCATCCTATCACTATCGCAAATACCGGGTCTTCAACACCGATCTTCAATGCGATTCATAACGACGTATCACATATTCGGAATGGGTTATACGACCCCATGGTCCTTTCCCGGTTAACCCGAATAGTGAGCGCTTATTCAAAAATAAGTGTGGCATTTAAATTCAAACAAATCGCATCAATTACCCATTCAAAGGGAAATATTGATAGTCGGTTATTGAACTATTAATGGATATGCACAACATCACCAGATTCCAAATAATTTTCCAAATTATTTATTTTCCAAAATATCTTTACAAGATATATTATTTTCAATACTTCAAAAATAAATCAATATTTATTTTTAAACCAATTCCACTTTCTTTTATAAATTCCTTAGTGAATTTATAATCCAAAATATCTATGGATATTCGATTTCAATTATTCATTTCAATTTACCTTCAAAAAGATAAATTCTCTAATATTCACCTTATATTGGAAAACATTTCCATACTTATTTAATAAGTAATTCACAAATCTTTTATTTTCAACACTTGGAAAATATTCAATATACTTCAATCGAAATTAAGTATATATTTCATTCTTTAAGGAAATCGTTCTCTTAAACATATTTATTTGGGCCAAAACGAATGTTGCGTAAAACATCGTTACGACAACCCAAAATCACTAGTATAGGGATTCGAAATTAAAATAGATATATAAATCCCAATACTATACAAAACATTTTCTTTCGGAAAATCATTTACTATAACAACAGTGTTATAGTCCACCATTTCCTTTTATTTCTCGAAAACGTCTATTTCAACAATGAATGTTGAAATCTATGGTTTCGAATCTCAACACATTTAAAACATCGTTAGATCGTTTTAATTCTATTTCAAATATCACATCCAAAACATTTCCTTTCTATTCATTTCATTTTAAAGGATTATTCACAGTCAAAAATGTGAATATAAGTCCATTTATAGGTTTCAACAATTTACTCATCAAAATAAGTCGTTTACGAATTTATAAAACAACGTTTGTAAATTCCATTTCTATTTATTTTATAACATCTTTCTTTATAAATTTTCTTTATTAACCTATTCAATTTATAACTCAGTTATAAAACAAAAGTTCATGTTATAAGTTAAATACTTAGAATTTATTTGTTTGCACAATCGTTCCTTTAAACTTCATAATTATAAATCTTATAACTTATAAGATTCAATTATTTATTCAAATCTATTCTTTCAAAAATTTTGGCAAATTTTATAAACCTACTGCTTATAAAATTCCATTTCTAACTTCACCGATTATAATCCTATAAATTTCATTCATTTATGAAATTCATTCACAATTCATTCTAACACTTATAAAAACTCGTTTCATAATTCAAATATTTTAATTTATAAATATCCATTTTATAAATCTTTTATACAAATCAATTTGTATTATTATTCTAAAACATCTTTAATCTCCTTTATAATTTCATCATTTTGATTTATAAAATAATTAAATTTTATAAATCCTATATGTTCAACTTTTTATAATAAATTCAAAAATCCCGATTAAACTATCTTATAAAATCATTAGCATCATATTCTCAAAAATCAGTTTTTAACTATATTTCTCAAAAATCAATCTTTAACCGTATTTCTCAAAATCATAATTTTTATAACTTTAAAAATTATAACGTTTATTTATTCATAATGGATCAATTCAAAAAATATATTTTATAAACGTATACTTTCAAAAATCACTTTAAAAATCATTTTAAAATCCCAAAATTTGGTTCAATGATGCTACATACCAAATAGTCAATCACGACAACAACGATATCATATATCGATATGATAATCCATCAAATATCAAAATATCTGAAATCAAATAAATACTGTTGAGGAATCCAGTTGGATCCCTCCAACCTGTTTTCCTACATCCAAAAACATTAGCACAATACCAATTCCGCTCCAGTACGGAATTATCGCGGTATATGGGATTTAAAATATTATCCGCTTAATAGACGGCGCAATAGGGTCTCATCCGCTATACAAATGCGGGAAATCAACAACTCCAATATATACATATGCCAATATATATATATTGCTATTATATATAATACCAATTTCACTGTTTATGAAATATTCGCGGTATATGTTTTTAATAAATAACATCCGCTTACTAACGGCGCATAATGTCTATTTTAACAATCAATAGATAACAATCATCATTCAAACATGCATTCAAATATTTTGAATCTAACTATCTAAAATAAAATCGAAACTGATTCGATTGAGTGAGAAGTTCTCACCTTGATTTCAATTTCGTTTTAGCGATTTATTTCGAATAAAATTAAACGCACGTTTAATTTTATCCAAAATTCTCACTAACTCCAAACGACTCCAAACCAACTCCATCGCGTAGTGCTCGTCCATACGATTCCAACGCAACTGGTTTCGCGCGTTTTCGACCTCGTATGAAAAAGTTATGATTTTACAAGTTTTACACAAATTTAAACTATATATAAATTTACAATTTTAATTAAATTTTTAACCTAGCTTCTACAGGCCGTTAGATTCACAGCCATAGCATCAAGACTGTGCATTTTCTCTCCCTCATCTTCACGTTTCTTCCTACAGGTAGATGGCCGCACAAAAGAACCCATAAGCTCCATCTTAGGGTTTAAATTTTTGATCACCACACTCCACTTCGACACGATCAAGATGCGCCAACACGTAGCCCTCTCCACCACCTATGCACGGACCAAACACCAGAGAGCTCGGCTGCCTCGAGATGCGCGCGCAACGTGGATGAACGGCCACGAACCCGGCCTCCTTTCTCACAAATTTCAACTCCATTTGCAATCATAACCGTTGTACTTGTAGATCTCATCGTCCTCTTCCATTCTCTAGTTGAAACCTAAGGCTAATTGTCGACGGATTTGGAGAAATCGAGGGAGGAAGTTCATGAATTTCTGGCCGTTGGTTTGAAAGAGGCGGCTAGGGTTTGATATTAGATTTTTTTTCTTTCTAAATTATGAAGGGGGTGGGTGTATTTATAGGAAAAATTCGAACACTATTCATCCGGAAATTCCAAACTCCGATTTACGCGCCAAAACTGACGTTCCTAAGGTTTACCCCGCGTTCCGGACACAATGGAACAGGTTTCGAAAGCTAATTCGGACATCTGTGCGAGATATGGCTACAAACGTTCAGTTTAAATTAAACCGATTTAAGTCGATTTCTAGGCGTTTTAATTTGTACCGGACAAACGGTAAATCCAATTGACTTGAAATTTGAAACCTTACAATAATATCACATTACGGATCCGATGAAACTGGTTTCGTCGAAATCCGAGACTTTTTGAAAAATGGCTATTTTAACTCGCCAAATTAAAATTAAAAACAATTCGATGCGTTTTGAGCTGTCACGATCAAACGATAACTCCGATTGACACGAAAATTGAAATCCGGTAATAACTAACTATTACGGATCCAATGAAACTGGTTTCGTTCAATTCTGAGATTGTTCAAAAATTGACTATTTTCACTAGTCGATTTTAATATTAAAATATTCAATTTTCACAAATTTACTTTTAATTCGATTTTAAAAGTTCTAAAATATCATTCTAACTTCAACATGATAAAATAAAATTTTAAACATCATTTTCAATCATATTTAACTCAATTTTCAATTATTTCCATAATTTAACATATTAAATTATCGATTTAATTATTCAATTAAATCCAATAATTCAAAATAAAAATTATTTGACTTATAAATTCATTTATAAATATTTAAAATTAATTAAATATTAAATTTTTAATTACTTAAAATTCTGGGTCGTTACAATCTTCCCCACTTAAAAGAATTTCGTCCTCGAAATTATTAAGTAAGAAAAGTTACAGAATCTATTAATTTTCCAAAATTCATAATTAAACTTCTTACAATAACTTACTAAGTTTTCAAATCATACTTAGTTATCTTTTAAAAAAAAATTACTATTGTTTAACTTTCAATTCCAAATCAAAGTTAAAGTTTTCAAAAACTTTCCAATTTTTCTCAAAATTTTTCCTAACGCCTTAAATTTTCGGAAAAATTCGCCATAGTCTCCTTTGCGCGGCTCGATCCGAAAAAAAAATTGACAGTATATATATCACAAATATACATCTCATCAAGTAATGAGGCATCCCGCAGGGAAAAAAGTATAAAAGTACGGTATGTAATCCGAGATATGTACCTTATATTTTATTAGCAAGCATATACGGCTAATATAGCGCGAAAGCGAGCTCCAAATGCGAAGCAAACGCGATCCGCACCTACTAAACACTCAACAAGCAACATGAGAATCATGTATATAGACAATAATCTCAATATACATCATATAGCAACATAATAACTATATATGTCAACATAGCAATTGAAGTAAAAGTAATATATTCAACCATCATCCATAACCAATAAATATTCATTCATATTCTCATTAATATTCAATGAAATAGGTTTTCAATTTAATCACATATGATTCATTAACAGTGGATGTTCTTACTAACATTCATTTTCAATTAGTTTATGTTCACTAATTCATATTCAAGTTGGTTCACTTCCAAATCAAATTCAATTCCATTTAAGTTTCACTTAACTTCCAATTGAATTTCAATTACTTTAGCTTCCAATTTCATTAACACTTAATGAATTATATACAATCAACTAACAATCATATAACAACCAATGTATATTAATTGCAACCAAATTCCTTTGCTTATATTCATTCAATTATTCAACTTCCAATAACATTAGATTTTTAATAAATTTACACTTATATTCATTATTTCATTCCAACTATTTACATTTAATTGATTAATATTCAATCCATTCATTCAATTCAATTACAAAAGTTGAATTTCATTTCATAACTCAAGTTCATTTTTATTATAACTCATATTCATAAATATATTCATATAGTTTCACTTCTTATATATATAAGTTTATTTCATAATTGTAAATCACTTTAATTATACTTCCAATTCTTATCATTCTTTTGCTTATACAATTATTCTTTTATTTAGATTATTCAAACATCTAAACAATCACTTATATACACTTTAATAATTCTGAAAATTATTCCTTTATATATAAAATATAATTAAGTAAAAATTATTTCATTTACCCAATTTAAAACAATACTGTGCCGAATTGTTCTATTCAAGTGTTTAGAAACCCCTTCGGCATAGTTTTGCAGACCGCGCTGAGGAAAGTTCATATGCCACTCAATAAACCAATCATCACAATATAAAACAATTTTATATTCACTAACAAATACGCTCTCATAGCTATTATTACACTCAAATTCATTCTAGAGTACTACTGACTCTATCTCTAATGAGTAATACCCAACAGAACCATGGTTGTCGCTTAACCATATGCTCCGATACCAAATGTAACGTCCCGAAAATTTTCGACTTTCGAAAATTCAACATCGATACTCACTTTATCGACTACCGAGAAATCGAAGGTCGGAAACCCGAAATGTTATGGTTTAAGAAAAAGGAAAAGAAGAAGAAGAGAGGAAGGACAGAAAATAGAGAGGAAAGAAAATAGAAAATAGAACGGAACAGAAGAAAACAACAGAACAACAACAGAATCTCACAATTCGCAGCGGAACAACATATAATAGATAAATGAATAATCTTTAAACAAAGAACTATATTAGTTATTACATTACATCACATTACATTACATCATATCATCAGAGAGTACAACAACAAACAACAAACAGCGGAAAAGAAATACTATATACTAATAATACGTCATGCCATCCAGCTTGCTTCCAGCAACTCCAGAATATCCTGAATATCCTGATAAACCTAACTCTTGACTGCCCGTGTGGAAATTGGTGGGCACCCAGAGTTTAGGAAGGAAAACAATAAACTCCAAGTCAGTCATGTGACTGGTGTGAGAACTCAAAACAGTTTATTTATCTTTGAAAACAAAATAGAGAAATATTTTTAAAGTCAATTCGCAATGCTTTTAAAAATGAGACTACCATAAGGCCTCCCGCACACACACACATGCAAACGCAGAATCGGAGGAGATTTCTCCTTATGATAGTCAAAGATGCTTGATACGCATTTAAAATAACATTTGATATTATTACTAGTGCATAGTGTAGGAAAAATTATTTCGAAAGTAGAATATAAATCTTAGCCAACATACGACCATTATCGTATGCCTACTATAGCTAACTATGTTCAATAGCAGGTTACCGCCACATTCCATAGCAGGTTATACAACTAAAACCGTACAAGTCTCGTATTGTTTCTTTGGATTTCCAACGAATGGTCAGGCCAAGGAACTTCCCATTGCCACATGAGAATGCCTCTGGATGGACATCCCCGAGAACCAAACCGGATCTCTACCAACACAAGGCCGGGTTACCCCTAACTGAGTAACAACTGACCGAATATGCCATCCCCCGGTCCTTTGGGACCTTTCACCGAGCGCTCACAATCAATTCACACAATCATAAAGTGTTTTCAACATGAGTAAGTATCTGGGCTCCATACCATGATACCACCCTTTTCCAGAAGGAAATGCACATATCCTAAAGGGCGCTACCCCTCATAACCTTGCCGCATCTTTCCTGTTTTGACCATTCCCGAGGTGTGAGGCTCGACGAAGTCACGTCCACAAAAACATACTTTATACAAACGCCATGCTTTGGGTCAACAAAGGATCATAGAAATGATCACCAGGATAGACGATCAAATAAACGATCCTATCACAAATAATCAACACAATGATCATTTCACATCAACACTCAGCATGTCACATTACCAAATTAGGAATATATCGCTGATAACATTCAACTACATAACCTCTGAGCTCGTACGTCTCAGAGAAGGGTGTTAAGCTAAAAGAATAAATTCTCCGCCACCAACAGAAATATATTTGAAAGAAATCGGCTTTATATCTCAACTTGTAATGTCAGGCATACAATCCATACAAGTCTGTTCCGGGCTCGAACAAAACCGAAGGCACTTACAAAGAAGTCCTTGCAATCCGGATATTCACAATCCTGATCGGATTTCCCATCACATATGGAGAACTCAATACCATAGCTACTCGGTGCAGAGTCAATCGACAGGTCATCCTATCGCTCTCGCAAATACCGGGTCTTCAACACCGATCTTCAATGCGATTCATAACGACGTATCACATATTCGGAATGGGTTATACGACCCCATGGTCCTTTCCCGGTTAACCCGAATAGTGAGCGCTTATTCAAAAATAAGTGTGGCATTTAAATTCAAACAAATCACATCAATTACCCATTCAAAGGGAAATATTGATAGTCGGTTATTGAACTATCAATGGATATGCACAACATCACCAGATTCCAAATAATTTTCCAAATTATTTATTTTCCAAAATATCTTTACAAGATATATTATTTTCAATACTTCAAAAATAAATCAATATTTATTTTTAAACCAATTCCACTTTCTTTTATAAATTCCTTAGTGAATTTATAATCCAAAATATCTATGGATATTCGATTTCAATTATTCATTTCAATTTACCTTCAAAAAGATAAATTCTCTAATATTCACCTTATATTGGAAAACATTTCCATACTTATTTAATAAGTAATTCACAAATCTTTTATTTTCAACACTTGGAAAATATTCAATATACTTCAATCGAAATTAAGTATATATTTCATTCTTTAAGGAAATCGTTCTCTTAAACATATTTATTTGGGCCAAAACGAATGTTGCGTAAAACATCGTTACGACAACCCAAAATCACTAGTACAGGGATTCGAAATTAAAATAGATATATAAATCCCAATACTATACAAAACATTTTCTTTCGGAAAATCATTTACTATAACAACAGTGTTATAGTCCACCATTTCCTTTTATTTCTCGAAAACGTCTATTTCAACAATGAATGTTGAAATCTATGGTTTCGAATCTCAACACATTTAAAACATCGTTAGATCGTTTTAATTCTATTTCAAATATCACATCCAAAACATTTCCTTTCTATTCATTTCATTTTAAAGGATTATTCACAGTCAAAAATGTGAATATAACTCCATTTATAGGTTTCAACAATTTACTCATCAAAATAAGTCGTTTACGAATTTATAAAACAACGTTTATAAATTCCATTTCTATTTATTTTATAACATCTTTCTTTATAAATTTTCTTTATTAACCTATTCAATTTATAACTCAGTTATAAAACAAAAGTTCATGTTATAAGTTAAATACTTAGAATTTATTTGTTTGCACAATCGTTCCTTTAAACTTCATAATTATAAATCTTATAACTTATAAGATTCAATTATTTATTCAAATCTATTCTTTCAAAAATTTTGGCAAATTTTATAAACCTACTGCTTATAAAATTCCATTTCTAACTTCACCGATTATAATCCTATAAATTTCATTCATTTATGAAATTCATTCACAATTCATTCTAACACTTATAAAAACTCGTTTCATAATTCAAATATTTTAATTTATAAATATCCATTTTATAAATCTTTTATACAAATCAATTTGTATTATTATTCTAAAACATCTTTAATCTCCTTTATAATTTCATCATTTTGATTTATAAAATAATTAAATTTTATAAATCCTATATGTTCAACTTTTTATAATAAATTCAAAAATCCCGATTAAACTATCTTATAAAATCATTAGCATCATATTCTCAAAAATCAGTTTTTAACTATATTTCTCAAAAATCAATCTTTAACCGTATTTCTCAAAATCATAATTTTTATAACTTTAAAAATTATAACGTTTATTTATTCATAATGGATCAATTCAAAAAATATATTTTATAAACGTATACTTTCAAAAATCACTTTAAAAATCATTTTAAAATCCCAAAATTTGGTTCAATGATGCTACATACCAAATAGTCAATCACGACAACAACGATATCATATATCGATATGATAATCCATCAAATATCAAAATATCTGAAATCAAATAAATACTGTTGAGGAATCCAGTTGGATCCCTCCAACCTGTTTTCCTGCATCCAAAAACATTAGCACAATACCAATTCCGCTCCAGTACGGAATTATCGCGGTATATGGGATTTAAAATATTATCCGCTTAATAGACGGCGCAATAGGGTCTCATCCGCTATAAAAATGCGGGAAATCAACAACTCCAATATATACATATGCCAATATATATATATTGCTATTATATATAATACCAATTTCACTGTTTATGAAATATTCGCGGTATATGTTTTCAATAAATAACATCCGCTTACTAACGGCGTATAATGTCTATTTTAACAATCAATAGATAACAATCATCATTCAAACATGCATTCAAATATTTTGAATCTAACTATTTAAAATAAAATCGAAACTGATTCGATTGAGTGAGAAGTTCTCACCTTGATTTCAATTTCGTTTTAGCGATTTATTTCGAATAAAATTAAACGCGCGTTTAATTTTATCCAAAATTCTCACTAACTCCAAACGACTCCAAACCAACTCCATCGCGTAGTGCTCGTCCATACGATTCCAACGCAACTGGTTTCGCGCGTTTTCGACCTCGTATGAAAAAGTTATGATTTTACAAGTTTTACACAAATTTAAACTATATATAAATTTACAACTTTAATTAAATTTTTAACCTAGCTTCTACAGGCCGTTAGATTCACAGCCATAGCATCAAGACTGTGCATTTTCTCTCCCTCATCTTCACGTTTCTTCCTACAGGAAGATGGCCGCACAAAAGAACCCATAAGCTCCATCTTAGGGTTTAAATTTTTGATCACCACACTCCACTTCGACACGATCAAGATGCGCCAACACGTAGCCCTCTCCACCACCTATGCACGGACCAAACACCAGAGAGCTCGGCTGCCTCGAGATGCGCGCGCAACGTGGATGAACGGCCACGAACCCGGCCTCCTTTCTCACAAATTTCAACTCCATTTGCAATCATAACCGTTGTACTCGTAGATCTCATCGTCCTCTTCCATTCTCTAGTTGAAACCTAAGGCTAATTGTCGACGGATGTGGAGAAATCGAGGGAGAAAGTTCATGAATTTCTGGCCGTTGGTTTGAAAGAGGCGGCTAGGGTTTGATATTAGATTTTTTTTTTTCTAAATTATGAAGGGGGTGGGTGTATTTATAGGAAAAATTCGAACACTATTCATCCGGAAATTCCGAACTCCGATTTACGCGCCGAAACTGACGTTCCTAAGGTTTACCCCGCGTTCCGGACACAATGGAACAGGTTTCGAAAGCTAATTCGGACATCTGTGCGAGATATGGCTACAAACGTTCAATTTAAATTAAACCGATTTAAGTCGATTTCTAGGCGTTTTAATTTGTACCGGACAAACGGTAAATCCAATTGACTTGAAATTTGAAACCTTACAATAATATCACATTACGGATCCGATGAAACTGGTTTCGTCGAAATCCGAGACTTTTTGAAAAATGGCTATTTTAACTCGCCAAATTAAAATTAAAAACAATTCGATGCGTTTTGAGCTGTCACGATCAAACGATAACTCCGATTGACACGAAAATTGAAATCCGGTAATAACTAACTATTACGGATCCAATGAAACTGGTTTCGTTCAATTCTGAGATTGTTCAAAAATTGACTATTTTCACTAGTCGATTTTAATATTAAAATATTCAATTTTCACAAATTTACTTTTAATTCGATTTTAAAAGTTCTAAAATATCATTCTAACTTCAACATGATAAAATAAAATTTTACAAATCATTTTCAATCATATTTAACTCAATTTTCAATTATTTCCATAATTTAACATATTAAATTATCGATTTAATTATTCAATTAAATCCAATAATTCAAAATAAAAATTATTTGACTTATAAATTCACTTATAAATATTTAAAATTAATTAAATATTAAATTTTTAATTACTTAAAATTCTGGGTCGTTACAGATAGCGACAAAACGTCCAATGTTACTATTAAGTAGACTACGATCTATGGGCAATTTGATTTTGATTTGCGTGGCATAATTCGTGGGGTAGAGATTACCCACGGTTATAGATGATTCCATTGGGATAGAGGCATAACCATTGTGTAACTGCGATCCATAATTGGTTTTCGAGTGGTACTTTCCATATCTATTTTTAAAAGTTTTTCTGGTATTTTCATTGGGTATTGAAACGGGTCTACTAAGTACTTATAGATTTCTAGTTGCGTCTGATCATTGTATTACTAGATTCTGTAAGAACGAGGATAAACTAGTTGAAACATTGAGTTGTCAAAAGTATTTTCGATATAAAAGTATTTTGTTATAAAAGAATTTTTAACAAAGAAAATTCTCAAACATTTAAGAACTGGAAAAAAGGAACATAACTTGGTTAAGTAATTTGGATTGTGGATTAAAATTGAAATTGAATGTGGAATTTGAGTTATAAATGAAATTCGACTTAAATATAAGCGAATTAAATATATGTTGAAATGTGATCGAATAAAATAGAAATGGATTGAAATGGTGTTGACTTAAGTTACAAATAAATTCAATTTAAATGTAAATAAATTGAATGTGACTTTGGGATATTATTTAAATGAATTTGATTATGAAATTAAGTTTTGAAGTGGAGATGAATATAAAGGTTATAATAAACCTTAATATTAATTTTATTAAATGATTCTCAAATAATATAGTGAAAATTGCGATATGCCAAGCAAATGGAAATACGAATCAATCGACGATAAATAAATTGAATGACAATCAAATTAAATGAAATGGAATTTGATTGCAATGGAAGAAAACTTAAGCTATATAGCTGAAATAATTGGAGGTAAATGAATTAACTTAAATTAATATTTTAGATGGAAGCTTAGCTCAAATAAATTTATGAAATGGTTCACAGATAAATTGGCATGGATTAAATTGTTGTGGAATACAAAGTTGAGAAAACAAGGTTTTGTGAATAAATTGAATGTAGATAAATAAAATTTGATAAATTGATTTGGAATCCATTTAAAATAGCTATAAGCTTAAGTGACTATTTTTGTAACGACCCAGAATTTCTTGTCGTTAGATTTTGAACATTTAATTCATTTTAAATGTTAAATGTGGATTTTGAATTGATTTTGGAATAAGGATTTTGTTAAATCGATAGAATTTAGTTGTAATTTTCAATATGGCAATTCAATTGAAATTTGAATATGAATAATTTATTATTGGAATTGGGATAATCAGTGAATCTGGGTGTAAATAAATATAAAAATGGTTTCTAAAATTTATTTTAAGTCTATTTGGATTTAAATAATGATATTGGGCATTTGGATGGAATCAAAAGTCGATAAGGTTAAGATTTGGGATTTTATATTAATTTAATAATGGAATTTAATAATATAGTAATGCAAATAATCAGATTTTGGTTCGAAGCGAATCAGAATAGTTTCTAATGTAATTATAAAGTCTATATGATTTATAATAAAGTTAGTAAAATTTTAAAAGTGAAATTTTAAGGGATTTCGACGATTTTGAAAATCGCTCGAATTCATCGACGGGTTGAAATAGCCTTCCTGAGCACAGTCTCAAAATTCGACGAAACCAGTTCCATTGGATCTATAATAGTTAGTTATTATCGGATTTCAATTTTCGTAGCGATCGGAGTTGTCGTTTGACTCTGGCAGCTCAAAACGCATAGAAACTATTTTAATCGATTTAATTTAAAATTGAGTGTTTATTTCCGTAACTCATGCAGATGATCGAATTAACCTTCGAAACACGTTCCATTGTGTTCGAAATTCAGGTAAAACACTATAACCGTCTGTCGGCACGCGTGGTTTGGAGATCGTGTGGAAAACTTGCTTTAAAATGGCTTTAATATTAAAATATTGTTTATATACATATATATATACACATGTTTTAGGCTAAACCCTAGCCCTAATTCACGAGCCGCCATTGTATATCGTTCAATGACCGTAAACGAACGACTTTTCCCTTTCAATATCTCTATATCCATCGGCTTTCTTCGAAAATCATCAACTGGAAGATCAGAGAGCTTGACAAGGGCTTTCAATCCATATGGTCGCGATCGAGATTTGCGAGTCATGGAGGGCGGTAGGCCGCTGCGTTCGTCGCGCGTTCATGCTCAAATTTCAAGCAGTAGGATGATAGAGCTTGCCTATTCTTCGACCTAGGGTGTGGGAGTTGGAGGCGCAAGTCTTGGTGGTAGTTGATCGTCGTCTAGGCGAGCAGCTGGGTCGCGATTTGGGGAAGATGATGGCAGCAGTGGGTTCATTCAACCCTGTAGATGTACGCGTTTGGGAAGCAGGTGTGCGGCCGATATTATTTTATAAAAAAAATAAAAAAATTGTTTTAAATTGGTAATTGAACTTTATAAATTCATATCTTGTGCATACGTTATCAGATTTCGATGAAACTAGCAACGCCGGAATCGCAGAGACGAGTACTACATAGTGGAGCAATTCTGGGATCATTCTGAGCAAGTAAAAATTTAGGTTAAATCGAACGCTGTTTGATTTAATTTAAATTTGAATGCTCGTCGAAAACCCAAGGTGAGTTAATCTCACTCATATTTGGATACAAGTTAATTTAAATAACTAATATTTAAATGTTTGATTAGTTGTTTAGCTGAATATGATAATTATTATCAGATTGAATCGATATTTATTGGTTGTGCTAATATCTGTGGATGCAGGGAAACATGTTGGAGGGATCCAACTAGATTCCTCACAAATAGGAATTTTATTTATATTCTGTGATATATCTCATTGATAAATTTATTTTATCTACGAGTCCGTGAATGAAGATAAGCATTATGGATTATACCGCTTATTGATGTTGATATGATTGAATCTGTGATGGTTGATGTTGTACACTACTGTGTTAAACCCCTGGACTACACTATACACACAAATATGGATTGCATGTGGAAATTGGTTAAGTCACAGGTTTTTGAAATAATTTTAGAATTGAATTTTTGAATCCAAATGGTTTTGGAAATAAATCGGATTTAAAGTGGAAAAACTTTTGAAAAGGAATTTCAAAAAAAAAAGAAAAGTTATTTTTGAATAACTTAATTTAGTTTTGAAATTTGAATTAAAAATTTGAGATTGAATTCTATGTTGAGAACTTATGATTTTAAAAAGGTTATATATGTTTATATGAATTTAAACCATTTTAGAAAGTTTTGCTTTGGGAATTTAAATTAACCCCAAGATTTCAACTTGTATATATGAAATCGGATTTTTTCGAAATAAAAACTATTTGTTTTCAAACGATATTAGCTTTCATATAAGAAATGAATTTCCAATTTGTATTAAAGGAAGTTCAAGTTGAATTAAAATGGTTTTCCAAGTTATGAATGAATCTTCGGAAATGGTTTTGGAAGCTATAAGTTAAGTCTATGATTTAAAGATTAAATGAGCTAATCCAATTGAGGTGGAAATTGTTTTGAAATCCGTGAATGGATCTTTATGAAATTGGGTAAACTTTGTGAAATAAATCTTTTTGTTTAAAAGATTTGAAATAGTACTTTGTTTAAATCATTTGAAAGAAAGATTTGAATTTTAAAGTTGTGACTTAACTGAAATCCCATATCCATATGTTTTTAAATATTACGCTCATTATTCGATTTAGCTGGGAGAGGACCTTTGTGTCGTATAACCCATTTTTAATAATGATACGATGTTATGGATAACATTTGAAGACCGGTGGTGAAGACCGAGTATTTGCGAGAATGATAGATAACCTATCGATTGTCTATGCACTGAGTAGCTACGGTATAGAGATTTCCTAAGTGATGGAAAGTCCGATCAGGATTGTGAATACCCGGACTGCAAGGGCTTCTTCGGAAGTGCCTTCGATTCTGTTCGAACCCGGAATAGACTTGTATGGATGTGTGTCTGACATTACACTTTGAGATGTAAAGCTGGTTTCTATCAAATACATTTCTGTTTGGTGGCGGAGATTTATTCTCTTAGCTTAACACCCTTCTCTGAGACGTACGAGCTCAAAGGTTATGCAGTTGATGGTTACTAGTGATACATTCCCAATTTGGTAATGTGGCATATGAAGTGTTGCTGATCATTTGTTGATCAAAGCATGACTTTGTGAAAAGTGTAGCTTTGTGGACGAGACCTCATCGAGCCTCACAAACCGGTAATGGTTGAAACATGAAAGATGCGACAAGGTTTCAGGGGTAGCTCCCCTAGGGTATGTCCATTCCTTCTGGAAAAAGGTGGTGTCTGATATGGATCCCTGATATTTAACTTGTGTGGTTACTGCAAATACTTTTCTTTGTGGTTGTTGGTGTAGAGGATCCTCGGATAAAGGTCGCAAACAACCGGGGGTGGCATATCTTAGGTTTTACTTCCCGGGAAGGGTGTAACCAGCCTTGTGTTGGCAGAGATCCAGGTAGGTTCTTGGGACGTCCCTCCAGAGGCGTACCCATATGGCAGTAGGAAGTTCCTTAGCCTGACCATTTGTTTGAAATCCAAACTCCAATACGCGGCTTGTACAGTTTTAGTTGCATAACCTGCCATTTACTTATGGTGGTCGCCACTGTTTAGATGGTAGCTATAGTAGGCATAGTTCGAAAAGTATACGCTGGCTAAGATTAATATTATACTTTCGAAATGTTTTCCACGCTATGCACTAATAATACTATCAAAAGATTTTGCGTATTAAGCATGTTTGACTATCATAAGGAGAAATCTTCTCCAATTCTACGTTTGCATTGTGTGTGTGGCAGGAGGCCTTATGGTAGTTTCATTTTCCAAAAAGCATAACGGATTTCTTTTCTTTTCTTTGTGAAAATAATTATTTTTTTGAGATCTCACACTAGTCCCACAACTGACTTGGAGTTTATTGTTCCCTTTCAAACTTTGGTTGCCCTAATTTTCCTCACGGGTAGCCTAGAGTCAGGTTATCGTTATTCTGGAGCGAAGTCAGAAAAGAGATGCCGTGGAGATCGGGAGCAAGTTGGATGGCGAAGCGTGTCACTAGTATATGTTATATTCTTTTTTGTTATTTGTTGTTGTAACACTCTGATAATGAAATGTGATATAATGTTATATAGTTGTTGTTTTTGAAAGATATTTATTCATCTATTGTATATTATCCCGCTGCGAAATGTGAGATTCTGTTTATTGTTTCTGTTTTTCTTCTATCTCTTCTTCTTTAAGCCCCAATGGTTCGGTTTTTCGGCATTCGACTGTGCAGCATTCGATATGGTGGACGTATTGATGTCGACTTTCGGGCGTGGAAAAATCGGGTTGTTACAATGTGGTATCAGAGCATTTGGTTTAATGACAACCTTGGCTCTGTTGGGTGTTACTCATTAGAGATAGAGTCAGTAATACTCTAGAATGAGTTTGAGTGTAATAATATATATGAGAGCGTACTTGTTAGTGAATATAAAAAAAAATTTATACTGTGTTGACTTATCGGTTGAATGTTTATGAATTCTGGTCGGTACGGGAAGTACAACCGTATCGATAGGGTTTCTAAACTCTTAAACAAGATAAACCGACATAGTATTGTTTTAAAGTGGGGTAAATGAAATAATTTTACCCAAAATTGTATTTTGATATAAAAGGAATAATTTTTCTGAAAATATTATATAAATTTGGATGTTTGGTTGTTGATATTATAATCAAATATAAGAATCTAAAGTTTGAAAAGGTTTATAACCAAATAAAATTCTATAAGTAAGGTTTATCCAAAGGAAGAATAACTAAATTTGAATTAAACCAGAATTTAAATCCTGGGAATTTTGAAAAGTGTTTAAAATGAATTTAAAACAAAGGTTTGGGAATTTAAAAGCTGTGGAATGATTGAAATGTTTTCAAAGTGTTTGAAGGCAATGATGGAGTATTATTTTGGGAAATATTTTTGAATGGAAATTGTTTTGAAATGAATTTGTGGAAGTAAGAAAGCACTAAACTCACTTCAGTTGCTGGAAAATAATCTTGATGATGATGGCCACATCATTAGAATTCATTTTTAAGTTTCATATTGATAGTGGTACTATCCTAGAAGCTTGAAGAGTCTTCATTATATCAACCTTGTTGCCATTGAAACTGGTTAGTATACTCCTCATCTCCCTGAATAGAGAGACCTGGAATGACATGTAGTAGCTATTGTCCTGGGGGTCTTGTGAAGCATGAGGATCTTCTGAAGGAAATGATAGACCTTCACTCTCTTTGGTGTCAAGACAAATATGTGCTTTGCCATGACGAGAGTGTTGTGGTGGTTCCTGTGAAGGCCGCATGCTTGAAGGTGGGCCTAAGTGAAAAACTGGTGGTGGATGTGTTAGGGATGTAGTAGATGAAGAGCAAGAGGATGAACAGCCACAATCCTCTCGAAGAACCTTTCCCGAAGTTGAAACGACCTTTTCTTACGTCTTTTCTACTTTGGTCATATGAGTAGAAAAAGATCATTCCAAACGAGACATCATTTTATCTTGCACCTGTTGGTTTAAGGGGAGTATGCGTTGGTTTTGTAATGCAGCATCTCGATAGTTCTCTCATGGATCCGCTCTATTCTGGCTTCCTATATTTCAAAATCAAAGTAATACCCTATAGGTGCTGAAGCTCTGGCAAGTTTGGGAAGGTTGGGTTGTAGGTGCTTGTTGATGTTGTTGAGGAGGTTGGTAGTCGGAAAACGAAATTACGTTCGGTGGTGTTTCTTGGAGATGCATTAAGGGGAGAAATCTAATGCCACTATCTTTACAGATATTTCTTCATATTGGGAGAGATATGAAGAAATTTCTAATGACCGTAGAATTCTCATGATGTAGAGAGCGTAAACAATGCTATGACGAGTAGATGTCCAAAACTTTTAATTTGATAAAAAATGTATTGTGTCCAATTAACTTAAATTTGATCAAAAATAGAATATAAAGCTTTATGATCGTTTTCATACACCTGTTTGTGACTACCTAATGTAGGAATGACAGTGTTTATGGGCATTCGGTTAGGGAGCCGAACTCTTAGACGGAAATTAGATGGTTTTAATTTTTGAAAGTCATCATCCTAGATAAGATGAGTAACAGCGCCTCTAAGGGCATATCGTCTATCATGAACTTCTTGTAAACGAATACCCTCATAAGAACAGTTAAAGATTTGCCCAATCATTTCAACATTATGTTTTGTCAAATGATCATAAACACTAGTCCAAATCCAGTAATCCTCATCGAAAGGATTCCAAAGAGTTAATGAATAAAGATTGATTAAAAATAAAAATACAGCAAATTGGTTGATTTTTCCAACATTGTCGTCGTAGTTGATCAAGTGGTAGAGCTCGGCATCCTCAAGCAGATCCATTGCATCATAATGGATGAATCAACGAATAAGATAGAAAGGTCTGGTGTGGAAGGGCTTTTTCTCCAATTCTTAAATCCTCTGTTTGTCATGTTGCTTCTCCAAAATCCATTCCTCTATGTGGTGATTGCTGACAAATTGTTGAGTAGGTGGTTGGGAGCTTTGCCCTACGAAAGGTTTGCGACGTTTTGCTATTGGAGTTTTGGCTTTTGAGGCCATAGATTTGGCGATTTGAGAGAGTAAATTAAATTGGGAATTTAGGGTTTGCTCAGGGTTTGAAATAAAGAACGGTGAAAAAGGAAGAAAGTGTA
Source organism: Allium cepa (assembly GCA_030765085.1). Lineage (NCBI taxonomy): Eukaryota > Viridiplantae > Streptophyta > Magnoliopsida > Asparagales > Amaryllidaceae > Allium > Allium cepa. The sequence continues at coordinate 887,928,940 of CM060937.1, read as the reverse complement.
AAAGATAATTTATAGGAGGGTGAAAAGGTGGGGTAGCAGTCGAGTTCTGAGATCTGTAAGTGGAGGATCCGACGTCTGAGCGTAGAAGGTTTTTTAGACATGAAAACTAATCAAATGTCTGAAAAGAAATACAGATGTTTGTCTATAAATGTTATGTTTCCAATGATTTTTGATAGACCTCTGATTATAATTTCAGATGTTTATGCTGTAGCGCTATGGTTTTTTTTATTTTACAGAGAGTTCTAGCAAAATTTTATACTTTGGTCAGACGTCTATGGTGAAGCTGCTTGGATTTTTTCGTTTTCAGAGAGTGTCAACAAATGTCCGACTTTTGATTCAGACGTGTGCGCTGAAGGAAAATATTGTTCTAATTTTTTAGACATATGAAGTTATGGTAGATGTCTAACCTTATAAAATATATTCTAGTGCATATGTTCAGACGCTTGACTATTGGTTTCAGACGTCTTGTTGCAAGAAAATTTTATTATTGCCTCTATGAATCTTTGTATATAAATATTTATTGAAAATGAAAGAATTACAAATGATTATAAACATATTAATATAGTATAAATATTAATTGTCTGATGTGTATGAAAAATACTACTTCAGTTGTCAGCCGAACATATTAATATAATATAAATATTAACTGTTGGAGTAATACCCTATAGACGCTGAAGCTTTGGCAAATTGGGAAGGTTGGGTTGTAGGTGCTTGTTGATGTTGTTGAGGAGGTTGGTAGTGAGAAAAAGGAATTATGTTCGGCGGTGTTTCTGGGAGATGCATTAAGGAGAGAAATTTAACGCCACTATATTTTACAGATATTTCTTCATATTGGGAGAGATATGAAGGAATTCCTAATGATCATAGAATTCTCATGATGTAGGGAGCATAAACAATGCTATGACGAATGGGTGTCCAAAAAATTTTAATTTGGTAAAAAAAATGTATTATGCCCAATTAACTTTAATTTGACCAAAAATAGCACATAAAGCTTTATGATCGTTTTCATACACCTGTTCGTGACTACCTAACTTAGGAATGACAGTGTTTACAGGCATTCGGTTAAGGAGCCGAGCTCTTGGGCGGAAATTAGATGGTTTTAATTTTCGAAAGTCATCATCCCAGATAAGATAAGTAATAACATCTCTAGGGGCATAGCGTTTATCAGGAACTTCTTGTAATCGAATTCCCTCATAAGAACAGTTAAAGATTTGCCTAATCATTTCAACATTAAGTTTTATCAAATGATCATAAACACTAGTGCAAATCCAATTGTCCTCATCGAAAAGATTCCAAAGATTAAATGAATAAAGAATCGGTGAAAATAGAAATTCTGCAAGTTGGTCAATTTTTCCGGCATTGTCATCGTAGTTGACCAAGTGGTAGAGCTCAGCATCCTCAAGCAGATCCATTGCATAATGGATGAATTGGCGAATAGGATAGAAAGGTCCGGTGTGGAAGGGCTTTTTCTCCAATTCCTAAAGCCTTTGTTTGCCATGTTGCTTCTCCGTAATCCATTCCTCAATGTGGTGATCGATGACAAATTGTTGAGAGGGTGGTTGGGAGTTTTGCCTTGTGGAAGGTTTGCGACATTTTGCTGCTCGAGTTTTAGCTTTTGAGGCCATAGATTTGGTGATTTGAGAGAGCAAATTGAATTGGGAATTTAGGTTTTTCTGAGGGTTTTAAATAAATAATGGTGAAAAGGGAGAAAGTGTAAAATATAATTTATAGGAGGGTGAAAAGGTGGGGTAGCAGTCAAGTTCAAACATCTGTAAGTGGAGGATCAGACGTTTGAGCGTGGAAGATTTTTTAGACATGAAAACTAATCGAACGTCTAAAAAAACACAGATGTTTATCTTTGAAATGGTATGTTTCTAGAGAGTTTTGATAGATGTCTGATTATAATTTCTTATGTCTATGTTGTAGCGCTGTGGTTTTTTATTTTACAAAGAGTTCTAGCCGACGTTTAATGCTTTGGTCTTAGAATTTTTTATTTTCAGAGAGTGTCCATAGACATCTGACTTTTGATTTAGATGTAGGCGCTGAAGGAAAAATATTTTTCTATTTTTTAGACGTATGAATTTATGGTAGACGTCTAACCTTATAAAAATATATTCCCATGCATTTGTTCAGACGTTTGTCTTTTCGTTTCAGAGTCTGTTCGTAAGAAAATTTTATTATTGCCTCTATGAATCTTTATATATAAATATTTATTAAAAATGAAAGAATTACAAATGATTGCAAACATATTAATATAATATAAATATTAATTGTCTGATGTGTATGAAAAATATTACTTCAGTTATCAGCCGAAGAGTCAGGAGAATGATTGTTTTGTTTCTCCCACGAATTCGATTCAACTTTAGTTTGCTCGACTGACGGCCAAAGTGGTGACCAATAAGGACGCACAGGACTATATTCTGTGTACGATGCCCTTCACCCCATAGCCATCGTAGAGTGGTCTTTTGAGCTCTCGAAGGTGTTTTCCATAAACACGGAGACTTTGGTATATTGAATCTTTCGTTGGCGAATGAACACATATAACGTGAATGCATTTTTCAAGGAAGTTTAACTGTGCTCCTTGACGGAGTTGTTTATAGTGCATTTGTAATGATCCGGTTTTTCGATGCTCGAAAATCGACATCAATACGTCCACTGTATCAAATGCCGAACAATCGAATGCCGAAAAATCAAACCATTAAGTTTAAAGATGAAGGAGTAGAAGAAGAAATAGAAACAATATCAGAATCTCACAATCGCAGCGGAATAATATATATAGATAAATAACTAATCTTTAAACAGAAAGAAGTGTATCTGTTTATACATTACATCACCAGAGTAGAATACAAATCAACAACTTAATTCAGAACAGTTATAATAACTTGTTCTCCCAAATTATTTATTTCAAAATATCTTTGCAAGATATTTTTCTACACTTCAACCCCTTGAAAACAGTTTCAAATCACTTTTCTCTCACGGAATAAATTTATGACGACCCGGATTTTCGAACCAGTTAAAATTACCAAAAATCCGTCCGTTCTAAGACTACTAATGAGAACTACTAACTAAATACACCATATTTGATAATTATTCAACATTACTAAATGTATAGGATAAAATTTCAATTTTACAAGTTATCAGAGTAATCAAATTAATCTACTAGGTATGCTTATATACAAACCAAATACAAATAAATCTAACGCTTTACAACTTTAATAAGAGAGACAGCAATGGCCATTCCTACTAACTCAATAAACATGTCAAATGCGGAATAAAATAGTAAGCAAGAAAAATACAATAACACGAGATAAAAAACAACCATTAACAGATAAACATGAAAAGGTTATATCATTTTAGGGGCTTCATCACTACCACTTGTGACTGCCTACGTACCCTATCTAATTGGGTACCCAATTAGATACAGGATCAAGCCAACGTAGTTCTCCTACTACAAATAGGACTCATGGAGACTACGATGTAACAAACAAATATGCAATTCCCAAAACTACCCACTTAGGCTTAATCTTTAAATTTAGATTTTCAAATCTAATCACCTTTACGGAAATTATCTCTTTGGACTTTATTCTCGAATTCTTATTTCAAAACTTTTGAAATATATATATATATATCCTTTATATTCAAATTATACTTTACTTCAGGATCATAAATCAAATTACTTTCGAAAAGTTTATTTGGAAATTCCAAATGCTGTAATAAAACATATCAAACCATATGCAACCAGATCGGGAGGTTTCTCCCAATAACAAGGCAACTGTGTCCCAGCCTTAATACAATCGATAAATAAGTATATCTCTCTATTCTAAGAGCGGACTATACCAAAAACACATGTCCACCTTTTTAGTTATGGGTTACCCAAATCATTGGTAACATAACAAATCATTTTATATCCCGAAGCGATAAATCATTTCACACTAATACTCACAAGTACTTTCAAATCTATAATAATTTTCATTTTCCAAATATGTTCAAAAATCATCTTAAAACCATTGGGTTTAGTTCTCGAAATTCTTTTCGTTTTATAAAACACTTTTATGAAACCATTCATTATATAAATCACTTTTATATAATATAGCTTCAAAATATTCATTACCAAACATTTCTATTTCATTTAAAGGGAAAACATTTCATAACAATTCCATTTGAAAACCAACTTCAAAACAATTCATTAAATTGAAGCGAACCAAATATTACCGCTAAACACCTTATAGTCAAATTGTGAAATAAATCACAAGGTGTTAGCCTACAATTATTTTCTACCCAGCCCATGCATATGGATAATAAATTGCTCATAAACTGGTCAAGCAAAGTCAACAATCAATAATAATAATCAGTGCTCATAAACTGGTCGAGCCTAATTCAAACAATCAATCGATGAAATAAACGCAATAATAAATGATAAATAATGCTTCATTCTATCAAATATTTATAACACTTTAACGGTTTGATATTTATTTTGGAGCATCCGGGCTTTTCCTTCGACATGTTTCGTCCCTCGTCCAAATCTCCTTGGATCTCACAGACAAACATATGTACTAGTCGTTTCCGCATACCCCATTAAGTATTTAACTTCTGAGTTTTAAATTAGTTAATTAATCATCCAAACATAATATCAAGAAAGGAAATCAAACCATTGTTCTAGGAAACAAAGTAAACAAGTATTTAACAAGGGTTTTCAAACAACTTAACGCTTAAAGTTCTTTCAACATAGCAATGGTTTTAATGAATAAAATAAGAAATAACTTACTTTGGATTCCACTCCGTCAAACTTTAAGGTAAGAAACTTAAGATCTAACGCACACTTCCTACTATGCTTCAGAACCAAATGAATATAAGCTCATATTCCTCCTTCCTAGTGCTTGGCCAAGGCTTGAGATGGAAGTTGGCCGAAAGTATAAAGAAGAAGTGGTGGAGCTTTGAACTTGAATTCTCAAAATTAGACCCGAAAAATAGGTCATATTTTGACTCTTTTACTCTCAAAATTTGAAAAACTTGTTAACATAAAAGTTGTTGAAAATTCTTTTCTCTTGAATTTAGAGAAAAGAATCACTTGATTTTGTTTAATTTTGAGGAAAATATGGTCGAAAGAAAAAGAGCTATTCTTGGATTAACAAAAATAAAGCCCGAAAATGCACTACGAAGAATTGAGTTTTAGGTATATAAAACCTAGAAACTAGAAAAAGTGATCAACATAAAAGTTGTAGCCAATGGAATTTAATATGGTTTAAAAAAAAGAATTTCTTAATTTGGATCTGCATGATCAAGTTATGATCAAAACAAAATGGCTTATTCTCTGGCTTAAAAACTAGGCCAGAAAATGAACTGGAAAGAAGTGTATTTTTGACATAGTTATCTATAGAATTTAACAAAGTGGTCAACATGCAAGTTGTAGCCACTGGAAAAATACATGATTTAAATAAAGAAATTTACAGTTTGATTCGGTTTTGAAGAATTTATGGCCGAGAGAATATGTAACGACCCAGAATTTCTGTCAATTAAAATTTGTATATTTAATTGATTTTAAATATTAACAAGTGAAATTTATAAGTCGAATAATTTATTTTTCGAATATCTGGATTTAATTGGATATTTAAATCGACAATTTAATATTTGTAATTACAGAAATAATTGGAAATTGGGTTAAATATGATTGAAAGTGATTGGTAAAATTTTATTTAATCCTATTGAAGTTAGAATGATGCTATAGAACTTTTAAAATTGAATTTAAAGTTAATTTGTGAAAATTGAATATTTTAATATTTAATTGACGAGTTAAAATAGCCATTTTTAAAACAGTCTTGGATTTCGACGAAACTAGTTTCATCGGATCCATAATGTTATATTATTGTATGGTTTCAAATTTTGTGTCAATCGGATTTACCGTTTGTCCGGGGCAAGCCAATACGCATAGAAATTTGTTTAAATCGATTTAATTTAAATTTGATCGTTTATTTCCGTAACTCACACAGATGATCGAATTAGCCTTCGAAACCTATTCCATTGTGTTCGAAACGTGGGGTAAACCCTAGAAACTCCAGGCGGCACACTTCGTTTGGAGTTCGGAAAATTTTGGATGAATAGTGTTTCGTAAAATTTTCTATATAAGGCCACAACAATTCTAATTTGCAAAACAAAAACCCTAACCCTAATTTCTATAGCCGGCCGCCACTTTCATATGTTAATGGCCGAAATTCATTTCCATTCCTCCTCAAATATCTTCAACTCCATCAACTTTCACACGAAATCTTCAACTAGAAAAACGTAGAGCATTTTGAGAACTATACATCCAACGGTGGGAATCTCGAATCGAAGTCGTTTGAGGGAGAAAACTGCTCGCGTTCATCAGCGGTTCACACACGAAAATCGAGACGTGGGCTCGACCGAGCTCGCCACCATTGTGGCCGAAGATAGCTCTCGCGATGAACTTCGAAACCCATGTCGTTGATTGTCTTCAAATAGCTTGTAGTGGCCGAGAAAATTCAAGGAAGGGGGGCGGCTATGGGTTTGGTTTACTGGGAACGAACGTGAATTGGGGGGGGGGGAGGGAAGAACTCGTGTGCGGCCCTGATGTTAGATTTGCAAATCTAACGGCCCAGAAAATGAAGGTTTAAAAATATGAAAAGAAGTTGTAAATTAATTATATTTAAATTCATTCAACCTTTAAAAATTGATATCATTTTGCTACGAGGTCGAAAATGCACGAAACAAGTTGCGTTGGAATCGTGTGGACGAACACTACGCAATGGAACTTGATTGGAGTCGTTTGGAGCTAGTTTGAATTTTGGATAAAATTAAATGCGCGTTTAATTTTATTCGAAATAAAACGCGAAAACTGAATTGAAAGCGAGGTGAGAACTTCTCACTCAATCGAATAGTTTCGATTTAAATTTTAAATAGTTAGATTTAAAATTGTTGATTGTATGCCTGGATGATAAATTATTATCTATTGATTGTTAAAATAGACATTATATGCCGTATATTAAGCGGATGTTATTTATTAAAAACATATACCACGATAATTCCATCTTGATTGGAATTGGTATTATATATGTACTTAGAGTTGATTTTCCCGCATTATATAGCGGATGAGACCCTATTGCACCGCATAATAGCGGATAATATTTTATAAATCGTATATACCGCGATATTCCGTATTGGAACGAAATTGGTATTGTGCTAACATCTGTGGATGCAGGGAAACAGGTTGGAGGGATCCAACTGGATTCCTCAACTGTGTTGATTTATTTACAGATATTGATATATATTCTGTTATCATATTGATATATGATGTTTGGATGTCGTGATTGATATATTGTTGCTGTTGCATCATTGGGCCTATTTTTGGAGTTTTAAAAATATGAAAGTAATGGTTTTGAATTGTAAAAGGGTTTTAAAGTGATTTTTGAAAATATACGTTTTATTAAATTTTGGAATTGATTTATTTTAAATAAATAAACATTATAAATTTTAATGTTATAAAAATTATGATTTTTTGTAAAATATAACCGAAATGTGATTTTTGAAATAAGTAGTTGATAAATTTATAAAATAGTTTAAATTGGGATTTTGAATTATTATAAACGATTTATATAAAAGATTTATAATATTGATATTTATAAATTAAAAATACAGGAATTATAAAACGAGTTTTACTAAGTGTTAAAATGAAGTATAAATGGATTTCATAAGTAAATAGAATTTATAGATTTATTAATTGGGAAGTTATAGAATGAATAGATTTTGTAAAATAAAAGATTTATAAGAAATTAACTTATAAATTGGATTTTGGCATTTAATTGGAATATAAATAGAATTTGTTAATAAAGTAATTTTGTAAATTGAAGTCTTTATAAAATATAAATGGGAATTTATAAACATTGTTTTATAAATTCGAAACCGACTTATTTTGATAAGTCAATTATTTTAGATTTTTAAAGGAGATATATTCACGATTTTGGACGGTGGATAATCCTTCAAACAAAATGTGTAGAAAAATGTTGAATTTGGTTAACGAAGAATATTCACGATTTTGGGACAGTGAATAATATATTAAAGTGTTTTGGGGAAGTGATATTTTAAATGGAATTAAAACGATTTGTAGTCGTTTTAAAATGCATTAAGTGTCGAAACCATAGATTTCAACATTCATTGTTGAAATAGACGTTTTCGAGAAATAGAAGGAAGAGTGGACTATAACACTGTTGTTATAGTAAATGATTTTTGAAAGGAAAAGTTTTGTATAGTATTGGGATTCATATATCTATCTAAATTTCGAATCCCTATACTAGTGATTTTGGGTCTTCGTAACGATGTTTTACGTAACATTCGTTTTGGCCCAAATAAATGTGTTTAAGAGAATGTTTTCCTTAAAGAATGAAATATATACTTAATTTCGATTTAAGTATATTGAATATTTTCCAAGTGTTGAAAATAAATGGATTTGTGAATTACTTATTATTAAATAAGTATGGAAATGTTTTCCAATATGAAGTGAATATTTTGAGATTTTATCTTTTAAAGATAAATTGAAAATGAATATTAGAAATCGATTTGGAAATCATATATTCATAGATATTTTGGAATTGTAAATTCACTATGGAATTTATAAAAGAAAGGGAATTTTTTTTAAAAATAAACGTTGATTTATTTTTGAAGCGTGGAAATAAATTTACGGATTTGGAACGTAAATATAAAGCAAATCGGTAAGGATTTATTTAATTGGTTTAAATGAACCATTTTGAAATGAAAATGAATAAAGATTTGTGAATATATCCCGTATAGGGATACGGTTTGAAATTTGTTTTCAAAAGTTGTAAAAGTGGAAAAGTTATTTGAAATTTGTTTTCAAATGTTGAAGTGTGGAAAATATATATATATATATATATCTAGTAAAGATATTTTTGAAAAATAAATAATTTGGGAAATTATTTGGAATTTGGTGATGTTGATCATACCTATTGATAGTTAAATAACCGACTATCAATATTTACCTTTGAATGGGTATTTGTTGTGATTTGCTTGAATTTGAATGCCACACTTATTTTCAAAATAAGCGCTCACTATTCGGGTTTGCCGGGAAAGGACCTTGGGGTCGTATAACCCATTCCGAATATGTGATACGTCGTTATGGATTGCAATTTGATGACCGGTGTTGAAGACCGGACATTTTTGAAAACGGAAGGATTACCGTTGAATGACTCTGCATCGGCTGATCTCCGATATAGAGGTTTTATCACCCTTAGTGACAGGAAGTCCGGACGTGATTAGTGAATATCGGGATTGCAATGGCTTCTTTGGAAGTGCCTTCGGTTCTGTTCAAATCCGGAACCGACTTATATGGATTGTATGTCTGACATTACAAATTGAGATATAAAGCTGATTTCTTTCAAATATATTTCTGTTTGTGGCGGAGAATTTATTCTCTTAGTTTAACACCCTTCTCTGAGACGTACGAGCTCAGAGGTTATGTAGTTTAAGGTTATTAGCGATATACTCTCAATTTGGTAGTGTGATATGCTAAGTGATGTTGAGCATTTGTTGGATCAAAGCACAGCTTTTGTATAAATCATGGCTTTGTGGACGAGACTTCGTCGGACCTCACACCCCGAAAATGGTCAAAACAGGAAGGATACAGCAAGGTTATTAGGGGGTAGAGCCCCTTTAGTGTATGTCATTCCTTCTGGATAGAGGTGGTATCATGGTATGGAGCCTAGATACTTAACCTATGTTGTTGCTGCAAATTTATTACTTTGTGGTTGTTGGAATCGAGGATCCTCGGATATAGATTGGTTACAATCGGGGAATGACATATTCGTGTCAGTAGTTACCCAGTTTGAAGGGTAACCCAGCCTTGTGTTGGCAGAGATCCGGTTAGGTTCTCGGGTCGTCTTTCCAGAGGCGTATCCATGTGGCAATGGGAAGTTCCTTGGCCTGACCATTTGTTGGAAATCCAAAGAAACAATACGAACTTGTACGGTTTTAGTTGTAGAAACCATCATTCACTTATGATGGTCACCACTATTTGGATGGTAGCTATAGTAGGCATAAGTGCGAAATGCCTATGCTGGCTAAGATTTATATCTTTACTTTCGAAATGTTTTCTACACTATGCACTACTAATAATATCAAATGTTTCTTTTTAATGCGTATCAAGCATCTTTGACTATCATAAGGAGAAATATCCTCCGATTCTGCATTTGCATTGTGTGTGTGTGCGGGAGGTCTTATGATAGTTTCATTTTCTAAAAAGCATTGCGAATCTATTTTAAAAATATCCCTTTGTTTGTTTTAAAAAGATAAATTATTTTAAGTTCTCACACCAGTCCCATGACTGACCTGGAGTTTATTATTTTCCATCCTAAACTCTGGGTGCCCACAACTTTCTACACGGGCAGTCTAGAGTCGGGTTTATCAGGATATTCTGGAATTCAGGAGTTGCTGGAGGCAAGCTGGATGACATGGCGTATTCACTAGTATATAGTATTTCTTTTCCGCTGTTTTGTTGTTGTTTGTTGTTGTGCACTCTGATGATGTAATGTAATGTAATGTAATATGATGTAATGTAGTAACTGATATATTTCTTTGTTTAAAGATTATTCATTTATCTATTATATGTTGTTCCACTGCGATTGTGAGATTTTGATATTATTCTGTTGTTTCTTTCTGTTATGTTCTTTCTTTTTCTCTCTTCTTCTATCTTTTTCTTCTTCTTTAACCATAACATTTCGGTTTTTCGGCATTTGATTTCTCGGCAGTTGATATAGTGGACGTATTGATGTCGGTTTTCGAGCGATGAAAAAAATCGCGATCGTTACATCTGGTATCAGAGCATATGGTTAAGTGACAACCATGGCTCTGTTGGGAATTACTCATTAGAGATAGAGTCAGCAATACACTAGAATTAGTTTGAGTGTAATAATAACTTTGAGAGCGTATTAGTGAATATAAAATTGTTTTATATAGCGATGATTGGTTTATTGAGTGGTATATGAATTCTGGTCAACACGAGTAATTAACGTTGTTGATAGGGTTCTCTAAACACTTGTACAGAACAATTTGACACGATATTATTTTAAAATTGGGTAAATGAAATAATTTTACTTTGATTATATTTTATATATAAAGGAATAATTTTCCAGAATTATTAAGTGTATATAAAATTGATTGTTTGGTTGTTGAAATGTAAGAATATATATATATATATATAAGTTAATTGAAAGATGTTTGAATAAGTTAAATGAAACATATTGTAAAAGAATAAATTATATAAGAAAATGAATTATAAGTATGAAGTTATAATTAAAATGATTTACACTTGTGAAATAATCTTATATATATATATAAAGTGAAATTATATAAGTAAAAGATTTATAAATGTGATTTATAATCTAAAAACAAAATTCCAGAGAAGTGTTTTGAAAGGATTTGATATTTTGGAAAACTATTTTGGAGAAATTAAAGCTCTAAACTCTTTTCGGTCGCTGAAAAATAATTCCGATGATGATCGCGACATCATTGGTGTTCATTTTCGGGTTTCCAAAAGAGGGATTGCTGCCAAATTGTTTTATATAGAAGTTGTTTGGAAAATTTGAGTTTGGGTTTTGAAATTTAAAGGATAATTGAATTGGTTTCGAAAATGATTTTGAAAGATTGAAAAGACTCTGGAATGTTATATATAAAACGATTGGAATACAATTATTAAGTTGAAAAATAAATTGTGAATGAATAAATAAAATTTGCAAGTGCAAGAAAATGAAATTGAAATCCATTTCGAATTGATAAGTAAATAGAACTGGAATTTGAATGTGAATTGGATTTATAAGTGGAAATTTAAGTTAAGCTAAACAAATGATGTCTGAAATGGAATATAACTTAAGTGAAGTTGAATAAAGTTGATTTTGGTATCGAGGTAAATTAACCAAGAGAAGTGGTGAATATGAACTTGAGTTATATAAATGAAATCCAACCTTATATTGTTAAAGGAATTAGAAATTGAATTGATAAATGGATGGAATATTAATCAATCGAATGTAAAAAGAATTGATATGGGATAATGAATGAAAGTGTAAATTCATTAAAAGCTAATGAAGTTGAGAAATTGAATAATTGAATGAAAATCAATTTAATATAAACCAATTGGAATTAAAAGTGTTGGACCAAATTGATGTAAATTAAATAATTTGGTAATATTGGATATACATTGTTTGTTACGTGATTGTTAGTTGATTTTATATAATTCATTAAGTGTTAATGAAATTGAATTAAGGAAAATAGAAAGCTATAAATCATTGAAATCAAATTGGAAGTTAAGTGAATCTTAAATATGATTGAATTTGATTTGGAAATGAACCAACTTGAATATGGATAAATGAATGTTAGTAAATCCAATGTTAATGAATCAAATGTGATTTAAATTGGAAAACCAATTTATTGAATATTAATGAGAAGTGAATTTATATTGATTTGGTTATGGATTTGTTGGATGTTTATTGGTTGGATAGTTGTATGATGGTTACATTTGTTGATTGAATGCATTGCTATGTTGGCACATGTAGTTGTTATGTTACTATATGATGTATATTGAGATTATTTTCATATATACATGTTCTCATGTGGTTGTTGAGTGTATAGTAGGTGCGGATGGCTTATGCTTCGCATTTGGAGCTCGCTTTCGCGCTATATTAGCCGTATATGCTCGCTAATAATATATAAGGTACATATCTAGGATTAAATATCGTACTTTTACACTTTTTTCCCTACGGGATGCCTCATCACTTGATGAGATGTATATTTATGATAAATATACAGTCATTTTTTTCGGATCGAGCCGCGCAAAGGAGGCTCTGGCGAATTTTTTCGAAAATTTAAGGCGTTGGAATATTTTTGAGAAAAATCAGGAAACTTTTGAAAACTAAGTTTGGATTTGGAAACTTAGTAAAGATTTCGTAAGAAGTTTAACTATGAATTTTGGGAAAGTTAAACACTTAAGAGATTTGAAAAATCCAATTTGAATGGTTTATTTTGGAAAGTTAATGGATTCTGTAACTTTTTCTTACTTGGTAATTTCGAGGACGAAATTCTTTTAAGGGGGAAGTTTGTAACGACCCAGAATTTCTGTCAATTAAAATTTGTATATTTAATTGATTTTAAATATTAACAAGTGAAATTTATAAGTCGAATAATTTATTTTTCGAATATCTGGATTTAATTGGATAATTAAATCGATAATTTAATGTTTGAAATTACAGAAATAATTGGAAATTGGATTAAATATGATTGAAAATGATTGGTAAATTTTTTTTAATCATATTGAAGTTAGAATGATGTTATAGAACTTTTAAAATTGAATTTAAAGTTAATTTGTGAAAACTGAATATTTTAATATTTAATTGACGAGTTAAAATATCCATTTTTCAAACAATCTCGGATTTTGACGAAACCTGTTTCATCGGATCCGTTATATTATATTATTGTATGGTTTCAAATTTCGTGTCGATCGGATTTACCATTTGTTCGGGGCAAGCCAAAACGCATAGAAATTTGTTTAAATCGATTTAATTTAAATTTGATTGTTTATTTCCGTAACTCACACAGATGATCGAATTAGCCTTCAAAACCTATTCCATTGTGTTTGGAACGCGGGGTAAACCTTAGAAACGCCAGCTGGCACGCTTCGTTTGGAGTTCGGAAAATATTGGATGAATAGTGTTTCGTAGAATTTTCTACATAAGGCCACAACAATTCTAATTTGCAAAACAAAAACCCTAACCCTAATTTCTATAGTCGGCCGCCACTTTCATATGTTAATGGCCGAAATTCATTTCCATTCCTCCTCAAATATCTTCAAATCCATCAACTTTCACACGAAATCTTCAACTAGAAAAACGTAGAGCACTTTGAGAACTATACATCCAACAGTGGGAATCTCGAATCGAAGTCGTTCGAGGGAGAAAACTGCTCGCGTTCATCACTGGTTCACACACGAAAACAATAAGCCAAAACAAATTTAAAATAAAAATAAAAATTATGAAATTCTATACAAGTTTTCAAATAAAAACTTTTGCCTAACTATCCTTAAAATAAAACTACTTTATAAAATATAAATATTAATAATTATCTTTTTAAATCATAATATCAATTAACTTTTCAAAATAGTTACTACTATAACTAATAAATATTTACGTTTGAAATTTTAAACAACTTAAATAATAATTTCTCAAACATTCTTTTTAAAACAACTTTAAAACTTTTAACTTATACTTCAAAATTTGCTTTGAAAACGTACTTGGCTTTCCAGGGAAATACACTTCTCTTTCACACCTTTAAAAATAAACCACTATTTATTTTTAAAACAAATTACCCATTCCTTTATAAATTCCCACTGTGAATTTATACATCCAAATATCCACTGATATCTTATTTCACTTTATAAACCTCGTTTATAAACTCCATAGTCCCATACTCCTTTTAAAACATAGTTTACAACATTATATCAAATTTCAAATCGGTTTCCAAATCTATTCCATTTAAAAGTAAATTCCTTTACTTACCCAAATTTGTTTTAAAACCCATTAATTTCATATTCACTTCTATATTTATGATTTAAAATCTTATTTAAAATTTGAAATATTAATTTCATACTTGATTTTAAAATTCACCCTTTTATTTCTCCTAAACCATTTTAACTTCTGAATTTAAAATAAATTCTTAAATTTTAAAACAATACTACTTAAGTTTCCAAAATTCATTTATTTTCATTTATTAAAAATCTCTTTCCCCATACTTGGAAATTGTTCGTTAGGATTTCAAAAATCTACTTTTATTCTTTTTCAATTCATTATTTAATTTATCCAACTTCTTTATAATTATTTTAGTCAAAAATTCTATCTTTTATTTTCCCTTCAAAAATCCCATCTATATATTTTTTATAACATAGTATACCTAAAAGATATTCGATCAAACCATAGCATCCAATGTTTTCAATTACCAATATATTCCATCTCAGATTATTGAATAAATCAGATCATAGAATATTAAAACAATCTAAATATTTTGAGGAATCCAGTTGGATCCCTCCAACCTGTTTCCCTGCATCCACATATGTTAGCACAATATAAAATACCAATTTCACTTCGAGGTGGAATATCGCGGTATATGGGGTCGTCCTCTATTATGCGGGGCACATAGTATCCCATCCGCTATATAATGCGGGAAATTCATCATTCCAATATATATATATATATATATCATATATAATATCTCATCCAGTCAATTCAGTCATTCAACCAATACTTTAAATTTAACTAATTAAATTTATAAGGTAATCCAAATGAGTGAGATTAACTCACCTTTGATTTTTGTTTTGCATTCTGATCCAAACCGGCTATTTCCTTCACAAATTTTGGACCTTGAATAACATTAGAGGATTTTATTAATATTCGAACAAATCAAAAAAACCAATTATCGTTTAATAGTTTTAATTTTAACTAATGATTTTATTTTAAACAAATAATGAAATTTTAAACTAATTTTCCTTTTACAAATCTTTTAGTGACTAAAATAAATTAACTAAGTTAATTAACAAATAAATTACCTTATTTTAGAATAAACTTGTAAAGGGAAATATGTAAAGGTATACTAATTTTCTTTGGGAACTACATATATTTTTATAAAATAATCCCTATAGATTTCATAAAAATATAATTTAGATTAACTTTCAACATTTTTGTTTGATATTTCTACTGTTTACTACATATATGTGTTTCCTGCATTACTTATATACACACTAAATTTAATAAAATAAAATTCTTTTCAAAACAATATATAAGTATCGTGCTAAGAGCAGAACAACTTTATATATATTATTGTAAGATATATATATATATATATATATATATATATTTTCGTATGAATAGTTTAATTAAAAATCAGAAAATACCTCACCTATCTACCTCCAGGTTTCCCCCAACCTCAGCCTCGACCACTGCTACACGCACCTCGAGTCCCATTGCCTGTCGCTACTAGTCGAACTGACCCTACCGCGATCCCTAGCAGTCGCAACCTCCCTCCCTCACTTACGTGACCCTGCATGACCACGCGAGTATCTCGCTCGAGAGCCTAGGTCATGCTCCGTTGTCGTGGCCGAAGATAGAACGCCACCTTGGTTCGATACACCCCCATCGCATGCTCCTATCCTCGCGTCGCCCCATGAGTTCGCCACCATCACCGAATCGAACTGATTTGATTTCGATCGAATCTTCCCTGGTTTAGATTTGAAGAGCTTGGCACTTAAAAAAGAAGGAAAGGAAGGTCGCAATTGGATTTTTAGATCTTCCATTTTGTTTATGTTTATTTTTAACATTAAGGATTTTCGATTTTTAGGCTTCGGCCATTATAATTTTGATGCTACTGTTGATTTTGAACGAAATAGGGTTTTCGTTGCTTTTCTATTCAAACGAGATATTCATAATTTTCTTTTTAGAGGACGCATGTTAACCCAGTTGAACATGTGTTTACAATTTCTGTACGTGTTAAATTTGTCTATTGCATGTGATATATTTATTTAGTTCAAATTGTCTCGATTTTCGCAACTCACAATCTCAATCTCCAATCGAGGCGTGCTGTTAGGCGTTTATAATGTTAAACCCCTATTCTGAATGTAATAGAAAAGATTTCGAGTCCTAATTCGGTCGTATGGAGAAGATAGCTTTTTAAACCCAGTTATTATATTGAATTTTCGATATAAATTTCAGCGTGTTTACCTACTGTACGGCACACGATAACTCCAAATGTTACGAGATTTGAAATCCGATAATAATACACTATTTTGGATCCAATAGAACTAGTTTCATTGAATTCCAAGAATGTGCCTCCGAAGGCTATTTTTAAATATCAATTAAAACAATATATTTTTAAAATTGAACAGATCACCTTTAAATTCAATTTTAAAAGACCTATTATCTTCAATATTGTTAATATAAATTTTATAAGCCTTTGAAATATTTTTAACATGCTTAGAATTCTAGATTCAACATTTTTACCCAATTTCCAATCATTAAATTAAATAATTAAATTGCGAAATAAATAGTGATATTTGAAATTCAAGTTAAACTAACTTCAAAATATTTAAAATTAATTAAACATTCAATTTCAAATATCCAGAAATTCTAGGTCGTCGCATTCCTTCCCTCTTAAAAGAATTTCGTCCCCGAAATTACTAGTTAAGAGGAATGGTCCATAACCCGAAAACTATTCCCAAACCAAGCAGTTTTTAACAACTTTCCAAACAATCTTTTATTAAAGACACTATAACTCTTACTAACTTCCTAAACTTAACTATAACTTCCAAACAATATTATTTACTCAACAATTTAGATTTTATTTAAAACCAAATTTTAAATTATCAAAATTTCTCAAAATTTTTCTAACACCCTAAAATTTTGAATTTTTTTGCCATCGTCTCCTTTCCGCGGCTAGATCGGTACAACTACAAAATGCCTCTACGAGCCCTCAGATTTCAAAAGGAAACAAAAAGCCGAGTGGCTAGATCATAAAATCATCAAATTTCATATGCCAATTAAATACATACCTTTGTCGAGCAATTCAATTTATCTTCTGAAATCAAAAATCCCAATTTCCTTTTGCTTTTTAAACACCTGTAAATCCTACCTAGCAATAATATCCAATCACAGAATTCATAATCATTTTACTTATCTCCTTTCAAAATTTTCAATATCAATTTCATTCAAGTCCGTACGATATACACATATCATCCGTACGCAATACTAATGTGATATCCCGGAATTTCAAGGAATTTAAAATGTGATAATCTACTTATTAAATTATTTAAAATTGATAAAATTGTTATTTTCAAAAATAAATAATAATGTGATGATTTTTAATATAGTTCTAAATGAATTTTAAAATAGAATTATTATTTTTGAGTTAATAAGGTGTTTATTTATATATATAATTGAGATTGATTTTAAAAATAGTTTTTTAAATAAAGTTATTATTTTCAAATTTAATTTGTGTTTGTTTAAAATTAATATATATATATATATATTTGAATTGATTTTAAATTAGATTTAAAGTTGAATTTGAATTTAAATGGATATATATCTTGAAAATATTTGGATGCATAAAATATATGAATAAGTTTTTATTTAAAATAAGATTTGTTTTCCTTAAAGAATATTATTTATATAAATTTGGAATTTTTTTTATTTAATAGTAAATAAATACAAAAAGTTTATACTAACATTTTAAAATAAATTAGATATATTATATGTAACTTTATTTAAATTATAATTGGTTTATATTCTATTTTCTTTTAACGGTTTTATTTGTATAAAATTTAAGAAAGCATTTATTATTTTACAAAGGTATTTACTAATTAGGAAAATTAATTTAAAAGCTTTTAAAATCTTTTAATAAATAAAAATGATATAATTACAAGTGTTGATTTATTAGAGCTTGTAAATACATGTGTTGTTAATTAAAGAATGGTAATGACAAATGTTACAAAGTATACAAGTGTCATAATTAATTTTTATTTTCTTTAATTCTAGAAAAATCCTAATTCACATTTTATAAACTCTCATCTCCTCTCCTTTATTTCTTTTCTTATTTTCTCACTTCCAAAGAAACTAAACCATATCAAATTGTTTTTTTCCAAAACCAGAAAATTTCTCAAACCAAAATCTATAAGCCAAGCTCTATCACATTTTTCAAATCTTAGATCAAATGCAAACCTGTAACCTTCTCAAACAAGTAAGAAAATTTGAAAATCAAACAATTCAACCCTGTAAATCATTTGTCTCAAACCTGTAACCAT
Organism: Allium cepa; assembly: GCA_030765085.1. Lineage (NCBI taxonomy): Eukaryota > Viridiplantae > Streptophyta > Magnoliopsida > Asparagales > Amaryllidaceae > Allium > Allium cepa. Next base: position 887,910,087 of record CM060937.1, on the reverse strand, counting down.
TTTCTAACCAAAACTCACCTCTATTTCAAATCTTTTTCAAAACCAAATGCCTGGGGTGTTTAGCCTGAAACCCTTTTACAAATCTGAAGCTTCATCCCAAAATCTATAATCTTTTCAACGCCTGTAAACATTCAAGTGCAAATCAATACTCTAGCCTATAGCAGATTTTCAAAGCAACTTGAAATCAAAACCTGTGACAAAGGCTATTCTCAAATGCAACCTGAACAAATCAAAATCTTGAATCAACAACATCAAGTTTTGCAGTGTGTCAATCAAAGAGTATCTAAAGCAATTCAAATCTTCCAGTCTCAAAATCCAAGCAATACAGTTTTCAAAGCTTCCCAGTAAAATCAAGCCTCTGCCTTTTTATCTATGAGTAAACCGTTTTAAAATTTAAATCTAAGTAAATAAACATCTGTTTGCTTGTGAAGCCTGAGATGAATGATGCTTTGTTGTTATCTCTGTGTTTATGAGTGTTGTAAGTGAGCATGCCTGTTGTATTTAATCATCTCTGTTCTTAGTTCAAAAAATAAAAATTTTGATCAAAAATCCAAAATCTACTCACCTGATCTTTGTTAGGCTTAGAGATTCAAACATTATATGTTTGTTTAATCGTAAATTTAATTTTAAAATTTATTTCAAGCAATATAGGTTTGAAATATTTCTGGAAATAAGATAGAACAGAAGAAAATTTTAGATGTATGTTAAAATCCATCATCATGGATTTCTGATTCATATTTGTAACTTGAATCTATATTGAAAATGAGGATTTTTAAAACCTAAATCATAATTTTTAATACTGAATTGGATAAGCAATTTAAAGTTGACTGGAATTGGGTTTTTGAGCATTTGCTGATGGCCAAATTATCCAGGGTGATCGGGAATTGGGCTGGAGGTAGGGGAAGGTACGGGGAGTACGGCAAAAATGGCAAGGAGGTGGATAATCCACCGTGGCGTTGGCGGTGTGGCAACCTATTTTTAAACCCTACATATGGTCGAGCTCGGAAACTGTATCAATGCTTTACCTCTGGGCGATCAAGTGGCTTGGGATTATGGGAAGTGGCAGCGTGGGGTGTCGGCATGGCGAGGCCGGAGTTGTAGCACCTCCGATAATCGGAGATGTGGATGCAATCTGTTTTTCTGGTAAGGGTTGTGGTTCTGAATGAATCTGCGATGCTCGATTTTGATCTCGGGCCTGTGATGGTGTTTGGATGATTGGAGATTGATGCTGGGATGATGGTCGTTGTGACGAAGTTTACGGCGGTGGTCACCGTCGTCGCAGGCAGTTGTGCAGGTGCATAGGGGTGTTTGGTGACTATTGATAGGTTGGGTTTTGACTCGAAGGATATTTCGGGTATTTGGGAAAGTGGCTCGAGTATAAACTCGAGTAGATTCGTGTGTTTAGCTACAAGGTTTTAACTTTAAAACTTAAAAATAAATCTAAGTTTTGTAAATAAAGGGTAGAAAAGATGGTTTACTCGGGGCTAGACCCGAAGGATCTTTGGGTCTGACCCGAAGTTAAGGTGATGAGCAGTTTTTAAAATGTTTTGAAATCAATTTGACTTTTTTGAAATTTAAATTTAACTCTAGTTTAAACTTCCTTATTTAAACTTATACTTTTTATAATTGTTTTCATTAACTATTGATTAAGAAGTTATTAAAATTTGTTTAATTTAAATTTTGTAAAATTTAAAGTGATTTTAAAACTTAATTTAAAATGAAAGTTTAAGATTTTTATAAAAGCAAGTTTTAAATTACAAATTGAAATTAGTTTTTAAAACTTCTACTTGATAGTGTTTTAATTTATTTTATGGTAGTTAAGTTTTTTTAACTTTAAAATTATCAAGTTAAATGATTATTTTATTTCAAATATTAATTAATGATCTAAATAAGTAAAGGTAATTATAATGATAAAATGTTTTAAAAATGATAATGGTAATAAGGCATTAATAAGATAAAGTTTTTTCTTAAGACAATTAAGGTTAATGCCTTGAGATTAATTAAGTTTTTTAAGAAATTTAAGTATAATTACTTAATTTAATTAATAAATGATAAGAGATTAATTAATAATTAATTAAGAGCAATTAATTGATTTAATTAATTAATGATTAAGGATTAATAATTTAAGGGTTATAAGTTAATTAACTAAAGGTTAATTAATTTGTAATTAAGAATTATTAATTAGATAATTAAGATTGGTTAATTAATGATTAGGAATTAATTAATTGAGTAATTAAGTTGTAATTAAGAATTAATTATTCAAGTAATTAAGATAGATTAATTAAGTAATTAGAGAGTAGTTAATTAAGTAATTAAAGTTTACTTAACTAGTAATCAAGAAGTACTTAATTTGTAATTTAGTTTTATTAATTAATAATTAGGTTTTATTAATTAATACTTAATGGATGATTAATCTATAATTAATCAAAGGGTAATTAAAGATTAATCAAAGGTAATTAAATATTAATCAGATGGTAATTAAGGGTTGAGTAATTGGTAATTATGGATTAATTAATTTGTAATTAAAGTTGTTAATTAATAAGTAAGGTTTATTAATTAATAATTAAGAGATAGTTAATTAATGATTAATTAATTGATTATAAGAGTAATTATGGATTAATTAATTTGTCTTATGAGATATTTATTAATAATTAAGGTTGTTAATTAATAGTTAATGGATAATTAATCAGCTAATTAAAGGTTAATTAATTGATTATAAAAGTAGGATTGATTACTTTGTATTGAAGGAGATTAATTATTTATTAATTGATAATTAAAAGATAATTAATCTGTGTTTAGAGATTAATTAATTGATTGATAATATAATCAAGGAGTGATTCATTAATTTGTTTGTAATTAATTAATGATTGGTTAAAGCAGGATTAGGTGATTAATTCTTAAGTAATTAATTTAACTTAAGTTGATTAAATTAATTATAACATGGATTAATTATTCCTGTTTGTGGATGATTGTTTGTGTAGAATATCTGAATTGGATGATATCTATTGGATGATATGCTGTGATATTCTATGGTGTGATATTGGATATATCAGTGATAAATGTGTGATATTTATCTGTGTTAAATGCTGTGTGAATTCAAGTATTGAATTGAATTAAATTGAATTGTTTAACCTTAAACAACTTGGCCTTTAAGACACATTTGGATTTCGATGAGATCGGGATCGGGTATCAAATTTAATTATCCGAAAACCACATCGATCCAAGTTAAACGTTAGGTCGTGATTTCAAGTGAAGATCAAGTTGAAGACTCAAAATGTAAGAACTATTTGTCGTTAAAACTCCGGGGGTGATTCCAATATGAGTATAACGGAGATAGTGCTTTCAGGTTCGAGATGGTGTTTCAGAGCGCAAGGGTTATTGTCGTTAACTCTGAGGGTGATTCTAAAAATGAGTGTAACGAAGTAATGCCTTCGGTTTCGTTCAAACCCGGAACGAACTTATATGGATTGAATGCTTTCAGCACATCATTAAGTGGACGATGAGCATTCTAAGATAGTTGTGTTCTATAAAGGTAATCGTAGCCTCAAGCCTCATCAACCGAAAATGGCTAGAACAGGGGAGATGCAGCAAGGCTAAGTGAGTCATGCTCAAGTAGGACAGGTGCTTCCCCTACCTTGAAGTCCCTTTTTATTCGGATGTGTGGGTAGTTGGTCTGCAGCCAACTACGGGGTTGTCTTGTTCGGGACTGTTCAGTAAGGAATGGTTTCGGCCTTGTGTTGCAGGGGATCGGGAATGATCCTCGGTATGTTGATCTAGGCCACATACTGTGACGAGCGGTACCCCAGTAGCCCTGCCATTCATGGAAACCTATTCTTATTACGTGCCTTCACGGTTTGGATTGTATAACCCACTTTGTAGCTAGTATGCTGCAATTTAATCATGTATAATTTCCGCTAATTCTTATTTATTTGAAAACACTAGATCCTATTATAATATCACTGGATTTCCTATCAACTATTTTGGTTAGCGTAAGGTAAAAACTTACCCATGTTTATGTGTGGGAAGTCTTACGGGGTACCTTTGTTTTCAAATGATTTTAAAAGTTAAACAACTTCAAACCGTTTAGTCACACCAGACCCATGTCTGACCCAGAGTTTATTTCTGTTTTTTAACTCTTGGCTACTCAAATTTTTATGAGTAGCCAAGTGATCATGTTTTGCTTGACGAATATTGGATAGCTTGGAGCAGGAGTCCAAACGTAGCTATATCTATCTGTTTCCGTTGTGGTGTCTTTAGCTGTTTTATCTTGGTTGCAATGGATTAGATAGAACTTTTAACTGTCTAATGTGAAATGTTGTTGTAATCTGAGTAACTCTGATGTAAATGACTATGTATTATCTATGTTATATATTATATTTTGTTCTGTTTCCGCTGTGAGATTCTGATATTGTTGAGTTCTTTCTTCTTTCTATTCTATTTCTACCTCTTTCTTTCTTATTGATGATGCGTCTTTCTGTGGAATGAAAGGCGGGTCGTCAAACTTGGTATCAAAGCATAGGTTGAGATAATACTTAGGCTCTGAAGTGGTGTTTATCTTGAGAGCCCTTATTTGTAATTTTTATATAATTATATACCTATTTAAATTTTTTGGGTATCTGTTTGGATTTCCAACATGAATTCTAGAGAAGTTTCATCTTTCCCTTTGTTTGGTTGACCGTCCTAGCTTTGTACCTAATCCTATAAGCGGAGCAACTGAGTTAGACAAGATCTATAAAGGCTTAATACCTTCTTATCTTCCCCATAGTTTTTCGATGACCCTTTATGTTGGATCTCGAGGGTTTGATCTTATTCTGGATATGGATTGGATGGATAGTATAAGGATTGTTTCTTTGGAGACTGAGTTGGGAAGAATCGCAAAAGTGACTTGCGATGATTCCAAAGTTCACTGGAGTAGTATGTTGCATGGAAGCGAGGCATCTCTAGAAGGCGTAGAGTACATAAAGGTGGTCAGAGATTTTTCGGATGTTTTCGTGGAGTGAAGATTTGCCCTCATCGGGAGACAGAGTTTTGGATCGTCTCAGTTCCAGGAGTAGTTCCTGTTTTTAGCACTAATGGAAGGATGGCACCGAAGGAGAAAGAAGAGTTGGAAAAGAAGACCCAAGATTTTTTTGAGGAGGCATTTTGTTTCTAGCAAGGGTATTTCTGTAGATCCAGCAAGGGTAGCTACTATTCAGGAGTGAAGCGACCGCAGTTTACCGGATTTGACATGGTTCTACAGGAATTTTATCAGGTCTATTTTAAGATTTCTTCACACTTAACCAAGTTAACTCGGGAGGGAGCAAAGTTAAGTGGCCGAGTGTGAAGAAGCTTTCTCGAATTTGAAGGCAAGGCTGACCAGTGCGCCTGTTCTAGCTATTTCTCATGGCAAGAGCAAGTTTGAGGTCTACACGGACATTTTATGTGCCTGTTATGGATGGATTGAGTCAAGGATGGTCAGTGTTCCAGTTTTGGGGTTGATTATCAAGGAACATTGGACATGATCGAAAGGATTTGTGTTCTAAATTTCAAGGATTGAAGCAAGGAGTTCTGTCAGAGAGTCTTCTGGTGGAAGAGCATGAAGAAGGATGTTGCTGCTTTTGTCAAGGGATGTGCAATCTGTCAGCAGGTGAAGGTGATCAACAGAAGACCGCAGGTCTGTTACAGCCTTTGAAGTTCCGAAGTGGAAGTGGGAAGTGATTTCTTTGGATTTCATTTACGGTTTTCCAAGGACCAAAGAGGGAAATGGAATATGGGTAATTGAAGACCGGTTAATTAAGAGCACCCATTTTATTTCGGTCAAGGCAACCCGTACTACAGCATCTTTGGCTGAGTTTTTCTTGAAGGAGTTTGTCCGACTGCTTGGTGTTTCAGTCAGCATTGTTAACAACCATGGTCCTATCTTCTCCAGAATATTTTGGGAGATTTTGTGATCAGCTTTGGGTTCGAGTTCGAGTTCGAGTTCAACCTATCATTCCCAGATCGATGGTCAGACGGAAAGGCTGAATAGAATTTTTGAGGTTATGCTAAGGGCTTGTGTTTTGGATTTTGATGGATTTTGGGAGGACCATCTGTATTGAATAGAATTCTCATAAAGTTATCAGGCGAGTATCTATATGGCACCCTATCAAGCTTTGCTTGGAAGACCTAGTAGATTCCCATTCTGTTGGGTAGAGTCACGAGATCGACTTGTTTTTGGACCTGTTTTGATCCGAGAAGGCATCTACGAAGGTGGAGCTTATCCAGAAGTTTGAGAGAAGTGCAGGATGGTCAGAAGGATTTGTGGACAGGAGACAAGGACAATTGGATTTTGAGATTGGAAATTTAGTCTTTGTCAAAGTTTCTCGATTTTAAAGGAGTTATCTGATTTGGAAAGACGGGAAATTTGCCCAAGGTATATTGGTCCATTCCGAGTGCTCTAGAGAATTGGTGTTGTGATTTACAGGATTGAATTGCTAATTTGGATGGCTGGAATTCATGATGTTTGTTTTTCACGTATCTCGTCTGAGGAAATACGTGAATGATCCTTCTTAGTCGGGATCTGCAGTTCAGAAGGATCTGATAGTTGAGCTGTTTTTTAAGTGTGGTCTGATATTTGGTTTAGATTTATGGATCGGAGTGAGAGGAAGCTCTGGATCATAGTGGTATAGCTAGTTAAGATTCTTTAGTGCGAGGATTCTAGAGTTTGCCTTGAGAAACTCTGGATAGTTTTAGGAAGGACTATTCGATCTGTGTGCGGATAGCTAGAATTGTTTGTTTGAATAAACTATTGGTTTGGGTGAATTGTTGTTTGATAGATAGTGTATGTTTGGTATGGATGCTTGGATTGTTGAAATGAAATAATTTTTTTTGGGTTATCTTTGTTTTAAATTTCGGGGACAAAATTCTTTTAAGGGGGAGGTGTAACGACCCAGAATTTTGGTCGTTAAATTTTGAACATTTAATTCATTTTAAATGTTGAATGTGAACTATAATTTGATTTTGAATAAGAAGATTTTGGTTAAATTAATGAAATTAGTTAAATTTCAAATATGGAAATTCAATTGGATTTGAATAATAAAAATTAAATATTTGGTATTGGGATAATTTGTGAATCTGGATGTAAATGGTTATGAAAATGGTTCCTAAGGTTTATTTTAAGTTTAATTTGATTTGAATTCTAATATGGAACCTTTGGATCGAATCAAAAGTCGATAAGTTAAATTTGGAATTTTATATTAATTAAATAATGGAATTTAATATTATGACAATGCAAATAATCAGATTTTGATTCGAAATGAATCAGAATGATTTCTAGTGTGAATGCAATTTCTATATGATTTATAATAAAGTTAGTAAAATTTAAAAAATGAAATTTTAAGTGATTTCGACGATTTTGGAAATCGCTCGAATTAATCGACGTCGGGGCACAGTCTCGGAATTCGACGAAACCAGTTCCGTTGGATCCATAATAGTGTATTATTATCGGATTTCAATTTTCATAGCATTTGAAATTGCCATTTGCTCGTACGGGCGAGAAACATGTGGGAATTAAAATCGATAATTTAATATTTAAACTCGATTCAAAAAGTTGTCTTCCAGATACTACCAAATTAGCTTCCGAAACACGTTCCATTGTGTTCGGAATACGGGTAAAACCCAATAAACGCCCGGCGGCATGTCTAATTCGGAGTTCGTTCGAAATCTTGAATTTGGTGGAAATTAATAATAAAATATTATATTAAGTCGTTTATATATATTCACGTTTTAACTAAACCCTAGCAGAGAATTGAGCCGCCGCCTTCATTAGTTTCAATGGCCATAACCCTTCGATCTTCTACCTCAAATCTCTCCAAATCCACTCGTTTATTTCACAATCCTCTAACTAGAGAATCGAAGAACTAGTCGAGCTCTCCGAAGTGGACGATCATGATCAAGTTTAGTGAGTCGACGGGGTGGCAGTTTGGGTTCAAACATCTTGAGTTCGTGCACAGATATCAAGGCGGTGGTGGCGATTGGCGACGTCGGTCTTTGCTCAAGGGTCGAGGGGATGTAGGCGCGCACGTCGGTGGTCCCTGATCGATCTCTCAATGATCGAGGGGAGTGCGACTCGATGGAGTAGCGGCGTGGGATGTGGGTTCTTCGTTCTGGTAGTCTTCGTGAAGAAGGATAGGAATGGACGATTTTTCCTTTGTTCAGTTTGAGCGGCCGATGGTATTTAATAAAAAGATTTTAGTTTAAATTATATTTAAAATCTTTAAAACTGAATATCTTTTGCTTGCATAGTTGGATTTCGACGAAATTGGCGGCGCTGGAACCGCAGCGAGGAGATCTATGCTGCAGTTCAGATCTGAGATCGATTGGAGTTCGTGAAGATTTTAGGTTAAATCGAAGATGCTCGATTTAATTTAAAATTGGAACGGCTCAACGTTTAAACTCAAGGTGAGTTAATCTCACTCACATCTGGAATGCTAGTTGGTTTTAAATAGCTAATATTTAAATGATTTATTGATTGGTTGAATATGAAAATTATTATCAGATTTGATCGATATTTATTTGTTGTGTTAACATCTGTGGATGCAGGGAGACAGGTTGGAGGGATCCAACTGGATTCCTCAAAATTATTTAGATTTTTCTAATAATTCAGCGATATGATTATTTGATATCCTATGATGAATTGTATTGATAATTGGAATAATGGTTGCGACGGTTTGCTTTTAAATATTTCGGTATACTGAGTTATCAAAATCTATAGAATTGGATTTTTGAAAGGGAAATAAAAGAGTGAATTTTTAAGTAAAATAATTATAGAAAATTTGAATAAATTTAAGAGTGAATTGGAAAAGAATAAAAGTGATTTTAAAGTCCTAATAAAGTCCAAGTATGGAAGGGGATTTTAAATAAACGGAGAAAAAAATGAATTTTTAAAATTAAGTGATATTAAAGGAATAAAAGATTTATTTTAAAATTCAGAATTTAAATGGTCTAGGATGCAATAAAAGGAATTTTTATGAAATTGGTATTTCCAGTCTAAAATCATAACAAAGAAGTTAAATCTGGAATTTATGAAATTACTGGATTTTGAAATAAAATTTAGTAAGGTAGTTTATTTTAAAACGGAGTAAATTTTGAAAATCAATTTGAAAATCAATTTGAAAATTGATTAAGAGTTTGAAATCGGGATTTTAAAAGGAAGTTAACACTTTGAAACTTATAAACTGGGTTATAAAGAGAAGTAATATATTAGTGGATATGTGTAAGAATAAATACATGGTGCGAATTTATTAAAGCAATGAGTAAATTTGTTTAAAAATAAATAGTGATTTATTTTTAGAAGATGTGGAAGAGAAGCGTATTTCCCTGGATAGCCAAGTACGTTTTCAAAGCAAATTTTTAAGTACAAATTAAATGTTTTAAAGTTGTTTAGAAGTATGTTTAGAAAATTTATTAAATTTTAATGTTTAAATTTTAAAGTAAGTATTTTCAACTTTATTTTAGTAGTAATTATTTAAAGGTGACTTGGTATTATGTTTTTTTTTAAAAGATAAAAATTTATTTTATGTTTTATAAAGTAGTTTATTTTAAATATTCTTAAAGTATATATTTTCAATAAAGTATTAAATTGGTTTTTTTATATTTAAATGTAATAGTATATTTTATAGTATAGTGTTTTAAAATTGTTTTAAAATCTAGAATGTTAGGACTTGGTTGTTTTCAGTGGAAATAGAAAATATTTGAGGAATTTATTCCGTGTCAAAAGGGTGGTTTGAAACTGTTTTCAAAAAGGGTTGAAATGGAAATATATCTTGCGAATATATTTGAGGATAATAAATAATTTGAGAAATTATTTATGTTTGATGGTTGTTTGTGAATGTTATTCGATAGTTAAATAACCAACTATCAGTATTGGCCAATGCGCCGATCGTTTCGAGGAGACTCGGATCAGGATTAAATCCTCGAAAATCACTTCGATCCGGTTTGTACGTTTTCGTGGGGAAAACGAGTTCAAAGTCGAAGATGGAGCAGTGAAGTGCAAGGGCTAGTCGCTACAAATCCTGAGGATGATTCCAAAATGGATGTAGTAGAAGTAATGCCTTCGGTTTCGTTCGGACCCGGAACGGACTTGTATGGATGAATGCTTTCAGAACATCGTCAGGAGGACGATGAGCATTCTTAGAGATGTGTTCTAAAAAGGTAACGCTTAGCCTCAAGCCTCATCAACCGGGAATGACTGAAAATTAGGGGATATGCAGCAAGGCTAAGTGGGTAGCACTCATTAGGGTGAGGTCATCCCTGTCTAGATGTCCCTTTTATTCGGCTTAGTGGTGCGGTTGCTGATCCCAACCGTGGGGTGATCTTACTTAGGATTATCCAGTAAGGGGTAGTCCCGGTCTGTATTGCAGGGGATTTAGGGCGGATCCTAGGTACGCTGATCTAGACCAGGTACTATGGCAGGTGGTGCCCCAGTGCCTAGTCATTAGTTAGAAATCCATTCTCGCTACGCCCCTGTACGGTTTTGATTGTGCCCAACTATTGCTCAAACATGAGATGCAAGCATTTCAGCTAGATTCTATTTTACTTTCTATAGACACTATTATAATATCATATGGATTTGATAACAAATGTTTTAACTATCGTATGGTAAAAACCTGACATGTTTATTTGTGGCGTGGTCTTACGAGATGCTTTTGATTTCAAAGGATTTCGAAACTTTAATAATCAATTGGGTGTATTTTTCTCACGCTGGTATTCCAGACCGACTCGGGTGTTATTTTATTATAATTCTCGGGTCAGACCGAGTATTCTCGATTACACGAAAGGTTGCTGCGGAGCTCAGGAGAGGAGTTGGAGTCCGAAACGTATTACCGTATTTGTTTTTATCTACTGTTTTGATTGTTTGAAATTGTCAGGCTGGTAATTGTTGTTTGTTTGTGATACTCTGATGATGTAATATACAAAATAGATATAGTTTTCATTTTGTGCAAAGATCTGTTATTGACTATTATATTTTGTTCCGCTGCAATTGTGAGATTCTGTTATTGTTTAGTTCCTTCTTTCTTCTATCTTCCTTCTTTTCCCTCAACTATCTGTCTTTTCCGACACTCGATCGTCGGCAGATTATACTGTGGCGTATTTTGTGTCAATTTTCGAGGTTCGAGAAGGGCGGGTCGTCACACGTGGTATCAGAGCTTAGGTTGGCGACAACCTTGACTCTGGTGGGGAAATTACTCATTAAACAGTGTCAATAGTACTCTATAATGAGTTGAGTGTAGTAATAGCTATGAGCGCATACTTGTTAGTGAATATAAGAACTGTTTTTATGCTGTGTTGACTTATCAGTTGAGTGTTTATGAATTCTGGTCGGTTCGGGAAGTACAACCGTATCGATAGGGGTTTTTAGACTCTTAAACAAGATAAACCGACATGGTATTGTTTTTAAAGTGGGTAAATGAAATAATTTTACCCAAAATTATATTTTGATATAAAAAGAATAATTTTCTGAAATTGTTATATATATTTGGATGTTTGGTCGTTAATATTATAATCAAATATAAGAGTCTAAAATTTGAAATGGTTTATAACCAAATAGAATTATCTAAGTATGTTTAAATAAAAAGGAGTATAACTAAAATTTGTTTTAAACCGGAATTTAAATCCCGGAAATTGTGAAAAGTGTTTAATGAATTTAAACAAAAAGTTTGGGAATTTAAAATATTAGGAATGTTTTAAATGTTTTCCAAAGTGTTTGAAGGCAATGATGGAGTATTGTTTTGGGAAATATTTTTGAACGGAAATTGTTTTGAAAGGTATTTGTGGTATTAAGGAAGCACTGAACTCACTTCAGTCGCTGGAAAATAATCCTGATGATGATGGCCACATCATTAGAATTCATTTTCGAGTTTCTAAAGTGATGAATTGCTACTGTGGTGATTGGTTATGATATTTGTTTGGACTAGTTGGGTATACAAGTGGTTTTAGAAATTTCAAAGGGGAAATTTGTTTTGGTAAAAACAAGTTGTTTTGGAATCCGGAGATTTGATTTGATACACAAAGTGGGTATGTGTTGATTATTATTTCAAAATGGTTTTGAATTAAAACTGAGCAATAGAATTCTGGGAATTTTATTTAAAAATGTAAAAGATAAAAATGAATCAACTATTGAACCTATTAAGTGAAGTTGATTTAAATAAGAAGGGAAAATGAAATTTTAATCCTGGAATTAAAATTTAATTTGAGTGAATGAAAGTGAATAAAATATATTTGAATTTAACTGGAGATAAGTTAAATAAAATTGAAATTGAGATCGAATTAAAGTGGATAAAGTTGAAATGTAAAATGACTATGTAATTTGGAGTTATAATTGCGTAATGAATTTGTACCCATAAGCTATTAAGTGTTATACTTATAATCTGAAATTGTGGATTAAAATTTGTGTAATGAAAATTTATACCCTTAAGAATTCAGTGATACATATATATAATTCGGAATTGTGATTTTAAGATGAAAATGGACTCAAATGAGCAATATAAGCTTTTAAGTAAATAAGTTGGTGAACTTAAGAATAGGAAATGAAATTATAAAACCAAAACAAAATGGTTGGAATTTTATGGGAAATTCAAAATTTAAATCCTAAATGAATTATAGAGTGAGATAAGGCAAAGTGAAATATAAAAGGATGAATGGACTTAGGTTACTAGATAAGTTTTAAAACTTATATATTAGAAAGTAAAAATTTAAATTGAATGGAGAAATAAAATTGGATCGAATTGGATTTAACTTAAATTTAAAAAGGAATTGAGTTGAATTTGAATTAAATTAAAATCAAACTTCAGTGTTTAATGATTAATAATGAATGGAATTAAATTCTTATTTAAAATAGTAAAGGAAATGGTATGAATTTAAGTTGGCTAAATAAAATTTAGTTGAACTTGAATTAAATTGGTAAAGGATTGAATGAAAAGAAAATTTAATTTATTTGAAATGATATTGGATGAATTAAATTCTTAGTCAAATAAATTAAAAAAGAATTGTTTGGAAATGAATTTAGCATAAGCTAAATTAAATGGAAATTGTATTGGAACGAATAAAATTTTGGTAACTTGCTAAAAATTTGAAAGGCAAAATAAAACCCAGTTCTAGTTTAGAATAATTGGAATGGTCATGTTATTAACAAATTCAGAAATGAATTAAGATGGTGAATAAAGAAAATTTAAAATGGATTGAGTAAATAAACCTATTGGATTAGAATTTGTAAATGGATTAGATTTTGATTGAATGAGAATCAAATTAAAATGAAATAAGTTTGATGTAAGAAAAAAAGGGGATGTGATGGAGTTGTAATAACATAAGAAATTTTGAAGTGGTTATTGCCGAGCTTATGTAATAGACTTGAATGAACCTGTATGGATTATGAAATTGAAATGAAGTAAGAATGTTTGGATTGAATAATTCCGAATAGAGTAAAAATTAATATAAATTTAAGTTGGAATTAATTTAAAATGACTTTAAGCTTAAGTCATGGTTATTTCCATGAATAATATCAAAATGTGCATAGAAATTTGTCGTTGGACATAAAAGAAAGCAAGTGAATTAAAAGAAGTAAATAAAGTTGGTTTTTGAATATATTGGAATGAGATGGAATTTAATTTAGTGGATTTTCATATAAATGTAAATGAATTATAAAAGAGATGCAAATAAATCAAATTGAAAATAAAATTGATTGTGGATCAATTTGGAATTGCAAAGATGTAAACTTATATAAGTAGGCACATATTGATCATATTAAAGCGATTTTGAGTTGGTCGTGATAAATATGAATTGAATGTAGTAAACTTGATTGTATATCATTCGAGTGGAATAAAATGAAGTTTAGATTGTTAGGAAAATTAAATAGTGTTGAAAACTTGTGATTACTATAAAGATGGTACTTGTAGGATTATGGAAATTTGTTGTTTGGTCTATGTAATTGTTGCATTTGGCTAAGATTAATGAATAGAAGGTTGTCAAAATCTCATACTATCGAAAACTTATGTGCTTGTTTGAGTAAGTAGAGGTACGGAAGGCAATCGATAGAGCTGGAGCGCGTAAATGCAATATAAATTAGCCGTTTGTTTTTAAATACTAATCTATGGTACGCCTACGCAATAAAATTTGAAAAATGATATATATATATATATATATATATATATATATATTGTGGTATATTTTGTTTTCCGACAACGTGGGTCGATGTATATATATTTACATCTATTGTGATATTGTGAAACGCTCTCCGTACAAAGGAGATACTGTCAAAAATTTTCTAAAATTTTGGGAGATAGAAAATTTTTGAGGATTTTGAAAATTGTGAGTTAACAAAAAAAGGTCGATTTTTGAAGTGATGTTCAAACATAACTCTTGAGTTAAAAATGAAGCATATGGTTTTGGAATTGAGTTAAAAAATTTGGGTGAGGTGAATGTAAGTTTTTAACTAAGTAAGTATGGGTAAGTAAATGAGTTTAGTAGCATATTTCATACCTTAGCAAATTTCGAGGACGAAATTTTTATAAGGGGGGAGGAATGTAACGACCCAGAATTTTGGTCATTGGATTTTGAACATTTAATTCATTTTAAATGTTGAATGTGAACTATAATTTGATTTTGAATAAGAAGATTTTGGTTAAATTAATGAAATTAGTTAAATTCCAAATATGGAAATTCAATTGGATTTGAATAATAAAAATTAAATATTTGGAATTGGGATAATTTGTGAATCTGGATGTAAATGGTTATGAAAATGGTTCCTAAGGTTTATTTTAAGTCTAATTTGATTTGAATTCTAATATAGAACCTTTGAATGGAATCAAAAGTCGATAAGTTAAATTTGAAATTTTATATTAATAAAATAATGGAATTTAATATTATGATAATGCAAATAATCAGATTTTGATTCGAAATGAATCACAATGATTTCTAACGTGAATGTAAATTCTATGATTTATAATAGAGTTAGTAAAGTTTTAAAAGTGAAATTTTACGTGATTTCGACGATTTTGGAAATCGCTCGAATTAATCGACGGGTTAAAACAGCCTTCCGGGGCACAGTCTCCGAATTCAAAGACACGAGTTCCATTGGATCCATAATAGTGTATTATTATCAATTTTCATAGCGTTTGGAATTGCCGTTTGATCGTACAGGCATGAAAAGCGCGGGAATTAAAATCGATAATTTAATATTTAAACTCGATTCAAAACGCTATCTTCCACATACGACCAAATTAGCTTCCGAAACACGTTCCATTGTGTTCGGAATACGGGTAAAACCCTATAAACGCCCGGTGGCATGTCTGATTCGGAGTTCGTTCGAAATCTTGAATTTGGTGGAAATTAATAATAAAATACTATATTAAATCATTTATATATATTCACGTTTTAACTAAACCCTAACAGAGAATTGAGCCGCCGTCTCCATTAGTTTCAATGGTCATAACCCTCCGATCTTATACCTCAAATCTCTCCAAATCCACTCGTTTATTTCACAATCCTCCAACTAGAGAATCGAAGAACTAGTCGAGCTCTGCGAAGTGGATGGTCATGATCGAGTTTAGTGAATCGACGGGGTGGCTGTTTGGGTTCAAACGTCTCGAGTTCATGCACAGATTTCGAGGCGGTGGTGGCGATTGGAGGCGTCGGTCTTTGCTCAAGGGTCGAGGGGATGTAGGCACGCATGTTGGTGGTCCCTGATCGATCTCGCGATGATCGAGGGGAGTGCGGCTCGATGGAGTAGCGGCGTGGGATGTGGGTTCTTTGTTCTAGTAGTGTTCGTGAAGAAGGATAGGAACAGATAATTTTTCCTTTGTTCGATTTGAACAACCGATGGTATTTAAAAATAAATAAAAAGATTTTAGTTTGAATTATATTTGAAATCTTTAAAACTAAATATCTTTTGCTTGCATAGTCGGATTTCGACGAAATTGGCGGCGCTGGAACCGCAGCGAGGAGATCTATGATGCATTTCAGATCTGAGATAGATTGGAGTTCGTGAAGACTTTAGGTTAAATCGAAGACGCTCGATTTAATTTAAAATTGGAACGACTCAACGTTTAAACTCAAGGTGAGTTAATCTCACTCACATCTGGAATGCTAGTTAGTTTTAAATAGCTAATATTTAAATGATTGATTGATTGGTTGAATATGAAAATTATTATCAGATTTGATCGATATTTATTTGTTGTGTTAGCATCTGTGGATGTAGGGAGACAGGTTGGAGGGATCCAATTGGATTCCTCAAAATTATTTAGATTTTTCTAATAATTCTACGATATGATTATTTGATATCCTGTGATGAATTGTATTGATAATTGGAATAATGGTTGCTATGTTTGCTTTTAAATATTTCGGTATACTGAGTTATCAAAATCTATAGAATTGGATTTTTGAAAGGGAATAAAAGAATGAATTTTTAAGTAAAATAATTATGAAAAATTGAATAAATTTAAGAATGAATTGGAAAAGAATAAAAGGATTTTAAAATCCTAATAAATAAATTCCGAGTATGGAAGGGGATTTTAAATAAACGGAGAAAAAATGAATTTTTAAACTTAAGTGATATTAAAGGAATAAAAGATTTATTTTGAAATTTATAATCTAAATGTTTTAGGATGCAATAAAAGGAATTTTTATGAAATTGGTATTTCCAGTCTAAAATCATAACAAAGAAGTTCAATCCGGAATTTATGAAATTAATGGATTTTGAAATAAAATTTAGTAAGTAAGGGAGTTTATTTTAAAATGGAGTAAATTTTGAAAATCAATTTGAAAATTGATGAAGAGTTTGAAACCGGGATTTTAAAAGGAAGTTAAGACTTTGAAACTTATAAACTGGGCTATAAAGAGAAGTAATATGTCAGTGGATATTTGAAAGAATAAATTCACGGTGGGAATTTATGAAAGCAATGAGTAAATTTGTTTAAAAATAAATAGTGATTTATTTTTAAAAGACGTGGAAGAGAAGTTTATTTTTCTGGATAGCCAAGTACGTTTTCAATGCAAACTTTTAAGTATAAATTAAAAGTTTTAAAGTTGTTTAAAAGTATGTTTAGAAAATTTATTATATTTTAATGTTTAAATTTTAAAGTAAGTATTTTCAACTTTATTTTAGTAGTAATTATTTGAAGGTGACTTGGTATTATGTTTTTTTTAAAAAGATAAAATTTAATTTTATGTTTTATAAAGTAATTTATTTTAAATATTCTTAAAGTATATATTTTTAATAAAGTATTAAAGTGGTTTTTAAATTTAAACGTTAAAGTACATTTTATAGTATAGTGTTTTAAAATTGTTTTAAAATCTAGAATGTTTGGACTTGGTTGTTTTCAGTGGAAATAGAAAATATTTGAGGAATTTATTCCGTGCAAAAGGGTGGTTTGAACTGTTTTCAAAAAGGGTTGAAATGGAAATATATCTTGCGAAGATATTTTGAGGATAATAAATAATTTGGGAAATTATTTATGTTTGATAGTTGTTTGTAAATGTTATTTGATAGTTAAATAACGACTATCAATATTGACCAATGCGCTGATCGTTTCGAAGAGACCGGGATCAGGATTAAATTCTCGAACACCACTTCGATCCGGTTTGTACGTTTTCGTGGGGAAAACGGGTTCGGAGTCGAAGATGTGGCAGTGAAGTGCAAGGGCTAGTCGCTATTAATCCTGAGGATGATTCCAAAATGGATGTAGTAGGAGTAGCGCCTTCGGTTCCGCTTGGACTAGGAACGGACTTGTATGGATGAATGCTTTCAGAACATCATCAGGAGGACAATGAGCATTCTAAGAGATGTGTTCTAAAAAGATAACGCTTAGCCTTAAGCCTCATCAACTGGGAATGACTAAAAATCAGGGAATATGCAGCAAGGCTAAGCGGGTAGCACCTATTAGGGTGAGGTCTATCCCTGTCTAGATGTCCCTTTTGTTCGGCTTAGTAGTGCGGTTGCTGATCCCAACCGTGGGGTGATCTACACGGGATTATCCAGTAAGGGGTAGTCCCGCTCTTGTGTTGCATGGGATTTTGGGCGGATCCTAGGTATGCTGATCTAGACCACGTACTGTGACAGGTGGTACCCTAGTGCCTAGTCATTAGTTAGAAATCCATTCTCGCTACGCCCCTGTGCGGTTTTGATTGTGCCCAACTATTGCTCAAACGTAAGATGCAAGCATTTCAGCTAGATTCTATTTTACTTTCTATAGACACTATTATAATATCATACGGATTTGATAAGAAATGTTTTAGCTATCGTAAGGTAAAAACCCGACATGTTTATTTGTGGCGTGGTCTTACGAGATGCTTTTGATTTCAAAGGATTTTGAAACTTTAATAATCAATTTGGGTGTATTTTTCTCACGCTGGTATCTAATAATCAAACAATAATTTACAATGTGATGATTTTAAATATAGTTATAAATGAATTTTAAAACAGAATTATTATTTTTGAGTTAATAAGGTGTTTGTTTATATATATAATTGAGATTGATTTTAAAAATAGTTTGTTTAGATAAAGTTATTATTTTCAAATTTAATTTGTGTTTGTTTAAAATTAATATATATATATATATATTTGAATTGATTTTAAATTAGATTTTAAAGTTGAAATTGAATTTGAATTTAGATTTAAATTTGAATTTAAATGCATATATATCTTGAAAATATTTGGATATATAAAATATATGAATAAGTTTTTATTTAAAATAAGATTTGTTTTCCTTAAGAAATATTATTTATATAAATTTGGAAAAAATTGTTTATTTAATAGTAAATAGATGCAAAAGGTTTATATTAACATTTTAAAATAAATTATATATATTATATATGATTTTATTTAAATTATAATTGGTTTATATTCTATTTTCATTTAAAGGTTTTATTTATATAAAATTTAAGAAAGCATTTATTATTTTACAAAGGTATTTATTAATTAGGAAAATTAATTTAAATTTTTTTAAAATCTTTTAATATATAAAAATGGTATAATTACAAGTGTTGATTTATTAGAGCTTGTAAATACTTGTGTTGTTTAATTAAAGAATGGTAATGACAAATGTTACAAAGTGTGCAAGTGTCATAATTAATTTTTATTTTCTTTAATTCTAAAATAAATCCTGATTCACATTTGATGAAATCTCATCTCCTCTCTTTTATTTATTTTCTTATCTTCTCACTTCTAAAGAAACTAAACCATGTCAAACTATTTTTTTCCAAAAATAGAAAATTTCTCAAACCAAAATCTATAAGCCAAACCCTGCCACATTTTTCAAATCACAGATCAAATGCAAACCCGTAACCTTCTCAAATAAGCAAGCAAATCTGAAAATCAAATAATTCAACCCTGTAAATCATTTGTCTCAAACTTGTAACCATTTTCAACCAAAATTCACCTCTGTTTCAAATCTTTTTCAAAATCAAAAGCCTGGGGTGTTAAGCCCGAAACCCTTTTTCAACTCTGAAGCTTCATCCCAAAATCTGTAATCTTTTCAAAGCCTGTAAACATTCAAATGCAAATCAATACTCAAGCCTGCAGCAGATTTTCAAAGCAACCTGAAATCAAAACCTATGATAAAGGCAATTTTCAAATGGAACATGAACAAATCAAAATCTTGAATCAGCAACATCAAGTTTTTGCAGTGTGTTAATCAAAGCAGTAGCTAAAGCAATTCAAAGCTTCCAGTCTCAAAATCTAAGCAATGTAGTTTTCAAAGCTTCCCAGTTAAATCAAGCCTCTGCCTTTTTATCTGTGAGTAAACCTTTTTAAAATTTAAATCTAAGTAAATAGTCATTTGTTTGCTTGTGAAGTCTGAGATGAATGATGCTTTGTTGTGCATATATATGAGTTATCTCTGTGTTTATGAGTGTTGTAAGTGAGCATGCCTGTTGTATTTAATCATCTCTGTTCTTGGTTCAGAAAATAAAAATTTTGCTCAAAAATCCAAAATCTACTCACCTGATCTTTGTTAGGCTTAGGGATTCAAACATTATATGTTTGTTTAATCATAAATTTAAGTTTAAAATTTATTTCAAGCAATATAGGTTTGAAATATTTCCGGAAACAAGATAGAATAGAAGAAAATTTTAAATGTATATTAAAATCCATCACCATGGATTTATGATTCATATTTATAACTTGAATCTATATTGAAAATGAGGATTTTTAAAACTTAAATCATAATTTTTAATATTGAATTGGATGAGCAATTTAAAGATGATTGTAATTGGGTTTATGAGCATTTGCTGATGGCCAAAAGGTCTAGGGTGATCGGGAATTGGGCTAGAGGTAGGGGAAGGTATGGGAAGTACGGAAAAAATGGCAAGGAGGTGGATAATCCACCGTGGCATTGGCGGTGTGGCGATCTAGTTTTAAACCGTAGATATGGTCGAGTCTGGAAACTGTATCACTGCTTTACCTTTGGGCGATCGAGTGGCTTGGGATTATGGGAAGTGGAAGCATGGGGTGTCGGCATGGCGAGGCCGGAGTTGCAGCAGCTTCGATGATCGGAGACGTGGATGCGAGCTATTTTTCTGGTAAGGGTTATGGTTTTGATTGAATCTATGATGCTCGATTTTGATCTCGAGCCTGTGATGGTGTTTGGATGATTGGAGATTGATGCAGGGATGATGGTCGTTGTGATGAAGTTTACGGCGATGGTCACTGTCATCGCAGGCAGTTGTGCAGGTGCACAGCCACAGGGGTGTTTGGTGACTATTGATGGTTGGGTTTCGACTCGAAGAATATTTCGGGTGTTTGGGAAAGTGGCTCGAGTATAAACTCAAGTAGATTCGTGTGTTTAGCCTACAGGGTTTTAATTTTAAAACTTAAAAATAAATCTAAGTTTTGTAAATAAAGGGTAGAAAAGATGGTTTACTCAGGGCTAGACCCGAGGGGTCTTCGGGTTTGACCCAAAGTAAAGGTGATGAGCAGTTTTTAAAATGTTTTAAAATCAATTTGATTTTTTTGAAATTTAAATTTAAATCTAGTTTAAAATTTCTTGTTTAAACTTACTCTTTTTATAATTCTTTTCTTTAACTATTGATTAAGAAGTTTTAAAATTTGTTTAATTTAAATTTTGTAAAATTTAAAGTGATTTTAAAACTTAATTTAAAATGAAAGTTTAAGATTTTTATAAAATTAAGTTTTAAAATACAAAATGAAATTAGTTTTTAAAATTTCTACTTGATAATGTTTTAAGTTATTTTAAGGAAGATAAGTTTTGTTAACCTTAAAATTATCAAGTTAAATGATTATTTTATTTCAAATCTTAATTAATGATCTAATTTAGTAAAGGTAGTTATAATGATAAAATGTTTTAAAAATGATAATGGTAATAAGGCAATAATAAGATAAAGTTTTATCTTAAGACAATTAAGGTTAATGCCTTGATATTAATTAAGTTGATTGAGAAATTTGAGTAAATTACTTAATTTAATTAATACATGATAAGGGACTAATTAAGTAATTAATTAAGAATAATTGATTGATTTAATTAATTGATGATTAAGAATTAATCATTTAATGGTTATAAGTTAATTAACTAAAGGTTAATTAATTTGTAATTAAGAATTATTAATTAGATAACTAAGATTGGTTAATTGATGATTAGGACTTAATTAATTGAGTAATTAAGTTGTAATTGAGAATTAATTAATCCAGTATTCAGATTGATTAATTAAGTAATTAGAGAGTAGTTAATTAAGTAATTAAAGGTTACTTAACTCGTAATTAAGAAGTATTTAATTTGTAATTAAGTTTTATTAATTAATAATTAGGTTTTATTAATGAATACTTAAAGGATGATTAATCTATAATTAATCAAAGGGTAATCAAAGATTAAACAAAGGTAATTAAGGATTAATGAAATGGTAATTAAGGGTTGATTAATTGGTAATTACAGATTAACTAATTTGTTTATAATTAATTAATGATTGGTTAAAGCAGGATTAGGTGATTAATTCTTAAGTAATTAATTTAACTTAAGTTGATTAAATTAATTATAACATGGATTAATAATTCTTGTTTGTGTATGATTGTTTGTGGATGATTGTTTGTGTAGAATATCTGAATTGGATGATATCCATTGGATGATATGCTGTGATATTCTGTGGTGTGATATTGGATATATCAGTGATAAATGTATGATATTTATCTGTGTTGAATGCTGTGTGAATTCAAGTATTGAATTGAATTAAATTGAATTATTTAACCTTAAACAACTTGGTCTTTAAGATACGTTTGGATTTCGATGAGACTGGGATCGGGTATCGAATTTTGATTATCTGAAAACCACATCGATCCAAGTTAAACATTAGGTCGTGATTTCAAGTGAAGATCAAGTTGAAGACTCGAAGTGTAAGAACTATTTGTCGTTAAAACTCTGAGGGTGATTCCAATACAAGTATAACGAAGATAGTGCTTTCAGGTTCAAGATGGTGTTTAAGAGTGCAAGGGTTATTGTCGTTAACTCTCAGGGTGATTCCAAAAATGAGTGTAATGAAATAATGCCTTCGGTTTCGTTCGAACTCGGAACAAACTTCTATGGATTGAATGCTTTCAGCACATCGTCAGGTGGACGATGAGCATTCCAAGATAGATGCGTTCTATAAAGGTAATCATAGCCTCAAGCCTCATCAACCGGGAATGGCTAAAATGAGGGAGATGCAGCAAGGCTAAGTGAGTCGCGCTCAAGTAGGACAAGAGCTTCCCCTGTCTAGATGTCACTTTTTATTCGGCTGTGTGGGCAGTTGGTCTGCAGCCAACTGTGGGGTTGTCTTGTTCGGGACTGTTCAGTAAGGAATGGTTCCGGCCTTGTGTTGTAGGGGGTTGGAAGTGATCCTCGGTACGTTGATCTAGGCCACGTACTGTGATGGGCGGTACCCCAATAGCCCTGCCATTGATGGAAACTCATTCTTCCTACGTGCCTTTGCAGTTTTGATTGTATAACCCACTTTGTGGCTAGTATGCTGAAATTTAATCATGTAATAATTTCAGCTAATTCTTATTTATTTGAAAACCATAGATCCTATTATAATATTTCTAGATTTCCTATCAAATATTTTGTTTAGCGTAAGGTAAAAACTTACCCATGTTTATGTGTAGGAAGTCTTACGTGATACCTTTATTTTCAAATGATTTTAAAAGTTAAACAACTTTAAACCGTTTACTCACACCATACCCATGTCTGACCTGGAGTTTATTTCTGTTTTTCTTAAACTCTTAGGTACTCAAATTTTTATGAGTAGCCAAGTGATCAGGTTTTGCTTGACGAATATTGGATAGCTTGGAGCAGGAGTCCAGACGTAGCTATATCTATCTGTTTTCGCTGTGGTGTCTTTATCTGTTATATCTTGGTTGTAATGGATTAGACAGAACTTTATAACTGTCTAATTTGAAATGTTGTTGTAATATGAGTAACTCTGATGTAAATGACTATGTAATATCAATGTTATATATTATATTTTGTTCCGTTTTCGCTGTGAGATTCTGATATTGTTAAGTTCTTTCTTCTTTCTATTCTATTTCTACCTCTTTCTTTCTTATTGACGATGCGTATTTCTATGGAATGAAAGGCGGGTCGTCATAACTAAATCCGATCGCTCACTCAATCAAAAATTTCATTTTCGAACTAGTATCCTTCATCCGATTTTCTAATGCGGACTCAGATCTGGTTTCTTGATCAGAAACCTTCATTCTCCTTGCATAGACATATATTATGATAGAGAATACCCAGAATCTATCAAAAATCCATATCCAGAGCTCGCCGTCAAAAATCGAGTGAACAATTGTGACGACCCGGAATTTTTGAGTATTTGAAATGGGAATATTTAATTAATTTTAAATATTCGAAAGTTAATTTTTAACTTTAATTTCAAATATCTTTATTTATTGGATAATTAATTAATTGAATTTAATTATCAGAAATTAGGTAAAATGTTAAATCTGAAATTTTAAGCCTGTTAAAAATAATTTGAGGGCTTGTAAAATTTATATCGGTAATAATAAAGATAATAGAAGTTGTAAAATTGAACTTAACACTGATTTGTTTAGTTTTAAAATTTTATCGTTTAAATTGAATTTAAAAATAGCCTTCCGAGGCACAGTCTCGGAATTTGACAAAACCAGTTCCATTGGGTCCGGAATATTAAATTATTACTGGATTTCAAATTTCGTAGCCTTCGGAATTATTATGTGATCGTACGAGAATAAAACGTCCAGACAGTAATTATCAAATTTAATTTAAATATCTCTATCAATCTAATCACAGCTGACTTCCTTTCATATCCGTGTTCCTTCTTTTAACGGCAGCACACAAACATCTTCTGCATCACGTACCCCTTCCTTTCCGTAGAAGCTTTATATCGAGATGCTTCATTATCGTTCAAACATAAAAATCAAACAAAAGCAATAATGGCCGCTTGTTTTCAGTTCGAACCGAGGTCCCCTCTCTT
This sequence comes from Allium cepa, assembly GCA_030765085.1. Taxonomy (NCBI): domain Eukaryota; kingdom Viridiplantae; phylum Streptophyta; class Magnoliopsida; order Asparagales; family Amaryllidaceae; genus Allium; species Allium cepa. The sequence continues at coordinate 887,885,640 of CM060937.1, read as the reverse complement.
CAATTTGAACCTTTTTCGAAAACATAGCCGAGTTCTTCGTTCCAAATAAAAATGGTGGCCGACTCCTCCTTTCTCCTCTTCAGCCCTAAATCTCGTTTCTAATAAAAAAAAAAAAAAATTTTGCGACTGAAATCGCGACCCAGTAGGCGATCTTGTTCGCGAGCGACAGTCGACTGGAGGGATTACTCGCGATAGTAAATGGTGAGGGGTTCGTTCGGTTGACCTGGGGTTTGCGATGGGTCACGATCTGAACGCGTATGCGTGGGGTGGCTAACGCGAGAAGTCCCTGTCGCGTGGGGGTAGCTGCGAGGGCGGAGAGAAGATTCGATTGAAGGGGGGGTTGTGGCGGCTGATAGGATTGATGGTTCTGGTAGGGGACTCGTGTAGGCCTGGGCAGTAAGTTGTGGTCGAGGTGGGTTTTTCGTTTTCTTTTATTTGTTAATTTTTGATTAATAGATGCTGGCATAAACTTCTTTATATTAAGGTATTACATATTCTGTTAATAGATAAAAATGATTTACAATGAGGTATTATTAGCTTAATATATACAAATAGGTTTAAGAGAAAAGAATATACATAGGGAATAAGATTTTAGGAAAGGAAAAGAAAAAAATATATATTAATTACAGTAAGTGGATTACTGTTGTTTACAGAAATAGAAAACAAATATATATAAAATATGCATACATACTTTTATTTACTGGTTTAAATTGAAGTAAGGTATTTGGTGAAAAATAATAATATGTTGAGATAACTTGTTTAATTTATTTTAGTTACTAAAAAGTTTTAAGGGAAGTTAGGTTATAACTAAAGCTATTTGCTAATTAAAATTCAAAACGGAGAATAATTGCTTCGATGAGTTCAAATATTAATAAAATCATAATATGTTTATTCAAGGTCAATAATCGTGAAATCAAGTCAAGACTGGATCAGATTGCAAAGTAAAAGGTGAGTTAATCTCACTCAGTAAATTTTTATTTAAATTTAAATAGTTAAATTTAAATAATTGATTGAATGCTTGTTTGGATTGATTGGATAGTATATATAGTAGTATATATATACCAATATATATATTGGAATATGTATATATTGGAATTGTTGATTTCCCGCATTTTTATAGCGGATGAGACCCTATGCGCCGCATAATAGCGGATAATATTATTTAATCCCATATACCGCGATATTCCACCTCGAAGTGGAATTGGTATTGTGCTAACATCTGTGGACGCAGGGAAACAGGTTGGAGGGATCCAACTGGATTCCTCAAATTTATTTAGATTATTTAATATTCTGTGTGATGAATATTTGATATCCTGTGATTGATTTATGGAAAATTGGAATATTGGATAGTATGGTTGGATTGAATAACTCAGTATAATGTGTTGCCAAAATCTATAGAATTGGATTTTTTTTGAAAAGTAATAAAAGAGTAAAATCTTAAGCAAATAATTCAAGTGAATTGAAATAAATCTAATAAGAAAGTAAAAATAAATTAAAATAGAGTGATTTCTAAAATCTAACAAAATATGAAATATGAGAAAGTTAATTAACAGGGAAATAATAAACTTTGGAACTAAAGTGAAATAAAGTCATTAATTTAAATTTAAGGATTAAATTAAAGATAAATAAGGAAATTGGGAAATCTGAAATTGGTATTTCAGTTTAAAGATTTTAAAACATAATTTAGTAATTAAATCTAAAGTCAATGAATTTTGAACTAAATGAAGAAAGGAAATTTATTTCAAAATAAAGTAAATAGAAATCAATTGTAAAATTGATTTAAGTGTTGAAATTGAAATTTACAGTGAAGTGAGATTTTGGGACTTTATGAACTGGGTTTATAAAATGGAATAAAATGTCGGAGGATATTTTATATTATAAATTCAAGGTAGGAATTTATTAAAGGAATGAGGATTTGTTTAAAAATAAATGGTGGTTTATTTTTAAGAAATGAGAAAAAGAAGAGTATTTCCCTAGATAGCCAAGTATGGTTTTCAAAAATACTTTAGGGTTTTAAGATTGTTTTAAAAAGCATGTTTGGAAAGTTTATTATTTTTAAATGTAAATTTTTAAAGTAAGTATATTTTTCCAAATCTATTATTGTTATAACTATATTAAGTAACTTAGTATTGTTTTTAAAGAGAAAATTTAGTTTATATTTTATAAAGTGGTTTATTCAAAATACTTTTAAGTATATTTATTTTAATAAAATATTTAAAGTTTTAATTTTAAAGTTATAAGTATAGGTTATAATAGTGTTTTTAAATTATTTAAACTTAAGTGTTTGTACTTGGCGTTCCAGTGGAAATAATAATTGGGAATGTACCTTGGGAAAGGAAAACTGGTTTTGAAATTTGTTTTCGAAAAGGGGTTGAATTGGAGATATATATCTTGGAAAGATATTTTGGGATTTATAAATAATTTGGGAATTATTTATTGGTTGATGATTATTTGTGAATATTAATTGATAGTTAAATAACCGACTATCAATATTGGCCAAATGCGCTGATCGTTTCGAAGAGACCGGGATCGAGATTTATTTCTCGAAAACCACTTCGATCCGGTCTGTACGTTTTCGTGCGAAAAACGTGTTCGGAGTCGAAGATGGAGTAGTGAAGTGCAAGGGCTAGTCGCTACTAATCCTGAGGATATTTCCAAAATGGATGTAGTAGGAATAGTGCCTTCGGTTCCGTTCGAACCCGGGACGGACTTGTATGGATTGAATGCTTTCAGAACATCGTCAGGTGGACGATGAGCATTCTAAGGAATACGTTCTAAAGGTAACGTTTGACCTCAAGCCTCATCAAATGGGAATGGCTGAAAATCAGGGGATATGCAGCAAGGCTTCGTGGGTAGCCCCTACTGGAGAGTAAGGTCATCCCTGTCTAGATGTCCCTTTTTATTTCGGCTTAGAGGGCGGTTGCTGATCCCAACCGCGGGGTGATCTTATTCGGAACTATTCAGTAAGGAATGGGTCCGGCCTTGTGTTGCAGGGGATGAAGGGAGTAATCCTCGGTACTGTGATCTAGACCACGTACTGTGACAGGTGGTACCCCAGTGCCTAGTCATTGTTGGAAATCCATTTTTCCTACGAGCCTTGTACGAGTTTTGTTTGTATTACCCACTTTATGGCTAGTAGCTGGAATTTAATAATGTAACAATTTCGGCTATTTTATAAGTATTTGTAAATAGACCCTATTATAATATCAGAGGATTTATAAGAAATGTTTTAGCTATCGTAAGGTAAAAACCCGACATGTTTATTTGTGGCGTGGTCTTACGAGATGCTTTGTTTTCAAAGGATTTTGAAACTTTAATAATCAATTGGGTGTGATTTTCTCACGCTGGTATTCCAGACTGACTCGGGTGTTATTTAACTATAACGCTCGGGTCAGACCGAGTATTATAGGATACAGGATGATGCTGTGGAGCTCAGGAGGCGAGCTGGATGGCGATACGTACTCCCGTGTTTGGTTATGTAGATATTCCGCTGTGTTTAGTAGCTGTGTATTCAGTTGTATGTTATTGATGTTGAGTTATGATTGATGTACTCTGATGGTGTATATATGTATAAACAGATATATTTGTTTTTGTGTAAAGATCATTTATTATCTATTATATTTTATTCCGCTGCGATGGTTAGATACTGATGTTGCTTTCTGTTTTCTCTCCTTCTACCTCTTCTTCTTTAACAAAATGGTTCGTATTTCTGTACAACTTGAGTTGATGGTTGTAGAATAGTGTTGACTCAAGGGGTACGGATTTGTGGGTCGTTACAGTTGGTATCAGAGCTTAGGTTGGCGACAACCTTGGCTCTGGTGGGAATTACTCATGAAATAGAGTCGATAGTACTCTAGAATGGGTTTGAGCATATAAATAGATATGAGCGCGTATTTGTTAGTGAATATAAAATTGTTTTATATTGTGTTGATTGGTTTATTGAGTAGTTTATGGATTCTGGTCAATACGAGTAATTAACGTTATTGATAGGGATTTCTAAATGCTTGAATAGAACAATTCGACACAATATTGTTTTAAAACAGGGTAAATGAAATAATTTTACCCAAATTATTTTTGTATATAAAGAAAATAAATTTTTGTAAAATATTATAGTATTTGGATGCTTGGTTGTTAAGGAGTGATAATATTAAAATTTTATCATTTAAGTGTAAAAAATTGAATAAGTAATTGAAAACTTATAACCAAAGTTGAAGAATAAATTTATGTAACAAAATGAAATTTGAAAACATAAATTATAAATGTGATTTATAATTGGGAATAGGATTCCAGAGAAATATTTGAAAATAAATCGGGATGGATTTCAAATATGGAAATTTGGGAAGGGTTTAAATTCCTTGGATTTGAAAATGGTTTCAAATTTTTGGAGAAATAATAGTGGTATTATTTTGGAAATCGAATATGGAGAGATTTGGAAATTAAAAATATTTGAAATGTTGTTAAAGAAATAAAAGCACTAAACTCTCTGTGGTCGCTGGAAAATAATTCCGATGATGGTCGCGACATCATCGGTGTTCATTTTCGAGTTTCCAGGAGAGGGATTGCTACCTAGATGATTTTGGATCGGTGTTTGTTTGCAAGAAGTTGAATTTGGTTTGGAAATGCAAAGGATTTTTGGATATAGTTGATTTCAAAAGTGATTTTGAAATTTTGAGAATTATTTAAATTCTGGAATCTTATGTAAAAAAAAAAAAAATGTTTGTGTAATAATAGAAATATATTGAATAAAGAAAATGTATAATCCCAAGTTAAAAAGGGTAAAATATGAATGAGATTGATTATAAATAGATGAAATATGGATATGAATAAGATTGTGAATTATAAAATTTAGAAGTCGAATAAATAAGCCAAAATAAAATAGTTTTGAATTCTGGGAAGTGAATGAAAATCCAAAACTGAACTTATAAAATAAATAGGTCGAACTCCAGTAAATAGATAAAGAGATTTTGAAATAAAAATCAAATATTGATTAAATGTATGTTGAATATCAATTGTGGTGACAAATGTTTGGTTTGTCAATAAGTTATGGGATGAATATTCGACGTAAGTAATATGGAATGTTCCAAGATTTATTAATGGAATGTGGAAATGGAATTCGAATTGGTTAATAAAAATTTGAGTTGTGAATAAATGATAAAATCTGAAAGCGAAGCTTGAGTTATACATATACATTCAGCATGGAATTGTAAGTAAATTAAAGATAAAGTGAAGCTGTTTGGAATTGGATTACAATAGAAATGATTTGAGTTGTAAACAAAATCCAATAGCATATAACAAGTTAAATATGTGCATGGATATTATTTCAATAAATTGAGAATCGAATATAATGGAAGTTGAATTATAATTTAATAATGAAATTGTATGGTTTGTAAAAATTAAGAATGGAATGGAATTAGATGCAAAATGAGTTGGAATTAATCGATGATTGTCTATCTACTTGAATATTGTCAAGTTGTATAAGAAATTGGTTGTTCGACGAAGATGAGATTAAATAAATTTGCTTTTTTATAATCAAATGAATTGCAAACTATTGGAATTGGATAAAATGGGTTGAATATTGATTGAAAGCCTTTAAAATAAATGTCGAAACATTTCATATGTGCTTATGGAAGTATATAAGGTGCATTGGTTATAGAATCTATGTTTTAGTTATTGAAATGAATTGAAATGTTAATAAACTTTGTATACTTGTCTCTTACTTGTTTAAATTGAGTTAGTACAGGTTGTTGGAAGCCGTTTGGCGGGTTTTGCCGCACTAATTGCTTAAATAAATAGCCGCTTGCTTAAAAATGCTAAATAAGGTACGCCTACGCAATACAAATAGGAAATATGAACTGTTTTTTTCTGTTTTCCGACCGTGTGGGTCGATGTATATTGATTTCCGGCCTGAGGCCGATGTATATATGTTTTTGTACATCCTGCGATATCGCAGAAGTCCCTCCGTACAAGGGAGACTCTGCCAAAATTTTCCGTAAATTTTGGGAGTTAGAAAATTTTTGAAAATTTTCACTAACGGTAAATGATTTGATTGTAAGTAAATGGAATTGGAGCTTAATAGTTGAAATCTAATTGAAAATGTGAAGGTAAAGAAAGTGGAATTGAAGAAACTAAAGGGATTAAAGTTTGCAAATAAACATTAATAATAATTAAAATTAATTAGTAAGTGCAACTAACTCAATATTCTAAATGGAAGCCAAATTGAATTTAAATGGAAATGTAAAGGCAAAAGTGATTAGAAATGAATATACACTTCAATAGTGAAGTAAAAATAAATGTAAGAAGTATGCGAACTGTTTATATTGAACTTTAGAAATGAATAATGAATTCTTAAATAAATTTGGAATTGAGAAAATTTTTCCAAGTGAATAATTGTATGGAGATTAAACTGAAAGTTGTGAATTGGGGGTGGTTGTGAATAAGAGAATAAAAACCCAAATGAATGTGAATAGAAGAAAATTGGGATAGCTTAAAACCAATTGGGCTAATTACGTAAGGTGTACGTATATTATTTATTCGCATAGCAATGATCCAGAATTCGAGCACAGAATTTCGAGATAGTTATATCGATCCGAGTTAGGATTTTTCACTCGATTTTCGACGGCGAACCTGGGTATGGATTGTTGATTGATTCTGGAAATTCTCTATCATAGTTATGACTATGCAAGGAGAATGACGGTTTCTGATCAGGAAACCAGATCTGAGTCCGCACTAGGAAGTCGGGTGGACGATACTAGTTCGGAAATGAAATTTTGTGATCAAGTGAGCGATCGAATTGGATATTGCGTACGAATAATATGTGTGTATCGTACGGGTTTAAGCAAAGCAGATATTGAAAATTTGAAATAAAATGTATAGAATGGTTTTGAAACTGTATTTGGATATTATTGCTTAGTGGATATACAGGTGTTATAAAAGCAGAAGGAAATTGATTTTGGATTTCAGAAGATAAAAATTTAAATGGCCCAGTAAAAAGGTATGTATTTAAATTTCTATATGAAATTGGATTGGGTTTTTGATCGAGCCACTTGGCTTTTATTTTCTTTTTGAATTTGGGAGGCCGTAGAGCCATTTTTGTAGTAGTACCGAGCTAGCCGCGCAAAGGAGACGCTGGCGAAATTTTTTGGAAATTTAGGGAGTTAGAAAAATTTTGAGTAAATTTTGATAACTTAAAATTTAAATTTGAATTAATTAGTAGGTGATATTGTTGGGGACTTAGGGATAAGTTTGAAAAGTTAGAAAGGAAGTTGGGAGTCTTTGATAAAAAGATTTATTTGAGCAAGTGGTAAAAAACTGTTTGGGATTGAGAAAATAGTTAATGGGTTATGGATCATTCTTCCTAACTAGTAATTTCGGGGACGAAATTCTTTTAAGGGGGAAGGAATGTGACGACCCGGAATTTTTGAGTATTTGAAATGGGAATATTTAATTAATTTTAAATATTCGAAAGTTAATTTTTAACTTTAATTTCAAATATCTTTATTTATTGGATAATTAATTAATTGAATTTAATTATCAGAAATTAGGTAAAATGTTAAATCTGAAATTTTAAGCCTGTTAAAAATAATTTGAGGGCTTGTAAAATTTATATCGGTAATAATAAAGATAATAGAAGTTGTAAAATTGAACTTAACACTGATTTGTTTAGTTTTAAAATTTTATCGTTTAAATTGAATTTAAAAATAGCCTTCCGAGGCACAGTCTCGGAATTTGACAAAACCAGTTCCATTGGGTCCGGAATATTAAATTATTACTGGATTTCAAATTTCGTAGCCTTCGGAATTATTATGTGATCGTACAAGAATAAAACGTCCAGACAGTAATTATCAAATTTAATTTAAATATCTCTATCAATCTAATCACAGCTGACTTCCTTTCATATCCGTGTTCCTTCTTTTAACGGCAGCACACAAACATCTTCTGCATCACGTACCCCTTCCTTTCCGTAGAAGCTTTATATCGAGATGCTTCATTATCGTTCAAACATAAAAATCAAACAAAAGCAATAATGGCCGCTTGTTTTCAGTTCGAACCGAGGTCCCCTCTCTTCAATTTGAACCTTTTTCGAAAACATAGCCGAGTTCTTCGTTCCAAATAAAAATGGTGGCCGACTCCTCCTTTCTCCTCTTCAGCCCTAAATCTCGTTTCTAATAAAAAAAAAAAAAAAATTTTGCGACTGAAATCGCGACCCAGTAGGCGATCTTGTTCGCGAGCGACAGTCGACTGGAGGGATTACTCGCGATAGTAAATGGTGAGGGGTTCGTTCGGTTGACCTGGGGTTTGCGATGGGTCACGATCTGAACGCGTATGCGTGGGGTGGCTAACGCGAGAAGTCCCTGTCGCGTGGGGGTAGCTGCGAGGGCGGAGAGAAGATTCGATTGAAGGGGGGGTTGTGGCGGCTGATAGGATTGATGGTTTTGGTAGGGGACTCGTGTAGGCCTGGGCAGTAAGTTGTGGTCGAGGTGAGTTTTTCGTTTTCTTTTATTTGTTAATTTTTGATTAATAGATGCTGGCATAAACTTCTTTATATTAAGGTATTACATATTCTGTTAATGGATAAAAATGATTTACAGTGAGGTATTATTAGCTTAATATATACAAATAGGTTTAAGAGAAAAGAATATACATAGGGAATAGATTTTAGGAAAGGAAAAGAAAAAAATATATATTAATTACAGTAAGTGGATTACTGTTGTTTACAGAAATAGAAAACAAATATATATAAAATATGCATACATACTTTTATTTACTGGTTTAAATTGAAGTAAGGTATTTGGTGAAAAATAATAATATGTTGAGATAACTTGTTTAATTTATTTTAGTTACTAAAAAGTTTTAAGGGAAGTTAGGTTATAACTAAAGCTATTTGCTAATTAAAATTCAAAACGGAGAATAATTGCTTCGATGAGTTCAAATATTAATAAAATCATAATATGTTTATTCAAGGTCAATAATCGTGAAATCAAGTCAAGACTGGATCGGATTGCAAAGTAAAAGGTGAGTTAATCTCACTCAGTAAATTTTTATTTAAATTTAAATAGTTAAATTTAAATAATTGATTGAATGCTTGTTTGGATTGATTGGATAGTATATATAGTAGTATATATATACCAATATATATATTGGAATATGTATATATTGGAATTGTTGATTTCCCGCATTTTTATAGCGGATGAGACCCTATGCGCCGCATAATAGCGGATAATATTATTTAATCCCATATACCGCGATATTCCACCTCGAAGTGGAATTGGTATTGTGCTAACATCTGTGGACGCAGGGAAACAGGTTGGAGAGATCTAACTGGATTCCTCAAATTTATTTAGATTATTTAATATTCTGTGTGATGAATATTTGATATCCTGTGATTGATTTATGGAAAATTGGAATATTGGATAGTATGGTTGGATTGAATAACTCAGTATAATGTGTTGCCAAAATCTATAGAATTGGATTTTTTTTGAAAAGTAATAAAAGAGTAAAATCTTAAGCAAATAATTCAAGTGAATTGAAATAAATCTAATAAGAAAGTAAAAATAAATTAAAATAGAGTGATTTCTAAAATCTAACAAAATATGAAATATGAGAAAGTTAATTAACAGGGAAATAATAAACTTTGGAACTAAAGTGAAATAAAGTCATTAATTTAAATTTAAGGATTAAATTAAAGATAAATAAGGAAATTGGGAAATCTGAAATTGGTATTTCAGTTTAAAGATTTTAAAACATAATTTAGTAATTAAATCTAAAGTCAATGAATTTTGAACTAAATGAAGAAAGGAAATTTATTTCAAAATAAAGTAAATAGAAATCAATTGTAAAATTGATTTAAGTGTTGAAATTGAAATTTACAGTGAAGTGAGATTTTGGGACTTTATGAACTGGGTTTATAAAATGGAATAAAATGTCGGAGGATATTTTATATTATAAATTCAAGGTAGGAATTTATTAAAGGAATGAGGATTTGTTTAAAAATAAATGGTGGTTTATTTTTAAGAAATGAGAAAAAGAAGAGTATTTCCCTAGATAGCCAAGTATGGTTTTCAAAAATACTTTAGGGTTTTAAGATTGTTTTAAAAAGCATGTTTGGAAAGTTTATTATTTTTAAATGTAAATTTTTAAAGTAAGTATATTTTTCCAAATCTATTATTGTTATAACTATATTAAGTAACTTAGTATTGTTTTTAAAGAGAAAATTTAGTTTATATTTTATAAAGTGGTTTATTCAAAATACTTTTAAGTATATTTATTTTAATAAAATATTTAAAGTTTTAATTTTAAAGTTATAAGTGTAGGTTATAATAGTGTTTTTAAATTATTTAAACTTAAGTGTTTGTACTTGGCGTTCCAGTGGAAATAATAATTGGGAATGTACCTTGGGAAAGGAAAACTGGTTTTGAAATTTGTTTTCGAAAAGGGGTTGAATTGGAGATATATATCTTGGAAAGATATTTTGGGATTTATAAATAATTTGGGAATTATTTATTGGTTGATGATTGTTTGTGAATATTAATTGATAGTTAAATAACCGACTATCAATATTGGCCAAATGCGTTGATCGTTTCGAAGAGACCGGGATCGAGATTTATTTCTCGAAAACCACTTCGATCCGGTCTGTACGTTTTCGTGCGAAAAACGTGTTCGGAGTCGAAGATGGAGTAGTGAAGTGCAAGGGCTAGTCGCTACTAATCCTGAGGATATTTCCAAAATGGATGTAGTAGGAATAGTGCCTTCGGTTCCGTTCGAACCCGGGACGGACTTGTATGGATTGAATGCTTTCAGAACATCGTCAGGTGGACGATGAGCATTCTAAGGAATACGTTCTAAAGGTAACGTTTGACCTCAAGCCTCATCAAATGGGAATGGCTGAAAATCAGGGGATATGCAGCAAGGCTTCGTGGGTAGCCCCCACTGGAGAGTAAGGTCATCCCTGTCTAGATGTCCCTTTTTATTTCGGCTTAGTGGGCGGTTGCTGATCCCAACCGCGGGGTGATCTTATTCGGAACTATTCAGTAAGGAATGGGCCCGGCCTTGTGTTGCAGGGGATGAAGGGAGTAATCCTCGGTACTGTGATCTAGACCACGTACTGTGACAGGTGGTACCCCAGTGCCTAGTCATTGTTGGAAATCCATTTTTCCTACGAGCCTTGTACGAGTTTTGTTTGTATTACCCACTTTGTGGCTAGTAGCTGGAATTTAATAATGTAACAATTTCGGCTATTTTATAAGTATTTGTAAATAGACCCTATTATAATATCAGAGGATTTATAAGAAATGTTTTAGCTATCGTAAGGTAAAAACCCGACATGTTTATTTGTGGCGTGGTCTTACGAGATGCTTTGTTTTCAAAGGATTTTGAAACTTTAATAATCAATTGGGTGTGATTTTCTCACGCTGGTATTCCAGACTGACTCGGGTGTTATTTAACTATAATGCTCGGGTCAGACCGAGTATTATAGGATACAGGATGATGCTGTGGAGCTCAGGAGGCGAGCTGGATGGCGATACGTACTCCCGTGTTTGGTTATGTAGATATTCCGCTGTGTTTAGTAGCTGTGTATTCAGTTGTATGTTATTGATGTTGAGTTATGATTGATGTACTCTGATGGTGTATATATGTATAAACAGATATATTTGTTTTTGTGTAAAGATCATTTATTATCTATTATATTTTATTCCGCTGCGATGGTTAGATACTGATGTTGCTTTCTGTTTTCTCTCCTTCTACCTCTTCTTCTTTAACAAAATGGTTCGTATTTCTGTACAACTTGAGTTGATGGTTGTAGAATAGTGTTGACTCAAGGGGTACGGATTTGTGGGTCGTTACAACAATCCTAATTCGGATCATAAATATCTCGAAATTCTATGCTCGAATATGGATTAAATCGCTATGCGAATAAAATAATATATGTACATCCGACGTATTTATCTCAATTGATTATTATCTATATCAATTCTCTTTTTTATTCACAGTTACATTTATTCCATTTCACCCTTATCATTTCACACACTAATCTCCATTCAAATATTAACTTAGAATATTTCCTCAGTTCCCAATTTTACTTAAGAATTTCACCATTTCTTAAGTCCATTATAAATATTCTATGCATTTTTTATATTTATTTTTACTACATCACTTATGCTTTCACATCTATTTCATTTAATTTAAATTTTGAATTCCATTTTGAATTCAATTTACTTTCAAATTTTTAAAATTTAACTCTATTCATCTCATCTCAAACCATATATAATTAGTCATTTCTTTAATTAGTTTCACTTACTAAGTTATTTTAAATCTCAATGGATTTTTATTTCCAATCTTACTATTTTTAGTCCACTTCGAATTAATTTTTTCAGCTTCACTTTACTTTACACAAAATTAAATATCATTCAGTATCCAATTTCAATTCATTTGCTTACCTATTTAAATTAATTATTTACTTACAAATTTTATTTCCAACTTATAACCTTTTATTTAAGTAACCATTTCAACTAATCTCCTAGACTTTTATTTAAATTCATTTTTACTTAACTATATTCGGTTACACTATAATTCAATTTAAATTTTAAACTTCTATAAGTTTTTCAAATTTAATTACATTTGCTAACTTCTTTTAAGTCACTTCAATTAATTAGCTTACCTTCTAACTTATTTGGGTTTCACACATACTTTTACTCCTCTTTAAGTTAAATTTTCCTATCTAGAAAATTTCAAATTTTACTAGTTACCAAACCCATTTATATTTCCATAAATATTTTAAATAAGTTTCCTGAGTTTAAACAACTTCACAACATTTCAAAATCTCTTTTGAAATCAATTTTTTTCTTTGAATCTCAAAACCAAACCATGTTTTGCAAAAAAACTCCAATTTAAAATCTCCACGTAGCAATTCTTCCCTTGGAAACTCAAAAAAGAACATCGATGATGCTGCAGTCATCACCGAAGTTATTTTCCAGCGACTAAAGTGAGTTCAGTGCTTTTATTCTTTAAAAACATTTCCAAATTCTTTTGGTTTCAAATCTCACCAGATTTCAAATCCAATTCAAAAATATTTCCCAATTAATATCACCATTTATTTCTACAAAACCTTTGAAAATTATTTTCAACCCAATGGAAATTAATTTTTCCAAAATTCCAAGTTCTTTCGATCTATATTCAAACATTACTCTGGAATTTTGTACCATTCCAACTATAAATCACTTTCGTAATTCACATTTACAAATTACATCCTATTATATGAAATAAATTTCCTAACTTTGATTATGATTTCCATTCTTCAATTTCCACACAACAATGATAATAATTTAATATTATCATTCCCTAACAATCAAGTAACCATATATTATAATAATTTACAAAAATTATTTCCTTTATATACACAATAATTTGGGTAAAAAATTTTCATTTACCCTGTTTTAAAACAATATTGATTCGGTTTATCTTGTATAAGAGTTTAGAAACCCTTATCAATGACATGGCGTCCCACATATCGACCAGAATCTATAAACAATCAACCGACAAGTCAACACAATATAAAAATAATTTTTATATTCACTAACAAATACGCGCTCATAAATATTAATACACTCAAACTCATTCTAGAGTACTACGGACTCTATTTCTAATGAACAGTCCTTACCAGAGCCAAGGTTCTCGCCCAACCTTCTGCTCTGATACCAACTGTAACGACTCGATTTTTCGACGCTCGAAAATCGACATCAATACATCCACTGTATCAAATGCCGAATAATCGAATGTAGGAAAAAACCGAACCATTTGGTTTAAAGAAGAAGGAGGTAGAAGAAGAAATAGAAACAGTATCAGAATCTCACAATCGCAGCGGAACAATATATAATAGATAAATAACTAATCTTTAAATAAAAAGAACTGTGTCTGTTTATACATTACATCATCAGAGTAGAATACAAATCAACAACTCAATTCAGGACAGTTATAATAACTTGTCCTTCCAAAGCTGAATATACAGCTTACACTGCACAACGGAAATATAAATCTACGGAAATATGCCTTGTCATCTAGCTCGTCTCCTGAGCTCCACAGCAGTTCATTCCAAAATCTATATTCTATAATACTCGGTTTAACCCAAGCATTATAGTTAAATAACACCCGAATCAGTATGGAAAACCAGCGTGAGAAAACACACTCAAATGGATTATTAAAGTTACAAAATCCTTTGAAATCAAAATATCTTGTAAGACCTTGCCACAAATAAACATGTCGGTTTTTTACCTTACGATAACCAAAACATTTCTTATAAAATCCTCTAATATTATAATAGTGTCCAAGTAAAAATACTTATTCAAATAGCCAAAATTGTTACATTATTAAATTCCAGCAATACTATCCACAAAGTGGGTTCTACAAACAAAACCGTAAGGGCACGTAGAGAGAATGGATTTCCATCAATGGCGAGGCTACTAGGATACCGCCCGTCACAGTACATGGTCTAGATCACCGTACCAAGGATCCACCCTGATCCCCTGCTACACAAGACCGGCGCTACCACTTACTGGATAATCCGAATAAGATCACCCCGCCCACACAGCCGAATAAAAGGGATCTCTAGACAGGGATAACCTTATCCTAATTGGTTGCTAGCCACTTAGCCTTGTGTGCACCTCCCCTATTTTAGCCATTCCCGGTTGATGAGGCTCGAGGCTATGCGTTACCTTTTTAGCACACATTCACTTAGAATGCTCATCGTCCTCCTCACAATGTTCTTAAGCATTCGTCCATACAAGTCTGTTCCGGGTTCGAATGGAATCGAAGGCACAACTCCTACTACATCCATTTTGGAATCACCCTGAGGATTAGTAGTGATTAGCCCTTGCACTTCACTGCTTCATCTTCGACTCCAAACTCTTGTCTTCCTCACGAAAACGTTCAAACCGACTCGATGTGGTTTTTCAGAAATTAATCCTGATCCGGTCTCTTCAAACGATCAGTGCGTTGGCCAATATTGATAGTCGGTTATTTAACTATCAAATAACATTCACAAACAACCATCAGACCTTAATAATCTCTCCCAAATTATTTATTTCAAAATATCTTCGCAAGATATTTTTCTACACTTCAACCCCTTGAAAACAGTTTCAAATCACTTTTCTCTCGCGGAATAAATTTTCCAATATTGTTTATTCCCACTAAAATCACTAACTCTGATTATGTTAGATTTTAAAATGATTTAAATTACTTTATCCGAAAATATATTTTAAAATACTTAAAATAAAAACTATTTTAAATAAAAATAGTTTAAAATACTATTTTAAAATACTTAAAATAAAACTATATTTTATTCCGAAAATATATTTTAAAATACTTAAAATAAAAACTATTTTAAAATAATAACTATTTCCTAAAAATTCTCAAGTAAAACATAAGCCAAAACAAATTCAGAATAAAAATAAAAATAAAAATTATGAAACTCTATACAAGTTTTCAAATAAAAACTTTAGCCTAACTATCCTTAAAATAAAATTACTTTATAAAATATGAATATTAATAATTATTTTTTTAAATCATAATGTCAATTAACTTTTCAAAATAATTACTATTATAACTAATTTAATAAATATTTACCTTTAAAATTTTGAACAACTTAAATAATAATTTGTCAAACATTCTTTTTAAAACAACTTTAAAATTTTTAACTTATACTTAAAAATTTGCTTTGAAAACGTACTTGGCTTTCCAGGGAAATGCACTTCTCTTTCACACCTTTAAAAATAAACCACTATTTATTTTTAAAACAAATTACCCATTCCTTTATAAATTCCCACCGTGAATTTCTACTTCCAAATATTCACTGATATCTTATTTCACTTTATAAACCTCGTTTATAAATTCCATAGTCTCATGCTCCTTTTAAAAACATAGTTTTCAACATTATATCAAATTTTAAATCGGTTTCCAAATCTTTTTCATTTAAAAATAAATTCCTTTACTTACCCAAATTTGTTTTAAAACCCATTAATTTCATATTAACTTCTATATTTATGATTTAAAATCTTATTTAAAATTTGAAATATTAATTTCATACTTGATTTTAAAAATCTCCCTTTTATTTCTCCCAAACCATTTTAAATTCTGAATTTAAAATAAATTCTTAAATTTTAAAATAATACTACTTAAGTTTCCAAAATTCATTTGCTTTCATTTATTAAAAATCTCCTTCCCCATACTTGGAAATTGTTCATTAGTATTTCAAAAATCTACTTTTATCCTTTTCCAATTCATTCTTTAATTTATCCAAATTCTCTTTAATTTTTTTACTCAAAAATTCTCTCTTTTATTTGTTATTCAAAAATCCCAACTATATATTTTTAATAACATAGTATACCCAAAAGATATTCGATCAAACAAATAGCATCCAATATTTACAATTACCAAAATAGTCCATCTCAGATTATTAAATAAATCAGATCATGGAATATTAAAAAAATCAAAATATTTTGAGGAATCCAGTTGGGTCCCTCCAACCTATTTCCCTGCATCCATAGATGCTAGCACAATATAAAATACCAACTCCACTTTGAGGTGGAATATCGCGGTATATGGGGTCAGCCGCTATTATGCAGGGCGCATAAGGTCTCATCCGCTATATAATGCGGGAAATCAATCACTCCAATATATATACTATTATATATAATATCACATCCAGTCAATTCAATCATTCAACCAATAATTTAAATTTAACTATTTAAATTCATAAGGCAATCCAAATGAGTGAGATTAGCTCACCTTTGATTTTTTTTTTGCATTCCGATCTAAACCGGCCATTTCCTTGACAAATTTTGGATCTTGAATAACATTAGAGGATTTTATTAATATTCGAACAAATCGAAAAAAATCAATTATCGTTTAATAGTTTTAATTTTAACTAATGATTTTATTTTAAACAAATAATTAAATTTTAAACTAATTTTCCTTTTACAAATCTTTTATTGTCTAAAATAAATTAAATAAGTCAATTAACAAACTAAATTACCTTATTTTCGAATAAACTTGTAAAGGTAAATATGTAAAGGTATATTAATTTTCTTTAGGAACTACACATATTTCTATAAAGTAATCTCTATAGATTTCATAAAAATACAATTTAGATAAACTTTCAACTTTTTTGTTTTAAACTTTATCTATATATAGATATTTCTAATGTTTACTATATATATATGTGTGTTTCCTGCTTTACTTATATACACACTAAATTTGATAAAATAAAGTTCTTTTCAAAACAATATATAAGTATCGAGCTAAGAGCAGAACAACTTTATATATCTTACTGTAAGAAATATATATATATATATATATATATATATATATATATTAGTATGAATAGTTTAATTAATAATCATAAAATATCTCACCTATCTACCTCTAGGTTTCCCCAACCTCAGCCTCGCCCACTGTTGCACGCGCCTCGAGCCCCATTGCCTATCGCTACTAGTTGAACTGACACCATCGCGAGGCCTAGCAGTCGCAACCTCCCTCCCTTACTTACGTTACCCTGCACGACCATGCAAGAATCTCGCTCGAGAGCACCGGTCACGCTCCTAATGTCATGGCCGAAGATCGAACGGCGCCTTGGTTCGATACACCTCCATCGCACGCTCATGTCTTTGCGTGGTCCTACGAGTTCGCCACCATCACTGAGTCGAACTGATTTGATTTCGATCGAATCTTCCGTGGTTTAAATTTGAAGAGCTAGACATTTAAAGAAGAAGGAAAGTAAGATGGCGATTGGATTTTCAAATCTGCCATTTTATTTATTTTTATTTTTAACAGTGAGGATTTTCAATTTTTAGGGTTTGGCCATTATAATTTTGAAGCTACTGTTGATTTTGAACAAAAATAAAGATTTCATTGCTTTTCTTTTCGAACGAGATATTCATCGTTTTCTTTTTATAGGATGCGTGTTAACCCAGTTGAACACGTGTTTACAATTTCTTTATATGTTAAATTTGTGTATTGCATGTGATGATATATTTATTTAATTTAAATTCAAATCGTCTCGATTTTCACAACTCACAATCTCTATCTCCAATCAAGGTGTGCTGCTAGGCGTTTATAATCTTAAACCCTTATACTGAACGCAATGGAAAAAGTTTCAAGTCTTAATTCGTTGGTATGAAGAAGATAGCATTTTGAACCCAGTTATTACATTGAATTTTGGATATAAATTTCAGCGCGTTTACCTACCGTACGGCCACACGATAACTACAAACGCTACGAGATTTGAAATCTGATAATAATACACTACTACGGATCCAATGGAACTAGTTTCGTCGAATTCCGAGACTGTGCCTCCAAATGCTATTTTTAAATATCAATTTAAATGATATATGTAACGACCCAGAATTTTTATTAATTAAAATTTGAATATTTAATTTATTTTAAATATTAATAAGTGAATTTATAAGTCAAATAAATTTTTATTTGAATTATTGGATTTAATTGGATAATTAAATCGATAATTTAATATGTTAAATTATGGAAATAATTGAAAACGGGGTTAAATATGATTGAAAATGATTTGTAAAATTTTATTTTATCATATTGGAGTTAGAATGATATTTTAGAACTTTTAAAATCGAATTAAAAGTTAATTTGTGAAAATTGAATATTTTAATATTAAAATCGACTAGTAAAAATAGTCAATTTTCGAACAGTCTCAGAATTGAACGAAATCAGTTCCATTGGATCCGTAATAGTTAGTTATTACCGGATTTCAAATTTCGTGTCAATCGGAGTTATCATTTGATCGTGGCAGCTCGAAACGCATCGATTTATTTTTAATTTAAATTTGACGAGTGAAAATAGCCATTTTTCAAAAAGTCTCGGATTTCAACGAAACCAGTTTCATCGGATCCGTAATGTGATATTTTTGTAAGGTTTCAAATTTCGTGTCAATTGGATTTACGGTTTGTCCGGTACAAATTAAAACGCCTAGAAATCGACTTAAATCGGTTTAATTCAAATTGAGCGTTTATAGCCATAACTCGCACAGATGTCCGAATTAGCCTTCGAAACCTGTTCCATTGTGTCCGGAACGCGGGGTAAACCCTAGAAACGCTGGTTACGGCGCGTGAATCGGAGTTTTGAAAACCCGAATGAATAGTGTCGTTTAATTTCTATAAATAGACCAAATTATCACAAAATTAAAAAAAAATAGCCTAGGGTTTCAAAACCTACAGGCCGCCGTTCTAAATAATGAATGGCCGAAGTTATCCCTTTTTCTCCTCCAATTTTCTCCAAATCTATACATCTATTCGAACAATTATCAACTGCAACTTTGTAGAGGGCGATGAGATCTTGAAGTTCAACGGTTATGATCGTTTGAAGTGGCTTAAATCAATGGCAATCGAAGCTGGAAAGGCCGGCATTCATGCACGAAAACCGAGGCGAAAAGGGAGCCGAGTGGGGCCGCTCACTGGCCGTTGGTGCGTGAGGCTACGGGCTTCGAGATGGAGTGCTCTGATCGTCGTCAAGTTCATCGAAGAGGCGTGCGAAATTCAATGATAAACGGCGGCCGTGGGTTATAGCATGCGTTCGAAAACCTGGGTATGTGTTTGGGGAAGAAGCAACAATACACGGCCATGATCTGTGGGATGGAAAGCAATGGCTCAGATTGAATTTAGGTTTAAAAGTTAATTAACGTTGTAAATTTAAGTTATAAAAATCGTGTAACTTCAAATATGCATAACTTTTTCATACGAGGTCGAAAACGCGCGAAACCAGTTGCGTTGGAATCGTATGGACGAGCACTACGCGATGGAGTTGGTTTGGAGTTAGTGAGAATTTTGGGTAAAATTAAACGTCCGTTTAATTTTATTCGAAATAAATCGCTAAAACGGAATTTAAAATCAAGGTGAGAACTTCTCACTCAATCGAATCAGTTTCGATTTTATTTTAAATAGTTAGATTTAAAATATTTGAATGCATGTTTGAATGATGATTGATATCTATTGATTGTTAAAATAGACATTATACGCCGTTAGTAAGCGGATGTTATTTATTAAAAATATATACCGCGAATATTTCATAAACAGTGAAATTGGTATTATATATAATAGCAATATATATATATTGGCATATGTATATATTGGAGTTATAGATTTCCCGCATTTATTTGTTTAGCGGATGAGACCCTATTGCGCCGTTATTAAGCGGATAATATTTAATAAGAACATATACCGCGATAATTTCGTACTGGAGCGAAATTGGTATTGTGCTAATGTTTGTGGATGCAGGAAAACAGGTTGGAGGGATCCAACTGGATTCCTCAACAGTATTTATTTGATTTCAGATATTTTGATATTTGATGGATTTTCATATTGATATATGATATCGTTGTTGTCGTGATTGACTATTTGGTGTGTAGCATCATTGGACCCAGATTTTGGGATTTTAAAATGATTTTAAAGTGATTTTAGAAAGTATACGTTTTATAAAATAATTTTGGAATTTATCCATTTTATATAATTAAACGTTATAATTTTTAAAGTTATAAAAATTATGATTTTTAAGAAATATAGTTAAAAGCTGATTTTTGAAAATAAGGAATTAATGACTTTATAAAATAGTTAAATTGGGATTTCTGAAATAATTATGAAAAGTTTAAATATAGGATTTATAAAAATTTGATTATTTTATAAATCAAAATGATGAAATAATAAAGGAGATTAAAGACGTTTTAAAAGGATAATATAAATTGATTTATATTAAGAGATTTATAAATGGATATTTATAAATTGAAATATGGACATTATAAAACGAGTTTTTATAAGTGTTTGAATGAAGTGAAAATGAATTCATAATTGAATGGAATTTATAGAATTTTAAATAGTGAAGTTATAAATGAAATTTTATAAACAGTAGGTTTACAAAATTTATAAAGTTATTGAAAGAACGAATTTTGGATAAATAAACAATCTTATAAGTTATAAGGTTTATAAATTGGAAAGTCTTTAAAAGAACGATTTTGTAAAATAATCGTTTTATAAGTATTTAACTTATAATATGAACTTTTAGTTTATAATTGAGTTATAAACTGGAATAGGTTAATAAAAGAATTTATAAAAAGGAAGTTTTTATAAATAAATAGAAATGGAATTTATAAACGTTGTTTTATAAATTCGCAATGACTTATTTTGATAAGTAAATTGTTGTAACCTATTAATGGAGTTATATTCACGTTTTGACTGTGAATAATCCTTTGAAATAAAATGAATAAAAGAATGAAATTTATTAACGTAGTATATTCACGTTTTTGAATAGTGAATAATCCTTTTAAATAAAATGAATAAAAGGATGAAATGTGTTAACGTAGTATATTCACGTTTTTGAATAGTGAATAAGATGTTAAAGAAAATTGTTTTGAATGTGATATTTGAAATAGAATTAAAACGATCTAACGAAGTTTTAATTGTGTTGAGATTCGAAACCATAGATTTCAACATTAATTGTTGAAATAGACGTTTTCGAGAAATGAAAAGGAAATAGTAGACTACAACACTGTTGTTATAGTAAATGATTTCCGAAAGGAAATGTTTTGTATAGTATTGGGATTTATATATCTATTTTAATTTCGAATCCCTATACTAGTGATTTTGGGTTGTCGTAACGATGTTTTATGCAACATTCGTTTTTGGCCCAAATAAATATGTTTATGAAAATGATTTCCTTAAAGAATGAAATATATACTTAATTTCGATTTAAGTATATTGAATATTTTCTAAGTGTTGAAAATAAATAAAATTTGTGAATTACTTATGAATAAATAAGTATGGAAATGTTTTCCAATATAAAGTGAATATTTTGAGAATTTATCTTTTTGAAGATAAATTGAAAAGGAATATTGAAATGAATAATTGAAATCGAATATTCATTGATATTTTGGAATTATAAATTCACTAAGGAATTTATAAAGGAAGTGGAATTTGTTTTAAAAAAAATAAATGTTGATTTATTTTTAAAATGTGAAAATTATATATCTTGTAAAGATATTTTGGAAAATAAATTATTTGGAAAATTATTTGGAATCTAGTGATGTGTGCATATCAATTGATAGTTCAATAACCGACTATCAATATTTCCCTTTGAATAGGTATTTGATGTGATTTGTTTGAATGTGAATGCCACACGTATTTTTGAATAAGCGCTCACTATTCGGGTTAACCGGGAAAGGACCATGGGGTCGTATAACCCATTCCGAATATGTGATACGTCGTTATGAATTGCATTTGAAGATCGGTGTTGAAGACCCGGTATTTGCAAGAGCGATAGGATGACCTGTCGATTTACTCTGCACCGAGTTGCTCCGGTATAGAGTTCTCCATATGTGATGGTGAATCCGATCAGGATTGTGAATATCCGGATTGCAAGGACTTCTTTGTAAGTGCCTTCGGTTTTGTTCGAGCCCGGAACAGACTTGTATGGATTGTATGTCTGACATTACAAGTTGAGATATAAAGCCGATTTCATTCAAATATATTTCTGTTGGTGGCGAAGAATTTATTCTTTTAGCTTAACACCCTTCTCTGAGACGTACGAGCTCAGAGGTTATATAGTTGAAGTTATCAGCGATATATTCCCAGTTTGGTAATGTGACATGCTAAGTGTTGCTGTAAATGATCATTGTGTTGATTATTGTGATAGGATCGTTTATTTGATCGTCTATCTTGGTGATCATTGTGTTGATCATTTGTTGACCCAAAGCATGGCTTTTGTATAAAGTATGTTTTTGTGGACGTGACTTCGTCGAGCCTCACACCCCGGAAATGGTCAAAACAGGAAAGATGCGGCAAGGTTATGAGGGGTAGCTCCCTTTAGGGTATGTACATTTCCTTCTGGATAGAGGTGGTATCATGGTATGGAGCCCAGATATTTAACCTATGTGGTTACTACGAATTTATTACTTTGTGGTTGTTGGTTTTCGGGATCCCGTGAGAAAGGTCGTTTACGATCGGGGAATGGCGTGCTCGTGTCAGTAGTTACCCAGTTAGGGGTAATCCGGCCTTGTGTTGGCAGAGTTCCGGTTTGGTTCTCGGGGATGTCTTTCCAGAGGCATTCTCATGTGGCAATGGGAAGTTCCTTGGCCTGACCATTTGTTGGAAATCCAAAGAAACAATACGAAACTTGTACGGTTTTAGTTGTAGAACCTGCCATCTAATATGGTAGCTATTAGTAGGCATAATATAATGGTACCTATGCTGGCTAAGATTTATATTCTACTTTCGAAATGAATTTCTTCTACACTATGCACTAATAATAATATCAAAATTGATTTGATTTTAATGCGTATCAAGCATGTTTGGCTATCATAAGGAGAAATCTTCTCCAAGTCTGCGTTTGCATTGTGTGTGTGGCAGGAGGTCTTATGGTAGTCTCATTTTTAAAAGCATTGCGAATTGAATTTAAAAATATCTCTCTATTTTGATTTTAAAGATAAATAAACTGTTTTGAGTTCTCACACCAGTCACATGACTGACTTGGAGTTTATTGTTTTCCTTCCTAAACTCTGGGTGCCCACCAATTTCCACACGGGCAGTCAAGAGTCAGGTTTATCAGGATATTCTGGATATTCAGGAATTGCTGGAGGCAAGCTGGATGGCATGGCGTATTACTAGTTTATATAGTATTTCTTTTCCGCTGCATTGTTTGATGTTGATTATTGTTGTACACTCTGATGATATGATGTAATGTAATGTATAAAATGTAATAACTGATAGTTCTTTGTTTAAAGATTATTCATTTATTATTATATGTTGTTCCGCTGCGAATTGTGAGATTCTGTTGTTGTTCTGTTGCTTTCTGTTCCGTTCTATCTTTCTATTTTGTTCTCTATTCTCTTTTTCTTCTATTTTAAAATTCTATTCTATTTTCTAATTTTCTGTTTTCTTTTCCCTCTATCTTCTACCTTTTTCTCTCTTTTCTTTTTCTTAAACCCCTAAGGGTTCGTATTTTCGTTCATCTTGAATTAATCAATGGAGATTAGTGTCTATTCAAGGAGTACGGATTTACGGGTCTTTACATTTGGTATCAGAGCTTATGGTTAAGCGACAACCATGGTTCTGTTGGGTATTACTCATTAGAGACAGAGTCAGCAGTACTCTAGAATGAGTTTGAGTGTAATAATAGCTATGAGAGCGTATTTGTTAGTGAATATAAAATTTGTTTTATATTGTGATGATTGGTTTGTTGAGTGGTATATAGATTCTGGTTAATACGAGTAATTAACGTTGTTGATAGGGATCTCTAAACACTTGTACAGAACAATTCGACACAGTATTGTTTTAAATTGGGTAAATGAAATAATTTTACCTTAATTATATTTTATATATAAAGGAATAATTTTTCAGAATTATTAAAGTGTATATAAGTTGATTGTTTAGTTGTTTGAATAATCTAAATAAAGAAATTGTATAAG
The DNA here is from genome assembly GCA_030765085.1 of Allium cepa. Lineage (NCBI taxonomy): Eukaryota > Viridiplantae > Streptophyta > Magnoliopsida > Asparagales > Amaryllidaceae > Allium > Allium cepa. Next base: position 887,861,177 of record CM060937.1, on the reverse strand, counting down.
CAAAAGAATTATAAGAATTGAATTATAATTAAAGTAATTTACAATTGTGAAATAAACTTATATATATAAGAAGTGAAACTATATGAATATGAGTTATAAATAAAAATGAATTTAAAGTTAAATGGAATATAACTTAAGTGTTGTTGAATGGAATTGATTTCGGTATCAAAGTAAATTAATAAAGTTAAGGATAATGTGAACTTGAGTTATGAAATGAAATTCAACTTTTGTTATAGAATTGAATGAATGGATTGAATATTAATCAATTAAATGTGAATTAAGTTGATATGAAATAATGAATATAAGTGTAATTCATTAAAATCTAATGTTATTAGAAAGTTGAATAATTGAATGAAAATCAATTTAATTTAAACCAATTGTAAGTAAAGGAATTTGGTTGTAATTAATATACATTGATTGTTATATGGTTGTTAGTTGATTGTATAAAATTCATTAAGTGTTAATGAAATGGAAAGCTAAAGTAATTGAAATTCAATTGGAAGTTAAGTGAAACTTGAATGGAATTGAATTTGAATTGGAAGTGAACCAACTTGAATATGAATTAGTGAATATAAGCAAATTGAAAGTGAATGTTAGTAAGAACATCCACTGCAATGAATCAATGTGATTTAAATGGAAAACCTATTTCATTGAATATTAATGAGAATATAAATGACTGTTTATTGGTTATGAATGTTAGTTGGTTGATGTTTGCATTTGTTGTTTAGTTGCATTTGTTATGTGACATATATAGTTGTTATGTTGCTATATGTTGTATAGTGATATTATTGTCATATATGCATGTTCTCATGTTGTTTGTTGAGTAATTAGTAGGTGCGAATCGCGTTTGCTTCGCATTTGGAGCTCGCTTTCGCGCTATATTAGCCGTATATGCTCGCTAATAAAATATAAGGTACATATCTCGGATTAAATATCGTACTTTTATACTTTTTTCCCTGCGGGATGCCTCATTACTTGATGAGATGTATATTTGTGATATATATACTGTCATTTTTTTTTCGGATCGAGCCGCGCAAAGGAGACTATGGCGAATTTTTCCGAAAATTTAAGGCGTTAGAAAAAATTTGAGAAAATGGAATTTTTTTTTTGAAAACTTTAACTTTGATTTTGGAATTGAAAGTTAAACAATAGTAGTTGTTTTTGAAAAGATAACTAAGTATGATTTTGGAAAACTTAGTAAGTTATTATAAGAAATTTAACTATGGATTTATGGAAAATTAATAGAATTCTTTAACTTTTCTTACTTATAATTTCGAGGACGAAATTCTTTTAAGTGGGGAAGATTGTAACGACCCAGAATTTTTATTAATTAAAATTTGAATATTTAATTTATTTTAAATATTAATAAGTGAATTTATAAGTCAAATAAATTTTTATTTGAATTATTGGATTTAATTGGATAATTAAATCGATAATTTAATATGTTAAATTATGGAAATAATTGAAAACGGGGTTAAATATGATTTAAAATGATTTGTAAAATTTTATTTTATCATATTGGAGTTAGAATGATATTTTAGAACTTTTAAAATCGAATTAAAAGTTAATTTGTGAAAATTGAATATTTTAATATTAAAATCGACTAGTAAAAATAGTCAATTTTTGAACAGTCTCAGAATTGAACGAAATCAGTTCCATTGGATCCGTAATAGTTAGTTATTACCAGATTTCAAATTTCGTGTCAATCGGAGTTATCATTTGATCGTGGCAGCTCGAAACGCATCGATTTATTTTTAATTTAAATTTGACGAGTGAAAATAGCCATTTTTCAAAAAGTCTCGGATTTCGACGAAACCAGTTTCATCGGATCCGTAATGTGATATTATTGTAAGGTTTCAAATTTCGTGTCAATTGGATTTACGGTTTGTCCGGTACAAATTAAAACGCCTAGAAATCGACTTAAATCGGTTTAATTCAAATTGAGCGTTTATAGCCATAACTCGCACAGATGTCCGAATTAGCTTTCGAAACCTATTCCATTGTGTCCGGAACGCGGGGTAAACCCTAGAAACGCTGGTTACGGCGCGTGAATCGGAGTTTTGAAAACCCGGATGAATAGTGTCGTTTAATTTCTATAAATAGACCAAATTATCACCCAAAAAAAAATAGCCTAGGGTTTCAAAACCTACAGGCCGCCGTTCTAAATAATGAATGGCTGAAGTTATCCCCTTTTCTCCTCCAATTTTCTCCAAATCTATACATCTATTCGAACAATTATCAACTGCAACTTTGTAGAGGGCGATGAGATCTTGAAGTTCAACGGTTATGATCGTTTGAAGTGGCTTAAATCAATGGCAATCGAAGCTGGAAAGGCCGGCATTCATGCATGAAAACCGAGGCGAAGGGGGAGCCGAGTGGGGCCGCTCACTGGCCGTTGGTGCGTGAGGCTACGGGTTTCGAGATGGAGTGCTCTGATCGTCGTCAAGTTCATCGAAGAGGCGTGCGAAATTCAATGATAAACGGCGGCCGTGGGTTATAGCATGCGTTCGAAAACCTGGGTATGTGTTTGGGGAAGAAGCAACAATACACGGCCATGATCTGTGGGATGGAAAGCAATGGCTCAGATTGAATTTAGGTTTAAAAGTTAATTAAGGTTGTAAATTTAAGTTATAAAAATCGTGTAACTTCAAATATGCATAACTTTTTCATACGAGGTCGAAAACGCACGAAACCAGTTGCGTTGGAATCGTATGGACGAGCACTACGCGATGGAGTTGGTTTGGAGTTAGTGAGAATTTTGGGTAAAATTAAACGTCCGTTTAATTTTATTCGAAATAAATCGCTAAAACGGAATTTAAAATCAAGGTGAGAACTTCTCACTCAATCGAATCAGTTTCGATTTTATTTTAAATAGTTAGATTTAAAATATTTGAATGCATGTTTGAATGATGATTGATATCTATTGATTGTTAAAATAGACATTATACGCCGTTAGTAAGCGGATGTTATTTATTAAAAACATATACCGCGAATATTTCATAAACAGTGAAATTGGTATTATATATAATAGCAATATATATATATTGGCATATGTATATATTGGAGTTATTGATTTCCGCATTTATTTGTTTAGCGGATGAGACCCTATTGCGCCGTTATTAAGCGGATAATATTTAATAAGAACATGTACCGCGATAATTTCGTACTGGAGCGAAATTGGTATTGTGCTAATGTTTGTAGATGCAGGAAAACAGGTTGGAGGGATCCAACTGGATTCCTCAACAGTATTTATTTGATTTCAGATATTTTGATATTTGATGGATTTTCATATTGATATATGATATCGTTGTTGTCGTGATTGACTATTTGGTGTGTAGCATCATTGGACCCAGATTTTGGGATTTTAAAATGATTTTAAAGTGATTTTAGAAAGTATACGTTTTATAAAATAATTTTGGAATTTATCCATTTTATATAATTAAACGTTATAATTTTTAAAGTTATAAAAATTATGATTTTTAAGAAATATAGTTAAAAGCTGATTTTTGAAAATAAGGAATTAATGACTTTATAAAATAGTTAAATTGGGATTTCTGAAATAATTGTGAAAAGTTTAAATATAGGATTTATAAAAATTTGATTATTTTATAAATCAAAATGATGAAATAATAAAGGAGATTAAAGACGTTTTAAAAGGATAATATAAATTGATTTATATTAAGAGATTTATAAATGGATATTTATAAATTGAAATATGGACATTATAAAACGAGTTTTTATAAGTGTTTGAATGAAGTGAAAATGAATTCATAATTGAATGGAATTTATAGAATTTTAAATAGTGAAGTTATAAATGAAATTTTATAAACAGTAGGTTTACAAAATTTATAAAGTTATTGAAAGAACGAATTTTGGATAAATAAACAATCTTATAAGTTATAAGGTTTATAAATTAGAAAGTCTTTAAAAGAACGATTTTGTAAAATAATCGTTTTATAAGTATTTAACTTATAATATGAACTTTTAGTTTATAATTGAGTTATAAACTGGAATAGGTTAATAAAAGAATTTATAAAAAGGAAGTTTTTATAAATAAATAGAAATGGAATTTATAAACGTTGTTTTATAAATTCGCAATGACTTATTTTGATAAGTAAATTGTTGTAACCTATTAATGGAGTTATATTCACATTTTGACTGTGAATAATCCTTTGAAATAAAATGAATAAAAGAATGAAATTTATTAACGTAGTATATTCACGTTTTTGAATAGTGAATAATCCTTTTAAATAAAATGAATAAAAGGATGAAATGTGTTAACGTAGTATATTCACGTTTTTGAATAGTGAATAAGATGTTAAAGAAAATTGTTTTGAATGTGATATTTGAAATAGAATTAAAACGATCTAACGAAGTTTTAATTGTGTTGAGATTCGAAACCATAGATTTCAACATTAATTGTTGAAATAGACGTTTTCGAGAAATGAAAAGGAAATAGTAGACTATAACACTGTTGTTATAGTAAATGATTTCCGAAAGGAAATGTTTTGTATAGTATTGGGATTTATATATCTATTTTAATTTCGAATCCCTATACTAGTGATTTTGGGTTGTCGTAACGATGTTTTATGCAACATTCGTTTTTGGCCCAAATAAATATGTTTATGAGAATGATTTCCTTAAAGAATGAAATATATACTTAATTTCGATTTAAGTATATTGAATATTTTCTAAGTGTTGAAAATAAATAAAATTTGTGAATTACTTATGAATAAATAAGTATGGAAATGTTTTCCAATATAAAGTGAATATTTTGAGAATTTATCTTTTTGAAGATAAATTGAAAAGGAATATTGAAATGAATAATTGAAATCGAATATTCATTGATATTTTGGAATTATAAATTCACTAAGGAATTTATAAAGGAAGTGGAATTTGTTTTAAAAAAAATAAATGTTGATTTATTTTTAAAATGTGAAAATTATATATCTTGTAAAGATATTTTGGAAAATAAATTATTTGGAAAATTATTTGGAATCTAGTGATGTGTGCATATCAATTGATAGTTCAATAACCGACTATCAATATTTCCCTTTGAATAGGTATTTGATGTGATTTGTTTGAATGTGAATGCCACACGTATTTTTGAATAAGCGCTCACTATTCGGGTTAACCGGGAAAGGACCATGGGGTCGTATAACCCATTCCGAATATGTGATACGTCGTTATGAATTGCATTTGAAGATCGGTGTTGAAGACCCGGTATTTGCAAGAGCGATAGGATGACCTGTCGATTTACTCTGCACCGAGTTGCTCCGGTATAGAGTTCTCCATATGTGATGGTGAATCCGATCAGGATTGTGAATATCCGGATTGCAAGGACTTCTTTGTAAGTGCCTTCGGTTTTGTTCGAGCCCGGAACAGACTTGTATGGATTGTATGTCTGACATTACAAGTTGAGATATAAAGCCGATTTCATTCAAATATATTTCTGTTGGTGGCGAAGAATTTATTCTTTTAGCTTAACACCCTTCTCTGAGACGTACGAGCTCAGAGGTTATATAGTTGAAGTTATCAGCGATATATTCCCAGTTTGGTAATGTGACATGCTAAGTGTTGCTGTAAATGATCATTGTGTTGATTATTGTGATAGGATCGTTTATTTGATCGTCTATCTTGGTGATCATTGTGTTGATCATTTGTTGACCCAAAGCATGGCTTTTGTATAAAGTATGTTTTTGTGGACGTGACTTCGTCGAGCCTCACACCCCGGAAATGGTCAAAACAGGAAAGATGCGGCAAGGTTATGAGGGGTAGCTCCCTTTAGGGTATGTACATTTCCTTCTGGATAGAGGTGGTATCATGGTATGGAGCCCAGATATTTAACCTATGTGGTTACTACGAATTTATTACTTTGTGGTTGTTGGTTTTCGGGATCCCGTGAGAAAGGTCGTTTACGATCGGGGAATGGCGTGCTCGTGTCAGTAGTTACCCAGTTAGGGGTAATCCGGCCTTGTGTTGGCAGAGTTCCGGTTTGGTTCTCGGGGATGTCTTTCCAGAGGCATTCTCATGTGGCAATGGGAAGTTCCTTGGCCTGACCATTTGTTGGAAATCCAAAGAAACAATACGAAACTTGTACGGTTTTAGTTGTAGAACCTGCCATCTAATATGGTAGCTATTAGTAGGCATAATATAATGGTACCTATGCTGGCTAAGATTTATATTCTACTTTCGAAATGAATTTCTTCTACACTATGCACTAATAATAATATCAAAATTGATTTGATTTTAATGCGTATCAAGCATGTTTGGCTATCATAAGGAGAAATCTTCTCCAAGTCTGCGTTTGCATTGTGTGTGTGGCAGGAGGTCTTATGGTAGTCTCATTTTTAAAAGCATTGCGAATTGAATTTAAAAATATCTCTCTATTTTGATTTTAAAGATAAATAAACTGTTTTGAGTTCTCACACCAGTCACATGACTGACTTGGAGTTTATTGTTTTCCTTCCTAAACTCTGGGTGCCCACCAATTTCCACACGGGCAGTCAAGAGTTAGGTTTATCAGGATATTCTGGATATTCAGGAATTGCTGGAGGCAAGCTGGATGGCATGGCGTATTACTAGTTTATATAGTATTTCTTTTCCGCTGCATTGTTTGATGTTGATTATTGTTGTACACTCTGATGATATGATGTAATGTAATGTATAAAATGTAATAACTGATAGTTCTTTGTTTAAAGATTATTCATTTATTATTATATGTTGTTCCGCTGCGAATTGTGAGATTCTGTTGTTGTTCTGTTGCTTTCTGTTCCGTTCTATCTTTCTATTTTGTTCTCTATTCTCTTTTTCTTCTATTTTAAAATTCTATTCTATTTTCTAATTTTCTGTTTTCTTTTCCCTCTATCTTCTACCTTTTTCTCTCTTTTCTTTTTCTTAAACCCCTAAGGGTTCGTATTTTCGTTCATCTTGAATTAATCAATGGAGATTAGTGTCTATTCAAGGAGTACGGATTTACGGGTCTTTACAATATATTTTAAAATTAAAAAGATCGCCTTTGAATTCAATTTTAAAAGCACTATTATCTTCAGTATTAATATAAATTTTATACGCTTTTGAAATATTTTTAACAAGCTTAGAATTCTGGATTCAACATTTTACCCAATTTCTAATCATTAAATTAAATAATTAAATTTTCAAAAAATAGTGATATTTGAAATTCAAGTTAAACTAACTTCCAAATATTTAAAATCAATCAAATATTCCAATTTCAAATATCCAAAAATTCTAGGTCATCAATACATTTCTCTTTTAACACCTATCAGTTCTTGTTAATAATGATGAATGTCATTGACTTTTTCGGAGAGAGAAAATGATTTCGGAGAAATTCCATGTTGGCTTTCTTATCTTTTGGAGAAATTCTAGTACGGTAAGTTGGCGATGGAATGATGTTAAAGGATGGAGATGATTTAGGCATGACTTTAGATGGAGAGGTATAAGTGCATCCGGAAGAAGATGAGGTGTAATCGATTGTGGAATAAGTTGAATCATGATCAGAAGATATTTTATGATATATTTGTTTTGAAAGCGGTTTCTTTGTTTAAGTATAGAAGTTTGGATAAATTTTTTGATAAGTTTATCATACACACACACGCGCACACACACACACACACACACACATATATAGACACACACTAAATTTATATACTATTTTAAGAGAAGTAAGTTACATCCATTAGTTATTAAAGAATGCTAACCATTAGAAAAAAATAAGAAATTAGTAAATAGTAGAAAATTTAGCCAGTAGAATATATGTAAGGTTTATAAAAATATATAACTGCCAGAAGAAATAATATAAATTTTATTATAAATTGTGTAGCGATATAATCCCAAGTTCATGTCTTAGCTTAATAAACGTTTGTTCGCTTAGTGGTTTTTTAAAAATATCGGCTATTTGATTTTCGATATTCACAAATTCTAGAGCAACTATTTCATTTTCAACATTATCTCTTAAGGAATGACGGCGAATATCTATATGTTTCATTCGAGCATGATTTATTGGATTTTTAGACAGGATTATTGCGCTGGTATTGTTGCAAAAAATTAGAGATTTGTCTATAATTTTTTCAAAACCTTTAAGAGTTTGTTGCATATATATACTTGTGCGCAAGCTAAAGCGGTAGCAATGTACTTTGCTTCACAAGTTGAAAATGTACACAATTCTGTTTTTTACTAAACCAAAAAACTGGAGATTGACCGTTAAAGTGACAAGTGCCGCTTGTACTTTTCCTATCATTTTTGCAACTGCCAATATCCACATTACTATAAGATACGAGTTCAAAGGAGCTATTATAGGATAGAAAAGACCGTAATGCTTAGTGTTATTTAGGTATCGTAAAATTCGTTTGACTGCTCGATAGTGTGAATCTTTTAGTTGTGCTTGAAATCTTACACATAGACACACACTCATCATGGTTCGGTTACACTAGCTGTTAAGTATAATAGAGATCATATTATACTCCGATATAATTTTTGGTCCAAATCCTTTTCGTTTTCATCTTAATCTAAATGAGTACTTGTACTCATCGGCGTTGGTTTACTTGACGCGTTCTCCATTCCAAAACATTTTAACAAATTATGACAATATTTTTCTTTATTTGTGAAAATACCATTTTCTAACTGTTTAATTTGTAATCCAAAGAAAAAATTTAATTCTCCCATATGAGACATTTCAAATTCATTTTTCATGATATCCGCAAACTCGTTACATAGATTTTCATTAGTTGATCCAAATATTATGTCATCTACGTATATTTGAACAACTAAAATATCATTATGATTTTTTTTATAAATAAGGTTGTATCTATATTTCCTACTTGAAACCAGAATTTATTAAATAAATTTTTAGTCTAGCATACAAGCATGAGTGCTTGTTTTAAACCATATAAAGCTTTCTTTAATTTATATACATATTCAGTAAATTTTTCATGTATGAATAATGAGGGTTGTTCAACATAAACTTGTCCTTTTATAAAACCATCTAAAAATGCATTTTTACATCCATTTGAAATTTTTAAAGTTATGATGACATGCAAAAGCAAGTAATGTTCGGATTGCTTCTAAACGTGCGACTAGAGCAAATGTTTCTTTATAGTCAATGCCTTCCTCTTGATTATAACCTTGTGGTATTAACCTTGCTTTATTACGAACACTGTTTCCACTTTCATCAGTTTTATTTTTATATACCCATTTTGTTCCGATTACGGATTGATCCGTAGGTCTCGGTACAAGTTTCCATAATTCATTTCTATCGAATTGATTGAGCTCTTCTTGTATTGCAATAATCCAAGATTCGTCATATGATTCTTCTTTATAGTTTTTAGGTTCGAAATTTGAAATAAATGTAATGTGATTCATTTGGTCTAAATGATGTCTGGTAAAAACTTTTGCATTTAAATCACCAATCTATTGTTAATTGGAAGGTTTTTCAAAATATGAGGTGGTGATCTTAATGAATTATCATTATCAACGATATTTTCATTATTGTTATGTATGTATATTTGTGTTATTTTCAGAAGGTTTTAATAAAAACTCATATCATCACTATTCTTGTTCATGGAAAAAATTTCATCAAAAGAAATGTGTAAAATTTCTTTAATGGTACTAGGACGTTCATTAGATACTCTATAAGCTTTGCTACAATCTGAATATCAAACAAAGATACCTTCATTAGCTTTTGAGTCAAAATTTCCAAGATTATCTTTAGTATTTAGTATAAAACATTTTGAGCCGAATATTCGAAAATATGATACTTTTGGTTTTTACTAAAAAATATTTCATAACTAGTATTTTTAGTTAAAGGACATAATGTAACATGACCCAATACATAAAAAAGCAATAGCTACAGCTTCTGCCTAAAATTTTGTTGGTAGATTACCACTATTAAGCATAGTTCGTGCACATTCTTGGAGTGCAATTTTTCTTTCCACGGCACCAATTTGTTATGGTGTTCGTGGAAATGAGAAATTATGTGTTATTCCATTTTTGTTACAAAAAATTTCAAAATTTTTGTTTTCAAATTCACCTCCATGGTCACTTCTTATACTCTTTATTTTAAGATTCATTAAATTTCTAATTTGTTTAGCAAAAATTTTAAACATTTCAACCGTATTGCTTTTATGTTTTAAAAATAGTGTCCACGTATATCATGAAAAATCATCTACAATAACAAATGCATACTTGTTATGATTTATTGACCATATTTGAGTAGGTTCAAATAAATGAAGATGTATTAATTCTAAGGGTTACAGAAATTTCTTTTTAGATTTAAAAGAATTCTTTTTTAATTTGCCATATTGACATGCATCACTTAAATTTTTAACTTTATAATTTATTTTAGGAATTCCTCTAACCAAATTGTGTTTAGCTAATTTGTTTAAAGACCTAAAGTTTATATGACACAATCATTTGTGCCATATTCATGGGTCATTAAAATTCACGGCTAGACATAAATCACTAGAGTTATTAAATTTCTATTTAAGACATAAATGTTTCTTTTTCTTAATCCTTCAAAAATTAGATTTTTTACTTTAGTCAAATATGTTACATTTATTCTTTTAAGAATCAATTTTGAATCCATTGTCACAAAGTTGACTAATGCATAATAGATTATTTTCAGTTTTTAACTAAAAGAACACTTGTAATAACAGGTGAAGGGGACATACCAACACTGATGATATTTCCAACTTCAGTGACAAATCCTTTTGAACTATCTCCGAAAGTCACAGTACCACCATCTTTGTATGTTATATTTGATAACATTTGTGCATTTTTAATCATATGTTTGGAGAATCCAATATCGAGTATCCATTTCTCCTTATCATTTGATTTTCTTTTGGGTACCTGCAAGATAAAAAGAGTTTAATTGGTACCCACTTCCTTTGTTAGGGTCCTAAATGTTTGAAAGAGAACGTTTTCATACCCAAGAGGGTTTGGGACCTTTAAAAGAGTAATTTTTATTATGAACAGAAATTTTCATATACTTATCAATGTATTTTTGTCTAGTTAATTTGTTATTAGATTTTGGAATCCATATTTTAGTTGTTTTGGTATTAGTCACATTTTCTTTAGCATCTGACTTCTTGAATCTATTATATAGTGAACTATAGTTTTTATGTTTTGAAGTATTCTTATATCCTAATCCATTGCAGTTTCCAGATAATTTATAAATTTTTGATCAAGTTATCCAAGTTTTTCTTTCCTTCATTGAATTTCGAAACATTGTTAGCAATCTTGTCTAACTTATTGTTCAGATGGGAAATTTTCGATTTTAATGCTATTAGATCGTTTTTTAATTCAATGTTTTCTTTTCTAATATCTTCATTTTCTAGTTTAACTTTCCCTATTTCACACGATAATAAATCATTTTGAGTAGATAAATATTTTTTTTCTTGTGTAGTTTCTAATTCTTCTTCTAAAATGGTTTTCTCATCTTTTAATAATCCTATTTCAAGTTCCATTTGATCAATTTTAGCAACATATCCTTTATTTATCTTTTTTAGTTTCTCTATATTTATCATCTAATTCTATGCTGAGTTCTAAAATTTCGTTGCAAGTAAGCTCAGGACATACGACCTAAGTATTTGCCAAAAAGCATACTTTGGCTTGTTCTAAATCACTATCACAAGCATTGTTTGATGATGAAGACGAATCTGAGTCATCCCAAGTTACTTAAAAAGCTCTCTTTCTTTTTTAAATTTTTTGAACTTGCTTTTCTTTTTATCATTATTGAATTATGGGCAATATTTTTTCATGTGTCCAAATTTGTCACATCCAAAGCACTTGATTGAAGTTTGATTAGATGGATTTGAATTTCCTCCGATTTGAGATTTCGTCATCTTTTTGAATTTATTGAACTTGTTGTATTTTTTGGCTATGAATACTATCTCATCTTCGTCCAAGTTTGAATCATTATCGTTTGTTTGAAAAGCTATATTTTTTTTTGTATGATTTTGTTCTTTTCTTGCCAGCAAATTTGCTCCGTTCGACATCAAATTTCTTGTCAATTCCTCAACTTTTAGTTGAGATAATTCATTTGCCTCTTCGATAGCCAACACTTTACATTCCCATTCATTAGTTAAGGAATTTAAAATATGTGTAACTAAATCAAAATCCGTAAATTTAACTCCAAGTGCCAGAGATCGTGTTGGATAGTTTGAAATCTAGTATGCATATCAACAATTGATTCATTTCCTTTCATTTTAAATAAGATTTTGTAAAATGGAAATCTCGGTTTGCTTAACTTTGGTAGTTCTTTCATGAGTGATTTGTAGTGTACACCATATATCATAAGCAGTAGTACACATTATGACACGTGAGAATTCATTTTTGTCAAGTGAACAGAATAAAACATTCATGGCATTAGCATTATTTGTTGTCTGTTCTTTTGAGCATCTGTCCAAGTGCTTATATCTATTTCTGATGCTACATATTTAACTTGTGTTGCTTGCCAAATTTTTAAACCATTTGCTTACATAAAAATACGCATATGTGTAGATCAGTATGCAAAATTAGATTCAGTAAATAATGGAGGACGGGCAGTGGATTATCCTTCTTGAAATGTACTGTCCATATTAAATATGTTTCAAGTACGTGTTACTGTGAATTGAGATTACCGTGCTCTGATACCAAATGAAAGAGTGTATGGATCGTGTATTTATATCTAATATGCAACTGTAACAAAATGCTAATTTATGAATAATAGAGTAAAGTAAATAATGGTAAAGAAACAATCACACTGGAGTTTTTATACTGGTTCAGATGTCCCATCCTACATCCAGTCCCGAAGCTCCTCTTTGGCTTTAGCAAGTAAACAACCCTCGCTTTTCCCGGAGGAATAGGCTTGATACAAAAGTTTTTTCTAAGATAATTTTATGTTCTGGGAAACACTAATTTTGACTGCATAGTACAAATCTTCCTATAATCTCCTTTGAGTAGTATGTGTACATGAAACTTTGCTTTTAGGAAGTGATAAAGACTGATATTGTTTGCTTTTAGAAACCATAATATGCGAAGAATGTAAATATGAGATTTAGAAAATTTAAATAGTTTTATTCCTTGAATCTTTGCATACCTATAGATGATGAAGAGTTTTTGTGAATAGTGGTATCCATTAGAGTTTTCTATTTCAATCTAAAGTTTGCAATCATTAAGAAGGAAGAGATGCGATGAAGAGTTATGGAAGCAACCATTAGAAAGAAGAAGGTGACTATTCATTGTATATGGTCGTTACCCAGCACAGATGTCTGTCCATAACGTTCAGACATCTGATCATATATATTTTTAATACTGGTCAGCGTCAAACATCTGAACATTTTTGCCAAACGTCTAATGTTTATGCGTTGTTCAAATTAGAGGCTATAATCAGATGTCTGATATATAACTTCAAGCGTCTGATATATGTTATTTTATACATTTTAGTCTGTCTGAAATATGAAGATTTAAAAACTTTGGTCATGCAATGTTGTGTTGAAATTTACTAAAGGAAAATTTACAAGCTATATATCTATGACACTAACACACTATATTAGTTTTTCAAATACCGATGATTCTTCTCCTTTGCTGGTTGTCTTCAAGTTCAATTATGAAAAAATTTTCCTACAGGTAGATGGAATACATATTGTATGTGTATGATTATATAGTTGTTGTCATCGAAATCATAGAATAGTAGTTCTAACACAAAGTTGGTTCATCTCCAGAGCTATTGAAAAAATGCATCCCTTTCTTTGACGTGATTAAGAAGGGAATAGTCTGAAGGGAAGAAGGATTTTTGCTTGGCTGCAGGAGTGTCCATTTTCATTCCAAGACCCGGTAAATCACTTAGAGAGACCCCCTATTTTATCGAAGTTGTTAGATAATGAGGATTTATTTATATATCTGGCAGTGTCGGTGCATGTTTTCAGCGGCGCATTCGTTCGAGGGGAATCCTGAATTTAGTGATCGGTCTGCTACTTAGCAACTGATTGAAAGGAGCAAAAAGAAACTATCCGAAGATGGAAAATCTTGTCTACTATCGATTAGTCGCTTCAAGGAAGCTCCACCCCTATTTCTAAGCTCATCCGATCAAAGTTCTTACCGACCAGCCTTCGCAACAAGTCTTGCAATGTCTCGGAATTATGGAAGGACAGTTGAAATGGAACATTGAATTGAGCCAACATGATATATCTTATCTCCCTCAGAGAGCAATTCAAGGTCGCTTTGATGGATTTTGTAGCTAAATACACTTTGCGAGATGATATCCCGGAGAGCAGTGGTAAATAAAATGATATGTGGAAGATGTACATTGATGGTGCATGTAACGACCCACCTTTTCGACCATCATAAATCGACACTAATATATCCACGGTATTCACATGCCGAATATCTAATTACTGGAAAGATAGATTGATCAAAGGTAAAAAGAAAAATAAAGACAGGATAGAATCTCATAGGATTGGAATAACATATATTGTTTTAATATATAATCTTTACCGCAGAAATTTTAAATATATACATCAGAGTTTATTCTAATCCCAGCCCGAGTAGCTATAAATTCTATCCCTACAATGTTTAATATAAATAGTACACAAATGTAGTGGAAATGGAAATGGATAACCACCTATAAAGGGAACTACAGCTTCTGCTCCAAGCTCCTCCAAAATGTTCCAAGCTAAACCTGAACTACTTGGCTACTTGGAAGAATAAGGCATCCATAGGTTAAAGGAAAAGAAAAGAAATACTGGGTCAGTCATGAGACTGGTATGAGAATATTTAAAACACAGATATTTTTTGAAACAAAGGGCATCTCATAAGGCCACGCCGCATATAAACATGGATATGTTTTTACCTCGCGATAACTAAAACATTGCTACATAAATCCATTGAAATTATAATAGTATCTAGATTATGAATACATACTAATCTTAGTTGAAATTTTTTACATTAATTAAATTCTACCTTAATAGGTCCTGCATTCAAAACCATAAAGGCACGTATTGGAGAGTGGATTTCCAACAATGACAAGGTAAGCCTTCTGATAGTAAATCTCTAGAGGAATGTACCGAGTTGTAGTCCCACTGCCCTCTATCAACACAGAACCGACCAAACTCTACCGTAGATAGTAAAAAATATGTCAACACCCCGATCGTTCTCAACCTATCCATGGCCATAACATACACAACAAACCCAAAATATAGAGGGTAATTTATAAAGGTGATGAACATCTCCTAATGGAAGCGACCCACTTAGCCCTGCTGCATCCACCATGTTTTTTCCATTATCGATGTGTGACACTTGAAGTAATGTTTTACATCTCAAAACAACAGATCCTACTTTGAATGCGGCATTTCCATTTCCGACGACATACTAATTGATTTATACAAAAGTATAATCCCTAATTCATACGCCTCAAGGAAGGGTGTTATGTATAAGAGGGGTTACCTCTAACGCCACCAAAAGAGATGTACGTTTGTTAAAAAAAATGTGATCTTAGGAATGTAATGTTAGACATTCGTCCATACAAGTTGTCTGGGAATAGGGCAAACCGAAGGTATTCCTATTACGTGCTATTGGGAATCACACCTAGGATTAGTAGCGAGCAGTTCTTGCATTGAAGATTTCAAAATGAAGGTACTACCGCGACCCTTTGTATATAATATAGGAATCACGAGGTTAGTGGCAAGCAGCCCTGCATTATGAAGATCTCCTTCTTCAAAATCATTATTTTCAACATATTTTCACTTTCGAACATGTGTATTAGTTTGAAGTGGTTTTTGGATAGGATTCACTCAAATCCGATCACGGTTTCTCCGAACCAATTATCGATAAAAGATGTCAATTATATGAGCGATTATTATTCAATTAATCAATATATGTCTTTAAAACCATTTTCTTTTTCATCATACATGGGATTTTTAAACCCTTTTTTAATTTTGGAAATGCCAAATCATTTCTCTTTAATTACATAGGAAAACATTATTAAGAAAAAAGAATTCCATAGAAATTATACTAAGTATATTCAATACTACTTTCCATGTTTAATCCATACTATTTGTCGAATAATGGTGAAATCTTCATTTAAATTCAAACGGATAGAATGAGCACCTTTCTTGGAATTTAATATAGAATTTAATTAGAATGTTACCTATATCACCAATAACTTATTATTTTAAAATCTGGTTCAACCTTTGGAAAACTTCAAATCCCTTTTTATTTGATCCTAGCAAGAGGCGGTTCGAATAACTAAAATTTAATTCCCTCTCCATCGGGTCAGGCCGGATAGCTAGGGAGAGTAGGAATCTGGTTTTCCAAACCCAAGCATACAGCTTATCTCTTTGTCACCCATAAGGCAGTCAAGTTATTTAATCAACTCTAAACCCATTAAATATTTAAAAAAACACTTATAAAGGATTCAAAAAGAAAACCAATTTTAAATATTATTTCATAAATTTTTAAATTTCTTTGTTAAACTACCTGGAATAATGCTTTGAGGGCTTCTATCACAAATCCCATTAAAACCTTTTATATGTCAAAATTTTCCATTTAAAACTCTTTTAAAATATTTTAACATGTTTTTTGAATTTATCTCATATTTTTTAAATTTTAAGATATCTATTTTTAAGAGTTGAAATCCGTATTTTACGAACTGCCAAAACGCGATGATTTTAAAAACTTGATTTGAAAATATCTCAAATTTTACAAAATGAAACCTTGATTTTTCTTCATCGGTTGGAAATTATAGTTCTAAGAGATCGAAAATTCTTATTTTGAACGATATCGAGTTATATTCCACTCTACACATTGATCTTACTTTTATAGCGCGAAATCGCGAACTATCGTTATGCGACATGCATATTTTGACTTTAATTTCATATCTTTTCAAACATCTCCAAAAGGAGTTTTAATGTTTACAGAACATTTATAAGCCATTTTAAACCATTTTTATTCATGTTTAAAGAGGTTTAACTATCCATAACACTTTTATAATTCATAAGAGAATGTGATTTCTTCGTATATTTATCGTGAATTATTTCTACAACCAAGCAAACATGTTATCGCATCCAAAATTTGATGATCAAACATAAAAAAGAATGGAAAAACATATCATATCATTATATAGTTTAATAAAATAAACTAGCGGAGTAATTCTCAGATTCATTTGTCTCTAGATGTACTAAAATTGACTATAGCTTCGCTATCACCACACCGAAGCTTACGAATCCTATCCTGGGACCTTTAGGTGGGCTCAGCCTTGTACTAGAGAGCATGGAGAGGTGGCGGCGGCTTTTGATGAGTTTTCTAAAGCAATGAGAAAGAAGAGAAGGCCATCGCTAACTTTAATTTCAAACGAAGGCAATATCTATTTATATTTGGATATGTATTTTCAATAGAGCTTTACTACAACTATGGAATAATTTATGAGGACATGGAAGCCATTAATGAAGAGGAAGAAGAAGCTTAGAAAATGGAACAGAGGTGTGAATAAAATGAGAAGGTATGTCTTGTATTTATAGGCAAAAATATGTAAACAAATATTTTATGGTATAAAGACCAAACTACCCTCACCAACACCCCCATGTGCACGACCACCCCCTCCCCATATGCTCAATCACCGCTTTCTTGTCCTACTTTCATCATATCCTGGATGTGTAGGTGTGTAAGAAGGTTATGTTTGATGTGTAGTTTGCTCATATGTGAATATATTTTATAAATATCATGATATTTTGTGCTTGTATATATATATATATAGGTTTGTGTATGTATTTGGTGTGTGTGTGTGTGTATATATATATATATGAGTATATGTATATGTCGGTGCTCGTGTGTGCATGTTATATGTGCAGAACACATATAAACAACGTTGCGATCACTTTGAACAACTTTTGTTTGTTAAATAATTGAAAATATGAAAGCAGATTTCCATTCACATTTTCACTTATTAATTAAATTTAAAAACCAATTTCTTATCATTATAAATTAATTAAAACAATCTCATTCGAATTATATAACCATATAAACCAATATTGAAAAAGTGTTTGTAAAAAGTGTTGTTGTAGTGCGAAAAAGTTACGAATTTTCTTATATTTTTAAAACAAGTATATATCCTTATAAAACTATTATAAATGATTCATTAATTTTATATTCATGGATTATTATTATTTTAAAATAATTATTTTAATATTTAAATTTAATTTTTAAAAATTCTCGATAATATTTAAAAGTGATGACATCCTTGAGGATGTCATAAAGACATTTTATTTCCAATAAATAATTTTATTACATATTCTTGCTTAAATAGAAAAATAAGTGTATATATTCAATTTTGTATCATTTAATATTGAGAATATCTCAATTTTCGAAAACCGACTTTCGTCGCTTTTCTTACAGAAATCTCATATATCTTATTTGTAAATATAATTTTAAAACAAGTTTACCATCATCAATTATTGTTCAAAACATTATAATTTGTGTTATAATGTTTTATATTTGAATATTAAAAAATAAATATTATTTTTGAAAGTGATAAATTTATGGGTCGTTATAGTGCGTCGAACAAACGATGTTCCGGTGCTG
This sequence comes from Allium cepa, assembly GCA_030765085.1. Taxonomy (NCBI): domain Eukaryota; kingdom Viridiplantae; phylum Streptophyta; class Magnoliopsida; order Asparagales; family Amaryllidaceae; genus Allium; species Allium cepa. Next base: position 887,842,607 of record CM060937.1, on the reverse strand, counting down.
GAGTCGTGTTAGTGACTCCTAAGGAACATCCAATTTGTTATGCCTTGAAATTGGATTTTTCTGCAACAAATAATGAATCAAAATAGAAGCTTTGATAGCAAGACTCGGAATTGCTAAAGAACCAGGAGTTAAGGCATTGCATATTTTTGTGTTTCCCCATTGGTGGTATGTCAAGTGCAGAAGGACTTCCAAGTGAAAGGAGCGAAGCAAGCTCCTTATCTAAACCGAGCACTTAGGATGCTTAATGATATTGAATATTACAGAATAATGCATATTCCCAGAGAGAAGATTGCAAAGCCCAACTCTTTAGCGTAATTGGCCAGTTTTGGAGATGCACAGTTCATGGGCCTTCTTCCGGTGGAAGTATTGTCAACACCTACCATCGACCAAATGGATTTCGATTGGATCTCAGAGGATGAACCGAAGAAATACTCATGGGTGACTTGAATAAAGAACCATCTAAAGAGAGGAATCCTTTTGGATCAGAAGAATGAAGATGCTAACTTATTCATAAAGCTTCCAGATTCGCCATGCATGAAGGAGCGTTTTATAGGAAATAATTCTTTGTTCCCATACTTCGGAGTGTCACCAACGATAAGGCCAAGCGTGTCTTGTGGGAAGTTCATGAAGGGGCCTGTGGTGACCACACCAGGGGGCAAACCCTAGCGTAGAAGATCCTTCGCCATAGGTGTTTCTGACTAATTGTTAATGGAGACACAATTGATTACACGAGAAAATGAGACAAATGCTAGAGGTTCACTAAGATACCGAGAGCCTTGCCAACGGAGATTACTTAAATTCTTAGTCTATTGCCATTTGTAGTTTGGGGAATTGATATCTAAGGATAGTGCAAAGTACGTTATAGTCACAGTTCATTACTTTGCCAACTGGGCTGAGGCAGAGTCATTAGCCACTATCATAATGAAGAAAGTATTCAACTTCATTGTTAGAAATTTCATCTGTTGGTTTGGGGTTCAATAAATAATTATTTCCAATAATGGTACCTAATTCGATAGTGCTGAGTTTAAAGACTTATACCATAGACACCATATCGAGAAGTTCGTTGCGGTGGCACATCATCAGGCGAATGGACTGGTCACAGTAGTAAGTAAGATAATCAAGTCCATTCTAAAAAAACGGCCGGAGAAAGCTAAGGTTAACCAGGCCGATGAGTTACCATTAGCACTTTGGAATTATTAAATGGTCCACAAGTTAGCGATTGACCACTCTTCGTTTGCCTTAGCTTATGAATTAGAGGCTATGATCCCGATTGAACTCGAGGTACCTTCTCACCAGTTGACTCACTATAATCCATAGATGAATGAGAAACTCCTACTATAATCTCTTGATATAATAAATGAGAAGCATGATGAAGCTGATTTGAGGGCAGCTACATACCGAAATCGAGTCACTCGGTATTACAACACCAAGTTCAGAACTCCGACTTTTGAAGTTGATGACCTCGTTCTTAAAAGGATCTTTCCCAGCCTTGGAAACTTGGATCCGACTTGAGAAGGTCCATGCTCAACTGAACAAAAGCTTTGAGATGACACTTTCAAGCTAGCAATTGCGGATGGGATCTCACTCTCATGGGCATGGAATAGTGAAAACTTACGACAATATTTCTCTTGAATGTAAATTTATGCATACTTTCCATATAACTAGACAAAATTTGTCATTTTTGACGCTTTATAAAAGAAATGACTTTCAGAGCTTATAGATTTGTCTATATCCGATCTAGCACTACAAAAGGCATTATAGTTAAATAAGCTTGCATATGAAGATTATAAGTATGTAGGTACCCAGAAGTACGTGCCAGCTAAACTTTCATAGTCCGTGATTGGACATGTAAAGTACAATTGCTTCTAGAATTTAGAAATAGAAGCCGAACAACTCCTTCAACCTTTGAGTTGGGGGCAGGAGCATATATACTAAAAACTCAAAGGTTGAACGAGATAGTTTTCCTCTACTGCTCACCCCCAGAGTCTGTTAGAGCACCCATGTCTTGCTCAGAGTAAGCAAGGCAAAAGGTTTATGCCTGGAGATGGGCGAGGTCTCACTTACAAATGTCCTAGAAAAGGATATTGAAATGCTACGTTAAGTGGTTAACTCCAATCCATGCCCAAAGTTTGGCATGTTTATGGATGTCCAGAGATATGTCCGATGGTGAATTGCTTTAACTGGTACCTAGTTCCAGAGCCAAATATGGTCACGTACAGATTAGCACTTGGATAGACTTGTGAAGAACAGAATAAGCTAATAACTTACCCTAATAATAACAATGAGAAATGGATCATGAAAAACATTGAACGTAAAGCGCATTTCTCATTCACTTAAGAAGAAAGATTCACACAAGACTTAAACCAAAATGAATTTTTTTTTATTTCGTAACCAAAATACTACAAGCATTATTAACATCAAAGAAAAATGACAAAAGTGTCAAACTAATACCGCGGAACAAAAGCATATAGGAGATAAACAATTACTTCTTCTTGTGCTTCTTTCCTTTCTTTCCCTCGTCAGAGGACTGCCCACCTTCTTTTGCATTAAGGTTCCTTTTTCTTCCTTGTCCTCCACTCCATTGGCCTTTCATCGGAGTTTTATATGATGAAGAAATGGGTGCACTCTAGATATTACCAACCACATGGATAGAGTCAGTGGATGAAGCAACAAATAATGGAATTGGAAGTGGATCAATCGACTCTTGCCTGACCTTCGTGATATCCAGCGCTCGTTGATCATGAACTTTCTACGTTGTGGCCCTTGTGACATGCCCCAATGTCACCATCATCGAAACATCTTCAACTGAAATATCTTGAAGATCAATGCTCCCTCTTCATCCAAAGTCTGGATCTTCCACTTTTCGGGACCAAGGGCATCAGCAAATGGGATGGTCGAGATACTCCAGAGATTAACATGACCGTTGAGTCTGCTGTTGTGTGTCCACTTGTCAGTATTTATATTTTATAATCTATTCTAAGGTTGTTGTCATCATAACCATAATCTCACGGACTAACAATCTCCCCCTTTTTGATGATGACAACCTTTGTTTATAAAATATTATTTCTATCCTAATAACTCCCCCTAAAACTAATAACTCCCCATTAATTTATGCCTAACTACCCTATTTTATATTTCTCCCCCTTTGTCATCAACAAAAATAAAAAAACTCACTCCAAACTATATAACTCCCTATAAAACTAACAGTCTATGACATGTGATCATAATGATAGTGTTATCATAAGTAATCATCACTTAAATCTAATATTAAAACATAGTCCTAAACAATTAACTATCCTAACAAAGAATTCATGATAGTACTTATAATTAAAACTCATATAAGAACACGAGTTATTTATTACGTATGAAGTTGTATATACATGAGCGTTTAGATAACATAAAACACAAACGACAATGGAAAAGAAAGAAAAGAAACTATTGTGTGTTTTTAAACATAGGATATCTATGAATCGAACAGTTTAAATAGTGGAAACGGAATTTTCCACGTTGTTCGACAAGATTCCCATTCTTGTCAAAACACACTTCTCCAACACACACGACTTGGTCATCATCCTTCGCTTGCACTTTTTCTTCCATGGGTTCTTCTTCTTCGCTGGCCTCTTGTTCTTGATTGAGTGAAGAGTCTTTATCAATCAAAATAGGATTGGCCTGGTTATTCATTAGGAATTTTTGCAAATTCCAAAGAATCTTGCCTTGCCTCTCTTGTACCTTTGCCATACGAAGTTGAGTCACTTGAATTTCAGTCATCATCTGAAGTGAATTCTTCAGAGAGTCCTCTATTTTAGTCACACGAGCGAGAGTAGTACGTTGGAATGGACCAGACGTAGGAGAGGGAATGATAAGGTTGATTTTATGTTTGATTTGGAAGAGGAGGCCATTGATTATTTGATTTCAGAGAGAAGAACAGAGAGATAACAGAAAGGATGAATAAAATTTCGAAAATGTGAAGAATTTATAACCAATTATTTTGAATTTTGGTGGGAAAAATTTCAAAATAAAAAAATGTTGCATGTCGACATGGGTATATGGGGGATGTCGACATGGTCTTTTATATTTTAACTCTTTAAATTATTTTTATATTAACTATTAATTATACTTGTTATTTATATTTTATATTTCAGTTATAGAACAAATACCTAATTCTCTTCTTAATTTAGTAAATATTGATTCATTTAAGGGTTTTGTTAAGATATCAGCAATTTGATTTCCAGAATTGATATAATCGAGAGTAACTACTTCCTTACTTATATTATCTCTGAGAAAATGATGTCTGATATCAATATGTTTAGTTCGGGCATGTTGAGTAGTATTTTTGGATAAGTTTATCGCACTCGTATTCTCATAACAAATTGGTGATTTTGAAAATTTTAAACCAAAATCTTTTAAGGTTGTTGCATATATATTACTTGAGAACAAGCCAAAGCAGCAGAAATACACTCTGCTTCAGTTGTTGATAAAGAAACTGTGTTTTGCTTTTTACTAAGCCAAGAAACTAGAGAATTCCCCAAAAAGTGACAAGTCCCACTTGTACTTTTTCGGTCAGATTTACAACCAGCATAGTCAGCATCACAGTAAGATATTAAGTCAAAAGAGTCATTTTTAGGGTAGAATAAACCATAATCAGATGTGTGTTTGACATATCTTATGATTCGTTTTACGGCTTTTAAGTGGGTCTCTTTAGGTTGGGATTGATATCTGGCACAGAGACAAACACTATGCATGATATCAGGTCTACTGGCAGTAATATAGAGTAGTGATCCAATAATTCCTCTATATAGTTTTTAATCTACATCTTTCGAGAGATCTTCTTTACTAAGGTACTCATTAGTTGCCATAAGAGTGGGTTTTCCACTCGCAGTAGTCAAACCAAATTTACTAATTAGGTCTTTAGCATATTTTTCTTGACTAATAAAGATACCATTATCTAATTGTTTTATTCGTAATCCTAAAAAGAAACTTAATTCACCCATATGACTCATATCAAACTCTTTTGTCATTATCTCAGAAAATTCTTTATTCATTTCAAAATTAGTTGAACCAAAAATGATATCATCTACGTAAACTTGTACTAGTTGAATATAATTTTTATTTCTTTTAATAAAAGTAGTATTATCTACTTTACCAATTTCAAAATTAGATTGCAATAAATAAGATCTTAGTCTATCATACCAGGCTCTAGGAACTTGTTTTAGACCATATAATGCTTTCTTAAGTTTGTAAACATGATTTGGTAATTTATCATTTTCAAAAAGTGGTGGTTGTTCAACATATACTTCTTCTTTTACAAATTCATTTAAAAATGCACTTTTAACATCCATTTGAAATAATTTGAAATTATTATGATTTGCGAAAGCAAGTAGAATCCTAATGGCTTCTAATCTTGCTATGGAAGCTAAAGTTTCATCAAAATCTATTCCTTCTTCTTGACAATAACCTTGAGCGACTAATCGAGCTTTATTTCTAGCTACCTCTCCTTTTCATTCATTTTATTTTTATAAACCCATTTAGTTCCAATTATAGTTTTATTTTCTGGTCTAGGAACAAGTTCCCAAACATCATTTCTAGTAAATTGATTTAATTCTTCTTGTATAGCCAAATCCATGAATCATCAGTTGATGCTTCTTTTGGATTTTTGGGTTCAATAGTTGATATAAAAGCTACATTACTCATTTGACTTAGTTGATTTCTAGTTTTAACAACAGATTGCATATCTCCCAGTATATTTTCTATAGGATGATCTCTTAAAAGTTTAGTCCTTTTATTAGGATGATTAATTTCGTTATTAGTTTCAAGTGATTCTTGGTTTTGAGTGATTAAATCCTCTTCATCATTTGTATCTTCAAGAATTTTAAAATTTTCATCAAATGAAACATTGTTTCTTCAATGGAATTGGTTTTTAAATTAAACACTCTGTGTGCTTTACTTTTATTAAAATATCTGATAAAGATACCTTTTTGGGATTTAGGATCAAATTTATCTAAATTATCTTTTGTATTTAAAATAAAGCACTTACTTCCAAAAACTCTGAAATAAGATACCTTAAGTTTCTTTGAATAAAGAAGTTCATAAGATGTCTTATCAGTTAAAGGTCTAATTAAAATTCTATTTAAAATATAACAGGCGGTAGCAACTGATTCTGCCCAAAAATTCTTTGGTAAATTACTATCTGTAAGCATAGTTCTCGCACACTCTTGAATCGTCCTATTTTTACGTTCTACTACTCCGTTTTGTTGTGGAGTTCTTGGAAATGAAAAATTGTGAGTTATTCCCTTTGTATTGCAGAATTCCTCAAACTTTTCATTTTTCAAATTCACCACCGTGATCACTTCGAATAGTTATAATTTTTAGAGAAAATTGATTTTGAATTCTTTTTGAAAATGTCTTAAAATATTCAAAAGTATCACTTTTATGTTTCAAAAATATTGTCCATGTAAATCTAGAATAATCATCTGCAATTACAAAAACATATTTACTATGATTTATTGAAAGAATTTGAGATGGACCAAATAAATCAAGATGAAGTAATTCAAGAGGTTTTGAAGTTGAAATCATATCTTTTAACTTGAAGGAACTTTTTATAAGTTTTCCTAATTGACAAGCATCACATAAACTATCTACTTTAAAATTCATTTTAGGGAGACCTCTTACTAGATCATGTTTTGACAGTCTAGATAAGAGTTTGAAATTCAAATGCCCAAATCTCTTATGCCAAATCCAAGGGTCACTTGTATTTGCCAATAGACACAGGTTATCATTTGAAACATTCATACTAAGAATATAAATATTCTTTTTCCTGACTCCCTCAAATATAATGGTTGAATTATTATCTTCAATGTGACATTTATGTTTTTCAAATTTAATTTTATATCCTTTATCACACAGTTGACTTATACTTAGCAGATTATGTTTCAGATTCTTAACTAGTAAAACATTAGCAATGGTAGGAGTTTCAGAATTACCGACTTTGCCGATGCCAATTACATATCCTTTTGAGTTGTCTCCAAAGTTAACTAGTCCTCCGTATTTGTATATAATATCATTCAGTATATCTGGATTGCCAGTCATGTGTCTAGAACATCCACTATCAAGTATCCATTTGTTCTTTCTGATCTGCACAATTTGTCCATTGTGGATTGATTCCTCAACACCCATAAAGCATGACTCCTGCACATCAAACAATCTTGGTAGACAACTTGAATTTGAATATTGATTATATACAGACTCAAGAAACAATGATGGTTTGAATACTTCTAAATTAGTATTAACAAATATAGCCATTTTAAAAACTTTTTCAAAAAATCAGATTATGAAACTTTGAAAACCTTGCTCTGATACCAACTGAGAGAAATGCGGATTAAGGATCTTAAGGCTAGGATTAACACTAGAGGGGGGGTGAATAGTGCTAATAAAGAATTACTAATTTTTTTTAGTTTATGTTAATTTAGACACCGATGTATGCAATATACAGACATATATATGATCACAGAAACAAACACAGATGCAGAAATAAAATAAAAGCAGTAAAAGAAAGAACACACCGTATTTTATACTGGTTCGGAGTTACCCTACATCCAGTCCCGCAACACAAGTACAGATTTCCTTTCAAAAGCAATTGTACAATTACACCCTCGGTTTCAAGGCTACGAGGTACACCCTCCAGAATTTCTATCCTCTGGGTAGAGATACTTGATTTCCGGGCCACAAGTTTACCCAATTGATTTACCAAGGCTACAACCACACCTTTTCTCTTTTGATTGATTTCCAAGGCTACAATCACACCTTTTCTTGCTTAATAGATTACAAAGAAGTCTATAACTCTGAATAGCACGGAGAACCTTGTAGAGTTAGTGATAGAGAATCAAACTAGAAGTAACCGAGTTCGATTCAATGTTGATTTCGACAGAGTAATGGTAAGAATATGTGTTAAGAAATGTGGAAGAAGAAGATGAGTGAAAAACCAGAAAAACTGATCTGAAATTCGTTGAAACTGACCCCTATTTATAGTAGAACAATAGTCATGTCCATTCATGAGGAGCTATGGCGAATGGACACTTCTTTTGAAATTTAAATTTTGAATTCAACTGATACCATGTCGACACGCTTACCCTAGGCATGTCGACATCCCAAAGCAATTTTTGGTGATTTGATTTTTCTTTGAAAATAACCTTTATGTTATATTAAAACTATTTTAAACTTTACAAATATACTTGACTATAGTTAAAATTCATAAGTAAATATAGAGAATAGTATATATAGATGTTAACTATAATTTTATATTTAAATCTAAGTATAAAAGTTAAATATATAATTCAAAAAGATAGTTTAAAATCAGGAGCAATTTTGACTTTTGAAATTAAAGATAATTTTGAGGCTAAAATTATTTAAAATCAGGATAGAGGGTTTTGATGTTTATAAAAGAAAAGTTTTGAAATCATTTTGAAAACAAGATAATTTTGAAAAATCATTTTGAATAAAAGGTTAGCGGATACAAAACAATGTTCCACTAGATTTTTCGTAGGTTTCATCGTACTTAGGGTTCCATCCCTTTAACATGCTCGAAGTGGATTCCATTCCACGAATAAATTGGATTTTAAGATGCCAGTGCTTTTCTACGTGTTTTAACAAAAATTCCTAATAAAAATACTTATGCTTGAAATCTTGAACTCTTGATAATCTTGAACTCTTGATAATCTTGATACTCATGAGTCATCTATCCCGATATCTTGAATCTCCATACTGTACAGTCACCATTCTTGGTACCTGCATGGTTAAATCCTGCATATACATATATATCTAAACTTATAATGTCAATATTTATATTTTATAATCTATTCTAAGGTTGTTGTCATCAAAACCATCATCTCACGGACTAACAGATGTAACATAAAGATTAAAACAAAATTCACTTTGTAAACTCAAATGATTACAAAATAAGCTATGTGTTTTTATTAAGAAAAACTAATAAACAATTATTGCAGAAAGCAAAATACTTACAGCAGAAGATTTAACAGCATTTAAATCAGTCCCTTGGCTAGGCTGGCTATGAACTTCACAAAAAAAGTTATAGAAAGATATGAAATTAAAACACTGCTTCTCACCATGATTAATAAAGATGCACCGACCACACATTTTCTTTGATCTTCTAGCTGTACGAGTTAACATGTTGCACCTGAAAAAATATATTCTTTAATTATTAGTTTCAATCTCATTCTCCATTCCAAATCCCTAGTTGAAACTAAAGCATGTGTGTTTCTTCTTTCACCAATTATCTTTTATCCTTCAAATCCACTTCCCTAATTGAAACTATACACATATGTTTCTCAATTCCAAGTCCCTAATTTTCTTTTATCCTTTAAAGTGAAATGAAAATTAAATCTCTAAAAAAAACTCTTCAATCTAAAATCACGGCCTTCAAGAACGTCGTGAGGAGACCAATGGTTCTCTAAAGTCGTGTTTGGAATATTTGATGTCGTCGATTCTTTGAAGTCAACCTAATGCCGATGAGAAGCTCCAATTTGATTTGGAATAAGTTAAATGCCTTGAAGTTGTTGGATCCAAAGGTTGTCGCAGCTTGAGTCATTACCATCGCCGTTTGTGTGCTTGAAGCTAGAACGCTTGCCTGATGTGTAATTCGAGATTAGATGTCAGAGTTTGGATCTGCAATATTGGTAGAGGTTAATAATATTGCAGTGCTTGGATGAGAGATGCATTCCTATTGGTAATTTTCTAAAGCTATTTGGTGGTTCATTTGAGCTCAGAAGTATGTTGAAGTTCATCCATTACATTGAGTTGATACAATCCTACCTTTGAAGGATAATTATTCGAGTAAGCACGATTATCTATACGATACATTATAGTCATTTTTTATTGGGATTTGTATTAATGATTTGTCTTGAAGGCTATGAGATGGTGTTTTATCTCGATACTTTCAATTTAATAATTCAAGTATAAGTAATTCTCAGGTGTTGTAATTGAGATAAGATGTCAAAATTTCGTATTGAAACACAAGTATGAAATTATACCAAAAATCGTGAGCCAGGAATGTTGTAAAGTGAAGTATACGCCATTAATAGGAAATAGTTAGGGACATTCACATGTCATTTTGTCTTCCTAATATGCATAATGAAGGATTCGATAACTTGTCGATATAGTGCATTAAGAGACGTTTCCAAATAGATTATTCATATGTTTCGGCTATAAGTAATATGTGTTGGTATTTATTAGGTATAATAAGACTCATAAACCACCAAGTGTGAATGAGTGGAACAAAACATGTAAACCACTAAGGAAGCTGTTGGAATTCCTAGTGTAAATGAAATACACTTCTCCCACATCGCCAGATTTGCAAAGCCATTCCAAGATATATATGGCTTTGCAACGAAGGTGTTGGGGCCTAGGGGCACCCAAATGTATGCTTCGTTGTGAGGAGGGAGATCATGCATCTCCATCACACACGCGTGCGCCGCCGCCGCCGTCCGTCCGACCGAACCGAACCGGGCCGGGTTTGGGTTTGGGTTTGGGTCTAATATGATACTCGTATTTTTACTGCAACTGGACCGGGCTTTTTAACAGTTGCAGGCTATACGAACGAACGCGTTTTGCCTGAGGAGATGCGACTGTTCATAAGCGGACGCGAACAGTAACAGGTGCGACCCGTTAGAAGCAAACGGGTGCGAACCGATTGAAACGGACACGGGCGAACAGATGCGGCGAAAGCGGGTGCGACCCGACTGAAGAGGCGCGGGCGAAACAGTACGAGCAGGTACGAAACAGTACCGTTGGACGGGCGGGTGCGACCCGTTAACGAACAGCAGCGACCAAAAGGCAACGGGTGCGACCCGTCAAGCTGACGCGACTGTTTGAAGGGATGCGGACGAAATTATAAATAGGAGAGAATACTGATCACATTCTCATTCTATTCCAATCTAATTTCTTCTGCTTCTTTGCTCCACTGCTCTATATTCCATATATATCACAGAGTTGACATACTCATTACAATCTCATGCAGATTACGTCTGTTGTATCTTGGGAGAGTTTTGAAATAAAATTCTTAAGGAAATTGTTACGACAAGCCTCAGACGGAATTTCCTTTATATACTGGTTAGATTCACTGTAATCTTTCCCGTTTATAAGTTGTACTATTTATTACAATAGTATAACGTTGTTGTTGTAATTTATTTACAACGTAACTTATTGTTACATTTATCTAATACAGAATTCCAGCGTAGTGGAATTCTAATTAAAAAACTTGTGCGACGAGTTTATTGTAGCGTGCTATCTGTTTTAGTACACTAGACATATAACATCTTAAGAATTATACTGTTTTACACTAAAACAGAGATGTTAACAGTTGACAACATGAAAATGGATAAGTCCAACTTTTCAGCGGTTATTTCTGAATGCAATTTGATTCAGAACCCTAACCAATGGTGGGTTGACACAGGAGCTACTCGTCATGTTTGCTCTGAAAAATCCATGTTTTCAACATACCAGAAATTCGATCAGAAAGAAAGACTCTACATGGGTAATTCTGCAGTTTCCATGATCGAAGGCAGTGGCACAGTTATCCTCAAGTTCACTTCTGAAAAAACTGTCAAATTGAATGACGTGCTTCACGTTCCAGACATACGCAAGAATCTCATCTCTGGTGCAGTCCTATCAAAGAAGGGATTCAAGATGGTGTTTGAGTCAGACAAGATGGTTCTGTCCAAAGCTGGAATGTATATCGGAAGGGGATATTTATGTGATGGCCTATTTAAGGCAAACGTAGCCGTTACCGGAAATAAATCTATGTATTCTGATTGTGCTAATAATAAAATTGAAGTCTCTTACTTGCTTGAGCACGAAATTTTACTATGGCACGATAGATTAGGACACATAAACTTCCGAAAAATGAAGAAATTATCAAACTTGGGATTGATTCCAAATTTCCAACTAGATAAGAACTACAAATGTGAGACATGTGTAGAAGCAAAAATGGTCAAACAACCATTTAAATCTGTTGACAGAAGCACCGAACCATTAGGTTTGGTACATACAGATTTATGTGATTTTAAATCACTACCTACAAGAGGTGGGAAAAAGTATTTTATTACTTTTATTGACGATTATACGCGATATTGCTATGTATATCTTTTAAATAGTAAGGATGAAGCAATAACCGCGTTTATAAAATACAAGGTTGAGGTAGAAAATTAGTTAAATAAAAAGATCAAGATATTGAGATCTGATCGAGGTGGAGAATATGAATCACCATTTGAACAGTACTGTGCCGAAAATGGTATAATTCATCAAACAACAGCTCCATATTCACCACAACAAAATGGTGTAGCGGAGAGGAAGAACAGAACGTTAAAAGACATGATTACTGCCATGCTTTTAACTTCTGGTCTACCGACGAACTTGTGGGGGGAAGCCTTAAATATGTCTAATCACATATTAAACAAAGTTCCTCACAATAAAATGGGAACAATTCCATATGAGATATGGAAAGGACACAAACCAAGCTTTAAATACCTCAAAGTGTGGGGGTGCTTGGCAAAAGTTCCAGTTCCGCCTCCCAAGAGAGTCAAACTTGGACCAAAAATAGTAGATTGTTATTATCTTGGGCCAGCCCAAAATAGTAGTACCTACAGATTTTTGGTATTCAAGTCTGATATAAATGATATTCATGTAAATACAATCATGGAATCAAGAGATGCCTCGTTCTTTGAAGATGTGTTCCCACATAAAAGAACGATGGAAATCCTGTCCCAAAAAGGACAAGAGATAACAGAGATGAGACATGTGAAGATGAAACTCATCAGGACAACGAGGAGGTTGAACAAAGAAGAAGCGTAAGGGCAAGAACTTCCAAAACATTTGGTTCGGATTTTTTAACTTATATGTTAGAACACGAACCTCAAACGTACAAGGAAGCAATGTCATCTTCTGAATCTTCATGTTGGGAAGAAGCAATCCAAAGTGAGATTGATTCAATTCTAAGTAATAAAACTTGGGAAATAGTTGATACTCCACCTGGAATAAAACCAGTTGGCTGCAAATGGATTTTCAAGAAGAAATTGAAATCAGACGGCTCTATAGATAAATATAAAGCCAGATTGGTAGCCAAAGGATATCGTCAAAAAGAAGAAGTAGACTTCTTTGATACCTATTCACCGGTAACACGAATAACCTCTATAAGAATGTTAATAGCAATTGCATCCATCTATAATCTAGAGATTCATCAAATGGATGTAAAAACAGCATTCTTAAATGGAAATCTCGATGAGGAGATTTACATGGAGCAACATGAGGGATTTATTTCCAAAGGAAATGAAAACAAAGTCTGTAGATTAGTCAAATCATTATACGGACTAAAACAAGCTCCAAAGCAATGGCACGAAAAATTTAATAGTGTCATGATGAAAAATGGTTTTCGTATAAATGAATGTGATAAATGTGTTTATTACAAACAGGTTGGACAATCATATGTGATGATTTGTCTATATGTAGACGATATGCTAATCTTTGGTCCTAATACTAAAGTAATAGAGACTATAAAGAAGATGTTAATCAACAATTTCGATATGAAAGACTTAGGAGTTGTGGATGTTATTTTGGGAATCAAAATAATAAGAACACCTAATGGAATTGAACTATCTCAGTCACACTATGTAGACAAAGTGATTGAAAAATTCCAAGAGTATGGAATTAAAGGAGTGAGGACACCTTTTAATCCATCGGAAGTACTGCATAAAAACACTGATGAGAGTGTAATGCAACTGGAATACTCTCGTGTAATAGGATGCTTAATGTATCTGATGAATTGCACCAGACCAGATATTGCTTACGCGGTAAGTCGACTAAGCAGGTATACAAGTAATCCAGGGAAGGAACACTGGAAAGCACTAATGAGAGTGTTGGGATATTTAAAGAATACCACTAATTTTTCCTTACATTATGGAAAATATCCTACCGTCTTAGAAGGATATAGTGATGCAAACTGGATTGCAGATTCAGAGGAATCAAAATCCACAAGTGGTTATGTCTTTACCCTTGCAGGAGCAGCAGTGTCATGGAAATCTACTAAACAAACATGCATAGCTCGATCCACCATGGAATCTGAGTTTATCGCATTAGATAAAGCAGGCAAAGAGGCAGAATGGCTTCGTCAATTCTTAGAAGATATTCCATTTTGGCCAAAACCTGTGACGGCCATATGTATTCACTGCGATAATCAAGCAACGCTAAGTAGAGCGAAAAACCTTGTGTATAATGGCAAATCACGACACATACGTCGTCGCCATAACACAGTTAGGCAGTTACTCTCTAATGGAACTATTTCCATAGATTATGTGAGAACAAATGATAACCTAGCGGATCCATTTACTAAAGGTTTATCAAGAGAGAAAATTGACTGCGCATCGAGGGGAATGGGTTTAAAAGCCTAAACCAACAAGAGTTACCTTATACGGAAACCTATCCTAGCGACTGGAGATGTCACGGACTAGGATCAATAGGCAAACCCGTTATGAGTAACTCAAGAAGTAATGCATTTGTCTGGACTTGGTCCTACTCCATTCCTATGGTGCAAAACATAATGCATGCCTACAGAAGTTTTAAAAGGTTAAAACTATGTTTTTTAATGATGACCATATCTTGGAAATAACAAGTGGGGTATATATAGGATACTCTTAATGGTTGCGATCACCTATGTCAGTGTGAGCTAGGTCGGCTCTATAAGAATATTAAAAGGCTTTTATTCTCTAAAAACACTCGTAGAACCAAAAATATTGTTCAGGACCAAAATGAACGCAACCAAGAGATTGGATGAGAAGGGAATCAATGCTTCGTAAAGCTTATTGTCTGGATATACAATAAAGGCCGACGGTTCAAGATGAAATAATTCACCGATTAGCCAAGTAGATCCGATAAGTTTTAACTAGGGAAAGTTCAAAGTGAAATATCTACTTATCCACGATAAAGCATTATTCCATATGTACTCTGTGATATTTCGCTTTGTGTGGGGGAAAAGTATATTATCATTTATGTGGGGGATTGTTGGAATTCCTAGTGTAAATGAAATACACTTGTCCCACATCGCCAAATTTGCAAAGTCATTCCAAGATATATATGGCTTTGCAATGAAGGCGTTGGGGCCTAGGGGCACCCAAATGTATGCTTCGTTGTGAGGAGGGAGATCATGCATCGCCATCACACGCGCGCGCCGCCGCCGCCGTCCGTCTGACCGAACCGGGCCGGTTTGGGTTTGGGTCTAATATGATACTCGTATTTTTACTACAACTGGACCGGGCTTTTTAACAGTTGCAGGCTATACGAACGAACGCGTTTTGCCTGAGGAGGTGCGACTGTTCATAAGCGGACGCGAAAAGTAACAGGTGCGACCCGTTAGAAGCGAACCGATTGAAACGGACATGGGCGAACAGATGCGGCGCAAGCGGGTGCGACCCGACTGAAGAGGCGCGGGCGAAACAGTACGAGCAGGTACGAAACAGTACCGTTGGACGGGCGGGTGCGACCCGTTAACGAACAGCAGCGACCAAAAGGCAACGGGTGCGACCCGTCAAGCGGACGTGACTGTTTGAAGGGATGCGGACGAAATTATAAATAGGAGAGAATACTGATCACATTCTCATTCTATTCCAATCTAATTTCTTCTGCTTCTTTGCTCCACTACTCTATATTCCATATATATCACAGAGTTGACATACTCATTACAATCTCGTGCAGATTACGTCTGTTGTATCTTGGGAGAGTTTTGAAATAAAATTCTTAAGGAAATTGTTACGACAAGCCTCAGACAGAATTTCCTTTATATACTGGTTAGATTCACTGTAATCTTTCCCGTTTATAAGTTGTACTATTTATTACAATAGTATAACGTTGTTGTTGTAATTTATTTACAACGTAACTTATTGTTATATATATCTAATACAGAATTCCAGCGTAGTGGAATTCTAATTAATAAACTTGTGCGACGAGTTTATTGTAGCGTGCTATCTGTTTTAGTACACTAGACATATAACAGAAGCATGTACATTCAAAGTGACAAATGCTTATAAAGGTGATTATATGAAGGACCATGTAGCTTGTTTCAAGACCACGGGCTTGATTTTTAAACTACTAAGCGAATGCTTTGACGGTTGGTTTTTCCATGGCATTTCACATTTGCATACTCTAATATGTCATATGTTGAAACCCAATAATTCATAATTTAAATTATCAGAGTCAAACAAGTACAATGAATGTGTAACCGATTGAATTATTTTTGAAACACTCTTAGATGATCAGGTTTACATATAACTCTTAAATATCCAATTATTGTTCCAATCAATACCTTTAGTGTAATCACATAACTAGCAATCTTTGATTGCCCAAATCAATTTCTAGCAAACAGTATCTCGGTGCCATATATCGCTATCCTAGTTCTTACATATAACACTATATAAATCGATAGAAATCTTTAGCATATCCACATTTTATTAATTGGGTAACATGAGTATGTAAATTAGTAGTGTAAACGTGACTGTTGGAGCATTAGAAGAGAGAATAATGCTCTTCAGAGCACATTGTGACTGACATTTAATGTTACTGCTGGGGCCAAAATGTAGGATTGAATACGTGAGTTTCTTCTTATATTAATGTAGAACCATCTACTTGAATATTTTTTGATCAAATAATTATACTATATATATTCAGGAAGCTGCACATGCTGAAATATTTTTAATTTTTCACCCTGCTTGCTGATGTTTAATTCGAGAGAGATTTGGCTTGTTTATTTAAAATTTTAATGGGTGTTGAATTACTTTGCCGCTTTGTTTTCTTAAGGATATGATACGGTGTAATCGCGCCGTCGAATAGCATAAGCTATCAATGTTGTTGAACAACATAAAAGTGTGGGGAAATGGTTTTGATAGGTGCATTAATGGGTAATAAAAGAAACTGAAATAGGATTGTAAAGGATATTTAATTAAGCCAAAATTGTTGATAATAAACGTGATTTGTAGGCATCTGCAAATGCATATGCAATACTTTTATACAATTATTAAATGTAGAATTTTTATGTAGTTTTGGTAAATATATAAACTGAAAAATATAAAAATTATTATAATTTTGTTTTTGAAATAGGGCTTTGAAGTTGTAATTTTATTTACGTTTCAAAATTTCAATTTGAAAATAGATATTATTATTTTTTTCTTTGTGGAATTTGAACTTTTAATCTTTTGTTTGCATTTAAGGGTATTTTTTGTAACTTCATGGTCCGACCAAAATATTGTACTTTTATTCCAACTACTAATAAAGATGTAACCTTGGTTGGTGTTAATTCTTTGGCCAAAATTTAAAAAATAAAACTGTACTCAAAGTACTACTCGTAAATATCTTAATATTGCGGACACCAATATTCACAAAATACATTAACCAGGAAGATACTAACATTATGAATTCGTAAGAAAATAAACTATGAAGTAAAAATATAAAAAATATATGCACTTCTAACGTACAACATACTGAACAAATGTAACATTTGGTCAATTTCCAAACTTTAAATAAATTATCAACAAAAGTGAAATTAATCATATTCTTTTAATCGTGTACAATGATACAATTGTACTAGGCAATATGTACACGTACCGAGATGTAGGTAGAAAATGGTAGCATATTATTTTGATAATTGAACGGTACAGTTTGAAGGCGGACGACTCCATTCAGGCCACATAATCTTTATAGGTGGTTAGGTAACAAATTATGTTCAGACCTTTTCCTTGGTAGACGATATTATACAACAATGCAATAAACTTCAGATGCCTAGTTTGTGTTTTTTAATTTAAGAGAAAATAAGTTTCTATCATATTATTCTTTTATGAGACTTAATATGTACTTAATTTATCATTCTTGCAGACACATACAGTATGCACACTGTCATAACATGGCAGTATTAGTTTTCCAACAGTCATATACAACTTTCAAAAAAATACAAGCTACTCAATTGGTAGAAGAAGCTTGTTGCTGAAGGAACGCTTGCATCTATTCATCCCACTATTTTGGTACACTATATTCCTCTTGGTGTGAATAGTTAGAAAACTTGGGTCGATGTGTCAATGGAACCTCAAGCTCCATTGTAGAGATAGACTTTAGAAGAGTGTATTGTTCAGCAAATTGTAGTAACAACGGTTGCTTGGCATAAGGATTCTGTCACTGTTGTTGATTAGACCATTTTGCTATGGTATGTTTTAATCTTTTTGTTTGTATATATATGGTCCAACATATGTGTATATTGTTGGAGCCTATGATATTTTGTCTATATTATGGTGGAATCTTTAATATTTTGTTTGTATTGGATCATGTGTTAAGTTATTTCGAAAGAAGTAGTTTGGAAAAGCATTCTATTTTGTTTACATTTCATGTATTTAAGTTACTATGGTTGTATTATTGTATTTGTTGTAACACGATATTGAGCTAGCCAAGAAGTTGCACTACATGTACAACTTTTTATACTTGACTTTTTATAATGTCATGGTAATGTTTTCGCAACATTAAAAAAACAGTTATAAACATGTATACTGCAATATCAATAAAAAGTTGCAAAAATTATTTTACAACGTTTCCAAAATATTGTAATAAACTATTACACAACAATTTAAAAACGTTGTAAAAGGACTTATGTATTAGTGTTTTACAATAGTAGATAATAGTTGCAAAACTGTTTATTACAATATCTCAGAAACGTTGTAGCAAACTTTATTACAAAGTTTTCTTACAACTCAATAAAAATGTTGTAAAAGATATCGATCCTATTACAACTTGGCCTAAGTTGACGTTAGCAAAAATGTTGTGAAACCCTATTACAACGTTTTTTTGATGTTGTAATAGCATGTTTTTGTTGTAGTGTAAAGTACCAACGATCCCTATATTTCTAAAGCTCTTCTGGTTGCAAGGACTTCTCGCTACTGATCCTGCGGGTTACTCCTGATAGGATGTGGTAGAAGAGTGATTTCGGTTTGTCCTATTCCTAAACAAGTTGTATGGATGAATGTCTGACGTTGAATTTTTATTGACATAAGTGATCTCTATGAACAACATCATCTATTTGGTAGCGAAGAAGGTAAATTCTCTTAGCTTAACACCTTTTTCCTGAGGCGTACGAGCTCAGGAGTTATACATTTGTAGATATCAGTTGTGTGATTATGGAATGGCAGTGTGACATTCAAAGTGAAATATGCAAAATGAAAGGTAATCGTTACCTCAAGTCTGACACTAGTAAATGGCCAAAACGGGGTAGATGCAGTAAGGCTATATGGTGCGCAACCATTAGGGTATGATCATTCCCTTTTAGATATATTTCTACCTGCTAGAATATTCGAGTTTAAATTACTATGGTCTATGGTGATCGAGCGCTCGGATAGGTTGGTAATGACCGAGGTGATGACATATTTGGTACTATCTAGTGAGAAAGGTATGCCAGTCTTGTGTTGGTAGAGGTGCAGATGTTCTATTGACCTCAGTACATTCCTCTAAAGAAGTACTGTTGGAAGGTAGCCCCTTCAACCGGTCATTTGTATAAAAATCCATTCTCCAATAAGTGCCTGCCATTTTGTTTGTAGAGCCTAGTATGCTGGAATTTAATAATGGTAATAGTTTCGGCTAAGATTAATAAGTTTACTTGCAAATGTTTTCAAAAGGAATGTCATTAAAAATTATATCCCTTATCTTTACATAATAAAGATTTGGTTATCATAAGGTAAAAACTCATTCCGTGTTTATGTGCGGCGTGGTCTTATGAGATACCTTTTTGTTTTCACAATGCGTATTTTGAGTTCTCACACTATTCCATGACTAACTCAGAGTTCCTTAAACTCTGGGTTCCCTAATTTTTTCGGGCAACCTAGTCATCAGTTTAGTTTAGAAGAAATCTGGATGAGCTCGAAGCATGGAGTCAAAAGATTTTTTTGAAGATTTTTATCTATTTTCGCCATGCTTTTATACTATTGTATTCCGCATTTGTATGGACAAGAATTTTTAACTGTCCATGTTTAACTTTGATAAACATATGTTAATTTCCTTTGTAAATATTTTTGTTGAAACAATATATGTAAGATTCTATTCTATCTTATTTTCTTTCTTACCCTTGAGAATCTGCTTCTTCGGCACTTGGATTTGCGACACGTGAATATCGATGATGTATTAGTGTCGATTTTCGAGAGTCGAAGAAATAGGTCCTTTCCGAGTTTCTTATTATACATGGCGGCGTGGATGCGATACTATATTGTTGATGTTTCACGACGCAGTGGGATAAGAGGCGTTATGATACCACTGAGAGTGGACACAGATGCAATGGACCCTAAGACGTCATTGGCTTGAGTTGGCATTGTGGGATCAACCTCAATGCATATAAATGATACATATATTCGTAATTTGAAAATGCATTACCAAGGTTGATATTGTTGGCGATCTTATATTGGAATGGTTTTAGTAGCTATTAGCCGATCCATGTTCGTTTTGAGGTTCAATTAGTTGTTCGACCCCAAGTATAAACCTTCATAGGATGTTAGTGTAGATGTATTTAAAACTATACCGCTTAGGTAAATGAAACTTAGGATTCATAGACACAAGTAGGACACCGTAGGTCATATAGGTTAAGTCAGTTGAATGTGATCACCATATATGAGTTATGTAACTCATTCACCAAACTTTTATCTGACCTACTTCTTTCCTTTTCTTTTTTCCCTACCCTTGGAAGACCCAGGGAAGTGGGTGATAGGCCCATTGATTAGTACATGCAGAGTCAAGCTTGGCATTGGAGTCGTTTGTTATTTTTCATTACTCTTTATGTAACTATTTATCATACTTAGTACTCATTTGACTATATAGTGTATTTTTGTATACTTCGGACTATGACTAATTACTGCTTTGGGACTATATTTTTGACATATTATTTGAGATAATTATCTTTTATATTTATATCTTATTATCTTTCGGTGTGAAATCTTAAAGTGTAGAATGTCTTAGATCATATCTTTATACTCTTAATCTTTATAATGTTTAAAAACAGAATGGCTCGTGCTTCTTTGCCTTAACACAAGTCCAAAAGTTACCTTAGGCTTTGGATCGGTGAGTCAAAATGTATGTGTTGTCACACTTAGTATCAGAGCATAGGTTTAAAATTCCTAAGGAGTTAGGTACGTATTGAAAGATCATACTTGAAAAGTTTTAAAACGGGGTTTTCAAGAAAGGTTTTCAATGATTTTTTCAAAATAGATTTCTAAAAAGTATATATGTATGGATAAAAGTTTTCAATTCTTTTATATATAAGTATAATATGAAAAAATATCACTTATTTTTGCCGATAATATTTGTAGAAAAGTTGCTAATAAATCCCTAAATCACAAAAAGGCAAGATTAACGATCCTACTGGTTACGGCTCAAGTGATGCGGCTTAGATTTTGAGTGTGAACGTCCTAATTTGATTCTGTCGGTATCTTCAAGCGAGAAGACAAACCAAGATTAACCCTAATAAGGGACCCGCAGAGAGAACACCAGATTTATTCCTTCCCATCACCTGCTACCAATTTCACCAGGTAATGTAAGTATTTTGCGAGTTTAGGAGGGAAGCCGAATGTGGGGACCAAACCATATATAGGCTCGAAGGAAAGGATTTGCACTTGTGAGAGGATGTTTGGATTGGTAGATCTTGGAGATGATGTAAGGAGATAGCTTCCCACCTAGAGCTTCTAGGGAGAGGCCCTAAATTGGTGGGATGCAGCAGTGGAGGAGGCCAATATGGGAGATAAGGCTTGGGGAGAGTTCATGAGACGTTTTGAGATGAATTTTTTTCCATGGCAGAGCAAGAATACAGTTGGAGAAGTTCATATATTTGCGGAAAAGAGAGATTTCGGTGAAGGAGTATGTGAATCAATCTAATGTGTTGGCTAGATTTGAGATGGAACTGATAAATACCTTTCACAAGAAAGCTTTGAAGTTTGCAAAGGGGTTTAATCAACCTCTTCAGGAGTCGGCCTTCGTTATTTTCCCATGGGTATGACTTTTGAGGGTTTGATGAAGATGGCCTTGCCAAATACTAATGCAATGGGAAAGTGAAGAGTGAGCCCAAGGAGTCAAGAGGAAAGACACCATAAAAGAATCAACGTAAAGACAGAATGACACCCAAAGGAAAGATCAATCAGCAGGAACTGTAGCGTATAAAATGCGGTAAGAAGGGGCATTTTGCAAGGGAGTGCAAGATAGACTTCTTTAAGATCAAGCGTTACAACTACATTTAATTCGGGCACATGAGGTGGGAGTGTCCATCACCACATAAGACCTCTACCCAAGTTGTCTCAGCTTATGCACTGGACATCATTCCCAGCTTGAGTGTGTCTATAGTAGCGGACAAGGGAAAGAAGGTTGCAATTGTAGGTATGTTAACTCTACATGATTTATCCATTCGTAACTTATTTGATACTGGGGCATCACATTCTTTTATGTTGAGTAAACTTGTAGATGAATTACACTTAGAACCTAGCATAGTTGCAGATCCAGTAGTTGTGTCAAACCCTGTTGGAGGATTGAATTATTTGTAATTATAGGTCTGAAATTGTTTATTTCGGGGTTCTACTTCAGTTGCGATGCTTTTTTTCTATGAATTTTATAGGTTTGGTTTGATTTTGGGCATGGATTGGATGACTATGTATAGGATGAACTTAGATTGTGATAGGAAGGTTGTTAGATTGAGTACTTGTTGTGGATGCAGTCTAGTGGTTTATTACGATCCCAAAGGTTCAATTATCTTGAGTTAGCTATATTCATTAAACCTATCACATAATGAGTTAGATTCGGTGCTTGTAGTTAGAGACTATTCAAATGTCTTTTTCGAGGTTACCGATCTCCCACCCTATAGAGAGAACAAGCTATGAATTTATCCAAAGAAGAATGCTAGATTTGTTGCCTTATCCTTGAGGCATATGAATCCAAAAGAAAGACTCGAACTGAGTATGCAAGATGAGTAAGCCATTGGAGAAAGGATTCATTGGGAGTATTTCAAGGTGGGAGCAATAGTTGTCTTTACCACTAATGGAGACGGTTCTCTAAGGCATTGTGCCGATCATCAAGAGCAGAATAAGCTGACATAGAAGAATCATTATCTGTTACCCCACATTGACGATCAGTTTGATCGGCTGGTTGAAGAGAAGTTGTTCTCTCAGCTTAACTTTGCTGTTGGTCTCCATCAGCTATGTGTAGCCGAGGACGGTATTCAGAAGATCACTTTTCATATACTTGACGGCCATTATGGGTGATTAGTCATGCACTTTGCGTTTGTGAGAAAGTTGTTTCAAGAGCTCACTGCTGACAAAACTATTAATGTTTATTTTGTTCGCGCCACACATCAATGTTTATTTCGTTTGTCGCCACTTCTCATTTATTTCGAGAAAAAAGAAAATACGTCAATTTCTAGTTTACATTTCCTCCCCATTTTCCTGTTTCCATACGTCGATTTTGATTTCAGTACCAGAAATCATCTTCCTTTATCCACTGCTTCGATTTTGGTGGAACCTCTCTGTCGTCGATTTTGATTTTGGTTGCCCAAAACTCATCGCAACGAGAAATTTGTGGGCATTTTTTCTCCAACCTAGTTTTTAGTTTGAGTTAGAATAGTTGCGAATTATCAGTTCTTGATTATCAAATTGATCTCAAAGTTTTCCCTAATTTTTGTTTAATATTTATCGATTACAACTGTATGAACCTTTTCTTAACCTCTTTGATGAAATTTCTTTTCCAGTTAAGTTATATTCTTTCTAATTTTAGTAAGTACATCTTGTTTCATTTCTAGCTAGCCTGGTTTGGTTTTTGTTTGTTGATGATCAACCATTCCTTGATTCGTGTAGGCATTAATGATGAATTGATGAATTACTCAATACTCATTTGCATGCTCTAGATATTCTATTATTAAATTTTTATATCACTATATCTAGCTTATATTCATTAAATTATCTCATTTTGGGATGTTATTAATGCAGTAAAAACTTGAAAATAAGATTAAATTCCTACAATTTACAGTTAAAAGTTTGATTTGAAGTTATGATATTTTAAAATGTTGATTATGTAGCCCATTGATAATTTGGAAAATTTTGAAAATATTTGACATGCTTGGTGAACTGCTTTATTGAATTGCATGGTCAGTCTTCATTTGTTAATTTATAAATGCTGACATTATGGTACATCATTGTTGATGAGGAAAAATTTCAAAATTTTTGATATATTTCATTAATTTCTCCATTAAATTCAATGGCTAATTTGTATTGATTAATATCAATCGATATGCTGCAACATTGATAGTAAGAAAAACAATCAAGATGTTTTACGCATAATGCTAGTGATTCATTCAATTAAATTGTCAGCTTTTGCTAGTTGATTTATAAGGCTTTGTCCATTATGCTACAGCACCGATGATAAGAAAACTCTTCAAAACGTTTGGAAAATTGTATTAATTGCTCCATTAAATCAAATGGCCAATCTGTTTTAGTTTATTTCTAAATCTTGCTCATTATGGTACAATAATGATGATTAGGAAAATTTTCAAATGTTTGGCATATTACATTAATTGCTCTATTGAATCAAATCGACGATTTCTAGCAGTTGATTTTTGAATCATGATCATTATGGCACACAATTGGTGATTAGGACGTACTGCATTAATTACTATGCTGAAGTAAATGGCCAATACGTATTAATTAATGCCCTTCGTTTAATTTGTCTAATTTACTAATTTATTTGATCCAAATTATCGTTATATGGTTCGGTTAGAATACCTCCTTAGGCATTAACATGTTATCCATCTTACATTCGCATGTTTCATCAACGTATCAATCTAAACAGTAGCTACATTTTCATGCTTGTAAAACCCCAATATTTTTCATATATTTCTAAAAGAAATATGGATATCCAGACGTCTAAATGAATTCTGGCGCTATTAAAAAATAAATAGATGAACTAAATTATTAATATTAGTCATACCATTTCTTTAAAGAATAAAGTTACATTGTTTATTTCATGAATATTTTTCCTAAAAATGGCATGTTTTTGCAGATTATT
Source organism: Allium cepa (assembly GCA_030765085.1). Classification (NCBI taxonomy): domain Eukaryota; kingdom Viridiplantae; phylum Streptophyta; class Magnoliopsida; order Asparagales; family Amaryllidaceae; genus Allium; species Allium cepa. The sequence goes on along the minus strand of CM060937.1, from coordinate 887,817,497 downwards.
GCTTTGGAACATTGGCTTGACATTGCAGATTATAGCTCTAAGAGTTAGTAACCTCTGCTTTCATATTATTTTGTTTTCATAATTGTTTTGACCTATTAATCATCAATAATTAATTTCTTGCTACAGAAACAGACGTAAGCCTAGTACAGTTTGCAAGTGCTACGAGCGATCGGTTCAGTTCACATTGCAAGGTTTGAGTGTTACGTTTTCAGTGACCCTCGGTCTATCTTTCTAATTTTCTTTCAGCTCTCAATATAGCTCTAAAGAATAAGAAAACATTGAGTTCAAATCATAAATGTTTAAAGAGGATTTAGCGGTGTTGGGATCAAATTCCTTGACAACTAAATGTTATTTTTTCTTGTTCTAAAATATAAATGTTTATTGATGGGTCCATAGCATCTCATTTTCTTAGCTCTTTTTTCCTCTGCTTTGATATCTTGAGCTCTGTTTTATTGATTTCATCATGATCCCCCAATGTTTGCGGAGAGAGAAAGTAATCCATGCTCTTTAATTTAGTCTTGTTTCATCATGGCTATTGTTCTTGTATTATGTCATTAGCTCTTAAACAAATGAAGACCTTTATATGTTTTTAAAAGATGACTGTCACATATGTATTTGGGTTCATCCAACAATCACGATCAGTTAAATACAAAGTCTAATAGTTTTAAATCAAATAATCATTGTCCACTAAACCCTGTAAATTTGAAATATTCCATACATACTCCCATTATTTTATTAGACAATTGGTTGTTGTCCACATGCAAGTATAAAGGGAGGCTGTTAAAGTTGTTTGCTTAAGGAGATGAAGGTGGTCACTTATGACCTCACAATTCTGATAGTTTGTAAAGTTCTCTTTTTGAGATATAAATTTGCAATTTTTATTTATTTACACCACATGTTATGATGTGAAAATTTGGGGTGCACGTGTTTTTTTATTGCTAAGTATGGCTGTACATGCATGTATATATGTGCACTAAAATTGTCTACATGAGTTCAAAGATACTCTTTAAGCCACCTTGCTACAATGTTTTTGTATATTTCTGTGTTCAATTTAAATAAATGTTTTTTTGTTTTTTGTTTAATAGAGTAAAACAAATAGCAAGGAAACCAATTTCAAGCTATATGATTAGGGTGGGAGCAAAGAACTGGTTGCTGGAGGATGAGTGTACTCGAGTGATCTAAATCAGATAATTAATGCTATTTCTCTTGGACCAGATGCCAAGCTAGTTCGGATAGACGATTCAAAATCTTATACAATAACAACAATCACTTTATAAAACTTATTATTTTCAGACGTTTAGCCACTTAAGCGAAACTAATCTTGTGACATGGACGATTGATCTAAGACATGCTCTGTAACAACCCGCATATTTATCGATTTTATATTTAAATATTTTATCGTTCGTCGGATTTTGGTCCGAAAAGCTACTTTCTGCAAACAGTCGAATTGGGACTCGAGACCACCCCCATTGAGTTCAAAATGACGTTTGCGACCTTTTTGAGTATAAACTTCGATATGTTTGGAGATAGTAGAATTTTGCTACTTTTCACTTAGGGCTTTGGGTTTAGGTTGGGTTCAGCCCAATGTTCTAACTTAATACCCCAAACTGAAACCCCCTCTTCATTCACTCCCTCTTCCTCTATTTTCAGTTCTAAAGAGATTAATGGTGGAAGAGAATGGAAAATAGAAATCCAAAACCCTAGTTTCCATTTGCAAATCAATTTCTAGCTCCAAATTCAAGAGAACCCATTGGTAAGCCTTCTCTTCATCTTCTCCAACTTGTTCTCTCTTTGATTTCAGAAATTTCCTAAACCTAACTTAGGGAATGTTCTTCTTTTGAGCTTAGATTCAAGCTTCTAGTGTTGAGATTGAAGTGTGGATGATCTTCCCTTGTCTTAAAGCTTCTTCTTCATTGATTTGGGTTCAAAGGTGAGATTTTTATCTCACATCTATGTCTATATCTATCTTTGTTGTTAGGTATGAATTCCTAACACTTGTTTATGTTCATTTGCTTTTGGTTTGGATTGATTTGGTGAATATTTCAATTTTTGGTGTTTTGTAGTTAAATCTTTAAAAATCCAATCTTTGATGTTTGAACATGTTTTTGGTGGTGCATCGAAGAGCCTATAGTGTTGGGTTTCCGATTGGCATAAATCCTTAGCATCCATCGCTCGTTCGATCACATTTCGATTTGGATTTGCCATTTTTGGTCTAGGCTGTTTTTTTTTGCCTAGCAGAAGATTTCCGACATCTGAAATTAATTTTAGACGTCTGAAACCAAATTCAGACATCTGGTTGAAAAATCCAGACGTCTGGAAAGGGGTCTGGAAAAGGCAGAGACTAAATCCAGACGTCTGAAACAAAATCCAGATGTCTGGAATCAAATTCAGACGTCTGGTTGAAAATTTCAGACGTCTGAAATGGCCCAGGAATTAAAAATAGAAGGGAGAAAACACATATACTTCCAGATACTAGGGCCAGACGTCTGGGAACACCTACCAGACGTCTGGAACTATTTAATTTGCCTATTTTGGCTATTTTTGAGTATATTTCCAACTTTAATCGATTCGTGTTGATTCCCTTTTTGTTGATATCATTTATTATGGACTTTGATGACATTTTCATCGTGATTTTTGGGAACATCCATTTTGATGGATTTGGTATCGATTTCTTTGGATTTGATTCACGTCTTCAAATGTGAATTTTTATGATTGATTGTTTTTACAATCAGTTCTATGATTTGTCACTTTAAAATATAAAGGTTTTCTATACTAGTAGTAAATATCAAAACTCTTTCCTCAAAACGATTTCAACTCTATTTTCAATACCAAACTCGTTTATAAAACCGTTTTCCAATCTACTAGTATATACAAACCTTTACCTCACTCGTATGAGAAATCTAATTAAACGACCTAGTAAAACGAGTGGTATGAAACGCTTGCGTTTACTTCGTCGGTTAATTCTTGGACTTGTTCGATTGAATCTCTTGTGACAATTACTAGTGGAGATCTACAATTTGTTCGTAAATATTTAAGTTAAGCTAGTGGTTTTGGGACATGAAGCTAAGCTCATATATTTACTAGCTTACTGTAATTGACACTTCTCTTTGATCATGACGATCATTTTTTGTTTTAAACTAGCATTTTGCGATGTCTTTTTGACTTGGTTCATCGGATGTCACGCTGTACGACGTCGTTGTTCCCTTTGATTGTGATTTGGTTCATCGGATGTCACGCTGTACGACGTCGTTGTTCCCTTTGATTGTGATTTGGTTCATCGGATGTCTCGCTGTACGACGTCGTTGTTCCCTTTGATTGTGATTTGGTTCATCGGATGTCTCGCTGTACGACGTCGTTGTTCCCTTTGATTGTGATTTGTTCATCGGATGTCTTGCTGTACGACGTCGTTGTTCCCTTTGATTGTGATTTGGTTCATCGGATGTCACGCTGTACGACGTCGTTGTTCCCTTTGATTGTGATTTGGTTCATCGGATGTCTCGCTGTACGACGTCGTTGTTCCCTCTGATTGTGATTTGGTTCATCGGATGTCACGCTGTACGACGTCGTTGTTCCCTTTGATTTGTGATTTGGTTCATCGGATGTCACGCTGTACGACGTTGATGCTCCGAATTATTTGATTTCTGGATTTCGTGTGTTGAATTCTGGAATTTATGTTTCACCAACTTTTACGATTGGCATTGATAGGTATGTCATTTATTGTGGCTTGGTGAATAAAATTAGGAGTATGACATTCCTTTTTATCTTTGAGAAGATCCTTGCGATATTGATTAATCTCTTATTGGTTTTTCAATTATATATTTATCACAGCTTGGCATTGTGATTATTATACGTTTAGTCATATCTCTTATTCTATATCATTTCATCTGATATTTATAGCTAGACTGATCCGTTTATTATTTTCTTCTTAAATAATACTCGGGACAGACTGAGATTTCACAGGTGCTTCTGCTTGACTCCTTATCGGACCTCCATCTGATCCTTTGGCTAACTACTTAGATTAGTAGTTTTTGTTGTATACATTTGAGATACAGACTCTATGATGTATACTTATTCTTTTGTCTAGCACTTGTATCTATTCTTTTTGATATTATGGATCTTATTTGACCAATACTCTGATGAACACTTTTATGTGTTATATATATTTATATCTATTTCCGCCTTTGTGATATGAATTATCTGTGACTGATTTGTGTTATGTTTATTTCTATATTTGTTTCCGAAGACCTTTATAGCCACTGTGTAGTAGCTTTGAGTTTGTGTCGGTATGTCGGATTTCCTCTTGAGATGAAAAGTTATATTTTTATCTGGCGTATCGGTGCTCGCACAAAGCAATTATACAGATGGTCGCTCCTCAACAGCCTTATTCTCCGTGCTAGTCGACAGCATTACTCCGTAGTGTTCTTGGCTAGCGTGGGTATAGAGGTGGGGCGTCACGTGCTCCTTGCAACATCACTGATGGGTTAAGGTTTTTCTATATAGGGCTTTTAATTGGTGAGTTGAACCAAATTTTTGTTTATGCGGTACCCAAACCATGGTCACTGTTACTTAGTTAGATGCAATTTGTATGTGTTTATTCCAATTGCATATGCTGCACAACACTATTTGCCTGTGCCAGTTATAAAGAGAGTGATTGATTCTATGTCATATACAAAGTTGGTAAGACCTTTTTTAAGGATCATGAGACTATTTCTAGTATGGAAGAATACAACGGAGATGTATATATATCAAAACTATACATTGAATGCAAAATATTCTATATTAGCATATTGTTGACGAACAATCTTTCCCACTAGAAATACCTCTCCAAAACTATAGAGGGGAGCTTTATCTTCTGTAGAAAGATATACGATGGCTGATGTTAAGGATATCGTAAAGTAAGTTTAGATAAACTTTTGTCTAATGAATTGTATACCCTCCCTAAAAGTACATGTAATTTTGTAGCTACGTAGCACAAAGAGGAATCCGTGTACTGGCCGAACTTGATGTACCTGGCCATTCAAAGTCATGGTACTAATGCATGGTTATGTTAACATATATTCGATTAATTCTGACACATCAATATGTTAGTCTTAGATAAAATGTCCTTCACAGCCTTTTGATTCTATTAAACTTTAATCTTATATTTTTTTTATAGGGGTAAAGGTTATCCTACATTATGGCCATCTAAAAATTGTCAACAACCACTTGATGTTAGCAATGAATTCACCTTCCAAATCATAGACGATATTGTTTCAGGTAATTCCCATTTCTTCAAGAATATTTTTATCATCCCTCAATGTTGGTTTCAATGGTAATTCCTAAACTAATTATTGTTTTCTTTTTATTGATTCGGATTTTAGCAAGGTGTTTAAGTTCAAATTTATTCATTTAGGAGGCGATGAAGTTGATACAAGTATGACTATCTTGTCATCTTTCTATTCCTGCACTTATTCATAAAACCAATCATGTTACACAACCTTTCTAATTGATTTTCATGCTTCTTGTGAACGTTATTTTAAACTATTTGAGTTTGTGTTTCTGCTGCTTTAGGGATGTGTTATTAATGTAAAACGTTAAACATATTCTAGAAATTTATTTAGGATAATCAAATATTATCCTTTTCACTAATGGCACTAATTATGTTTGACTAAATTTATATATAAGAAAACTCTAAGCATGTAGTGTATATTCTTAGTTGCTTCTTTTTTTTAAATATAAAATGTACTTAAGTTTTTTAACTTTTATTTAATATCTGAATAAAAAGCATTTGGATATATTTTTTAAATTATATACTACATTTCTAGGTTATACCATGTTTGTATACTCTCATGAGTACTGTTTAAAGAATGAATATATGGAAATAAATTTACACAAATCCATTACTCCCATGTTTGTATACATTCAAGAATACATGTTTGTATACATTCATGAATATAGTCTAGCTATATATAGCTGGCTTTAGCAATAAATTCAAGTTGATTTGGTTGCATCTAATGGTGTATATATCTCAACCATCAATTTATGAAATCCACAAGGGGTGCCTATAAACTACTAAATTTGAATAGGTTGATACAACTGAAAGTGGGTTGCATCCAGCTAAGTTAGTAGAACCGAGCAACACCGAAATAAAATATTTTGTTCTTAAGTCAATTTTTTTGAATAAATGGCTCAGTAATTGACGTTCATTTAATGAATTTTCATAGTTCACCAAAAAAGATAACAAATATATGATTCATTTCGTTTAAATGCTTTCTTTAGAATCGACTGCAATATTATTTTCTTCACTGTATAGTTGCACCATTTAAGTTGTTTCAAAAGAAAAATACCCCACTGCAGCAAAGTATTTTGCATCCATCTTTGTTCTTTCTAAAGGTTGTGTAAACCTTATGTGTTCTATCATATTAGATGCTTGAGTTCTATATTCTATTGCATAAATAAATGTTACTTTTGGTTGCTTGTTTAAATATTAGGAATTTAGGATATTTGGAGAAAGATTGGATGCATTACCAAAAGGTTTAGTAATAAGCGCATTGCCATGAGGTTCAGTAACTAAATGGTCAGGTATTTTATTGATATCATTATCTTGAAGTATGCCATACATATAACTATATTCCAAAAGGTTCGAGAATTAATGCATTTGAATGTGTACGCTATTATGAAATATATTTTGTTATAAATTCGATCTTGTTTTGATTGTGTAAATGTATATTGAATTAGGGTGTGCGGGAAAGCACTAACCGCGTAAAAGAGGCACTGTCGAATACTTATGAAATCCGATAAGTTTATACAAATCAACAAAGTTTATAACAATTAACTAAGTTAGCCGAGTTTTATAAAAATTAAAATTTTTCCAAAAATTAAGTAAGTTTTATGAAATTAAATTAATATCAAAATATTATTTAAATTTTACAAAATTTGTGGAAATTAACTAAGTATAAAATTTAACTAAGATAACTAAGTTGTATAAAAAGTAATTAAAATAAAAAAGATTTACTTAATTTATAAAAATTAACTAATTTTTATAAAATTTAATTACGTTATCAAGTTTTATACAAGTTTGACTAGATTAACTAAAAGTTTATAAAAATTAATTAATTGTTATAATATTTAAGTAAGTTATATAAAAACTAACTAAAATTATTTAATTAATTTATAAACTAAGTCTTATAAATATTCAACTAAGTTAATTAAGTGAGTTTTATTAAAGTTAATTTAAGGATATAAAAATCAACTAAGTTATACAAAAATTAACTAACTTAATTGAGTTTTATAAAAATCAACAAATTATATTTTTTTAATTAAATTAACTAAAGTTTATGAAAATTAATTTAGTTTTATGAAAATCATGTTCTCTATTTTGAAATCTTTGTTAAATTGTTATAAAAATTGACTAAGTTTTACAAAAATTGTCTAATTTCTGTAAAAATTAACTACGTTAACTAAGTATTATAAAAATTAATTAAGTTTAACAAAATTAACTAAATTTAAAAGAATAATAATAATATAATATATAATAATAGTAGTAGTAATAAAATAATATTATAATAACAATATAATAATTATTATAAATTAACTAAGTTTAAAATAAGTAACCAAGTAAATTAAGTTTTATAATAATTAAATAAGCTAACTGTTTTTTTAAAAGTTAACTAATTTTTATAAAAGTTAACTACGTTATCAAGTTTTATACAAATTTAACTAGATTAACTAAAAGTTTATAAAAACTAACTAATTCTTATAAAATTTAACTAAGTTATATAAAAATTAACTAAAATTATTTGACTAATTTATAAACTAAATCTTATAAATATTCAACTAAGTTAATTAAGTGAGTTTAATAAAAATTAGTTAAAGGATATAAAAATTAACTGAGTTAACTAAGTTTTATAAAAATTATCTAAATTTTGAAGAAGAATAATAATATAATATAATATAATAATAGTAGTAGTAATAAAATAATGTTATAAAAATAATAACAAATTAACTAAGTATAAAATAAGTAACTAAGTTAATTAAGTTATATAATAATTAATGAAAGGATCGATGATATTGCATGTTCACGAAAAGCTCATAAAACTTTAATGAATGAAAACCATAAACTCTGCAAGGTCAAAAAGCTTCCTTATGTAGCAATATCTGATAGCGATAACTCAGATAAAGGCTCATTTTCTTACACTGACATGTCGGAAAAAGATTGCCTGAGAACACCACCAAAAAAGCTTGAAAAACCAACCACCAAATTTGAGAAAGCAAAAGCATGCAAAACTTGTTAGAAAAATTGCGGAGTCTAAAAATATTTGTACAAACAAAGGTAAAATTTCAAGCATGATAAAACGGCGCAAACAGAGCATGTTGTAACTCAGAGCGCAAAACAAAAAAATTCCATGAAAAAGAAAGATATATTTTGATTTGGGAGTGATTAAGGACATGCTATAATAGTGGAGTGGTTGTGATTGAGGACATGCTATAATGGTGGGGTGGTTGTGCATGTTTGTAGTTCAGGCAGGTGGTTCAAGTTTGTTGAAAGTAATTGAGACGAATGCGTTGGGTTTTGATTTGGGAGTGATTCAGATAGTTTTTGTGATGCGTTTGTCAATTTGGGCGGGAAGATGTTACTGTGTATGGAGATAGATGTGGGTGGTGTTTATAATGTGGTGCGGTTTTGATGTGCACGTAAATGTACATTATTTTACCAACATATTTAATCTATTTAAATTAAATAAATGATCATATTGGCTATTTTAACTTGTTTAAACCAAAATTCAAATTATTTTAAACCGTCACATATTCATCTTCATTCAAGGGGGAAATGGCCATTTTTGTGCATATATCAATTTTCTAAAATTTAGTTAAAAATTTCTATGTTGTTTTGTAGGAGTTTAAATTCAAATACAAGTGGCTTCATGAAGATATGCATACACAAAAGGAAACAAAGCAAATGAAAATGAAAATAATTCAAATTCATGAACATGGAGGACCCTACCTACCCACTTACCTTGATATTCAATTAGGGGCTAATGCACATGCTAAAAGGGCATTAAAGCTTCATGTACATTTAAGTGGGGGATTAATACATGCTAATGATAACTTGACCACCACACTTCCTACAAGGGAAATTTGGGCATTCCTCAAAAATTTCATTAGGGTTTCTAACTTGTATAAATACCTCTTATGTTTCATGTAACCATCGTGCTTCCTTAGTCTCTCTTAGGCCTTCTTCTCTTTAGTTTAGTTTAGATCTAATAAAAGAAAGATCTCTTCCTCTTTTTCATGCCTACTTAGCCATTTTATTTTCATGCAACTTTCATTTTTTTAATGCAATGTTAATAAGTGCTCTCTTTCTTTTACATGCTTCTTTTGTTTATTACTTTCATGTTCGTAGTGTATATTTATTTTTCATGCAACTAGAATAGTTTTTAGTTTTCTTTTCCATTAGCTTTCATTTTCCTTCTTTTTCTTTCTTTTATGTTGCAAGCTATATTTATTGATTAATAAAAAATATGAGAGGCTAAACCCCGTCAATTTAGGGGTAATGAAGCTCTCTAATTATATAGGTTCAACATTTTGATAATTATTGTTTTATTTTTGTGCTTAATGGAAGAATGAATGTTGATGTGATTTATTGTTTTATGTTTAATTTGATAGTCTATGTTGTTTATAACAAATAGGTTGTGTTTAAACAATCACAAACAAAAATTACCTCTTTATTTACATATGATTATGGTAATGAAGTGATTTTGAAGTTAAAATTTGAAGACCTATATATCTAAACAATAGTTAATAAGTCATGCTTAAAATATATTTCATTTTCAACCTGTTCTTATTTTTCATGAGAGTGAATGGTGATTTAAGGGATGTGTTATAGTTTGATGGCTTATGTTGACATATAATTAATAGCACAAATATGTCATACTTATGATAAAAACATCAATTAAACTAACTAATGACCAAAAAAGAGAGATCATGATTTCATGTTGTGTTGAACTATGTTATCTAGGGAGTGCATTTATCTCTAAATTGCCTCTACGCTCTTATATTTTTATCTATTTTCTTTTACTAATTTGTCATTTTTCTCTTTTTTTTTGCCAATTACTCTCTAAATCTTTGGTTAATTTGATTGAATGGAGATTTAAAATCTAATAATTCCCTACGGATCGACCCGTATTCGTCATGTGCTACGATAGTACGCCGTGCTCTTGCGGTATAAATTTTATTATAAATTTTTCGATGGTTTTCTAATTCGATAGAATTTCCATCGATAAATAGGTTTTTGGCGCTTTTGCCAGAGAATTTGCTTTGATTTTTATTTTTTATTTTTCGAATTATTTTGTTTGATTTTATTGTGTGTTTGTATTTGAAAAAAAAAGTAAAGAAATTTTTTTTTGGGTGTGTGTGATTTTTGATTGTATTTTGTTTGTATGTGTGCATGTCTTGTTTTCTATTTGTATTTAAATTTCATATTTAACAAAAAATCACAATTTCATTTCAAAAAAAAAAATATATATATTTTATTTTCATTGACATTTTACAACTTTTTATTTACAACTTTCCTTCTTCTTAAATATTCTATGTCCTGTACACCTATACATTCACATTTCTGTCTCTTCTGTTGCCTTACTTCACTCACACTTACATAACCATACATCCTTATTGCCTGTCCACACATACAAACTTCCACATGTACACCCTCTACCATCCCTTCAACTTCATCAACACCCTGCACACGCCATCTACGGTCCATTACGGCACGATCACTCCTTCTACCATCAATTCATCTCCTTTAAACCTCCCATTCAAAACCCCTGCCAACCATCACCACATTACTTTGCATACTGCACATTCTTCCATCTACCTCTACAGCAAATCCACCAACATATTCATCATTCAATACCAAATATTAACCATCAAACCACTTACATTTTATGCATTCATCTTACATTACCACTACTGCCACATATCATCTGCCTCTCCTTCCCTCCGCCTCACGACAAACTGTGCATACATAACTGACCATCCACTTCATCTGCCTCACCTTTGCCACTGCATTTCATCACTCATTAACAGCCATCCATTACAACTGCCAGTCAACCATACACTTCACCTATAGACTGTCTTCCCTTCATTGAACCACCACACTTCTACAATCACAACATCACCCCCAACAATCGCAACTCCTCTACAATCCACGAATCACCACCCGACCGGCGACCACATCCGCAACCAATCCTCTGACCACGATCCTTTTTGAACACTGCTTGCTCGCCTACCATACCACTGCCCCTCTGGCTGCCACATCCTTCAACCTTCTCCGATACCACTGCGAAATATCCTTTGTGACCCATACAGCAACCCTGTCATAGCAATCGACCATCAATTACACACAGTGACTTTCATCATAAACCATCCCATTATCGAGCATTGTAGCGCATCCTACCCACTTCAGCACATCCCGGTTCAACTGCCTACATAACGGCTCCTCAACATCGCCAAATCTAACTCGATCACCTTACTCCAACTTCGAACACTTCTCTCTGCCAATCAAGCGACCAACCTCTTTGCCATATCGAACCCAACTCTAGCCCAATTCGCCAATCAAAGAAACCATCTCAGCTATCATTCACGACAATCACTCCAGAATCCCACCCAATTCGCAATCGCCTGCAATCGATTTCCATTTCCATTGCCCACGAGTTCACGACCTTCAACCCTCAATTCCGCGACGTCGAACTGCCCACATTCTGAGCTTAGAAGTTGGAATTTGGAATTTGGGGATTTGAAACTGTGGAATTTCAATTTGATTACGAAATTGTTAATGAATTTGGTTATAGGGTAATTCTATTCCAACCCAATATTTTGCTTTGTAGCCCCCCGTTTTGTTATTTTTTTTGCATACCCCTTAGGTTAATTAGTAGCGCCCTGGCTTTCCAATACTACCCTTTCACGTACGTAATTTCCCCGCTTCTTTTACGTGTGATTCTCCATTCTTCAAGTCGCGACTCCTCCTCAGCAGCATAGCAAAGGTACGTCCTCCTCATCTTCCTCCTCCAATTTCGAAATGGTTGTATAATTGCATTCGCAAAGGTACGCGCGAGTTAGGGTTTAGTTTGATGATATCTTCGATTTTGGGTTTGAACGCGAGTTATATATGTTGAACGATGAATTCATCGAGTTTGGATTTGAAGAAACGCGAGTTTTATATGCTAAATTGGAATCGCGAGTTGTAAATGTTGAATTGGAAACGCGATTTTTTTTCTGTATACAGTTTACAACGCAGGTGCCCTACGTGGTAAAAATGTGTACTACGCAGCGAAATAGCGTGATAAATATTCGTACCACGCAGGGCAAAAGCGTGGTTAAAATGGAAACAACGCAACATAAGTGCGAGGTATTCATTTCTACCACGTAGGAAACTTACGGGGTAAGTATTTTTACCACGTTGTACCCCTGCGAGGTAAGCTGTATATAGCAAAAAAAATAGTCCTGCGAACATGTTCTACTATTTATTGTTTACGAATATGGTCGTGCTAAATGGGTTTTCTAAACTTGATTACATATGGGTAGAGCACCAATGACTGCTTCAGAACGAAAACGGAGAATGATGCAAAGGGCCGGAGGTACTAGTGTGCACACCGTAGTTGAAGCTGGAGATGATACGGGAGAGGAGCAGCAAGGTACAGATGCAACCGCATATGAAATTGTTGCCCGGGAGCAGAGTGATGAGGGAGGTGAGGGAGATGGGGGAGGTGAGGGAGATGAGGGAGGTGAGGGAGGAGAAGGTGGTTCAGGCTCATCTGAAGACGATGGAGATGACACGGGGGATGATTCACATATCAGTAATGACAACGAGACAGATGACGAGTCGGAAAAAGAGGGTGAAGGCGAGGAAGATGTAAACAAGAAAGGTGGACCGAGAAGTAATGATGTGATTAGAGAGTTTGATACTCACGTTGCTTCAATGATATGGATTGGTCAGGTATGTACCTAATATTATTCTACAACATTGATATGGATAGTCTGCATTTACTAATTCTAACGTTTATTCGTGTAGGAACGATCACCGCCCACTTGTGTTAACCATGTACAAAAGGTGTTCGAGTGGAAGATTCCAGATAATGCTACAAGATTCAAAGCAATCATTGACGCGTCTGGCTTGTTTTCTATTGTTAGCACTTGCTACAATAGTGTTAATAAGAATTTGGTATCAGCTTTTGTAGAACGATGGTATCCTGAGACAAATACCTTCCATTTACCATTCGGTGAGATGACTATAACTCTCGATGATGTTGCTTCTTTATTACATATACCAGTGGAAGGCAAGCCCATACAGAGCATGGGATATGAAATGGAACAAGTAGTCAATATTGTTTCGAAGTATCTCGGCATTACCAAAGCAGAAGCTTGGTTGGAAATGAATGAGAGGGTTGGGTATAAAATAAGTTTGTCTAAATTATATGATATATTTAAAGATGTTAATGATGATTGGACAGATCGAGCAGTTAGGCGTGCTGCTCGTGCTTATCTTTTATTCCTTCTCGGTAACACATTGTTTGCAGATAAAAGCAAGTCTCATGTGCACATTTCACTGTTGGATCCACTAAAACATTTGGATGTAGTCAGTACTTATTCTTGGGGATCAGCAACACTCGCATTTCTATACAGGCAGCTTGGGTTAGCAACTCGCATGGGTGTAAAACAGATTGCAGGATTCCTTTGCTTACTAGAGTCATGGATATTTGAGAACTTTCCATGCTTTCATCCATCCACTAATCTATACTATGAAACTTTACCCCGTGCAGCTTGGTGGAATCCATCTACAGACTGTGGTGCATCAGTCATTGATTATCGCATATTCCTGGATACTATTCAGATTGAGCAGGTAATTATATCTATTTTTTTATGATGTATTTGGACTATAATGATGATGATGTTAACTATATCTTTGAACAGGTTATTTTTGATCCTTACATATTCGCACGACAGTATCATCCATTTCGTCCTATAGCTTGGTATAGTGGCTGCATACTCTGCCTCAATGTTGTGGAGCCTTATCACCCTGACAGAGTACTTAGACAGTTTGGCAGAGTTCAAAACATTCCAATGCCTCGTATTCCTCCAGTAACAACAAATGCACGTCGTGGTTCAACTTCAACCACATACACTCGAGTGCGTTATCAATTTCTAGAAAGTATATGGGAGAATTGGTACAATCATGTGATTGCAGAGGCCCGTAGATCCACACCACTAAAACATTCTTTCATGAGTTGCACTGAGGACTATATGGAGTGGTATCGGGAGCATAGTGTTTTGCGTGTTCATAATCCAGCAAGATTACCTGATGATGTACAGATTGGACTCCACATTTTCAGCCGACCTATGACCAACTCTACTCGGTATGATTCATCTCATTTACATTTATGAAACTTAGTTTACACTAGTTTATTTTCAATTTAATTTTTTTTTTGCAGACCCTACATGATGTGCATGGTCTTTTGGATGGAGCTAACCCTCAAGTTGATAGTGCCAGAGTTGCCGCATCACGCTACATTCGTCGTCAAGTGTAGTTACTTCTGGAAATGTTGTATGGTTAACTGAAATGAATTTTTGGAATGTATGGTTAAATGACATTTTGGAGTAGACTATGTATTATAACAATTATTCAAACAAATGGTGGTCGAATTGTTGTATGAAATGGTGTAACGAAATGTTGTATGAAGCGTATGTTGTTTGCAGTATGAAATGTATGTTGTTTGCGTATGTTGTTTGCAGTATCAAATGTATGTTGTTTGCGTATGTTGTGTACCTGTGCCTTGTGTCAAACTGTATTTTATTTTCACTCTCTGTGTTTACCACGCACTGTAAGCACGTGGAACGAAGACAAACCACACGGAGAGCCTACGGGGAAAACGAAGAACAACGTAGAGACACTGCGTTGTTTATGACGAACCATATAGTATTGTTACGATGTTAAAGCACAAACCACGTTCACCTACCCCGTACTAGAACCATATTCTCGTAGGGGTCATACGTGGTTAGTTCAATCAGGGAAAAAAAATATTCTGTGCAGACCATAAAATATACAACCATTTCGAATGCAATTATACAACCATAATCTGTCCAGACCATAAAATATAATTCAGTTTCATTCATTCAATGCAATTATACAACCATTCAGCATATTCGTATCAAATGTCAACAACATTAAAG
Source organism: Allium cepa (assembly GCA_030765085.1). NCBI lineage: Eukaryota > Viridiplantae > Streptophyta > Magnoliopsida > Asparagales > Amaryllidaceae > Allium > Allium cepa. The sequence goes on along the minus strand of CM060937.1, from coordinate 887,802,293 downwards.
TAAAAAACAACTACATCCATTCGGCATATTCATTTCTTTCATCCCACGCTTGTCTTCGGTCGGTGAACACGTACTCCCATCTACTTGCGTCCACATCACGAGCTGTGAACCATTTCGAATAAATTGGTGGAACCGGGTGTTTGGGCTCCAGTTTCACCTACAAGTTAGAATATACAATTTCAGTTCAAGTTTAAGTTAAAATGACTATAGTGACAGAGTTAATATGTATGTTACGTACCTGCACAAAATGATATTGGTTTACAAAAGCTATTCCGATTTCAGTGCGTTGTATTGGCGGGGGAACTTTACCCTTCAACGGTGGTAATGTCAGCATGAGTCTTTCACTAATGTTGAATACTACAACGTTGTATCTAGTTGCAATGAGACAACCAACATCGGGCATTGACATCCACTTTTCTATTGGCGCAAACCCTTCACCTTCATGTCTAATGCTATTGAGAAGTGTAGTAGTTCTATCATGCTCAACGAAAACACAAGCGTATAAACTCTGATTTTCATATAATTCTTCGTACAAATCTTGCTTAATTTGGCCCCAGCTAGATTCACCCATACCAAGTAAAGCCGCGACACACCTATATCCACAGTTACCATCTGATCGGACGTCAATAATATCAGTAACAAATGCCTTCATCGCCAACGGTATTTGGGGCAAATAAGTTTTCATGCCAACGGTTAGTTCTTCTAACTGGGAAATAAGGTGACAAGTAAAGTTAATAATATAGTAATACATGTATGCAAATAACATGCAAGTCATTTACGTACCTTCTTTGGTTTTCGAATAGGAAGTTTATCGACACGAGCTTGTTTTGAAGTACACGAACTTTGACTGTACACACTTTGTACAAGCTCAAATGACGAAGGCATTCTTTTAGTTGAATTCTTAGCACTTTTTTTGCTTTCTCTTCCACGTGTTTTTATTTTGCTTTTTGGTGATGCGAGGGACGACGTCTGCGGTTCAACAACTTCCAACATCTTCTTATAAATTTGCATTTGGTATGGGGTATCCATCTTTTTAACATCATTTAAAAGTATCTCCATTTTTTCTACAACACCAACATCTTTCTTTCCACTAATTTCAACAAGATGAAGCTTGTCCAATGAACATCAATCATTTCAAGGGGTATGACGGTACCAGGCCCAAGACGTGCTAACTCATGCACACAAGGCAATCCATGTGTTCTACGAACAACACATCCACATAGCAATTCTTCCTCGCCAACATCTTTTATTCTCTGTATTTCTGAATGAATCAAATCCAGCGCCTTGATAGAAATAAAACCTCTTAAATTTTTGAATTCCCGTATATGAAATATGTGCTTGTAATCATCCGTCCATGCTTGAACAAATCGGTCTTTGTATGTATCCAACCATGTCTCGTGAATATACTTCAGAAGTGAACTATGCTTCGTGTACTTTTCATGTAACAATTGTAAATTTTCATTGTACACAACTATATTTTTTGAACAAACAAGTTCATTCCAATCAAATAAAAATGACTTCTTCTCCTCAACTTCCATACCTTTCACTTTTTTTTGCATAAACGTTAGAACATTGTTTTTAATGTGCCACGTGCATAACATATGAGCGGAGTTTGGAAAAACAACTTCAATAGCATTAACTAGCGTTGTTTCCCTATCAGAAATGAATACCGATGGCAATTCCACTTCACAACCAAGCAAAATCGATTTCAATCGTTCTAGGGCCCATACATAATTTTCTTCAGTTTCAGCAACTAAGTACGCAATCGCGATACAGAATGTAAGATCGGTGCAAGTAACACCAACAACCTCAAGTAACGGCATTCTGTACCGATTGGTGTTATATGTGCAGTCTAATATGATAACTCGGGGAAAGGTGCGTAGAAAATCTAAGCTGGTTGGATGAGCCCAAAAAACGTCTTTAATAATATCTGTTCCGTCAAGTGTTTTACGGTGCCATTCAAAATAACCAAACTCTTTCAATTTACTAAGCAAATATTGAACTTGAGATCGCCCTGCTCGTTCAATAGCATTTTGAGCTCGGATAACATTGTATATGGTTTTGATTGTCGTACAATTTGTAGGATCATTTCTTTTGATGGTGTGTAAAATTTCTTTTGCTTTTACCATGTTCCTATGCATCTCAATAACTAACTTAGTCTCCTGTTCACTTAGTCGACCAATATACGAATGTCCTTCGTTGTTTTTTAATTCCGAATGATTATGAACACCATTAACAACATGCAATCGCCAATCATCAAAAGTAGGAAGTTTCTCACCTCTAAGTCTAAAAGGGCAATTGCATTTTTTCATCCCGGTCTCTCGGAGATTCTTCGGGCATTTGTCCTTTCTCTTCTTGTACACACCGCTTCGTTCACAAGCAAACATAATTCTTGGCTTTTTGGTTGATGCACCCGTATCTGATTTTAGAATAATGATAACAAAACCAAGACGTTTTCCCGTATCACGAACCCAATCAACTAATTTATTCCTTGAAGGAAATATCTGCAATACAAACGTAAAAAGAAATGTAAGTGATGGACAAGGAAAAGTATGACGATTAATTTATACAAAAAATGTTTCAAAGTACTCTTACATCATATGTCGTAAACTCATTAGAATAATCCAACACCATTTCGTCTTAAGTTTCTTCATCACTTGAAAATGGTACGATCTGCAAAAGGAAGTAGCACACAACAAAAATGTAAGAATGGAAATAATATTAGACAACAAACAAGTCAATTTGCAAAACTAACTCTGACAACCACATCCATCAGTGCGTGGTTATTCAACTAACCACGTAGGAACTATGCGTGGTTATGTTACTAACCCCGTATAGACTATGCGTTGTTTTGAACAAAACCTCACTTTTACTACACGTGATTACTACCTTATCCTAGTACGATTCATGTGAGAATTAATAGCAATCCCATCTATTTCGCATCAGCGACTCTGGGAAAGAAAATCTGGAAAAAAAAATTGATATAAATATGATTTTTTGACAAACCTGCTGTGATTGTGATACAATATCATCATTCTCTTCAAATTCCATCAATTTTTTATTTGAAAATCAAACTTTTCCCAAGAAATTTGTAAATTAGGGTTTTTGTCAGGGTGCTGAACCCAACTTACGTTCTGAAGAACAATGGAGAAAGAAGAAAGTTCCTTAAGGGTATTTTAGGCATAATAATTTAAATAATTTTAAGGGGGGCCACAAAGCAAAATTTTGGGTTGGAATAGAATTTCCCTTGGTTATAACGGTGATTTAGCTGATCTATAAGTAGAAGCGAGTTCTTTTTTTATTGGGTCGGGTGAGTTTTGTGGGCCGGGTTATTTTATTCTTATTTAACCAAATTTGATTGAGTGTTTTAATGAGAAAAAAAGAGAAGTGGTGCTTCAGTTCAAACATGTTGGTTGGGTCATAAGTATTGGGTGCGGGACTATGTGAATTCTTTTATTTCATTTTTGTTTTGTTGTATTTGACTTGAGTTATGTTGTGTTCTTTTCTCTTAAAAAAAATTGCTTGGGCAGGTTTTTAGGATTGACTGCAAATTTTCTTTCTTTTAGGTTGTTCTCTTTTAATTTAATTTATTTAACTTTAGTTTGTGACAGTTTTTAAAAAAACTGTATATATACATTGTTTTTATTTTTATGTTGGCAAAGCTGAAAATTGCATGGACAAGAAGGATTTGCTTGCCAAAAAATAAACTACGTGCGTATAAAAAAAATTGTCGCTTTAAAATAGTTGCTCAATAATTCTGAATGCTCTAGTATTGTGTTCTTATCACTTGTTTTTATTTGCTTTTCATTGTTGTTTGCTTGCATTTACAAAAAAATTTAAAAATTCAAAAACAAAAAAAAAGTCCATTCATAGTTGCATTGTTAATTCACGTTTAATTTCTGTTTCGCATTTCATATTAGGGATTTGGTTAATAATAACGGTTATATATTGATTACACTTGATTGTATATTGACGTATTGTCTTACTTGAACAATTTAAATTCTTGGTGTCTAGGCTACGGCAGAGTAATAATCATTTATAAATATTACAGTGATTCGTAAATATTATAGTGGTTGTTCCTCTAAAGATACTTTAACCTTCGGTGTAATGCTACAGTGATTCGTGGTGCACCGATAAATGATGCTCGTTACCTGGGCGAGAACTATCTTGTTGATTTAAGATAAAGTGTGATTATACAATTTTGGATTAAATTAGAACAAATAATTCATAATTAACCTTGCATTCATTTAGTTGCATTAGTTCATGCATTATTTTTTAAACTTCAAAAATCCAAAACTAAAAAAATTGTGAATATTCCTTTTCTTTTTTTTGAAATTTTAAATCTTTTTCCTTTGAAATTTCAAAAATCCAATATATATATATATATATAATCTTTTCAAAAACTAAAAAAAATTGAAAAACAAAACAAAATTCGATTTCCCTTTTTGAAAAATAAATTTTATTTGTAAATATTTTTCCTTTATAAAAAAATCCAAAATCATTTTTGAAAATGCTCGAATTTCCATATTCACTTGAATTTTACAATAGTTGTGAAAATCAATATAATCCATATGATTTCACTCCAAATTCATATCGATATCTTAACAACAACTATTGTGTAAATAATTCAAATTTTGAACAACAAAATTTTCAAAACAATGACCAACCCTCGACTCTTGGAAGTAGCATTTCATCTTTACTTGAATTCTCTACACAACAAAATCAAAGTATAAATGATTTGTGTAATTCATATTTGTGTAATAACTTGAGTCAAGGACTTCAAAATTTGAATTCAATTCAAAATTCAAATGATTTCGATTATAACCCGTGCCAGTTCAGTTTCGAAGTCCAAAATGAATTTCAGACTCAAACTGGAAATGGAAACAACTTCTCAAATGAATTTGGCAATATGAATAATCTTAACCACGTTACGATTGAAATTTTTGGTTCTCGACAAATCCAAATTGAAAATTCTCAATTTAATAATTATAAATTAGATTTTGTTAAACAAATGAACGAAATCTACAATGATCACACGGATTCATTGTTCGAAACATACATGAAACAATGTAAGAAACAAAACCAAATCCCAACGTGTGGCGAGTCAAACAATAATCCATCTTTTACCCAAATCGACGATTTTCTAATAACAACTTTTGAAATTGAAAACGACAGTCTTAACGAAGTTGTTGAAAAAATGAAAATTAAATTGGATTTGAATTCTTTTGAGGGTGAGAAACTCGATTTAAGATTCGTCCTTCTTTTTCTCGATTTTGAAATTTTGAACACAACAACTTTGGATTTTGAACTTGACAAATGTAACAAAGTTGTTGATAATTCAATAAAGGAAGACGAATTTAATGAACACGAATTTTTTGGAATTTTTGAAAACAAGCTGTCGAATTCTGAAGGAGAAGATTTAAATCACCATTTTGATTTTGAAATCCATAATTCTAAGGAAGTTTTCAATGATAATTTGAATTTGAATTTGGTGAAAATAAACTTGAACTTCAATCAATTGTTTTATCAACCCCAAAAATCATCGAAAAGGAAATAACTCGTAAGTTTTTTAATAAAAAAACATTCGTTTTTCAAATCAACATTCAACTTTGAAATCATATGTGGTTTGGTTTTTCGTGCTTAAGCTGTGTCTCTCATACTTGACGAGACAAGCGAATTGGTCTTTGGAAGACCGGTTCATTTATTCTTTAACAAAATAGTTTCTAATGTCTTGTAAATAATAATCTTTTCGTTTTCATGTAAATATAGGTCATTCTTTTATTTTTTTATTTTATTTTTCTCCTTTCACTTAGGTTGACCGGGGGGACACAGTCAAAATCAAGTGTGGGGAGAGTCTCATCATTTTCATTTTCAATTTTTCATGGTTTATTTTTTGCATTTTCTTTTAGGAAAAAAAGGGAAAAAATTGCAAAAAAATCCTTTTTTTTAATTACTTTTAAAGAAACACTACAAGATAAATATATGGTTTTGGTTTATTAAATTGAAATTTTTGGAAATTTATTTGTCTTAACAAAAATAAAAATGAAGTTTGATTACAAATAACAATGGTTTAACTAGCATATAGGAGGATTCATACGTGTTAATTACGAAATACATCCTAATTGAAAATATTTGTTTTAAAAAGTGATGAATTTAAAGTAAAGTATATAACATTTTTGTATTCTAATTTAAATAGTGCTAGGATGATTTTGCAAAACTCTCTTCTCAAAAAAATTATATATATGTAAATATTTTCTATTAACACCTACGGTCGACAGATGTACACACTTGTGTGTACACTCGCCATGCTTTGTACCTTTCTCACGTAAGCCCGAAAAGCAGTGCATGATCGGTATATCTAGACTCAGTTTATCTAAGCTAGGTGTATATATAAAAATTCTTTTCAATAACACCTACAGTCAATAGGTGTTCACACTCGTGTGTTCATTCGCCACGCTCTGTATTCCCCTCACATAAGTCCGCAAGACAGTGCATAGGTAATATATTTGGCCTCCGTTTACCTGAGTTAGGCATATGTAAATATTATTAATATCAATAAAATTTTCAAATAAGAGAGAGTAAGCAATTGAAATCTAAGCATTATTTTAACTTATTTGATTTGAATTGTTATTGAAAAGAAATGAAAGTACCACCTTGATAAACTTTAATAATCAACAAAGGATCCATTTCATAATTATACTGTGTCCAAAACAACGAGTTAAACTATAGTCTATTTGCTATGATAACTTGATTTTTTTTGGAAATTTTGACAAGTAAAAGGTCTTAAATTTCTTGATAATAACCAAAATCTATATTTAACTTATGTATGTTAATTTAAAAGTAAATCCTTCATTCGTAAATATTTCCAAAAACTCACATTCATCTCTTTGTAAATAAATTTTGCATTTTGTAAATATTTTCATCCTACAATGGATTTTGTGGGTAGTATCCACTGAAAACCCTCACGAGACAACACTCTTCCTACTGGAGACACCCAGAGGTTTAAAGGCTTATTGCATACGCTCAATGCAATCGTGCTCCCTACAAAAATGGGTTTATCTTAGTTTTTCTTTATTCGATGATGAATAAAAAGATAAGTGAGGGTATTTGATGTGCATGTAAATGTGCATTATTTTACCACCATATTTAATCTATTTAAATTAAGTAAATGATCATATTGGGTATTTTAACCTTTTTAAACCAAAATTCAATTTATTTCAAATCATCGCATATTCATCTTCATCTAAGGGAAAAATGGTCGTTTTTGTGCATATATCAATTTTCTAAAATTTAATTGAAAATTTCTATATTGTTTTGTAGGATTCAAATACAAGTGGCTTCATGAAGATATGCATGCATAAAAGGAAACAAAGCAAATGAAGATGAAAATAATTCAAACTCATGAATATGGAGGACCTCACCTACCCACTTACCTTGATTTTCAATTAGTAGTTAATGCACATGCTAAAAGGCCATTAAAGCTTCATGTATATTTAAGTGGGGGATAAAGACATGCTAATGAAAACTTGGCCACCACACTTCCTACAAGGGAATTTTAGGCATTCTCCAAAAATATGCATTAGGGTTTCTAACTTGTATAAATACCCCTTATGTTTCATGTAACCCTCATTCTCCCTTAGTTTCTTTTAGGCCTTCTTCTCTTTAGTTTAGTTTAGATCAAATAAAAGAAAGCTCTCTTTCTCCTTTCTATGGCTACTTAGCTGTTTTATTTTCATGTGACTTTCATTTTTTTATGCAATGTTAATTAGTGCTCTCTTTCTTTTATATGCTTCTTTTGTTTATTTACTTTCATCTTAGTAGTGTAGATTTACTTTTCATGCAACTAGAATAGTTTTTAGTTTTCTTTTCCATTAGCTTTCATTTTCCTTCTTTTTTTCTTTCATATTGCAAGCTATATTTGTTGATTAATAATAAATATGAGAGGCTAAACCCTTTCAATTTAGGGGTAATGAAGCTCTCTTATTGTATAGCTTCAACATTTTGATAATTATTGCTTTTTTATGCTTAATAGAAGAACGAATGTTGACGTAATTTATTGTTTTATGTTGAATTTGATAGTCTATGTTGTTCATAACAAATAAGCTATGCTTAAACAACCACAAACAAAAATTACCTCTTCATTTACATATTGTTATGGTAATGAAGTGATTTTTAAATTAAAATTTGATAACCTATATTTCTAAAAAATAGTTAATAGGCCATGCATAAAATAGATTTCATTTTCAACTTGTTGTCATTTTTCATGAGAGTAAATAGTGGTTTAAGGGATGTGCTATAGTTTGATGGCTTATATTGAGCTAATTAATAGCACAAATAGGCCATACTTATGATAAACACATCAATTAAACTAACTAATGACCAAAAAAGAGAGATCATAATTTAACGTTGTGTTGAATTATGTGATCTAGAGAGTGGATTTATCTCTAAATTGCCTCTACACTCTCATATTTTTATCTATTTTCTTTTACTAGTTTGTCATTTTTCTCATTTTTTAGCTAATCATTATCTAAATCTCTGGTTAATTTGATTGAATAGAGATTTAAAAATTAACAATTCCCTATGGATCAACCCGTACTCGCCACGTACTATGATAGTACGTCGTGCGTTTGCGGTAAATTTAATTTGAAATTTCTCGACTATTTTCCAAACCGATAGAAAATTAGTCATCGAACAGGTTTGAAGTTGCAATTTGGGAAGGGAGTTGCTGAGATGGGGAGTTTGGTGTTTGGGTGGGTGGTTCTATTTGCTTGAGTAGGTGTTGGGTTTTGTGTTGATGATTGCCATTTTAAGGTTGTGGAAGTGGTTGAAGAGGAGTTGGGGAGTGAGGGTAGGTGATACACAGAAATGTAAATATAGGAATTTATATTGCAAACACGAGTATAAAGGAATGAAAACACCGTAATAGAAATACATGAATGAAAATGAAAACAAGAATACAAACACAGGAATGAAAACAGGAGTGTAAACAGAGTTCTGTTTGCTTGAGTTAAGTTTGTGTGATGACCCGGGATTTCTAACAATTTAAATTTGAATAGTTGATTGATTTTAAAATATTTGAAAGTTAATTTTAACTTGAATTCAAGATATCAATATTTACTTGATAATTAAATGGTTGAATTATATAGTTTAAACATTGAAATTAATAATTGAAATTGGGTAAATTATTGAATCTGTGATTCTATGCCTGTTTATAACAATTTGAAGGCTTATAAAATCTATAATGATGACACTGAAGATAATAGAATGGTTGAAATTTAATTTAAAGGTAATTTGTTCAATTTTAATAATATATTGTTTAAATTAATTAAATAAATAAATAAATAAAATAGCCTTCTGAGGCACAGTCTCCGAATTCGACAAAACCAGTTCCATTGGATCCGTAATAGTTAGTTATTATCGGATTTCAATTTTCGTAGCCATCAGAGTTGTCATTTGACCCTGGCAGCTCGAAACGCTTAGATTTATTTTAATCGATTTAATTTAATATCGATCGTTCAATTTCGTAATTCGCACATACGTTCATATTAGCGTCCAAACATGTTCCATTGTGTTTGGAACGCGGATAAAACCTTATGAACATCTGTCGGTATGTCTGATTCGGGTTTGGGATTTCACGCTATACAATAACGTGATATTTTCAATATTAAATTATTTTATAAACAAGCGTGCCCAAGAAGCCATCTCACTTCGTTATAATGCCTGTATCTCTCCACTCTTTAATTATCTTCCCCATGAATTCAATTTAGAAACGAACGAAAGACAAAGGGATGGCCGATTGAAGTTTGTTCGTTCAAAATCCATAAGACTGTGGCATATAAAAATTCTAATGTGATGTTTCTTCTCCTCTAAATGCCGAAAACCCCCTTTTCTTCCAGATTCGACAAAAACAACTAAAAAAAATTATGGCTGCACCCTCCCTCCCAATTCGAATCGAACGAATTTCGAAACAGTCTCTTCGTTCTTCACGAACTTGAGCACGACAAAGGTCAGAAGGCGGCTACGACAAAGGGCTTGAGTTTGAGCATCAGTGGGGTCGAGGGCGATCGAATGAAAGCCGAGAGGAAGCGTCGCGGGCATGGTAGAGCACAGCGATGAACGAAGAGACGAGTCACTGATGTTAATCTGGGAAGCTCGCGGTCGTGGGATGTCGCGGCTATCGGCAATGACTTGGTCGAGTACTATGGGATTTGCGATCTGGGTTGGGTTGTTGATCGACAGTGAGTAATATTTCCTTTATTTTTTATTTTATTTCGGCTGTTTGTTTTAAACTTAGGCTAAATAATATATATATATATATATATATAGTAAATAAAGAAAATGGAATTGTTTAAAACATTTATGAATCCTGTAAGTTAAATGCTTTTCAAAACTTAAATTAAGACAGTTGATTTATTGTTAAATAAGGTATGTACATAAAAGATACTTAAAACTTAATTATTTTACAAATTAAGTATGTTATTGTGATTAGTATTTAACAAAGAACATGTTTATCTTAAGTATATGTAAGATTTGGTCACTTATGAAATAAGTCAAAGATTAATTAAGTAATTGATTTGAAATTTCTGATTGAATAATTTATAATTAGTGGTATACGAATGGGAATTAGGTTTCAGGAATTAATAATGAAGGTTAACAATTAATAGCTAGGGGATAATGAATTAAAAATCTCTTGGGAAGTAATAAATTAATAATCGCTGGATGAAATTAATTAAAGGAAGTGGATTGCCAATTGCGAGGCAAATGTGAGTAAATCTCACTCTGTTGGGTTTTTATTTAAATTTAAATGGTTAATTTTAAATAAGTGATTGAATGATTAAATTGATTGGGAGTGCACTATTGATGATATGACTTTGGTTTTGGGTTGATTCGTGTACTGATTGTTGTCTGACTTGAAGTATTCGGGTTTTAAATAGTTTTAGACTCGGATCATCTAATTTAGTAATTTAAGGTTTAAATTAATTAAATTTTTAAGTTTTAACTTAATAAATCGAGTGTAAATAATTCAGAATAATTATTGGATGGTTTGTTAAGTAATTACTAAATGAAATTAATAAATATAATCACTTTGGGAAATTATCAGGAGATTAATTAAGATGATTAATAAAGAAGTAATTGATTTAATTAATGAAATAAATAAAAGCTAGTTAATCACAGTTTGGGATTAATCGAAATGATTATACGTTGGTTTGAAGTAAGATAATTAAATTTGATTAGAATAAATTAAAATATAATTGGAAATCCTAAATTTATATAATTAATGGAATAATTCAAAGATTTATTACTAAAGATGAATTAATCAATAATAAGTGACTTATGAGAAGTTAATTAAAATAAGTAATTAAGGATTAATGCAATTAATAAGATAATTAATTCATGATGTAATTAAAGATACTTACTGATTTTTGGATTAAGGAAAATTAATATCATAAAGTTAATTAAAGAGAATCACTTGCATAAATTGGTGGATAATTAATCCAAGTTGATTAATTAAGATGACTAATGAAGCGATGATTGATTTATTGATTTGAAATTAATTGATGAGTAAATAAAGAAATCTAAGTGGTTGAGGTTAGTAATTCAATCAGGAGTAATTAAATTAAATTTGTATGTGATTAAGCTTTGCTTATGGGTGATTGAACGGTATTGGATGCTTGAATGAATTGATATCCCTGGTATGAAATGTTGTGTGTTTCTTATGGATAACTTGGGATAGGATGACGTGAGACTCGAGGAGGCCGGTATCGGGTATTGGGAAATACCCGAAACCACTTCGAATTTTATAGATTAATATATGGAATCTATACGCTGGAGTGAAGTGTTTTAAAGAAATTGGACTATTTAAATAAAAAAAATTGGCATTGAGAAACTTATATGTGAAATAAGTTGGTGTCAATGATAAATTGTGGATTTGTGAATTTATTCGAGTACCCCGGGTTTTAATTAAAGTTGTAAGCTTTGTATTCCATGTTGGATGAGTTTTATATAAGTGGTATACTTTGTGTTCCATGTTAGTTGGGATTACTCACGCTGGTTTCCAGCCTGACCGGGGTGTTACTTGGGTCAGACCGAGTATTACAGATTTCCAGGTAGGTACGTTCTGGAGCTCAGAAGGCGAGCTGGATGGCAATATCGTATAGAGTATATCTGCTGTATTTATATTATTGTTAATCTGAGATATGATAATTGTAAATATTCAGTGACTGTATATAATGCGAAACTCTGATGTATTAGAATGAAATCGACAGATATAGTATTCTTTTTGCAACTGTTATTATTTATTATTATATTTTATCCGCTGCGATTGTGAGATGTTTGGTGTTTCTGTTCTTCTTCTTCTACCTCTTTCTTCTTTTTCATAACTATCTGGAATTTTCGGGTTAGAAAATTTCAGGTCGTTACATTTGGTATCAGAGCTGAAAGGTAAAGCGAGAACCTTGGCTCTGGTGGGGATTACTCACTAAACAGAGTCTAAAGTACTCTGGAATGAGTTGAGTGTATATATATGAGCGCGTACTCGTTATTTTCTTATATAAAGATTTTAAATGATTTTATATAAAATATTTTTTTGGATATATAAAGAAATATTTCCTTCTAATGAATATTTAGGTGATTGGGTGTTAAATTATGGGAATTAAGTTAAAGAGTAAGATAAAATACGGCCAAATTGAAACTTATAACCAATGTTGAAGAATAAACTTATATAACAAAATGGAATTTGAAATATAGATTGTAAATGTAATTTATAAATTGAAATAAACTTCATGAATCAATGAGATTATAATTTGAAATAGAATTCCAGAGAATATTTGAAAATAAAGTAAGATGAAAATTCCAGAGTAATGTTTAAATATGAATTGGATGGATTGGGAATTTGGAATTTTTGGGAAAATTTAAAAATTCTTTTGGATTTGAAAGTGGTTTCCAAAGGTTTTGGAGAAGTAATAGTATTATTTCAAAAATATTTTTGGTGTTGAATTTGAAATCTGGGAGATTTGAAATTAAAATATTTGGAAATGTTTTTAAAAAGAGATAAAAGCATTGAACTCTTTCGGTCACTGGGAAATAACGTCGGTGATGACTGCAGCATCATCGATGTTTATTTTTTTAGTTTCTAAATGAGAAATTGCTACCAAATTGTTTTAAATTGGAATTGATTGTGAACTGGGTTTGGTTTTGAAATTCAAAGGGATAATTGAATTTGCCAAAGAATTTTGGATATAGTTGAATTTTAAGGTGATATTGAAATTTTGGAAATTCGTTTAAACTCTGGAATCTTGATTTAAAATGTTTATGGAATAATAAAATATATTAGCTAAATAAAATGTATAATTCCGAGTTAAAAGCAAAATGTGAATGTAATTGATTATAAATAGAAATTGTGAAATTGAAATTGTAATTAAAGTTGTACAAGTTTAAAGATCAAATGGAATTTGACTTGAAGTTGGAAGGAAATTGAGAATCAATTCAACTTGAATTGGGATTAAATCAATTTCAATGGAAATTGAAGATTATTCAAATTGGAATTGAGTCAATTTAAGTGGGTGTGGAAATTTAAATTGAATTGATGGGGAAGTGAACAGTTTTGACTCTGTACTATTTTCTATATAAATTATTTTAATATAAACTTATTTTTCTAAGCTATTAAATATATACAACCTTTCTTTCTTAAAGCCAAATTATTTTATACTTGTTTTACAATTATTTTTGGAGCTATTTAACCAATTTTCAACTGCTTTCTAAACTCATTTCTATTTTTCAACTATGTTACAAATTATTTACTATTTTACCACTATTTTGCAAATATCTAAAATTCCTGAGACTATTTAGCTATTTTTCAAACTATTTCATAATTAGCTAACTATTTTACAGCTATATTTCAAACCAATGATTATTTTTCAACTATTTACTATTTTTTTAAATTTTCAAGCTATTTCCTAAATATAAACTGGTCGGAGTTCAAACTGTTATTGTTTTAAATACCCAACTGAGATAAGGATTGAAGTGACAATTCAATGAGAATTAAGGCAATTGAAAAGAAGTGAAAAAGGGAATTAAAGGAAATGTGAATAGAAAGGGAATTGATTTGGCTGACAATCAATGAAAATAAATACGTAGGATGTACGTATATTATTCTATTCGCATAGTGATTTGATCCAAATTCGTGCACAGAATTTTGAGATAGTTTATCGATCCGAGTTGGGATTTTTCACTCGATTTTCGACGGCGAACCTGGATATGGGTTGTTGATTGATTCTGGATATTCTCTATCATAGTTATAGCTATGCAAGGAGAATGACGGTTTCTGATCAAGAAACTAGATCTGAGTCCGCATCAGGAAGTCGGGTGGACAATGCTAGTTCGGAAGTGAAATTGTGTGATCGAGTGAGCGATCAGATTAGTATAGCGTACGAATGATAAGAATACATCGTATGGATTTGAATGAAATTGATATTGGAAAGCGTAATTAAATTTGGATATTTGGTTTTGAATAAACAAAGTGGTATATCTTTGTTATATAAGATAAATCTCCCCTTGTTGAATTTATTACTGAAAGAAAAAATGTTTTGAAATGGTTGAAGTATAAAAAGGGATTTTATACAAGTTTGAAATGATCCAAAGTTTTAAAAATTATATATATTTTTGAATATATATAAAGGATCCTATGAGAATTTTGGAAAAGGTTTTGGGAACCTTTGAATTTGGAAAGGCTTTTGATTTTTGGGTAAAATCAATATTGGATTTGGGAAGCTTAGTTTGAGAATTATCGATTTTGGGATAATCGATTTTGTGTAAATGAGCTTTGTTTGAGATCATACTAGGTGTATGATTTGGAAGATACTATATGTGTATAGTATAAAGTGTTTTGATGATGGCTTTGGAGAAAAAGGAGCTCCCTTGAAATGAACTTCTCAGGAGTACCACCTGGTGGTGCTGCCTTGAGCCCCAAGGGGGGGGTTCTAAAGTTGATCCTGTGAGGAGTCCGGACCAAACTAGTTCCCGAGGATTAAGAGTAATGTATACCATAGCGAAAGTCGTGTGTGCCGTTGAGAGCCAACAGTCTGTGTTTGATTTTATATCGGTAGACTGCGACCTATGGTATAACATAGCGAAAGTCGTGTGTGCCGCGGAGAGCCAACAGTCTGCGTTTGATTTTATATCGGTAGACTGCGACCTATGTAGGAGTGGAGAAGTTTCATTTCGACAGCGAAATCAGAGGCCGCGGAGAGCCTGCAGTTACATGGACTTTTGCTGTGACGGCAACGTAACTCTGGATGTAACTGTGATCTGTTGTATGGGAACCATGGCGTAATCGAGAGGCTGCGGAGAGCCTGCAGTTACATGGACTTTTTCGCGACGGCAACGTAACCCTGGAATGTAACTGTGACCATGGATGGGGGTGATGATTTCCAGAGCATTCTCAACAAAGATATTTCCTCTATATTTTAAAAAAAAACTGTTTTCGATATTTTCCAATAAAATTATTTTTTTTAAGTATTTTCACTGGATGTTGAAACGGGTTTACCAAGTACTTATAGATTTTCAGTCCTACGCCTGATTAACGTATGACTGAATTTCTGTGAGAACAAGGATGGACTGGTTGAGACATCGAGTTAAAAGAAATAAAAAGCTATTTTAATAGTATTTTGTGAATTTAAAAGCATTTCTAAATTTTTAAATAAAAAAGTTGGAATTTTGGATAATCAAGGGAAATCCAAATTGAAATTGTAAAATAAAATTGAAACTTGGGAAAAATTTAACAAGGTGATTTTTCGTAATAAAATCGAATATTGATTTAAAGGTTGGAAGTAGGCTAATAAATAATTATTTGATAGAATGTGTTAATAAAAATTAACTTGGTTGAATAAAATAGATTGTAAGTTAATAATGGAGTTTGGAAATGAATTCGAAATGGGGAATAGAATTTGACTTGGATTTGATAATAAATTAGATAAGAAGGGATGTTGTAAGAATAAAAATAAAATAAAGTTGGATCGAAATAGTGATGGTTTGAGTTGCAAACAAAACCCAGATGAGTAGAAATAAATTGAGAATAACTTGTATTTACAAAATAAATTCGAAAATGAATTAAGTAAGTAAGTTAAAAAAATTAAATGGGCTAATTAAATTAAATAATAAATGGATGAAGTCTGATAGAATAAAAACTAAATCAAAATTGTGATTGGTATTGGATTATTAGGCTGAACATAAGTTCGGTGGCATAATAATTTGAAGTATAAATGAGTTAAGTATGTGTTGGATATTATTTTGATAAATTGAGAGGGTGAATTAAAATTAAAATTGAAATTAAAGTAGATAGGCTAACTAAATTAATGGGATTTAATTAAATGAGAATCAAATCGAAGAAACTTAAGTTTGGGCTTGGAATAAACTAAAATATCACTTAAGTTTAAAATTTATGGAAGTTTGGCTTCGAATAAGAATGAAAGCCCATTAAATAGAAGCTTGGATTAAGTTAATTTGGAAATGGTCATTAATTTATAAGTTTGAATGTGCCAAGCTTAATAAATTGTTTGCATGAATCTAATGCGGAAATAAAATGAAATGCAATGAGTGGTTGGTAGATAAATTAGAAATGAAATGGAATTAAATATAAAATGAATTGAAAATTTATTTAAAGTAGCTATAAACTAAAATAGAATACCCTATTAAGCGAATATCGTCGAGATTGCATAACAATAATTGTTGTTTGGCGTAAACCAAAGTAATTAAATTCTATGAGTTAATAGAGATGAAATAAATTTGATTCTGAATCATGTGAAGTGAAAATGAGCTTACTTGAATTATAAATCAATGGAATGTAAGAGGTTGAGTTCCAAACCATTGAAATTGAATGAATTGGTTTATAAATTGATTGAAAGCAATTGAATAAGCTTTAAAATATTATGAATCGCTTATGGGAAGCATATGTCATTTGTTGTGTATGTAATACATTGTTTAGCTATTGAAAGTAAGTGAAATGCTAATAAATTGTCTATATATGGAACTTACATATTTAAATTGAGTAAGTACAGGTACCTGAAGACCGTTTGGCTGGTTTGGATTGCACTAATTGCTAAAATAAATAAGCTGCTTGCCTAAAATGCTAAATAAGGTACGCCTACGCAATAAAAATAGGAAATATGAACTGTTTTTGCTTTTTTCCAACAGGGTGGGTCGATATACATATTTATATCTCTTGTCAAATTGCAAAAGCTCCTCCGTACAAGGGAGACTCTGCCAAAAAAATTCGAAAATTTTGGGAGTTAGAAAATTTTTGTAAATAAAATAAAATTGGTTAACGACAAAACAATTTCAAATTGGGAATTAAAGTAAACTAGTAAATGAAACTAATATGAATCAGATATACATAAAAGATTAAATTCAACATTCAAAATTTAAAATAAATTGAATTTGTATAGAAGTGGGGAAAACTAGTTTGAATAGAAATGGATATGGAAACCTATATAAGAGAATGTATAAACCGATTTGTAAGTTACGATTGAATGTGCTTGCTAAACAAGATATGCAGGTATTAAAAAAAGGAAAAGAAAGTTGGATTTGATTCCAAAAGATTAATGTGAATTGCCCGACAAAAAGGTATGTATTTTAAATTCTGTATGAATTGGATTGGGTTTTTGATGTAGCCTGTGACGCCCCACCTCTATACCCACGCTAGCCAAGAACATTACTGTGAATGCTGTCAACTAGCACGGAGAATAAGGCTGTTGAGGAGCGACCATCTATATAATTGCTTTGTGCGAGTACCGATATACCGGATAAAAATATAACTTTTCATCTCAAGAGGAAATCCGACATACCGACACAAACTCAAAGCTACTACACAGTGGCTATAATTTCTTCGGAAACAAATATAGAAATAAACATAACATAAATCAGTCATAGACAATTCATATCACAAAGGCGGAAATAGATATGAATATTACACATGAAAGTGTGTATCAGAGTAGTGGTCAAAAGGGTCCACAATAATACAAAGGAATAGATACAAGTGCTAGACAAAAGAATAAGTATACATCAAGGAGTCTGTATCTCAAATGTATACAACAAAAACTACTAAACTAGAGTAGTTAGCCAAAAGTCAGAAGATGGTTCCAGGTAGGAAGCCATGAGTAAGAACCTGTAATATCTCAGTCTGACCCGAGTATTACTTAAGAAGAAAATAATAAACGGATCAGTCTAGCTATAAATATCAGATGAAGTGATATATAATAATAGATATGACACAAACATATAATAATCACAATGCCAAGCTGTGATAAATAAGTAATTGAAAATCAACAAGAGATTAATCAGTAACACAATAATCTACTCAAGATAAAAAGGAATGTCATACTCCTAATTTCATTCACCAAGCCACAAAAATTGACATATATATCAATGCCCATCGTAAAAGTTGGTGAAACATAAATTCCAGAAAATCAACACACAAAATCAAGAAATCACAAAAAGGTATGTGTGAGTGGAATCACACAAGTGGTGTTTAGGCTAACCGAAAAGGTATGTGCGAATGGAATCGCACAAGTGGTGTCTAGCCTAACCAAATCACAAAAAGTATGTGTGAATGGAATCACACAAGTGGTGTCTAGGCTAACCGAAAAGGTATGTGCGAATGGAATCGCACAAGTGGTGTCTAGCCTAACCAAATCACAAAAAGTATGTGTGAATGGAATCACACAAGTGGTGTCTAGGCTAACCGAAAAGGTATGTGCGAATGGAATCGCACAAGTGGTGTCTAGCCTAACCAAATCACAAAAAGTATGTGTGAATGGAATCACACAAGTGGTGTCTAGGCTAACCGAAAAGGTATGTGCGAATGGAATCGCACAAGTGGTGTCTAGCCTAACCAAATCACAAAGAGACATCGCACATTGCTAGTCTAAACCTCAAAGATGATCGTCATGATCAACGAGAAGTGTCGACTACAGTAAGCTAGTAAATATATGAGCTTAGCATCATGTCCCATAACCACTAGCTTAACTTAAATATTTACGAACAAATTGTAGATCTTCACTAGAAAATTGTCACAAGAGGTTCAATCGAACAAGTCCAAGAATTAACCAACGAAGTAAACGCAAGCGTTTCATACCACTTGTTTTACTAAGTCGTTTAATTAGATTTCTCATACGAGTGAGGTAAAGGTTTGTATATACTAATAGATTGGAAAACGGTTTTATAAACGAATTTGGTATTAAAATAGTATTGAAATCGTTTGAGGAAAGAGTTTTGATATTTACTACTAGTATAGAAAACCTTTATATTTTTAAAGTGACAAAGCACAAGGGGGATTGTAGAAACAATCAATCACAAAGATCACATTCAAAGATGTGAATAAAAATCCAATGAAATCGATAAAGGATCCATCGAAGTGGATATATCTAAAATTCCCAAAGAAAATAAGTCATCAAAGATGATAATAAATGATGACAATAAATAGGATCATCACGAATCGATTTAAATTGGAAATTCAATCCAAAAAGGCAAATTGGACTCAAACAGCAGGTTCAGTTGACTGAACAGAGTTTTCAGTCGACTGACCCTGTGCCTGGAAATTTTCCAGGTTCAGGAAACTTTCTGTTTCCAGTTTCAGTCGACCATGCAGAGTTTTTCAGTCGACTGAATCATGCCTGGAAACTCTCGGATTTCAGGTTCAGTCGACTGAACAGAGTTTTCAGTCGACTGAATCATGCCTGGGCTGTTTTTCAGCCTTATTCAAATGAAGAGCAAATTCTTCCAAAATGCAACCGGACGAACATTGGCTCTAAGGGTTTATGCCAATCGGCAACCCGGCCCTATATGCTCCTCGGTGCATCACCAAAAACATGATCAAACATCCATAAAAGGATTTCACACAAATTTGACTTAAAAACTCAAATAATTTGAATATTCACAAAACCAATCCAAATCAAGAGCAAATGCACATGAAGAAGTGTTAGTAATTCATACCCAACAACCAAAGATAATTATAGTCATAGATGTGAGATAAAAATCTCACCTTTGCACTAAAATTTATGAAGATGAAGCTTGAAAGCAAAGGGGAATCAACCACTCTTCAAATCCAACTCTAGAAGCTTGAATCTAAGCTAAAAAGAAGAACATTTCTTAAGTTAGGTTTAGGAAATTTCTGAAATTCAAAGAGAGAATGAGTTGGAGAAGAAGAAGAGGAAGCTTACCAATGGGTTCTCATGAACTTTGGAGCAAGGAGATGGATTTGCAAAGCAAGCTAGGGCTTAGGAATTTCTATTTCCCATTCTCTTCCTCCATTTTTGCTTGAGCTTGAGTGTTAGGAAAATAGAAGAGAAGTGAATGAAGAGGAGAGTGTTGGAACTGAGTTAAGTGACTAATTGGCTCAGCCCAACCAAAGCCCTAAGCGGGAAAAAGTAGCAAAAATCAACTTTCTCCAAACATATCGAAGCTTATACTCAAAATGGTCGCAAACGGCATTTTGAACTCAATGGAGGTGGTCTCGAGTCCTAATTCGACCGTATGCAAAAAGTAGGTTTTCAGTCCAAAATCCGACGAACGATAAAATATTTAAATAAAATATTTAAATATAAAATCGATAAATATGCGGGTTGTTACAGACTCCCCTCCTTAAAGAAATTGCGTCCTCGCAATAAGTAAGAAGGAAATATAAGAAGTAACAACCATAGAAGCATATTAACACAAAAGAAAATTTGACATAGGAAGTTCACCCTAAAGTGCACAAAAGAGTAAGCAAGAAATCTGGTGAAACTTCAATTTCCACAATAACACCGGGCTCAAGAATAAAAACCGGAATCCCTAAGGCATTCCCGTAGATAAAAGACGTGGGGAACGTCAAGATTAGCAGAAAATTGAGCCGGTGCAACGGCGTAGTACCAAAACGGTACGCCCGAAAAACTAGAAACTCAAACAATTTGGGACATCAGCGTAGTACAAAAACGGTACGCCCAATGAACCCAAGCAAAGACATCGATGTAGTACAAATGGTACATCAGATGAATCAAATAGCAAAGACATCGATGTAGTACAAACGGTACATCCGATGAATCAAATAGCAAAGACATCGATGTAGTACAAACGGTACATCCGATGAATCAAAAGCAAAGACATCGATGTAGTACAAACGGTACATCCGATGAATCAAAAGCAAAGACATCGATGTAGTACAAACGGTACATCCGATGAATCAAAAGCAAAGACATCGATGTAGTACAAACGGTACATCCGATGAATCAAATAGCAAAGACATCGATGTAGTACAAACGGTACATCCGATGAATCAAAAGCAAAGACATCGATGTAGTACAACGGTACATCCGATGAATCAAAGGCAAAGACATCGATGTAGTACAAACGGTACATCCGATGAATCAAATAGCAAAGACATCGATGTAGTACAAACGGTACATCCGATGAAGCAAACGCAAAGACATCGATGTAGTACAAACGGTACATCCGATGAATCAAAAGCAAAGACATCGATGTAGTACAAACGGTACATCCGATGAATCAAAGGCAAAGACATCGATGTAGTACAAACGGTACATCCGATGAATCAAAAGCAAAGACATCGATGTAGTACAAACGGTACATCCGATGAATCAAAAGCAAAGACATCGATGTAGTACAAACGGTACATCCGATGAATCAAATAGCAAAGACATCGATGTAGTACAACGGTACATCCGATGAATCGAATAGCAAAGACATCGATGTAGTACAACGGTACATCCGATGAATCGAATAGCAAAGACATCGATGTAGTACAACGGTACATCCGATGAATCAAATGGCAAAGACATCGATGTAGTACAACGGTACATCCGATGAATCAAAAGAAAAGACATCGATGTAGTACAACGGTACATCCGATGAATCAAAAGAAAAGACATCGATGTAGTACAAACGGTACATCCGATGAATCAAAAGCAAAGACATCGATGTAGTACAAACGGTACATCCGATGAATTAAAAGCAAAAACATCGATGTAGTACAAACGGTACATCCGATGAATCAAAAGAAAAGACATCGATGTAGTACAACGGTACATCCGATGAATCAAATAGCAAAGACATCAATGTAGTACAACGGTACATCCGATGAATCGAATAGCAAAGACATCGATGTAGTACAACGGTACATCCGATGAATCGAATAGCAGAGACATCGATGTAGTACAACGGTACATCCGATGAATCAAAAGAAAAGACATCGATGTAGTACAACGGTACATCCGATGAATCAAAAGAAAAGACATCGATGTAGTACAAACGGTACATCCGATGAATCAAAAGCAAAGACATCGATGTAGTACAAACGGTACATCCGATGAATCAAAAGAAAAGATATCGATGTAGTACAACGGTACATCCGATGAATCAAATAGCAAAGACATCGATGTAGTACAACGGTACATCCGATGAATCAAAAGCAAAGACATCGATGTAGTACAAATGGTACATCCGATGAATCAAAGCCCGAATGATTTTCGGAACACCGACGTAGTACAAAAACGGTACGTCCAATGAACCAAACACAATAAAAGGACATCGGACGCTAGTCCTTAAAAGGAATGAGATAAAGCTCAATAAAACGAAGTATACCAAAACGTCCGATGAACTTGATAGAAAAATAATTCCATTCAGACAACATCAAAGAATCAACCACTTGTTGCTTACGACAAAGCGCATTAGCAACACGATTTCCCTTCTCGGGAATAAAAGAATATCAAGATCATAAGATGCTAGGAACTCGAGTCAACATAAAGTTCCTAATGAGAAAATAATTATTCCAAAGATTTATGATCGAGGTAGAGAACAAATTTCTCATCCAAAAATGATGATGCCAAATTCCAAAAGTAAAAACAATAGCCGCGAACACTAGACCATGAGTGGCATATCTAGTCTCGATAAGCTATAAAGATTTAGAAGCACAAGTGATAGCACGTTTCCTTTGCAAGAGAATGGCATTCCAAACCAATACGACTAGTATCGGTACAAATGATAAAGTCTTGGTTCCCAACGGGAATCACAAGAATAAGAGTAGCGAAAAGAAAGAATTTCTTTTAAATAATCTTCTTTCCTGAAAAGTTAAAACTTTCAAAATTACATTTATCATTATGTAATAATCTTTCTAGAAAAATTTACATTTTTACAAGTCAATATATCGTGTCTAACTGTCTCATCAAAGCGTTTAGGAGATTCCTATCGATAACGTTGATCAAGCGCATCGACCAAAATTCTTAAAGCACTCAACGGGCAATACAATCACAAAATCATATTTTATAGGATAAATAAATCTCTTAAAAAGTTTTAAGAATATTCTTTGCTCGTTTTAAGAGCAAATCAAATTGCACTTATAATTAAATCTTATGAAAAAGATTTGCAAAATTTTAAATTTCTATTTCCATCCAAAATCCATAAATAAGAATGGTCTCATCGAAATTTTCATAGAATATTCTATTTATAAAATGGATGAAATAAGTTGGACAAATTGAATGACAAAATAAGTCATTCATAAGAATCATAACGAGTGCGGAATGCGGTAAGTGGAATGCTAATTTCCGCAACTCGTAGCAAACGAAAACCGGTGGTAAAGTCAAACTGAAAAGACCTTAACACCACACAAAAGATTTCTTAGGTGATAATCGTAAGACAAACTCAAAAATACCGGAAAATTTCTCAAACTACATGAATGAGAGAAATAACACTTTCCTTATAAGTGGGCTTAAGGAATAAAATGATGCCATCAAGTTGGAATCAAAATCATAAAGGAAAAATAGAAATCTGCTTAACAGATTGAAAATGTCGAAGATGAATAGTCCACTCGAAAAATAGGATATGGGCTTCACAATGATTAAGCCGATCCTTTCAAAAAAAATCAATTCCGAAGCCAAAGTAAATATCGGCTCAGAAAGAAAAGTCACATAAAACAATTTCGACATCTAAACAAAAGCAAATTGAGTGTTGCGGATCTACCATCCGGATTCACTATCCTCAATGAAGTCAACAAGCCCAAAATATTCAAAGAAAAAGAATTAACAATTCCTTTTGATATAAAATAGTGAGATGGAAACTATATAAAAAAGAACATGAACAAGATAATCACAAGGCAAATGTCATCAAGGATTGAATGAAAAATACCTTGACCAAGAGAAGAGTTGCTAGGGGCTTGCACAATATTTAGCTTTCTCATGTCCTTATTCAAAAGTTTGGGACATGCAGATAAAAGATGACCCGGTTCCTTGCAATAGCGACAAGAATGGGGTTTTGGACACATATTCGCATAGTGTTCCTTAGAATTACAATTGTAGCATCCTCCACGATCAGGGATTGGAGTCTTTGCTACAAAAGTAGTTTGCTTCACTCTCTTATTGGGATTAAGGCTCTTGAACTTAATATGCCTCTTCTTGGAAGTCCCAATATCACAAACACTTCCTTTACCAACCTCTCCAGGAAGAAGAGTAACATCCACAAGCTGTTTGAAAGAAACTTCAAGTTTCAAAGGTAGAACCATTTCGGGGTTCTTACTCAAAGCATAGATAAACTCTTGATTCTTTACAAGATCCAAAAGTTGTTGAGCAGACATGAATACTCCATCCAGGGGAGTAGCACTAGATTGACCGGCGCTGGGGCGGCCTGGTCTAACCATTTCTCTTCTTTAAGAAAGAAAGAAAGAAGAGGAAAAAGTTATTCTCAAAATAAATTTCAATCAAACTTGATTGATAAAACAAGGAATCATAAAGAAAATAGGATAGAACGGTACGAAGACCCGAATAAAATCCTAAAGCACAACTCCTAAGATGGACTTAGGACGATGATCCTTGTTATAATATTCCATATTCTTCCGAAGTTTGGCTCTGATACCAAGCTGTGACGCCCCACCTCTATACCCACGCTAGCCAAGAACATTACTGTGAATGCTGTCAACTAGCACGGAGAATAAGGTTGTTGAGGAGCGACCATCTATATAATTGCTTTGTGCGAGTACCGATATACCGGATAAAAATATAACTTTTCATCTCAAGAGGAAATCCGACATACCGACACAAACTCAAAGCTACTACACAGTGGCTATAATTTCTTCAGAAACAAATATAGAAATAAACATAACATAAATTAGTCATAGACAATTCATATCACAAAGGCGGAAATAGATATGAATATTACACATGAAAGTGTGTATCAGAGTAGTGGTCAAAAGGGTCCACAATAATACAAAGGAATAGATACAAGTGCTAGACAAAAGAATAAGTATACATCAAGGAGTCTGTATCTCAAATGTATACAACAAAAACTACTAAACTAGAGTAGTTAGCCAAAAGTCAGAAGATGGTTCCAGGTAGGAAGCCATGAGTAAGAACCTGTAATATCTCAGTCTGACCCGAGTATTATTTAAGAAGAAAATAATAAACGGATCAGTCTAGCTATAAATATCAGATGAAGTGATATATAATAAGAGATATGACACAAACATATAATAATCACAATGCCAAGCTGTGATAAATAAGTAATTGAAAATCAACAAGAGATTAATCAGTAACACAATAATCTACTCAAGATAAAAAGGAATGTCATACTCCTAATTTCATTCACCAAGCCACAATAATTGACATATATATCAATGCCCATCGTAAAAGTTGGTGAAACATAAATTCCAGAAAATCAACACACGAAATCCAGAAATCACAAAAAGGTATGTGTGAGTGGAATCACACAAGTGGGGTCTAGGCTAATCGAAAAGGTATGTGCGAATGGAATCGCACAAGTGGTGTCTAGCCTAACCAAATCACAAAAAGTATGTGTGAATGGAATCACACAAGTGGTGTCTAGGCTAACCGAAAAGGTATGTGCGAATGGAATCGCACAAGTGGTGTCTAGCCTAACCGAAAAGGTATGTGCGAATGGAATCGCACAAGTGGTGTCTAGCCTAACCAAATCACAAAAAGTATGTGTGAATGGAATCACACAAGTGGTGTCTAGGCTAACCGAAAAGGTATGTGCGAATGGAATCGCACAAGTGGTGTCTAGCCTAACCAAATCACAAAAAGTATGTGTGAATGGAATCACACAAGTGGTGTCTAGGCTAACCGAAAAGGTATGTGCGAATGGAATCGCACAAGTGGTGTCCAGCCTAACCAAATCACAAAGAGACATCGCACATTGCTAGTCTAAACCTCAAAGATGATCGTCATGATCAACGAGAAGTGTCGACTACAGTAAGCTAGTAAATATATGAGCTTAGCATCATGTCCTATAACCACTAGCTTAACTTAAATATTTACGAACAAATTGTAGATCTCCACTAGAAAATTGTCACAAGAGGTTCAATCGAACAAGTCCAAGAATTAACCAACAAAGTAAACGCAAGCGTTTCATACCACTTGTTTTACTAAGTCGTTTAATTAGATTTCTCATACGAGTGAGGTAAAGGTTTATATATACTAATAGATTGGAAAACGGTTTTATAAACGAATTTGGTATTAAAATAGTATTGAAATCGTTTGAGGAAAGAGTTTTGATATTTACTACTAGTATAGAAAACCTTTATATTTTTAAAGTGACAAAGCACAAGGGGGATTGTAGAAACAATCAATCACAAAGATCACATTCGAAGATGTGAATAAAAATCCAATGAAATCGATAAAGGATCCATCGAAGTGGATATATCTAAATTCCCAAAGAAAATAAGTCATCAAAGATGATAATAAATGATGACAATAAATAGGATCATCACGAATCAATTTAAATTGGAAATTCAATCCAAAAAGGCAAATTGGACTCAAACAGCAGGTTCAGTCGACTGAACAGAGTTTTCAGTCGACTGACCCTGTGCCTGGAAATTTTCCAGGTTCAGGAAACTTTCTGTTTCTAGTTTCAGTCGACCGTACAGAGTTTTTCAGTCGACTGAATCATGCCTGGAAACTCTCGGGTTTCAGGTTCAGTCGACTGAACAGAGTTTTCAGTCGACCGAATCATGCCTGGGCTGTTTTTCAGCCTTATTCAAATGAAGAGCAAATTCTTCCAAAATGCAACCGGACGAACATTGGCTCTAAGGGTTTATGCCAATCGGCAACCCGGCCCTATATGCTCCTCGGTGCATCACCAAAAACATGATCAAACATCCATAAAAGGATTTCACACAAATTTGACTTAAAAACTCAAACAATTTGAATATTCACAAAACCAATCCAAATCAAGAGCAAATGCACATGAAGAAGTGTTAGGAATTCATACCCAACAACCAAAGATAATTATAGTCATAGATGTGAGATAAAAATCTCACCTTTGCACTAAAATTTATGAAGATGAAGCTTGAAAGCAAAGGGGAATCAACCACTCTTCAAATCCAACTCTAGAAGCTTGAATCTAAGCTAAAAAGAAGAACATTTCCTAAGTTAGGTTTAGGAAATTTCTGAAATTCAAAGAGAGAATGAGTTGGAGAAGAAGAAGAGGAAGCTTACCAATGGGTTCTCATGAACTTTGGAGCAAGGAGATGGATTTGCAAAGCAAGCTAGGGCTTAGGAATTTCTATTTCCCATTCTCTTCCTCCATTTTTGCTTGAGCTTGAGTGTTAGTAAAATAGAAGAGAAGTGAATGAAGAGGAGAGTGTTGGAACTGAGTTAAGTGACTAATTGGCTCAGCCCAACCAAAGCCCTAAGCGGGAAAAAGTAGCAAAAATCAACTTTCTCCAAACATATCGAAACTTATACTCAAAATGGTCGCAAACGGCATTTTGAACTCAATGGAGGTGGTCTCGAGTCCTAATTTGACCGTATGCAAAAAGTAGGTTTTCAGTCCAAAATCCGACGAACGATAAAATATTTAAATAAAATATTTAAATATAAAATCGATAAATATGCAGGTTGTTACATAGCCACTTGGCTTTCTGTTTTCTTTTTGGAATTTGGGAGCCCCTAGAGGCCTTTTGTAGTAGTACCGAGCTAGCCGCGCAAAGGAGACGCTGGCAAAAAATTTCGGGAATTTAGGGAGTTAGAAAAATTTTGAGAAAATTTTGATAATCCAAAATTTAGTTTTAAATTGAAATTTAGAGGATTGAGCAAGAGGGTATTGTTCGAAACTATAAAAAAATTTTAGGAAGTTGGTTAAGGTGACAGTGGGCCTTAAATAAACATAAATGGTAGAATGTTGAATTGTGAATTTTGGGAGAAGGTAGACTGGTATCAGACCATTCTTCCTATCTAGTAATTTCGGGGACGAAATTCTTTTAAGGGGGGAGGAATGTGATGACCCGGGATTTCTAACAATTTAAATTTGAATAGTTGATTGATTTTAAAATATTTGAAAGTTAATTTTAACTTAAATTCAATAATATTTACTTGATAATTAAATGGTTGAATTATATAGTTTAAACATTGAATTTAATAATTGAAATTGGGTAAATTATTGAATCTGTGATTCTAAGCCTGTTTATAACAATTTGAAGGCTTATAAAATCTATAATGATGACACTGAAGATAATAGAATGGTTGAAATTTAATTTAAAGGTAATTTGTTCAATTTTAATAATATATCGTTTAAATTACATAAATAAATAAATAAATAAATAAATAAATAAAATAGCCTTCCGAGGCACAGTCTCCGAATTCGACAAAACCAGTTCCATTAGATCCGTAATACTTAGTTATAATCGGATTTCAATTTTCGTAGCCATCGGAGTTGTCATTTGACCCTGGCAGCTCGAAACGCTTAGATTTATTTTAATCGATTTAATTTAATATCGATCGTTTAATTTCGTAATTCGCACATACGTTCATATTAGCGTCCGAAACATGTTCCATTGTGTTTGGAACGCGGATAAAACCTTATGAACGTCTGTCGGTATGTCTGATTCGGGTTTGGGATTTCGCGCTATACAATAACGTGATATTTTCAATATTAAATTATTTTATAAACAAGCGTGCCCAAGAAGCCATCTCACTTCGTTATAATGCCTGTATCTCTCCACTCTTCAATTATCTTCCCCAGGAATTCAATTTAGAAACGAACGAAAGACAAAGGGATGGCCGATTGAAGTTTGTTCGTTCAAAATCGATAAGACTGTGGCATATAAAAATTCTAATGTGATGTTTCTTCTCCTCTAAATGCCGAAAACCCCCTTTTCTTCCAGATTCGACAAAAACAACTAAAAAAAATTATGACTGCACCCTCCCTCCCAATTCGAATCGAACGAATTTCGAGACAGTCTCTTCGTTCTTCACGAACTTGAGCACGACAAAGGTCAGAAGGCGGCTACGACAAAGGGCTTGAGTTTGAGCATCAGTGGGGTCGAGGGCGATCGATTGAAAACCGAGAGGAAGCGTTGCAAGCATGGTAGAGCACAGCGATGAACGAAGAGACGAGTCACTGATGTTAATCTGGGAGGCTCGCGGTCGTGGGATGTCGCGGCTATCGGCAATGACTTGGTCGAATACTATGGGATTCGCGATCTGGGTTGGGTTGTTTATCGACAGTGAGTAATCTTTCCTTTATTTTTTATTTTATTTCGGCTGTTTGTTTTAAACTTAGGCTAAATAATATATATATATATATATAGTAAATAAAGAAAATGGAATTGTTTAAAACATTTATGAATCCTGTAAGTTAAATGCTTTTCAAAACTTAAATTAAGACAGTTGATTTATTGTTAAATAAGGTATGTACATAAAAGATACTTAAAACTTAATTATTTTACAAATTAAGTTAAATGTTATTGTGATTAGTATTTAACAAAGAACATGTTTATCTTAAGTATATGTAAGATTTGGTCACTTATGAAATAAGTCAAAGATTAATTAAGCAATTGATTTGAAATTTCTGATTGAATAATTTATAATTAGTGGTATACGAATGGGAATTAGGTTTCAGGAATTAACAATGAAGGTTAACAATTAATAGCTAGGGGATAATGAATTAAAAATCTCTTGGGAAGTAATAAATTAGTAATTACTGGATGAAATTAATTAAAGGAAGTGGATTGCCAATTGCGAGGCAAATGTGAGTAAATCTCACTCTGTTGGGTTTTTATTTAAATTTAAATGGTTAATTTTAAATAAGTGATTGAATGATTTAAATTGATTGGGAGTGCACTATTGATGATATGACTTCGGTTTTGGGTTGATTCATGTACTGATTGTTGTCTAACTCGAAGTATTCGGGTTCTAAATAGTTTTAGACTCGGATCATCTAATTTAGTAATTTAAGGTTTGAATTAATTAAAATTTTAAGTTTTAACTTAATAAATCGAGTGTAAATAATTCAGAATAATTATTGGATGGTTTGTTAAGTAATTACTAAATGAAATTATAAATATAATCACTTTGTGAAATTATCAGGAGATTAATTAAGATGATTAATAAAGAAGTAATTGATTTAATTAATGAAATAAATAAAAGCTAGTTAATCACAGTTTGGGATTAATCGAAATGATTATACGTTGGTTTGAAGTAAGATAATTAAATTTGATTAGAATAAATTAAAATATAATTGGAAATCCTTAATTTATATAATTAATGGAATAATTCAAAGATTTATTACTAAAGATCAATTAATCAATAATAAGTGACTTATGAGAAGTTAATTAAAAGAAGTAATTAAGGATTAATGCAATTAATATAGATAATTAATTCATGATGTAATTAAAGATTACTTACTGATTTTTGGATTAAGGAAAATTAATATCATGAAATTAATTAAAGAGAATCACTTGCATAAATTGGTGGATAATTAATCCAAGTTGATTAATTAAGATGACTAATGCAGGGATGATTGATTTATTGATTTGAAATTAATTGATGAGTAAATAAAGAAATCTAAGTGGTTGAGGTTAGTAATTCAATCAGGAGTAATTAAATTAAATTTGTATGTGATTAAGCTTTGCTTATGGGTGATTGAACG
Source organism: Allium cepa (assembly GCA_030765085.1). NCBI lineage: Eukaryota > Viridiplantae > Streptophyta > Magnoliopsida > Asparagales > Amaryllidaceae > Allium > Allium cepa. Next base: position 887,771,372 of record CM060937.1, on the reverse strand, counting down.
GTATTGGATGCTTGAATGAGTTGATATCCCTGGTATGAAATGTTGTGTGTTTCTTATGGATAACTTGGGATAGGATGACGTGAGACTCGAGGAGGCTGGTATCGGGTATTGGGAAATACCCGAAACCACTTCGAATTTTATAGATTGATATGTGGAATCTATACACTGGAGTGAAGTGTTTTAAAGAAGTTGGGCTATTTAAATAAAAAAAATTGGCATTGAGAAACTTATATGTGAAATAAGTTGGTGTCAATGATAAATTGTGGATTTGTGAATTTATTCGAGTACCCCGAGTTTTAATTAAAGTTGTAAGCTTTGTATTCCATGTTGGATGAGTTTTATATAAGTGGTATACTTTGTGTTCCATGTTAGTTGGGATTACTCACGCTGGTTTCCAACCTGACCCGGGTGTTACTTTGATGTAATGCTCGGGTCAGACCGAGTATTACAGATTTCCAGGTAGGTACGTTCTGGAGCTCAGAAGGCGAGCTGGATGGCAATATCGTATAGAGTATATCTGCTGTATTTATATTATTGTTAATCTGAGATATGATAATTGTAAATATTCAGTGACTGTATATAATGTGAAACTCTGATGTATTAGAATGAAATCGACAGATATAGTATTCTTTTGCAACTGTTATTATTTATTATTATATTTTATCCGCTGTGATTGTGAGATGTTTGGCGTTTCTGTTCTTCTTCTTCTACCTCTTTCTTCTTTTTCATAACTATCTGGAATTTTCGGTTTAGAAAATTTCGGGTCGTTACAGTTTGCATAATGAAATGTAATACGAAGTGCAAATCAAAATAAAAATAAAAATGCATAAACGCACAAAGAATAGTTTTGATGTATTAAGTCGAATAAAATGCATAGATTTTTTTTAATAACAAAAAATAAAAATTAAGCAAATGAATAGAATACAAAATTCAAACTTGAAAATTCGAATAGCAATTTGTCAACTTTCATCAAATTTGCTAAATTTGCTTGTGAGCAGGTGAAATAAAAATAAGTGGATAAAAGATATGATAGCTAAGGTACCGGATGAAAGCAACTGCATGTACAGAAGACACAGCGAGCCAATGAAATCCAAATATTCTAAAACTTAAAAGCAAAACGGAAGGAAACTTAAAGCCATATCCTCTGGAAACAAAAGAGGAGGGTATTAAATAAAGGCTATAACCATTGCAATTTTCTATGTGTATATGCACACCGTGGCACATCCTGGATGCTTACAGTCCTATGCTTAAAATTATAAAATGATGACAGAAAATACCTAAAATCTAATTGATGGAGCAATGATTAGATATGAATTATGAGCTGGAAGATAAAGTTTGCAAACAAAGCATGACATCCTAAAACTGTTAGGTACAAGTTACTCCTGATCACTTGTAACAAGATGAAGAATAGGAATCAAGGACAAAATGATCGCAAAGACCACATTACATTTGAAGCAATTTGCTTATAAGCTTTTATACTGGAAGATAATTCCAATATATCGTTGAACAATAATTTCTTGATGGGTTTGGAAAAATAATTAAACCGGGATTTTATGCACTTTTAACCAATATATAGAGGACTGCCACTTGTACATGCATGCCAAGCCATCTTAAACTAGCCATATATATATATAACCATTGTTTGTAATGTTACTTTTCTTCTGCTTTTTTGGTGAGTGCTCAAGTCATGAATTTGATGGACTGAACTCTGTGTAGTTTTATACGTCGGCACGATTAATTGTTAGAAATGTGAATAAATTTAAATACGCTATTTCCTGCTCTGGTATGGTAGAAAAACAGTGGGTTAGCCAACCTTCGGTACAAGATACCATCAGTCTGTGGCTCAAATCCAAACTATGAGTCGGAGAAAACAAGGAAAAAATGCTAGGAATATTTCCTCATAGTGTATATGTAACGATCCAAAATTTAAGTCATTTAAAATTCAGATATTTAATTGATATTAAATATTCACAAGTTAATTTTATAAGCTGACTAACTTATATTTGAAATATAATGATTTAATTGGATAATTAAATTGTTAATTTAATATTTAAAATTGCAGAAATAATTGGAATTGGATTTAATATGAATAAAAATGATTTATAAAGTTGTATTAAATTCTATTTGAATTAGAATGATGTTAGTAAACTTTTAAAATTGAATTAAAAATTGATTTGTAGAAATTGAATATTTTAATTTTTAATTAACCTGCAAAAATAGCCATTTTTCATTAGTCTTGGATTTTGACGAAACTAGTTTCATTGGATCCATAATTTTATATTATTGTACGATTTCAAATTTCGTGTCAAACGGATTTACGGTTTAGTCGTGGCATGCTAAAACGCTTAGAAATTTGTTTAAGTGAAATTTTATATATAAATAGTCGATTCGAAAACCTATCTTCCAAATACGATCGAATTGGCTCTCGATATATATTCCAATATGTCCAAAATAGAGATGTAACGTTATAAACGTCAGGCGGCACGCTTCGTTTGGAGTTCAAAAAAATTTTGGGCGAATAATGTCGCGATATTTTTTTTTACAAAAGGACTTGATTTTTTCTAATTTTCACAAACCTTAAATCTTATAGGGCAGGCCGCTACTTCATTTTCAATGGTCGAAAATGACTGATCTTCTTCCCTTAATCTCTCTCAAACCATACGCTTTCGTGAAAAACTCTCAACTACAAAAATGTTAGGCTTGTCTAGTGCTTTGAATCCATACGGCGATGATGGGTTTTTGAGCTATGGATCGACGATAATATGCTTGTGTTCATACGATGTTTCAGCACCATTTCCTGTGCCTATGGTCGACCGAGCTCGATGATGCTCTTGGCGATGATAGCGGTAGTGATGGCCATTCATTGAAATTGGTTGATCGGGGTTTCGATGATCATTGGTGGAGCAAAAATTAGGGGAAGAACGGCGGCATTGGGTTTTGATCATGCGTGAAGAAGCCTGGGGGGAGAAGAAGTAGGACACGGCCAAGATTTGTTGTAAGTAAAAAAAACGGCCAGAAGAAAGCTAGGTTAAAATAAAATATAAAATGAAAATAAATTGCAAATTATTATATTATAAATTCATATCAATTTGTAACGTCGTAACTTTTTCATACGAGATCCGTTTTTGACGAAAAAGTTGCGTTGGGTCCGTATTGAGGAGTACTACATTTTAGAGCTGGTATGGAGTTGATTGGAGTTAGTGTAAATTTTGGGTAAAATTGAATGCTGTTTAATTTTATTAGTAATAAAACACTACAAATGCTATTGGAACCAATGTGAGTACAACTCACTCTTTCTGACTTACAGATATTTTTATATAAGTGAGAATAAATAATATTTATGACGATTGATGATTGTTTGGATGAGATATTATATATATATATATATATATATATATATTGGTTGGTTGGTATTTGGATATATTCCCACCTGTTGAAGCAGATGAGACCCTATACGTTTCCGTGTTTGAACGGATGATCTTTTGTACACGCGTCTGCCTCGAAGCGGACTTTGTACATATATTTCTAATATGTATATTTGTTGAGAGGGATCCAACTGGACTCCTCACCAGTATTGGTTTATTTACAGATTTTGTGACATATGCTATTATCATATGATTTATGATGTTTTGGATCCCGTGATTGATGTATTTAACGCTATTACAGCATTGTGCCTATATTTTGAAATTTCAAAATTTTTAAAGTGATGATTTCAAATTTGAAAAGGATTTTCAAGTGATTTTTGAAATAGATGTTTTATTAATTTTGAACGGTTAAGGAAATGAATTTATTTTGAATAAATAAATGTTATAATTTTTATGTTATAAAAATTATGATTTTGTGAAATATATTAGGATGTGGTTTTTGGAAATATGAAGTTGATTGATTTGTAAAATGAGTTAAATTGAGATTTTTGAATTTATTATAAACGGTTTACATATAAGACTTATAAAATCGATATTTTAGAAATAAAAAATAATGGAACTATAAAGGAGTTTTATAAGTGTTAAAATGAAGTATAAAAGAATCTTATAGCAAATAAGATTTATAGATTTATTAATTGACGAAGTTATAAAAGAATGAATTGGCAAATAAATGATTTATAAGTAATTAACTTATAATTTGGATTTTGGCATATAAACGAGATATAAATAAGATTGGTTAATAAAGGAATTTTGTATATGGAATTTTTTACTAAAATATAATTGTCATTTATAAACATTTTTTATAAATGTGAAATCAATTGAATTGGATAAGTTTGATACAGAAGTTTATTAAAGGTATTATATCCACGATTTTGGACAGTGGATAATCCTTTAATAAATATGTAGAAGTAATGAATTTGGCAAAGGAGATATAGTCATGATTTTGGACAGTGAATTATCCTTTAATTAAGTTTGCAACAGTAACAAACTTGGTTAGAGAATTATAGTCATGATTTTGGACAGTGAATAATAATTTAAATAAAATGGATATTTTGGAAAGTGATATTTTAAATGGAGTTAAATGGTTTGAAGATGTTTTAAAATGTGTTGAGTATCAAATACATAGATTTCAACATTCATTATTGAAATAGACATTTTCGAGAAATAACGAAATGATGGACTATAACACCGGTGTTATAGTAAATGATTTTCAAAAGGAAATGTTTTGTATAGTATATAGGATTTATATATCTATCTAATTTTCAAATCCCTATACTAGTGATTTTGGGTTGTCATAACAATGTTTTACGCAACATTCGTTTTGACCCAATAAATGTGTTTAAGAGAATGTTTTCCTTAAAGAATAAAATATATACTTAATCGTGATTTAAGTATATATAATATTTTCTAAGTGATGAAAATAAAGAGATTTGTGAATATTCTCATATTGTTTAAATAAGTATATGGAAATGTTTTCTAATATTGAAATGGTTTTGAGAATATATCTTTTTAAAGATAATTTGAAGTGAATATTTGGAAAGTGATTTAATTAATAAAAGATTAATTAAAAGGTCCTAGTGAGTGCTTGAGGTGCTAAATATTTGTTTGTTTGCTTTGATAGTTAAACAACAACTATCAAATTGGGTCATTTTAGTTCCTCGTGTTGATGTGGGAACTATTTAGTCATACACATAGTACTAGCCTTTTGTGTAGGCTTGATTATATTTGTGTTGAGAATGTTGATTTGTGTAGTGCGAAGTATTACTCTAATCTATCGAGCTTCCTTCTTCGCCCGAAGGATAGCAAGTTGAAAGTTGAAGACGTGATAAGTCTATGAGACTTAGTTTCTGTGTGTGGTTGAGAAACGCTTTTGCGTTGTTGGTGTGAAGTGACCGAGATAGGTTTATCCGAAAACCACTTCGGACTAAAGTTTATGCATTCGATTATGCCAGTTATCGATGATATTGATATTTAGGATTTTCATAGTGGGGGAGTGGTTGTTGATCGTTTGGGGTTAAAATCCCAATATACGTCTAGTGGCCGTAGTCTCTTCATTATGAAATATCCAATGCAAGAACTATTCGCTACTAATCCTAGGTATTTCCCGACAGGATGTGGTAGGAAAGTACCTTTAGTTTGTCATGTTCCTGAACAACTTGTATGGATGTTTTTCTGACATTGCATTTCTAACGGTAACGTACATTGGTTTTTACAAACGTACATCAGTGGTGGCGGAGAAGGCAACTTTTCTTGGCTTAACACCCTCCTTGAGACGTATGAGCTTAAGGGTTGTATTTTTGTGGAAGGCAATTAGTAGTCAACGGAAATGGCCATGTGACATTCAAAGTGATGTGATTTGTGATATGTGAAAGGTAATCGTTACCTCAGGCCTCATCAACCGAAAATTACCAAAGTAAGGTTAGATGCGGCAAGGCTAAGTGGGTAGCTCCCAAGTATGATATGATCATCCTCTTCTAGATATATCTTTACATGCTGTGACGTCGTGTATCTAATTATTGAGTTCTGTATGCTAGAGGGCCCTCGGTAAAGGTCGGTAATGACGTAAGGATGATATATTCGATACCATCTAGTTATCCAGGCGGGTCAGTCTTGTGTTGGTAGAGGATCCTTTGTGATGGTCCTTGGTACATTCCTCTAGAGATGTACAGCGGGAAGGTAGTCCCTTCACCTGGTCATTTGTATGGAAATCCAAACCCCACTACGAGTTGGAATTTGGTCTGTAAAGGTGTAATGAATAGCCTCGAAATGCTATATGGGTAACCATTTCGACTGTGATTAATATTATTTGTATACTAGACACTTGTATAATATAAGAGGATTTCATATGAAATGTTTTAGGTATCGTAAGGTAAAACATGTCTGTGTTTATGTGTGGGAGTGTCTTACGAGATACTTTTGTTTTGATAGAGGAAAATTTTGATAATTTAATAAATTCAGTTGAGTGTGTTTCTCACGCTGGTTTACTAGACTGATCCGGACATTCTTCCCTTTTAATGCTCGGGTCAGACCGAGCATATTTACAGGTTCAGATTCGGTGCTTTTGGAGCTTCAGTAGGAGAGCTGGAGATCTGCATTTTCGCATACACATATTGGTTTTGTTTGATTATGTTCAGCATGATAGGGGTTCTCGCTTCTTGTTAGGTAGCGAACGGATGACTCTTACCCCTACATGTCCCTAGTATGAAAGGGTTGGTTGTAGTCGAGAGGTTGGCCGTAAAAGAAAAACGCGAGGTATCAGTGTGAGCTACGGTGGAGTTAACAACTGTCACTAGACCGTCACACGTGCATCAGAGCTTAGATTTTGTATATTCCTAAGCTTTGATGTGTACTCAGTATAGAATGAACATGTATTCGTAGACCATCACATGTGGGTAGTAGCACCGTAGATTGAGTTTGAGTGTATTATATATATGCGTGCATATTCGTTAGTGATTATAAAATGTTTTATACTGTATTTGCTTATCCATTGAGCAGTTTGTGAATTCTGTTTGGTACGTGGGATGCCATGTTACCGATGGGGATTTCTAAACACTTAAACGAGGCAAGTCGACATAGTACTATTTTAAATTGGGTAAGTGAAATAATTTTAGCTTAATTTTATTTTATATATAAAGGAAACAATTTTTCAGAAATTATTTAAGTGTATATAAATTGATTGGTTGGTTGTTTGAAAATTTAAATATATATAAGTTAGTAAAAGTTATTTGAATAATCTTAATTGAAAACAACAATTGTAAAAGAATAAATTGAATAAGAAAATGAATTATAAGTATGGAATTATAATTAATATGATTTACAATTATCAAATAATCTTATGTATAAGAAATGAAACTATATGATATATAAAAAAATGAGTTGTAAATGAAAACGGATTTAAACTAAGAATTTGAAATTTTAATTCCGTTTATTTTAACAGTTGTTTTCAAAGTAAAAGAGATCATATTATTATAAATCTAGATAAGATGAATAAATTTGAATTGAATCTTATATAAGTAAAGTAAAATAGTGAAATTATATAAGTAAAAAGAGTCAATAAACGTGAATTATAAATAAAAGGAATTTTTTTAAAAGAATTTAAAGCATTGAATTCACTACTGTTGCCGGGAAATATAATAAAGGTGATGACTGCAACATCATCAGTATCATTTTCGAGTTTCTATGTGATTGATTTGCTATTAATAGTAAATTGAAAATTTAAGTTTTGTTGTGATAAACAAATTTGAATTTAAAATCAAGTTGAAATTGATAAATATAAGTAAAATGAGTTTTGAACTTATAATATGAAATAATAAGATTTTAGCTTTGGTGAAGTTAAATTGAGTTAGTATAATAAAATGTATGATTTTAAATTTAACTAAAGAAGGTTAAATAATTTAAACTGGATTAGATAAGTTATTGAAATGGAAATTTAAACTTAATTGGTAGGTGATTATATAACATGAATTTGAAGGTTTGAATAAATAAGTTGTATAACTTATTAAGTGAGAAAATATAACTAAAACCAATTTCTAAAATGGTTAAACAATTTTGTTAAGCAAAACAAAATCTGAATTTGAATAAGTGATAAAATTTGACTTAAGTAAAAGTTAAATTAAATGACTTTAGAGATGAAATGAAACGTAACTTGAGTAATATTGGATGAAGTTGAATTTGATATCAAAATGAATTAATAAAGTGGGGTGATGAATATGAACTTTAGTTATATAATGAAATTCAACTTTAGTTGTTAAGTGAATTAGCAATCGAATTAATGAATGAATTGAATCAATGAAAGTGGAAGTTAAATAATTGAATTCAAATTGGAAGCAAGTGAATTTAAATAGAATTAAATTTATTTTGAATTAGAAATGAGCCAACTTGAATATGAATTAGTGAATGTAAACTAATTGAATTTGAATGAATCAATGAATGTTAGTAAAATCCAATGTTAATGAATCAAATGTGATTTAAATTGAAAAAATAATTCAATGCACATTAATAAGAAGTGAATGAATATTGATTTGGTTATAAAGTTGTTGGATGTTAGTTGGATGATAGTTGTTTGATGGTTGGATTTGTTGCTTTTGTTTGCATTTGCTACATTGGCATATATAGTAGTTGTAGTGGTATATGTTGTATATTGACATTACTTGCATATATACATGTTTCTCATTATTTATTGAGTATTTAGTAGGTGTGGATGGTGATCGCTTTGCATTTGGAGCTCGCTTTCATGCTATATTAGCCGTATATGCTCGCTAAATAATATATAAGGTACATATCTCGGATTACATATCATACTTTTACACTTTTTTCCCCACGGGATGCCTCATCTCGAAGATGAGATGTATATTTGTAATATATATATATATATATATATATATATATATGTTCTGATTCTACTACGATCGAACCGTGCAAAGGAGACACTGGCGAATTATTTTTAAAATTTATGGCGTTAATTTTTTTTGAGAAATTGGAAATTTTTTGAGAAATTTTGATTTTGAGTTATAAAGTTAAACGATATTAGTTGGTTTTGAAAAGATAACTATGAATGGATTTGAAAACTTAGAGAAAGTTTTTAAAAGAAGTTTAACTAAATGATTGTTGGAAATTTAAAATGTTTAAATGAATTTGATATCTAATTTGAATGATTGTTTTTGAAAAGTTAATGGAATTTGTGACTTTTTCTTACTTGATAATTTTGAGGACGAAATTCTTTTAAGCAGGGGAGAATGTAACAAACAGAATTTCTATCATTTGAAATTCAAATATTTAATTGATTTTAAATATTCACAAGTTAATTCTATAAGCTGAATAACTTATATTTGAAACATAAGGATTTAATTGGATAATTAAATTGTTAATCTAATATTTGAAATTGCAAAAATAATTGGAGATTTAATATAAACAAAAAATGATTTATAACGTTATATTAAATTCTATTTGAACTAGAATGATGTTAGTAAACTTTTAAAATTGAATTAAAAGTTGATTTGTAGAAATTGAATATTTTAATATTTATTAATGTGTAAAAATAGACATTTTTCATACAGTCTCGTATTTCGACGAAACTAGTTTCATTGGATCGATAATGTTATATTATTATAGGATTTCAAATTTCATGCCAATCGGATTTACGGTTTAGTCGTGGTAAGCTAAAACGCATAGAAATTTGTTTAATTGAAATTTAAAATTTAAAATTTAAATGGTCGATTCAAAAACCTGTCTTCCAAATACGATCGAATTGGCTCTCGATATATATTCTATTGTGTTCGAAATAGGGGTAAAACATTATAAACGCAAGGCAGCACTCTTCGTTTGGAGTTCGAAAATTTTTCGGGTGAATGGTGTCGTGAGAAATTTTCTATAAAAGGACTTGATTTTTTTTCTAATTTTCACAGACTCAAAATCTTCTAGGGCAGGTCGCGAATCCATTTTCAATGGCTGAGAATGGGTGATCTTCTTCCCTTAATCTCTCTCAATCCATACGCTTTCGTGAAGAACTTTCAACTATAAAAATGTGAGGCTCGTTGAGTGCTTCGAATCCATACGGCGATAATAGGTTTTTGAGCTATGGATCGACGATAATATGCTCGCGTTTATGTGATGTTTCGGCATGATTTCCTATGTCTATGGTTGAATGAGCTCGATGATGCTCTTGGCGATGATAGAGGTGGCGATGGCCTTTCAAGTGAAGAGGGTTGATTGGGGTTTTGATGATCAATGGTGGCACCAAAATTAGGGGAAGAACGGCGACATTGGGTCTTGATTGTACGTGAAGAAGCCTTAGGGGAAAAGAAGTAGGACGTGGCCATGATTTGTTGCAAGTAAAATGAACGGCCAAATGAAAGTTAGGTTAAAATCAAATATAAGATGAAAATAAATTGCAAATTATTATATTATAAATTTGTATAAACTTTGTAACATCATAACTTCTTCATACGAGGTCCATTTTTAACAAAACAAGTTGTGTTGTGTCCGTATTGACGAGCGTTACATTTTATAGCTGGTTTGAAGTTGAGTGAAGTAAGTGTAAATTTTGGGTAAAACTAAACGCTTTTTAATTTTATTTGAAATAAAACATTGCAACTGCTATTGGAACCAACGTGAGTACAACTCACTCTTTCTGACTCACCGACATTTTTATATAAATGAGAATAAATAATATGTATGATGACTGATGATTTTTTGGATGAGATATGATATATTATATATATATATATATATATTGATTGGTATTTGGATATATTCCTGCCTATTGGAGCAGATGAGGACCTATATGTTCCTGTGTATGAGCAGATGACCTTTTGTACGCGCATCTGCCTCGAAGAGGACATTGTACATATATTTCTAATATGCACTTTTGTTACAGGTGACAGGTTGGAGGGATCCAACTGGTGTCCTCACCAGTATTGGTTTATTTAGAAATATTGTGATATATGCTATTATCATATGATACATGATGTTTTGGATGCTGTGATGGATGTATTTATTGCTGTTGCAGCATTGGGCCTATAGTTTGGAATTCTAAAAATGTTAAAGTGATGATTTCAAATTTGAAAAGGATTTCAAGTGATTATGAAAATAGATGTTTCATTAATTTGAACGGTTAAAGAAATGAATTTATTTTGAATAAATAAAAGTTATAATTTTTATGTTATAAAAATTATGATTTTGTGAAATATAATCAGAATGTGGTTTTGGAAATGTGAAGTTGATTAATTTGTAAAATGAGTTAAATTGATTTTTTGAATTCATTATAAACGGTTTATATATAAGATTTATAAAGCTGATATTTTAGAAATAAAAAATGATGAAATTATAAAGGAGTTTTATAAGTGTTAAAACGAAGTATAAATGAATCTTATATGTAAATAAGATTTATAGATTTATTAATTGATGAAATTATGAAAGAATGAATTGGCAAATAAATGGTTTATTAGTAATTAACTTATAATTTGGATTTTGGCATATAAACGAGATATAAATAAGATTGGGTAATAAACGAATTTTGTGTATGGAAGTTTTTATTTAAATATAATTGTGATTTATAAACATTGTTTTATAAATGTGAAATCAATTGAATTGGATAAGTTAAATATAGTAGTTTATTAAAGGTATTATATCCATGATTTTGGACAGTGGATAATCCTTTGATAAATATGTAGAAGTGATGAATTTGGCAAAGGAGATGTATTCACGATTTTGGACAGTGAATTATCCTTTAATTAAATGTGCAATAGTAATGAACTTGGTTAGAGAATTATATTCACGATTTGGACATTGAATAATAATTTAAATAAAATTTATATTTTTGGAAAGTGATATTTTAAACAGAGTTAAACGGTTTGAAGATGTTTTAAAATGTGTTGAGTATCAAATACATAGATTTCAACATTCATTGTTGAAATAGACATTTTCAGGAAATAAGGAAATGATGGACTATAACACCATTGTTATATTAAATGATTATCGAAAGGAAATGTTTTGTATAGTATATAGGATTTATATATCTATCAAATATTCGAATCCCTATACTAGTGATTTTGGGTTGTCGTAACGATGTTTTACGCAACAGTCGTTTTGACCAAATAAATTGTTTAAGAGAATGTTTTCCTTAAACAATAAAATATATACTTAATCGTGATTTAAGTATATATAATATTTTCTAAGTGATGAAAATAAAGAGATTTGTGAATATGCTTATATTGTCTAAATAAGTATATGGAAATGTTTTCCAATATTGAAATGTTTTGAGAATATATCTTTTTAAAGTTAATTTGAAGTGAATATTTGGCAAGTGATTTAATTAATAAAAGATTAATTAAAAGGTCCTAGTGATTTCTTATGATGATAAATATTTGTTTCTTTGCTTTGAAAATTAAACAACCGACTATCAAATTTGGCCATTTTAGTTCCTCGACTTGATATAGGAACTATTGTCATACATTTAGTACGTCACCTTCTGTTTAGGCTTGATTATCATTGTGTTGAGGATGTTGATTTGTGTAGTGTGGAGTGTTACTCCAATCTATCGAGCTTCCTTCTTGGCCCGTAGGATAACAAGTTGAAAGTTGAAGACATGATAAGTCTATGAGACTTAGTTTCTGTGTGAGGTTTAGAAACGCTTTTCCGTTGTTGGCGCGAAGAAACCGGGATCGATTTATCCGAAAACCACTTCGGACTAACGTTTATGCGTTCGATTGTGCAGGTTATCGATAATATTGATATTTAGGATTTTCATAGTGGGGGACTACTTGTTGATCGTTTGGGGTTAAAATCCCAATATATATCCAGCAGTAGTAGTCTCTTCATTATGAAATATCCAATGCAAGAACTATTCACTACTAATCCTAGAGATTTCCCGACAGGATGTGGTAGGAAAGTACCTTCGGTTTGTCATGTTCCCGGACAACTTGTATGGATGTTTGTCTGACATTGCATTTTTAAAGATTACGTACATTGGCTTTTACAAACATACATCAGTGTTGGCGGAGAAGGCAACTTCTCCTAGCTTGACACTCTCCTTGAGATGTATGAGCTTAAGGATTGTATTTTTATGGAAGGCAATTACTCGTTAACGGAAATGGTCATGTGGAATTCGAAGTAATGTGTTGTGATATGTGAAAGGTAATCATTACCTCAGGCCTCATCAACCGTAAATGACCAAAACAGGGTTAGATGCAACAAGGCTAAGTGGGTCACTTCCAAGTAGGATATGGTCATCCTCTTCTAGATATATCTTTACATGCTATGACGTCGTGTATCTGATTATTGTGGTTTGTATGCTAGAGGGCCCTCGGTAAAGGTCGATAATGAACGGAGGATGATATATTCAATACCACTTAGTTATAGAGGTGGGTCGGTCTTGTGTTGGTAGAGGATCATTTGTGATGGTCCTCGATACATTCTTCTAGAGATGTACTACCAGAAGATAGTCCCTTCACTTGGTCATTTGTATGGAAATCCAAACCCCACTACGAGCTGCGATTTTGTTTGTAAAGGCATAATGAATAGCCTCGAAATGCTATGGGTAACCATTTCGAATATAATTAATATTATTTGTATAGTAGACACTAGAATAATATAAGAGAATTTGATATGGAATGTTTTAGTTATTGTAAGGTAGAAACATGTCCGTGTTTATGTCTGGGCGTATCTTACGAGATACTTTTGTTTTGATAAAGGAAAAGTAATTTAATAAATTCAGTTGAGTGTGTTTCTCACACTGGTTTACCAGACTGATCCGGGCGTTCTTTCCTTTCAATTCTCGGGTCAAACCGAGCACGTTTACATTTTTAGATTTGGTGCTTTTAGAGCTTCAACAAGAGAGCTGGAGATCTTTATTTTTGTATACACATATCTTTTTTGATTATCCGTTATGCTTAGTTGTTGCATATTATCGGCAATTGTGAGGACAGGTTATTATAACTGTCCAGGCTGATAATTGGTGATTGATTGTTGAACTCTGATGATGTATGTATATACAGCTTCTGTTTTGTAAAGATCATTGATATGATATTATATGTTTTCCGCTATGATGTGAGATTTTGTATTTTTCTGTTTGGTTCTATCTTCTCTCTTTCTTCTCTTCTCTTCTTCTCTCTTCTTTTCTTTCTCTTGCCTTCCCATCAGTCTGTACTTTTTGGGTCGGACATGTGTGGTTTATTATCAATTCAAAGGGCATGGTTTTGCAGGTCGTCACAATATATTTTACCTCTGCACAGTAGAAGTTTCCAAAAAACTTAATTAATGTTCATGAATTAACATACCGACAGTAGTAGGCAGTATGATGTTGCAGATCCCTCTCTGGTGATAATACTACTGCTTTCGTGGTACTAGGTAGGGCTTTTTTCCTTCTTTTTTATGGATCGCTTTTTATAGGTTGAACAGTATTTTGCACATGGTCAGGGTCAGTGCTTAGTAGTTTACTTATTTTCATTTCTTTATCATATTTCTATTATAAAACTCATACCACATTTTATCTTGTAGAAAACCTTGCAAATCGTTCATAAGCAAAATCAGCGCCTCTTGATATATATAGTGTAGTACTTGTAGAGTTTTTTAGGAAATGTTTATGAAGCACTGTCTTTCATCATGACAGGTTCTTTGAAAATAGCCAGTAACACGAAGAATGATACAAAGGCTGAAATCATATAGGGCAAGATCTGTAATAGGATCAAGGAGATGGATGCTGCAAAATCAATTCTTTGCATAAAAGAAGCGCATACCGAAAGTCCAAAACAAGTTGTACATGATGAGAACAATGCAAAAGAAACCGTAGAAGAACAGAATCCTTGCTTACCAGAAACTCAAATTCTACAAGCTGCAGAGATGATATATTCATCAACACCATTGCTGCACATGGAGTTCAGCATTACCGTGTCGATGATATCGAGGTCCTGGCTTTTATTACCTAAAAAACTGTCTACATAGTTGATATCGAGGTTTTTGGAGGTTCGGCTTAGTTAGCACATGAAAAGTCTTCGGTTGCATGTTTTGTCATTGATATTTGATGTGAATTTCATAGACATTGTGCCTTTGTCTAATGTTGTATGAGTATGGTTTTAAATTTCATCGTTGTTTGAGTGAACTTTGTTCATGGATATCGTGTTCAACTTATTTTATGGAAATGATTAATTGTTATGCTTTTATTTTATAGTTTTTAGTTTGATTTGTATATGCTATGTATATTATCTGATTGCAATATAATTAAGTGCAATTAGATCAATGATATGTGAGTATTGCAATGGTACAACATGTCATAAATGAATGCGTTTAGGAACTGCTGATGAATAAGTAATAACATCATAAATTGTTGTCGAAAACAAATGAATAAGCTTTAGACAATATATTTTAAACGTTGTCACAACTTACTAACAGCATTTAAAAACGCCGATGAAAATGTAAAATAATACCCTACATGCTTTTTCACAGCAACTTGAAAACGTTGTTTTAATTTTAAAGCAGCGAAATACAAACGCTGTAGAAAACGAATTAACAATAACAAAATAACGCTATACAAAATTATTTTTGACAACGTTTTCTTTTAGCTGTTGGAAATCATATATCCACGACCTCATGTCATTAGACAACATTTCTAACAACGTTGTTATATCCTTTAACAGTGATTTTCAAACGCTATTAAAAGGCTTTTTTGTTGTAGTGAGGGTTTCTAGATAAATTCATAGTGGTGTTTATGGATGAGATTATAGTCTATTTGAGGAGTGAGGAACACATGATGTATCTAGAAGAAGTGCTCAATACACTCCATGGACGTAGGTTGAATGTGTAGTTTTTCAAATGCTACTTTTGGCGCAAGGAGGTGTGATTTTTGAGACACGTCTTTGAGTGTGGGCTAGTGGTCGATCCTAGTAAAGTTGTTGTAATACATGGATAAAGTCATCCCTTTGTTCCTACTCAGAATGATCAATATTGGTGCAATAATCGACTTTTCTTTCAAAATCACAAATGTATGTTCACATATTTAAAAGTATTCACATAATATTGTCATTCATCTAAGGAGCTAAATTCACATATCTTAAGATGTTCTTCTCCTTTAAAATCGGTTAGGAATTTTGTCCAAGTATTTCTATTCTATTACTTATTATTTAGATCATTGAGGTGAATGTGATGGTACAAATCTTAATATTCAATTAGTTATGACAAATTTTTGATGGTGGATTAATAGCAAAGTTTGACTGCTACATAAAGCAACCACTTCAATGTAATATTTAATTTTCTATATCACTGTCTGAATTATGTTATAAAAACATGTTATGTATTTTGTGTGTGTTTTTGATGTGTATACCTACCTCTACCAATGGAAAGATATATTTTAAGATAAGGTGTATCGTATATCCATGTGTACTCTTTGCCCGAGCCATTATTTCGCAATTTATTTGCTTTTGGTTACGCTTCAGTTACATTCTTAAGATTAATCTGTCTTGAACTGGTCAAGGAAGTATATACTATTGCAATAGAGCTTAGAGTATAAATGAAAGGAGTAGAATGAAGTGTCTCTTTGGGAAATATGGGTATTGAAAATCTTAAAAACCCATAGGTTCCCAACTGTAAAGGAATCACTACCAAGATGACAGCCGTAGGTGCCACTACATGGTTTTAGTTAACTAAAGTTGAACTTGTACCATAGGCACTATGACGACGAAAGAGGTTAAAGAAGGATTCATAGAAAAATTTCGAGCTGCTCAGTAAATTATGTGGTAAATAATATTCGTAAATCGATCGTTCCTATTTGGAGAAGAATCAATGGAATAGCTAATAACATGAAAATGGATTCAAGTGAAGTATATAGGAAAAATTGATATGCAACCCTGATCTTTTTTTATATCGAACCTCATACCCTTATACTAAAATTAAAGTAAGGAGTAGCCTCAAAGTGGAATTGATCGGTGGTTGTGGTCGGTCGAAGCACCAGCAAGTAATTGCTCCTTTCTTAGGGAATTATATATAAGACTCTTGCGTCATATGGCTCCGTCCCGAGCTTCCGTTGTTAGCCTTTGTCATTAGAGAACCATGCTTATATTTTGTAGCCTTAGCTCTCTTTTCTGTTGCTGGTAGCGATCAATGAAACTTGCGTAGATGGTATGCCCGGTCCCTAATCTGCATCATAAGAGCCACTCACTAGTTTGCCAGATTAGTGGTAGGGCGTTTGGCCTATGAATAATTTGGATCGGACCTTAATTAATATACTAGGGTTGGATCAGTCTAACTAATATGTTGGCTCGCTTAATTTATTAGAGTTGCCAATGAATAAATGGGTCATAGATTAATATACTTGGCCTAACGATCGTCTTATTTGTTGTTCCCACTTACTTTGCTCACCTCAACTACAACTACTGTGGTGTGAATGGTTCCAATCTCATTGATTTGATCTTTCCTATTGTAATGTATGCACAACCCTTTTTCGATCTTCATTTTTTGGACAATATTCTTGAACCCTTTGTCGAGCTCTACCCTGCCGCATTTCTTTAGAAGGAGACCGTAGAAAATGTCTCTATCCATTGTCTTAAGCCTTTCTTTGGAACTCATTACATACCTTCTCCTATCGCCTCTAAGAATCAAACTGCCTCTTGAATGTTTATACTGGATTTGGTGTATTAGGCCTCCTCCTATTGATCAGGATTTCCTCCATTTATTGTAGAAACTTCTCCAACAGCCTGCTCACCAAGAACTCTTTGATGATGGTAGAGGATCCCTACGGTCGCCTTGCCTGCTGTGGTGGTGCGCTTGTTCAACAATATGACATGGATGATTATACCCATGCTCGGTAGCTTATGAGTTTACGTCTTTCCTGGATGGGTACAATTTATTTTCTTAAATTGCCCATATAGCTGTTGTTCAAATTCGTGCAAGCGTGTCCATACTTCCCTAACTTGATTATGAATCCATTCTCATGAACGAACATACCCCATACATATACCTAGGAGCACCCTTTCTGCATACCCATGCAACACTCTAGTAGGTGCACTAAGATCCTTAATATTTTAATTGGGTACCCTACCATCAAAGATTTGTTGTTCGGAGGTTAGACCAAAAATGTTGTGCTTACATGGAGGACTACCCCTCTTCGCGTTTCGCTTCAAGGGAATGACTTGACTCTTTACTACTTTATGGCAATCGAGGATTATTTATGGGGGGTTTATTGCATAATGCTCCTACAGATGAAAAGCTTTCTCCCAGCAAATAGAAAATGTTTGACTTCATGCAAAACAAAAGTCATGAATTGTAGAGGATCCAACATGTAGGATACGAGGATCATTAGAAATTCACGAATGAACAAAGGGTTGATGAGCAGATAGGTAGGTTCGGTACACCTCTTTCCCAATGGGAAATCATGAGGCTACCCGGATGAAGTAGTAGTGGGGCGTCTTTTTTACTGGCATCGTGAAGGTTGTCAAACCAAGTTTGCATTGAGCAAAAAATAGGCCGAGTGTGATTGGAATAACAAACTCATCGAGATGCCAATCTAGACCAACCTTAGACGATTCTCAAAAATCGTTAAATATAGTCTATAGCCATCAATCTACATATACATAATTACAGAAATAATGTCACGAAGCAGATAGCCTGTCAACTTCAACCATCAAACTTTCAAGTAAACAAAGCTTGCAAAGTGTGTGACAAATATTAGGATCTTGCGTTATTTTATAAAGCGTTTCCAGTGGCTATTGGATTCATGCCAAGGAAGGAAATCATCAGTGATTTCCATTACAACTAACTACTTGATGGTTTGACTCATTTTATCAAGGTCTACTTTATTTTGCATTTCAATCGTTTTAACCTCTCAAATTTTAATAAGTACACCTCTTTAAGTACATAGCTACACTACCTTTATTTGACTTTTCTTATCAGTAAGTTTTTTGGGTAATGGAGAAGGAACACAATGGTGATCTAAGGTGTCTATAAAGAGATCAAATCACTCTTTGTCTTCTGAACACAATGGTAATCTACTGATGAACATGTGGATATTGGTCATGTATGCTCTAGAAACAATGAATATCACTTCAAATCTAGTAATAATAGTTGTCTCCTCCTGCCGTATTTTATTGTGTTCAGAAGAATTTGTAAAATATCTTGTACATAATTAGTCAATTTCAAATATATTTACACATTTAACATGAGCTTTTATATATACAACAAATGTTGAAATGAAAGACATTACTACTAAATCAAATTAACCTACCACCTCAAAAGTTAAAAAAAACCTTTAGTATGATCCTAATTAGAGACATGTTTCTTAGTTTACATGTAAAAGCAATTAACATAAAACAACTACATAGTAAAATAACTGACATTAATAAATCTCAAATGCAGTCCCAAATAATAAAAATAAAACACTAACATCACATAAAATAGTAAATAAAAATCTGTGGCACAGTCATTGCCACTCCAAAAAGTCGATACCCATATGATTCAAAAAATATCTAAGCGCATAAGTAGATCAGCTTGGCATCTCTGATCTCAGTGCATGGAATAAAGCTACTACTACGAGACACATTAATGACCTTCTTAATCACAAGGACACCTTACTTGTCCAATGGCTTGACTCTAATTATCTTCACTCTAAACACTTTTGGACCATGGACATTCCATCCAACAACAGCTAGCTATTCTGCAATTTTCTCTGTCTTATACTATGCTCCCTTCCACTTGTCTTAAATAACGTCTCCCATACTCTGTATGCTCTTTTTGGCACGATGCTTAGGGTAATTTCAGCCTTATTCTTGAAAAACCCCGACCCACGGCCAAAAAACCATACTGGCATACCAGACAATGTTGAGGTACGGCCTTTCTTTCGCAATGATGCAGTTATTTTCCCAAACTCCACAGCTCCCACATTCAACAGATATGGAATCAAATAATGCAGCAGCAATGTAACACTAATGATAACGTTGTACTTTGTACTCCGTCTAAGGAAATGCACACCATTAGAGATATTTATAAAGTTATGACTTAACCCTGCAATCGCTCGATATATCCTTGGAAAAAAGTATATGGTGCCAAGCTGATGAGCAGTGCCATAATATGATGCTCTGGAAAGTGCTTAGCAAAGCCCTAATCACTAAAGATAGATTGCTACACCTAGGAGTCTTACATAATGCCTCCTGTGCTTTCTGCAATTCCTCACATGAAGCCGTTGAACATCTTTTCTTGGATTGTTCAATTACAATAATGCGTTGAAAGTCAGATTACATCATCTCCACCTTCATATCATCTCATGATCATGCCACTAAATGGAGAAAAATACACAAATTTACTAAAGGGAAGGATGGAAAATTGAGTTTCCTCTTATGGATCGTCAAACTATTGTTGGAATTCCTAATAGAAAGTGTAAATGAGATACACTTGTCCCACATCACCAAATATAAAAACAAAGCTAAGTATATTAGTAGCTTTGCAATGAAGGGGTTGGGGCCTTGGGGCACCCAAATGTTTGCTTCATTGTGAGGAGGGAGATCATGCATCACCACCACACACGCGCGCGTTGCTGCCGTCCGTCCAACTGAACTAAACCGAGTCGGGTTTGGGTCTAATATGATCCTATTTTTACTGCAAAACTGGGCTGGGTTTTCTGACAGTTGCAGACTATACGAACAAGTGCCTTGGGGCACCCAAATGTTTGCTTCATTGTGCGGAGGGAGATCATGCATCACCACCACACACGCGCGCGTTGCTGCCGTCCGTCCAACTGAACTAAACCGAGTCGGGTTTGGGTCTAATATGATCCTATTTTTACTGCAAAACTGGGCTGGGTTTTCTGACAGTTGCAGACTATACGAACAAGTGCGAATCTGTTCAGAAGCAGACGTGGATTAACTGAGGGGGTGCGACTTTTGAAGCGGGTGTGAGTTTTTTGGCGAACAGATGCATCCATTAACAGACGAAAGCAGGTGTGACCCATTAGACACGAACGGGTGCGTCATATAGCAGCAGCGGGTGCGAACGCAGAACCAGTAGCGAACGGGTGCGACCAATGTTAATGAACAGCAACAATGAAAGGCATAAGGTTGAAGAAATGCATTTGTCATGAAGTACAAGACGAATAATATCAGTCTTAAGAAATTCATTGTAGACAAATTCATGGACTACAAGTTGGTTGACTCCAAACTGGTGACTGCTCAACTGCATGAACTGCAAAACATCATTCATGAACTCCAGGCAGAAAGTCATAAGGTTGGAGAATCGTTTTTGGTTGAAGCCATCAAGGGAAAACTACCGCCGTCATGGAGAGATTACCACAACTATCAAAAGCATAAGAAGAAGGAAATCTCTTTACAGGATCTCATAGTCCGCCTGAAAATTGAGGCAGATAACCGTTGAGTTACAAATCCAAGCGAGGAGGCATTTGTGGCTGAAGGTTCAAAGACCAAAAACAAAAATAAGAATTTCCAAAAGAAAAGGAAAGCTCCAAACAACAAATCAAAAGACAACAAACGAACCAAAAAGTTTAATGGCGAGTGTTGGGTTTGTGGAAAGGTTGGACACGCCGCTAGAGATTGTAGATACAAGAAGTAACGCAACTCAATGGCAAATATAGTTGAAAACATGGAAGTGGACGAGTCCAATTTTTCAGCAGTTATATCTGAATGCAATTTAGTTCAGAATCCTAAGCAATGGTGGGTGGACACAGGAGCTACTCGTCATGTATGCTCTGACAAATCCATGTTTCCTACATATCAGAAATTGGTCAGAAAGAAAAACTCTACATGGGTAGTTCTGCTATATGATCGAAGGCAGTAGCACAGTAATCCTCAAGTTTACTTCTGGAAAAACTGTGAAATTGAATGACGTGCTCCACATTCCAGACATACGCAAGAATCTGATCTCTGGCTTAGTGCTATCAAAGAAAGGATTCAAAATGGTGTTCGAGTCAGACAAGATGGTTCTGTCCAAAGCGGGAATATACATCAGAAGGAGATATTTATGTGATGGCCTATTTAAGGAAAATGTAGCCATTATCGGCAATAAAACTATGTATTCTGATTGTGCTATTAATAAAATTGAAGTTTCTTACTTGCTTGAGCATGAAATTTTACTATGGCATGATAGATTGGGACACGTAAATTTTCGAAAAATGAAAATATTATCAAACTTGGATTAATTCCAAAATTCTAAGTAGATAAGAACTACAAATGCGAAACATGTGTAGAAGCAAACATGATTAAAAAATCATTTCTATCTATTGATAGAAGCACCGAACCGCTAGGTTTCGTTCATATAGATTTATGTGATTTTAAATCGTTACCTACAAGAGGTGGGAAAAAGTGCTTTATCACATTTATTGACGATTATACGCGATATTGCTATGTATATCTTTGGAATAGAAAGGATGAAGCAATTACATCATTTATAAAGTACAAGGCTGTGGTAGAAAATCAGTTAAAAAAAGATCAAGATATTAAGATCTGATCGAGGTGGAGAATATAAATCACCATTTGAACAGTCCTATGTCGAAAATGGTATAGTTCATCAAACAACAACTCCATATTCACCACAACGATATAGTGTAGCCGAGAGGAAGAATAGAACCTTAAAAGACATGATTAATACCATGCTTTTAACCTTTGGCCTACCGACGAACTTGAAGGGGAAGCCTTAAATATGTCTAATCACATATTAAACAAGGTCCCTCACAATAAAACAGAAACAATTCCATATGAGTTATGGAAAGGACACAAACCAAGTTTTAAATACCTCAAAGTGTAGGGGTGCTTGGCAAAAGTTCTAGTTCCGCCTCCAAGAAAGTCAATCTTGGACCAAAAACATTAGATTATTACTATTTAGGGCTAGCCCAAAATAGTAGTGCCTACAGATTTTTGGTATTCGGTCCGATATAGCTGATATTCGTATAAATACAATCATGGAATCTTGAGAAGCCTCATTCTTTGAAGACGTGTTTTCGCACAAAAAGAATGAAGGAAATAATGTCCCTAAAAGGACAAGAGAAGAGTCAAGCAATTCACGTGAAGATGAAACTCATCATGAAATTGAGGAAGTTGAACCAAAAAGAAGCGCAAGGGCTAGGACTTCCAAGACATTTGGTTCGGACTTTTTCACATATGTGTTAGAACACGAACCTCAAATGTACAAGGAAGCAATGTCATCTTCTGAATCTTCATATTGAAAAGAAGCAATCCAAAGTGAGATTGATTCAATTCTAAGTAATAAAACTTGGGAAATTGTTGATATTCCACCTGGAATAAATCCTATTGGCTGTAAATGGATTTTCAAGAAGTAAATGAAAGCAGATGGCTCTATCGACAAGTATAAAGCCAGATTAGTAGCCAAAGGATATAATCAGAAAGAAGGAGTAGACTTCTTTGATACATATTCACCGGTAACACGAATAACCTCTATAAGAATGCTAATAGCAATTGCATTGATCTATAATCTAGAAATTCATCAAATGGATGTAAAGATGGCATTCTTAAATGGAGATCTCGACGAGGAGATCTACATGGAGCAACCTGAAGGTTTTGTTTCCAAAGGAAATGAAAACAAAGTTTGTAGATTAGTAAAATCATTATACGGACTAAAACAAGCTCCAAAACAATAGCATGCAAAATTGATAGTGTCATGATGAGAAATGGTTTTCGTATAAATTAATGCGATAAGTTTGTTTATTATAAAAAAATTGGACAATCATATATGATGATTTGTTTATATGTAGACGATATGTTAATATTTGGTCCAAATACTCAGGTAATAGGGACCATAAAGAAGATGCTAATTAGCAATTTCGATACGAAAGATTTAGGAGTTGCAGACGTTATTTTGGGAATCAAAATAATAAAGAACACCTAATGGAATTGAATTATCTCAGTCACACTATGTATACAAAGTGATTGAGAAATTTCAAAATTTTGGAATTAAAGGAGTAAGAACACCTTTTAATCCATCAGAAGTACTGCATAAAAACACTAATGAGAGTGTAATGCAACTGGAATACTCTCGTGTAATAGGATGTCTCATATATCTCATGAATTGCACAAGACCAGATATAGCTTATGCAGTAAGTCGACTGAGCAGGTATACAAGCAATCCTGGAAAGGAACACTGGAAAGCACTAATGAGAGTGCTTGGATTTTAAAAATTACCACAAATTATTTCTTACATTATGGAAAATATCCTGCCATCTTAGAAGGATATAGTGATGCAAATTGGATTGCTGATTGCTGGTTCTGAGGAATCAAAATCAACGAGTGGTTTTGTATTTAACTTAGCAAGGGCAGCAGTGTCATGGAAATTTCTTCTGCTTCTTCATCTCTACTGCTCTATTCAATAAATCACAAAGTTGACATGCTCATTACAATCTCGAGCAGATCATGTTTGTTGTATCTTGGAAGACTTTGAATAAAATTTTAAGGAAATTGTTACAACAAGCCTCAGACGTAATTTACATCTTCAACTAGTTAGATTTCTAGTTGATTTATATATATATATATATATATATATATATATATATATATATATATATATATATCGTTTTCTTTCTACGTTGTACTATTTTTTTGAATCGTATAACGTTTGATTAAGCACTATAGTTATTATTACTATAGTTGTTACTTTGTTGTTGTAATTAATTACAATATAATTAGTGTTAAAATAACTAATACAAAATTTCAAAGTAGTGGAAATCTGAGTTGTAAACTTATGAGACAAGTTTATTATTGATTAGTCTTTGTTTTGGTATACTAGACGTATAACATCTTAAGACTTTCCTATTTTCGCTAAAACAGAGATGGCAACAGTTGAACTATCAACAAAGGCTACTACACACAACAGGCATGATCCGTTCAAAGGAGATGGTGATGACTTTATAACATGGAAAAATCAAATGCTATTTTATCTCACCACACTAGGTCTGCAACGGTATCTCGAGGAGGAACCGATTCTTGCACCGGGCAAGGAATCAGATGTTGGTATGTGGAAGCATTCCAATTTTCTATGCAGAAACTATATTCTGAATTGTCTTGACAATGTGCTATTCAAAGTATATCAGCCTCTAAAGACAGCAAAAGCGGTATGGAATGCACTTGCCACGAAGTTCAAGATGTAGAATATCAGTCTTAAGAAATTCATTGTAGACAAATTCATGGACTACAAGATGGTTGACTCTAAACTGGTGACTGCTAAACTGTATGAACTGCAAGTCATTATTCATGAACTCGAAGTGGAAGGTCATAAGGTTGGAGAATCGTTTTTGGTTGAAGTCATCATGGGAAAACTGCCGCCGTCATGGAGAGATTACCGCAACTATCTAAAGCATAAGAAGAAGGAAATCTCTTTATAGGATCTCATAGTCCGACTGAAAATTGAGGCAGATAAACATGGAGTTACAAATCCAAGCGAGGAGGCATTTGTGGCCGATGGTTCAAAGACCAAAAACAAAACGAAGAATTTTGAAAAGAAAAGGAAAGCTCAAGACAACAAACCAAAAGACAACAAACGAACCAAAAAGTTTAAGTGTTGGGTTTGTGGAAAAGTTGGACACGCCGCTAGATATTGCAGATACAAGAAGGAACGCAAATCAGAGGAAAATATAGTTGACAATATGGAAGTGGACGAGTCCAATTTTTCAGCAGTTATATCTGAATGCAATTTGGTTCAGAATCCTTAGACAATGGTGGGTGGACACAGGAGCTACTCGTCATGCATGCTCTGACAAATCCATGTTTTCTAAATATTAGAAATTCGGCCAGAAAGAAAAACTCTACATGGGTAATTCTGTTGTTTCCATGATCGAAGGCAGTGGCACAGTAATCCTCAAGTTTACTTCTCGATAAACTGTCAAATTGAATGAGATGCCCTACGTTCTAGAAATACGCAAGAATCTGATCTCTGGCTCAGTGCTATCAAAGAAAGGATTCAAAATGGTGTTCGAGTCAGACAAGATGGTTCTGTCCAAAGCTGGAATATATATCGGAAGGGGATATTTATGTGACAGCCTATTTAAGGCAAATGTAGCCGTTATCGGCAATAAAACTATGTATTCTGATTGTGCTATTAATAAAATTGAAGTTTCTTATTTGCTTGAGCACGAAATTATACTATGGCATGATAGATTGGGACATATAAATTTTCGAAAAAATGAAAATGTTATCAAACTTGGGATTAATTCCGAAATTCCAAGTAGATAAGAACTACAAATGCGAGACATGTGTAGAAGTAAAAATGATTAAAAAATCATTTCAATCTATTGATAGAAGCACCGAACTACTAGGCCAGATTTATGTGATTTTAAATTGTTACCTACAAGAGGTGGGAAAAAGTACTTTATCCCATTTATTGACGATTATACGCGATATTGCTATGCATATCCTTTGAATAGCAAAGATGAAGCAATTACATCATTTATAAAGTACAAGGCCGAGGTAGAAAATTAGGTAAATAAAAAGATCAAGATATTGAGATCTGATCGAGGTGGAGAATATGAAACACCATTTGAACAGTTCTATGCCAAAAATGGTATAATTCATCAAACAACGGCTCCATATTCACCACAACAAAATGGTTTAGCCAAGAGGAAGAACAGAATGTTAAAAGACATGATTAATGCCATGCTTTTAACCTCTGGTCTACTGACGAACTTGTGGGGGGAAGCCTTGAATATGTCTAATCACATATTAAACAAAGTCCCTCACAATAAAACACGAACAATTTCATATGAGTTATGGAAAGGACACAAACCAAGTTTTAAATATCTCAAAGTGTGGGGGTGCTTGGAAAATGTTCTAGTTCCGCCTCCCAAGAAAGTCAAACTTGGACCAAAAACAGTAGACTGTTACTATTTAGGGCTAGCCTAATATAGTAGTGCCTACAGATTTATGGTATTCAAGTCCGATATAGCTGATATTCGTATAAATACAATCATGGAATCTAGAGATGCCTCATTCTTTGAAGACGTGTTTCTGCACAAAAGGAATGAAAGAAATAATGTCCCTAAAAGAACAAGAGAAGAATCAAGCAATTGACATGAAGATGAAACTCATCATGAAATTGAGGAAGTTGAACCAAGAAGAAGCGTATGGGCTAGGACTTTCAAGACATTTGGTTCGGACTTTTTCACATATGTGTTCGAACACGAACCTCGAACGCACAAAGAAGCAATGTCATCTTCTGAATTTTCATGTTGGAAAGAAGCAATCCAAAGTGAGATTGATTCAATTTTAAGTAATAAAAATTGGGAAATTGTTGATATTCCACCTGGAATAAATCCTATTGGCTGTAAATGGATTTTCAAGAAGAAAATGAAAGCAGATGGCTCTATCGACAAGTATAAAGCCAGATTAGTAGCAAACGGATATCATCAAAAAGAAGGAGTAGACTTCTATGATACATATTCACCGTAACACGAATAACCCCTATAAGAATGCTAATAGCAATTGTATCGATTTATAATCTAGAAATTCATCAAATAGATGTAAAGATAGCATTCTTAAATGAGATCTCGATGAGGAGATCTACATGGAGCAACCTGAAGGTTTTGTTTCCAACGGAAATGAAAACAAAGTCTGTAGATTAGTAAAATCATTATACGGACTAAAACAAGCTCCAAAACAATAGCACGCAAAATTTGATAGTGTCATGATGAGAAATGGTTTTCGTATAAATGAATGCGATAAGTGTGTTTATTATAAACAAATTGGACAATCATATGTTATGATTTGTTTATATGTAGACAATATGTTAATATTTGGTCCAAATACTCAGGTAATAGAGACCATAAAGAAGATGCTAATTAGCAATTTCGATACAAAAGACTTAGGAGTTGCAAAAATTATTTTGGGAATCAAAATAATAAAGAACACCTAATGGAATTGAATTATCTCAGTCACACTATGTACACAAAGTGATTGAAAAAATTCAAAATTTTGGAATTAAAGGAGTAAGAACACATTTTAATCCATCAGAAGTACTGCATAAAAACACTAATGAGAGTGTAATGCAACTGGAATACTCTCATGTAATAGGATGTCTCATGTATCACATGAATTGCACAAGACCAGATATAGCTTATGCAGTAAGTCGACTGAGTAGGTATACAAGCAATCCAGGAAAGGAACACTGGAAAGCACTAATGAGAGTGCTTGGATATTTAAAAATTACCACAAATTATTCCTTACATTATGGAAAATATCCTACCGTCTTAGAAGGATATATTCTGAATTGTCTCGACAAGGTGTTATACAAAGTATATCAGCCTCTAAAGACAGCAAAAGCACTCTGGAATGCACTTTCCGCGAAGTACAAGACGCAGAATATCAGTCTTAAGAAATTCGTTGTAGGCATCCAAACCGGTGACTGCTCAACTGCATGAACCGCAAATCATCATTCATGAACTCAAAGCGGAAGGTCATAAGGTTGAAGAATCGTTTTTGGTTGAAGCCATCATGGGAAAACTACCGCTGTTATGGAGAGATAACCGTGGAGTTACAAATCCAAGCATAAGAATAAGGAAATCTCTTTACAGGATCTCATAGTCTGGCTGAAAATTGAGACAGATAACCGTGGAGTTACAAATCCAAGCGAGGAGGCATTTGTGGCTAAAGGTTCAAAGCCCAAAAACAATAAGAAGAATTTCCAAAATAAAAGGAAAGCTCTAGACAACAAACCAAAAGACTGAACCAAAAAGTTTAATGGCGAGTGTTGGGTTTGTGGAAAGGTTGGACACGCCGCTAGAGATTGCAGACACAAGAAGGAACGCACTTAGAGGCAAATATAGTTGACAACGTGGAAGTGGACTAGTCCAATTTTTCAGCAGTTATATCTGAATGCAATTTGGTTTAGAATCCTAAGCAATGGTGGGTGGACACAGGAGCTACTCGTCATGTATGCTCTGACAAATCAATGTTTTCTACATATCAGAAGTTCGGTCAGAAAGAAAGACTCTACATGGGTAATTCTGCTGTTTCCATGATTGAAGGCAGTGGCACAGTAATCCTCAAGTTTACTTCTAGAAAAACTGTTAAATTGAATGACGTGCTCCACGTTCCAGACATATGAAAGAATCTGATCTCTGGCTCAGTGCTATCAAAGAAAGGATTCAGAATGGTGTTCGAGTTAGACAAGATGGTTCTGTCCAAAGCTAGAATATATATCGGAAGGGGATATTTTATGATGGCCTATTTAAGGAAAATGTAGCCATTATCGGCAATAAAACTATGTATTCTGATTGTGCTATTAATAAAATTGAAGTTTCTTACTTGCTTGAGCACGAAATTTTACTATGGAATGATAGATTGGGACACATAAATTTTCGAAAAATGGAAATATTATCAAACTCGGGAATAATTCCGAAATTCCAAGTAGATAAGAACTACAAATGTGAGACATGTGTAGAAGCAAAATAATTAAAAAATCATTTCAATCTATTGATAAAAGCACCGAACCACTAGGTTTGGTTCATTCAGATTTATGTGATTTTAAATTGTTTCCTACAAGAGGTGGGAAAAAGTACTTCATCACATTTACTGACGATTATTCGCGATATTGCTATGTATATCTTTTGAATAGCAAAGATGAAGCAATTACATCATTTATAAAGTACAAGGCTGAGGTAGAAAATTAGTTAAATAAAAAGATCAAGATATTGAGATCTGAACGAGGTGGAGAATATGAATCACCATTTGAACAGTTCTGTGTCTAAAATGGTATAATTCATCAAACAACAGCTCCATATTCACCACAACAAAATGGTGTAGCCATAAGGAAGAACATAACGTTAAAAGACATGATTAATGCCATGCTTTTAACCTCTGGTCTACCGACGAACTTGTGGGCGAAAGCCTTAAATATGTCTAATCACATATTAAACAAAGTCCCTCACAATAAAACAGGAACAATTCCATATGAGTTATGGAAAGGACACAAACCAAGTTTTAAATACCTCAAAGTGTGAGGGTGCTTGGCAAAAGTTCGAGTTCCGCCTCCCAAGAAAGTCAAACTTGGACCAAAAACAGTAGACTGTTACTATTTAGGGCCAGCCCAAAATAGTAGTGCTTGTAGATTTTTGGTATTCAAGTCTGATATAGCTGATATTCATATAAATACAATCACGGAATCTACAGATGCCACATTCTTTGAAGACTCGTTTTCGCACAAAAGGAATGAAGAAAATAATGTCCCTAAAAGGATAAGAGAAGAATTAAGCAATTCATATGAAGATGAAACTCATCATGAAATTGAGGAAGTTGAACCAAGAAGAAGCATAAGGGCTAGGACTTCCAAGACATTTGATTCGGACTTTGTCACATATGTGTTAGAACACGAACCTCAAACGTACAAGGAAGCAATGTCATCTTATGAATCTTCATGTTGAAAAAAAGCAATCCAATGTGAGAATGATTCAATTCTAAGTAATAAAACTTGGGAAATTGTTGATATTCCACCTGGAATAAATCATGTTGGCTGTAAATGGATTTTCAAGAAGAAAATGAAAGCAAATAGCTCTATCGACAAGTATAAAGCCATATTAGTAGCCAAAGGATATCGTCAAAAAGAAGGAGTAGACTTCTTTGATACATATTCGTCGTTAACACGAATAACCTCTATAAAAAGCTAATAGCAATTGCATCGGTCTATAATCTAGGAATTCATCAAATGGGTGTAAAGATAGCATTCTTAAATGGAGATCTCGATAAGGAGATCTATATAGAGCAACCTGAAGGTTTTGTTTCCAAAGGAAATGAAAACAAAATCTGTAGATTAGTAAAATCATTGTACGGACTAAAACAAGCTCCAAAACAATAGCACGCAAAATTTGATAGTGTCATGATGAGAAATGGTTTTCGTATAAATGAATGCGATAAGTGTGTTTATGATAAACAAATTGGACAATCATATATGATGATTTGTTTATATGTAGACGATATGTTAATATTTGGTCCAAATACTCAGGTAATAGAGACCATAAAGAAGATGTTGATTAGCAATTTCGATATGAAAGACTTAGGAGTTACAGATGTTACTTTGGGAATCAAAATAATAAAGAACACCTAATGGAATTGAATTATCTCAGTCACACTATGTACACAAAGCGATTGAAAATTTTCTAAATTTTGGAATTAAAGGAATAAGAACACCTTTTAATCCATCAAAAGTACTGCATAAAAACACTAATGGGAGTGTAATGCAACTAGAATACTCTCGTGTAATAGGATGTCTCATGTATCTCATGAATTGCACAAGACCAGATATAGCTTATGCAGTAAGTCGACTGAGCAGGTATACAAGCAATCCAAGAGAGGAACACTGGATGGCACTAATGAGAGTGCTTGGATATTTAAAAAATATCACAAATTATTCCATACATTATGGAAAATATACTACCGTCTTAGAAGGATATAGTGATGCAAATTGGATTACTGATTTAGAGGAATCAAAATCAACGAGTGGTTATGTATTTACCTTAGCAGGGGCAGCAACGTCATGGAAATCTGTAGGATCTAGATTAACCCTAGAGGGGGGATGAATAGGGTTATAGAAAATTTTCTCGATTTAAACGTAAAAACAAATTGCAGAAATAAATATGCTAAAAAGTAAATCACACACAAAATTTACCCAGCTTCGGCAACCCCTGCCTACTGCTGCATTCCCAGATTTCTATTAGAATTAAACAGTATCCCGCTTACAAACACTCTACTAGACTCACAAACCTTTGCTCCCGCTCACAAACACTCTACTAGACTCGCACACCCTGCTCCGCCTATAGAGTTTCGCTTACTCGCAAACTCTGCTCCCGCCTATAGAGTTTTGCAAACTCGCACACCCTGCTCACTGATCTAATTCTAACTAGACAATCTGACACTACCTACAACCTAGGTGGTGATTTACAAATTCTTTGACTCGAAAAGAAAAAACAACTTCAAAAATACAAGCAGGAATATAAACTTGAATCCGTAATTTTTGCTCAAATGAAAAATTAAACCCTATTAAAAAAAAGACTAAAATCCTTTAAAAATAAAACCCCCTTTTTTATAAATCATGGCCGACCCTTTTATTCTTTAACCCGATCTTTTCTTTTGCTATGTGAAGAAAGTGACGGCCGTTCCTCTTTGTCAAATTAGGGCTTCCGTCCTTCTGTGAAATTTGGGGCTTTGTTCCTTTGCAAAATTAGGGCTTGTCAAACTAAAGCGCCGCTCGATACCGTTCAATAGTAGGCTTCGATGCTCCTTGATTTGCTCACGGCTCTTCAATTTGGATCGAGTTCGTCTCCTTGCTTCGGTATGTAATTTTATGCTTTTGTGTATTCGTACTTGAACTCGATGCTTTGCCGATGATGATTTGTGGGTTTTTATATAGGTCGAAATCCTATATTTGCGTTCGTATAAAATTGTTTGAATTTGTCAATTTATTTTCTTTGGCCGCTTGATTATGTTTTGATGCTTGGGATTGATTTCTGACTTGTTCAAATTGCTTGAATAACACGGTTTCGAATCCATTTGACTTCGGCCATGAATTGTTCAACTTGTACTTGTTTGATTTTGGATAAAGTCACGACTTTCCTGATATAACTTCAACCTTGATGCTCACGGCTTTGGTTTTCAAACGTTTGATTTATCTCTGGTTCATATGGCAGAAACTTTCCCTTTTTAATTTTCTTTGACTTTCTCAAAGATACGAATTTGAGTTGAATTCTCTGACTTGACTTTAGCATCCTATTTTCGAAAATTCTGACTTCGGCTTTTACTGTGAATTACGACTTCACTGTTGCACTCGAGTTTGTAGCTTGCCACTGTGTTGCATTGTTATTGATACATGATTGTTCTGTGCTTTGATATTGTGACACTATTGCTTCAACTTGTCACTTGATATTGCTCACTGATGTTCACTTCACTTCATGTTTGCTGTCATTACTATATTGAGATCACTGTAGTTCGAGGCTACACTTGTGCAGTTCTTTGTTCTTGCATCTACTTCATTGTCACTGCTAAAGTTGTACACTAGTGGTCTTTCATGATGTATTTGATGTTGCACTTGGTGTTGTACACTGCTGGCTTCACTGCTGCACTGTGATCTTGTGGTCATGTTGCTTTCATTGTTGATTCACTTCATGTTGCAGCTGGTCTGACTTATGATATCTTGTAGTTGCTCTGCCTTTGACACAAATGCTTCACTTGATATATATGTGTGTGCATTTGCCACTATGTTGCATTGAGCTTCACCTCTCTTGTATCATTGGTGTCTGCACTGTGTTGTATTACCATCATTGCTACCTGGTCGACTTGATTCTCTGTTGTAACTGGACCTGGTCTGCATACATGTGCTTTGATGGTTCAGTGGTGTATTTGCTCATGTACATACTGCATTGTGTCTTTTTCACCATGTTGCAACTGGTTTGTACTCTGAGCTGGACTTTGTCTCCATGTATTTCATGTTGATTTTTGAAATTTCACTCGAGTTGAATCCAGTTTCAAAACTCGGGTTTGACCTTGTGCTCGTGTCGTGATTTTAAATATATTGCACGTGAGTTGAACCCGATTTTTCATTTGGGTTTGACATGTGCTCACCTGTCCCTATAGCATTATCAAGTGTATATCGATGTGCACGGCCTTGTGGCATGTACAGTGATACACTGTGCATGTCACATTGTTCGTGTATGATGAATTCAAATGTGAATGACAACGAACAACCCAAATAACTGAGGCAAATCATATTTTCAAAAATCATATTTCATTTTATTTTGCAAAAATATTTCTTTTTCAATTTTACTGCGTTAGTGAATATTTTTGCAGATTGCTCAGATGCTGGATTCAAACTGGAATGCAGTTGAAGATAAACTACGAGTGTGAGTGATATGTAGTGAGGAAAATTATGTAAACTGAATTATGATGTAATTGTGATGTAATCAAAAATGTATATGTTAGTGAGAGCTTGAATTTGTACTATTCAAGATTGTAAAAAATATTTGTTTGAATAAAATTTCTGTTTGAATTCAAATTCCATTCAAATTCTGTGTGATTTATTTAATTCAACAAATATTTATTTAATCTATGAAAAATAGAATAGTACATTAACAAATACATTTAAATGAATGTATATATATGTTTATTATCATCAAACAAAAATCATATACTCGCATATTCCACAAAATCAACTAAACAAACATGCATGCTGGGTCCACTATGGAATCAGAGTTCATCGCATTAGATAAAGTAGGCGAAGAAGCAGAATGGCTTCGTCACTTTTTAGAAGATATTCCGTTTTGGCCTAAACTTGTACCGGCTATATGCATACACTGTGATAAACAAGCTGCGCTAAGTAGAGCATACAACTTTGTGGATAATGGAAAGTCATGACATATTCGTCGATGCCATAACACAATTAGGCAGTTACTCTCAAATGGAACTATTTCCATAGATTACATGAGAACAAATGATAACCTAGCGGATCCATTTACTAAAGGTTTATCAAGAGATAAAATTGACTACGCATCGAGGAGAATGGGTTTAAAAGCCTAAACCACTAAGAGTTATCTTATACAGAAACCTATCCTTGCGACTGGAGATCGCACGGACTAGGATCAATAGGCAAACCAGTTGTGAGTAACTCAAGACGTAATGCATTTGCATGGACATAGTCCAACTCCATTCCTATGGTGCACAATATAAATGCATGCCTACGGAAGTATTTAAATGTTAAAACTATGTTTTTCAATGATGGCCATATCTTGAAAATAACAAGTGGGGTATATGTAGGATACTCTTAATGGTTGCGATCACGTATATTACTGTGAGCTGGGTCGGCTCTATGAGAATATTACAGGCTTATATTTTTTATAAACACTCACAGAACCAAAAATTGTTTAGGACCAAAATGAACATAACCAAGAGACTGGATAAGAAGGGAATCAATGCTTCATAAAGCTTATTGTCTGGATATACAATAAAGGCCGACGGTTTAAGATGAAATAATTCACCGATTAGCCAAGTAGATCCGATAAGTTTTAACTAGAGAAAGTTCAAAGTGAAATATCTACTTATCCACGATAAAGCATGATTCCATATGTACTCTGTGATATTTTCTTTGTGTGGGGGAAAAGTATATTATCATTTATGTAGGGGATTGTTGGAATTCCTAATAGAAAGTGTAAATGAAATATACTTGTCACACATCGCCAAATGTAAAAACAAAGCTAAGTATATTAATAGCTTTGCAATGAAGGGGTTGGGGCCTTGGGGCACCCAAATGTTTGTTTCGTTGTGAGGAGGGAGATCATGCATCACCACTAGACACGCACGCGCGTCGCCGCTGTCCGTCCGAACGAACAGAACAGGACTGGGTCGGGTTCGGGTTCGGGTTTGGGTCTAATATTATCCTATTTTTACTGCAAAATGGGCTGGTTTTTTTGACATTTGCAGGCTATACAAATAGGTGCGAATCTATTCAGAAGCGGACGCAGATTAACTGAGGGGGTACGACTTCTGAAGCGGGCGTGGGTTTTTTAGCGAACAGACGCATCCATTAGCATGCGGAAGCGGGTGCGACCCATTAGACGCGAACGGGTGCATCTTATGGCAGCAGCGGGTGCGAAGGCAGAACAAGTTACGAATGGGTGCGGCCCGTTAATGAATAGCATAAATGAAAGGCAACGAGTGCAACCCATCAGGCGGATGCGACTGTTCGAAGGGGTGCGGACGAAATTATAAATAGAAGAGAATACTGATCATATTCTCATTCCATTCAAAATTTCTTCCGCTTCTTCTTCTCTACTGCTCTATACAATAAATCACAGAGTTGACATGCTCATTACAATCTCGAGTAGATCACGTCTATTGTATTTTGTGAGACTTTGGATAAAGTTTTAAGGAAATTGTTATGACAAGCCTCAGACGTAATTTCCTTCTTCAACTGGTTAAATTTCTAGTTGATATATATATATATATATATCGTTTTCTTTCTACGTTTTACTATTTCTTTGAATAGTATAACGTCTGATTTAGCACTATAGTTATTATTACTATAGTTTTTACTTTGTTGTTATAATCAATTACAATATAATTAGTGTTAAAATAACTAATATAGAATTCCAGAGTAGTGAAAATTTGAGTTGTAAACTTGTGAGACAAGTTTATTATTGATTAGTCTCTGTTTTGGTATACTAGACGTATAACAACTCTTTCTAAAGATGCACTGGAGAGGAAGATACAATCAAATTTTTAATCTCAAGCCACGAATCATCTGTGATCTCGATGCAGAACGGAAAAGCACTATAGAGAAAGGGACGAAGATGTGGTATTTTAAAAACCCTAATGTTAGTCGTCTGTCTTGGGACGTACATTAGGTCCAGGAGTTTCCTTTGTTTGATTTTATTTGTAGTTTCTTATGTAGCTTTCTGTTTTTCCAATGCCTCGTGTATCCTTATTTTTTATCTTTTAATAAAATATCTGGTAGGGGAGCAATACAAAACCCCACTTGTCTATACAAAAAAAATAAAAAATAAAAATCTAAACAATAAAATAGTGTTTAAGAATGCATTCACATCACAATGATGATTAACCCCTCACAAAAAGTAAAGAGATAAAATGTCCGTAAATTAAATGGGTAAATGCTAAATGCATCTTTTTCACTTTTACTAGCATCGTGTAGGTTGTCAAACAAAGTTCATATTGGGGCAAAAAATAGGCCCGACGCGATTAGAATAGAAAACTCACCCAAATGCCAACCTTAGACCAATTCTAGACGATTCTTGAAAATCATTAAATATCCATCAGCCATCAATCTACATATACTTGATTATTGATGTAAAACCTTGAATCAGATAGTCAATCGGCTTCAACCATCAAACTTTCAAGTAAACAAATCCGGTGAAGTGTGTGATAAAATGGTGAGATCTTGCATTATTTTGTAAAGTGCTTTTAGTTGTTGGTGGATTCATGCCAAGGAGAGAAATCATTAGGGATTTTCATTACAACTAACTATTTGATGGATTGACTCACTTTTAGTTAGCATCTAGTTTATTTTGTATTTAAATCGGTTCCACATATCAAATTTTAGTAAGTATCCCTCCCTAAGTATACAGGTACACTACCTTTGGTTCACTTTTCCTATCAGTAAGGTTTTGGGTGAAGGGAGAAGGAACACAATGGTAATCTAAGGTGTTTATTGAGAGATCAAATCATTCTCTCTCTCTCTTTCCCTCTCTTTCGAACACAATGGTAAGTTATTGATAAACATGTGGATATTGATTCTGTCTACTCTACAAACGATAAATACCACTTCAAATATTCTTTTAATTGTTGTCACCTCCTGTTATGTTTTATCATGTTAAGAAGAATCTATAAAATATTGTATACATAATTAGTCAATTTCAAAAATATTTACACATTTAACATGCTTTTTTGTATGTACAACGTACGTTGAAATGAAAGACATCGGTATACTTCTAAATAAACCAGTCTATACCTAAGATATATTGTTTCACAGAGCATACCAATGAATGTGGAAGCTAACCGGATGCCAATACTAATCGAGTATGTATGGATGCCAAGCCTACAGTACACCATATTGGTGGTTTTGCAACACCTCCTTGTGGAAGAATTGCAACGGTTCTGAGCCATTGCTAAATAGCAACAGTTTGAAGCCGTTGTAAATAATTTAGGAACGGTTATGGGCCGTTTTAATTTTACAACGGCTCAAAGCCGTTATGTAGTTGTCCTACTTTTTTTTTCATTTTTGTTGGCCACACTTGCATACACATAACCCCCCGTTCCCAAATCTAAACGCCCTTTAATTTCATTTCCCTCTCCTCCGCGCGTTTGCCCTAGTTAATCGCCCACATTTCCAACTGTTCGATTGAGCAACTGCAAATCATCATCGACTGAGCAACTTCAAATCATCATCGACTGAGCAACTGCAAATCATCATCGAGATCAAGCGTTGGAACCATCGACTGTTCGAAATTGAGCAATAAGGTTCTTTCTCTTTTGATTTTTGTTATTAGAAATACAATAATCGTGCAAGACTGTAAGAGTAAATTTTCGTTTTGTGTTTTTGGTATTTTCATTGTTATCGCAATTAATTTTTTAGTCTATTTTGAAGCATTTGATGTATTCGGGGCGTTTTAGAGTTTACATATGCTATGTAGGAATTTTTCGCTTGTTGAATGATTCAGTTTGGCTTTTTTTATTGAATCATCATTTATTAGGAATGATTAGTTGCTGTCATTTCTTTGATTACTTATGAGTAGCCTGATATTTTTCACAAGTTTCTGGCCTCATAATATTTTTCATTCATGCTCAGAGGTAATCGGTTTAAGGGTTGCATGTAAATATCTTATCTTTTCATACTTATTTACCTAGATAACCCTTATGATCAAGGTTAGCTCGGTTGGTTTTTGACTAGTTCATTTTTATTAATTCAATATCATTGTAAAATTTAGCTAGTTGTTTTATATATTAAGATTTATTTATATATATAAACTTCTTCAAAGCTTGGTACTCTTAAACTAAGAATGGATTCACTCTGAAACATTAATGCTTGTACATAGGATTAATGTTTGTACATAGGATTCCTCGGCTTTCAAGTAAAGTAAGAAAATAATCTGTAACATTGGATGCTTTTTTATATTTTTCCTTGGTTATTTTGCATTTATCAAAATCTCGAGCATGCATGTGCGCTCCTTGTGTGTATCATAGAATCAAATTCCATGTGAACTTTTCTAAGCAAGTAATTTATATTTGGTGACGAAAATGTAAGTAAATATTTTGTTTGTGCATTTATCACTGTAATTTTTGTTGAAAGATGATTGTCTAAGGTCCTGTGATATGTCACGGTTGAATGGTGTGGATGGATTCTAGTACCAAATTCCAGGATTAAAATTTTGCTTCCAGGTTACAGTGTAACTTCTATATATTATGACTGCCACTTAAACACTAAAAGTATTTTCATCCTTCGTATGAAAAGTAGAAATATGTATTTGTTTTTGTGTCCACTTGATTGGTTATTTTTTATTTGACATGAATTTTAATTTTTGTTTTATTTTTTTGGTATTTTCTTCTTCTTGTTATCATTAAACTTTTATACTTGTCTGGGTGGTTGTCATCGCTTTGCTTACTGATGATCTATTGTGCATTTAAAGTCAAGAAGTTGTGAGTCGTGACCTCATTCTGTGTACATAAAGGGAATTTGGTTTCATGTAGATAAGTTTATAAGATCTTAGTGGCAATCGACAAATTTGTTGGTGTTGCTTTAGTTAGTTGTTCCATGCAGATTTCAATTTGTTAGCGTTGCCTTAGACGTTAACAATTTATTCATTTAACCAACTAGGTGTTCCGGTTGCGGTTCCCAATTTGTTAGCGTTGCCTCCGAATTAGGTTGTTTGGTTGAATGTTTTTTCTTATACCGTGGTTAAATGTTTTCCATTTGGTTTCATGCAGATTTTAGTTTTATATAAAATTTACTTGCATATACAGGTTTTATGAATTAGCTTATAGTGCCCATAATTTCATCTTCTTGGAGTTGATAAGTCGGAATAATTTTCTAGGCTCTATTTATTTGAACAGTTTGTTTGGTTTTGGTTTATCATGTAGAGAGTATTTAAATTTTGAACTGTATGAATCCTAGTAAGTTGTACAGTGTAAAATATGTAGGTTTCAATCCATCATGTCTAAAATACTAATCAAGAAGCAGAACTGGTTACATATTTACTGGTGGTTTAGTGAGGGACGGTGCCAATGCAATTTGGGCTACATCCCGGGTGAAGCCTAACAGGCTTCTTTTCTGATATTGTATATTGTCTGTGTCTTTGTTTTGTGATTGATTTGGTAAATTGTTTTCCCACTGTTGTGATAGTAGTAATATCATGTACATTTATTGGAACCGAAATTATGTTAGTTTTGAGATTTCAATATCATTTACATTTAATGGTAAGAAGGAAGTGAAGTGGTAGCATTCAGACATACAATTATTTTTTAACAAATAAAAAAACTAATAAAGCTTGTACATACTTTTTTATAGGTACTTCTGGTATTTTAATGTAGCGATACCAATTATAAATTGTTGATAGATGTTATCTGTTTACCACTTCCTTGTAGCCAGACCAAATGGACAGATTGTCCACTTGTTTATCATGTAAATATAGTAAAGAAATTTGTTTCTTTATTTGTTTCCTTTCTCGGTACATTTGCAAGTCTTGTGACATTTTGGTAATTTCAATGCATTTTATTGCGTTTCAATTTATTTTTCAATAATCGTATATCTCCACAACTGATGTAAAGATTATTTTTTGTTTCTGTATGCGTTCATAATATGCATGCTATGAAGGCTGGTAGCATACCATGATATAGCCTAATTTCTCGGTAAATTATCGGTGTTTCTTGTTCATGTTGTAAAGCTTATCTTCCATTTGTTTGGGCTCTTATTCTTAGCAGTTTCAATTCATTTATATTGCTAATGCAAGTTTTTATTGTAATTGCTTCATAGCAGAGAGAATCGATCTTGGCATGTTTTAGATTCTAGCATAGTACATAAATAATATAAACAGTTGTTAAAAAATATAGTAGATGGCTCTGGAAAACATAATTTATTATAAATTGCAGGGACAAAGATGTAAATTCTTATTTTTATTTTCTTCACACACACACACACACACACACACACACACACACATATATATATGGGCCGGCTATTTGAACATAAAATTAAATACAAAATGGTGACACAAAAGATCTGGACCTTTGGATTTTTTGTCTTTATGAGGAAGGTGAAATTCAGAGGGCAATACAATGGTGGAAATTCTTTGTGTCACCAAATGTGTCTATATTTTGTATCTAAATAGACTTTCCCTATATATTTATATACATATATATAGAAGTGGAATTTATAATTTGTGCAAGTGCAACCTATAATTTAACTTTTGTTATGTTGCATTCAGTAGCTCCCTATATATGTAATTAGATAGGAACTAACCGCCTCTGTTTCAAAGTACTGAGAAAAAGGATTGCTGCCATCCAAGTAGATCCATTTTACAACCTAAAATAACATAACCAGTATATAAATCTTTCATCTAACAGTTGTGTACACAAAAATACCTACGTATATACAATAGAGAAAAGCTAAGGATTTAAGCTTTTATGACTAATCTTTCAAGGGAAATTTTGGTAACAGTTGGGGAAATATTGCATTAATCAGTGATTAATAATATTTTAAGTTATTTTTTTATTGTATATCATTTAAGCGTTGATTGTCCTTTGTTTGGTTTTTACTCATTAGGTAAGTAGTCTTTGTTAGGATTTTTATAATTTGAATATTTTTATGCTCTTTATTATTCTCTGCTTAGTATATATTCTTTTAATCGTTGGTTGTCCTTCGACTTTAATTTTTAGATTAGAATATAACATGCATAATTTTTTTAGTCACTAATGAAACTTTTATCATTTATCTCGTTCCAAATGTGCCATGATATTGTTGAAATAGTTAAACTGTAAATGAATTCGAGGTAACTTTTACACGATGCTATTACGTGTTTAAAATATCTTCTGTTCACTCCTGCAGTAAGATGAAACAGTAAGAAGAGAGTAACAATGTCAGAAGCCGCAGAAGCGTCAGTCCATTCAATTACACAATCATCATCTACACAACTGGAGAAAGTTGAGGCAAACGCATTTGGTGCTCCAATTTCAGATAATGCTGAAAGAATAGGCAGTCGAGTTGGGTAAGCACCCAAAAATGTGCCTATCTTATATGAAAGTTGGGATAAAGTACCAAAAAATATAAGGATGATGTTTGGGCTGAATTATAGGTAAGTTAAAATATATCACTTTCAATTTTCTCTGTAAATATATTTTGGCACATTGCTTTTTTAAGTAAGCAACTCTTAATTTTCACAGACTTTCTTTGAGCTAGATTCTTATGCAAAAGATTTTTACATAAAAAAATGTGCGAGTCAATTAGGAGATACAAGAACGAATTGAGGACAAGCTACTATGACAAATTTGTTAATGATGAAGAGAATGAAATTTTTCCTTCAAAAATCGGCCTAGAAAATTTGGATGGATTCTTGAAAAACAAAGCAAAACCTAGTGCATGTAAAAGAAGAGATAATAGGGGAAAAACAGATCATTATACAACTACGACCATCACACTGGTCGTACAAGTCACGCTGTAATAGAACATAAAATGGTAACTCTTATTTTTGATAATTTACCTTAGGTTGTATTGATTATATGCACTCGTACTTTATCTTCATTAAAACATCTCTAATTTCAGCTACATAATATGTTAAGACTCTCCTCACACCCACTCTACATCAGTATTAAGTAATAAAATCTCATGTATTATTTTCCATGAGTGACGCTATGATGTGACTTGGCACATGTTGAATTCAATGCTCCAAAATATACATTAAAGCCAAACTTAAAATAAAACGTCATATTCTTTTGCATGCACCATCCGGGAAACTGTCATAATTTCAGCTATTTCTACATGACATACTTCACTCCTCATGTGTGATACTCGCACGTCAATGTTTTAGAAAAACCTTTTGAACTGTTGAACATTCGATTTTTTGAAGGATTTCAAAGAATCAACCTAATATGTGTTCAAAGAATGATGGAAAAAAATACCGAACTAGAGAGGAACAATGCAGTGAGAAACAAAAATATGATCATAAGGATCGTAAGAGCTTATAATCCCAACATCAGCTTTACTTTCCCCAAACATTTGTCTCAATGCCTTTTGCTTCGTATCATACCAAGAGCTACCCGTAAAACCACTAAAATATCTCTCTTTAATCACATCCAACTCCAATCCAATTACTTCATCAACTGCCAAATATTCTTTTGCAAATCCTTCAACCGTTACTCTAGGCAAAATACTGAACATGGCTTTCCTTTCTTTTGAAGCAGCCATAAAAATTTCATAGCTTTGACAGTTAATATTCTCAAGATATTTGTGGTTACTTTCTCTCTTTTTTCTCTAATTTGTAAATTAATATCATGGCCAGAGACACATCCATTGTCATATGTTTGTGAATGGCCTGAGACAC
The DNA here is from genome assembly GCA_030765085.1 of Allium cepa. Taxonomy (NCBI): domain Eukaryota; kingdom Viridiplantae; phylum Streptophyta; class Magnoliopsida; order Asparagales; family Amaryllidaceae; genus Allium; species Allium cepa. Next base: position 887,728,433 of record CM060937.1, on the reverse strand, counting down.
ACCCATTATCACGTGAGCTACATTAGAAAAGCTCGCATATAATCCCAACACCAATCGATCAGTGCAATGCCCAAGTTTTTGGCTACTACTGCTATGTTTTCATCCGTGCGTGCCTTTTCCCTATGATTGTGTGATTTGATTATTATTTATTTTCAGTTGAGATGTTCAGTGCACTACTGGTATTTCTATTTAAACCCTGTTCATTTATGTTTATTACTGTTGGGTAAATAGGATAGTGTAAGCACTATATTTGATCAAATAATATAGAGTGTTAATGTTATATCATGATGAGTGTGCTTGCATGTGAATGTCACCATATTAGCTTCACCATTTCATTATATAAGTTTCAGTACTCTGTATATGGTTTATTTAGTAAGATGAGTAATTACAGTTTTTTATATATGTGTGTTTTGTTAATCTAGTTGAAATTGGCTACAAGATTAAATTATTTGGTCATGAGTTCTGTTAACTTAGTGGAAGTTTTAACTCATTAGTTTTCAATTCTTGTGCGTGCATCATATATGTACATTTAAAAATCGGTCAAATTAAATATACACATACTTTAATAAATATTTAATGGATATTATATATATATATATATTAATGAATGTAAAATATATGTTTACGAAATATCTTTCATAATTGATTATATACGAATGACGTGGGAGTTAATTACCCCATAGGTTCATTTTATAATTTTGGTTATATGTGTTGTTAATGCATGGTAGGTGAACGAATTATATGACTTCATGCATCTCAGTTGCTACTTCTTTCTATCTTGGCTTGGACCTCTTGTTTTATAATATTTTTTGTTGTACTCCATTCAAAAAACTTCAACGCTGATCTGATTTTTCTAATGAAAATTACTAGAAGTTATATGGATGGTTTGATTTGATAACTGTGGAGAAATTGCGCTTCTGCAGCTATGAATTGCTTTTATTACTTTAAATTCATTTTTTTTCTTAAATACTGTTGTGGATAGGCATGTGTAACTCAGTTTCTACTCTAATAAGAGTTTTGGTAAAGCCTGTATACATCAACATCTGTAACCATGCTTTGCTCAAGAAAGTTGTTGGTGCTTTAGCTTGCTTACGATCATATAGAGAGTATAAGATGAAAATTGTGTATGGACAGGAGGATTAAAGATAATAGTATTAAAACTAACTTCACAAATGTCTTCTTAAAATCCCTTCTATTATATGGTCAAACGGCGACGTGAAAAAGAAGGCGGCTTAGGTGCATTCATTTTTATGATCACTTCAATTCATGAGAAATTTGGTATATGCCATGTATTAAGTAAAAAAGAAGTTATAGAGTTCCGATTGCTGCAAAAGCAAGTATTAAGTAACTAGATACAATGTATTCTCATAGATGCCTGTCATAGATGGTAGAAAAAAAATCCATCTGTATAAACCAAGTAATATCAAAATATAATTAACTTTTATTATCATAGTTTACAGAAGCCTCTATTGTCATAGCAAAATGTCCCATTGCTTATTTTATACTTTATTCTTAAATGTCCCGTCGTTTTTCATTTTTATGGTCTTGAATTAAAACTTCCATTTTCTTGGTCATGTTTTTTTTTTTTCCGTTTTAATTTCATGTTTCTTCCTGCTCTTGTTTTCATTCTATTATTAATTTGTCCTCCGGTTGAAGGAGGAAGAAAAATTATCATGTGCGTTTTAGGAGCTTTCAGTTACCATTATTTCTTCACCAATAATGTTTCTATGCAAACTACTAATTTTGTTGAAATTGTCAGGGATGTATACTCTTCTTCTTTTGTGTAAGTTCTTTTTCTTCCATTTATATCTTTATAAAGACATAACCATATAACTTGTATTCTCATGTTTAATTGATGGTTTTTTCCTCTATATCAGTTAATTATAGTCTAATATTCAGTTCGTTTTACTTATGTTTAATGTATTTTCCAATAAACCAATAAGTGTTGGTTTAAAGGATTTTAGAAGAAATAACACCTGATTCATTTTAAAATCAGTTTTAATCCCTCTAACAATCCATGAAACAAAGCCATTTACCTGGCTTTCTAGCCCTTATTGTTCTATTTAGGGGCTCAATTGTAGTAGTAATCTTGGTAGATAAACCTGCATGGATTTTTGTTTCATACGGTGGATTTTTCGAGATATTCTTGGAATGGGATATTCTCATTTGGTATTTTAGTTAAATGGTCAGCAACATTTTGTATAAAATCTAGCTCTTGAATGAGATCCTCCTCTATCTAAATAAACTCCTCTTTATTTTATGTGTCACTTAAATTTACTGCATCATCGTATGATTCGGAAGACAGTCGATGAAATATGTTAGAAGTAGTAGCCTTGGCGTTAATTTTAGTTTTCCCTTTTGCTTTGTATGTTATGTCCTAGGTAGGCTTATCAGTTAATGGTTTGTTATATCATTATATTTGAATTGGGAAATAAACATATACCTTCTCTTTTGGCATTATGAAAGATGATTATGTTATTAGGTCATTTAGATGATTGAAATAGTAAAAAAAACATTGGGTTTTCTCAGTTAGAAATGAGCAAAGTTTATGGCTATCTACAACCAGACTAGTTCCGGTCTTTTATGGTACATGCCAGTTTCTTTAAAACGCATCTTCCAATCCCAAAGAAACATAAATTTACAGAATCAGAGGCTATTTATATGATAAGTAAACTTGAAAATTAAGTGATTTCTTTTGGTTGATTTGAGTCTTTTGGGTTTTTTACATCTTTTTTATTTCTCTCCCTAATTTGCATCACAAGGCACAAATATTTTTTTACGTCATTCCACATATTAGTTTAGCAGAACAAAGACCGCTACCCTGAACACTAATTGAGATATTGTTCTCTTGCTACTTAGTGAACAAGCTGTTGAGTTCTTTGCAGTAAGTTGATACCAGTTTGCAAATCAAATAAAGTGTTTGAATATGAGAAGGAGGAAAGTGATACATTTAAACATTGTTGCGAATAAAATAAGGTCTTTCTATGGAACAAAATAAGATGTAGAGTCAACTCTAATAAGAAATTATCATTTTGTTCCAGTACTATTTGTTTTCAAGATCAATTCATTACATTTATACATTGTTGCTATTGTCGTTTTGATGTGTGAATGTTTTTTCTCACAGCTTTGTCGGCGACTGCCTTGCAAGTTCTTCCCCACAGCTTCGTCGGCGAATGCTTTGTGCTATATATATTGTGCCGATGAACTATGTACCAATGAACCATGTACTGTGTAGGTTGTAGTACTACTGTTCTTGCTGCTGCATTGAACTATGTAGTGTAATTTATTGATTGTTATTGAACATTGTAATGTCAAGATTTGTTATGAAAAGTCTTTTTGTTGAGTCTATAAAAAAATATGTCACTTGATGATCTTTCTTTTCTCATATTATGTTATATTAACTCATTCCAGTTTGATGAAATGTCACAATTGTAGTGTCGTGGCAAAACCAAAAAATAAAATGAAAATTAGTAATGGTTAACAGCAGTTGCAAAATAAAAATTAGCAATGGCTCAAAGCCGTTGTAAGACCTAAGTTTACAACGGATTTGAGCCGTTGCTAAATATGAGTTCACCATATCAATTCATAAAATTAGTAGATCACCATATTAATTCAAATCAAAAGCAAATGATCATGAATAGATGCTAGGAATTCATACCTAACTACAAAGATAGATATAGACATAGATGTGAGATAAAAAATCTCACCTTTTACTCAAAAACAAATGAAGGAGAAGCTTGAAAACAAAGCAAGATAAACTACTCTTCAACCTCAACTCTAAAAGCTCCAATCTAAGGTCATAAGCAAATATTTCCTAAATTAGGTTATAGGAAATTTCTGAAATTGGAGAGAGATTGAGAAGGAGAAGAAGAAGAGGATGCTTACCAAAGCTTCTCTTGAATTTCGAAGCTAGAACTTGAATTTGCATAGAAGATTAGGGATCAGGAATTCTAATTTCTTTTCTCTTCCCCCATTTTTCTAAAGCTTGAAGTGTTAGGAAATTTTAGAATGAATGAAGAGAAGTGAAGTGGAGTTGGGTTGATAAGTTGGGTTTAATGGGCTGAAACCCAAAACTCAAAGCCCTAAGTGAAAAGATCGAAATTCTAGCTAACTCCAAACATATCAATGTTTATACTTAAAAAGGTTGCAAACACCATTTTGAACTCAATGGAAGTAGTCCCGAGTCCCAATTCGACTATTTGCAAAAAGTAGCATTTCGGAAAAAAAATCCGACTAACGATGCTATATTTAAATAAAATATTTAAATATACAATCGTAAAACATGCGGGTTGTTACAGACTCCCCTCCTTAAAGAAATTACGTCCTCGAAATATTTAAGAAGAAAAATAAAAGTAACAACCATAAAAGCATCAACACAAAAGAAAATTTGAAGTAAAAAAGTTCGCCTTTAAGGAGCACGAGAGAGCAAGTCCGGATGCGTTCGCTCGATGAATTCTCTAGATTCCCAAGAACAATCCTTAGGGTTTGAGGATCATTGAACTTTCACAAGAGGAACATCTTTATTTCGTAGGCGTTTAACCTCCGAAGCAAAGATACGAATAGGATGTTGCTCATAAGCCAAATTAGGCGAAACTTCAAATTTTTCCACAACACCAGGCTCAAGGATAGGATCGAAATCTCGAACGCATAGTTGAGAGACGGGAAACACGTCATGAATAGCAGAAAATTGAGCCGGTAATAAAAGGCGATAAGCCACGGAACCAGTACGTTCGGTGATGGAAAATGGACCAATATATTGAGGCGCTAATTTTCTCGATCGACTAAAACGCACAACACCCTTCATAGGTGAAACACGAATAAACACCAAATCTTCCAAAGAAAATTCTAATTTCCTTCTTCGGTTATCGACATAGGATTTTTGTCTACTTTGAGCTTCTTTCATCCTATGGCGAATAAGGTCAATCTTTTCTGTGGAATCACGAATAAAGTCTGGACCTAAAACCAGCTTCTCACTGGTCTCAAGCCAACAAGAAGGAGATCGATATGGCCTTCCATAGAGTGCCTCGAAGGGTGCCATACCGATACTAGATTGAAAGCTATTATTATAGGAAAACTCAACAAGCGAAATATGATCTTCCCAACTTACACCAAAATCAAGAACACATGCACGAAGAGGATCTTTAAGAGTTTGATTCACATGCTCGGTTTGTCCATCGGACTGAGGATAATAAGCGGTGCTAAAATTAAGCTCCGTTCCCAAAGATTTTTGAAGACTCTTCCAAAATCTACTAATAAACAGTGGATCATGATCGCTAACAATCGAAATAGGAACCCCATGCGATTTAATAATTTCTTTAATGAAGAGTTTGGCCAAAAGAGGTACGGTCCGATTGGACCGAACGGGAATAAAATGGGCTGATTTTGTAAGTCTATCAACTACCACCCAAAGGCTATCATGACCCAAACAAGAACGAGGATGGCCGTCAACAAAGTCCATGGAGACTTGATCCCACTTCCATATTGGAATGTCCAAAGGTTGCAATAACCCACCGGGCCTTTGATGCTCAGCCTTAACGAGTTGGCAAATCATGCAACGCTTAACAAGGTTAGCAATATCAGATTTCATTCCATCCCAATAATAAAGTCGATTCATATCCGCATACATTTTACAACTACCGGGATGAATGGTAAATTCAGAACGATGAGAATCTTCTAAAATGTCTTTACGAAAACCACTAATATTTGGCACGACGAGTCTACCAAATTTTCGAATACCGCCACGAGAATCAATATCAAAGTATTTTAAACCTTTAATATCAATTTTATCCCTAAAATTTTGGCTAAGAAGAGCCAATTCGGAATCTAGCTTTTGGGCTTCAAGAATGCGGTCTAAAAGAGAAGAGTGATGTAACGACCCAGAATTTCTGTCATTTGAAATTTGTATATTTAATTGATTTTAAATATTAACAAGTAAAATTTATAAGTCAAATAAATTTTATTTCGAATATCTAGATTTAATTAGATAATTAAATCGATAATTTAATATTTAAAATTACATAAATAATTGGAAATTTGGTTTAATGTGATTAAAATTGATTTGGAAAGTTGTATTAAATCATATTAGAGTTAGAATGATGTTATAGAACTTTTTAAATTTGAATTAAAAGTTAATTTGTGAAAATTGAATGTTTTAATATTTAATTAACGAGTCAAAAATAGCCATTTTTCAAATAGACTCAGATTTTGACGAAACCAGTTTCATCGGATCCATAATGTTAAATAATTATATGGTTTCAAATTTCGTGTTAATCGGACTTACGGTTTGTCCGAGGCAAACTAAAACGCACTGAAATCAAATTGGAAGTTAAGTGAAATCCGGTTAGGATCCAGGGACGTCCTTCCAGAGGCGTTCCATTTTACTTGGGAAGTTCCTTTGCCCGACCATTTTTTGGAAGTCCAAACAAAATAATACGAGCCCTGTACGGTTTTAGTTGTATAACCTGCCATGGAATATGGCGGTAACCTGCTATTGAACATGGTAGCCATAGTAGGCATACGATAATGGTCGTATGTTGGCTAAGATTTATATCATACTTTCGAAATGTTTTCCTACACTTTGCACTTATAGTAATAATATTAAAGAAATTTGCGTATCAAGCATGTTTGACTATCATAAGAAGAAATCTCCTCCGATTCTGCGTTTGCATTGTGTATGTGTGCGGGAGGCCTTATGGTAGTTTCATTTTCTAAAAGCATTGCGAATCTATTTAAAAATATTTCTTTGTTTGTTTTAAAGATATAACTGTTTTAAGTTCTCACACCAGTCACATGACTGACCTTGAGTTTATTGTTTCCTTCCTAAACTCTGGGTGCCCATCATTTTCTACAGGGGCAGTCTAGAGTCAGGTTATCAGGATATTCTGGAATCCAGGAGATGCTGTGGAGCTAAAGAGGCGAGCTGGATGGCATGGCGTATCAACTAGTATATCGTATTTTTTTTCTTTCCGCTGTTTGTTGTTGTAAACTCTGATAATGTAATGTAATGTGATGTAATGTAATAAATTGATACAGTTCAATTGCTTTAAAGATTATTCACTTATCTATTATATGTTGTTCCGCTGCGATTGTGAGATTCTGTTATTGTTTCTGTTTTCTTTTTCTTTCTTTCTTCTTATATCTTCTACCTCTTATTTAACCCAAACGGTTCGGTTTTCCGACATTCGATTACTCGGCAGTTGATACAGTGGATGTATTAATGTCGATTTTCGAAAATCAAAAAATCCCTAGTCGTTACAGTTGGTATCAGAGCATTTGGTTAAGTGAGAACCTTGGCTTTGTTGGGTGTTACTCATTAGAGATAGAGTCAGTAGTACTCTAGAATGAGTGTGAGCGTAATAATAGATATGAGCGCGTATTTTTTAGTGAATATAAAAATGTTTTATATTGTGTTTGCTTATCCGTTGAGCTGTTTGTGAATTTTGGTCGGTTTGGGAAGTACAACCGTAATCGATAGGGGTTTCTAAACTCTTAAACGAGATAAACCGACATAGTATCATTTTAAATTGGGTAAATGAAATAATTTTACCTTGATTATATTTTATATATGAAGGAAATAATTCTTCAAAATTATTAATGTGAACATAAATTGATTGTTTGGTAGTTGAAAATGTAAGAATATATATAAGTTAATTAAAGGATGTTTGAATAATCTAAATAAAAACAATTGTAAAAGAATAAATTGTATAAGCGAAGAATTATAAGTATGGAATTATAATTGATGTGATTTACAATTGTGAAAAAAAATCTTATATATTAGAAGTGAAACTATATGAATATATTTATAAATATGAGTTGTAAATAAAAATGAATTTGAACTATGAAATGAAAATGTTGAATCCTGTTTATTTTGAAAATTATTTTCCAAAATTAAAAGTTAAATAGAATTGCCTTTAGAATTGGAATCTGAATTGGATTTATAAGGGAAATTTAAGTTAAGTTAAATAAACGATGTTTCAAATGGAATATGACTTAAGTGATGTTGAATGAAGTTGATTTTGGTATCGAAGTAAATTAATAAAATGAAGCCATTAAAGAATATGAACTTGAGTTATGTAATGAAATTCAACTTTTATGGTTAAATGAATTAGTAATTGAATTAATGAATGAATTGAATGTAAATCAATTGAATGTAAATAAATCGATATGAAATAATGGATGTAAGTGTTAATTCATAAAAGCTAATTAAATGTGTTGAACCAAATTGAATGTAAAGTAAAGAAAATTGAATGAATTTGGTTGTATTGGATATATATTGATTTTTAGATTGTTGTTAGTTGATTGTATAGAAATCCATATGAAGTTGAATTAATGAAATTGATAGCTAAAGTAATTGAAATCAAATTGGAAGTTAAGTGAATCTTAAATAGAATTGAATTTGATTTGGAAGTGAACCAACTTGAATATGAATTAGTGAATGTAAACTAATTGAATATGAATAAATGAATGTTAGTAAAGTCCAATGTTAATGAATCAAATGTGATTAATTGGAAAACCCATTCATTGAATATTAATAAAAAAATGAATGTATATTGATTTGGTTATGGATGTTAGCTGAATGCTAGTTGGTTGATGGTTGAATTTATTGCTTTGATTGCATTTGCTATATTGGAATATATAGTTGTTGGTATATGTTGTATATTGATATTACTTGCATATATACATGTTCTCATTTGTTTGTTGAGTATTTAGTAGGTGCGGATTGCGCATTGCTTCGCATCTGGAGCTCGCTTTCACGCTATATTAGCCGTATATGCTCGCTAATAATATATAAGGTACATATCTCGGATTACATTTCGTACTTTTACATTTTTTTCCCCGCGGAATGCCTCATTACTTTGATGAGATGTATATTTGTGATATATATATTGCCATTTTTTCGGATCGAGCCGCGCAAAGGAGACGCTGGCGAAATTTTTTGAAAATTTAAGGCGTTAGAATATTTTAGAGAAAATTGGAAAATTTTGAAAACTATAACTTTGATTTTGGAGTGAAAGGTTAAACGATATAGTTGGTTTTGAAAAGATAACTAAGTATGATTTGAAATCTTAGTAAAGTTATTGTAAGAAGTTTAACTATTGGATTTTTGGGAAAGAAACACTCAAATGAATTTGAAATTTAATTTGAACAAATGGTTTTGAAAAGTTAATGGATTCTGTAACTTTTTCTTACTTGGTAACTTCGAGGACGAAATTCTTTTAAGGGGGAAGTTTGTAACGACCCAGAATTTCTGTCATTTGAAATTCATATATTTAATTTATTTTAAATATTAACAAGTAAAATTTATAAGTCGAATAAATTTTATTCCGAATATCTAAATTTAATTGGATAATTAAATCGATAATTTAATATTTGAAATTGCAGAAATAACTGGCAATTTGGTTTAATGTGATTAAAATTGATTTGTAAAGTTGTATTAAATCATATTGGAGTTAGAATGATGTTATAGAACTTTTTAAATTTGAATTAAAAGTTAATTTGTGAAAATTGAATATTTCAATATTTAATTGACGAGTTAAAAATAGTCATTTTTCAAACAGTCTCGGATTTTAACGAAACTAGTTTCATCGGATCCGTGATGTTATATTATTGTATGGTTTCAAATTTCGTGTCAATCAGACTTACGGTTTGTCCGGAGCAAACTAAAACGCATTGAAATCGGATTGAGTGAATTTTTAAATTTAAATAGTCGATTTGAAATCGTATCTTCCAAATTTGATCGAATTGGCTCCCGATATATATTCCATTGCGTTCGGAATAGGGGTAAAACATTATGAACGCTAGGCGGCACGCTTCGTTTCGAGTTCGGAAAAATTTCGGGTGAATAGTGTCGCGTAATTTTCTATAAAAGGACATTTGTTTTTCACTTTTGCAAAAGCAACTAGGGTTTAAGCTTCAGGCCGCCACCATTATTTTTAATAGCCAAGAATTTCACTTCTTTCTCTTCTATTTTCTTCCAATCCGTAAACTTTTACAAGAAATCTTCAACTACAATGTTGAAGAGCACGACGAGATCTATATTCTCAACGGTTATGATCGTATTTAACGAAGCGAATCGATGGCAAACATCATCGAACGTGCTGCGTTCGTGCAGGAATTCCAAGGCCAAGTCGCAACCGAGCTTTGTCTCGTTCAAGCCGATGATAGTGCTCGTGATGGCGCACGAAATGATGGAGCTTGATCGTTATTCGATGCTCGAGGTGATCACGAAAATTGGATGAAAAGGGCGGCCGTATGGTTTCATTCGACTTGAGGATGTGAACGGGGAAGAAGAAACAAACCCATGGCCGAGATTCTAGGGCTTGGATTGTACGGCCCTGTAACATCCCGGAATTTTGGACATTGAATTTTGAACATTTAATTCGTTTTAAATGTTCAATGTAGATTTTGAATTAGTTTTAAAATAAAAAGAATTGGGTGGAATTAATAAATTACGTAAAATTCCAAATATGGTAATCCAATTGGAATTTAAATAATAATAATAATTAAATATTGAATCGGGATAAATTGTGAATATGGAGGTAAATAGATATGGAAATGAGTTCTAAAATTTATTTTATTGGTCATTAAAAGTGTTGTTGGATTATTAGGTGGATTTAAAAGTTAATAAGTTATTATTAGGAAATTTATGTTAAATTAATAATGGATTTAATATTATAAAAATGCAAATAATCGGATTTTGGGTCCGGAATGAGTCAAAATAATTTTTAATATGATTTATAAATTTTATATGATTTATTATTAAGATAATAAAATTTTATAGGTAAAATTTTAAGCGTTTTCGATTATTGTAGAAAATCGCTCGATTTAATAGACGAGTTAAAATAGCCTTCCGAGGCACAGTCTCGGAATTCGACGAAACCAGTTCCATTGGATCCGTAATAGTTAGTTATTATCGGATTTCAATTTTTGTAGCAATCAGAGTTGTCGTTTGACCCCGGCAGCTTAAAACGCTTAGAAGATACTTTAATCGATTTAAATTGAAATCGACCGTTTATTTCCGTAACTCGCGCATACGACTAAATTAGCTTCCGGAACATGTTCCATTATGTTCGGAATGTGGGTAAAACCCTAGGAACGCCTGTCGGCACGCGTTGTTTGGAGATCGTGTGAAAAAGTTGCTTTTAAGTGAATTAAATATTAATCTAATCGTTATACGTATATATATACGCACATAGTTAAACCCTAACCCTATTTCTTCAGGCCGCTGTTCATATTATTTCAATGGCCGAAACTTCTTTTCGTTCTCCTACATTTTTCTCTCAATCTACCAAGTTTTTGCAAAAATTTCCAGCTAGCAAATTATAGAGTTCTTCGAGCTCGTCAAATCCAACGGTGGATCTTGAGCGTCGTCGCCGTATGGAGCCAGAAAATGGGTCGAGGTCGCCGTCGTTAGTTCGCGTCTCCTACGAGCATTATGTAACCGAGCTCGTTCGTGTTTTGGCCGAAGAGGGAGCAAGCCGTGGGCTTCGTGGTGGAGTTGATTGATCACGTTCAAGTCGAGCGAGGAGGAAGCGGTTTGGAACCCTAAATCGTGACTTTGGGTTCGTTTAACCTGATGTTTATGCGAGGAAGATGAAGTTTTGTTTCGGCAGTGATTTCATCCTGTGTGATGCGGCCCAGATTGTAAGGTTAAAAAAAAAAATTTGTTTTAAATTCAATTTAAACTTTAAAATCGAATATCTTACGCATACTGTATCAGATTTCGATGAATTTGGTAGCGCCGGAATCGCAGCGACGCGTACTACGCAATGGTGTAGTTCTGGATTCATTCTAAGCAAGTAAAAATTTGAGTTAAATCGAACGTCGTTCGGTTTAATTTAAATTTCGAACGCTCGCCGAAACTCAAGGTGAGTTATTCTCACTCACATCTGGATGCTAGACAATTTAAATAGTCAATATTTGAATATCTGTGTGATTGGTTGAATATAATTATTGTTATCAGTCTGGATTGATATTTATATACGTGATGTGCTAACATCTGTGATGCAGGGGAAAAAAACAGGTTGGAGGGATCCACCTGGATTTCTCACGATGTAGTAATTATTTTTATAATTGACGATGATGTCTGTTTATTTGTTGTGATTGATAAATTTGAAATTAAATTGTACTGTGATATTGTTGGATAAATTATAAACTCAGAATTTTAATTATAAGTAGAATAAATTGGGTTTTAAAAGAAATAAAGGTAATTGATAAATAAGAATTTAAAAGAATAAAATTTGGAATCTGGTTTGGATTGGAAAGAAATTTGTAAAATTTGGAATTATAAATGAAGAGGACATTTTATCCATTGATAACTGTGGAAGTATAAATTTCTGGAAATTAAAATATGTTTCCAACGAAGCTTCCAAATATAATTGAACATTTTAAATGTATTTAAAATATTTTGAAATACAATTTTACACTATTGGAATTTTATTTAAGTAATTTGTAAGTATGATTTTCATTGAAGAAATCTCCAAATGTTTTATTTAAAAATGTCTTAAAACTATACTTTAACAAATTGAAATTCCGGAAATGAAAAAGTGTTTAAAACTTCAAAGGGAGTTTATTTGTAAGCTTGGAAATAAATTTACAATAACTAACGTAAATTTGAGTTGGAATAGATCGGGCGGGATCTATATGAAAGATTCTTTAGGATGTTTGAATGGAAATGTTTCCCTGGGAAAAACCGAGTTCGTGAGTAAAATCAGGTTTTGAAGGTTAAGTTAAATTTGTTTTAATGAAGTATTTTTAAGAAATTCTCCTTTAAAAGATAAGTAATAAATTTAGCTATAGTATAATTATTTAAGAATATTTCTGGTAATTATATTTTATAAACAGATTTATTTTAAAGATAGATGATTTAAGTTATTTGAAAACTAGTATTTATCCTTTAAAACCAATACTTTTAAATTTATCTGACAAAACCCTTATTAATGAATAGTTTTACTTTAAATATTTGAAATTATATTTTGTGCACATAACTAGACGTAAATTTATATATTTTAAAGTATATTTCAGTATAAAATGTTTTAACTGTTTTAAATCTAAATGTTTTTGAACCTGGTCATTTTCAATGGGAATAAAGGGTAAAAGATTTACCTTGTAAAGGGAGAACTTTGGGAAATTGTTTTCAAATGAGTTTTGGAAATTTGGAAATATATCCTATAAGGATATTTGAGGCAAATAAATAATGTGGAAAATTATTTATTGTGTGATGGATGTTTGTGAATATAAATTGATAGTTAAATCACCGACTGTCAATATTGGACAAATGCGTTGATCGTTTCGAAGAGACCGGGATCGAGATTTATTTCTCGAAAACCACTTCGATCCGGTTTGTACGTTTCGTGGAAAAACATGTTCGGAGTCGGAGATGGAGCGGTGAAGTGCAAGGGCTAGTCGCTACTAATCCTGAGGATATTTTCAAAATGGATGTAGTATGAGTAGTGACTTCGGTTCCGTTCGAACTCGGGGCGGACTTGTATGGACGAATGCTTTAGGAATATCGTCAGGTGGGCGATGGGCATTCTAAGTGAAACGTTCTAAAAGGTAACGCTTAGCCTCAAGCCTCATCAAATGGGAATGACTGAAAATCATGGGTTATGCAGCAAGGCTAGGTGGGTAGCACCCAAGCAGGGTGAGGTCATCTCTTTCTAGATGTCCCTTTTTATTTCGGCTTAGTGGGTGGTTGCTGATCCCAACCGTGGGGTGATCTCACTCGGTATTATCCAGTAAGGGGTAGTCTGGGTCTTGTGTTGCAGGGGAGCGGGCGTACTCCTCGGTACGGTGATCTAGGCCCCGTACTGTGACAGGTGGTACCCCAGTGCCTAGTCATTAGTTGGAAATCCATTCTCCCTACGAGCCTTGTACGAGTTTTGTTTGTATTACCCACTTTGTGGCTAGTAGCTGGAATTTAATGAATGTAACAATTTCGGCTATTTTATAAGTATTAATATATAGACCCTATTATAATATCAGAGGATTTCTATAAAAGTTGTTTAGCTATCATAAGGTAAAAACCTGACATGTTTATTTGTCGCGTGGTCTTACGAGATGCCTTTGTTTTCAAAGGATTTTTGAAACTTTAATAATCAATTGAGTGTGATTTTCTCACGCTGGTATTCCAGACTGACTCGGGTGTTATTTAACTGTAATGCTCGGGTCAGACCGAGTATTATAGGATACAGGATATGATGCTGTGGAGCTCAGGAGACGAGCTGGATGACGACACTTACTTCCGTACTTGTTTATATATATATATATATATATTTCGCTGTGTTGAGTAGTTGTGTATGCTGTTGTATGATATTGATGTTGAGCTGTGGTTGATGTACTCCGATGATGTAATGTATAAACAGAAATATTTGATTTTGAGTAAAGACCATTTATTATTTATTATATTTTATTCCGCTGCGATGGTTAGATTCTCATGTTGTTTCTTATTTTCTTCTTCTACCTCTTCTTCTTTAACCTAAATGGTTCGTACTTCTGTGCAACTTGAGTTGATTGTTGTAAAAGAGTGTTGACTCAATGGGTACGGATTTACGGACTGTCACACTTGGTATCAGAGCTTAGGTTGGCGACAACCTAGGTTTTGTTGGGGGAAATTACTCATTAAACAGAGAAATAGTGCTCTATAATGAGTTGAGTGTATTAATAGATATGAGGGCGTACTTTTTAGTGGATATAAAATTGTTTTTATACTGTGTTGACTTATCAGTTGAGTGTTTATAAATTCTGGCCGGTGCGGGAAGTACAACCGTATCGATAGGGGTTTCTAAACTCTTAAACAAGATAAACCGACATAGTGTTGTTTTAAAAGGGGGTAAACGAAATAATTTTACCCAAAATTATATTTTGATATAAAAGAAATAATTTTCTAGAAATATAATATATTTGATTGTTTGGATGTGGATATCCTAATTAAATAAGAATCTAACATTTAATTTAAATTAGAAATGGTGGTAATCAAATAAATTCTATAAGTATAAATTATACAAAAGAAGGATAACTAAATTAAAATTAAACCAGAATTTAGATCCTGGAAGTTTCCTAAAGGATTTTTAATGGAATGGAAAACAAAAGTTTGGGGATTTGAAAATACTGGAAAAGTTTGAAGTGTTTGCTAAGGTGTTTGAATACAATGATGGAATATTATTGTTTGCACAAAAAATGGGCAAACACCTCCAAGTCGTATTATTTAGTTGATTTTATATGGTTTTCAATGATTTGGGTGACTTATGCAAATATGTAAAAAGCAGGGACTGAACTGTAAAAGACACACAGATTTATAGTGGTTCGGCCAGAACGTGCCTACGTCCACTTTATATGTTATTATCCTTTTTTCTTTCCGATTACAAGTACAAAGCTTTGCATACAAGTATATGAAAGTTGTTTGAAAGTTCCTTCCGTGCTTGAGCTCTCAAACTTGTCTGCCATTGTTGTACCCCCGCCCCTCTATTTATAGAGTGAGGTTGGGGGCAGGCGTCCTGGATGTATATAGCTGCTGGTGGGCCTGGACTGGAGCAATCTGGCCTGGTAGCGTTGGTTCGGCAATGCCTCAATGGAGAGTTGATTCGGTCCGGCGATACGTTGGTCTGGCGTCATGTTGGTCCGGTGGGAGCCCTCTTGCTCTTGGTTCGGTGGTACTGGCAGTGAGGTGGTTCGGTGGTAGGAGTGTGGATGTGGGTTCTGGTCCGGCTATGCAGGGTGTGGTGTTGGACCGGTGGAGTTTGGACCAGCGATGGATGGTTCGGTAGTGATAGGAAGGGGATGGTTCGGTAGTCACCTGGTTCGGTGGCATGTGGTTCGGTGGAGCATGGAAGTGGAGTTTGGTTCGGCATGTAGGGGAGATGAGTTGGTTCGGCACTGATGTGGTTTTGGACCGGTGTTGTTTTGGTTCGGCGGATAGGTGGTTCGGTGGTTGCCTGTGTACCGGATGAGCTTGGATACCGAATGGAGTGGGCAAACCTAGATGGAACTGATGCTTCTTGGGCTCGTGATCTCCTGGGTGAGAATTCACCCAACATTTGCCCCCCAAAGTGGGGCATATGCATGTATATGTCGCGCTTTGTTTTAGATTATTCAGCCTAGGCACTTTCATTCGGCCCCAAGTGTCGAATCTGTTGGTCCGGTCGTATCTGTGTTCGCCTATAAGTAGGGGAGTTAGGCCTCCGTTATCTCCTACCGAGCTCGATTGCCGAATCATATCTTTCATAGCCGAATCATCCTTATTGCCGAATCACTTCAGGTCGCCGAATCAGGTAACAAGCCTTCTCTCGCCGAATGACTTACGTTGAGAATGCCGAATGGGGTTTCACTTTTTATTGCCGAATGAGCTTGGGGGTTGGAGTGCCGAATGGACTCTTGCTTTGTTTTACCGAATGAACTTCTATATTTAAATCTTGAGTGATATCTTAGATTTACATACGCTTGCTCGCTTTATACACTTGCTTGCTTATATTTCCATACTTCTAGTTCTAACAACATGTCTTTCGCTTTTGTGTTTTCAGATAAATGTCTCAAAGAGTGGAAACCCGATCAGAAAAGAAGAGATCTACTGACAAAAGAGAGCCCCATGTTGTGCCCCCAGCCCAGCCAGGACCGGGACGACAGGGACCCAACCCGAGATCGTTAGTGGATGAATATGGTCCTCAGGGGCTCTTGAACTCTCCTCCTGACCGCTTTCCTAGCTCCCTCATAGAGGAGCAGCTTGATGTTATATCTCGTTCTTTCGGGATTGATGGAGCGCTCATGGTGCTGTAGAATATGTATTTCCAGACTTGGAGGCAGGGCAACTAATCCTGGATGGATGATTATCCCCGGGTCATGGCTAGGACATATCTTAGGGCTCTGGAGGAGGCCAAGGCTGATGCGGACAAGGAGGGTGGCGTGGCCTTCAGAATGGATGTGGTCACGGCCCAATTCACCAAGAAGGAGAAAGTGGCGGCGAAGGAGGGCATGCGGCTGCTTGCTGCTGAAGGGGTTAGCGTGCAGCTGGACGATGATGGTCAAGGAGCGGGCGCTGGTAAGCCTTCTCTTTTTAGCTTTTTATGGCTCGATCATTCATTGTTTATCTGATGGATTCTTCTCCTGAATTGGACAGGTGGGACCTCTGGTCAACATGCTGGGAGTTCCGATCCTGCAGCCAAGTAGATTCGGAGAGCTGGTAGAATGAGGGTGGAGCACTGATGCAGCTGGTTATTTTATTTGGTCTGCTTGACATTCCTGTATATGCTAGTTCAAAATATTAAAGTACTTTCGAGCTGTAATTATGTCATTGAACGACTTTATGTAAGTTTATAACACAAGCTGATTCTGCTATATTTTGAATGCTGTTATTATTTTGATGTGCTGCATAAGAAGTATAACTATGCACATGCCTGTGATTTAGTTGTGTTTGATGCTAAGCTCTTGCTTGAAATATAATTTCATGTTTGGCAATGTTAGTGTGATGTATGAATAAGTTATAGTTACATGTTTATGTACAAGAGAAGAGAGTACCGCCCTTCATGTTTTAGTTGTAGGGGGTAGCTTTGAGCGTCATGTGTAACTGATCATGGATACAGCTGAGTGCCTTGTTATCCAGTTTGCGGGCTCCGATTCTTATGTGCGAATGTCTCCTAGTTGGTGTCCTGTACTTTAGGGACCGTTACACAGGATAGGAGAAAAGTATTTAAATGGAATGGAAATATAGGAAAAGTAAAACTTCCAGTCACGGAAGGCCGCCGATGTGCTTAAGTTCGTGGCAAACGGGTTTTGTAGTCACTTTCCCTAGCTGTGGGTCTTGGAGACATTTGTCACCCATCTTACGCCTCTGCGGGGAGTTTTCTTTTTTACCACAGCCGCACTTAAGACACATCGGAGCCAATCGCGTACAGTAACTACCCGGGCCATTATGGCCCGTAATCGTGGGTATTATTCGATTTACTGTGGCCGGCTAGCGTGGGGGCCGATCGTCAACTGTGAACTGCCCCTTGCTGGCCACACCTTATGTTGGGGCTTATGGTTGGTTCACAGTTGCCGGCGAGCCGAATCGCTGTAATGAGCTGCCATGGCATAATCGGTCTTCTCGGTGGCTTATACTCGGCTTATTACAGTCGGCTTTAAGGGCCGAGGCAAACAATGAGTTAACTCGCGGTAGAGGGATACCGGAGCAAAGTGTCTCATTGGCGAGGGCATAGGATCGTAGCGTACCTGTTAGATTTTGTCCAGGTGGAGTTGTGCTGTGAAGCTCTAAATGGAAATGTTATTTGCAAAGGATTTTGTTCAACAGAAAAGGATAAAACTTAACAAGTAGCCAAGATACAAAGGAACAAGTTAACAAGAGCCAAGTTTTTTAAAGTGGTTCGGCACGAAAATGCCTACGTCCACTGATTCTCTTTGTTAATTCACTTCATATGGGCAGTACAAGTTAAGAAAAGTATCGACGGAGGTGTCGGATGTTCCATGCCCTCTGGAACACCTCTCTGTCCACTGTTGACAAAATATAAGCTTCGTTGTGGAGATCTTTATGAATTACATATGGTCCGTCCCAGATGGGGTCTAGTGCCCCGGGGCGCGGAAAGATACGCTTGAGGACAAGATCTCCTTCTTGTAAGCTGCGATTTTTGACTTTGGAGTTGTATAGTGCTGCCACTTTTTGCTTGTGCGCTGCCGCTTTGAGTGCTGCATCATTTCCTCTCTCCTCAATTAGATCCAAAGACATGAGGAGGAGTTCTTCGTTCTCTTCCGGGTTGTAGTGGATCCTACGGTGAGAGGGCACTACAGTTTCAACTGGGAGCATGGCCTCCGATCCGTATGCCAAAGAGAAGGGAGTATGCCCTGTTGATGTTCTGTAAGATGTGCGATAGGCCCAAAGTGCCGTAGGAAGTTCGTCCACCCAAGCGCCTTTTGACTTTTTAAGTTTCTTCTTGATCAGGGTTTTGAGAATTTTGTTGACAGCTTCGACTTGTCCGTTTGCCTAAGGATAAGCTACTGATGAGAAGCTTTTGTGAATTCCATGCTCTTGGCACCAATCGGCGAATTCTTCGCTGTCAAATTGAAGTCCGTTGTCTGATATGATCTTGAGTGGGACTCCGTACCTGCACAGAATATTTTTGATCAAGAAGTTGATAACTTTTGCTGAAGATATTTTAATTAAGGGTTTCGCTTCCACCCATTTGGTGAAATAATCGACTGCCACTATAGCATATTTGGCTCCGCCTCGGCCCGTTGGTAGTTCGCCAATCAAGTCAATTCCCCATACAGCAAAGGGCCAACGGCTGGTCATTTGTGTAATCTCATTTGTGGGCAGTCGAGGAATCTTGGCAAATTTCTAACATCTGTCACATCTCTTGACGAAGTCTAAGGCATCTTTGTTTAAGGTGGGCCAGTAATATCCATATCGGAGTATCTTTTTTGCCAGAGTCTGCCCTCCAGTGTGATCTCCGCAACTTCCTTGATGGATGTTGAATAAGATTTCCTTGGCTTCCCTTCCAGCGACGCATCTTAATAAGGGGCTAAAGAAGCCACGCCGATAGAGGATGCCTTCTTGCATGGTGAAGCGGGAAGCTTTCCTCAAGATTTTCTTGACTTCGTCACGCCTGTCGGGTAGTGTGCCATCTTGCAAATACTTCCGGATAGGAGTCATCCAAGTTTCTTCTTCGATCGCAGTTATCAGATTCACTTGTTCGAAACTTGGGGCTAGATGTCTTGAGATGGTTGATGCTCCGAAAATGGTGATGTTCTTCATACTAGCGTGCTTTGCTAGTTCGTCGGCCTCTTGGTTCTCTTCTCGAGGAATGTGTTTGATTAGATAGTGGTCCAATTGATCGAGCAGCAGCTTGGTCTTCTTTAGATATGCTGTGAGTCGTTCCCCTCGGGTTTGGAACTCTCCTAGTACTTGGTTTACGATAAGTTAAGAAACACTATGAAGACACAAAGAATTGACTCCAATTTCTAAGGCAAGTTCCAATCTTGCTATTACTGCCTCATACTCGGCATCGTTGTTGGTGGCAGCGAATTCCAACCTTAAGGCATAGTACAGCTTCCTTCCCCCGGGGGTGATTATCACAATACCTGCCCCCGAGCCCTATTCGTTCGATGCTCCATCTACAAAGAGGTTCCACTTGATATCTTTTGCTATTTCAGACTGATCCTTGCCTTCGTTGTTAGTAATTTCGGCAAGGAAATCGGCCATGGCTTGTCCCTTGGTGGCGGTGCGAGGATGGTAGGTGATATCATATTGACTTAGTTCAATGCACCATTTGAGGAGTCGTCCAGAAGTGTCGGGACGATGGAGCACCTGTCTTAGCGGTTGATCGGTTAGAACTCTGATGGAGTGAGACTGGAAGTAGTGTCGCAGTTTTCGTGACGTGATTAGTAAACAATAGGCTAATTTCTCAAGTTTAGGGTATCTTGCTTCTGCCCCTGTAAACCTCTTGCTTACAAAGTATACCGGACGTTGCGTGCGGTCATCTTCTCTTACCAAGGCGGCGTTTAAAGCATGAGATGATACGGCGAGGTATAGGTATAGCACTTCGCCTTCATTTGGAGTTGAGAGTACTGGTGGTCTCTGAAGGTGTTCGATTAGGTTAAGGAAGGCTATTAAGCATTCATCAATCCACTCGAACTTTCCTTTGTCTTTCTTGAGAGCTTCGAAGAAAGGGACGCACTTGTCAGTTGCTTTAGAGATGAATCTGCTTAGGGCGGCCACCGTCCCGTTTAGGCTCTGCATTTCTTTTCGAGTGGAAGGTATCCTTATTTCTTTCAGAGCTCAGACTTGTTCAGGGTTTGCTTCAATTCCTCTCGCATGGACGATGAATCCTAAGAACTTTCCCGATGATACTCCGAAGGAGCACTTTAGAGGATTCAGCTTCATTCCATATTGGCGGAGTACCTGAAACATCTCGCCCAAGTGGCTCACATGATCGTCGGCTTTCCTTGATTTTACTAGCATGTCGTCTACATATACTTCCATAGTCCGTCCTATTAATTCTGTGAACATTTTGTTGACGAGGTGCTGATAAGTAGCTCCGGCGTTTTTGAGTCCAAAAGGCATGACTTTGTAACAGTATAATCCTCGGTCAGTGATGAAGCTAGTGTGGTCTTGATCGGGAGCGTGCATGGGAATTTGGTTATATCCGAAGTATGCGTCCATGAAAGATAAGAGTTCATGCCCGGCTGTGCTGTCCACAAGTTGGTCGATTCAGGGGAGTGGGAAGCAATCTTTCGGGCAAGCGTCATTTAGGTTGGAGAAGTCAATACACGTTCGCCACTTTCCATTGGTTTTCTTTACTAGTACCGGGTTAGCGATCCACTCTGGGTAGATGGCTTCTCGTATGAAGTCATTAGCAAGTAGGTTCTTTACTTCTTCATCGAGGGCCGCTGATCATTCTGCCCCCATACTTCTCTTTTTCTGCTTTATTGGCACCTTGGTCGGATCGATGTTTAGTACATGACATGCTATGTTTGGGGAAATTCCAGTCATGTCAGCGTGCGTCCATGCAAATACATCCAAGTTGTGTCGGAGAAAATCGATGAGTTGATCCTTCAATTCTGTTTTTAGTTGAGATCCGATTTTCAATAGTCTACTTGAGTCATGTTTGTCTACAGATACGAATTCCATAGCCTCTGCAGGCTCGGCGGTGGCCTCCTCCTCTCTGTCTCTGGGGTCTAGTTCATTGAAAGGATCACTAGTATATCAAAGAGGAGGGGCTTTCTTTAGTTGCTATGCTTCCAAGCTTTTCATGCAGAGAGTAGTCTCTGCATCTTTCCCTTTATCCCTTCTGCGGTTATTGCGAAGTTCAGTTACATAGCAGTCTCGAGCAGCGTTTTGATCTCCTTCTACTTCCCTTATTCCATTGTCTATTGGGAATTTCATCTTCAGGCACCACGGGGCTAGGACAATTTGGAAGTCAGACAAGGCTGGTCTTCCCAAGAAGGCGTTGTAGGCCGAGTGGTTCTCTATCAGCACAAATGTTTGTTTTCGCACAACGGAGCGGGGATGACTTCCTATTTCGACGAAGAGGTCAAGTTGCCCGAGGGGCATCTTCGTATCTCCAGTGAAACCATGTAGTGGTTTGTTGCAGGGAGACATATCCTTCATTGACAGCTTCATTTTGTCGAAGGCATGCTTGAATAGGATATTTACTGAACTTCCAGTGTCAACTAGAATTCGGAAAACTTTGGCTGGACCGAACCAGGCAGAGATGACCATAGGGTCCATGTGTAGGTACTGTCTTCCCTCTAGATCACGCCTACTGAATGTGATGTCGTCATTCTCTTTCCGTTTCGGGTGGCGTTCTTCCATAATAGAGTTAACGTAGCCTTCAACGTTTCTAAGTGACTTGCCATATTTTTCCATCTCCGCCCAGCTTCTGTCGGCGATGTGTGGTCCTCCTGATATGGTATGGACCACTATTTTCTCTTGGCTGGAACCGCTGGTGTTGCGGTTTCCTCCGCCTGTTTCTGGGTGGAGCTGCCCTGGGTTTTCCTTGGCGGGAGCTGGAGTCCTGTCCTGGCCCTTTACATAGCGTTCCAGCCTCTTTCTCCTGATGTGTTCTTCAATTAGGTCTCGGAGATGGCGGCATTCATTGGTATCGTGCCCATGAGACTCGTGGAAACGGCAGAATTTTTCGGACTAGATTGCGCGATCTGACTCTTTCTTGTACGGGGGCGCTTGTATGTAAGTTCGTCCTGGGTGGCCAGGAAGATGTTCTCGACTGTTTCATTCAAGGGAGTGTAAGCGTCAAATCTCGGTCCTGGTCGGTACAAGCGCTTTTCTCCCTTCTTGCCCCCTGCATTGTCTCTGGAGTCGTTTCTCCGAATGTCCTTCACTGCGGCGGGGGCGTTTCCATGAGCCGTCTTAGCCTGTGGTCCTGTCTGCCTTTCAGTGGCAGCCTCTTCGAGTCTCATGTACTTCCCAGCTTCATGGAAGAAATCGGGAAAGGTAGCTGGTTTTTCTTTAGTTAGTCTTCTAGCAAACTTGGTATCCGGATGCAGACCACTACAGAGGGCCATCAGAACAAGTTTCTCATCGGTATCTTGAACTGCTGCTGCTGCGGCATTGAACCGGGTTAGGTATTGTTGCAGTGTCTCTCCGGGTTTCTGTTTGACCGTAGATAGGGAGTAAGCATCCTGGGTTGTTCCACATGAATGCGGAACTGGCTGATAAACTTCTCCTTCAACATTTCCCATGAACTGATGATCCTTGGGGTAGATGGCAGAACCAGGAGGTAGCTAGATCTGCTAAAAATAGTGGAAAGCATTTGCATAATACTCCTCCCGTTGCCCCGCTCATGAGCATATGTTGTGTGTATCTTTGCAGGTGTACAACGGGGTCAGAGGTTCCCTTGTATGGTTCCATTGTCGGCATTTTCCACTCTCGGGGGGTGATGGCAATTTCAATATCGCGGGTGAAAGGGCTGGTTACCCTAGTACCTATCCCACGATCTCTTTGGTCCCGTTGGACGCATTCCCTGAATAATCGTGCCATTCTTTCATCAGAATTTTGAGCTGACAAAAAAGAGCTTGGTTCTTCCCTGTGGGATCGATCTCGTCCAGATGACCTGTAGGGATGGTATAGTCTATCACTTCTGACGTTATCCAATGGCTGTCTTTGGTTGTTCGGATGCATGCTAGGACCAGCTACAGTTGGCCCCTGCCTTGATCTTCCCCTGTGGGGTTCTGTTTCGAGCATTTCCATGGGGTCAACTTCGGGCTGGGTTCTAGCTCGGCTCCGTTCAGCAGGGTTTCTATGATTAGGTGGCATGACTGGCTCAGCTACATCCGACCCTCGCCTGGTGCCTCCCCCATTGGGTTCGGTTCCAAGCGCTTCCTCGAGTCGGAGTTCAGGCTGAGTCCGGGCGCGGCCCCTATCATTGTTGTTCCTGTTGATAGCTTCTCCGAAGAGGGAAGACCTTTGTCGCCCCCCAGATCCTCCGGATTGGGATTCACCCCATGATTCAGTGTTGCGGTTGGATTCTTCAGCATCCCTTAAGCGTGACATGAGTTGGTCCACCAAGGCTTCTTGTTGGGATGTGAAGCGGTTAGTTACTTCAGCCACAACCCTGTCCAGATCTGCCCTAGTAATTGGTTGTTCCATGGCGGGGGCTGTCGGATTTGCCTGATTTTCATCTGGTACTGCTGTCAAAACGGGATGATTCTCTTGATTCGGGGCTACTGGATCTGGGATACTGCTAGTTGCGATGTTCTTTCCTTTGTTGACATCTCTCCTCTGCCTGGAAGTCATGTTGTCGGAGCAAGGAGCGACGCTGTTAGGAAGAAGGTTGAGTAGGAGAAGCTGTAGCTTCTAGCTTGAGTTCAGTTTCTCAGTGAAAGCACCAAAAATGTTTGCACAAAAAATGGGCAAACACCTCCAAGTCGTATTATTTAGTTGATTTTATATGGTTTTCAATGATTTGGGTGACTTATGCAAATATGTAAAAAGCAGGGACTGAACTGTAAAAGACACACAGATTTATAGTGGTTCGGCCAGAACGTGCCTACGTCCACTTTATATGTTATTATCCTTTTTTCTTTCCGATTACAAGTACAAAGCTTTGCATACAAGTATATGAAAGTTGTTTGAAAGTTCCTTCCGTGCTTGAGCTCTCAAACTTGTCTGCCATTGTTGTACCCATGTCCCTCTATTTATAGACTGAGGCTGGGGGCAGGGGTCCTGAATGTATATAGCTGCTGGTGGGCCTGGACAGGAGCAATCTGGCCTGGTAGCGTTGGTTCGGCAGTGCCTCAATGGAGAGTTGATTCGGTCCGGCGATACGTTGGTCCGGCGTCATGTTGGTCCGGTGGTAGCCCTCTTGCTCTTGGTTCGGTGGTACTGGCAGTGAGGTGGTTCGGTGGTAGGAGTGTGGATGTGGGTTCTGGTCCGGCTATGCAGGGTGTGGTGTTGGACCGGTGGAGTTTGGACCGGCGATGGATGGTTCAGTAGTGATAGGAAGGGGATGGTTCGGTAGTCACCTGGTTCGGTGGCATGTGGTTCGGTGGAGCATGGAAGTGGAGTTTAGTTCAGCATGTAGGGGAGACGAGCTGGTTCGGCACTGATGTGGTTTTGGACCGGTGTTGTTTTGGTTCGGCGGATAGGTGGTTCGGTGGTTGCATGTGTACCGGATGAGCTTGGATACCGAATGGAATGGGCAAACCCAAATGGAACTGATGCTTCTTGGGCTCGAGATCTCCTGGGTGAGAATTCACCCAACAATTATTTTGGAAAATATGTTTGAATGGAAAACTATTTTGAAATGAATTGGGAAAGTAAGAAAGCACTGAACTCACTCCAGTCGCTGGAAAATAATCCTGATGATGCTGGCCACATCATTAGAATTCATTTTCGAGTTTCTAAAGTGATGGATTGCTACCAAAGTGATTGGTTATGATATTGTTTGGGACTTGTTGGGTACAACAAGTGTTTTGGAAAATTCAAAATGGGGAAATTGTTTTGGGTACAACCAAGTTGTTTTGGAAATCTGGAGATTTGATTGATATACCAAATAGATATATATTTGATATATTTCAAAATGGTTTTGGAATAAAACCGGGTAATTGAATTCTGGTAAATTCTATTTAAATATTGTGTAAAGTTAAAATGAATCAACTATTGGACTTATTTGGTGAAGTTGATATTAATAAGAAGGAAATGAAATTTTTAATCTTGGGATCAAAATTTAATTTGAGTGGATGGAAGTGAATGAAGTATAATAGAGTGTAAGAATAAGAATTTAATTTAATAATTGAAATGGAATAAGAATGCTTGGATTGTGAACCATGCAGAATTGAATAAAATTAATATAAATCTAAACTGGAATTAATTTTAATGGTTATGAGCTTAAGTGGTGATTATTTTTGCTTGAATGACATGATTATTTGCATGTATTCAGAATTGAGTTGTTTAAACAACAACTGAATTGGTTTTGAATTAATTGGAATGGATTGAAATGTTATTAAGTGATTTTGCATATAAAATGGAAATGGATTTAAATAGGAAATCTAAACTCTTGAATGGAAATGAAATTGAAGTTCATTAATGGAAATAGTTGAATGGTATGGTGAATTCATACTTAATCTCAAACGAAATGTGAATTGGAGTAAGATGAAGAAGATAAAATATAAAGGATGTGAATGAACTTAAATCAATAAATAAATTTTGAACTTGTATATGGAGGATCAAGATTGGATTGAATTGGAATTATGGATTGAATTGGATTTAACTTCGATCAAATAGAATTGAGTTGAAATTGGAATGAATTAAAGTCAAATTTCAGTTATGTTACAATTAATTTTGAATAGAATTAAATTCTTATTTAAAATAGTGAAAGAAATAACATGAATTTAAATTGGCTAAATAAATTTAAATGGAATCATATTGAATAATTAAATCCTCACTCAACTAAATTCAAAGGAATTATTGAGAATGAATTTAGCGTAAGCTAAATTAAATAAAAAGAAGCTTGAAGGTGAATTTAGCATAAACTAAATTAAATGGAATTTAGTTTTGGCAATATAAAGCTGGGAGTGTAAATGAATAATGGAGTTAGATTATAATAGTGGTGGGTTGAATTGTAAATAAATTCAAATGAGTGAAATAATTTAAAGTGGACTCTTTGCTAACAAAATAAATCTAAAATGGATTGAATAAATAGCTTAATATTAAAATTGGAATAATTGTAAAATTGAAATTGAACTAACTTAAGCATATTGGAAATTGATTTGTGGTAAGCTTCATAAGAGGGCTTAAAATAAACTTGTTTAGATAATAAATTGTAATGCAAGTGAGAGGATTTTAATTACAATTTGTGAGATAATATGAATGTAGGAGTTATAATTAATCCAAAATGGAATGATTAATATAAACTTAAGTTGGATAATGAATTTGAAAAGAGAGAATCGGGATTTGAAAAAAAAAATTAATGAAGCAAAGTTTGTTTGGTTTGTGGATAATTGCAATGAAATAAAATTGATATAGATTTAGATGGAATTAATTGGAACTTTGTATAAGTTTATGTAATTGTTGTTTGTATAAATAACATGAGGATTTGCTTAAGAAATTAGTTGTTGTCATAAACGAAGCTAATGAATTGAAGATGCAAACGAAGTTAGCTTTTGAATCAAGTGAAATAAATTAAGTCAAGTTAAATGGAATTAAATTTAATGCAAGAAAGAATTGAGGTATATTGGAATTGAAATCATTTAGGAATTGTGAAGTGGTTTTGAAAGAAATTGGTTTAGATAATCAAATTGAAATGCAAGTGAATGAATTTTAATTATTTATTGTGTGGAAGTAAGAATGTATGAGTTGTAAATAAAAATGAAATGATATTAATATAAATTCAAGTTGGGTAATGAACTTGAAGTGTAAGAATAAGGATTTGATTTAGGATTGCAATGAAATGAGGATATTTGAGCTATGAATCAATTACGAATGAAAAAATATTGGTACAGTTCAATTAGAATAAAAATTAACTGGTTATAAGCTTAAGAAAATGTTATTGTTTGAATAACCACAACTTGCATAGAAATTAGTTGTTAAACTTAAGTGAATGAATTAAAAGAAGTAAATGAAATTGATATTTGAATAATGGGAAATGGATTGGAATCTATTTAGAGGGTTTGTATGTAAATGCAGGTTAATTAAAAAGAAAAGCAAATGAATCA
Organism: Allium cepa; assembly: GCA_030765085.1. NCBI lineage: Eukaryota > Viridiplantae > Streptophyta > Magnoliopsida > Asparagales > Amaryllidaceae > Allium > Allium cepa. The sequence goes on along the minus strand of CM060937.1, from coordinate 887,700,776 downwards.
AAAGCTTATATTACTCTTAGTGAATGTGAGTCTAACATTTGCAACTCGGATGTAAGTCATTCGAATGGAATATAACGAAGTCTGAATTTGGAAAAGAAATGCAAATAAATCAAATTGGAAGTACATCAGATTGTGAATCAATTTGAATTTAAATTGAACTAAATTGAAAATAATGAAGCATATGTTCATAATATTGAAGTGAATATGAATTGGTGGTAATAAATATGAATTGTATATAGTGAACTTGAATATAAATCGTTCAAGTGAAACAAAATGAAGTTTGGATTTGAATAAGAAATTAAAAGGTGATTGAAATCTTTAAATTATTAATTGAATATGGTTAACATTGTTAAATTATGAAGTTGCTTGGTTAGGCTATGAAATGGATATGTTTGGCTTACATATATATTAGGAATGTTGTTAAAATGTTCATATCTTTGAAAACTGATGAGTTTGTTGAGTAAGTACAGGTACGAAGGGCGTTCGATAGAGTTGGAGCGTATATATGCTAAACTATTAGCCGCTTGCTTTTAAAATTTGCTAAAAAGGTACGCCTACGCTAATATAATTGGGAAATGGCATATATATTGTGATATATTTTGGTTTCCGACCTTGTGGGTCGATGTATATATATTTATCTGTATCATGATATCGCGAAAGCTCCTCCGTACAGGGGAGACTCTGCCAAAAAATTTCAGAAATTTTGGGAGTTAGAAAATTTTGGAAATTTGGAAATTTGTAATCAACTTGGAAAGTTGTTTTTAAGATAATTTTAAAACAAAAGCTTTTGAGTAAATGAAGCAAATGAGTTTGGGTTTGAGCTTAAAGGTTTTTAGGAAGAGCATATAAGCTTTTAACTAAGCAAATTGGGTAAGTAAATGAGTTTGAGAGTATGTTCTACCTTAGCAAATTTCGGGGACGAAATTTTTATAAAGGGGAAGGAATGTAAAATCCCGGAATTTTGGACATTGAATTTTAAACATTTAATTCATTTTAAATATTCAATGTAGATTTTGAATTAGTTTTAAAAAAAGAATTGGGTGGAATTAATAAATTACGTATAATTCCAAATATGGTGATCCAATTGGAATTTAAATAATAATAATTAAATATTGAATCGGGATAAATTGTGAATATGGAGGTAAATAGATATGGAAAAGAGTTCTAAAATTTATTTTAAGTCTATTTGGTCATTAAAAGTGTTGTTGGATTATTAGGTGGATTTAAAAGTTAATAAGTTATTATTGGGAAATTTATGTTAAATTAATAATGGATTTAATATTATAAAAATGCAAATAATCAGATTTTGGGTCCGAAATGAGTCAAAATAATTTTTAATGTGATCTACAAATTTTATATGATTTATTATTAACATAATAAAATTTTAAAGGTAAAATTTTAAGCGTTTTCGATTATTGCAGAAAATCGCTCGATTTAATAAACGAGTTAAAATAGCCTTCCGGGGCACAGTCTCGGAATTCAACGAAACCAGTTCCATTGGATCTGTAATAGTTAGGGATTTCAATTTTTGTAGCAATCGGAGTTGTCGTTTGACCCCGGCAGCTTAAAACGCTTAGAAGATACTTTAATCGATTTAAATTGAAATTGACCGTTTATTTCTGTAACTCGCACATATGACCAAATTAGCTTCTGGAACACGTTCCATTGTGTTCGGAATGTGGGTAAAACGCTAGGAACGCCTGTCGGCACGCGTCATTTGGAGATCGTGTGAAAAAGTTGCTTTTAAGTGAATTAAATATTAATCTAATCGGTTATACGTATATATATACGCACATAGTTAAACCCTAACCCTATTTCTTCAGGCCGCCGTTCATATTATTTCAATGGCCGAAACTTCTTTTCGTTCTCCTACATTTTTCTCTCAATCTACCAAGTTTTTGCAAAAATTTCCAACTAGCAAATTATAGAGCTCTTCGAGCTCGTCAAATCCAACGGTGGATCTTGAGCATCGCCGCCGTATGGAGCCAGAAAATGGGTCGAGGTCGCCGCCGTTAGTTCGCGTCTCCCACGAGCATGATGTAGCCGAGCTCGTTCGTGTTTTGGCCGAAGAGGGAGCAAGCCGTGGGCTTCACGGTGGAGTTGATCGATCACGTTCAAGTTGAGCGAGGAGGAAGCGGTTTGGAACCCTAAATCGCGACTTTGGGTTCGTTTAACCTGATGTTTACGCAAGGAAGATGAAGTTTTGTTTCGGCCATGATTTCTTCCTGTGTGATGCAGCCCGGATTGTAAGGTTAAAAATATATATATAAAAGAAATTTGTTTTAAATTCAATTTAAACTTTAAAATCGAATATCTTATGCATACTGTATCAGATTTCGATGAATTTGGTGGCGCCGGAATCGTAGCGACGCGTACTACGCAATGGTGCAGTTCTGGATTCATTCTAAGCAAGTAAAAATTTGAGTTAAATCGAACGTCGTTCGGTTTAATTTAAATTTCGAACGCTCGCCGAAACTCAAGGTGAGTTATTCTCACTCACATCTGGATGCTAGACAATTTAAATAGTCAATATTTAAAATCTGTGTTATTGGTTGAATATAATTATTGTTATCAGTCTGGATTGATATGTATATACGTGATGTGCTAACATCTGTGATGTAGGGAAAAAAAACAGGTTGGAGGGATCCAACTGGATTCCTCACGATGTAGTAATTATTTTTATAATTGATGATGATGTCTGTTTATATGTTGTGGTTGATAAATTTGAAATTAAATTGTACTGTGATATTGTTGGATAAATTATAAACTCAGAATTTTAATTATAAGTAGAATAAAATTGGGTTTTAAAAGAAATAAAGGTAATTGATAAATAAGAATTTAAAAGAATAAAATTTGGAATCTGGTTTGGATTGGAAAGAAATTTGTAAAATTTGGAATTATAAATGAAGAGGACATTTTATCCATTGATAACTGTAGAAGTATAAATTTCTGGAAATTAAAATATGTTTCCAACGAAGCGTCCAAATATAAATGAACAGTTTAAATGTATATAAAATATTTTGAAATACAATTTTACACTATTGGAATTTTATTTAAGTAATTTGTAAGTATGATTTTCATTGAAGAAATCTCCAGACGTTTTATTTAAAAATGTTTTAAAACTATACTTTAACAAATTGAAATTCCGAAAATGGAAAAAGTGTTTAAAACTTCAAAGGGAGTTTATTTGTAAGCTTGGAAATAAATTTACGATAACTAACGTAAATTTGAGTTGGAATAGATCGGGCGGGATCTATATGAAAGATTCTTTAGGATGTTTGAATGGAAATGTTTCCCTGGGAAAAACCGAGTTCGTGAATAAAATCAGGTTTTAAAGGTTAATTTAAAATTTGTTTTAAGGAAGTGTTTTTAAGAAATTCTTCTTTAAAAGATAAGTAATAAATTTAGCTATAGTATAATTATTTAAGAATATTTCTGGTAATTATATTTTATAAACAGATTTATTTAAAAGATAGATGATTTAAGTTATTTGAAAACTAGTATTTATCCTTTAAAACCAATACTTTTAAATTTAGCTGACAAAACCCTTATTAATGAATATTTTTACTTTAAATATTTGAAATTATATTTTGTGCACATAACTAGACGTAAATTTATATATTTTAAAGTATATTTCAGTATAAAATGTTTTAACTGTTTTAAATCTAAATGTTTTTGAAACTGGTCATTTTCCATGGGAATAAAGGGTAAAGGATTTACCTTGTAAAGGGAGAACTTTGGGAAATTGTTTTCAAATGAGTTTTGAAAATTTGGAAATATATCCTATAAGGATATTTGAGGCAAATAAATAATGTGGAAAATTATTTATTGTGTGATGGATGTTTGTGAATATAAATTGATAGTTAAATCACCGACTATCAATATTGGACAAATGCGTTGATTGTTTCGAAGAGATCGGGATCGAGATTTATTTCTCGAAAACCACTTCGATCCGGTTTGTACGTTTCGTGGAAAAACGTGTTCGGAGTCGAAGATGGAGCAGTGAAGTGCAAGGGCTAGTCGCTACTAATCCTGAGGATATTTTCAAAATGGATGTAGTATGAGTAGCGACTTCGGTTCCGTTCGAACCCGGGGCGGACTTGTATGGACGAATGCTTTCGGAACATCGTTAGGTGGGCGATGGGCATTCTAGGTGAAACGTTCTAAATGGTAACGCTTAGCCTCAAGCCTCATCAAATGGGAATGACTGAAAATCATGGGTTATGCAGCAAGGCTAGGTGGGTAGCACCCAAGCAGGGTGAGGTCATCTCTGTCTAGATGTCCCTTTTTATTTTGGCTTAGTGGGCGGTTGGTGATCCCAACCGCGGGGTGATCTCACTCGAGATTATCCAGTAAGGGGTAGTCCCGGTCTTATGTTGCAGGGGAGCGGGCGTACTCCTCGGTACGGTGATCTAGGCCCCGTACTGTGACAGGTGATACCCCAGTGCCTAGTCATTAGTTGGAAATCCATTCTCCCTACGAGCCTTGTACGAGTTTTGTTTGTATTACCCACTCTGTGGCTAGTAGCTGGAATTTAATGAATGTCATAATTTCGGCTATTTATAAGTATTTGTATATAGACCCTATTATAATTTCAGAGGATTTCTATAAAAGTTGTTTAGCTATCGTAAGGTAAAAACCCGACATGTTTATTTGTGGCGTGGTCTTACGAGATGCTTTTGTTTTCAAAGGATTTTTGAAACTTTAATAATCAATTGAGTGTGATTTTCTCACGCTGGTATTCCAGACTGACTCAGGTGTTATTTAACTGTAATGCTCGGGTCAAACCGAGTATTATAGGATACAGGATATGATGCTGTGGAGCTCAGGAGACGAGCTTGATGACGACACGTACTTCCGTACTTGTTTATATATATATTCCGCAGTGTTGAGTAGTCGTGTATGCTGTTGTATGATATTGATGTTGAGCTGTGGTTGATGTACTCTGATGATGTAATGTATAAACAGAAATATTTGATTTTGAGTAAAGATCATTTATTATTTATTATATTTTATTCCGCTGCGATGATTAGATTCTCATGTTGTTTCTTATTTTCTTCTTCTACCTCTTCTTCTTTAACCTAAATGGTTCGTATTTCTGTGCAACTTAAGTTGATTGTTGTAGAGTAGTGGTTATTCAAGGGATACGGATTTGCGGGCTGTCACAGGCCCAGATTGCAAAAGGTTTAAAAATTAAAATAAAAGTTGAATTAATTGTATTATAAATTGTGTAATGTTTAAAATAGCGTAACTTGTTCATACGAGGTCGAAAAATGACCAAACAAATTGTGTTGGGTTCGTATGGATAAACACTACACGATGGAGCTGGATTGGAGTTGATTTGAGCTAGTGAAAATTTTGGGTAAAATTAAACGCGCGTTTAATTTTATTCGAAATAAAACACTGAAACTGTTATTGAAAGCAAGGTGAGAACTTCTCACTCAATCGAAATCATTTCGATTTAAATTTTAAACAGTTAGATTTAAAATTTCTTGATTGTATGCTTGGATGTTAAATTGCTATCTATTGTATTGAAATAGACCCTATACGCCGTATATTAAGCGGATGTATTTATTAAACACATATACCGCGATATTCCACCTTGGAGTGGAATTGGTATTATATATGTACTTGGAGTTGATTTTCCCACATTATTTAGCGGATGAGACCCTATTTGCGCCGCATAATAGCAGATAATATTTTATATGAACCCATGTACCGCGATATCCCGGATTGAAACAGGATTGGTATTGTGCTAACATCTATGGATGCAGGGAAACAGGTTGGAGGGATCCAACTATATTCCTCAACAGTCTGGATTTATTTACAGATATTTGCGATATATTCTGTTATCATATTGATATATGATGTTTTGGATGCCATGATTGAGGTATTGGTGCTGTTACAGCATTGGGCCTATTTTTAGAGTTTTAAAAATGTTAAAGTAACGATTTCGAATTTAAAAGGATTTTCAGGTGATTTTTGAATTTATTATAAAAGCTTTATATATAAGATTTATAAACTTGGATTTTTATAAATCAAAGTGATAAAATTATAAACGTGTTAAAAATATATTTTATAGAATTTTGGAATTGATTCACTTTAAATAAATAAACGTTATAATTTTTATGTTATAAAAATTATGATTTTTGTGAAATATAACTGACATGTGATTTTCGAAACAAGTAGTTGATTAATTTGTAAAATGGTTTAAAATTGGTATTTTTGAATTATTATAAACGGTATATATAAAAGATTTATAAAATTGATATTTTATAAATTAAGATATTGGAATTATAAAACGAATTTTTATAAGTGTTAAAATGAAGTATAAATAGATTTCATAAGTGAATGAAATTTATAGATTTATAAATTGTGAAGCTATAAAATGAATAGATTTTGTAAAATAAAAGACTTATAAGTAATTGACTTATAAATTGGATTTTGGCATTTAAATGAGATATACATAGGATTGTTAATTAAGGAATTTTATAAGTCGAAGTTTTTATAAAATTTATATAGATGTGAATTTGTAAACGTTGTTTTATAAATTCAAAACCAATTAAATTTGATAAGTAAATATGAAAGCATATTAAAGGAGATATATCCATGATTTTGGACTGTGGATAATCCTTTAATTAAATGTGTAGAAGTGTTGAATTTGGTTAATGATTTATATTCACGATTTTGAACAGTGAATAATATATTTAAGAAATGTTTTAGGAAGTGATCTTTTAAATAGAATTAAAATGATTTGAAGTTGTTTTAAAACGTGTTAAGGATCGAAACCAGAGATTTCAACATTCATTGTTGAAATAGACGTTTTTGAGAAATAAGAAAATGGTGGACTATAACACTGTTGTTATAGCAAATGATTTTCGAAAGGAAATGTTTTATATAGTATTGGGATTTATATACTTATCTAAATTTCGAATCCCTATACTAGTGATTTTGGGTTGTCGTAACGATGTTTTACGCAACATTCGTTTTGAATCAAATGAATGTGTTTAAGAGAATGTTTTCCTTAAAGAATTAAATATATACTTAATCGTGTTTTAAGTATATCGAATATTTTCCAAATGTTGAAAATAAATAGATTTGTGAATTATTTATTATTAAATAAGTATGGAAATGTTTTCCAATATGAAGTGAAATGTTTTGAGATTATATCTTTTAAAGATAAATTGAAAGTGAATATTTATAATCGATTTGAGAATCGTATATTAATAGATATTTTGGAAATGTGAATTCACCATGGAATCTATAATGGAAAGGGAAAATTGTTTTAAAAATAAACATTGATTTATTTTTGAAGTGTGGAAATAAATTACGGATTTGGAACGTAAATTTGAAGTAAATCAGTAAGGATTTATTTAATTGGTTTAAATGAACCATTTTGAAATGAAAATGAATAAATATTTGGAAGTGTTTCCGCGTAAGGAAAATGATTTGAAATTTGTTTTCAAAAGTTGTAAAGGTGAAAAGTAATTTGAAATTTATTTACAAATGGTTGAAGTATGGAAAAGATATATCTTGTACAGATATTTTTGGAAAATAAATAATTTGGAAAATTATTTAGAATCTGGTGAAGTTATGTATATCTATTGATAGTTAAATAACCGACTATCAATATTTACCTTTAAATGGGTATCTGTTGTGATTTGCTTGAATTTGAATGAACACTTATTTTTATAAATAAGCGCTCGTTATTCGGTTTAGCCGGGAGAGGACCTTTGGGTCATAAATCCCATTTCGAATAGTGTTTCGTCGTAATGGATAGCATTTGAAGAACGGTGTTGAAGACCGGGTATTTGCGAGAATGATAGGATGACCTATTGATTGTCTCTGCATCGATAGCTACGGTATGAAGATTTCCTTTGTGATGGGAAGTTCGATCGGGATTGTGAATACCCGGATTGCAAGGGCTTCTTTGGAAATGCCTTCGGTTCTGTTCGAACCCAGAACAGACTTGTATAGATAGTATGTTTGACATTACAATTTGAGATATAAAGCAGATTTTTTTCAAATACATTTCTGTTGGTGGCGGAGAATTTATTCTCTTAGCTTAACACCCTTCTCTGAGACGTACGAGCTCAGAGGTTATGCAGTTGATGGTTATCAGTGGTATACTCCCAATTTGGTAATGTGGCATGCTGAGTGCTGCTGATCATTTGTTGATCAAAGCGTGGCTTTTGAGAAAAGCGTAGCTTTGTGGACGAGACTTCGTCGAACCTCACAACCCGGTTATGGTCGAAACAGGAATCATAGCAGCAAGGTTATTTGAGGATAGCGCCCTCTGAGGGTATTTCATTTCCTTCTGGATTATGAGTGGTATCACGGTATGGAGACCAGATATACTTACTTTGTGGTTGCTGCAAACTTATTATTTTGTGGTTGTTGGTTGAGAGGATCCTCGGATAAAGGTTGTTTACAACCGGGGGATGGCATACTCGTGTCAGTAGTTACCCAGCTAGAGGTAACCCGGCCTTGTCTAGCAGAGATCCAGTTAGGATCTGGGGACGTCCTTCCAGAGGCATTCCATATTACTTGGGAAGCTCCTTTGCCCGACCATTTGTTGAAAATCCAAACAAAACTATACGAGCCCTGTACTGTTTTAGTTGTATAATCTGCCATGGAATGTGGCGGTAACCTGCTATTGAACATGGTAGCTATAGTAGGCATACGATAATGGTCGTATGTTGGCTAAGATTTATATCATACTTTCGAAATGTTTTCCTACACTTTGCACTTATAGTAATAATATCAAAGAAATTTGCATATCAAGCATGTTTGACTATCATAAGGAGAAATCTCCTCCGATTCTGCGTTTGCATTGTGTGTGTGCGGGAGGCCTTATGGTAGTTTCATTTTCTAAAAGCATTGCGAATGTATTTTAAAATATTTCTTTGTTTTTTTTAAAGATATAACTGTTTTAAGTTCTCACACCAGTCACATGACTGACCTGGAGTTTATTGTTTCCTTCCTAAACTCTGGGTGCCCATCATTTTCTACACGGGCAGTCTAGAGTCAGGTTATCAGGATATTCTGGAATCCAGGAGATGCTGTGGAGCTAAAGAGGCGAGCTAGATGGCATGGCGTATCAACTAGTATATAGTATATTTTTGTTTTCTTTCCGCTGTTTGTTGTTGTAAACTCTGATAATGTAATGTAATGTGATGTAATGTAATAAATTGATACAGTTCAATTGATTTAAAGATTATTCATTTATCTATTATATGTTGTTCCGCTGCGATTGTGAGATTCTCTTATTGTTTCTGTTTTCTTCTTCTTTCTTTCTTTCTTCTTCTATCTTCTACCTCTTCTTTAACCTTAACGGTTCGGTTTTCCAGCATTCGAATGCTCGGCAGTTGATACAGTGGACGTATTAATGTTGATTTTCGAAAGTCGAAAAATCCCTAGTTGTTACAGGTGAGCCTCAAGGCAACATAAAACAAAAGATGAACATAAATCGGATTCACGATCTCGAATCTCACAAGTGGACAAAGTCTCGAGATTGTTCCATTCGAATATCATCATAGAAACAACCGCTTGTTGCTTACGACTAAGGGCATCGTCAACACGATTCTCCTTTCCGAAAGTATAAAGAATATCAAGATCATAAGATGCAAGGAACTCGAGCCAACGTTGTTGACGTAAATTAAGTTCCTTTTGAGAAAACAAATACTTCAAAGATTTACGATCGTTGTAAAGAACAAATTTTTCTCCCAAAAGATAATGATGCCAAATTCTAAGGGCGAAAACAATAGCCGCGAGCTCTAAATCATGAGTGGCATATCTAGTCCCGACAGGCTTTAATTGTCTAGAAGCATAAGCGATAACACGTTCCCTTTGCATAAGAATGGCTCCCAAACCAACACGACTAGCGTCGGTGTAAACAATAAAGTCTTGGTTCCCTTCGGGAATCACAAGAATAGGAGCATCGGAAAGGAGTTCTTTTAATTTTTGAAAGAATCTTCACATTTGTTTGACCAAATGTATTTAACTCCCTTCTTTGTCAAACTAGTTAGAGGCATTGAAATTTTAGAAAAGTCTTATGAACCGATGGTAATAACCCGCCAATCCAAGGAAACTACGGATTTCCATGACACTCTCCGGTCTCTTCCAATTTTGAATCGCTTCAATCTTTGAAGGATCCATGGAAATTCCGGATTCAGAAATGATGTGACCGAGAAATTTCACACGAGATTGTTAAAAATGGCACTTAGAAAAATTTTCTTTCAATTGATTGCTCCTAAGAGTTTCCAACACAATCCGAAGATGCTTTTCATGCTCTTCCTCGGTTTTAGAATAAACAAGAATATCATCTATAAAGATGAGAACAAATCGATCGAGGAAGTCTTTGAAAACTCGATTCATAAGGTCAACGAAATAAGCTGGAGCATTCGTTAAACCAAATGGCATAACTATCCATTCATAAGACCATAACGAGTACGGAACGAGGTCAAAGGAATGCTATCCTCTGCAAAACGAAGCTGATGAAAATCGGTTGCTAAATCTAACTATGAAAAGACTCTAGCACCGCAAAGTTGGTCAAATAAATCATCAATTCGAGGTAAATGATTTTTATTCTTAATGGTAAGATCATTAAGCTTGCGGTAGTCAACACAAATCCTAAGTGTACCATCGAATTTTGTCACAAAAATAGCTGAAGCTCCCCAAAGAGAGGAACTACAACGAACAAATTGCTTCTCTTCCAATTTAGATAATTGCTTTCGCATCTCCTCATTTTCTTTATTGAACATACGATAAGGAGGACGAGTGATAGGTAGAGTTCCAGGGATTAGATTAATTCTGAACTCAATTGCTTGCTTAGGTGGTAATCCTAAAACGGGCTCAAATATGTCATAAAATTCATGAACAACGTGAATACGAGAAATGACATCTTCCTCATCATCATTATCGTCATCATGAGGATTTAAAGAATATAAATACATTGTCAAGTTGGAATTCGAATCTTTAAGAACAATAGAAATCTGCTTAACAGATTGAGGATGTCGAAGATGAATAGTCTGCTCAAGACATAGGATATAGGCTTCATATCGGTTAAGCCAATCTATTCCCAAAATCATTCCGAAGCCTAAGTAACGCATGACATGCAAATCGGCTCAGAAAGAAAATCACACAAAATAATCTCGACATCTTTACAAAGCAAACTGAGTATTGTGGATTCACCAACAGGATTCGCAATTCTCAAAGAAGTCATTAAAGCCATAACACTCGAAGAAAAAGTATCAACAAGTTCTTTTGATATAAAAGAATGGGATGCACCCATATCAGAAAGAACTCGAATAGGTTGGTCACGAAACATAATAATGCCATCAAGGGTAGAATGAGAAATACCTTGACCACGAGAAGTGTTACTAGGGGCTTTCACAACATTTAGCTTTCCCTCCTTCTGGCTTTGAAGTTTGGGACATGCAGATATATAATGGCCCAAACTTTTGCAATAGTGACAAGCAGGGGGTTTTGAACACTTATTTGCATAATGGTCCTTAGAACCGCAATTGTAGCATTGTCCTCCACTAGAGGTAGGAGTCTTTGCTACCGGAGTTGCTTGCTTCCCTTTCTTGTTGGGATAAGGACCTTTGAACTTATTAAGCCTCTTCTTGTTGTTGCTGAAGTTTGGTTTGGCACTCTGAACTTCAACATCACTCTCTTTATCCGCCTCTTCAAGTCGAAGAGAGATATCAACAAGCTGATCAAAAGAAACTTCCAGCTTCAGAAGTAATCTGCCATAGAAGATTATATTTATATACTCAACCCCATATTTAGATAGGGATTCAAAAGATGCGGCATAATCTGCCATAGAAGATTCACCTTGAACAAGGTCAATAAAACGACGGGCCAAAGTCACTTTTTCAGCTTCTAGTACAAACTTCGATTCAAATCTTTCCCGGAATTGCTTCCAAGTAAGATCCGCTTCAATAATTTCAGAAATCAGAAGCTCATACCAATCTAATTCTCTTTCTTGGAGCATACAAGAAGCCACTTGGACTCGATGAAGATCAATAAGATTCATGCGAGAAAAGATGCGATCGCATGTTCTAAGCCAAGCTTGGACTTCAATAACGCCCTCGGAACCCTTGAATGGCTTTCCACCCAAATTGGTATAGTCGGTGCACAAGCGTGCGAACCCAGATTTAGGGTGAGTAGGCTCTGGAATAGGTCCGACAGCTTGAGCATTTTTTACAAGATCAAGAAGCTGTTGGGCAGACATAAATACTCCATCCTGAGGAGTAGTACTAGATTGACCGACGTTGGAACGGCCTGGTCTAACCATTTCTCTTCTTTAAGAAAGAAAGAAAGAAGAAGAAAAAGGTTATTCACAAAACGAATATCAAACAATCATGATTGATAAAACAAGGCACCATAAAAGAAAAGGATAAAACGGGTCCAATGACTCGAATAAATCCTAAGGCATGACTCCTAAGAAGGACCTAGGACAATGATCCTTGCTAGATTATTCTGCATTGTTTCGAAGTTTGGCTCTGATACCAAGCTGTGTCACCCCACCTCTATACTCACACTAACCAAGGACACTACGGAGTAATGTCGTCAACTAGCACGAAGAATAAGGCTGCTGAAGAGCGACCATCCGTGTAATTGCTTTGTGCGAGCACCGATATGTCAGATAGTATAACATGCATGAAATCCGACATGCCGATACAAACTCAAAGCTACTACACATTGGTTATGTGATCTTCGAAAACAAATACAGAAATAAGCATAACACAAATCAGTCATAGATATCCATATCACAATGGCGGAAACATATATGAATATAACACATAGAAGTGTGCATCAGAATAGTGGTCAAATAAGATCCACAATATCACAAAAGAATAGATACAAGTGCTAGACAATAGAATAAGTATACATCGAGGAGTCTCTATCTCGTATGTATAACAAAAAAACTACCAATCTAATGTAGTTAGACAAAAGTCAGACGATGACCCCAAATAAGGAGTCAAACAGAAGCACCTGTAACATCTTGATCTGACTCTATTATTATTTAATAAGAAAATAATAAACGGATCAGTCTACCTATAAATATTAGATAAGAAGAGATAAAATATTGATAAAACTCATCAACGTAAATCTCTAAAATTGGTGAGACACAAATTCTAGAAGTCATCAATTAAAAATCCAGATATCACAAAGGGGGGAGGCCTTTCACAAAACGGGAGCATGAAAACTCACCAACATGTATATCACAAAATGGAACGCTATTCCATAGTTGCTAACCATTAATTCTGAGCCGAGGCTCCACAAATGGCCTGAAGACCATAGGTCGCTATCCCACCAATTTGAGCCAAAGCTCCATAGAAACGGGGTTTAGTCTCCCTCGCAGACAAAGAGACATCGCACATTGCTAGTCTAAATCACAAATGATCATCATCGATCATCAAGAAGTGTCGATTACACTAAGCTAGTAAATAAATGAGTTTAGCTTCATTTCCCATAACCACTAGCTTAACTTAAATATTTACGAACAAATTGTAGATCTTCGCTCGAAAGTTGTCACAAGAGTTTCAATCGAACAAGTCTAAGAATTAACCGACAAAGTAAACACATGTGTTTCATACCATTTGTTTTGCTAAGTCGTTTAATTGGATTTCTCGAACGAATGAGGTAAAGGTTTGTATATACTAATAGATTGGAAAGCGGTTTTAAAAGCGAGTTTGATATTGAAAGCGTTTTGATGAAAGAGTTTGAATATTTACTACTAGTGTAGAAACTTTTGCATTTTAAAGTGACAAGTCATAGAAATGATTGTAGAAACAATCAATCACCAAAAATTCACATACGAAGATGTGAATTAAATCCAAAGAAATCGATACCAAATCCATCAAAATGAATATTCCCAAAAATCCAAAGAAAGAAGTCATCAAAGTCAATAATAGTGTTAACAACTAGTCGGATCGACTAAAAATCGATTAACATTGGAGTTTTACTCAAAATTAGGCAAATAGGCAGATACACACAGATATAGACGTCTGGGGGTCACTCCAGACGTCTGGTTTTAGTTTCTGGAAATGTTCCAGAAAACCAACCAGACGTATGGTTCGCCGAACCAGACGTCTAAAACCATCCAGACGTCTGGATTTAGACGTTTGGAATTGGTTTCTGACCTTTTTATTTTTCTGCCGTGTATAATTTTCTCCAGGAGGTAAAACTAGACGTCTGGCATTGGTATCTAGATGTATGAACACCTGGTAAGGGAAATAATTTTCCTAGGCCATGATGGCCAGAACGATTTTGGGAGCGATCGAGCAAGCAACGGCGACTAAGGGTTTACTCCAAGCGATAACTCGGCCTTATAGGCTCTTCGATACACCCCAAACAACCCATCCAAACATCCTTAGTAGGATTTTCATAAAATTGGACTTCAAATCCAAAAATTAGTAAATCACCATATCAATTCAAATCAAAAGCAAATGATCATGAATAGATGTTAGGAATTCATACCTAACCACAAAGATAGATATAGACATAGATGTGAGATAAAAATCTCACCTTTTAGTCAAAAACAAATGAAGGAGAAGCTTGAAAACAAAGGAAGATCAACTACTCTTCAATCTCAACTCTAAAAGCTCCAATCTAAGGTTATAAGCAAATATTTCCTAAATTAGATTATAGGAAATTTCTGAAATTGGAGAGAGATTGAGAAGGAGAAGAGGATGCTTACCGAAGCTTCTCTTGAATTTTGGAGCTAGAACTTGAATTTGCAAAGAAGATTAGGGCTTAGGAATTGTAATTTCTTTTCCCTTCCCCCATTTTTCTAAAGCTTGAAGTGTTAGGAAATTTTTGAATGAATGAAGAGAAGTGAAGTGGAGTTGGGTTGATAAGTTGGGTTTAATGGGCTGAAACCCAAACCCAAAGCCCTAAGTGAAAAGATCGAAATTCTAGCTAACTCCAACATATCAATGTTTATACTTAAAAAGGTCGCAAACGCCATTTTGAACTCAATAGAAGTGGTCCCGAGTCCCAATTCGACTGTTTGCAAAAATTAGCATTTCAGACAAAAATCCGACTAACGGTGGTATATTTTAATAAAATATTTAAATATACAATCGTAAAATATACTGGTTGTTACAACAATCGTCACTATCGTTAGGGTATAACCTGAACACATTCATGACATCATTTCCTAATTTAGTACTCATGAAGTATCCCAAAAATTGTAACAATGATTTCACACATAGAAGGGATAGTAGACAACAATTGCCAAAAAAAATTTGCTTGAGAAAATGAACCACAATAATACAAATTATCCCGATTCTACAATTAACTAACATAAATAAATGCATAGTTAAATAGTACTATACAAGTTTTATGAAAAAAAAATTAATATAGAAAACACTGTATTTACTTTTTCCGTGTTATAAATATGTGTTTATCCGGCTTTAATCGAGTTAATGGTAAAAAGGTGAAACTCGCGGCTATAGGAACATCCATTGTTTAAACACAATTGTTGTATTTAAAACACACTTCTCCTAGCATAGTTTAACGGAACTATTAGTTTTGGAAAAGATCTTGAAAGTGGTACATTTATTTTTGAAGTTGCAATTTTCACCAATTAACCACTTTTGATGGTAAACATGAACTTTGGCCCTCAGGTTTATTTGAGTTAAAAATGACTGGTATGATAAAATGGGTTAAAAGCTATTTGCACGTTGCTTTTAATCCATTTCTTCACATTTTATTTATCACAATGGCTTAATTTCTTTATCAAAACAACCAATCCTAAAATAGACCACTACCGTGTTTCTGGCACCAAGTAAACAGTGCTTTTTTCCCTCACTTGCAAATTTAGTCAGGGTTTTAGAACTAATTCACCAATCTGTACAATAATTTTGAAATGTATGGCGACAGCTTCGGTGGGAGCGCCTCTTTCTTCTCCAACGGCGGTTTCAGGCCTTCTCAATCCATGGCACAAATTCCCAATACCTGCCTTTCTAAGGTAACTGGTTTACTCGATTCTTTCGATTCTTTCCTTCAATCTAATATTTCCTCTCGATTCCCGTTTCTTTTTCATGACGCGACGTAACGTGGATAGGGAGTTCCGCCGCTGACAATGAAGCAGATTAAGAGGCAAATCACTCCAATAATGAGAAATCCACCTTTATTTTTAACGAGATTGATGCTGCTAATGTAAAGATTGTTTCTTTTCTTAATTTTGAAATGAAAGTAATCTCTACTATTAATAATGAGAATTCAATGAATAAAAATTCAACCGTCACTTTTTGAAATTTCGAAAATGTCCCTATATCCACCAAAGAAATCTTACCGTCCGTTTACAATCTCCACCATAATCCCCTTTCCAAGCACTCTTAAACATAATTCGCTATAAATTTGCATCTGACACCATCAACGTAACTTTTTGAGATAAATATGTTGTGACCACCAAAGCTATCGGATGCATGTATGTGCGATTAATACTAGTATAAAGAATGATATTTTCTTATATGGTTGAGTTTTGTAGGTCAAAATAATAGGTATTATAAGGATCACTGATACGTCTTTCATACTTGATGATGGCATAGGAAAAATTGACGTCAAAAGATGGTATTTTCAGGATTCTTCGTGATTATTTTTTGTTAAAGATTTAATTTTTCTATTAAGGTCCTTTGTTGTTGTTTGAATTAAATCTTTCCTATGAAAAGATGTTTAATTTAGCAATAAATGCTAAATCAAAATTAGAAAAAGGATAAAGAAAGAAAAGAAATGAAAAGAAAGTGGGAAAAAATGGTTCTACACTAGATACATATTTTGCCTGAATTTAGTTTCTATGGCTTGAGGAAAAACGTGTAAATTTGCTACATGAAAATTTAATCACGTGTTGGAATTAAAGTTAACAGCAAGTTAATATCTGATATGCTTTATTCATACTAATTTTTATTGGCTTTTCTTTTATTTATTATTGGTTATGACCAATGTTTTGTGATCGTAAGGTAAACAAAGTTCTGAATTATAAACCAGTATAATGTGCATTGCATTTAGTTTAGTAGCTGCATTATAAAACCAGTATCATGTGCACATGCAAGTCTAAGTTGGCTTTTTTAGCTTTTGTATGCTTTCTTAATTAGTAAGAAAAGGACAAGCACCATTGTCCAAGTGGTTAATTGATTCGGCTTTGGTGCAAGAGGTCACAAGTTCGAAACTTGCTTTCGAACGTTTGTTGACATGGGATATGTTGTCCCAATGATTTGTTGTATATAAAGTACCATTTCAAAAAAAATTAGTAAGAAAAGAAGATATAGAAACCAGTATCATGTGCACATGCAAGTCCCAAGTTTGGCTTCTCTGAGCTTTTGTGTGCTCTCTTAATTAGTAAGAAAAGAACATATCGAAACTTTATTTATTTATTTTTCCATTGTTCACCTTTGTAATGGATGTACCGTTATCGTAAAAAGAAATGAAGTGATTATACACATCAGTGTAGTGTTAAAAATTGGCTTGGTGCTCATACATGCTTTAAGTAGCTATCTGATGTATCTGTATGAATAGCTTCATGCCAAAATAATCTGCTACATGCTCATATTATTAGCTTGACCGGGCACTAAAAAATAACACGATTTCTGTCTTGTCTATTCGATGTATATATTTGCTTTTTATCCTCTTTTGAATTATTCCATCTTGAAAATTCATGTTGTTTATAAACACTTTGTAAAAAATGATACATAGAACTCTCTTATGTTGTGCAAAATTAAACCATTTTTGTAATAATAATACCATAAATTATAACCAAAGGTTAAAATAACTAATAAATTATAGTAATATGTTTTCTCTTAACTATTAATTGTATCTACTTTTTGGTTCAAACACATTCAATTTTACTGCTTAGTTCGAATGGCAAAGGTAATTACAAATAGAATTAAGAAAAACAATTCTAAGAACGAAGCAATTGTGTGTGTGTATTGTCGTTTTAGTCGTACAAGTTATTTCTTAAATAGCCATGTGATGAAAAGCAAATTTTGAACGGAGTGTATATTGACATACTATTGGAATTATATACAAATCTATGCTATGATCAAGTTAGAAGTATGCTTTTATACGGTTTACGCAACATGATCAGTGCTTTTTTGGGCGGTAATTATTATAGCTAGTATATCTGTACAACATTTTAATTGAGTTAATTCACATCAATGATTTGTTTTAGATATCCATATTCTTATGCATGTTTTCCATATTACGTCGTTACACAAAACATTCCAACCGCCCTGTCAATTTTCATTTCACTCGACGTAACCAAGAACTATAGTATTTTGCCTTTCCTCATTTCACTCAGATCCAACGTAGTCAATCGAAATTCTAGAACAACACATCGGCTCTGGAATCACTACAAACTGCAAATCGAGGTACATTTGATATCGTTTTTCAACTATGATGCTTGTAAAAGTTTTATAGTAATTTCTAGTACAAATCGTTGTTCTAATCGTAGAGTTTTCCATATGAATTTATAGTTGAAATATTGTTAAATGTACTTAAAATCTTACGATACTTGCAAAACCTTTTTACTCACAGTAGCATGTCTTTATAGTACATAAAAGTATGGTTTAATTTTTATTTACTTTAAATATTTTCGAAATTTTACCGTGTAACTGATATCTATATATTTGCATGTTGTTTTAAACCAAAAATCAAAGTGGCCGAATGTTCTAATGTGATGAAAATACTTTTACTTGCTTATAATTGTTAAATTTAGCGATTTTAGTTAGAATATTTGTTGTTTCAAATATATATATATATATATATATATATATATATATATATATATATATATATCATCTTTTAAGTTTTATGTTCAGCATGAATGTATTTTCTTTTATTGAAACCACATGCTAAACTAGATTAGTATCAAGTCATTCATATGCAATATATTTTGCCATCACTAATGCTGCCAAACCTGTATGCAGTTTCGGATTATGACAGTTCTGTCGATTTTTTAACCATTATGCATTGTTATCAAGATGCGTGCTTAGGCTCAAAAAAGGCTCAGGCACACCTTGTGCGCATTTTTGCAGTTTGAGTGTGCCTTTTTGCAATTTGAGGCACCTTTTTACATAATTTGAATTTTGGTTTACAAGATAGTTAAATGAATTGAAGAACTATGGTTAAAACTAAAATTTTAAATAATAGAATATTTAAATAGTTAAATGAATTATAAAATATGGTTTAAAATTTTATTTGTAGTTAGTAAAACGATAGATCAAACTTATATAAAAGGCCCAAAACGCTCAAGGCTCAAGGCTTGTGCCATTTTTGAACCTTAGCGTCTAACTACTATGCCATCATGCTTGTATAAAAATAGTTGAATTATGTTTGTGTAATCATTTTATTATATTTGATTCAAATTTATATATTATTCCAAATGCTTATATGTTGTACATATCAGGTATATGAGATGATGATAGTTATCTCGCTCTGCTTGAAATTGTTGTATTGTTAGTAAAATTTTGATTTGTACATTCCGCTTGAAATTTTTTAACTGTTAATAAAAATTTAGTTTTTTTATCAGTAATATATGACTTTGTAAGTGTCTTATGATTTATAAACTCTTGTTCTACATATCATAATGTTTTATTACATACAATGTGTAGAATCCTAATATATCATACATAATCAAGTATTTTACTTTCTCTAACTTAAATTTTTATCTTTTATATTTCTAGTTTTACCTTTTATACTTCATCTTTCATAATTGCAATATATTTTTTGATGTATGGATAAACTGTGTTATTAGTGTGGTATCAACAAGAGAAATAATACCTTTTTATACTATATTTTCTATTTTTCAAGTGCAATATAGTTTTTTTTCCATGATAAACTTTTTTATACTATATTTTTTTTCCAGGTGCAATACGTTAACCCATAGTGCTAGAAGATTAATGGAAAAGTGTGCTCAGTGCATCTTTATTAGTCATGGTGTGAAACAGCGTGTTAACTTCATATCTTCCGATTGCTTTCACGGCGTATTAACTTCATATCTTCTGATTGCTCTTTTTATGATGTTCATAACCAGTATAGCTAAGAGACTGATTTAAATGCTCTTAAATCTTCTGTTGTTAGTAAAAAAAATTGCAATTAGTGTTTACTAATTTTACCAGTTTATTTTTTGATAAAAACATATAGCTTATTCTGTAGACATATGAATTTATAAGGTTTTTCAATTTTTTAATTATGTCTTTCTTATAGATACCTTTCTTATTTTAGCTTATGCAATTTTTAATGTTTAGATTATATATCAACTTACTTCTGGTGATAAAAAATCTTTACCTACCACTCGAGAAGAATTTGAGTATTATAGCAGTGAAAGTTCATAGCATGAGGAGAATAATTCTGAATATGAATCTGCAATTAAGTTAGACGATAATGTGGAAGAAGAATAATTAAAAGGAAATAATGACATGATTTCTGTTTGGTATAGGAGATGATATTGATGACGATTTCGGGAATGAAGTACAATATGAATTCAAAAGGAGTGAATAAGTAAAAATGCTTAGCACTTACAAATATGGCTTAGATTTTTGCAAAAGGTTTTTGTAATGCTTAGAAACAAAAATATTTTAAAACGAGAAGCAACTGAGTATACGAAGAAGATTCATTTTAGGAAGTTTTTGGAAGTATTTAATGAAAATAGAATTATACGAAGTGATTTTAGGATTATTTCAAAAAAAATGGATGACGTTATTCGAACATACAATTCCGATGACAAAACATTTCAAATTGGAGACAAAATATTAAAGATAACTAAAATGGATGTAAGTTTGATACTTGGTTTTCTTTTGCTTGGCAAGAAAATATTTCCTCTTCTAAATACTAGTAAAACCTCATTGACTGAACAATATCATAGCCTTTTAGATTCTCACTTTGAATATAACAAATGATTAACAAAAAAGATTAGTTTGAAGGGAATTCAATTTATGATTGGGAAAAAATTATATCTTTATTTAGAAGCCAAATCATTATTTCATTTTAATTATTCATTTTCTTCCACACTATCATCTAACTTAATTCTACATACATATTCAGAATTATTCTGCTCATATTCTGAACTTTCAGTACTCACGTTCTTCTTTAGTAGCAGGTGAAGATTTTTTTATCAATAAAAGTAAATTGATTTACACCTACACAATAAAAATTATGCAAGCCAAAACACAAAAGTATCTACAAAAAATATGTAACTTAAAAAATGAAACAAAATGCGCTTTGTAAACTCAAATAATTACAGAATGAGCTATGTGTTTTTATGAAGAAAAACTAATATACAATAATTGCAGAAAACAAATTACCAACAGCATAAGATTTAACAGCATTTAAATCAGTTCATTGACGGGGCTAGCTATGAACTTCACAAAAAAAGCTATTGGAAGATATGAAATTAAAACACTGCTTCTCATCATGGTTAATAAAGATGCATCGACCACACATTTTCTTTAATCTTCTAGCAGTACGAGTTAACATGTTGCACGTGAAAAATATATTCCTTAATCATCAGTTGTTCTGTTTGCTTCTTAAATATATAAGGAAACCCCGTAATGAAGGAGAAAAACCCAAATTTTTTGAGCTAGACAAATATGTCCTTTCTGGACATGTAATTATCCCTATAACTTATAAGTGAACATATGATGTAGAGTCTGAGAAAGTCGGTCGTTCTATTTTGTATGTCCTAGGAATGCATATCTTAGAGTGTAGATGATAGAACTAAGTTTAATGAATTGAAATAATTCATTCCATCGGTAATTGGCTGACAATATGCATGTTGAACTACTAGATTTGTAAAGTTTTAATTGTCATAAATGTGTCATGGTAAGCTACAAACATTTTCCCTACAAAAATTACGCGTCTGAGAGCAAATTATGCATTAGATACTAATATATAAACAAAAATTGAACCGGGTGGTCTTAACATCTGTATCATGGTATGCTTTTGTTCAAGAAATTGGTAATTTATCGTTATTTTATCTTAACTGCGATTTTTTCTACACACATGAGATTTTCCCCCCAAAATGCAGGTAAGTTGAAGTCAAACTTTTGTATTGATTGTGAGGAACATGTAGATGATGTGCTTCAAGAAGTGTAAGACTGGTGAAGTACCATGATTTCTTAAGCACCATATGTTTCTATCCAAAAATGAGGTGAAAATATCTGTACATTTGTTCAACTGTGTTAGTATAGCAATGTAATTAATAAGATAAGGTGATAAGCATGTTAGTTGCTGATGATTGACTATATAATCTATATCCAAATTGGAAATTCAAACTTCAGTTGGTTAATCAAAATATATGATAGTTAGATCATAGCTCATATTTGAACCTGTATATTCTACGTTGATGATATGTGTTCCTGTCACACAGCTGAGTATAAGATGTCTTCTTCAGCAATGTAAAGATTATTTCTTTTTTAATTTCGAAATGAAAATATTATTAAAGAATGTTCTTTTCTTGTCCGGCTGAGTTTTGTAGTTCTAAGTGATAGGTATTGTAATGATTTTTTCTTGTTGTTATTTTTTCCTAATGATTTTTTTTGGTCCTTTGTTGTTTTTTACTATCAATCTTTTCCCATGAAAATGTGTTCAATTTAACAATCATTTTTTCAGAAAAAATGATAAAGAAAGGTTCTATAGGTTGAGGAATGTTACTTGAAAATTTTATTGTATGGTGGATTTAAGCTAATATGCAATTTGCTTTATTCATACTCGTTTTTACTTCCTTTTCTTTTATTTGTTATTGGTTCTGACCAATGTTTTGTGATTGTAGGGTGAACGAAATTTTTGAAATTTAGGAGATGGCTCTCATTGAGCGAGTAGCTTTTTCTCTTTTCTATTTAATTGTTTCTTGATTTCAAAAAGCCCCATTTCACTTCCTTCTATGTAGAGTTATAGATTTTGTTTTCTTTCATCTTTGATCAAAGGAATGATATGTATGTCATAATAAATGGTAGCTTGAAAGGTATTCAAGGGCGAAAACATGTTGTTGCTTTCTCAGTTTGTTAAGTGCCTTGTTTTTCTTTATTACATCTACGTTAGTTCGGAAGAAACTTTTTTTTGCATTACATTTACTTTAATAATTGCAACTGCATTATAAAACCAGTACCAAGTGTACATGCAAATCCCAAGTTGGCTTCTTTGATATTTTGTGTGCTCTCTTATGTAGTAAGAAAAGAATACATAGAAACTTTGCTTAATTTTTATTTCCTTTGTCGCCTTTGAATGGATGTACCATTATCATAAAAAAATGAAGTGGTTATATACACAAGTGCAATGTTAAAATCAGCTTGGTGCTCATACATCGTCTAAATAGCAACATGTTCGTGCCCAAATAATCAATTACATGCTCCTATAATCAGCTTGACCAGGTTAACCAAAAAATAACTTAATTTCTGCTTCATCCATTCAAGGTATATATTTGCCTTTTATGTTCTTTTGAATTATCCCATCTTGAAAATTCATGTTGTTTATAAATACTTCGTTTGTAAATAATGATACATAGATGTCGATTATGCTATGCAAAATCAATCCATTTTGTAATAGGTAATACCATATATTATAACGAAACCATAAAATAACTAATAAATTGTAGTAATATGTTTTCTCTAATGTATTATTAAACATATATAAGTTGTGCCTACTTTTTGGTTCAAACACATTCAGTTTGACTACTTACGTCAAATGGCAAAGGTAAATTATAGATAGAACTAAAAAATAATTTCAAGAATGAAGCAATTGTGTATACGTTTCTTTTTTATCATTCTAGTTGTACAAGTTATTGCGAGATAGTTATGTGATGAAAAAATAAAATTTGAACAAAAGTTATATTGACATACTGTTGGATATGTGTACACATCTGTGCAATGAACAAGCAAGAAGTATGTTATTCTGTGGTTTACACAACATGCTCTTCACATTTTCTTTGGATTGTAGTTGTTATGTCTAGTGTATTTGTACGACGTTCTAATAGAGTTAATTCACATAAAAGATTTGTCGTAGATATCTATCTTCTTATGCATACTTCTAGCTTCAAACTAAAGCTAGGATTCGACAAGTAGCGTATTTATTATGGCATGTGTCTATTTTTTATTTTGTAAACCTGAAATGTTACCATGATCTTGCCTGTTAGCTATATGTGTTCATTATAAATAAATTTGACAAATAATAATAATATCTTTGTATTATACCAAAATTTCACCATTAAATCTCAAGTTTTAACTAAAAGCTAGGACCATAGATGCACTGTTATGATATAACATTATAGATCATAAGATCAGGTTGTATCATTATAAATGGATATATTGTGTATGATGTGTTTGTTAGCAAAATTATTTTGGTTGAACTAATTAATTTGTAAGGAATAATGCAACCATAAAAGTAGCTGATTAAACAGTTTGTTGTTTTGAACTTGATAGTCCATTTGCAACTAAGAATTAGGAACGTTCCTTCATTGATATTTGTCAAATTATCAAATTTGACAAGAAGTGCAACATGTTATTTATGTAGAAATAAAATCCTGATGGTAAATTATCAAGTGGAAGAAGTTTGGTCATGGAATGCTTCTTTAAGACAGTTTAGTCTGGGAATGTTCAAAACTAAAGTTAATATTTGCCATATACACTTTATACTAGCATAAAGTAGAACGAAAAACTATGTTGTTTTGTATTACTAAATGGAACCATGAGATGAATTATTAAGTCTACATACGTAAAATCCAATTCTAATATTAACATTCACACATCACTTAGCAGTGTTAGTCCATGAGATGATGGTTTTGATGACAACAACCTTAGAATAGATTATAAAATATAAATACTAACAGTATAAGTTTAGATATATATATATATATATATATATATATGTATATGTAGGATTTAACCATGCAGGTAATAAGAATGAAGACTGTACAATATAGAGATTCAAGATATCAAGATTGAAGACTCATGAGTATCAAGATTATCAAGAGTTCAAGTAATTTATTTTTTAATTAGAAATTTTGTTAAAACTTCTAGAAAAGCACTGGCATCTTAAAATCAAATTTATTCGTGGAATGGAATCCACTTCGAGCCTGTTAAAGGGATGGAACCCTAAGTAGGATGTAACCTACGAAAAATCTAGTGGAACATTATTTTGTATCCGCTAACCTTTTATTCAAAATAATTTTTCAAAATTATAACTTGTTTTCAAAATAATTTCAAAACCTTCCTTGTAAAAGAATCAAAAACATCTATCCTGATTTCAAATACTTTTAGCCTCAAAATAATCTTGAATTTCAAAATCAAATTGTCCTTGGTTTTAAACTATCTTTTAAAATAAAAGTATATTTAATTTTTTAATATTTATATATTTAGATTTAAATATAAAATTATAGTAAAATTTTATATATACCAAAATATTATTCTATATATTTGTTTATGTATTTCAACCATATTTAAGTATATTTATAAAAGTTTAAAATAGTTTTAAAATAAGATAAAAGTTATTTTTAAAGAAAAACAAAACATCAAAAATTCCTTTGGGATGTCGATTTGCCCAAGTACCCCATGTCGACATAGTGTCAGTTGAGTTCAAAATTTAAATTTCAAAAGAAGTGTCTATTCGTCATAACTCTTCACGAATGGACATGGCTGTTGTTCTTCTATAAATAAGGGTTGGTTTCAACAAATTTAAACATATATTTTCTGGTTTTTCACTCCTCTTCTTCTTCCACATTTCTATATATAAATTCTTACCATTACTCTGCCGAAATCAACATTGAATCTAACTAGATTATCTCCGGTTTGATTCTCTATCACTATCTCAACAAGATCCTCAGTGCTTTTTGGAGTTATAGGATTTCTGTAATCAACTTAGCGAGAAAAGGTGTGATTGTAGCCTTGGAAATCAATCGAGCGAGATAAGGTGTGATTGTAGCCTTGGAAAATCAATTGGATGAACTTGTTGCCCGGGAAATCAAGTATCTCTACCCAGAGGATTGTGATTCTGGAGGGTGTACCTCGTTGCCTTGAAATCGAGGGTGTAATTATAAAGATTGTTTTTTGAAAGGAAATCCATACTTGTGTGCGGGACTGGATGTAGGGTAACTCCGAACCAGTATAAAATCCGGCATGTTCTTTCCTTTACTGCTTTTACTTTATTTCTGCAAATGAGTTTGTTTTTGTGATCATATCTGTGTCTGAATATTACATACATTTGTGTTCAAATTAACATAAACTTAAAAAGATTTAGTAATTCTTTATAAACACTATTCACCCTCTAGTGTTAATCCTAGCCTTAAGATCCGTAATCCGCATTTCTCACATTTGGTATCAAAGCAAGGTTTTTAAAGTTTCATAATCTGATTTTTGAAAAAATTTCAAAATGGCTACCAACACTGGTATTGTTACTAACACTAGTATCCCTGTCATTAGTTCATTTGTAGAAGGTCAGTCTACTGTCAGACCACCACTTTTTAATGGCAGTAACTATGCATACTGGACATGTAGGATGAAAATATATTTATAGTCTATAGGATTAGACACTTGGAATATCACACAAACTGAATATTCTAAACCCACAGCTGATTTTGCACAGTGGACCGCTGAGCAAAAGACTGTTGCACAAAATAATTCTAAAGCAATGATATTCTGTTTTGTTCACTTGATAGAAATGAATTCAATAGAGTGTTAGTTTGTAAGTCTGCATATGAAATCTGGAAAACTTTGCAAGTGACTCACGAAGGAACAAGCAAAGTTAAACAGACCAAAATTTCCATGCTCACAAATCAGTTTCAATTATTTAAAATGAATCCTAATGAGTCTATTTCCGATATGTATAGTAGATTTCAGGATATTGTGCATTCTTTAATATCCTTGGGAAAGGAATTTTCTGAAGAAGAAGATCAAGTCAGAAAATTTTTAAATTCTCTTACTCCTGAATGGGATCAAAAGACACTTGCGATCGAAGAGGCAAATGACATCAGTACCTTAAAGATAGAAGAATTAATTGGGAATCTAATGTCGTTTGAAGTCCAAATGATCGGGAGAAGAGAAAGCAAAGCATCTGAAAAGAAATCATTGGCATTCAATGCATTGACCGAAGGATCAGACTCAAACAGTGATAATGATGAAGAGATAACCTTTATGACCAGAAATTTTACGAATTTCCTGAAATACAGAAAGATGAATAATCTCAAGAGAAACAACTTTCAGAATACTGAAAATCAGAATGTAATGCCAGATAA
Organism: Allium cepa; assembly: GCA_030765085.1. NCBI lineage: Eukaryota > Viridiplantae > Streptophyta > Magnoliopsida > Asparagales > Amaryllidaceae > Allium > Allium cepa. The sequence goes on along the minus strand of CM060937.1, from coordinate 887,673,541 downwards.
TGTCAAATGTTTCAACTGTGATGAACTAGGCCATATCAAAAGAGACTGTCCTTATCCAGATAGGCAAAATCCTCCTATGAACAATGAACCAGCAAAGAAACGGAAGTGTGCATTTACTGGTACTCTAGATGACTCAGACTCGTCCTCAAGTGATAATGATCAAAAGACAGATAATTCAAATTTGTGTTTCATGGCAGTTCACGATTTCGACGAATTCAGAGAAATGGATTCAGAAAAAGGTACACATTTACAACATAATTGGTTGAAATAGCATGCTTAGAATTAGATGTTTGATTACTTGATTGATTGATTTTGAATTGGTGTGTTATTTGAATTTTAAATTTTTTACTATTATTTTATTATTTTTTTATTATTTTCATAGTATAATAATATATTGAAATACTATAATTCTAATAATATTCCAGATATATATACATTAAATATAATAAGAGTATACGTGTATATATTAGAGTACATAGGAAAAATAAATCACAAAAATTCATAGGCACATGTCGACATGGTCCCAACCATGATGTCGACATGGGTACCAGAATTTGAAATTCAAAATTTGAATTCAAATGATTGAATTTCTCTCCACCTTTTCACTTCATTCAATTTTCTGAAAAGGCATCTTTTGACCAGAGAACATGTCATTTGAGAATCTATTTATTCACTGTCTTTTATCATATCTTTTCACTCTCATTTTCAAATTCAAACTCTCTCTTCAAAATTTCATGCTCTCTACTCTCTACTTTAATGGCTTCTTCGAGCAACCCCTCCACCATGAGAATTTCAAGAAAAATAAAAGAGCAACTCTTCAATGATCCGGAGGCAATAAAAGCATACATCAATTATGCTAATTATGCCAAAGTCCATCCCGGAAAGTTTGCTATTTTTCAAGATTTTTCTTCTTATGAAATTGATTCTCTTTTTGCAAACAATCAAATTCTTAGTCTTGTTGATGCTTCTCAAAATTATTTTGTTTGCTATCCAAACCTTGTCAAAATTTTCTATGCAAATTTAAACCATGGATTTTATAATGGAAATGAGGATCAAAATTTGGAGTAGTGTCAAAGGCACTAGAATTATTTTGAATTGTGATCTTTTGGGTACCATTCTCAATTGCAAGAGTACGGAAATGGATCTTTCTAGTTTTAAAATCGATGAAAATGATCGTGAGACATTTCATCACATTTTCGAAGGGAATGATAATTTTGAATTCAAAAATCGAAATTTTCGACCAAAAGTAAGAATTGTTGATCTTCTTTTGCAACATACTTTGACCCCAAGATCGGGGAATTTTAACAATCCTACTTCAAAAGTTTGCAAAGCAATTTTTGCTATTTTTGAAAATTATGACATTAATTGGGCGCAAGTTATTTTGGATGAACTTCATCCTAAAAATCTTGAAATGGGTGAGAACACTTTGTATCGTGGAATTTATCTCACTCGAATTTTTAACTATTTTGGAGTGGATTTCAAAGGCGAAGAGTTTGTTTCTAGAAAAGTTTTCAATCATTCTAATATTTCGCTTATGAAAATTCCATTTGTTTTTCAACCTTATGAGACTCTTGCCAAAAAGGAAGAGTGTTTGGCTCATGAGGAAATGGAAGAAGAGGAAGAGGAAGAAGAAGAAGAAGAAGAAGGGGATGAAATGGAAATTGAAGAAGAAGAAGAAGAAGAAGGTGAAACCTCTTTGGAAAGTATCGACTATCCTCCTAATCCATCCAACAAAACCCTTCTCAAAAACCAAAAGACGATTGTTGAGAATCAACGGATTCTTAAACGATTCGTTAATAAGAAGTTGGATAAAATTTCATCCAAGATGAACAAATTAATTTCCAAAGTCAGCAAGAAGCTTGGATTATCTTCATCATCATCATCCTCTAACTAGTTCTATCTTTTCGTATCTCGTTGTATTTGTTTTAGTTTATTTTGATTTGAATGTTCGTGGAGTTCTTTATGATTAATCATTGTATCGTCTTAGTATGAAATGAAATGGAATTTCCTTTCGGTTATCTACCTTATCTTATCTCCAGAATAAATGTTAGTATATTATATAAATATGTATATATACACAATTATCCACAAAATCAAAATAAATCATCAAATTTCACTACACCATGTTAGGAATGGCAATGGGGTGGGTTAGAGCGGGTTTTAAGTGCTCTATACCCATCTCGGATTTTTTAGACCTCGCCCCAAACCCGCCCCATAGACCCTTTGCGGGTCCGAAATTTTGCCCCGTACCTAGGACCCTTACGGGTCAGGGTAGACCTGACTCGTCCAAAGACCCGATGAGTCTCTATATATTGATCCAAAATTGTATACCAATGTATATATATTTATTTGTTTATACTCGTTATCACCAAATAATGAATGGAATACAAATACAAGGCGTCTAAGGGAAGTTAATAAAAATGAGGTCTACAATAACAATTCAGAAAATATATACATATGTTATTGTATAATTATCAATGACGCAACTTAATACTCTAATTTTTTTCTATATATATTATTGATTGAAACATTTCAATATCCATGCTAGAATCACTTATATCTAAGAAGATTAATAAATCATTATACTAGTAAAGCAGTTTCATGAAATGATAGCAGTGTGGGTCGGGTTGGGGCATGTCGGCTAATCCCCGACCCGACCCTAGACCCAGAGCACTCAAGAACGGGTCACGGGTCTACCCGCCCCAATGACCCAATGGAGAGGGTCCGGACGAGCCAAAACAGAGGCAGGTCGACCGGGTTTGGACCCTAGACCCGCCCCATTGCCATCCCTACACCATGTCGACATACCCCCTATGACCATGTCGACATGTACTAGTCAGAAATGACAATTCATTTTGAATTTGAATATCTACCATATGTCTATTCTGTTCATTCTTCGTAATCAGCGACATTTAGAATTGAGTCAAATGGAGATGATCAAGGAGCAAGAAAAGCATTTCGATGCGATACGATGGATGATTCCGTCCCTGCATAAGGATGATAACGAAGCACGTCCTCCAGTCTCTCTCACCAATGACAATGAAAATTGGGATGCCATTAAAGCATACCCTATCTTTGGAGAAGAAGGATGGGTGGAAGTTCCTCGTAACGTTTGATTTTATTTGGTTGCTTTGTTTGAATTGTTTACTTTGTTTGAATTGTTTACTTTGATTGATATGTCTTCATTTGCTTTAGCTTGGTTTGATATTGATTGATATTTAGTGAGGATTGATTTTTGTTATACAAAACATGTATAATTATACATTGATATGTATATAATCTTTAATTCATTATTGTGACTATCAATATAAGTATCTCTTAATTCTATATTCCATTGTATAAGTTTATTAATGCAGGTATTTTAGTCCAAGAATGAGGGGGAGTTATATAGTTTGGTGTTATATAGTTTAGAGTTAGTTTTTTGTTGATGAAAAGGGGGAGAAGTATAAAATAGGGTAGTTAGACATAGATTAAGGGGGAGTTATTAGGATAGAAGTAATATTTTATAAACAAAGGTTGTCATCATCAAAAAGGGAGAGATTGTTAGTCCGTGAGATGATGGTTTTGATGACAACAACCTTAGAATAGATTATAAAATATAAACACTAACAGTATAAGTTTAGATATATATGTATATTCAGGATTTAACCATGCAGTTAACAAGAATGAAGACTGCATAGTATAGAGATTCAAGATATCAAGATTGAAGACTCATGAGTATCAAGATTATCAAGAGTTCAAGAGTTCAAGTAATTTATTTTTTAATTAGAAATTTTGTTAAAACTCCTAGAAAAGCACTGGCACCTTAAAATCCAATTTATTCGTGGAATGAAATCCACTTCGAGCCTGTTAAAGGGATGAAACCCTAAGTAGGATGAAACCTACGAAAAATCTAGTGGAACATTATTTTGTATCCGCTAACTTTTTATTCAAAATGATTTTTCAAAATTATATCTTGTTTTCAAAATGATTTCAAAATCTTCCTTCCAAAAGAATCAAAAACATCTATCCTGATTTCAAATACTTTTAGCCTCAAAATAATCTTGAATTTAAAAATCAAATTATCCTTGGTTTTGAACTATCTTTTAAAATAAAAGTATATTTAATTTTTTAATATTTATATATTTATATTTAAATATAAAATTATAGTAAAATTTTATATATACCAAAATATTATTCTATATATTTATTTATGTATTTCAACTATATTTATGTATATTTATAAAAGTTTAAAATAGTTTTAAAATAAGATAAAAGTTATTTTTAAAGAAAAACAAAACATCAAAAATTCCTTTGGGATGTCGACATAGTGTCAGTTGAGTTCAAAATTTAAATTTCAAAAGAAGTATTTATTCATCATAACTCTTCACGAATGGACATGACTATTGTTCTTCTATAAATAGGGGTTGGTTTCAACGAATTTAAACATATATTCTCTAGTTTTTCACTCCTCTTCTTCTTCCACATTTCTAAATTCTTACCATTACTTTATCAAAATCAACATTGAATCTAACTAGATTATCTCTGGTTTGATTCTCTATCACTATCTCAACAAGATCCTCAGTGCTATTCAGAGTTATAGGCTTTTTGTAATCAACTTAGCGAGAAAAGGTGTGATTGTAGCCTTGGAAATCAATCAAGCGAGATAAGGTGTGATTGTAGCCTTGGGAAATCAATTGGGTGAACTTATTGCCCGGGAAATCAAGTATCTCTACCAGAGGATTGTGATTCTGGAGGATGTACCTCGTTGCCTTGAAATCGAGGGTGTAATTGTAAAGATTGTTTTTGAGAGGAAATCCGTACTTGTGTGCGGGACTAGATGTAGGATAACTCCGAACCAGTATAAAATCCGGTGTGTTCTTTCCTTTACTGCTTTTACTTTATTTCTGCATCTGTGTTTGTTTCTGTGATCATATCTGTGTCTGAATATTACATACATCTGTGTTCAAACTAACATAAACTTAAAAAGATTTAGTAATTCTTTATAAACACTATTCACCCCCTCTAGTGTTAATCCTAGCCTTAAGATCCGTAATCCGCATTTCTCACAAGCATGTGGTGTGACATTATGACCAAATTTATCGCTTATTAATTTTCGGTAAAATCCAATTTTAGTTTAATAAGCGTTACCTGGTTGTGACATTTATTTACACCAATTCTCTTCGTCAAAATTATACCACTTTAGACTTATGGAATTTGGTCATGGTCAAAATTCCAACCTCATCCACATTTAACTGTATACTCTAAATACAAAGTCTTTGGTTTAATAATAACAATAATTATTAATCGAAATGCTCTGGCCATAGACTTTGACTTTCAGTTGACTTGAGTTGATTGTGATACTAACCGCATATAGCCGAGGAGACGAATCCTCCCTTGAATAGTACTTTACTTCTAATACTTCCACTCGACCCAACTATAGTCACTCGATGGACGCCATGCCATGATTTAGCTTTAATCAAAGCGGAGCTTTCATATTAAAGATTCACAGTATTCTCAAGTCGAGAGAATCGTGTAAATTAGTCACATCGATACTTTCTGTTTAACCTTAGTTATATTAACTAACAGAAAACTATCGAGTGAGTCGGTACATAGTTATTCAATAATTATTAGTACGTAACCCCTTAGCGCCCTCAGTAGTCATAAATAATACACTGCCCAATATTTAAAGAGCGTTACACTCCAATCTCAACGGATACATCGATATCCAGTCCCGATGAATCTTAACTAGGAACATTTAAAATGGTATGCTTGTTTCGTTGTGATAAATTACTCACGGTTACAACACTTTGTAACTACTATCACAAAATATACAATTTATGGATTTTTCTATTAAATGTACTTTTAATTAAGCTAATTAGTTAATATAATTACATTATATCAAGTATATAATAGGAAGAAAATATCTTTTATTTCGAACAAGATTGGTCAACGAGTTAGATATATGTATTACATAATTGCCCCTAGGGCATACCCCTCACTTTATCAATCCTACCTTTTATTTCGAACAAGATTGGTCAACAAGTTAGATATATATAACAAACTACATAATTTCCCCTAGAGCATACCCCTAACTCTATCAATCCTACACAAAATGATTTTGAACTAAAGTAGTATAAGCTTCCAACATAAGTAAAGTTAATCCAAAAAACAATCCTTTAATAATACCTACAAAGTCTTCGACACCTTAAATGTTTTCGATACGTATGGTTTCTTGTGTTAACTCTCTGACTCTTTGTTTAGTTTGGGACCTACGATTTGAAGAAAGAGGGTTGATTGTAATTTCCAGTGTGGTGTCTACAATCAAATTCTACAAATGAACAGAATAATAGATATATTACTGTTGTCTTACTAGTCAAATATATTTATAATAACTGAGAGATATACCTACATGACCATAAAGAAATTCATCGATTGTTCAATAGGAACTATGTAAGATTTTTTTTAATATCTTTCAATCTCGTGAATTGTTAACTACATTCATACATTTATTGATCACGACTAGTCTTTGTAAGTACTACTTGATGTATTGAGTTCAAGCTTAACAAATCATTCATCGTGTTGTAAGATAAAGTAGGAGGCACCTCTTGAAGGTGTGGAATATATATCATTTCATCTCTGTGAATGCCATTCGAGATCAACATTAGGATCAAACTGGGGAATATTATTATTTCGCGCATAAAAGTTTATTTCCGATGAAGTGGCAAGATGTTTTGTTAAGTTTTGAACGAAGATTCCAATGTGTTGTCATCTCGATTGAACATCCACTCATTGCCTTCCAAATGAGCATATACTTGATCTTGCTAGAAATTGATTGTAACAAAGGAATTTCTAATATTACGTACCACCAATCCAATGTATACCATGTTTTATCCTATATTTCCTATGATATGGGACTTTGTCTATTAAATCTACACATCCACGTTATGAGACACGCCTAATATCTTCACTTTGGCGAGCATTTCTAGAAGCTTTCTTTGAATCTACCAAAGAAACTCTGCAATTAGGCTAGGTTACATCCAAGAGTCTTCTTACATAGTTTTATGCTTTACTGAATCTCCACCTTAAGACGAGTATTTCTAAGGCGAGTATTTCTACTAAGGTCCTCTTGGAGTTATTGAGTCCTCAATGCAATGGATGAGGCTGCATAACTAGTGGGTTCGCTTTTAGTAGTCGAGCAGGCTACTTAACCAAGCTTCACCTCGATGAGTTATTCTATGCTCAAGCCTCAAGGAGTTTTGCTACGGATGCCCATGTATCATCTAATTGTCTCTCGAACCATTAGCTTTGATATCATTTTAAAATTTGGCACTCTATTGCATCTTCGCACAAACGTGCGCTTCCTTGAGTGTGATGTGGGCCACCTAACAAAGCTTCCATTGTGTCGATATCCCGACCAAACATTCACATATTGCCTCCTAGCAAGCATAGACTTAATCTTGGTAACACTTTATTATGACAAAAGGAATTCCAAATGTTGTTTGTCATCAACACTATATATAATATATGTACACCACATTTTATCCCTTAACTCTTATGATGCGGGATTTTATCCGTCCAATCCGCACACCTACAACATAAGCAACACCTAATAGGTTTAACTCTCAATCGCAAAGCAAATGGTCCAAAAAAAAAATCTATGTTACAACTTCAAATTACATTGTCTAAAAGCGGTCCAAAACTTTTTGATTGGATTTTGAAAAATGTCTCATACTCAATACTTAGCATTTTAATTACAAATTAGTCTACATCCTTAAAGTTAATTTCTCTAAGTTGTTCATAAACTTCATTACAAATAGATAACATCAAATCTATACAAGGATCAATAGGAATAAATGTTACTCTAGTGTTACTTTTCACCAACAACGAACACCTGAATAATACTCCATCTATTATTAAGCAAGCGAAGTGGCATTTGGGTTCGATATAAATCATTGGCAACTTATACTTCATTATATTGTAGTGTAATATAGTCTAACTAATGCTACCAATTAATTGGATGAGATTTGTCATGATCAATGTGATATCTTGTATGGTAAAAAATATTATTGTCAATATCATGAGTATTTTTCCTTTTGCATCTCTTCCACGCTTTTAACATTGGATATATTGTGATTTATCATCACGTTCGAAGATGATACCACCAGCTCAAATATGTTCATAAAACATATACTAAAACTAATTCTATAGAAAAAAAATCGAATGTTATGGCAAATTTGCATTTGGCCTGATATAATATCACAAAATAACTAAATGTATGTACCTTAAGAAAATATTTAAATCATGTTATATGTCGATGAAAACATTTGAACTTTGATAAAAATAAACAAGAATCTTAGAACCTTAATCGTATTTTTTTAGCTTAATACAAATTAGATAAAGCTTTCAAAAATGACAAAACCACGTTATCCTTCATAGTTTTGTAAAAAAGCTTCCCATCATCAATATGATAAAATACCCTAGCTGTTATCCCGCCTTTTGGCAAGGCCGTGACACCATGAACTTGACTAGAAACCAAGGATAGTTCGTCCTGGAGATCGTTAATACATAGGTCTACTATGGATGTCGGTAAATTTTGTCCGAGTCCGGATCGAGCTACAATTAATATGACATGACAAACAAATCTAAGAAAGCCAATGTTTCAAATTTCAAGTCAATCCGAGTTCGTATGCTCAAGATATTGATCGATCACGGTTGAGAAATCCAAACTTGCATCCATCATAACTCGAGACCTATAAGTCCAAATGCCACCAAATTTTCGCAGGAGCTTACTGCGACCTAAGGAATGTTCATGCCAAATTTTAGCTTGATTCGATCAATTCTTGATCGATACGAAATTCGTTCGTATCGATCACGGACCGAAAATATCCAACTTGCATCGATCATAACTCGAGATCTACAAGTCTAAATGCTATGAAATTTTTACAGGAGCTTACGTATGATATAAAGAACGTTCCTGCAAAATTTCATCTCGATCGGAGCAAATCTTAATCGATACGAAATTCATTCGTATCGATCACGGACCGAAAAACTCAAACTTGTATCGATCATAACTCGAGATCCACAAGTCCAAATGCTACAAAATTTTCACAGAAGGTTACGTACGACATAAAGAACGTTCCTGCCAAATTTCATCTCGATTGGAGCAAATCTTGATCGATATGAAATTCGTTCGTATCGATCACGGATCGAGCCGAAACTTCGTGGGATCGATCGCGTGGGCCCACCCACGTACCAGAAGAAGTCTCCCGAGATTTGAGTGAAATATCAGCCTCCTACACCTATAAATAGATCCCTAGGGCCTACAGAAGAAGGATCTTTTGGCTCTCCTACGTCCAGACTCTGCCAAATCCATTTTTGTACTCCATAGCTGTTGTTGTACATGAATTTCAACATTATAATCCACTGTAATCTGCTGCAATAAGTTGTAATCGACAAGTGAATATCAATAAAATCATCAACTTCATAGTGGACATAGGCCAAACGCCGAACCACTCTAAAACTCTGTGTTTCTGTGCATTTTCTTATATGTTTATTGGTGTGTTTGTTGGATCTGCTTCATTTTACATTTATTCTCTTCATTTTATCTCTTCAAACACATCCGAAGAGTGTTGTGCCTAATTTTGGTACAAACACTTTGGTGCTTTCACTGAGAGAACCCTACTTTTCTCTTGCTTTATGGATGTCCTATCGTCGTTGGATTGCAAAAATCTAAGGAGAAGATCCAGATCTATCATTTAGTGGCTCCTTCTATTCTATTCAGATTGCTCCAGATCCAAGAGGAACTACATTCATCACGAATTTCGTATCCATGTTTTCATATCCATGAAAATGTGATGATTTTCGTATCCATGTTTTCGTATCCAGAAAATATGATGATTTTCGTATCCATGTTTTCGTATCCAGAAAGTGTGGCGATTTTCATATCCATGATTTCGTATCTAGAAAATATGGTGATTTTCGTACCCACGTTTTCGTATCTAGAAAATGTGGTGATTTTCGTTTCCGTGTTTTCGTATCCGTGAAAACGTGATGATTTGCGTATCAATGTTTTCGTATCTAGAAAATATGGTGATTTTCGTATCCATGTTTTCATACCCAGAAAATGTGGTGATTTTGGTATCCATGTCTTCGTATCCAGAAAATGTGGTGATTTTTGTATCCATGTTTTTGTATTCATGAAAATGTGATGATTTTCGTATCCATGTTTTCGTATCCATGAAAATGTGAAGAATTTCGTATCCATGCTTTCGTATCCAGTAAATATGGTGATTTTCGTATCCATTTTTTCATATTCATGAAAATGTGATGATTTTCGTATCCATGTTTTCGTATTCATGAAAATGTGATGATTTTCATATCCATGCTTTCGTATCCAATAAATATGGTGATTTTTGTATCCATGTTATTCATGAAAATGTGATGATTTTCGTATCCATGTTTTCGTATTCATGAAAATGTGATGATTTTCGTATCCATGCTTTCGTATCTAGTAAATGTGGTGATTTTCATATCCAGTAAATGTGGTGATTTTCATATCCATCATTTCGAATAGATTGAAGTCACAACCTATCATTTCACATCAGTCGATTTCGTATCCATCAGCGGATAGTCTCTCTTCGTATCGATCACCTATTGACTATTTCGTATCCATCGGGGAGCGCTACTTCGTATCCATCCAAACGCGGCTTCCTTTGCATCGACCTTGTTTGAATCCATCAGGGCTCGTTAGTTCATGTCCATCAAGTAAACATTACTTCGTATCCATCATGGAACTACTGTTTGTATCCATCAAGTTAGAGCAACAACAATCGATACGAAAAGTGACCGATACGAAATTAGATCGACACGAAAACTGATCGATACAAAATTCGATCGATACGAAATGATGGATACGAAGTGCATCTGATGATCGATCCAGCCAGCTGCATTTCACATCCCAAACCCTAGCCGTAGTGCAGAGCACCCACATAGTTAATTCAAAACTCAACTTAGTAAAGGAACATTCTGATCGTTCCATGACTGGACGAGACGTAGGAGATTACAACATCAATTGTTGAATTGCAATCAAGGAATGGGTATAGAAATACTACTCAACTGGTGCTCCCAGAGGCTGGAGAAACTAGCTAATATGTTAGGAACTAAAGTTGATTAATGTATCATGCTTCTAAGGTGGACTGCAACTTCCCACAATTGACCAACTTTTAAAACTCCTAAATTGACAATTATGGTACGATGGCTAATATGACGACTGTCATACACTGTCTACTCGCTGCCAACTCAAAACATAGCTGGTCGCTACTGAACCATCTTCAAATGCCCGCATCTTAATCATTCCACGTCCATATGACTAAAAGCACGGCATATGACCTTAAGAGGATTTCCTTACTATCTTATACGGGCCTCTTTCCTGGTGAAAATTAGGAATAATCACCAATCTGTGAGCCTATCTTAATCTACTCACTATCCAATCGGCATTACCAACCACTCGAACATTGGGCAACCGGGCATACATCATTCACTAGTATTACAAGACCCTATAGCCTTAAAATGAATTTGATAAATTTGATTGTAGTATCTTTCCCAGTCGGGACCTATTCATTGAAACCATTCTACATGCAGTATTTCTAGCGAAAATTTAGCGTGCTAACCATGTCAGTGTACTATGAAAATTCAACCTCCGACACTATCTCATGAAGTAAGAATGGTGCATGGATTCCACGAAGAGTGATGAATGCCATCAAATGCAGATGTCTCCCCCTATTCCTCAAAGAAGACTGTCAATCATTTCGATAAGAGAACTGGCGGATAGCCACCAACAACTACACCAGCATATCGTATCTAATATAGAGTTGATGAACTAGAAGAAGGATCAATGTCGCAAGATAAGGAGGAAACCTACTCCATACTCTAAACCGGGAAGCTCCTCTTCTTTAGATGGCTATCGTGGATGCCAACGCCGTAAGGCTGCTTCAGAAAGGATAGATCTGACAATATGTTCGAGCCCTATAAAACGAAGGGCCGGGAATCCTTGATCCCTATTAATCAAGAACTTTGATCAAACTGAACCACTTGCATTAGACTTCCAACAGAGAAGGGCTGGACTAAAGTACAATAGTAAACGTACGACGCTACTTCACTTATCAATGAGATTTAATCCTATCTCTTTTGAATTATTTCTATTTCGTTTATGTTGCAAAATATAATCGACTTGAATTAAACTACTTGCAAATGATGCAGGTAACCGAGTGCTTAAGGATAGGTGCAAAACAACCTCCGTGGGCTATGATCAAATCATTGAGGTATCATCATGACGAGCATGATTCAACCACTCATCGGCTACTATATGCACCTGACTTGGGGGCAAGGCATCAAGGCAGAAGAGACCAACAAGGTCAGGACTCCAGTACAAAGTGGATGCAACCAACCATCCACTCATATGCCTATGCAATTTAATTAGGAGATTTGATAAAGACTTGGAGTTATATGTCCCAGCAGTGCACTCTCCATCTCGTACTTGAAACTTGCCAAAATACTTATGCTTCTTCTGATGCCCAGTAAAATCGAAATCACACCAAAGATGGATGTGACGTGACCATCCATGCATCCAATCATGCATTGGACACTTGGGGTTATTTAAGAACACATGTTTAAAGTGGATATGATTTGACCATTCACTCCCCAGTTTGCATTTGTGATTCGACAAAACAATCATGCCTTAAACCGACTTCATCAGGGGGCCAACCCTCAATTTATAGTCATCAAAAACCGACTGCTTACTCGCTAACCATCATGAGCCATCATTCCAACTCTCTTCCTCAACTCGACCGGAAGAGCGCAATGCATAAAGTGGACATGACTCGACCATCTTCTCTCCAACTCTTGCCCCCAACTTAAGGGAAAATACACAACTCAAAGTGGATGTAGTTCAGCCATCCTCTCCTCTACTCGAGCTCAAAGCTTGCCAGAACACTAATCTTATTCCTTATGGCAGAAGCGGGATCCAAATGAACATGGATGCGATTCAACCGTCCATAAACTAAATCTCATCCTTCGTTGATGGTGGATAAGTGGAAAGTAATTGAGATCCCACCGATCACTTGCTAAGTGAAACCCTGAGCACGGGGACAAGTCACCACACTGAAGCCAAAAGAGGATTGATACACGACAATCCTTTAACTAACTCTAGTCTCCCAGAGTGCGAGCTGGAGTATAAACTTATAAATGCGGTTTTGAAGAGGGTGGATCTGTCCACCTAATGACTTCACCCGTATCTTGACCAAGTTTGAGGAGGATGAACCCGTCCATCTAACGACCTCGCTTGTCGACTCGGGGTGGATGTGAATTGACCATCCACGATCCTGATAATTTTGTCGTTCCCAAAGTGCAAACGCAATCCAAATTCCTAAACAAACGTGATTGACCGTTTGTCAGCCAACTCCAAACTTCCAGAGTGCGAGTTGGAGCATAAAACTCATAAATGCGGTTTCGAAGAAGGTGGATCCATTCACCTAACAACTTCGGTCGTATCCTAACCAAGTTAGAGGAGGATGGACCCGTCCATCTAACGACCTCGCTTGTTAACTCGGCGTGGATATGATCCAACCATCCATGATCCCAATAAATTCATCGTTCCCAGAGTGAGAACGACCTCCTAAAAAGTCTAAACAGATGTGACTGACTATCTGTCAACTAACTCCAAATTCCCAAAGTTCGAATTGGAGTATAAACATCAACTCTAGGTTTCCGTAGCGTGAACTAAAGTATAAACACTAACTCCAGATTCCCAGAGTGCGAACTAGAGTATAAACATCAACTAACTCCAGATTCCCAGAGTGCGAACTAGAGTATAAACATCCACAAACTCCTGATTCCCAGATTGCAAACTGGAGTATAAACATCAACTAACTCCGGATTCACAAAGTACGAACTGAAGTATAAACATCAACTAACTCCAGATTCCCAGAGTGCGAACTGGAGTATAAACATCAACAAACTCCAAATTCCCAGAGTGTGAGTATAAACATCAACTAACTCTAGACCCAAGAGCGCAAACTGGAGTATAAATACCAAATGGGTTTGACTGACAACCCATCAACCAACTCCAGTCCTCAGAGCTAGAATTGGAATATAAATACCAAAAGGGATGTGATTCGACAGTCCATCTATCAACTCTGATTCCACAGCAAGTCATGTAGATAAAAAGTGGATGCGGTTCAACCATTCGCTTTCCTATCTTCCCCTGACATGGGGGCATGCTTATCATAAAAAATCGAATGCTCCGACCATCTAGAACAAAGCAGGAACGATACGACCGTTCACGCATCAACTCTTATCCCCGACACGGGACCTATAACACAATCTTATAGGGATGCACTCCATCCCTACAAGACAAAATTTCTTCCTTGATTCGGCGGGAAGACGCAGATTCACAAAATGGACCTAGCTGAACATCCTATTCTAAATGGATGTGATTACCCATCCTACCACAAATGAACATGAAACGACCGTTCATTCGCTACCTTTCGCCAATGATCTTGCGCGTTGTGCATGCAACATGGACGGATGTAACCCAACCATCCGCCAATCAACTCCTTCCTGCAATTCAGTAGGAGAAACATCCAATTAAAGTTGTCGCAATGTGGCCGACTACATTTCGACTTTCGCCATTGACTAGTGCCATAGGAAATAATCGAAGAAAATGCGGTCGGACCATTTTTCGCTAAAATTCTTAGTCCCCAGAGTGTGGACAGGGGTATAAACATCAAATAGGTGTGACGAATGGCCCTTTAGCCAACTTTGATCCACAGCATGCGACTACGAGTATAGATAGACGAATGAATGTGATTCGGCCATTCATTCACCAACTCTGACCTAAACTCGATAGGAGGGATATAAACTCGCTATAGATGTAATTAAACTATCCACAGACTCACTCTGCTAACCTAAGACTAGGGATAGAGGCATAAATTACCGAAAGAAGAGAAAGGTGACTCGCTTCATCGCCAGCATAGCATCCTTTACAACTTAAGGCAACGACTACAAAGAGGCCTTAAAGCTAACCAATCAGAATGATGCCTAAAGTTATGGGAAACCAATTATATCGTACAGCCGGATCGATAGTCAATATCGATCTGCACCATTCGTATCATACCAATAGATCGATAGGCAATGAGGTCCATGCATTCTACATTGTGTCACTAAATCAACGGCCAATGTTGATCCTCTTCGACTACAAATCGATGTGACACGAGTGCCCATCGAATACCTTCGACCACCATAGCATGGATAAAACCACGAATGAGTGTGACTTGACCATTCGTCCTCCGTCGCCTTCCTTCGATCCGTCAGGTTGGGCTTGAGACCAGATGAGCATGACATGACCGCATTTTGGCGGACCTTATCTCTGGATCTAATGGGAGAACATAAATCAAAATGGACGTGATTGATCGCCTAACTCCAAAATAATGCAATGCGACCATTCATTCTTTGACTCTTACCACGATCTGACTAAACGAGCAATTCACAACAAGTGCAACCTAAATGTCCATGCACCGATTCTTACCCTCAATTCAACAAGGGAAGCATCAATCCTGCATTGTATCTAACTGAATGATTCACTCTTCAGTTTTTGCCCAGGGTATGATGGCATAAGTAGAAAAGTGAATGTCGGCGAGGCAACGAGGTATTCTTCCTAGAGGAACGAACTAGGACAGAATGCAAGATAAGGTACAACTCAGCCTTCCATCAGCTAACTCGATCCCATGGTTCAACGGGATAGAATGCAATATTGAAGTGAACATTATCTACCTTGCCACTTATTAAGATATTTCCCAGACTTGGGGGCACGCACGAGAAATAAGATGAATATAATTTGATCGTTCATCAAACAACTCTGGCTCTCACAGCTTGGACTACAATATAAATGCAGCAGAAGCTAGGCTCAATCATTCGCACAATACATCCATTAACCAAAGACTAGGGGAATGAGTGTGATCATCCAAGAGCTGGATATGACTACTCAATCCTATAGCTCATGCCTAGTATTTATAACAACTTGACGTTACGACTGAAAGGATGCTTAGAGATAGAATCATCAGATCGATGCCTGGACTTATGGGCAGCAGATCATCATTCTGACCCTTTCGATGAGCAATGGATCGCGAGTACATTGAATGGAAAGCGCATTGCTCAGAAACACAAGTATATTACTATGCTGTAGCACTTGATACAAGGTTAAACTCCATTGAGCCTTTGATTCCACATCCCTACAAGCCTGATCATTTACCATTGCGAATAAGCACATGAAGTGCCTACAACCCATCACTAGTATTGCAGATCAGATCACAACTCAACACAATGATGGTAAAAGATTTAACTATTTTACTTCAGGTGAATCTCGATGTTTTCGCTTGGCTCGATCTCATATATATATATATATATATGTGTGTGTGTGTGTGTGTGTGTGTGTGTGGACACTCACCAACCATTGAGAACCCTGCATTAAATGTCAACTCGAGGCATGTCTCGGTGAATAAAAATGAAGCGACGTAGATCTAGAAAGATCTGCTGCACTTAAGGAGGAGGCGAATTTACTCAAAACCAACAGGTTTATCTGCGATGTCCTTTACCCAAAATGAGTATCCAATCCTTTACTTATGAGAGAAACAAATGGAGAGTGGCGGACGTACGCCGACTACTCAGATTTGAACGAGGCATAGCGAAGCATAGCTTTCCACTTCCAATGATCAACCAACTAATAGACTCAACCATCAGACATGAATTAATCTCATCCATGGATGCAGACTCCAGATACAATCAGATACTGAAACATGTCCCAGACCAGGAATACAACTGTTTCATTACTGACTCGGGCCTATAGTGCTATGCTACGTTCCTTGGATTCAAACTTGAGAACACTTATGCTACTTACCAAAGGACGATTAACGGATCATTCAAAAATTAGATCAGCCGGTTGATGAAAGTATATATGGTTAATATGCTCGTGAGATCACGACCATCGAATGACTGCATCGATGAATTTGCAAAGATATCCAGTGCTCTCCAACAACTGTAGAATGAAACTTGATCCTTTAAGATGCTCTTTCAGCATTGTATAAGAAGAATTCTCAGGTTTCTTCATTGATTCTCATGGGATTGAGGCTAATGTCAGAAAATGCTGAAGGTTAGGGTCATCCAAGTACCCAAGAAACCAAGCAGGTATAGAGCTAAGTCAGAAGATTATCCCAAGCTGATTCAACTCTAGGGCCATCTACAATTTATTTTCTTCTTCAACCTGACCAAGAGAGGGAAGAAAACTTTCGTATGGACTAAAAACTGCGTTGATGCAGTTCTAGCTCTGATAGATCGCTTAAAGAATTTTATCTGAGCTGTTGGATAGCGAAGATTCACACATCAATTTGGTCGTGTTAACACATGCCATAAGCATCGCATTGTTATATAAAGATAAATGAATCCAAAGACCAGTATATGATGAAAGCTAACTATTGACAAGCTTATCCCCTTAACGTTTGTATCGACCAGCCATTACAGTATGTCCTATGGCAACCCTAGATGTCCGGAAGGTTACTCAAATGAAATATCGAGCTAAGCCAATTTGACATCACTTATCCCCTTCAGAGAGCTATCAATGGTCTAACATTAGCATACTTCATATCTGGATTCATTGCATCAGATGATTATCTGAAGAACAGAAGATAACCGTCCAACCAATGGAGAACATACAAAGATGGAACTTCCGATAATCGGCTTTCTAATGTCGAAGCTGCATAAATGACTCCTAAGAAATGATCGATCTATTACGCCCCGAAACTCAACTTCCTTGCAATAAATAACGAAGCATACATTCTAACATCTCAAATCGATCCAGTAGAGGATCGATACAAAGGAAGGAGCTAAAACAACCATCGAACATTGTTATAACTCAAATTTCACTTCGATCCAGGAGAGGATCGATATGAAACTCAATCCAAACAAAAACTAAAGAACTTGATAACAACCTGCAAATGTGCAAACATGAATAGGGGTCAGGCCAATATATGTGCATGTATGCCAAACAACATTCAATTTACAAAATTACCATGAATTGAATGCTTCCTGATGACGATCAAAAGATGAACAAAAAATTGCTAGTGCTCAACACTCAGTTACAACAAAACACTGCATGATCATTAACAATCAACAGTTTGACATCTACGCCACTGAAGATCAACCAAAGGCTACATTTTTTATGAAAACATAGCAATTACTCAGCGAAACGGATTGAACTTTTCAGAATGAAGATAGCAGTTTTCAAAGCACGTCATGTTCACACAAGACGTACTTTGGGGGGCAAATGTTATCCCGCCTTTTGGCAAGGCCATGACACCAAGAACTTGACTAGAAACCAAAGATAGTTCGTCCTGGAGATCGTTAATACATATGTCTACTATGGATATCGGTAAAAAATTTCCAAGTCCGGATCGAGCTACAATTAATATGACATTACAAGCAAAGCTAAGAAAGCCAATGTTCCAAATTTCAAGTCAATCCGAGTTCATATGCTCAAGATATTGACCGATCACGGTTGAGAAATCCAAACTTGCATCCATCATAACTCGAGATCTATAAGTCCAAATGCCACCAAATTTTCACAGGAGCTTACATGTGACCTAAGGAACGTTTATGCCAAATTTCAGCTCGATTGGATCAATTCTTGATCGATACGAAATTCGTTCGTATCGATCACGGACAGAAAATCTCCAACTTGCATCAATCATAACTCAAGATCTACAAGTCCAAATGCTATGAAATTTTCATAGAAGCTTACGTATGATATAAAGAGCATTCTTGCCAAATTTCGTCTCGATCGGAGCAAATCTCGATCGATACGAAATTCATTCGTATCGATCACGGACCGAAAAACTCAAACTTGCATCGATCATAACTCGAGATCCACAAGTCCAAATGCTATGAAATTTTCACAGGAAGTTACGTACGACATAAAGAACATTCCTGCCAAATTTCGTCTCGATTGGAGTTAATCTTGATCGATACGAAATTCGTTCGTATCGATCACGGATCGAGCCGAAACTTCGTGGGATCGATCGCGTGGGCCCACCCACATGCCAGAAGAAATCTTCCTAGATTTGAGCGAAATATCAACCTCCTACGCCTATAAATAGAGCCCCAGGGCCTACAGAAGAAGGATCTTTTGGCTCTCCTACGTCCAGACTCTGCCAAATCCATTTTTGTACTCCATAGCTGCTGTTGTACACGAATTTCAACATTGTAATCCGCTGTAATCTGCTGCAATAAGTTGTAATCGGCAAGTGAATATCAATAAAATCATCAACTTCATAGTGGACGTAGGCCAAACGCCGAACCACTCTAAAACTCTGTGTTTCTGTGCATTTCTTATATGTTTATTGGTGTGTTTGTTAGATCTGCTTCATTTTACATTTATTCTCTTCATTTTATCTCTTCAAACACATCCGAAGAGTGTTGTGTCCAATTTTGGTACAAACACTAGCAATGTTCTCATATTGATCGAGATGAATATTAATATATTTAGGAGTAACATATGTAGATAATACAATACCACACTTTAAATTTTCCAAAGACAAATTTGGTAAGTATACGTGTGGACTTCTAATACAACCCCATCGGTCATCAAAGGTTATCAAAAGCTTATGTACTCCCAATGGAATTGACGTTAAAACGGTAAAATATAAAGGTGTTCTACCAAATTTAGCAAAAAAAAAAATTGCATGTGTTGCTCGTCACCATCGTTAGGGTATAACTTGAACACATTCATGACATCGTTTCCTAATTCAATACTCATGAAGTATTCAAAAAATTATAATAAAAATTTCACATATAGAAGGGATAGTAGACAACAATTGCTAAAAAAAATTGCTTGAGAAAATGAACCAAGACGGTACATATTATCCCGATTCTACAATTAACAATAACATAAATAAATGCATAATTAAACATTACTATACATGTTTTATGCAAAATTTTATATATAGAAAATACCGTAATCACTTTTCCTGTGTTGTAAATATGCGTTTATTCGGGCTTTAGCAAGGTTAATGGTTGAAAAGTGAAACTCGTGGCTATAAGAACATCCATTGCTTAAAGATTCTTCTTCAATTTGTTGAAAATGCTTTAGTTTTCTACCCCGTTTTGAGCGTTGATTTCTACGCATTCTCCACGACCACTACACTAATTTGGAGTTCGTCATTCATTGTATAGAAGATGTTGGATTATGCAAAGTTAAGAGGAATAATAGATACGAGTATAAAGTTTTGGAGTATTTAAGCTAAATAAATTGTTGTTTTTAGGGTGACTTCGAGATAGCGTTTGAAGCATATTTGGTTATTTTCGAAACTGAAAGGAGTGAATGAGATGGAATGAGCAAATTTGAAGGAAGCGGGTAGGTTATAAGTTATTAGAAAAATAGTTTTGATGACAAGTAGACGCCCACACCGTTTAAACACAATTTTTGTATTTTAAGACACTCTTCTCCTTGCATAGTTTAACATAACCACTAATAATTTTTTATAGAATCTTGACATTTTTTATATTTATTTTTGAAATTGCAATTTTCACCGATTGACCAATTTTGATGGTAAACATAAACGTTGGCCTTCAGGCTTATTTGACTTAAAAATGTCAGTATGAAGAGAAAAAAAAGGGGGTTTAAAAGCAATTAGCATGTTTGCTTTTAATCCGTTTCTTCGCATTTTATTTATCACAACAAATCCTGAAGATAGACCACGAGCGTGTTTCCGGCACCAAGTAAACAGTGCTTTTCTCCCTCCCTTAACAAATTTAGTCAGAGTTTTTGAACCTGTCCACCAATCTCTGTACAATAATTTTGAAATCTATGGCGGCAGCTTCGGTGGAAGCGCCACCGGTTTCAGGTCTTCTCAGTCCACGGCACAAACTCCCAAGACCTGCTTTTCAAAGGTAGCTGTTTTCCTCGATTCTTTCGATTCTTTCCTTCAATCTAGTATTTCCCCTCGATTCCCGTTTCTTTTTCAAGATGCGAAGTGGACAAGGTGTTCCGCCGCTGACAGTGAAGCAGATCAAGAGGCAAATCACTCCAATAATGAGAAATCTACCTTTATTGTTAACGAGATTGATGCTGCTAATGTAAAGATTGTTTCTTTTCTTAATTTTGAAATGAAAGCAATATAAAGAGTGATATTTTCTTATCTGGTTGAGTTTTGTAGGTCAAAATAATGAACAAAGCAGAGAGGATTACTGATACTGCTTTCACACTTGATGATGGCACAGGAAAAATTGACGTCAAAAGATGGTATTTTCAGTATTTTCTGTGATTATTTTTTGTTAAAGATTTAATTTATATTTTTTGGCCCTTTGTTGTTGTTTAAATTAAATCTTTTTCTATGAAAAAGTGTTTAATTAGCAGTAAGTGCTGAATCAAAACTAGAAAAAGGTAAAAGAAAGAAAAGAAACGAAAAAAAAGTGGGAAAGAAATGGTTCTACATTAGATACATATTTTGCCAGATTTTAGTTTCTGCATCTTGAGGAAAAAACATGTAAATTTGTTACATGAAATTTTATCGGGCATGGGAATTAAAGCTAACATACAAGTTAATATCTGATATGCTTTATTCATACTAATTTTTACTGCCTTTTCTTTTATTTGTTATTGGTTAGGATCAATGTTTTGTGATCGTAGGGTAAACGAAGCTTCTGAATTATAAACTAGTATGATGTGCATTGCATTTTGTTTAGTAGCTGCATTATAAACCAGTATCATGTGCACATGCAAGTCTCAAGTTGGTTTTTTTGATCTTTTGTGTGCTCTCTTAATTAGTAAGAAAAGAAAATATAGAAACTTTTTTTTCCATTGTTCACCTTTGTAATGGATGTACCGTTATCATAAAAAAAAATAATGAAGTGATTATATACAACAGTGCAGTGTTAAAAACAGCTTGGTGCTCATACATGCTCTAAGTAGCTACATGATGTTTCTGTATAATCAGCTTCATGCCCAAATAAGCTGCTACATGCTCATATTATTAGCTTGACCAGGTTAATTAAAAAATAACATGATTTCTGTCTTGTCTATTCAACGTATGTATTTGCTTTTTATCCTCTTTTGAATTATTCCATCTTGAAAATTCATGTTGTTTATAAATGCTTTGTAAAAAATGATGCATAGAAGTCTGTTATGCTGTGCAAAAGTAAACCATTTTTGTAATAGTAATACTATAAGTTATAACCAAACTTTAAAATAATTGATAAATTATAGTAATATGTTTTCTCTTAACTATTTTTAAACATATAAATTGTATCTACTTTTGGTTCAAACACATTCAATTTTACTGCTTACTTCGGATGGAAAAGGTAATTACAAATAGATTTAAAAAAAACAATTCCAAGAACGAAGCAATTGTGTATATATTTCTTTTTTTGTTGTTTTAGTCGTACAAGTTATTTCTTAGATAGCCACGTTATGAAAAACAAATTTTGAACACCTATGCTATGATCAAGGTAGAAGTATGCTTTTTTACGGTTTACACAACATAATCATTGCATTTTTTTGGACGGTAATTGTTATAACTAGTATATCTGTACAACATTTTAATTGAGTTAATTCACATCAATGATTTGTTGTAGATATCCATATTCTTATGCATATTTTCCATATTACGTCGTTACACAAAACGTTTCAACCGCCCTGTCAATTTTCATTTCACTCGACACACCCAAAAACTAGGGTTTTTGCCTTTCCTCATTTCATTCAGATCCAACCTATTCAATCGAAATTCTAGATCGACACATTAGCTCTGGAATGACTACAAACCACAAATCGAGGTACATTTGATATCGTTTTTCAACTATGATGCTTGTAAAAGTTTTATAGTAACTTATAGGACAAATCGTTGTTCTAATCGTAAAGTTTTCCATATGAACTTATAATAGAAATATTATTAAATGTACTTAAAATCTTACAATACTTGTAAAATCTTTTTATTCACTGTTGCATGTTGTTATAGTACAAAAAAATATGGTTTAATTTGTATTTACTTTAAATATTTCTGAAATTTTACTGTGTACTTGATATCTATATACTTGCATGTTGTTTTGAACCACAAATCAAAGTGATTGAATATTTTAATGTGATGAAATACTTTTACTTGCTTATAATTGTTAATTTTAACAATTTTAATTAGAATATTTGTTGTTTCAAGTATATATATTATCTTTTAAGTTTTATGTTTAGTATGAATGTATTTTCTTTTATTGAAACCACACTGCTAAACTAGATTAGTATTAAGTCATTCATATGCAATATATTTTGCCACCACTAAACTAGATTAGTATTAAGTCATTCATATGCAATATATTTTGCCACCACTAATGCTGCCAAACCTGTATGTAGTTTGGAATTTTGACAATTTTGTCGATTTTTTAACCATTATGCATTGTTATCAAGGTGCGTGCCTAGGCTCAAAAAAGGCTCAGACGCACGTGTGCATTTTTGCAGTTTGAGTGCGCCTTTATGCAATTTTTATGCAATTTGAGGCGCCTTTGTGCATAATTTGAACTTTGGTTTGCAAAATAGTTAAATGAATTGAAAAAATATGGCTGAAAATTAAAATTTTAAATAATAAAATATTTAAATAGTTGAATGAATTATAAAATATGGTTTAAAATTTAATTTATAGTTAGTAAACAGTAGATCAAACTTGTAGAAAAGGCACGCAAAAGGCCCAAGGCTCAAGGCTTATGCCTTTTTTGCACCTTAGCGCCGTAACTACTATGACATTATGCTTGTATAAAAATAGTTGAATTATGTCTTTGTAATCATTTTATTATATTTGATTCAAATTTATCAATTATTCCAAATGCTTATATATTTTACATATCATGTGTATGTGATGATGAAAGTTATCTCACTCTACTTGAAATTGTTGTATTGTTAATAAAAAATTAATTTATACTTTCTACTTGAAATTGTTGAACTGTTAATAAAATTTAATTTGTTTCTCAATAATATGCTACTTTGTAAGTGTTTTATGATTTATAAACCTTTATTCTAATTTTGCTACATATAGATATCATACTGTTTTATTACATACAATGTGTAGAATCCTAATATATCATACATGATCAAGTATTTTACTTTCTCTAACTTAAATTTTATCTTTTATATTTCTAGTTTTATCTTTTATACTTCATCTTTCATAATTGCAATATATTTTTTGATGTATGGATAGAGCGTGTTATTAGTGTGGTTTAGCAAGAGAAATAATACTTTTTATACTATATTTTATATTTTTTAAGTGCGGTATAGTTTTTTTTTAAATTATTTTTATTTTCTATGATAAACTTTTTTATAGTATATTTTTTATATTTTTCAGGTGCAATATGTTAACTCGTAGTGCTACAAGGTTGATGAAAAAGTGTGCTCAGTGCATCTTTATTAATTATGGTGGGAAATGTAAGGAAATTTGATCGTTTTGTAAGGAAATTTATGTGGTACATTAATGGACCGTTTCCTTCCTCATTATGTGGTACATTAATGGACCGTTTCTTTTCTCAAACGTTTCCTTCCTCATTATGTGGTCGATAGAATCTAAAAGGTTTTTCCTATTAATATGCTACATAAATAAAACGGTTACAATCTAGAGCGTTAATTTCTCTTATCTTGATCTTGATGGACGATCAAGATTAAGTCTACAAATCTGGAAATTTGGTCCTCTCTCTACCTATAAATATTAACCTTTGCCCATCACAAAGGATATACAGAAAACACGTAAAGAAATATATAGGAAAAGAGAGAGAAACCATTTTCTTTCTCAATTGAAACAGCATTCGACAACATCCATTGCTGATTCGTATACAAAATGTCTGGAGGTATGTTTTATTAATTTTTTTACATATGTGATAATCATGTAATTCTAGATCTTAGGGTTTATGTTATTCGTAAGATGTAGATTACATGTGGTATCAGAGCATGGTTTTAGAATTCATGATTATCCATCAATATATAAAACGAAACTACCATAGATCTTTGATATGATGTTTGTAATTTTACTATTATAATGATAATGATTATTAATGTTAATATGATTCAAGTTTAATATTCATATTATTTAAGTTGCTACAGTAATCATGATTATCAATATTGTTCTATTTACTGTATTCTTAGATCTGGATCTGGAAAGTTTATATTTCCACAAAAGTTGATTTTTCTACTTTAATATTTGACCTACTGTATAATATGGAATAACCTATTGTATGCGAATACTTTTCAGAAAGTATACATATTGAAAACAATTGTTTTCTAGTTTGACATTAAATTCATGACTTGCAACTTGCAAGATAATTGTCTATATATGATTTGCAAAATAATTATTTATATGTTAAATTCATGTATGGAATTTACTTGGAGTTACTAGACATTAATTATCCTTGCTGTGGATTACTTGATAGAATGACAAATGTTTATGCCAAAAAAAAAAAAACATTAATGTTTATCTCTTGTTTTATTTTACGCTTCCGCGCTTAATTTCCTTGTTTCCTCTGGTCTGATGCATGCAGTCCCGTCCACAGACGGCTGCTGCTTGCACAATAACACATGAAACATTAATGTTTATTATTCTTTCATGAGTATGGTTCTACTGCCTACCCACAGGAGGCGCTAAACCTAACCTCTTATTATGACATGTGTTTTATTCTAATAAAGAAGCCTACATTTCTTTTATATCTGCAGTTGCAATGCCCTCAAACCTTAATTCGTACGCTATGTCTATCGTCAAACTCAATGGAACCAACTACTCAGAATGAAAAGAGCAAGTTGAGTTTTCTTTAGGCGTACTTGAACTGGACATGGCTCTCCTTAAGGAAAAGTCAGCCCCACTTACTGACACAAGTACGCCTGAGGAAAACAAACTCCATAATGATTGGTAACGATCTAATAGGCTCAGCATGATGTTTATGCGAATGGTGATTGATACCAACATCAAAACCTCCCTACCCCAAACTGAAAGTGCAAAAGAATATTTGCAATCCATTGAAAATCGGTTCAAGACTGCAGACAAATCCCTTGCTGGGAAACTTATGGCAGATCTTGTAACCATGAAGTTTGATGGTTCTCGCTCAATGAGCGCTCATGTCATTGAAATGATTAACCTTGCTGCCAAACTTAAGAACTTGGGATTGGTTATGGACGATGCTTTTCTCGTCCAATTCATTCTCACTAGCTTACCTCCTCATTAAGAACCATTCAAAATTCATTACAACACTATTACGGAAAAGTGGAGTCTGAATGAATTGACTAACAAACTGGTTCAAGAGGAGTCTAGGCAAGGCTCGCAAGGCATTAAAGTTGCTTATTTCACTCAAGGGGTTGGAAAACAAGCTGACAAAAAGAACAAATCACAGCATAAAAGAGCACCATCCAAATCTGATGACGCCACTCAACCATCCAAGAAGAAAAAGAAGGATGATGTCTGCAAATTCTGCAAGAAACCTGGACACTTCCAGGCAGATTGCATTAAGCGCAAAGCATGGTTCGAAAAGAAAGGTAACCCAATGGGTTTCGTAAGTCATTTCGAATCAAATCTTACTAATGTACCTTCTTCTACTTGGTGGATTGATACTGCTGCTAACGTTCATGTTTCGAATTCTATGCAGGGATTCATTACGATCCAAACCACAAACCCAAGTGAGAATTTCATTTTAATGGGGAATAAAGATAAAGCTCCAGTTGAAGCTATTGGAACTTTTCGTCTTATTTTAGATAGCGGTTATCAGTTAGATTTATGTCAAACTCTTTATGTTCCGTCTATTTCCCGTAATTTGATTTCTGTAAGTGTACTTGATAAATTTGGATATTTTTTTGAAGTTGGAAATGGAAATTTTAGTTTATTTAAAAATTCTAGTCTTATTGGTTCTGGAATATTAATTGATGGACTTTTTATAAACTTCATCTTAAACAAAATGCTGAAATCCAACTCACCCTGCATGGAAAAGAAAATAAAAGAAAGTCATCCAATAATGATTCTTACTTCTTGTGGCATAAAAAACTGGGTCATATATCCAGTGAAAGAATCAAAAGGTTAGTGAAAGATGGTGTCCTATCGGATCTAGACTTCGCTAACATTACAGCATGTGTTGATTGTATTAAAGGAAAAACAACAAAAAACACAAAGAAAGGAGCCACAAGAAGTACACAACTTCTTGAAATAATACATACAGATATTTGTGGACCTTTTGATGTTCCAACTTTTGGTGGAGAGAAATATTTCATCACTTTTATCGATGATTTTTCACGTTATTGTTTTCTTTATCTGTTGCATGAAAAATCTCAGTCAGTGGACGCTGTACAAGTGTTCATTACTGAAGTCGAAAGACAATTAGAAAGAAAAGTGAAAATCATTAGGTCAGATAGGGGTGGTGAATTCTATGGAAGGTATGATGAAACGGGACAACATCCTGGACCTTTTGCCAGACTTCTTCAAAAACTTGGAATTGTTGCACAATACACAACGCCTGGATCTCCATGGCAGAATGGTGTAGCTGAAAGGCGAAATCGTACATACATGGAAATTGTTAGATCCATGATGAGTCATGCAAATTTACCTATATCATTATGGATGGATGCGTTACGAACAGCTGTCTACATCTTAAATAGAGTTCCAAGTAAGGCCGTTCCAAAGACTCCTTTTGAACTTTGGAAAGGATGGAAATCTAGTTTAAGACATCTCCAAATTTGGGGTTGCCCAGCTGAAGCTAGACTGTACAATCCAAATGAAAAGAAATTAGATTTTAAGACAGTCAGTGGTTACTTTATAGGTTACCCAGAAAAATCTAAAGGATATAGATTTTATTGTCCTAACCATAGTAAAAGAATTGTTGAAACCGGAAATGCCAAATTCTATGAGAATGGTGAAATCAGTGGGAGTACAAAACAACAAGAAGTGGTCATTAATGAAATAAGGGTACATATTATCTTACCCTCTATTTCGAAAGATATTGGGAATCATCCCATTGTTGAACATGTTCACAATGAGGAAAACCCAATAAATGATCAACAACTCCATAATGAAATTATCACCAATCATAATGTTGATGAAGTACCACAGGAACTAACATTAAGAAGATCTCAAAGACAAAAAAGATCAGCTATTCCTGATGATTACATGCTTTATCTAATAGAATCCGAAGGAACTACGGACCCAATTTCTTATTCACAAGCCATTAAGGATGTTAATTCTATTAAATGGATTGATGCCATGAAAGATGAACTGAAATCTATGGATAATAATCAAGTTTGGGAAATCGTTCAATTACCGCAAGGACATAAAGCAGTCGGTTGTAAGTGGGTTTTCATGACCAAACGTGACTGCAATGGTAAAATTGAACGATATAAAGCTAGACTTGTTTTCAAAGGTTTTAATCAGAAAGAAGGCATTGACTATAATGAAACTTTTGCTTCTGTTTCCAGGAAAGATTCTCTTAGAATTATCATGACATTAGTAACTCATTACGATCTGGAGTTACATCAAATGGATGTGAAAACAGCCTTTCTAAATGGAGACTTGGAAGAAGAAGTCTACATGCATCAACCTGAAGGCTTCATATTTGAAGGACAGGAAGACATGGTCTGCAAACTTAAGAAATCAATATATGGACTGAAACAAGCTTCTAGACAATGGTATCTAAAGTTTCATGAAATCATTACCGCTTTCGATTTCACAGAAAACATAGTTGACCCTTGTATATACCTCAAGTTCAGTGGGAGCAAGTTCATATTTTTGATTCTGTATGTTGATGACATATTATTAGCTAGCAGCGACCTTGGTTTATTACGTGAAACTAAGGATTATCTCTCAACGAACTTTGAAATGAAAGATATGGGTGAAGCATCCTATGTGATAGGAATAGAAATATTCCGTGATAGATCACAAGGAATTCTGGGATTGTCTCAAAAAGCATATATTGACAAAATTCTTGAGAGATTTGACATGACGAATTGTTCCTCTAGTCCTGTCCCACTGCAGAAAGGAGACAAACTTGTTCTTGAGCAGTGCCCAAAGACTCCTATGGAACGAAAAGAAATGACCAAATATCCTTATGCATCTCTTGTAGGGAGTTTGATGTATTCACAGGTCTGTACAAGACCTGATATCAGTCATGCAGTTGGTATGCTGGGTAGATTTCAAAGTAACCCAGGAATCGCTCATTGGAAAGCTGCAAAGAAGGTACTAAGATACCTAAAGGGAACAAGGAATTACATGCTCACCTATAGAAAATCAAGTTACCTACAGGTAACTGGTTATTCTGATTCAGACCTTGCTGGATGTCCTGACACTAGGATCTGCACTCTTGGCTATGTGTACCTCTTATGTGGAGGTGCAATATCATGGAGAAGCCAGAAATCTGAGATGCTTTTCGGATCCACCATGATGGCTGAATACGTAGCATGTTATGAGGCTTCAATTCAGGGAACATGGCTGCGTAATTTTGTCTCACAATTTGGCGCTTTAAGTTTTATCTCTAAGCCACTAACTCTTTACTGCGACAATGAAGCTGCAACCTTTTTCTCCAAGCATGATAGGATAACCAAAGGTTCCAAACACATGGACCTTAAATACCTACTACTGAAGCAAGATGTTAAACTAAAGAAAATTATTGTTGAATCAATAAGTACAGACTTACAAGTGGCAGACATATTCACGAAAGGACTACCTCCAAAGACATTTCAAAGACATACTGATAGCATGGGTCTTGCAGATAGTTCCTAATTATCTTCTTATTATGTCATTTATTTTGTACTTATCTAGACATAAAAATTATTGAGCTCTTAATAATTTGAACATCTTTTATTTCTGTTTTATAATGTGTACACATTTATATTTACATAAATGATAACAGAAATAGTCTTTTGCTTCAAGACATTATGTGACCATTAAGTTATGCTCATCTACGGTCTAGCTATGAAAGTTGTCAATGTCATAGTACATGGAAGTAAGCATGTTGCAAAATAACGTGTACACGTCATGACTTCCATTGATCACTAGAATTATTGAGCTCTTAATAATTTGAACATCTTTTATTTCTGTTTTATAATGTGTACACATTTATATTTACATAAATGATAACAGAAATAGTCTTTTGCTTCAAGACATTATGTGACCATTAAGTTATGCTCATCTACGGTCTAGCTATGAAAGTTGTCAATGTCATAGTACATGGAAGTAAGCATGTTGCAAAATAACGTGTACACGTCATGACTTCCATTGATCACTAGATTAGCCAAGACACTTATGATAACCGACTAAAGAAAAATTTAGCATATCATGCGCGCCTTATGACCTTAATACGAAAACATTAATAGATTTTACTATTGACCAAGTGGGAGACTGTAAGGAAATTTGATCGTTTTGTAAGGAAATTTATGTGGTACATTAATGGACCGTTTCCTTCCTCATTATGTGGTACATTAATGGACCGTTTCTTTTCTCAAACGTTTCCTTCCTCATTATGTGGTCAATAGAATCTAAAAGGTTTTTCCTATTAATATGCTACATAAATAAAACGGTTACAATCTAGAGCGTTAATTTCTCTTATCTTGATCTTGATGGACGATCAAGATTAAGTCTACAAATCTGGAAATTTGGTCCTCTCTCTACCTATAAATATTAACATTTGCCCATCACAAATGATATACAGAAAACACATAAAGAAATATATAGGAAAAGAGAGAGAAACCATTTTCTTTCTCAATTGAAACAGCATTCGACAACATCCATTGCTGATTCGTATACAAAATGTCTGGAGGTATGTTTTTTTTTTTTTTTTACATATGTGATAATCATGTAATTCTAGATCTTTGGGTTTATGTTATTCGTAAGATGTAGATTACAGGAAACAGTATGTTAATTTCATATCCTCGGTAGCTCTATTAATGATGTTCATAGCCAGTCTAGCAAAGAGACCGATTTAAATCCTCTTTAAATCTTCTGTTGTCAGTAATTTGTTTTTTGAAATTAGTGTTTATTACTTTTGTTAGTTTTTTTTATAACATATAGCTTATTCTGTAAACATATGCCTTTATAAGATGTATTTTGTTTCAATTTTTTAATTATGTTTTTCTTGTAGATTGTTTTTTTATTTTAGCTTATACAAATTTTAATGTTTAGGCTGTAAATCAACTTACTTTTGGTGATAAAAAATCTTTACCTGCTACTAAGAAGAATTGGAGTATTATAGTAGTGAAAGTTCATATTACGAGGAGAATAATTTTGAAAATTCTGAATATGAATATGCAATTAAGTTAGATGATTACGTGGGAGAAGAATAATTAAAAGGAAATAATGATATGATTTTTGTTTGGTATGGGAGATGATAGTGATGATGATTTCGGGACTAAAGAGCAATATCAATTTAAAAGGCGAGAAGAAGAAAAAAATGCTTGACACTTTACAAATATAGCTTAGATTCTTTGCATTAGGTTTTTGTAAAGCTTAGAAACAAAAATATTTTAAAACGAGAAGCAAGTGAGTATACGAAGAAGATTCCTTTTAGGAAGTTTTTGGAAGTATTTATTGGAAATAAAATTATACGAAGTGATTTTAGGAATATTTCAAAAAAACTGGATGACGCTATTCGAACTTACAATTCTGGTGACGAAACATTTCAAATTAGAGACATAATATTGAAGATAATTGAAATGGACGTAAGTTTGATACTTGGTTTTCATTTGCTTGGTAAGAAAATATTTCCTCTTCTAAGTACTAGTAAAAGCCAATGATACCATGGCCTTTTAGATTCTCACTTTGAATATAACAATAGACTAACAAAAAAGATTATTTTGAAGAGAATTCAATTTATGATTGGGCAAACATTATATCTTTATTTAGAAGTCAAATCATTATTTGATTTTAATTATTCATCTTCTTTCACACTATCATC
The DNA here is from genome assembly GCA_030765085.1 of Allium cepa. NCBI lineage: Eukaryota > Viridiplantae > Streptophyta > Magnoliopsida > Asparagales > Amaryllidaceae > Allium > Allium cepa. Next base: position 887,641,573 of record CM060937.1, on the reverse strand, counting down.
TAACTTAATTGCACATTCATATTCAGAATTATTCTGCTCATATTCTGAAGTTTTACTACTACGATTCTTCTTTAGTAGCAGATAAAGGTTTTTTATCACCAAAAATAAATTGATTTACAACCAAAATATTAAAAATTATGCTAGCTAAAATAAAAATATCTACAAAAAAGATGTAACTAAAAACTTGAAACAAAATGCACTATATAAACTCAAATGATTAAGAATAAGCTATGTGTTTTTATTAAGAGAAACTAATAAATAATAATTGCAGAAAATAAATTACTTACATCAGAAGATTTAACAGCATTTAAATCAATTCCTTGGCTAGGTTGGTTATGAACTTTATAAAAAGAGTTATTAGAAGATATAAAATTAAAACATTGCTTCTCATCATAATTAATAAAGATGCACCGACCACACTTTTTCCTTAACCTTCTAGCACTACGGGTTAACATATTGCACCTAAAAAAATATTCCTTAATAATTAGTTGTTCTGCTTGCTCCTTAAACATACAAGGCAATCCCGTATTGAAGGAGAAAAACCTACATTTTTTGAGCTAGACAAATAATGAATCATTTGTTGACATGTAATTATCCCTATACCTTATAAGTGAAGGTGTGATGTGGAGTCTGAGAAAGTCGGTCGTTCTGTTTTGTACGTTCTAGGAATACATATCTTAGAGTGTAGATGATAGAACTAAGTTTAGTGAATTGAAATAATTCATTCCATCAGTAATTGGCTGACAATATGTGTATGTTGAACTGCTAGATTTGGTAAAGTTTTAATTCTCATAAATGTGTCATGGTAAGCTATAACGTTTTCCCTACAAAAATTACGTGTATAAGAGCAAATCATGCATTAGATACTAATATACAGAGAGAGATTGAACTGGGTGGTCTTATCATCTGTATCATGGTATGCTTTTGTTCAGGAAACAATAATTTGTCAGTATTTTATCTTAACTGCAATTTTTTGAGCTAGACAAATAATGAATTCTTTGTTGACATGTAACTATCCCTATGCCTTATAAGTGAACGTACAATGTAGAGTCTGAGAAAGTCGGTCATTCTATTTTGTATGTCCTAGGAATGCATATCTTGGAGTGTAGATAATAGAACTAAGTTTAGTGAATTGAAATGATTCATTCCATAAGTAATTGGCTGACAATATTTACGTTGAACTACTAGATTTGATAAAGTTTTAATTGTCATAAATGTGTCATGGTAAACTATAAACGTTTTCCCTACAAAAATTACGTGATAAGAGCAAATTATGCATTAGACCTAATGTATAAAGAGAGATTGAACCGGGTGGTCTTATCGTCTGTATCATGGTATGCTTTTGTTCAAGAAATCAATAATTTATCAGTATTTTATCTCAACTGCCATTTTTCTACACATGATGTGACGCCCCACCTCTATACCCATGCTAGCCAAGAACACTATGGAGTAATGTCGTCAACTAGCGCGGAGAATAAGGCTGTTGAGGAGCGACCATATGTATAATTGCTTTGTGCGAGTACCGATATGCCAGATAAAAATATAACTTTTCATCTCAAGAGGAAATCCGACGTACCGATGCAAACCCAAAGCTACTACACAGTGGCTATAATATCTTCAGAAACAAATATAGCATAGCACAAATCAGTCACAGAAGTTCATATCTCAAAAGCGGAAGCAGATATGAATATTACACATAAAAGTGTACATCAGAGTAGTGGTCTAACAAGATCCACAATAGCACAAAAGAATAGTTACAAGTGCTACACAAAAGAATAAGTATGCATCATGGAGTCTATATCTCAAATGTATACTACAAAATAAACTACTAATCTAAGTAGTTAGCCAAAAGTCAGATAATTTTCCCCGACGAGGAGTCACACAGAAGCACCTGTAAGAACTCTGTCTGATCCGAGTATTATTTAATAAGAAAATAATAAACGGATCAGTCTAGCTATAAATATCAGATAAAACGATATAGAATAAGAGATATGACAAAAACGTATGATAGCCATAAAGTCATACCGTAATAAGTATGTAATTGAAAATCAACCAGAGATTAATCAATATCACAAGAATCTTCTCAAAGATCAAAAGAAGGTCATACCCTTTATTTTTGTTCACCAAACCATAGATATTGACAATTATATCAATGCCAATTACAAAAGTTAATGACACACAAATTCATCAATGCACAAATATCGATAAAACTTATCAATGTAATCACAAAATTGGTGAAAACACAAATTCTAGAAATCATCAATGGAAATCCAGAAATCACAAAAAGGGAAAGGCCTATTACAAAACGGAAGCATGAAAACTCACCAACACGTGTATCACAATACGGAACGCTATTCCATGGTTGCTAACCATTAATTTTGAGCCGAAGCTCCACAAAATGGTCCGAAGACCATGGGTCGCTACCCCACCAAATTGAGCCGAAGCTCTACAGAAACGGGGTTTAGTCTCCCTCGCAGACAAAGAGACATCGCACATTGCTAGTCTAAATCACAAAATGATCATCATCGATCATCAAGAAGTGTCAATTACACTAAGCTATTAAATAGATGAATTTAGCTTCATGTTCCATAACCATTGGCTTAACTTAAATATTTACGAACAAACTGTAAACAAGTCCAAGAATTAACCGACGAAGTAAACACAAACGTTTCATACCACTTGTTTTACTAAGCCGTTTAATTAGATTTCTCGTACGAGTGAGGTAATGGTTTGTACATACTAATAGATTGAAAACGGTTTTATAAACAAGCTTGATATTGAAAATAGAGTTGAAATCATCTTTGTGAAAGAGTTTGAATATTTACTACTAGCATAGAAACCTTTGTATTTTAAAGTGACAAATCACAAAGTTGATTGTAGAACAATAAATCACCAAAATTCCACGTTCGAAGACGTGAATTAATTCCAAAGAAATCGATTCCAAACCCAGCAAATTGGATATAACCAAAAATTCCAAAATAGAAGTCATCAAGGTCGACAATAAATGATAACAACAAATCGAAAAACTACGAATCGATTAAAAATTGAAAATCAACAACAAAATAGGCTAAATAGGCAAATAGAAGCAGGTCAGTCGACTGCCCTCTGCAGTCAGTCGACTTAAACAGAAACTCGAAAATTTCATTTCCTGCAGTCAGTCGACTGATTACAGTGGTCAGTCGACTGATTGCAGGAAACAGAGACTCCCTGTCTCTATAAACAGCCCCCGGAGTCATCATTGGCTTCAGCCAGTCGACTGACTGGGTGTTGGGCTATTTTTCAGCCTATTCAATGAAGTACAAACTCTTCCGAATTGCAACCGAACGAGCAATAGCTCTAAGGGTTTATGCCAATCGACAACGCGGCCATATAGGCTCTTCGATTCATCATCAAAAGCATGATCCAACATTAAAGTTAGGATTTTTAAGGATTTGTCTTCAAAACACCAAAAATTGGAATATTCACCAATTCAATCCAAATCAAAAGCAAATGTACATGAATAAGTGTTAGGAATTTATACCCAACAATCAAAGATAGTTATAGACATAGATGTGAGATAAAAATCTCACCTTTTTACACAAAAACAACTAAGAGGAAGCTTGGAAACCAAAGGAAGATCAACCACTCTTCAACACAACCCAAGGAGCTTGTATCTAAGCTCAAAAAGAAGAACATTTCCTAAATTAGGTTTAGGAATTTTCTGAAATTAAAGAGAGAATGGGTTGGAGAAGAAGAAGATGATACTTGCCTAAGCTTCTCTTTGAATTTGGAGCTAGAGCTTGGATTTGTAAATGGAACTAGGGCTTAGGATTTCTAATTCTTTTTCTCTAGCCCCATTTTTATGAAAGCTTGGAGCGTTAGGAAATGAAAGTGAATGAAGAGAAGTGGGGGTGAAGCTAGAGTTAATAGTTTAGGCTAACCCAAACCCAAAGTTCAAAGTGCAAAAGGTCAAATTTTTTAGCTAACTCTAAACATATCAAAGTTTATACTCAAAAAGGTCGCAAACGACGTTTTGAACTCAATGGAAGTGGTCTCGAGTCCTAATTTGAACGTTTGTAAAAAGTAGCATTTCGGACTATAATCCGACTAACGATGCTATATTTAAATAAAATATTTAAACACACAATCGTAAAATATGCGGGTTGTTACACATGAGTTTTTTCCCTTAAAATGCAGGTAGGTTGAAATCAATATTTTGTATTGATTGTGAGGAACATGTAAGAGATCAATGATGATGTGCACCAAGAAGTGTAAGACAAGTGAAGTACCATGATTTCTTAAGCGCCATATGTTTCTATCCCTAAAGCAAGGTGAAAATATTTGTACATTTGTTCAAGTGTCTTAGTTTAGCAATGTGATTAATAAGATAAGGTGATAAACATGTTAGTTGCTGATGATTGAGTCTAGAATCTACGTTGATGATATGTGTTCTTATCACGCAGCTGAGTACAAGGTGTCTTCTTTAGTAATGTAAAGATTGTTTCTTTTTTTATTTTGAAATGAAAATATTATTAAAGAATGATCTTTTCCTATCTGGTTGAGTTTTGTAGGTCAAAATGATAGGTATTGTAATGAATAAAGCAGAGGGGGTTGCCACTGTTTCTTTCACACTTGATGATGATACAGGAAAAATTAACGTCAAAAGATGGTATTTTTAGTATTTCTTGTGATTATTTTTGCCTAATGTTTTTTTTGGTCCTTTATTGTTGTTTACTATCAATCTTTTCCCATGAAAATGTGTTTAATTTAACAATCATTTTTTCAGGAAAAAAAAGGATAAAGGTTCTACATAGATGCATTTTTTGCCAAATTTCAGTTTCTATAGGTTGAGGAAAAAACATGTAAACTTGTTACTTGAAAATTTTATCGTATGGTGGATTTAAAGCTAACTGCAAGCTAATATGCGATTTGCTTTATTCATACTCGTTTTTACTTCCTTTTCTTTTATTTATTATTGGTTCTGACCAATTTTTTGAGCAAGACAAATAATGAATCTTTTGTTGGTATGAAAATATCCATATACCTAGGGCTGTTACTGTTGAACCGCTCAATCGTTCATGTGGTTACCATCTATAACGGTAATGGTTATGGTAGCGTTTGAAGAATTTGAAAACTGCGGTTAACCATACCAACCATACATGATTGTTTTGTATACTATTTAACATTAAAGTATAAAAATTAGCAATTTAAGTTAAACGAATAGCTTGTAAATTACTAATATGTGTCTTAATGAACTAATACATGTGCATGCATATTTGTCGTTTTATAAACAAATAAATAAATTTGCAAAAAACAGTTAGAGCTATGTCAAGTTATCATTAATAATGCATATAATTGAAAATATATGTACGACATGCTTCAAAATTGAAAATACGACGGTTAACCATCATAGACGGTTGCGGTAACGGTAACAAGAAATTTTAACTGTCAGCAGTGGGTACGATTACGGTTGGTGGTAATAACGACGGTTGCCGCAACAGTAACACTCTTGGCTATACTTTATAAGTGAAGGTATGATGTAGAGTTTGAGAAAGTAGGTCATTCTATTTTGTATGTTCTAGGAATACGTATATTAAACTGTATATGACAGAACTAAGTTTAGTGAATTGAAAAACTTCGTTATTTCAGTAATTGGCTGACAGTATGTATGTTGAAGTTTTGAACAACTAGATCGGATAAAGTTTTAATTTTCATAAATGTGTCATGGTAAGCTATAAACTTTTTCCCCACCAAAATTACATGGATAAGAGCAAATCATGCATTAGACCTAATGTATAAAGAGAGATTGAACTGAGTGGTCTTATCATCCGCATAATGGTATACTTTCGTTCAAGAAGTCAATAATTTACCAGTATTTTATCTTACCTGCGATTTTCTTTAGACAAATGAGGGGTTTTCCCCCTAAATGCAGGTAGGTTGAAATCAATATTTTATATTGATTGTGATGAACACTTAAGAGATTCAAAGGCGATGTGCACCGAGAAGTGTAAGACCAGTAAGTACCATGATTTCTTAAGCGCCGCAAGTTTCTATCCTAAAGCAAAGGTAAACATATCTGTACATTTGTTCATGTATCTTAGTTTAGCAATGTAATTATTAATAAGATAAACTAATAAACATGTTAGTCGTTGATGATCGAGTCTAGAATCAATATCCGTGGAACCAATATATACTACATGATAGTTAGATCATAACTTAAGTTGGTTAATCAAAAAAATACATGATAGTTAGATCATAACTCATATTTGAACCAATATATACTACAACGAAAATTTGTGTTCTTATCACATAGTTGAATATAAGATGTTTTCTTCAGTTACTCTTCTGACCATATGTTTCTCACTACATTTTATTTGAACCATTTGATAACTCGAAATCTTAATCAAACAATATCCATATTAAATTTGAATAATCAGTATAGTAGGAACTCTTTCAGCTCCACTAAAGATAACAGCAAGCATGCTATTTCCAAATGTATCAACTGGGATGCCAAGTGGTCTTCTTCTTCTGTAGGAATTCTCTAGGACAACCTCTAAGGATAAGCTTGAAATTATAAGAGGGGTCCTGTTGTTGTTCATCGTCTTTTGGAACAGGGAAGAGTTTGAGAATTATTTGTGGCATCAGATGGTCAAATAGTAACCTCATTTTGATTTTGCAAATCATGTTTTTCAATTATTGTTGACATTGTGCATTGGAAAAAGAAACAGAGATCTTTATTTTAACGGTAGGATAGATTTTTATTTGACGTACTATTCAGTGTGTATAAATAGCTATCTTTGCATGATTATGTAATGAAACAAGCATGTTGGCCATATGTAGTTTGACTTAAAAGTACAGCTAATGGTTGGTATTTGTCTAATGCTGAAGCAGCAGTGTTGTACTTTGTTAAGACGACTATGCAAATTTTTTGTACAGAAATCTAGTTATATTGGCTTTGATTTTTAGATATGTAACGTGCTCCTCTTTGCAGAAGCCTGTACAGTATCTATCACATATAATACATGCATTTTCTTATTCTCTCTCCTGTTTTTTTTTCTTGTATGCAATGGTATGGTTTATGATTATTGCTTGTGCTCTATTCTTTTTATTTTTGTCTCTCGGTAAATTTGTTGACACGCACTGTACATGTTTCTCAAAGTGTACATCGTACCAAAATGTTAGCAACGTATCAATTGGCACTTCCTTTGGTCAATGATATCATCAGTCCTTATGCCTTTGGGCAGGGCCGGCTCGAGGGGCAGGCCGAGCAGGCAGCCGCCTAGGGCAACCCCCCTCGACGGGGGCAACCATACGGAAAACATTTACTAATTATGAATAATAGATTTTTAACTTCTACGTGTTTGTGTGCATTATTTAACAAAGACCAATTAGCTCAAGTGGTGGTTGTGCGTTTGACTAGCTTCCATGAGGTTAAGACATCAATGACATCAATTCCTGTGGGCAAAACAATTTTTTTTCCCATTTTCAGCCCCTCTCGCCTAGGGCAACCCAACTGTCCCAACTGTCAGAGCTGCCACTGCCTTTGGAACAAATATTTCTCAAAGTGTACATCATACCAAAATGTTAGCAAAGTATCAAATGTTTCTCAAAGGGTATATTGGCACTTTTTATGTAATCCACGTGAAACAAATGAAAAAGGTAAATACGTTTGTATTTCTTCTACCTTAGCCGTTGCTGTCCAAAACGGTTTCATAGAAAATTTTATTTGGGCCAGAAAATGGATCAGGCCCAGCCGATTTTAATAGCTTACCCATCCTCACGCTAACCCTACACAGTTCTTAAGCAAGCACACACAGCCGCCAATAACACTTTCTTGATTGTTTTAATGTATGTTAAACATCTGGAAGTAAATTTTTTAATGTATATATATTTTCTTAAGTTAAAAAAAAATTATGTATTAAGATAATTTTACAGATTTACAAATTAACTTTGGAAAGTGCATGTCTGTTTGTATTGTATGTTTTAATGTACATTAAACATCTGGAAATAATTTTTTAATGTATATATATTTTTCTTAAATTTGAAGGAAAATAAATTATATATAAAGATAATTTTACAAATATACAAATTAATTTTTTACCAAGTATGTGTCTGATTGCATTTTTGATACATTGTATAGTTTGATGTACGTTTATCATTTGAAAGTAAATTTTTACTGTGTATATATATGTTTATATTTTCCTAAGTTTGAGAAAAAAAATTTAAAGTATGCTGAGAAAGATATAGCTTTCATTTTACAAAACTAGTACTTATTTTCAAAGAGTGTACACATTCTTGCAATTTTTATGTATTGTCCAAATCTTATTACAAGCATGTGTGAAGTTATGTTAATATATTTTTTCCACTAAGTAATAACTAATAACATCTTGTCATTTTCTTTTTATTTTATCAATTTTATGCTTTAGAATTATGATTAAATTAGTTATGCATATCAGTTTCTTTGTTGTATATCACTGAGAAATGTAATTTTAAATATGGCCATATCAGTACCAAAATTTTATATTGTTATTATGTTCAATTAATTTGAAAGTAAATTTTATTAAACACTCACTACAAAGAGAATTCCAATTGAGAAAAAGCACCGCTGACAATTTTTAGGGTCGATTTTAATATAGTAAACGTTTTCTGCAAAAATATAAAATATACATGATAACTAACATCTGCGTACACGTTACCCGGTATGAGACACTCTTTTTCATACTTTCAAAAACAAGTACTGTATGTTTCAACGTATTTGCCAACATACACGATCAAGAACATGTACGGGAAAAACAAAGAGGAAGACCTTATAAATCTAAAAGTTAAGTCCAATATAACTTGACTTGTGTACAAGTAATTTGCTAAAATATTTTTGAAGTAAGAGCCATAAGTTTTGTTTTGAAATTTGTAGTTTGTCATAATTTTAGTTTATTGAATGTATTGGAGTTTTAACCAGGATATTGTTTCTAGGTATCTGCACTAGTAGGGTACACATCATATCGTTTACAATGCATATTAACCAGGATATCAGATTTGTCAAATTTAAGTTTGCCATTCTGTTAAAGTTGTCTATCATCATAAAGTAGTTCTTCAGTTATGGTACCTGTATCAAACGTATGAATGCGTATTATTTTAACTACAATACATTGCAAGTGGCAACATTGAATATTTAAAGAGATGCTTTTAACATCTATTATTGAATAATTCTTCATTTATCACAAAACCGATAATTTCTTTCGATTTGTATACAATCCTTCGAAGTGAGTACCTTTTCAAAGTCTCATGCATAAAACAAAGTAGAATAACAATATATTATTTTAAAACAAATTGGAATCATATGATGTTACTATAAGGCTTTGTTCTTCCAGACATCAATGTCTGTCAGTTCTTCTAGATATTGGTTGTTATAGTGCACAAAATGGGTTGTTTTTACCGATTTCTTGTATGTTATTTATTTTTCTTTAATCTTCCCTATTCGGCGTACGCCTCTTATACAATTCGTACGAGTGAACTTTTGCATTACTTTTTTAGTGACATGTTTTGTTTAATCTCTTTGTTTCTGAAATTGTTTATGTTATGTTATATTCTAATATCTATATAAATATTCCTTGTGAAGAGCACATACTTTCTAACTATACGAATATTTTAATTAATGTAGTATTGGATATGTTATCGAGTAGAGATAGTGCAAGAAAGGAAATTATACAAAGAAGGAATGCCGACAGCTCCTAAGTGGAACTTGAATGATCTAAAGGGTAAACTCACATGCAAGTTTCTACAAAGTGTTTATGGGAACAAGGTAAAAGTTTAACAATAAGAAAATTGTAGCTTAGATTTTTCTAAAGCTCGCCTTAATATTTAAAAGTGCACACCTGCTTGCACTATTCATATAATTTATATTTTATATAAGCTTTAACACGCATAATAAATTTTACTATAATTTTTTTTAAAACCTTTTGGAAATTTAAACAACATAAAGAAAATAGTATCTTTAATTTAAAAAACGAACAACATGTAACAACCCTGTATTTGTGATTATTTTAATTGTTTATTTTGATTATTTTAATTGAAATTCCTGATTTAAAAACTTTATTTTTATTTATTAAAATGAATAATTTTTGTTATTTTAAATATAAATTTTGATTTTGATGTAAATTAGAATTCCAAACATGAATACATAGAATATTTTCTAGAAATGTGAATTTTAGTCAATATGGTCAAACTTTTACTTTTAAATTTAAAATTTAAATTTTTTGAAATTTTGAATTTCATCTTTTATTATGAAAATAAATAAAATTTTAAATATACTGCTTTTCGTTTCGTTGAAATCCGATTAATATTGTGAAAGTTACGCTTTTTACACTATAGTATGTAAATTGTTTTATTTAACAAAATTGTTTATTTTAATTTATATAAATAATATTTTTGTTTGTCATATCATGTTCTTATATGTGTAACATGACATGTTATGTATATAATTTTATTTTTAAAACATTTTAAAAGTGTAGTGGTAATTTTCCAATGCTTATTGTATTTTGTTTACAATTTTAAATGCTAGTTTCAATTTAAATAAGCTATTTTCTGATTTATCTTCTATTTTTCCTAAAATTATTTATTTATTTTCTTTTTCGCTTTATTTTGTTTGTCTTTAATTTATTTACTGAATTTTATTTAGTTTATTTTGATTAAAAGAAAATAGAAATTCTAAGGGACAAAAGCTTTTCATATTACTTGTGTCTTTTCATTAACCATTGTCTTTTCATTTTCTTTTGCCTCTTCATTTTTCTTTCTTTTAGTTGTACATTTTCTTGAATAGCTGTGTGTTTTCCTTCTCATTCATGTGAAAAAAAACATTCCTCTTCATTTCAACTCACGGCTATCTCATCTTGAGAGAAAATTTTGTTGGTTCATGGCATCTTTATCTTACTTTTTCTTCTCATTTTCAATGATTTTTGCCTTGCTCCTCTTCAAGCTATGCTCGGCTCTACCACCCATCATCACCACCATCCTCTCCACCACCACCACCACCAGCCACAACAACCACCACCTCCTCCTCTGACCAATAGTGGCCATGACTTCCATATGAGCCATCACCACAAAAAGTTGCAAAAACTCCACCAAAACATGCCTAGCCGAGCCCTTCACTTATCACCTCGGCCATCACCCTAGCTCCACCACCGCCTGCTTATTGCACCTCTAGCCATCACTTCAGATCTGACCAGACCTATACCTGATATGGTCGAGCCCAATTGACCCATAGCCAACCAAGTGGTGCACCAAAACTTGCCTATTTTGCCTTGTCCCTTTATATACCCTATGTTGTAACTCCTACCTCTTCAAACTCTTGCTTAGCCGTGTGTTTTGATGCTAAACCCGACCTATATGATACCATACCTGAGCCTATGTCCAGCCATGGCCGAGCATATGATCCCTTAGACCAAGCATTTGAATGGTAAAGGCAAGGTCAAGTCACTTTAGCTCTTTGTTGCTTTTTATCTCAAGTTGTTTCAATGATATTTTGTTTTGTAAATATATGTTTACAATGTCTTGTTTATTTGTTGTTACAAGATCATTATCTTGACTCTCTCCTCTCACTTGAATCAAAGTCGTGCTGTGTCGTGCCGTATCGTGCTTTCTGGAATTTATCCATGTAGTTTGATTTGCTAACTCCAGCTTGAAAAGCTAAGTCTTTCTCACTCTGACATTTCTACTTATGAAACGGTAAATCGATGACAAGTGCTTAGTAATTAAAATGTTTATGCAAGTTAATGATGATTATATGATATGTTATTCCATGTTATTACCCTGTTAACTTTGTTAATTATCACCTGACATATGATATATGACATTATATTGTGACATTGACATGTTAGTGTATTAGTTTCTATGGTTTATGCATATGTTCACACTGCAAGTTCCCTGTTAGAATAGAATCATTATGGGTTGAAATAATACATACCTGAACGGACTTTAGAATAGAGAAAAATCGTTATGGGGTGAAATGATAGGTCTCAGCGATTTTTATTTATTTTTATTTACTTGGGATTGCGGGTTTGAAATGATAGAACCCGGATTTCTCTTGTAAATTGCAGATTGAAATGATACATATCTGTATCACTTGACCTAGGTAAGAAAATTATATACAGACCCCGTGGTATATTTTTAAATGATTTGTATTAAGATATGTATTTTTAAAAAAGTATGAAATTTGATTTTAAAAATATATATTTTATGGTTTTTAAGAAAGCTAAATATTAAGTTTTGAATTTGTGAATTTAAGTATGTAAATTTGAAGTAAATGTGATTTTTGACTTTAAATTTTATTTTAAAAATGTATGTAAATAATGGAAATTAAATTTAAAGTTTTGAAACGATATTTAAGTAAAATGTTATGTTTTGTTAAATATATAAATTAATAAACAGTGAAATTTTGACTTAACGAATGAATTGAGTTTTAAATTGGATATATAATTATAAAATATTTTGTTGTGATAGATCATATGTTAAGTTGATTTAAATGTGAAGTTTTATGATTTATAAGTTTAAAATTTGCTAAGATTGAAGTTTTATTGTTTCTGAAATGTTATAATAAAATCTGGAATTTTATTAATAGCATTTCTAAAAAAATGCTATGGTCTTATGACGGCATTTTAAAGTGTTGTTGTTTTTGAATGTAACTATGTTTGAAATAACCAAATATCTATTACGACATTTTTTTAAATGCCGTTATTCATGAACTAAACTATTTTGAAAACTATAAGCTGCCATAGCACTTTATAAATGCCGTCGTTGCTGTAAAATGGCAATTCTTTGAATTATTATAGATTTTAACACTATTTGAGTTATATTTTAAAGTGTTAAATGATTTAATTTTTGGAATTGATTATTTGTGAAATTTCAGGAATTTGAATATATATTTTATTATTTAAATTTGAATTGTTAAGGAATTTAAATTAAATTTGAATTTAAATAAAGTTTGCTTTGTTATGTGTTAAGTGGAATGAAATGAAATGAAATAAATGAATATTTGAATGAAATTTTGAAATGTGTTTTGAAATGATATTTATATGATATCTTTGATTTTTAAAATGATATTTAAATTGAATATTTGAATTAAAGAATGATGATGAATTTATAATGGATTTGAAAAGGAATTGATTTTTTTTGAAATGGTTTTGAATGACATAATCTTTATTTGATAAAGAATGTGAATTTGGAATGATATTGGATTTATGAAATGAATATTTCAAAACTAAGTAATAATGAAGTTAAATTTGAGATACATGAAATTATAAAATTTAGTTTTGAAATGTAGGATATTAAAGCTTTGAAATATATTAAAAATTGAATAGTTTATTTTGTGGATCAAATCTATATTTTAAATTAATTAGATTTGAAATGGTTTGTTGGAAAACTGAATTGAATTGAAACTGATGGTTTGAATTGAATTAAATTGGAAATTTAAAAATTTGGGTTTAATTGAATAAATTTATAAAATGTAAAGAATTAAAGGAATATTTCATGATTTCAAATGTATGATTTTGAAATGTTATGATTTTCAAAGTGTAATGATTTCGAGTATTTTGGTTTCGAAAGATTTATAACTTTGAAAGTATTATGATTTTTGAAAGATGAATATATATTTGAAATGGAAATGATATCGTATTGATTTAAATATAGTTTTGAGATAAAAATGGTTTGGTTTCAAAGTATAAACTATTTTGAAAGGAATATAGTTTCGAAATGAAATGATTTGATTTTTTTGTATAAACTATTTTGAAATGACCACGGCGTTATAAAAACATTTAGTTGTTAAAAAGACCGGGATCGGAAGTTGTCATACTCTCTACCAACTTCGAAAACCACTTTAACAACTGTGTACGCAGTGGAGATTCCAGAATGAAGTAGGATGGTGGCGATGATCCTACCGAGGTATGAACGTGGACCCGACTCCCGTGAGTTGGCTTAAGGTGGCTAAAGCAGGAGCGATCTCGGGCCAAAAGGGGTAGCTCCTCTGGTCGAACGCACTTCTTCAATACTATACTCTTACTTGTGGTTGATTTGATGGCATCCTGCGATTTTGATTGGTGTGTTCCAAGGTGGGCGTAGTGGCTGCTACGTTACCACCAGCCCATGTGCGTAGTTGGTATATCTACCCTAGCATTGTCTCGTGTGCCGTGTCACCTACCATAGCGAGCCTTATTACGAGTTTCTATTTGTGTCATACCTATGGAGTATCTTCTCATAGTCTTACGATCAGGAGATATGTAGGAACTGTATAGACTACTGCATTATTATGTGTTAAGGGCTATATGGGTAACCCCTTAACGCTATTTTAAAGTAAGTTTATTTTACTATTGGACACTATTATAATAGCGCAATATTACTGAATAGTAAATAGTTTAATGGATCCTTAAAGGATGGGCGATCTCAAGCATCCTTTAAGTTACTGATGCATTTTGTTAATATTCACTTGAGTTGATTTACAGTTCATAAGTATTTATGTCCTGACTCGAGTGTTTTGTGTTTTGTTTTACGCTCGAGTCAGACTGAGTGATTCAGCATTTAAGACTCACCTTCGGAGTTGGAGCTTTGCTTGAAGATCCAGCCATCTATTTTGCTTTCAGTATCTAGTGATTTCAGTGATGTATTCTGATTTATACCTGATGTATCTTATTACTCTTCGGTTGTATCTTGTTTAACTCTGATGTATCTTATATATGTATAATAGCTTCATGAACCACTGTCTCTTTTACTTCCGCTGCATTATTATTTAATCTGTGTCTTGATTATTTATTTACTGTATATTTTGAGATTTGCTAAATTTTATTTACAACGCGGTATTTTGAGCAATTCAAGTTCGACATGTGCAGATGCGAATGGTTGAAAATATCGGATCGTTACATGTGGTATCAGAGCTTTGATGGCTCTAGGAAAAACTAAGCATATATGGTAAATGTATTTACAGAATCACTTTCATTCGAGTTTGAATCTCTTCCTTTTTGATTCGATTCATTAGAATTTTGGAACGTTCCTTGCGGTTTCAAAATCCATTCGTGTCCCTCACTATTCGCCTTCTTTTGATTCTGGAGTATCCTATAACTCCACTCCGAATGATCTTTACATTGAGTCGGCGGTCCCACCAATCTCAAATTGATTTGTAAAGAGGTGAAACTCCTTTACAAATCATCGATTTACTAAAGATTTTATATCATCGGTTTAGATGCTAGCATCTCTTATAATTCCGAACTCTATCTCTTGAGACTGAATGTAGATTCACCCCAGAAATCCACATCGATCTTATTCTTTATGTCACAGTTGACCTGGTTAAAGTTGCCCGTGATTTATATAAGCTTATCTATCTTCCTATTCTGTTATTTAATCATCTCATCTTTGTTTCCAACTTATCTTCAAATCATTCTTGAAGTGTATTTGTAAACTAATATTTAAATGTTTTATATGTTGTGTCGTTTGAGTTGTTGATATTGATTTGGGTTTCCGATCGATTCGCCTGGTCAACGCTATCGATAAGATTTTCAAAACACTTGAGCAGAGCAAACTGACACAATATGTATTTTTCAAATTTAGTAATGAAATAAATTTTGTAGCTATATTATAAAAATTTTATGGATTTTATTGAATTGGTTGTTAAGGAATAATATTTGATTTTATATATCATCATCTCTTGTTTCATATATAAATAATTGAACTATAAACATGGTTATAAATTTATTTGGAAATTTAAAATGAACTTAAAACAAGAATTTGAGAATTTAATTTTTTATGGTTTCAAACCTTGTATTTAAAGTTTTAAAAGGATATATTATTTAAAGTATTTTCGAATAGAAATTTGTTTCCAAAGAATTTTAGAGTTTAAAATTAGTGCTCTTCTCTTTGTCGCTGGAAAATAACTTCAGTGATGATTGCAGTATCATCAACATTCATTTTCGAGTTTCGAAGTGAAGAGACCGTCCTGTAGTCTTGCGACAGTTTTGTTTTGGGGAATTTAATTGATTTGAATTTCTAAAATAAGACTGGATTTATAACATATGCTGATATATGATTTAAATTTAAATGGATATACACATAGTATATGTGCATTTATTTATCTCTAAATAGTTGTTTAATTTCTAAATTTTATCTTGAAGGATAATTTCAAGTATAATTTCAAGATTTGGATAAGTATTCAAGCTTGAAATGATTGAATTGGAAAGTTTTATTTGTATAATACACAATTTCATTCCAATATAACTTACCTATATACAGAAGTTGAATATGTAATTGGATAATATACAATATAAAAAAATTATAAATAAAATTTGAGTGGTTATAATAAATGTTATACACTTAAATTTTAGTTATAAAAAGATTAACAGTGGTAAAAAAAAAGGGATAATGGAATAATTTACAATATAAAATGATGTTAAAGGAACTAAGAATAAATTAAAGCAGTTATAATAAGTGTAAATATATTTAACATAGGTAAGAAAATATATTGAGAGGAATAAATTTAATTATAATTAAGAATAAAGGAGAATTAAATTTTATTGAGTACATTATGAGTATAATAAATGATTTTTTTTTCAAATCCATGATTTTAGAGATTGTTAATTTAAGATAATTGGATGGTAAGACAATGAAATTAGAGATAGATTTATTTAACTTATGTAAAATTAATTATTAATTTAAGTTGAAATTTTTAGGGTTTCAAATTTATTATCTTATTTTGTCTTTCAAACTATCTTTCGGTTGTCCTTATTTCCCTTATCTTGCTACAGAATGGGAGACTATTGCTTATACCAGTCTGTTTAGAAATCTTTCTATAAAATTTCTATAATCTTTGGTACTCATTTGAATCTGAGCACTACTTGCCATCCACAGACCGTCGGTTAAGAGGAAAGGGTGAATCAGATTCTAGAGTATCTTTTTCATGCTTGTGTTCTTGATTCTGGAGGATCTTGGCAAGATCATCTCCACCATGTTAAACTTACCTATAACAACAGTTATCAGGTATGATTTCAATCTTCTTGTCATCTTATCTTAATCCTATTTCATTCTATCCTTTTCTACGTTTTCCCGTACCTCATTCCTTTTCGGGGACGAAAAGTTTTGAGTAGGGGAGAGTGTAACAACCCAGTATTTTATGATTATTTTAATTGTTTATTTTGATTATTTTAATTGAAATTCCTGATTTAAAAACTTTATTTTTATTTATTAAAATGAATAATTTTTGTTATTTTGAATATAAATTTTGATTCTGATGTAAATTAGAAATCCAAACATGAATAAATAGAATATTTTCCAGAAATGTGAATTTTGGTCAATATGGTCAAAATTTGACTTTCAAATATAAAAATTTAAATTTTTAAAATTTTGAATTTTATCTTTTATTATGAAAATAAATAAAATTTTGAGTATACTGATTTTCGTTTCGTTGAAATCCGATTAATATTGTGAAAGTTATGTTTTTTACACTATTGTATGTAAATTGTTTTATTTAACAAAATTGTTTATTTTAATTTATATAAATAATTGTTATATCATGTTCTTATATGTGTAACATGACATTTTATGTATATAATTTTGTTTTTAAAACATTTTAAAAGTGTAGCGGTAATTTTCCAATGCTTATTGTATTTTGTTTACAATTTTAAATGCTAGTTTCAATTTAAATAAGCTATTTTGTGATTTATCTTCTATTTTCCTAAAATTATTTATTTATTTTCTTTTTCACTTTATTTTGTTTGTATTTTATTTATTTACTGAATTTTGTTTATTTTATTTTGATTAAAAGAAAATAGAAATTCCAAGGGACAAAAGCTTTTCATATTACTTGTCTTTTCATCAACCTTTGTCTTTTCATTTTCTTTTGCCTCTTCATTTTTCTTTTTTTTGGTTGTACATTTTCTTGCATAGCCGTGTGTATTCCTTCTCATTCACATGAAAAAAAAACATTCCTCTTCATTTCAACTCACGGCTATCTCATCTTGAGAGAAAATTTTGTTAGTTTCATGGCATCTTTATCTTACATTTTCTTCTCATTTTCAATGATTTTTGCCTTGCTCCTCTTCATGCTATGCTCGGCTCTACCACCCATCATCACCACCATCCTCTCCACCACCACCACCACCAGCCACAGCAACCACCACCTCCTCCTCTGACCAATAGTGTCCATGACTTCCACATGAGCCATCACCACAAAAAGTTGCAAAAACTCCACCATAACATGCCTAGCCGAGCCCTTCACTTATCACCTCGGCCACCACCTTAGCTCCACCACCGCCTACTTATTGCACCTCTGGCCATCACTTCAGATCTGACCAGACCTATACCTGATATGGCCGAGCCCAATTGACCCATAGCCGAGCCAAGTGGTGCACCAAAACTTGCATATTTTGCCTTGTCCCTTTATATACCCTATGTTGTAACTCCTACCTCTTCAAACACTTGCCTAGCCGTGTGTTTTGATGCTAAACCCGACCTATATGATACCATATCTGAGCCTATGTCCATCCACGGCCGAGCATATGATCCCTTAGGCCAAGCATTTGAATGGTAAAGGCAAGGTCAAGTCACTTTAGCTCTTTGTTGCATTTATCTCAAGTTGTTTCAATGATATTTTGTGTTGTAAATATATGTTTACAATGTCTTATTTATTTTTTGTTACAAGATCATTATCTTGGCTCTCTCTTCTCACTTGAATCAAAGTCATGTTGTGTCATGCCGTATCGTGCTTTCTGGAATTTATCCGTGTAGTTTGATTTACTAACTCCAGCTTGAAAAGGTGAGTCTTTCTCACTCTGACATTTCTACTTATGAAATGGTAAATCGATGACAAGTGCTTAGTAATTAAAATGTTTATGCAAGTTAATGATGATTATATGATATGTTATTCCATGTTAACTTTGTTAATTATCACCTGACATCTGATATATGACATTATATTGTGACATTGACATGTTAGTGTATTAGTTTATATGGTTTATGCATATGTTCACACTGCAAGTTCTCTGTTAGAATAGAACTAGTGCGAACCCGTGCTTCGCATACGGACCGCACTCAATCTCTTATCATCATAACATGTTTAAATGATTTATATGGTTCATTGATTAAGAAATAGTGATCTTTTTTATCAATTTTCAAATAAGTTTGCATTTTGTCTAAAACTTGTGTATAAATCTTTGAAAACAGTAATGCAGATAATACTGGTGCTTGATAAACAATTGCAAAATATCGAGCAAAAATGATTTCAAAGATGAAATTTCCACACAATACACATATAAATTATACACATATAAATTTATTGTGTGCATCAGTTATTGCTCCATGCATCTGCTGTATTATATGTAACTTCATTTGGTGAGATACCTTTATCAATCATTTCCTTTAATACGTGATGTCGTTGATTCCATTTGCTGCTTCGGTAATAACTATCTATAAGAGCAGTGCAGACAACAACATTTGGTATACACTCGACCATTGATCCAAAAATGTCAAAAGCAACGTTGACATGATTCATGAAAACGCGAGTGTTGATGATGATCCCATAACTGACTATGTCTAGGAACACATTATGCAGCATCATATTATTGTAGAATGATAAGATTAGATGATAAAGAGATTTATTTCTGTTTTGAACGATTCTTGTGAAAAATATGCTAAATTTAAAGCATACATATTTTATGTCTGAAGTGTTGGAACTAACAACCATTATTCAACAATATTTATTTTAATGTGAAGAATATCATTGTATTTCTTTTATAGTCAAAGCAAATTCAATATAATAAGAAGCATATAATTGTATTTAATGCTTTTGAGCTTTCTGGTTCCATTTCTAATTCCATTTAACATTGTTGCTGTATTTTGATAATGTTGGATTTCACCACACTTGACTGCAATTTGTGAAAGTAGAATCGGTTGCTGTAAATTTTCAAAACAATCAACGACATAGATTAGTTAAAAGAAATAAAGTCAAACAGATTTAATAACTTTAATAATATGAATAATTCGAAAAACTATGATTTTAAAAAATTTATTTTTAGCTATCAACAATGGATATCATTGGAAAGCATATTAAATTTGATATTTAATAGTGAAATCGATTTTTAAATCCAATTAATATAGAAAAGTTATCACATTTCAAAGTTTGGAATAGAAAGAAATTAAAAACGCGACTGTTCATTTTCCAAAATATGGAGAAGGCATGTGTGGTCTTGAAATCTAACTCAATAATAATGTTATAGTATAGATTACTATAGGTTGAAATGATACATAACCGAACGGACTTTAGAATAGGGAAAAATCGTTATGGGCTGAAATGATAGGCCTGAGCGATTTTTATTTATTTTTATTTACTTGGGATTGCGGGTTTGAAATGATAGAACCAGGATTTTTCTTGTAAATTGCGGATTAAAATGATACATATCCGTATCACTTGACCTAGGTTAGAAAATTATATACAGACCCCATGGTATATTTTTAAATGATTTTTATTAAGATATGTATTTTTAAAAAAGTATGAAATTTGATTTTAAAAATATGTATTTTATGGTTTTTAAGAAAGCTAAATATTAAGTTTTGAATTTGCGAATTTAAGTACGTGAATTTGAAGTAAATGTGATTTTTGACTTTAAATTTTATTTTAAAAATGCAAGTAAATAATGGAAATTAAATTTAAAGTTTTGAAATGATATTTGAAGTAAAATGTTATGTTCTATTAAATCTATAAGTTACTAAACAGTGAAATTTTGACTTAACGAATGAATTGAGTTTTAAATTGGATATTTAATTATAAAAAATTTTGTTGTGATAAATCATATGTTAAGTTGATTTAAATGTGAAGTTTTGAAGTCTTGAAATATGATTTATAAGTTTAAAATTTGCTACGATTGAAGTTTTATTGTTTCTGAAAAGTTATAATAAAATCTAGAATTTTTTTAATAGCATTTCTAAAAAAAATATTGTGGTCTTATGACGGCATTTTAAAGTGCTGTTGTTTTTAAATGTAATGTTTAAAATAACCAAATATCTATTACGGCTTTTTTTTAAATGCCGTTATTCCTGAACTAAACTATTTTGAAAACTATAAGCTACGATAGCACTTTATAAATGTTGTCGTTGCTATAATTTGGCAATGTTTTGAATTGTTATAGATTTTAACACTATTTGAGTTATATTTTAAAGTGTTAAATGATTTAAACTTTGGAATTGATTATTTGTGAAATTTCAGGAGTTTGAATATATATTTTATTATTTAAATTTGAATTGTTAAGGAATTTAAATTAAATTTGTATTTAAATAATGTTTACTTTCTTATGTGTTAAGTGGAATGAAATGAAATGAGATAAATGAATTTTTGAATGAAATTTTTAAATGTGTTTTGAGATGATATCTTTGATTTTTAAAATGATATTTAAATTGAATATTTGGATTAAAGAATGGTAATGAATTTATAATGGATTTGAAAAGGAAGTGATTTTTTTGAAATGGTTTTGAATGACATAATCTTTATTTGATAAAGAATGTGAATTTGGAATGATATTGGATTTATGAAATGAATATTTCAAAACTAAGTAATAATGAAGTCAAATTTGAGATATATGAAATTATAAAATTTAGTTTTGAAACATAGGATTTCAAAGTTTGAAATATATTAAAAATTGAATAGTTTATTTTGTGGATCAAATCTATATTTTAAATTGATAAGATTTGAAATGGTTTATTGAAAAACCGAATTGAATTGAAACTGATGGTTTGAATTGAATAAAATCGGAAATTTGAAAATTTGGGTTTAATTGGATAAATTTGTAAAATGTAAAGAATTAAAGGAATGTTTCGCGATTTTAAATGTATGATTTCGAAAAGTTATGATTTTCAAAGTGTAATGATTTCAAGTATTTTGGTTTCGAAAGAGTTATAACTTTGAAAGTATTATGATTTTTGAATGACGAATATATGTTTGAAATAGAAATGATAACTTATTGATTTAAATATAGTTTTGAGATAAAAATGGTTTGGTTTCGAAGTATAAACTATTTTGAAAGGAATATAGTTTCGAAATGAAATGATTTGATTTTTTTGAAGTATAAACTATTTTGAAATGACCACGGCGTTATAATAACGTTTGGTTGTTAAAGAGACCGGGATCGGAAGTTATCATACTCTCTGCCAACTTCGAAAATACTTTAACAACTGTGTACGCGGTGGAGATTTCAGAATGAAGTAGGATGGTGGCGACGATCCTACTGAGGTATGAACGTGGACCTGACTCCCGTGAGTTGGTTTAAGGTGGCTAAAACAGGAGCGATCTCGGACCAAAAGGGGTAGCTCCTCTGGTCGAACGCACTTCTTCGATACTACACTCTTACTTGTGGTCCTTTTGATGGCCATCCTTCGATTTTGATTGGGAGTGTGTTCCGAGGTGGGCGTAGTGGCTGCTGCGTTACCGCCGGCCCGTGTGCGTAATTGGTATATCTACCCTGACATTGCCTCGTGTGCTGTGTCACCTACCATAGCGAGCCTTACTACGAGTTTCTATTTGTGTCATACCTATGAAGTATCTTTTCATAGTCTCCCGATCAGGAGATATGCAGGTACTATATAGACTACTGGCATTATTACGTGTTAAAGGCTATATGGGTAACCCCTTAACGCTATTTTAAAGTAAGTTTATTTTACTATTAGACACTATTATAATAGCGCAATATTACTACATAGTAAATAGTTTAACGGATCCTTAAAGGATGGGCGATCTCAAGCATCCTTTAAGTTACTGGTGCATTTTGTTACTGTTCACTTGAGTTGATTTACAATTCATAAGTATTTATGTCCTAACTCGAGTGTTTTGTGTTTTGCTTTATGCTCGAGTCAGACTGAGCGATTCAGCATTCAAGACTCACCTTCGGAGTTGCAGCTTTGCTTGAAGATCCAGCCATCTATTTTGCTTTCAGTATCCAATGATTTCAGTGATGTATTCTGATTTATACCTGATGTATCTTGTTACTCTTCTGTTGTATCTTGTTTAACTCTGATGTATCTTATATATGTATAGTAGCTTCATGAACCACTATCTCTTTTATTTCCGTTGCATTATTATTTACTCCGTGTCTGTGATCTGTGATTATTTATTTACTGTATATTCTGAGACTTGCTAAATTTTATTTACAACACGGTATTTTGAGAAATTCAAGTCCGACATGTGCGGATGCGAATGGTTGAAAATATCGGGTCGTTACACAACGTATATTTCACTGAGTTTGCTAGTACTTGCACTTTTCATACATTTCTCATTTTAATTAACTTATAGTATGCCGAAAAAAATGTTTTAATGTAAATTTATTTTCTAAAATTATGAAAAATGTAAACTAAATTGGAAAAGTAATCAAACCTAAGTTGGTCAAAAGTGGAAAATATTTTTGAGAAAATGCAATCCTTCTTTCGCTTTTTGTACGTTTTGAATTTCTTTTTAACTATAAAATGACGAAGTAAACTTTAAATATAAATATATATTTTTCCAAGTTTTAATAGGTTTGAAATTTTTTATAACTTAAATGTTTCAAATGCTCACCTTAATATTCACAAAGTGCACGCCGACTCGTGCTTTCCTAACATTTTAAGTTTTAATTGCAGTTTAACACGCAAATAATTTTTGACTGTAAATATTTTTTTAAAACTATACAGAAATTTAAACAACATTAAGATAACATTAGCTTAAATTTCAAAAAACTCACAACATAAGTTTTACAAAGTGCACACCTAGTTGCACTTTTTGTACATTTCTTATAGTAATTAACTTTTAGTATAATGAATTTAAATTTTAATGTAATATATTTTCTAAAATATAAAAAAAATGTAAACTATCTTGGGAAAAATGGAACCTCAATTTGTCAAAAGCAGAACACAACTTTAAAAAAATGCACATCTTCTTGCGTTTCCATATATTTTAATTTCTAGTTAACTTTAAAATTACAAAGTAATCTTTAAATATAAATATTATTTTTATAATTTTTAATAGCTTTGAAAAAAAACTGCAGCATAAATGTTTCAAAAACTCACATTGATATTAACAAAACGCATTCCTACTTGTGCTTTTCATAAAATTTAGTCGCACTTTAACATGCAAATTAATTTTTTTTGTTGTTGGTTATTCACTGGTCAAGTACATGAATAAATTTTTGTTTTTTATTCATACTAGGGTCTTAATAATTGATGTACTTTTAATAATACTATTGATTAAAGACTAACTATATTTGTAAAGTTTTATTTATTTATATATGTTATATTACAACAGCAGGTAATTTTTTATATAGAACATGCAAAAGAAATTCAGTTGAAAGTTAAAAAGAAATTTTCAAAATAGCAAAACATTAAAAAGATAAAATGAATATTTGAAGAAAAAAGTTGGACAACCTGAGATTGAGAATGAAAAGTTAAAACAAAAGATAGAAGTTCTTCAATTAAATTCTACTAAGGTAGAAGATACTTTTGAAATGGACAACATAAATTTTCAGCAACAAAACATTCTTGGTGCCTATGTTACAGAAGATGGCGATAAAACCGCAACCAAGAAATTTTTGATCATGCTACGAGAGACAACGAAATCATAGAGGGTTGCTTCGAAAAAGAAAGTCTAGAAAGCAAATTTTGCATTGAAGAGAATGATGGTTTGAAACAAAACATAAATGAAGATGAAAAACTTGACTCATTTGCTACATGGATGACTACTATGGATTTACATGAAGAGGATAATATAGAAGTCAATGAAGCTGATGAAGAAAAATCAAATGACAAAACTAAAAAGAAAAAACTTCAACATGTAAAAGTTTTGATGAAAGTGAAGAAAATTTCAGAGTTGATATTGTTGAAAGTGTGTTTATGGCTTGAAGTGGTAAAGAAGAGAGTAATGAGGAACAGAGTAAAGAATACAATAATGAAGTTATAGAAGTAAGCAAAATGAATGTTGACACTATTCAAAATGTAAGCGATATTGAAGAAGAAGACAAAGAAACTAAAAAAAGCGTTAGAAGATGATATGACAAGATTTGAACTATTCCCTACTCATGAAAGAGCAGAGTTGGAAGAAACTAGAAAAGCAAACAAGAACAAAAAACCAAAATTATATTCATTAACAAAAAGAGTGAGAGAAAGGAAAGATAGAATACCTAAAGTAGATAAAGAGTTCACATATGAAAAGAAAAATAGATTGGTAAAAGAAGCCAAGAAGAAGAAAAGTCATGTTACTAGCAAAAAAAAGAAAGGAAAATAGAAAAAAAAACACTTGAAGCAGTCAAAGAAAATAAAAAGCTTGAAAAGGGAAAAAGTATTATTACTTACAAAAGAGAAGCAAAAAGACGTAAAAAGGACATAAATGAAGTAAACACAGAAAAACCGATTGAAGAAGACGGAGAAAATAATAAAGTAATTTTTATTTCTTCCATTGTGCCACCAAAACCAATGGGGAAACTAGAAGACACTCCAATATTTTGTTTTCTAGATCTGAAGCAGCTCAAACTCATTCAAACATTTTACAAGTATGATGATCAAAAGTAAGTACATATGCCATTACTAGCTTACAAATATAGTTTGCAAGACCTAAGTTTTAAGATCTAAGTGCTAACACTGAAACGTGAATGTTTACAACTTGGAAGTTGATGAAATTTTTGATGATGACATAAAGATTATGGGGTTCGTGCATGATGAATAATGAGCGACTACATAGACTATTCTGTAAGTAAAATTACTTACCTTTTTTTTGTTCAAGTAATCTAATAATGTTTATTGGTTGTGGTATAAAATTTTAGTATTTATAGTATATTTATCTTGTCTAAAATGTAATTTAAAGGTAATTCATTGGTTTCAAGTTACAAAGCTAAGGCCAGACTATCCAAACAATTTGTACATAGACACGACGGTGTATGTGTTTTTTGTTTCATATTATTTACAAATATAAGTTTTACTTACAAAGTTATTTCTTTTATATAATACTATTTATATTTCTTGTTTTATAGAATTGCATATTATTGGATTTGAAATCAACAACTCATACTTTATTGGCTAAACAATTGGAAGAAAGAATAGTGAGATGTCATAAAAAAGTACTTGACTTGTACAAGATACTCCTGCCAATATGTCATCAACAATCACATTGGACGCTGTTAGTGCTTGATTACGAAGATATGCAATGGAGCCTCTATAATTCAGTAAAACCAAATTCTTTTTCAAATTAGCCAAGTGCAAAAGAAATACTGAAAGTGGCGAGTAAAATAATACTATCAAATATTAATATAGTATATTGTATAATAAATTGTTTAAATGTGCAGCATAAGAACATTAAGGACATGATGAAAGAGATATGGCTTAGAAATGCAATTCCAAAAATGAAATCTGATAGTGAAAGTAACGTCGATTGCAAAGATTGTCCTCAAAACCAGGAAAGTTGTAAGTTAATTCTATAATTTTACATTTAATTATAGTTTCATTAAGAATATGATAATTAACCGTCAGATCATATTACTAGCTTTGATTTGCACTAATTGTTTTAAAATAATATTTCAACTCAACCGCAAATCTTTACTCACATCAGTTTTATGCTTAGTCAAAAGTTGCAGCATAACTCAGGACATTACAATAAAATAGCCTTTTTACAACGGGCAATGCCCGTTGTAATATGGATTTTGCAATGGGCATGCGCCCGTTGTAATAGGCCTCGTTGTAATAGGTCGATCTTGTTTTACAACGGGCAATAAACGTTGTAAAAGGCCGTTGTAATACACCTTTTTACAACGGTCATCGACCCTTGCAATAGACTTTATGACAACAATTAAAGCCCGTTGTAAAATGTTGAAACTTGCAGCGGGTTCTGACCGTTGTAATAGCCTATAATACAAGTGGCATAGCCGTTGTAATAGACTATAATACAACTGGCATAGCCCGTTATAATACATGATATTGCATGTTATGGTAGAATCTACTACAACTGTTTTTACCCATTTTTAAAAAGGAAGAAAAATTTAAAAATAAAATTCTAAACACATTTTGTAACTCAGATAAGCATAGAAAATACACTATATGAAAATCAAACATTACATTATTGTTCTCTACAAAACTAATCTATCAAACAAACCAATTTGAGGTACTTAAATAGTTTTATGGAAGAACAAAGGATTGTCCGTACATTAATAATGCCGATCGATCATAAATGATTATATTTGAAATGGGAAAAGTTCAATGATACATCTATTTCCAAAAGCGGGCGTTATCATATAGCATCCAAGCTCTACTTCCTGGAAGAATTTGCTCCACTTTTATCTATCCTACCGCGCTCTATCAAGTAGTACCATCATTTTCATATCAAAGAATAGCTCACCTTCTCTTGATTTTTCAACCTGATATATAAATGAATTTTAAGAAAGAAAAACAAAAAATAATAAACAAAGTAGATGCTAAAAAATTATCAAAATATACGTAGAATATTATAATCAAACTTATATGAGCATAGTAAGAAACCAATATATAAAGATAGTAGAAATCAAATTAAGTTAAACAAGCAGCATATTAATTCATATCACAAGTAGCAAATATATTATTGCAGTCTAGAAAGGATTAAAGGTATGTATTATACATAGATATCTAGAAAGGAATAAAGGTATGCATTATACATCGATATATTATAGATGCTATAACCAAAAATTATAATGGTATTATATAGCATTTCAATACATAGTTTCTAGAATTTAGAACTCGCTGTTTGTTTAAGCATATATTTGCAACTGCAAATATATTATTGCAGTCTATAAATGTGTAACTACAACATCAAGGTATATAGATGTATCTAAAAATCTAAAGGACAAAAACCGTCCCTACAAAGCATTGAATTGTGAATGATCTAAACATCCATTTGAACAACAATTAAAAGATGGCAGACTGTAGAATAGCATATCAGCAATGTCATGCTCACATATCAAGTTTTTCAATATTTAGTTTTTAGAACTACAACTTTGACGATTTAAGGAACCCATCAATGTAGCGATTTCAGCATATAATAACTTGTGAATGACTCAAGGTATGATGCATTACAATGCCGATGCCCTACAGAGTTATAAACAGTACAATATGAAGTACTCGTTACACAATTCTTGAGACAATGAAGCTTCCCAAGCAATCTGTTGCATTGTTTTACTAGTAATATATGATCTAAAGCTATGTAACAAATCAATATAAGTGAAATAATAAAAATTATCAGATTTTCTTACCTTGTATTTTCTATGTGCATTTTTTTCCTCTCATTTCTTCACTTTTGAAACTTGTTAATGTACCTTCTTTCAACTATCCCACATCCTTCTTCCTAATTAACCTTAACATCATCACTTTCAACCATCAAAACCCTCCACTTCCGGAACCCACTCACTCGGCTCTGAACCCAATAAGATTATGTTGTTTTTAGGATCAGCGATACCACCTCCACCTTATCGCGCTTCAGCTAAGTAAGGAGAAATACAATAGCAGCAAAGGTTTTTATCCACTGCCACAAAGTAACCTCGAGCTTTGTTCAAGCAAATACCTGACGATTCAATGACTTGATTCTTAATAATGTCAACCTTCAACTCAATCTAACAACCTTGAACAAAAAAACCCATTAAAAAGCCTTTAAAAACCCAATACAGTCAATTTCGAGCCTCCACCTGAGTTTCAACCCTAATGTTGCCAGGTCACGACTCCTTACCTTTCGTACTGCCTTACATTGCGCGTCTCCAGGAGCTGTTGTCCACGATGCCATAGCCGCGTCTCTAATTTTTTTGACTCGTGAGAATTAGGATTTGGGATTTGAGAATTGAGATTTGGGATCCGCCTCTTTGCATTCGTTTGATTTGGGATTTAGGATTGAGAAGAAAGAAATGGGAAATGGGACAAGATTAGACAGTAGTGGGGAGAAAAAGAACGGGCTAAAGAGGCCAAAATTTCAAGGTTGGAGCCAAAATTAAAAGAATGGAGGCCAAATTTGAGAGATGGAGCCAGGATTTTTGCTAGTAAAAATAAAGATAATTTTTTTTTGTCAAAGTGGATATCATAATTTTTTTTTATCTAAATGCATATCTACAACATAATGTTTTTATTTTTCTAATTTTGAAATTATTTTAACTTTTTTGAAATTTGGACGTTTTATTAAATTTGAATTTTATCAAAATTTCAAAATTCAAATTTTGTGAATATTTATAAATTTATTTTGGAAAATTTCAAAATTATATTTTTTTAGAATACTAAATGTTAAATAAAACTTGTATTAGTATTATTAAATAACAAATAATAATATGACTTCTTAATTATTAAAGATTGCTTATTAATCATTAATTATTAAAAATAAATTATTAAATAGTAAATATTTATTATTACTTCTTAGGTATTTAATAGTAATTTTTAATTTTTAATTATTAAGTAATAAATATTAATTATTAAATGATAAATATTAATTATTAATAATATTTAATATTTACTATTAATTATTTAATAGTAATTATTAGTTATTAATTATAATTACAAAATATTAAATATTTGTTAAATATATTTATTAATTATAATTTGAAAATATAAAATACTAATGTTATTTCTTAATTATTAATATTTCTTATTAATTATGAATTATTGGATATTTATCTTAATTATTAATTTTTTAATGATCACTATTAATTAATAAATATTTAAAATTAACTATTAAATGCTAAATATCAATTTATAATTATTAAATTTTATTATTAATTATTAAATATCACTCTTAATTATTATATAATAATTAATTCTTAATCTTTTAATATTAATTATTTAATATTAGTTATTATTTATTTAACAAAAATTATTTAATAGTAATTATTAATTAGTAAATATTTGAAAATTTATATTAACTATTATATGAATTTCTTAAATTACTTTTTAAATATTAAATATTACTTCTAAATCATTAAACATTAATTATTTAAAATTAATTATTAATTATTTAAAATTAATTGTTAATTATTAACTGTTACTACTTACTTTTAATTTAATATTAATTACTTAAAGTTAATGATTATGTATATATTACCGATTATTAATTATTAAATACTTAATATAAGTTATGTATTATTAATTTTTTAATATTAAGTATTAAAAACTAATACTATTTATTGATTATTAATTATTAAGTATTGATAACTAATTCTTAATTATTTAATAGCAATTATTTAATATTAATTATTAGTGATTCAATAGAAATTATTTAATAGTAATTATTAATTATGAAATATTTAATATTAAATACTAAATATTAAATATTAAATAATAAATATTGGCGGGCGTTATAAACTTCCCGAAAAATGGTTTCATTAAACGTGAGCAGATGATTAACGTAAAATTGGCATCGGTTAAAACGGGCATTTTATGACCGTTGTAAAATTGGCACCTATTACAACAGACATTTTTAGCGCATTGTAAAATTGACACCTATTACAACAGGCATGAATAGACCGTTGTAATAGCATTATATTACAACGGACAGTCATTGCCCGTTGTAAAAATGACATTGTATAGGGCATTTATTACAACGGTCCTTAATGGACCGTTGTAATAGCTCTCTATTACAACGAACAACTAGTGCCCGTTGTAAAATAGGCGTTGTAATATGGTATTTTTGTTGTAGTGGGATTTATGAGATAGCTTTACATTTTATAAAGTAATACAAGATTTGTATTAGATGTTATTTTTATTTTAATCATACGCCATTTTATTAAATAACATAATACAAGAAATTTTAATAGAAGGAAATAACTAAAACTTCAAGCTGCATTTTAAAAATCCGACAAAGCGTGGCGTCTAAGAAAAAAGTAGAGACAACTTTACATTTTCTAGAGTAATTATATTCAAAAGAAAGACTATTTTTTATAACACAAGATGTAAGACAAAGAATTTTTATAACACAAGATGTAAGACAAAGAAGCTGTTTCACTTGTCCATGCTAGTTAGCTGTATACTCAATTCGACAAAAGAAAGAAGTACTTAAAAATAAAGGTCAATGCCTTAAATTAAAACTTTTGACTGACTTTTCCTGTGACAAAAACAGTTTCTAACTGTGCCTTAGTTAATTATAAAGTATGGTGTTGGGATAATAAAAATGCATTGTTATTGAACCTTAATTGCTTTTTGGTAGAATTTATTTATTTGTTAATTCATATTTAATCAATGGTTAATATTCTATTATAAACGTTGAACGTATATTGAATACTACTATATAAAATATGCACTTAAACTTTGTACTCACAGATATAATATACAAATCAGGAGACAACATAAAGAAGGGAGAAGGGAAATATCGTAATCTAACTATATAGTTTAATTTGTCAACAACAAAAACAACACCTTTGATTACATAACGCTTCTTCTAAGCATCTCCATTACTCATTTCGTAAAATATTCAAAATCAATATATAAACATCTCCACTACTCATTTTATTGAACTAGCATTCACCATAATGTACAATACATTATTATGAGTAATTTAATATATATTGTGCATCGTTACAAAAAAAAAAACTACTGACCATATTGTTTAGTTTTTAGAATTGCCTGACAATGTAAACTAGTCATGAACAACTTCAGCTTTAATTTATATTATTTTTACCTTGATACTAATATGAAATAGTAATTTTATTTTAAAATTTAATGCTTGCAGGTTGGATTGCGGAATGTATATTATGAAATACTTGAAAATCATTAGCACCAATGAATGGTTATTCGAGGAAAGAGATTCAAGAAATGAGAGCTGAAATAGCATATGGTCTATTTACCAATAACAAGTATAGTTGGAGTGAAGTCAGACATCTTATCTATATTATGCATCAAGATGATCTCAAGCAAAAAAGAAAGCAAGTAGACGAAACTGTTGAAAAAATGTACAAAGAGTAAATTTTGCAACGCTTCATGGTACATTCCCCTTCTTCGTAGTACATTTTGTTCAAACTTTAACTTTCAACCCTAAATACATCGCTTTCTCGTCAATTTCCGTGCTCCTTCTTGAAAAAAACAAATCGTTCATAGTTGCCTCTCTATCGAAAAATACACCCAAATTCGGTAACACCCTACCGAAAATCCCATCATATCCAAAAAATGGAGTGCCTTCGTCAACGCACTTAATGAAAGAAATTTCGCCAATGGAATTTCCACATGTATTTTTTATTTTTCAAAAATACCCTTTGCCAAATCTACCGCCGACTCCAGCGTCAAATGCGCGTATAATAATGAGAATACCGCTATTTGGTATGTGCATCATTTTTACCTTTTCCCCAAATTTTCCTCTCTTCCCATTCTATTCCAGCCCAACTACATTCTGTTCAACTTCAACTTTCAGCCTAAATACATCGCTTTCTGTCAATTTCCATGCGCCTTCATCACATCTCATTCGTAGCCGCCTCCCAGTTCATATTCATCATGGTATGAATTTTTTTTTCCTTCAAATTTGTATTAATTATCTAAGTTTTAGGGATTTGATTTCAAAATTGCACATAAAGTAATTTGTGAAGATATGGTAGAATATATTTCGGGTGAGAAGTTATTTAGTAGGGCATGTTTCTTTTTTAGATTTTGCAAACCTGAAATGTTACCACGATCCTGCCTGTGAGCTATATGTGTTCATTATAAATAAATTTGACAAATAACAACAACAATATCTTTGTATTATACCAAAATTTCAACATTTAACCTAAGTTTTATTTAAAGCTAGGAACACAGATGCGCTGCTATGATATAAATTTATAGACCATAAGATCAATTTGTATCCTTATATCGTGTTTGTTAGCAAAATAATTTGGTTGAACTAATTAATAAGGAAAAATGCAACCCTATAAGTAGCTAATTAAATAGTTTGCTGTTTTGAACTTGATAGTCCATTTGCAACTAAGAATTAGAAACGTTCCTTCATCTATTTGTTAAATTATCAGATTTGACAATTAGTGCAACTTATTATTTATGCAGCAATAAAATCATGATGGTAAATTAATAAGTGGAAGAAGTCTGGTCATGGAATGCTTCTTCAAGACAATTTAGTCTGGGAATGTTCAAGCTATAGTTGATATTTGCTGTATACACTTTATACTAGCATAAGCACAAGGAAAAAACTATGTTGTTTGGTTTTACTAAATGGAACCATAAGATGAATTATTAATTCTACCTATGTTAGGATGTGATGAGTTGAGCAATTTGTTATTAAGAATCATCAGTTGTTCTGTTGCTTCTTAAATATACAAGGCAACCCAGTAAAGGAGGAAAACACAAATTTTTTGAGCTAGACAAATAATGAATTCTTTGTTGACATGGAACTATCCCTATACTTTATAAGTGAACGTATGTTGTAGAGTTTAAGAAAGTTGGTCATTCTATTTTGTATGTTCTGGGAATACATATCTTAGAGTGTAGATGGTAGAACTAATTTTAGCGAGTTGAAATAATTCATTCCATCAGTAATTGGCTGACAATATGTATGTTGAACTACTAGATTGGATAAAGTTTTAATTTTCATAATGTGTCATATTATCCTATAAACTTTTTTCCCTATAAAAATTATGTGTATAAGAGCAAATCATGCATTAGATACTAATATATTAAGAGAGATTGAACCAGGTGGTCTTATAATCCACATCACGGTATATTTTTATTCAGGAAATCGATAATCTATCAGTATATTTTATCATAACTATGATTTTTTTCTAAACGCAAGAGGTTTCCCCCCTCAAATGCAGGTAAGTTGAAATCAATATTTTACAGTGATTGTGAGGAATGTGTAAGAGATCAAAGATGATGGGCACAGAGGCGCAAGACCAGTGAAGTACCATGATTTCTGAAGCACCATACGTTTCTATCCTAAAGCAAAGGTAAAAATATCTATACATTTGTTCACGTGTCTTAGTTTAGCAATGTAATTATTAGTAAGACAAAGTGATAAACTTGGTAGTCGTTGATGATCAAGTCTAGAATCTATATCCAAATTGGAAATTCAAACTTCAGTTGGTTAATCAAAATATACGATAGTTAGATCATAACTCATATTTGAACCAATATATACTACATTGTGATATGTGTTCTTATCACATAGCTGAATACAAGGTGGTTTCTTCAGTCTCCTTCCTGACCATATATTTCTCACCACATTTTATTTACAACATTTGATAACACAAAATCTTGATCAAACAATATCCATATTAAATTTGAAAAATCGGTAGAGTAGGAACTCTTTCAGTTCTGCTTAAGATAACAGTAAGCATGCTATTTCCAAATGTAACTGGAATACCAAATGGTCTTTTTCTTTCGTAGGAATTCACTAGAACCACCTCTAAGGATAAGCTTGAAATTATAGAGGGGACCTGTTGCTGTTCATCGTCTTTTGGAACAGCGAAGAGTTTGAGAATTATTTGTGCCATCAGATGGTCAAATAGTAACCTCATTTTGACCTTGCAAATCATGTTTATCAATAATCGTTGACATCCTGTATTGGAAAAAAAACAGAGATCTTTATTTTAACGGTTGGATAGATTTTTATTTGACATGCTATTCAGTCTGTATAAATAGCTATTTTTGCATGATTATGTAATGAAACAAGCATGATTTTGATATTATGTTGCTACTTTATCTTTTCTTATTGTCATTATTCCAACACATTTATTTATGAATTATTTTATATATTTGTTCCTCCATTGATGCGCTCTATTGTAGGTTTAGAAAATTTTGCATGCTCGTTTACTTTTTTATTTACAAGTTACTTTAAAAATGTTATTGAGACAGTTAACATGGAGTTTGATTCGTATAATGTCTAATGAAAATGGGCATTTCTTCTGGGATGAAATCAAATTTTCGGAATATCAAATTTGCAGAAGCAAACCGAATTGATAAGAATAGTGGCTAAAATAAGTAATTAAGTCATATTGCTAGTGTACATTTCTTCGAAAATATGATGAAAAACTGTCACGTGCGTTTTATCCGTAGGCTGTTTGTATGGTTTGTGCCCTCAGCCTTTACACGCAACTTTTTACCAATAAACACATAGCTTTTTTTAGTATATTCCTTATGATGTCATTGCCTTTTAGTTTCTACCATTCAACATGCAAAATGTAGAATTAGATGACAACCTTATAAAAATTTGTATATCACAATCTTTTAATGAATCTTAGTGACCATATTCTAGCAATTTCACTGATGCCTTTATGAGAATAAAAAGATCATCATATTGGTCAATATATACACTTCAAATTGTGAACCATATATATAAACAGTAGTGCCAGTGTACCTTTTTTCTTTCCAGAGCCTTGGTTGACTGCATGTTAATGAAGTGATAAAGCAAACAAAATCATGTTTTAACTGTCTGTTTCTCTCTTTAGCTTTCTCTTTTGTACCCACACAGTTCGTTTTTTTTGGATTGTTTACTTGATTTATAAAAATGTATAATTGCTTTTGAGCCCCACTAATGTGTCTATGTTGATTAATTAGGAAGCTATCGATGAACTGGTGGATGTTGGTCATATATACTAAAGAATTCATGAATATCGCTTCAAAATTACAGCAAATGGTTGGTAAGCCTCATCTAGTGCTGAAGCAGTAGTGTTTTACCATGTTAAGAAGACTTTGAGAATTTCCTGTACAGAAGTCTAGTTATATTGGCTTTGACATTTAGACACGCACGGTCATTTTATTTGCCGATGACTGTACAGTTTCTATCACATGCAGTAAATGCATTTTTCTTATTTTATACACACACACACATACACACACACACACACATGCTGCAACAGTATGGTTCGCGTTTGTTATTTCTATTGTTTTCTTTTCATTTTCAGTAAATTTGTTGACAATGTACTGTACATGTTTTTGATAGTGTACATACGAAAACGTTAGCAACGCTTTTTATCAATTGACGCTTTCTTTGGTAAATGATAACATCAATCCTTGTACAAATTAATAGCAGTCTCAAAAGCTGAAAAAGAAAAAGAGTAAAAACCTATGATATGGTCATGATCAATATTATGTTTCTCAATGTACATGTAGTTTTGAACAAAGAAGAACAGAACTATACAAAAAAGTAACTGATATACATAACTAATAATAATAATCCTAATATATGAAATTGAGGAAAATATAAATAAATAAAAAATGACATGATATCTAGTTGGGAAAACTAGAAGACCACCAACTGCACAGAAGGGGAAAAAAACAGTAACACAACGTCTTTATTAATAATTGCCTTGGAAGTGTAAACTGTGTCCGACGTGAGCTTTCCAAATACCCTTTATTCATATATAACTGAATTATTAACTATTATTTCACGTACAAGTGCCTAAAGTGAATAGGTAAAATCCTACTCAAATGCAGGTGTTATTCATGTTATTTTTCACCTATCATTTTAATGCTGATCTGAAACTATTCAAAATAAGTTAAAACAGTTAAATTTTTTTATAAATTCAAACTATCCCTCTACGCTTAAGAGTGGAATCTAACAAATAAATATTATTTAAATAAATAAACATCATTTACAAATTCGTTGTTTATTTATTAATTAATAAGATAAGGAAAATTCAAACTAACAAAAAAATTAAATGTTGCAACTTAAAAATAAAAATTTAAAATAACTACACCTGATTTTCTGTAAAAACATGATAGGATATTTTGGTAAATAATTTTTTCTTGAATGTGGTAATCATATATAAATTTTAGAAGAACAATTCAGCGCAAAGCACATGTCATCATCATGTGCGAAGCGTATGCCGTAACACTTCACATATAGTTAGAATAAGTAGAGTCTAGACAATACAAAAGGTTTTTTCTAGGCGTATAACATATTTATTATCTGCAGTCGGCAGTTGATGAAAAATGAAAAAGGTAAATACGTTTTTATTTCTTCTAGCTTAGCCGTTACTGTTTTTAGTAGTACTGCCGAAGAGGATTTCAACCAAAATTTATTTGGGCCAGAAAATGGATCGGGTGCACCGATTTTAATAGCTTACCCATCCTCACTCTAACCCTACACGATTCTTAAACAAGGATACACAGCCGCCGGCCATCTAATAACACATTCTTGTTTACATAAGGAAAAAAAACAAAGTAAATTTCTTCTCTTTTTTTCCCAGTAATATTGATGCGCTGCTGTAAAGAATCATGCCATGATGTTATTCAAGTAATAGATCAGCTTTCAAACCCTCAACTAGCTGACGGAGCAAACAAAGGTTACAAAGTTTGATAAAATTCTAGGGTTAGTCGCGTCATTTTGTAAAGCACTTTTAGTGGTTATTGGATTTATACGGAGGACGGAGACGGTCAGCAGTTCTGTGTTTTTTAGGACGAGAATGGTCAGCGGTTCTATATTTTCTGGTAGTATAGCAAAGCAAACTACTTGGTAGGTTGGCTCTGATAGATTGGCTCAAGACTGAACAGAGGTATGACTCCGTGCTGGTCCAATACAATTAAAACCTTGGTTCCTGTTTTATAAAATAGAGATAATCTCCTTAAATACCCATACCGACATGCAAAACCCTACCATTCACCTAAAATTTAGCACGAAACAAAATATAATCAAAATTAACCTCAGTATTAAAACGCGACAAGGAAAAAACGAGGTATAACGTTAATCCCCTACTTTAGAAATTTATATAGGATTTATTCATTTTCTTAATAATTTGTGACTATTATTTAATCGACGAATACGCTATTTCTGCGTTTGTATCTGCTTAATATATGTTTTTGCTATTATGATTTAATCGACTAAGGTTAAATCCTTTCAATGTTTCAGTTATTTGATTGCTATTTTGATATAGTGGATTAAGTTAAAACTGTTTTGGTGTTTGGTTTAATTTAACTTAATCGACTAATTTTAATCTTGCTGGTTTTACTAGAGTTATAACGTAACTGGTTGAGTGGATTCACTTTAAAATGCTCATACTAGACACCTCTCTAATGGTTTTACTAGAGTTATAACAATAGTTCGAATTTCCGGGTCGCTACATATTCGACATTTTCTGTAATACAAATCAGCTCGGGTATAATGTGGTTTTATTTAAACTTCGTTCAGACCAAACAATGTGTTGTGAAACCTCGCCGAATGCGAACGATGTTTTGTATAAAATCACGTTTGGATCAAGCTAGGTTTTCTTGTGGAAAATCCATGTTAACCACGTTTTAAGCGAGTTAAGTTTCTCACTCGCTTCATGCTTGCTTGGGTTTTCCCACTAGCTCCAAACTTACTTTCTTATGTTTTTTCACTCGCTCGGAGCATGGTTTCTTATACTTCATCACTTGCTCCGAAATAGTATTTTATAGGATTCATTTTTTTCATGAGCATGGATTTGTTTCAAATAATTTATGATGTATCGCTACCGCATTGAATGCAAACTTGACTAAGTAAGCTTTTTAAATTTAATAGGGGTGGAAAATAAAAAACATGATGTTAATCAAACCGACCATTGTATTTTAATTTTTTCTATAACAAAAATGAGTATTTTGATGTTTATTGGAGCTGCTCTTTGCAGGATCACTTGGAAACTGAGTACCCGGACACTCGGCTCCAATTTTTTACTTCCTTCACAGCAGGGGTCATGTTTTGAATTTTTCTGCACGTCTTTTTGTTCACAGTTATTCCACTCCTTTATTTCCATCCTATGCCCCTTCTGCATTATCGCCAGAAAATCCTCGACGCCGTCAAAAGAACCACCGGAGCTTTCTCCTCTTCATCAATCCCTGACGAGATCTCTCTCAGCACATCCCGTCCATTCCCAGATTACTCCCCTAAAAAGCCTAAAATCAAAGACGCGGACTTCGTCCTAAACCTCGCCGCATCTATCAAACAACGCCACCGCCCCGAGGCTTCCTCCTCTGATTCAATCCACGAAATCCTCTCCCCATTCTCCGACCAACTCCGCTCCGACCACCTCCTTTTCCTCCTTCCCCACCTGCGCACCCACCCCAAACTGATCCTCTCCCTCCTTCATTACTTCCGCTTCAAGACCCGCCTTTTCATTTCCGCCGAAACCCTGGCCATTTCTTCCCACCTATTCTTTTCCACTTCTGGTTTCCTCTCACATGCTGACATTTCCCTGCGTCGTGGGTTTACTTCCCACAAAAATTTTGTTGAACAGTTAGTGTACACTTACAAGCACTGGTGCTCCGACCCCTCCGTTTTCGATCTCGCGTTTATAACAGCTGTAAAGGTCCATAAGTTAGAAGAAGCAAAAAAATTATTTTTTAAGCTGGTTGGTTATGGGATTGTGATCTCCGTTGACTCCTGCAATGTACTACTGTCCAAGGTTGAGTTAGAGGAGATGCTTCATGTGTTCGTAGAGTTCAAGGAGCGTAGTGGTTTAGTTTGGAATGTTTGTTCTTACAATATTGTCATGAACTCGCTTTGTAAAAGTGGACGTGTCAATGATGCTTATGAAATGTTAATGAAAATGGAGATGGTAGAGCCTGATGTTGTTACTTACAGCACGGTGATTGATGGGTATTGCATGGATGGAGATGTTCGTAAAGCTTACAAGTTGTTTGAGGAAATGGGTGCTAGAGGTTTGAAGGCAAATGCATTTACATATAATAGTTTACTCGCTGTTTTGTGTAAAAATGATAATTTTAATGAGATGGATGACGTGGTTAAGGGAATGCTGGGATGTGGTGTAGTTCTTGATGCTGCTTTGTATACAACAGTGATTGACGGTTTCTGTAAAAGTGGTAAACTAACTATTGCATATAAGATTTTCAGCGAGATGAAGAATGTGGGTTTAGTTCCTGATGTTTTAACATATACTGTTTTGATTGATGGTATATGCAAGAGTGGAAAGATTGTTGAGGCAAATATGGTTCTTGAAGAAATGGTTAGAGGTGGTTTTAAACCTGATGAAGTCACATATACTGCATTGATTGATGGTTACTGTAAAATTGGGAAGTTAAAAGATGCATTTAGACTTCACAACGAAATGGTACGAGAAGGTTTGATGCCTAATGTTGTTACTTACACTTGTCTCTCTGATGGCTTATGCAGACAAGGAGATATTGAGGCTGCAAATGAGCTTTTGCATGAAATGAGCAGTAAGGGGATAGAACTCAATGTATGTACATATAATTCGTTAATAAATGGACTTTGCAAAAGCGGTAACGTAGAGCAGGCCGTAAAGACAATGGAAGACATGGACGTGGCTGGACTTAAACCTGATACGTACACATACACAACGTTAATGAATGCTTATTGTAAGTCTGGTGAGATAAATCGAGCTCATGAATTATTACGTGTAATGCTTGATAAAGGTTTACAACCAAGCGTCGTGACTTTTAATGTGTTGATGAACGGATTTTGCACCGCAAGGAAGTTAAATGATGGCCTTAGACTTCTGGAATGGATGTTAGAGAAAAAGAGCGTGCTGCCAAATACCAAGACATATAACTGTATCATAAAGCAGTATTGCATTGACAAGGATACAAAAGCAGCAACAGCAATATATAGAAAGATGCTGGCAAATGGAGTTTCGCCGGATGAAAGTACTTATAATATTTTGATCACCGGGCATTCCAAGGCAAGGAACATGAAAGAGGCATTGTATTTGTATAAAGAATTGGTTGAAAAAGAATATAATCTTGGATGTACTTCTTATAATGCATTCATTAAATTACTTTATAGAAAGAAGAAGGTGACCGAGGCTAGGAGCTTGTTTGAAGAGATGAGGGCAAAAGGATTGGTTGCTGAAAAGGAAATATACAACATATTCATTGATGTTAATTTTATGGAAAGGGATTTTAAGATGACCCTTGAGCTTTGTGATGAAGCAGTACATAAAGTTATTAGTGATATCAAAAGCATTGATACAAGTATATCTTGAACGATTAAGATTTATCATTAGATTTTCGTGTATGAGTTGTTATATATCACACATGTTTTCCCCAATATGGTTATCGATCCTGTATGGGGCCTCAAAATTTTGACGTACACCTGACAAGATAAATGGGTCTCGATATTCTTCCTTAGTATACTATGAGGCATTGCCATAACAGCTGGTGCCAGAACTTGATTCCTCGATTATAATCAGGTAATTGCGTTTTTTCTTATTCCAAATTAAGCGATCTAGAGTAATAATCTAGCTGTATAACCTAGTTATAGTCCTACTACAGTCTTACTGGGTTTAATGGTTGTGTTGTTTTAAAAAACATTTTCAGTGAATACTTTGTGTTGTTATATTTTTACTGAATTGTTTGTGGTGTTACAGTTTCAGTGCTCTTTCTGTGCAACTTTTTTATTTTTACTTTTTTATTTTTTTGTTTCTATTCGTTTTTATTTTCAAAATAATACAAACCCCCCCACTGCTTCTATTGCTCAACCAAACTGCCACCACCTCTTTCAAACATCCACCACCTCCACCTCCACCGCAACCATCCACTTCAGTTTCGCAACGACCCAAACTGCTGTACAAACAACTGAAACATCATCACCGACACCTCATCCGAACGAACCAATACCCAAACTACAGAGCCGCCTTCAGCCATCTCTAACACCGTGTCCATCAATCACCAGTCTACAAAACTGCAATCACCACTACAAAATCATACGAACTTCAAACACCACTAAACTCCAGCAACCACAAATCCTCACAAAACTAAACCATAGCACTACCCCACAACCTCACCTTCTTACTGCACTTACCTTCTCTGCTTGTACATCAGAAACCTTTTCTAGCAAAACTCCTCCACTTCGCAACTTCCCACCACTACCTGTAACTTGCCTAATCAACTACCTCGCAATTCAAAACTGCTCTCAAACACCATTTGCTTACCTCACCGAATAACTTGAACTCCAAAGCAAGTTCAATTGCAATTACTTTTCCTCTAACACTCTGTCTTAACAGCAATAACAACAGTGCATCATTTTTGCCCACAATAACCTTCAGCTCTAACATTCATCACCACAATCCCCTTTAATGTATATATGTTTTCTTGAGTCTGAAAAAAATTTAAATTATACATTAAGATAATTTTACTAGAAATTTTACAAATTAGCAAATTATTTTTGGAAAGTGCATGCCTGATTGCACTTTTAACGTGTTGTATATTTTAATGCACGTTAAACATCTGGGAGTAAATTTTTAAGGGAACGTTTTCCATACATCCTTAATAACTTTCATAATTCACCAAAAATTCTTCGGATACAAAACATAAAAATTTCGTCCTTATTTTTAAATGCGGCTTATTTTTTTTCTTCCAAACTACCCTTATCTGTCATGCTAAAATCCTGAACCCACGCTTTTTTTTATCATTCTACGTTTATTCCACATCAAAATCACATTTTCTTCTACAAAATCCGAGAAATATATAAAATCGAACAACAAAACAACCTAAATCAACTATAAATCCGACATATTCAAGATCAAACAAGGCAAAATGAGAAGATCGAAGGTGATATATCTTAATTTCTAAAGTAGTCGATTTATATTCCACCTTTTTCAATTGATGCATTTAGGGTTTTTTGCAAGTGATTTAGAGACATTTTCGAGTTAGCCGTGCTTATAATCAAACTTTTTAATGGTATTATAAACAAAATTGAGAATGCAAACGATTAACTGCAAAACTTGCTCTAATTAGTGCAATTTTTGTTAAAAATTGTTCAAAAAAATTGTTTGCTCTCTTCAAATTTCAAAGCAGATGCTATTATTGTGTTATTTGCACATTTTTAAGCAATACATTCGATCAACTTCACTATTTGTCTGCAATTTTTCATAATAATTACAAATCTATCAGTAAATATCATATTAATGTCAATTATTCACAATTATTGTAGACAAATATGCAACTGTGTTGAAAATGTTTGAATATCTCTACAACATTTATGTATAAATGAAAATAAGTAAACATTACCGACAATATCACATATGACTTCAATAATTCACTTTAATTGCTTACTTTTCAGCAATAACTGAGTTAAACAGACTGAACTCAATTTTATGTGGAATTTTTTGAACAGTCTAATGTCAATTATTCACAATTATTGCAGACAAATATGCAACTGTATTGAACATGTTTGAATATTTCTGGAACATTTATGTATAAACGAAAATAAATAAGCTTTAATGATTACATCACATATGGCTGCAATAATTCACTTTAATTTATGTGCAGTTTTTTGAATAGTCCAATGTCAATTATTCACA
The DNA here is from genome assembly GCA_030765085.1 of Allium cepa. Taxonomy (NCBI): domain Eukaryota; kingdom Viridiplantae; phylum Streptophyta; class Magnoliopsida; order Asparagales; family Amaryllidaceae; genus Allium; species Allium cepa. The sequence continues at coordinate 887,598,413 of CM060937.1, read as the reverse complement.
ATAATTGCGGACAAATATGCAACTATTTTGAACATGTTTGAATATCTCTGCAACATTTATGTATAAACGAAAATAAGTAAGCATTAATGACCAAGGTTTTAAATCTCGCTCATCTCGGCCGAGATCTCGTTTTCATCCCTGGCGATTTGAAATCGGCTATTTTGTTTGAATCTTGTCTGACCCAAATCTCGGACGATATTTCAGTATCTCGTCTGGTATCTCGGATGAGATTTAACAGCGAGGTATCGGCCGAGTTGTTGAATTTTGAAAAAAAATCAACTCTTTTTCCGTTTTGGGCTGGCTCATCCTTTACCTTAATTTAAGCCTTCTTAATTGTACTTTTTAAACCTTGTTTCTTATATAAATCTCATTTAATATCCGTCTCTTATTTGACGGCAGTGACGAATGTAAGAAGATGATAAAATCTATATCGATTATGGTAAGTATTTCACTTTATGATTTTCATTCAGGTTTCTGATCCAAATTACTTTACATCCAATTTCATTTTTCCTTTTTCGATATTTTCTTAAGTTTTTTTCCTAACCGTATTTTTTTTTGCGGCTATAAATTTTGGACTGGACTTATTTAACTTTATGTTCCAAATGGATTTCCAATTTGATTTCATTTAGTTTTTGCTGCTATAGTTTTTTTTCCTTAAGGCTTATTTTTAAGAAATAAAGGAATTCTCCTTTATCTATTAATTTCATTTGATGATTACATGTTCATTCGTACATCATTTTTTCCTTTTCTTATAATAATACTAAATGTTTGAAAATTGTTTGTACTATGTATGCTATTTTCTATGTTTGTTTGAAATAACTATGCTATTAGTTGCTTAATGAGATTTTTAATGAGATTTTGTTTGCTAATAATTCAATACTATAATCAGACATAGCATATCTTAATTCTACTTGTAGACTTTTGTATTTGTAGTTATAAAACTAAGATTTCCCATGCAACACTATAAATCATAAAAGATAGAAATGAGACATTGTATTGTGTAGAAAAGTTAAGTGAATGATGAAACAAAGTAAAAGCGCATATGTTATGGTTTGTTTCTTGTCTACTTTCTCTCATATGATATTATATTGAACATTATTCATGAAATCAAGTTATTTGTTTATTTTACATAATACAAGTGATATCTTTTCATGCTAAATTACTAATGATAAGCGTGTGATATATTCAAGGTAAGTGCATAGTGTTTTCCTTAAGGTAGTGATTAATATTATAAATTTAGGTGCATGAAAACTAATTTTCGACATGACATATATTTCGAGATAACTTCGAAATGAATTTTAGAAACCAAGATGTAAATCCTAGATGGACGACTGTGATGCACTCATCTCATTCAAGATCTCATCCGATACGAGATAAGCTCTCTAAATTCTTCGAGACGAGACATGACTGAAATTCGAGATTTAAAACCTTGTTAATGACAATATCACATATGGCTGCAATAATTCACTTTATTTGCTTACTTTTCAGCAATAATTGAGTTAAACAGATTACACTCAGTTTTATGTACAGTTTTTTGAATAGTCTAATGTCAATTATTCACAATAATTGCGGATAAACATGCAACTATGTTGAACATGTTTGAATATTTTTGCAACGTTTATGTATAAACGAAAATAAGTAAGCATTAATGACAATATCGTATATGGCCGCAACAATTCACATTAATTGCTTATTTTTCAGCAATAATTGAGTTAACAGACTAAACTCGGTTTTATGTACAGTTTTTTGAATAGTCTAATGTCAATTATTCCCAATAATTGCATATAAATATGCAACTATGTTGAACATGTTTGAATATCTCTGCAACATTTATGTATAAACAAAAATAAGTAAACATTACTGACAATATCACATATGGCTGCAATAATTCAGTTTAATTGCTTAGTTTTAAGCAATAATTGAGTCAAACAGATTAAACTCAGTTTTATGTACAATTTTGAATAGTTTGATGTCAATTATTCGCAGTTATTGCAGACAAATATGCAACTATGTTGAACACTTTTGAATATCTCTGCAAGATTTAGGTATAAACGAAAATAAGCATTACTGACAAAATCACATATGGCTGCAACAATTTAGTTTAATTGCTTACTTTTCAGCAAAAAACGAGTTAAACAGATTAAACTTTAAAGAGAGATTAGATACTAATATATAAAGAGAGATTGAACCATGTGGTCTTATAATCCACATCACGATATAGTTTTATTCAGGAAATCGATAATCTATCAGTATATTTTATCATAACTATGATTTTTTTCTAAACGCAAGAGGTTTTCCCCTAAATTGCAGGTAAGTTGAAATTAATATTTTATAGTGATTGTGAGGAACATGTAGGAGATCAAAGATGATGTGCACAAGAGGCGCAAGACTAGTGAAGTACCATGATTTCTTAAGCATCATGCGTTTCTATCCTAAAGCAAAGGTAAAAACATCTATACATTTGTTCATGTGTCTTAGTTTAGCAATGTAATTATTAGTAAGACAAAGTGATAAACATGGTAGTCGTTGATGATCAAGTCTAGAATCTATATCCAAATTGAAAATTCAAACTTTAGTTGGTTAATCAAAATATATGATAGTTAGATCATAACTCATATTTGAACCAATATACTACATTGTGATATGTGTTCTTATCACATAGCTGAATACAAGGTGTTTTCTTCAGTTTCCCTCCTGACCATATATTTCTCACCACATTTTATTTACAACATTCGATAACACAAAATCTTGATCAAACAACGTAGACTGGGAACTCTTTCAGTTCTGCTTAAGATAACAGTAAGCATGCTATTTCCAAATGTACCTTTCAACCGGAATACCAAATAGTCTTCTTCTTTTGTAGGAATTCACTAGAACCACCTCTAAGGATAAGCTTGAAATTATAGAGGGGACTTGTTGTTCATTGACTTTTGGAACAGGGAAGAGTTTGAGAATGATTTATGTGGCATCAGGTGATCAAATAGTAACCTCATGTTGACCTTGCAAATTTGACATTCTCTATTGGAAAAAAAAAACATAGCTCTTTATTTTAACGGTGGGATAGATTTTTATTTGACATACTATTCAGTGTGTATAAATATCTATTTTTGCATGATTATGCAATGAAACAAGCTTGATTTTGGTATTATTTTGCTACTTTATCTTTTCTTATCTTCATTATTCCAACCCATTTATATATTTGCGAATTATTTTCCATGTATGTTCCTCTCCATTGACACACACTATATAGTAATGTTGGTTTAGAAAATTTTGGATTACCAAATTGACCATGCTCATTTCCTTTTTTTTTTTATATTTTTTTTTTATTAACTTTCTAAATGCTATTAAGGCAACATGGGGTTTGGTTCTTATAATGTCTACTGAAACTGGGCATTTCTTTTGGGATGAAATCAAATTTTTGGAATATCAAATTTACAGAAGCAAAGCAAATTGATAAGAATAGTGTCTACTGTAACTAATTAAGCCATATTGCTAGTTTATATATGTCATCAGCCTTTATACATGACCTACCACCAATAAGCATAGCTGTTAGTTTATTACCTTATGACGCCTTCTAAGTTTCTTCCATGCAGTATGCGAAATGTAGAATTGGACAACAACCTTATTGTAATTTGTAGTTTCATCACAATCTTTTAATCAATATTAGTGGCCATATTCTAGCAATTTCACTAATGCGCTTATGAGCATAAAAGTAACCATCATATAGGCCAGTTTGTGGACTCCAAATTGTGAACCATATATACATAAATAGTAACGCTAATTTACCTTTTTCTTTGCACAACCGAGGATGACTGCATTTTTTCTCTCTCTTTAATATAATGGTTTGTCTGTTGTTTCTATTATTTTCCATTCATTTTGTCTTTCAGGAAATAGGAAATATGTTGAACGTATAGACATGGTACATGTTTTTGGTGGTTTATGTTTGCTGATCAATTTTTGCTGTTGGATATGCTCTAAAGTCGATGGAAAAAAAAATGTTAGCAGTGCTTTTTATCAGTTGACTTTCCCTTTGTAGTAATAAATTTCATTTCAAATTTCAAATAACATAACGTGCTCTTTTGAGTACGACTATATAACTTGGAATAAATCACAGCACTACTTAAGTGAATTAATAACAATCTGAGTAAACAAAAAACCCCTTTGATGAGTCTTGATCAGGGATGATAATACGGCAAGTTATTTATGCCCCAAACCTGTTCCCATTTTTTGAAACACGGTTCCATACCTATTCCGTAGACCCGATATTCCATATCCGGAACCTATACGAAACATGATAGATCCATCTCGATTTAAGACCCGATGAAGCTTTGCATATCCATTCAAAATTATGTGTTAATGTACATATATTTATTTATTTTATAAGAGGGATTGTCATTAAATAATACAATAAATATAGATATTAATGCTTTTAGAGTGATAAATAAGGTAAGAAAAATGAGGTGTCTGTAACTGTTCAGAACATGAATACATTTTTATATAATTATTAGTGATGCAACTTAATATCATAAAAATCATATAACTTATTGAATGAAACATTAAAATATCATTGTTATAATTTATGTATAAAGGGATTAACAAATATCATTATAGTAATAAATCGATTTTGTGAAGTCTCAGTAATGCCGGTCGGGTTAGGGTGGGTCAGTCAAGCCGTAAGGTCGGTAATTTATCAAATCCCTTAAAAATAGGATCTAACAAATAAACTCACTTTACAAATTCAAAATCTCCCTCTACGATTATTAACAAACCTTTAGAACGCTTAAAATTAAGATTTTAGTAAATATTTTTTTTTTACAAATTCAAAACGTTCCTCTACGGATATTATCAAAATTTAATAACTTTAAAAATATGATCTAACAAATAAACTTCACTTATAAATTCATTTTTTATTAATTAATAATAAAAATTCAAACGACAAAAAATTAGATATTCAAACTTAGAAATAATAATTCAAACAAACTACACATGATTTCAATGTAAAATATAATTAAATATTTGTGCTTTTTTTTACTCTGTTGAAACATGTATAATTTATAAAAAAAACAGCTCATGCACGAAGCGCCTGCCGTAATGCTCGTAGATATTAATGCGTTTACAATGATAAGTAGGGTAACAAAAATGAGGTGTATTATAACCGTTCAACAAAAACATGCATGCATTTTTATATAATTATTAGTGATGCAACTTAATATCTTAATAATCATATAACTTATTGATTGGAATATTAAAATATCCATATTATAATCGTTTATGTATAAAAGGATTAACAAATCATCATTATAGTAGTAAAGTGATTTTATGAGATTTCAACAGTGTAACGATCCAGAATTTAACTGCTTTGATTTACGTATATTTAATTAATTTTAAATATTAAAATAATAGGTTTTATAATGAAAATAAAATATTTTATGATAATAAATAATCAGGTGAAATAGTTTTCAAAATTTGTTTACAAAAATATTTTGTTCGAAGAAAGACAAAAAATGTGACCGGAATTCGTTTTTCGAAATTTCGACTTCTCGTCGACTTAAATTTATCGGAATTGTTGTAACACTTAAGTACACATACACAAATATATTTACAAAGCTTTTATACATAGTTGAATGCATTTGAATATACATAAACACTTAAGCGCGCGCAAACACACACATATATAATAAGATAAGTTTTATTTTAAAAAAAGGGTATATGTCACATCAGGGGAGACATAGGTAAACTAGGGTACCAAAACATGTTTAAACATGTTTCATCGTGAAAAAAGAGGGGGACAATTGAAAAACATGAAAATGAGGTGGGCGACAAGGTAGATAAGGTGGGAAAATGTGGATGAAGGGCATGGCACAAGGTTAATTAAGTAATTTCGCTTGTTTAAGCTCCACTTTCTCCATTTTTTACCCCAAATTCACCCGACCAGAATTTCTTCTAAAGTGCTCCAAATCAATAATTTCATTTTTCAAACCATGTAAAATTTCAATAGCTACGACTTTTGTGTAGATCACATTTTCAAATGTTGGGTTTATCTATTTCAAAATCTCGTTTATCTCCATAGTTTTTTTTTGACTCGAAGATCCATGTCTGAAAATGATCCTTCTTATTTCTACCATAACTTCATCAAAAGTAAGTGGAATTGAGTGTTTATTTTTTTGAAATTGTAGAGAAAGTAATTTTCTAAAACTTTCCTTTTGACTACTTCACCAAAATCCGAGATCCATTCAAAAATCGAGTGGAAGTTGATCTATTTTCGAATAGATCTTGTGATTTTTCCAAGCTTTCCGAATTCCAAATGTATCAAGTTTTCAAAGGATCTTTGGTGAGTAAATTCTTCAACATTTGGAATTTTTTACCTTTATCGTATTTAATATTGGGTGAAATAAGTTGGCTGTTTGGTTGAAATATTATATGGTTTGAACATATGTACATGTTGCTAGTTGCAGTTTAGATATTGAGTTGTGAATCGAAAGCTAAAGCGTTGTGTTTCATACAAAGATGTGGTTTTTGGGTTTGTGCTATGATGGTGATATGATTATGGATGTTTAGGCCTATGTATGTGATGTCATGATATGGAAGTGGACTGTGACGCCCCACCTCTATACCCACGCTAGCGAAGAGAACTACGGAGTAATGCTGTCGACTAGCACGGAGAATAAGGCTGTTGAGGAGCGACCATCTGTATAATTGCTTTTTGCGAGTACCGATATGCCAGATAAAAATATAACTTTTCATCTCAAGAGGAAATCCGACATACCGACACAAACTCAAATCTACTACACAGTGGCTATAAAGGTCTTCGGAAACAAATATAGAAATAAACATAACACAAATCAGTCGCAGATAATTCATATCACAAAGGCGGAAATAGATATGAATATAACACATGAAAGTGTTCATCAGAGTAGTGGTCAAATAAGATCCACAACATCACAAAAGAATAGATACAAGTGCTAGACAAAAATATGTATACATCAAGGAGTCTATATCTTAAATGTATACAACAAAAACTACCAAACTAGAGTAGCTAGCCAAAAGATCAGATGATGGTCCGATAAGGAGTCAAGAGGAAGCACCTGTAAAATCTCAGTCTGACCCGAGTATTATTTAAGAAGAAAATAATAAACGGATCAATCTAGCTATAATTATCAGATATAAATGAGATATAAGAAGAGATATAATATTAAAACATATGATAACTAAAAATGTCATACTTCAACAAGTATACATTAGAAAATCACGAAAGTCATACAAAATCTCAAGAATCTCATAGCATCAAAAAGAATATCATATTCTTTATTTAATTCACCAAGCCACAATAAATGACATACATATCAATGCCAACTGAGAAAGGTGGTGAAACATAAATTCCAGAAATCATCAAATAGAAATCCAGAAATCACAATAAAAGGATGGCCAATCCCATAAATTGGACATCGACGCAACTAGAAAGACACGCCCCATGCACAGTCGAACATCGACGCACCTAGAAAGATACGCCCCATGCTCTAGCATCGATGCACCTAGAAAGATACGCCCCATGCACAAATAAACATCGATGCACCTAGAAAGATACATCCCATGCATAAATAAACATCGATGCACCTAGAAAGATACACCCCATGTAATGTCTAACATCGATGCACCTAGAAAGATACACCCCATGCAAAGTCGAACATCGACGCACCTAGAAAGATACGCCCCACGCATAGAAAAACATCGATGCAAGTAGAAAGATACGCCCCATGTCCCAACTTATTGAGCCGATTGCTCCACGAAGTAAACAAACATCGATGCACCTAAAAAGGTACACCCCATGCATAATAAACATTGACGCACCTAAAAAGGTACGACCCATGTGTAAACAAACATCGACGCACCTAAATAGGTACGACCCATGCAAGAAATGAGACGAAGCTCAATAAAATGAGGAACAGTCCTCCACATAGACAAAGAGACATCGCACATTGCTAGTCTAAACCATAAAATGATCATCATCGATCATCAAGAAGTGTCAATTACAATAAGCTAGTAAATATATGAGTTTAGCATCATGTCCCATAACCACTAGCTTAACTTAAATATTTGCGAGCAAATTGTAGATCTCCACTAGAAAATTGTCACAAGAGTTTCAATCGAACAAGTCCAAGAATTAACCAACGAAGTAAACGCAAGCGTTTCATACCACTTGTTTTACTAAGTCGTTTAATTAGATTTCTCATACGAGTGAGGTAAAGGTTTGTATATACTAATAGATTTGGAAAATGGTTTTATAAACGAGTTTGGTATTGAAAATAGAGTTGAAATCATTTTGAGGAAAGAGTTTTGATATTTACTACTAGTATAGAAAACCTTTATATTTTAAAGTGACAAATCATAGAATTGATTGTAGAAACAATCAATCATAAAAATTCACATTCGAAGACGTGAATAAAATCCAAATAAATCGATACCGAATCCATCAAAATGGATATTCCCAAAAATCACGATGAAAATGTCATCAAAGTCCATAATAAATGATAACAACAAAAAGGGAATCAACACGAATCGATTAAAGTTGGAAATATACTCAAAAATAGCCAAAATAGGCAAATTAAACAGTTCAGACGTCTGGTAGGTGTTCCCAGACGTCTGGCCCTAGTGTCTGCAAGTATATGTGTTTTCTCCCTTCTATTTTTAATTCCTGGACCATTTCAGACGTCTGAAATTTTCAACCAGACGTCTGAATTTGATTTCAGACGTCTGAAGTTTGTTTCAGACGTCTGGATTTAGTCTCTGCCTTTTCCAGACCCCTTTCCAGACGTCTGGATTATTCAACCAGACGTTTGGATTTGGTTTCAGACGTCTGAAATTAATTTCAGACGTCTGAAATCTTCTACTAGGCAAAAAAACAGCCTAGACCAAAAATGGCAAATCCAAACCGAAATGCGATCGAACGAGCGATGGATGCTAAGGATTTATGCCAATCGACAGCCCAACACCATAGGCTCTTCGATGCATCACCAAAAACATGTTCAAACATCAAAGATTGGATTTTTAAAGATTTAACTACAAAACTCCAAAAATTGTAATATTCACCAATTCAATCCAAATCAAAAGCAAATGAACATAAATAAGTGTTAGGAATTCATACCCAACAATCAAAAATAGTTATAGACATAGATGTGAGATAAAAATCTCACCTTTGAACCCAAATCAATGAAGGAGAAGCTTTAAAAACAAGCTAAGATCAATTCCTCTTCAATAACAACTCAAGAAGCTTCAATCTAAGCTTAAAAGAGAAACATTTCCTAAATTAGGTTTAGGAATTTTCTGAAATCAAAGAGAGAATGAGTTGGAGAAGAAGAAGAGAAGGCTTACCAATGGGTTCACTTGAGTTTGGAGCTAGAAGATGGATTTGCTAATGAAGACTAGGGCTTGGAGTTTTAATTTCCTCTTCCACTCCTCCATTATTATAAAAGCTTGAGTATTAGGAAATGAGGAATGATGTAATGAAGAAGAGAGGGAGTTGGGACTGAGTTAGTAAGTGATTAATGGGTTCAGCCCAAACCAAAGCCCTAAGTGAAAAAGTGGCAAAATTTCACTATCTCCAAACATATCGAAGTTTATACTCAAAAAAGTCGCAAACGTCATTTTGAACCCAATGAGGATGGTCTCGAGTCCCAATTCGACTGTTTGCAAAAAGTAGCTTTTCGGACCAAAATCCGACGAACGATAAAATATTTAAATATAAAATCGATAAATATGCAGGTTGTTACAGGGACACTTTGACATAGTATTGACGACTGGATTTCTTTGCGGAAAAAACTTATGTTTAGTTTAAAAGAAATTGAAAATCTTTTCAAAGATGTCAACTTTGTTTTCTTATGCAAACTCTTATGATATATTTATGATGAGTTGGTAAGTACTTAAGTGTTGAGGTTTCAAAGTCAAAACATTTTCAAGTTATGGTGTCTATAGCGATAGTCGCTATGAATGCAGTTCCGCTAAGTAAAGATTAGTTACTAATTAATTACCTTTTAAAGGATAAGAGTAAATTTAATCAATCAATTATTAAGTATGATTAATTTTTAATCAATTAATTATAAGTTAAGTATATAATTTTGACAAGCACCATTGTCCCAGTGGTTAAGTGATTCGACTTTGGTGTGAGAGGTTACAAGTTCGAAACTTGCGTAGTGTGATTCGAACATATATTGACAAGTGATTTACGATATGTTGTCCCAGTGATATGTTGTATCAAAGTACCATTTCAAAAAAAAGGCATGTGATTTACTTTTAATCAATTACTAATTAGATATAAGGAAAATTATTAATTAATTATTAACCATGTGTTAAATTTTAAATTAATTAAGGTTTTTAATTTGTAAATTATTTATTAAAGGTTTAATTTATTATTTAAGATTTAATTAAAGGTTATTTAAAAGAGACTAATTAATATTAAATTATTAATTAAGATTTAAATGATTATTTAATAATTAATAAAGGATTAATTAGTGTTTATTAATTAATTAATTAATTAATTATTTTTTATTATTTATTAATGATTAAATTATTTATTAATTTATAATTAAATTAAGTTCAAATTTAATAAAGATTAAAAAGAGAGTTTAACTTGTAATTATACATTTTAAAAGGGAGTTTTAATTTTTGAATCCTTTGTTTCGAGAACCTAATTATTTTAAAGGCACTTCTTTCTCAGAGATGGTTTTGAACATAAGGAATTGAAATGTCGATACAATTAAGTGGACAAATGACCGTGAATGGGTTATGATGTGATTGTTTGTATTTGTGTGGACAACTATAAGCAGAATAAAACCCCATTCTGCTATAAATTGATTATTTGATTGTGTGTACAGTTGATTGCAGAATAAATCCCGTTCTACTATAAATTGATTGAATTGTAGACATCTATCTAGCAGGAAAAACCACCATCCTGATATTATGGACATGTTTATACTCGTTATTTTATATTGACATGCTATTTCCTGATTTGGATATAAAGTGTATTTACATATATGTTGACTTATGTATATAAATTAATGACTTGAAAATAAAGTTGAAATTAAATGGCTACTTAAATTAGTACCATTGGGATTGCAAAGTCTCTTTTTGAATTTATAAAGTATGCTTTTGAATTAACTTAAACTCTTTAATCAATTCGGGATTTGAAAGTTTAGAAATAATTTTCAAGTTATATAATTATTTTATAAAAGTATTGATAAATAATAACTTGTTTCTATAAAGGATTTTACTAAATAAAAAGGGTTTATTTAAAGTAATTTGAAATAAGATTTTGTAAATGATATTATGTAATGTCAAAGATATTTTATAAAGAAAATTTTATAAAGAGCTTTATAGGTGGAAAGAGATTTTTTAAATCATTATAGAGATTTTTTAAAAGAAGTTTGAATCTAGTTTGAAAATTTATAAGAAGGGTTGAAATATGAAGTGAACTTATAAAAAGAATTTTTATAAGGGATAAGTGAATGAGTTTTATAGTAAGTGATGTTTTGAAAAGGGAACTTCTTGGCCATTTAATATGGAATTTGAGAAGTGGGAATTTTTCAAATGTTTTTTTGTAAATACTTATATTTTGAGGTAAGTAAAAAAAATTTCCAAGTATAAAAGGAATGCAAAGAGTTTTGGGAATAGTGTTTTAAAAAGATCTTTTGATCAAGTTTTTCAAAGTGTTTTAATTAATTAAAAATTAATTAATAAATGCTTAGTGGATCCCATATGGAATCAAATCAATGTTGGATGACTGTTTATTTGATAGTTAAATAATCGACTATCAAACCTGGATCAAAACGTAACTTTGGAAATATTTAGGAGAAACATGTGAATTATATGGCATAGTCATCCCCAATAATGTTGTATTGTGCGTATAAAACGTGTTTCGTTCTTCTAGAATAGATGATAAGGAAATCCGTCCACAAACGGTTAAGGGGTGATCTATGCTCTTATCTTTATCTTTTCATTTCCTAAAGAACAAAGGTTGAGTTTACCAAAAATTATCGGAAGTTGTTTCGAAGAGACCGGGACCAGATATTATCCGAAAACCACTTCGGTCTAAGTCAAGCGTTTCGAGTTGAAGACATCTTAAAGAATATGAAATCGAAGGTGGAGCATTGAAATGCAAGGGCTGCTTGCTACTAATCTCGAGGGTGATTTCAAAATGGATGTAGTAGAAGTAGTGTCTTCGGTTTGTCCTTATCCTAGACAACTTGTATGGATAATGCTGACACTACATTACTGCCTGGAAGGCAGTTTTAACATTCCAAGTGGGATTGCTATTCAAAAGGTAAGCGTAGCCTCAAGCCTCATCAACCGAGAATGACTGAAATCATGGGAGATGCAACAAGGCTAAGTGGGTTGCTCCCATTAGGGTGTGCCATCACCTTTCTGGATGCATTTACTATTTATGGATTGGTTGTGCATGAGATCTCAATATAAAGGGTTTCAAAGCAACCAGAGTGATGATATATTCGATAGTATCTAGTTAGGGGTAGGACGATCTTGTGTTAGCAGGGGATGCCGCCGAAGTACTCAGTATGTTTTCTAGATGTGTACCGTGATTGGTGGTACCCCGATGCTTATCGTAGTATGAAATCCATTCTCCAATAAGCATCGTACGATTTTGATTGTGCCCAACTATGTTGAAATATGAGATGCATGCATTTCAGCTATTTTCATAATTTACTTTGACCTCTAAACATTATTATAATATCATTAAATATTCTATAAAAAGCGTTTTGGTTATCGTAAGGTAAAAACCCATCCGTGTTTATGTGCGGCGTGGTCTTATGGGATACTTTTGATATTAAAAAGATTTTAAATATAATAATTCAGTTGTTTGAGTTTACTTGCACAGGACCCATGTTTTACCCGGTGTTCTATTTTATTTTCCTAAAACTCTTGGGTGCTCAAATTTTTATAGGCAGCCAAGTAGTTCAGGTTTTTCCCATGGATGCATTTTGGAGGAGCTTGGAGCAGGAGGCTTCATTGATAGCTAGTTATTATCTGTTTCTACTATATTATATATCTTGTATAAGTTAGATAGGGACATGCTGTTATAATAGTCCAAGGATAGAATTTGAATTAGTATGAATCTGATGTATCATTTTTGAAATGATCCTATAAAGTATTATGTTGATTAATATATGCTATTCTGTTGTGTTATGAAATTTTGTGATTGTTTAGTTTCTTCTACCCTCTATCTCCTTTCTTTCCCCTAACAATCTATCTTTCTGACACTTAGTTGTTTGGCACGTGAATACCGTAGATATATTGGTGTCGACTTCTGGGGTTCGAAAAAGCGTGTCATTACAAGTAGTACTGGTCAGGTCACATCATTTTGTAAAGCGCTTTTAATGATTATTAGATTGGATACTGAGCATAGAAACAATCAATGGTCTTGTGTTTTTTATCGGTACAATAGATTACTTGATAGATTGACTCAATTTTGACCCTATAAAATTAGAATGAATGGAGGTATATGTGATTTATGTATTTACTACTTAAATTTTGTGAATTAGATTTGTATTGTATAAGTTAGCATTTAAAAAATAAACTAGTGATGTATTAAGTGTTTGAATAACATTAATAACGCACTGCCTTTATATATAAAGGCTTTACACATAAAGTATTTATAGAAGATGGTAAATGAGTTTAAATTCATTAAAATGTAGTATATTAATGCGTATTTTTGAATAAAATGCTAAATTATTAGTCAACGTGTATTTTCACATTTATTATTATATTTTCAGAATGACATAGTTCTTTCTTTTAAATCCAAAGTATTAGATAAGGATCCATCTTTTTTTCCTTCTCAACGAATAGCTTATAAAATACACATTCACACTGACAAGCAACTGTTCTTCTAGTTGGGATGATCATGTTCAAGAATGTCATTATCTGTATATTTGTCTCTGTTAATTTTTTTTTGATTTTTTCGATAAAACAATAAATTCACTTTCTACATTAAATGTTTTGTTTCTGAATGATTTACTTTTCAGATAACAACCATATAGTTGCTAATAGGCATCCTTTTGTTTATCCTTTTTTTTTATATAGGAGTCAAATAATGAATTAATGAAACTAAAAGAAACGCTAAAAAAAGATGGAAACAAAGATATTGTGCTTAAGGACCAATTTTAAGTCTTTTATCCTCAAGGACAATTACTTTATTTTTCACGAAGGTTTCCATATATAGAGAAGAAGGTCGAAACTTTTACCTGAAGGACACAATGCTTTTTATGACGATTCATCACGAGATCTAAATTGGTCGATGTTGTTAGTGGTGGGCGGATTCGATTTAGCAATGACTTGGGTTTGCAGTAACATCATCGATGGATGGAGGATTGGTTAGGGCATAGAAGAACAACATAAGACTGTTGAAAATTATTGGGAAGTAGAAAACTCAACAATTCAGCAAGTAGAAAACCAAAAATTAAAACAAAATTCTAGTTACTATTTTTTTAGCATTGGCGATAAGAAAAAAATACACATTGACCAGTTAAACCGTTGTATGTAAATTTTAGTAGATCATGTTACAACAATAAACAAATTATTTCCTTATATATATATATATACATGGGTAAAACTTTTATTAGGCATGAAGCCCACAATGGTCGGCCCGTAGTCACATACAAAAGATGCAAACAAATTATTACATTAAACAGTACATACAGAGAATAATCAAACGCAAAACATTCCTAAAAATACATTTCCTTTAACTTTAGAAATTTCAAGCTCCATTTTCAAGAATCATGGCAGTTGGAATGAGAAACTACTACTTGGATTTTCTACTGATGGAAAGGACAGATCCACTCCTCCGCTATCGGTTACTCCTCGTCCCTACTCGGTAAGCGTCTTTTCCCCAAATTTTTCATCAATAACTACATGTCGTCAAAAGCTAGCTTACTGAATTCTGATGGGCTTATGTTCTTATGCTAGAACACTCGGCAATTCTATTCCTTCCAAATATTCCAAACAACAATGGTGAGTGTAATTCTACACAGTTTGGATTTCAGGTCTACGTGTTAGCCAGCGTCGGATAGGCAATCAGTGACTTCAACCAAATTATTCAATTGAACATCTAATTTAGCCATGCGATTACATGTTTCCCTCCTTTAGTTGAATATACACATTCAAAGATTATGTGCGAATGAGATTCAGCCTCTTGGTTGCACAAAGCACAAATGACTTCATCAGTGATCCTCTATTTGTGTAATCCATCACGCGTAGGCAATCTCTTCATCAACACTTTATAAGCAATTATGCCATCTTTGGATTATTAATTTGATACCATATAATTTTGCTCCACTTTAGTTTTTGATCCTTCATTTCGATTTCACTCCAAGAACATTTAGTTGTGAGGCCATGTCCAGTAGGCCTCCAAGTCCAAATGTCATTCTCTCTACCACTAAATATCGGCATAGATTGAGTTTGATATTTTGGTCTTGACTAGTCGGGATGGAGGAGCAATCCCAGTTATCATTTTGAATTAATTCCTGAACCGGCTTATTCGTACAACCATAAGCAGAATCTATATTCAGACCCAATTGACTGTGGTTGGATCCAAGGATCTTTCGATAGATCAGTTTTCCTTCCCTTTACAATTTCTCTAGTGCAACATGAGGGAAGTGTACTTCGAATCATATTAATGGATTTCCAGATGGTAGAAGCATTATATGTATATATAGTCATTTGCCAAAAATTGCCCTTTATATACCTTTATCTCATCCATCTAGCTCAAAGTATATTGGCATTAATGACTTTCCATGCTTGCTTCAAACTGAACACATCTCTCATCTCCTTCAATCTTCTTAAACCAACACCTCCTTCAACCTTAGGTCTACTAAATCCTCAAATTTGATCTTATGCAGACCACCTTTCCATATAAAATCAGCATAGACCTTCTCTATTTTCTCCAACGTAGCATCAGGCGGTTGAAAAGTTTGTAACCAGAAGCTAACTTTAGCAGTGATGACGGTGTGGACTAATTCGATGCGGCCAGCTAAAGATAAAAGTCTGAAGCTCCATCCTTGAAGTTTATCTCTGATTTTAGAAATCACTTCAGCACACTCCCTATCTGTGATTATATGAGGATAAAGGCACTCCGAAGTATTTGGCAGGAAGATTTCCATTTTCACCTTTATAATATCAAAAACCGCATTCTTCCCTTTACAGAATTTATTAAAGTAGCATTTGGTTTTGAGTTCATTCACTTTAAGGCTCATTTTCTCTTCCAAATTTAGAATAATTGATTTAATAGTTGTAGTAGATTCACAACTTGATTTTATACAAATTATCAGGTCATTCGCATATAAGAGGTGGCTGATAGTAGGTTAGAAACTATGAATAATCTAGATTTGCTTGCTATGACTAGCCAGCTCCATTTGGAGAGTGAAAATTTTCATTGGAATAGCAAAGAGTTAAGGAGATAAGAGATCTCCTTGCCTAATACCTCGGTTTGAACCAATGAAACCTTTCGCAACACCATTAATCAAGACAGAAAAGGTAGGTGTAGAAATACATTCGCTAATAAGGTCTACAAACTTTGTTGGGAACCCCATAGATCTAAGCATGTGGAGTATAAAATGTCTATTGGTCTTTTCATATGCTTTGTGGAGGTCTACCTTAAGACAAAGTTTGTCGGCACCTTTTTTATTGAAATTTTTAATCAACTCTTGTGCCATAAGAGAGTTTTCAGATATACTTCTACCCTTGATAAATGCACGTGACACTCAACGACAAGATCAGGTAAGAGTATTTTCATTCAATTGCATATGTTTTTGCTCAAGATTTTGTATATGACATTACAACATGACCATTGTCTATAATCTTAAATTCTAGATGGGTTATCTTTTTTTGAGATAAGGGCCATATGGCATAAGAAAGCATGATTAATTTATTTGACAAATTTGCCTGTTTGGAATGCCTCTTGCATGTTTGAAATTTCAAAAATGATATGTATGTGTGTATGTGCATGTATTTTCATACGATATTTCACTTGGCCCAATTTTGAAATTATGCAATTAAATTATTTTTACGTGGTTCGCAAAAACTGGATTTAAGCTTTTATTTATGCATCGATGCATGATTAGTACATTTTGGTAGTGATTAATTAATGATAATTGAAAGAAATATATTTAGAAATCAATTTGCTTTCCATTGTATTCAACTTTCAATCATATATATATGGTTTACAAGAGTTAAGATATGCTACAAATTAGCCAATTGACTTGCTAAAACAAAGGTAAGTAAATAAGTACTTCCTAAATATGGATATCGTCAAATCAACTGATTTGCTAAAAGAAAGGTAACTAAACAAATATTTTCCAAATAAAGAGTAAGTTAAATCAGAAAATAAATGTAGGAAATATGAGAGAATAAATGCAGGTAATATCGGGAAATATTTTAACGCCTAGAATATATGTAAAATATATTCTATCATACCCCCTCAGTCGAAGCGGGAGGTTCTCGTATGCTTAGACTGTCTCTGAAATCATTAAATAATGCGCGTGGAAGCCCTTTTGTAAAAATATCAGCAATTTGGTAACGGGACGGTACATGAAGCACACGCACTTCACCACGAGCTACTTTCTCACGGTTGAAATGAATATCCATCTCAATGTGTTTAGTGCGTTGATGCTGAACAGGATTGCCAGATAAGTATATAGCACTCACATTATCACAATAAACTAGAGTAGCCTTTTGAATAGGACAATGCAACCCTAGAAGCAAATTTCTGATCCAGCACGAATCGAAAACAACATTAGCAACACCCCTGTACTCCGCTTCAGCACTACTACGAGAAAGTGTAGGTTGCCGTTTCGAAGACCAAGAAATCAAATTATCTCCAAGGAATACACAATAATCAGAGGTAGAACGACGGGTGTCAGGACAACCACCCCAATCTGCATCTGTATATGAGATAATACGATTAATATTGGATTTGTACAAGTGGAGACCAAAAGAAAAGGTACCCTGAAGATAGCGTATGATACGCTTAAGAGCTTTTATATGATCATTAGTCGGGGCATGCATATGAAGGCAGATCTGCTGCACGATGTAGGAAATGTCTGGTCAAGTGAATGTAAGATACTGAAGATCACCTGCAAGACTATGATACTTAGTCGGATCATCATAAGGAGTGTCTACGGTGGCACTTAGTTTGGACTTAGTGTCAACAAGAGTGGGACATGAACTGCAGTTAGACATTCCGGTACGTTCAATAATTTTTGCAGCATACTGTGTCTGAGATAAGAAAAGACCATGGGCATGACGAGTGACAGCAATACCCAAAAAGAAACTCAAAGGACCTAGATCCTTCATAGCAAATTCAGAAGCTAAGAGAGTCATAATATACTTACGAAGACGATCAGAAGAAGTTGTAAGTATAATGTCATCCACATATAATAGAATATAAGCAATATCAGACCATTCTTGTAGATGAATAAAGAGTGATCTGATGTACTATGAGAGAACCCAATAGTAGCAACAAAATCAGCAAATCTTTGGTACCAAGCTCGAGGAGCCTGTTTTAATCAAAGATTTCTTTAAAAGGCAAACATGATTCGGATAATTTTTGTTACGAAAGCCCATGGGTTGATGCATATAAACTGCTTCATTGAGATGACCATGCAGGAAAGCATTCTTGACATCCATTTGATGAATCGGCCAAGATTTGGAAAGAGCAATGCTGAGAACCGCTCTAATGGTGACCGGTTTAACCACGGGGCTAAACATTTCATCACAATCAATGCCCTGTTGTTGTGTATTTCCATTACCTACAAGACGAGCTTTATAACGCTCAAAAGTGCCATTAGACTTATATTTATGATGAAAAATCCACATAGACCGAATAACATTAAAATTAGGCGGCCTAGGCACTAATTCCCAAGTCTTATTGTCAATTAAAGCATTAAATTCATCTAACATTGCACTTTTCCAATTATGGTCACTAAGCGCACTAACATGATTTTTCGAAATAGGAGAAATATCTGTAGTGGTGGTAGTATGGTAATTAGAAGAGTATTTAGGGTTGGGTTTAAAAACGCCATTTGATGCACGAGTGGTCATGCAAGTTGAAATGGGGTTGGAAGGCATTGTGTTGGTGTGAGGAATGGTTAAAGTGGGGGAGGTCATAGACGGGGTTGGACTGTGGGGAAGAGAGGATGGGTCAGAGGAGGAAATAGAGGACCGAGTGTGGGCAGCAGTGGAAGGTGTGGAATCCGGGCCCGTGTGAGACTGTGACCTAGATTAAGGAAGAGAGGATGAGTCGTTGGGCAGCGTTGTTGGGTCAAGCTGCATATTTTGTGGTGTGGTATTTTGAGATAAATGATGTATTAATTGAGGATTAATATTGTCATTCAAAAAATCATAATTCGAAGGTTTTGTTTTGTGGAGTTTGGAGAATGGAAAATCTGTTTCAACAAAACGAACATGACGACAAATTATGATTTTACCACTAGACATGTCATAACATTTGGAGCCACAATGATTAGGAGTCGGACCTAAATAAGCACAAGGAGTCGACCTTTCTTGTAATTTATGAATAGTAAAAGAGGGGAATAATGGGAAACATAAGCAACCAAATACACGCAAACCTGAATAATCGGATCACTTTGATAGAGGATTTGAGCGGGAGATTGGTAATTCAATACCTTGGAAGGAAGGATATTGAGAAGATATGTAGCCATGGAGAAAGCATGATGCCAAAAGGAGAGTGGCATAGATGCATGAGCAAGAATAGTCCGGATGATATTATTTATGGATTTTATGTGTCTTTCGGCCTTTCCGTTTTGAGGAGATGTATGAGGAAATGAGAGACGGAAACGCATACCATGTTTCTCAAAAAAAATCCTTAAAAGTGCCATTAACGTATTCCGTACCATTGTCACACTGAAAAGTATTAATATTACGTTCAAATTGTGTCTTGACTAAAGCATGAAACGCTAAGAAAAGTTGTTTGACCTGATATTTTTTTGCAATAGGAAAGGTCCACAAAAATTTACTATAGTCATCAAGAAAAAGAACATAATAACAATCGCCGGAAGTACTAACAATAGGAGAAGTCCGAAGATCACTATGAATAATATCAAACGGAAGAAAAGTATATGACACTGAATTATAAAAAGGTAGCTTAGAATGTTTCCCAAAAGGACAAGAAGAACAAAAAGTTTTACAAACCTTATTACAATCAATAAACTTTTTACTACAAAGAGACTTAAGAATAGCATCGCCGGGATGACCTAAACGATTGTGCCAAATATTCGAAGGCAAAATAGTAAAAGCAGAATGATTGTTGGAAGAAATGGCTTGAGAGTCGGAGAAAAGTGGATATAAGCCCTCAGTGCTATCACATCTCATTAGTCTGTTCCCGGTCTGTAAGTCATTAACAGAGAAACCAAAAGGGTCAAAAGAGATAGAAACCATATTATCTGTGGTGAATTGAAGAACAAAGACCAGATTTTTAATGAGCGTAGGAGCATGTAACACATTGTTTAGGGTAAATGGTGGATAAGGTGGAGGCAATGTAGTGCGACCGTGACCGGTAATTGGAATTAAATGACCACTACCAACAACAATGTTATGATGCTTATTGCTTGAATTGAAATAAGAAGAGAGAATACCTGCATCCGCCGTCATGTGAGATGTAGCACCGGTATCCATGTAGTAGTTTCCATCTGCTTGAGAGAACGAAAGAGCATGCATAGCGGCCTCAATGTCGGTGGACATGTAGCTAGGAGCAGGAGGAGCAACTGCATTGAAAGCTTGAGGTCTGGACCTAAGTAAGCCTGATCCAGAAGAGGAGGGACGTTGGACCGCTGGATTGGGCCTCATGCGGGAAATGGGCAAGGAGGTATAGTCCATCCTCTCCAACCAGGCTGCTGCCACTGTGGTGATGGGGCCTGCTGACGTGGCTGCCACTGGTGCTGTTGATATGGCGGCTGACTAGGACTGGACCCATTAGTACTTGGTGGACCTTTTTCTTCCCATTGTTTTTGAAATTGTTCCTCCCTTTATTATTGTTGTTGCGTTTGTTGCTTGCAGATGAATCAGTGGCAACCGTGGTAACACCACTGGACCGACTCGCAGAACCACCAGTTTCACGAGCTTGACGAGCCTTGATAGTACGCTCAGCCATTTTCAACCTTGAATGATAACTCTCAAAGGATGGCAAAGACTCTTGATTTTGTATATAGTCCACTGTACCACTATACGCTTCTGGCAAGGACCTGGTGAGACGTAAAACCAGACGACCATTTGTCACCGAAGCATCAACATCAGCCAACCTATCCGCCAAAAATTGTAAATAATTACAATAATTGTCGATCGAGTTGAAAGCCTCAAAAGCAGCATTTGTAAAGTCCTCCTCGAGATGGGTAGCCCGAGAGGCTTTGTTGTCCTGAAAAAGAGTTTCAAGATGGTTCCATGCCCCCTCTACCGTGTCATTACATCTGAGAATAGCAAGGAGAAGATTGGAAGAAATGGTGCTGTAAATCCATTACAAGACAAAGACATCCAAATGCCTCTAAAGTGCTGGATCAGCGGACTTAGCCTGGACATAGGCAGCCATAGCCTTCTCCTCCGTTGGTGGAACCAAGTGATCATAAAGATCATGAACCCTAGCATGATTGATAAACAGAGTAGCCTAAGAATGATACATGGCTTGCTCATTGTCTAATGTTATGGGAATAATATATTTAACATTAGTAATGGTGAGTGCGGGATGAAACTTGGATGAGTCTGCCATGAAAAAGAATTAAAGATAGAAGAAGAAGAACGGAGAAGAAGATAGGTGAGGCTAGGGTAAGGAGAATAGCTCTGATACCATGAAAGAAATCTATTTAAAAATCAATTTGCTTGCCATTGTATTCCACTTTCAATCATATATATATGGTTTACAAGGGTTAAGATAGGCTACAAATCAGCCAATTGATTTGCTAAAACAATGGTAAGTAAATAAATACTTCATAAATACAGATATCATCAAATCAACCGATTTGCTAAAAGAAAGGTAACTAAATAAATATTTCCCAAATAAAGAGTAAGTCAAATCAGAGAATAAATGCAGGAAATATCAGAGAATAAATGCAGGTAATATCAGAAAATATTTTAACGCCTAGAATATATGTAAAATATATTCTATCAATAACGCTACAAAGTTTTAAGTTTGAGAATGATTATTTTGTGAAAATTTCTACTAATTTTTGTATTATACTATTTAGATTATTCTAAATACCACTTTCCATTATTATCTACATTATTATGAATACATGTTTCTATCATCTTATCATAAATCTCATCGACATGAAAATTATTTTCCTCCTTTTGGTTTATTGTAACTTGTTTCCTTGGATATAGAAATAACCTCAAATTTCCTTACATGAATAATTAGTCAATGCATGGTTTTAGGGTCCACTACTTTCGTTAAAATGTGAATACTTATCTTGTAAAATTTATATCTTGGTTTATTCACGTATTAAATTTTATTTAAGATTTGAAACCCATTTTGTAAACCTTGTTGTATATTTGTAAAGTCATGTTAGTTGATATAGATATTGATTTCTTCATTGTAAGACTCTTTAACATGTTTTAAGGATTGCAAGTTGTGAATTGTCTTTATAGTTTAGAATGTTTATGTTTGATTCCTATCCATTTGTAAAAGTATACATATTATATTTTAAGCTTGTTTTTAAAAACTTTTGCCAATAATTAAATATTAAGTAAGTTTTATCGTCTTTGTAAGATCGATCCCAAAACGAGCGATCATGTTTTGCTTCTAACTAACAGAAAATCGAGATTAATCCAATAATTAATCAAATATTCATCTATATTTGAAGATGTATACCAATTTGAACTTCTAAAATAGAGACCGTGAAAGATGTTACCAAATAAATAAATAAATAAGAGAGTGATTGCTTTGTTCTTGTGGTATGTTGCCACGTATGATATAATTTTATGAGCGTTGAACTGAGTAGATATACCAAAATAGGTTTTTACATAATATTTACCGTAATAAGCCAACTAATACATTGAAGTCAACTGATACACTTATAAATTGAAGTCATAAAAATATCAGACTAATACCCATTCCTAGATCTTTGTCATTTGTTGCATCCATCATATATTCATTGAATTGTCACCTTAGCTTCATGAAAATATGAAGTGACATGAGAATATATGAACCTAGCTTTGTGGTAACCTACTTCTTATTAGATACTTAATATGGCTCTAATGCCTAAAGTAACAATATTCATTGTTCAAACTATAGAGCTTTTGAATTTTTTTTTAAAAGCATTAAAAGTAAAAGAATTAGATAAACGCTGCAAAACCGACTATCATATGAATTAAGGACTCTAATGAAAGGGTCCAAACTGAACGCTAAAGCGGACATTAAGAATTCAAACAATCAAGCGACAATGTTAATATATCCTATAAATCTTCGGCCAATAAAGTAAAATATACGACCTTTTCCCTTAGTGTGTAGAACCCGTTATATGGTTTCCCTTCTCACTCAAACTCCAATTTAACAGCGGTGGCAATAGTGACATGATCACCGAACCATCCATGACCATTTAATTTTTTTATGGTGGTCTTGATTCGAGATAATGTCATTCTTTGATGATGCAGTTATAAAACTACATGAAGAAATTTTAGATGAAATAATTCTTTTATTTTCAGTGATAAATCTTGCATTGACTAAAAGACTGTTAGAATTTTATTGATTTTCTTTCACATTTTACCAAATAGAAGTATGATTCATTAAATGTATGCTAGTTAAATTTGGAATCTGATGATATATAATTACACCGAGAGTGGTATATCTTATTTTATGGCTATAGTAGATATAGATTGATGTTAAAAATGGGTCAAATAAATATTTTTTATGTCTACTTGTAAAAATTAGTAAAGATATAAACATCCTAATGCGAGTATTCATAATTGCATTAGATGTAGTTGTTTCTTTTTGGATTTGAATTTTTCTTCCTAACGTTTTTAGTTACCAAATCCCACAAAAACAAAGAGTACGCGATTAATCATTGTTTGCATTGACTTATATAATTCTTGATGTTATTGTCATGGTGTCAAAGTATCATTGCATGGGCTGTTGACATGTGCTAAGTTCAGCTTCAGCCAATGTTGCTGTTGAGACACTCCTCCAGCATGGATCCAAGTGGATGTATGGAATAAGATGATTGATATTGAATGGCACAAAAGCACATATGATGATAAATGTAAGAAGATGAGAGCCAATCATTTGACACCAAAAGAAAGGACACATACACGTCACACTACTGATTTCGTATACATGGGTTCACATGACAAACAAGTGGTATGTATTTCATTAAAGATAAAAAAACTTTATATTTTCAAAAAATGCTTTATGTTTACTCGATTTTGTATTTGAATGACAAGCACTATTTTTCCAGTGGTTAAGTGATTCGACTTTGGTGTAAGAGGTCATAAGTTCGAAACTTGCGTAGTATGATTCGAATAATTATTGACATGTGAGTTGTGATATATTGTCCAGTGACATGTTGTCCAGTGACATGTTGTATATAAAGTATCATTTCGAAAAAAAATTGTATTTGAATTTAAATTAGCCTCTATGAAATTTTAATTTTACCCTTCTAACCTACAAAGCTTTCTTTTCTATTGAATAAATTAAGAAAGTAATAGTAATAAACTTATATTGGTTGATATATATGGAAACTGAGGGAAGATTGGCTGAATATGTAATCATCTATGGACAAGCATTGACATGTGAGTTGTGATATATCGTCCCAGTGTGTGACGCCCCACCTCTATACCCACGCTAGCCAAGAACATTGCGGTGAATGCTGTCGACTAGCATGGAGAATAAGGCTGTTGAGGAGCGACCATCCGTGTAATTTCTTTGCGCGAGCACCGATATGTCAGATAATATAACATGCATTCTATTTCAAGAGGAAATCCGACATACCAACACAAACTCAAAGCTACTACACGGTGGCTATATAAATCCTTCGGAAACAAATATAGAAATAAACATAACACAAAACAATCACAGACAATTCATATCACAAAGGCGGAATAAGATATGAATATTATACTAGGAAGTGTACATCAGAGTAGTGGTCTAAAAAGATCCACAATATCACAAAAGAATAGTTACACGAACTACACAAAAGAATAAGTATACATTAAGGAGTCTATATCTCAAATGTATACAACAAAATAACTACTAATCTACGTAGTTAACCCAAAAGTCAAGGAGTTAATCCCGGATGAGAAGTCAAGCAGAAGCACCTGTAACATCTCGGTCTGACCCGAGTATTATTTAATAAGAAAATAATAAACGGATCAGTCTAACTATAAATATCAGATGAAACGATATAGAATAAGAGATGTGACTAAACACATAATAATCACAATGCCAAGCTGTGATATATATATAAATATATACTTAGTTGATAATCATCAAGAGATTAATCAATGTCACCAAATCTACACAAGAATCAAAGAAACGTCATACTCCTAATTTCGTTCACCATACCATAAATATTGACGATAATATCAACGTCAATCACAAAAGTCAATGACACACAAATTCCAGAAGACTACACAAGAAATCCAGAGACCACTAAAGTCAATGACTCACAAATTCACCAATGCACAAATATTGATAAAACTTATCAATGGAAATCACGAAAAATTGGTGAAACACAAATTCTAGAAATCTACACAAGAAATCCAGAAATCACAAAAATATAGGGGGGGAGGCCTATTACAAACGGGAGCATAAAGCTCACCAACACGTGTATCACAGACGGAACGCTAATTCCATGGTCGCTAACCATCACAAATTGAGCCGAAGCTCCACAAACGGCCCGAAGACCATGGGTTGCTACCCCATCACAAATTGAGTCGAAACTCCACAAAATGGGGTTTAGTCTCCCTCGCAGACAAAGAGACATCACACATTGCTAGTCTAAATCACAAAGATGATCGTCATGATCAGCGAGAAGTGTCGATTACACTAAGCTAGTAAATATATGAGTTTAGCTTCATGTCCCATAACCACTTGCTTAACTTAAATATTTACGAACAAACTGTAAGTCTCCACTAGAAAATTGTCACAAGAGGTTCAATCGAACAAGTCCAAGAATTAACCGACAAAGTAAACGCAAGCGTTTCATACCACTTGTTTTACTAAGCCGTTTAATTAGATTTCTCATACGAGTGAGGTAAAGGTTTGTATATACTAATAGATTGGAAAACGGTTTTATAAACGAATTTGGTATTAAAATAGTATTGAAATCGTTTGAGGAAAGAGTTTTGATATTTACTACTAGTATAGAAAACCTTTATATTTTTAAAGTGACAAACCACGAAGAAGATTGTAAGAACAATCAATCACAAAAATTCACATACGAAGACGTGAATAAAATCCAACGAAATCGATAAAGGATCCATCGAAATGGATATTCAAAAATCCCTAAAAAGAGTCATCAAAGTCATAATAGATGATAACAACAAATAGGATTATCACGAATCGATTTAAATTAGAATTTCAATCCAAAAAGGCAAATTAGACTCAAACAGCAGGTTCAGTCGACTGAACAGAGTTTTTCAGTCGACTGACCCTGTACATGGAAATTTTCCAGGTTCAGGAAACTTTCTGTTTCCAGTTTCAGTCGACTGTGCAGAGTTTTTCAGTCGACTGAATCATGCCTGGAAACTCTCGGGTTTCAGGTTCAGTCGACTGAACAGAGTTTTTCAGTCGACTGAATCATGCCTGGGCTGTTTTTCAGCCTTATTCAAATGAAGAGCAAACTCTTCCAAATTGCAACCGGACGGACATTGGCTCTAAGGGTTTATGCCAATCGGCAACCCGGCCCTATATGCTCCTCGATGCATCACCAAAAGCATGATCAAACATCCATAAAAGGATTTTACACAAATTTGACTTAAAAACCCAAAAATTGGAATATTCACAAAACCAATCCAAATCAAGAGCAAATGCACATGAAGAAGTGTTAGGAATTCATACCCAACAACCAAAGATAATTATAGTCATAGATGTGAGATAAAAATCTCACCTTTTCACAAAATCGAACAAGAAGAAGCTTGAAAGCAAATGGAGAATCAACCTTTCTTCAATCACAACCCAAATGAGCTTGAATCTAAGCTCAAAAACAAGAACATTCTCAAAATTAGGTTTAGGAAATTTCTGAAATTGAATGGAGAAAGAGTTGGAGAAGAAGAAGGAGATGCTTACCAAGGGGTTCTTCTTGAGTTTGGAGCAAGGAGATGGATTTGCAAGAGAAACTAGGGTTTTGGAATTTTAATTTCCAATCTCTCCCACCATTAACACTCTAAAAACTGAAATGAGAAGAGAATGAGGGTGAGTGGGGAAGAGTGGCTCAGATTTGAGCATAAGTTAACATAGGGTTGAGCCCAAAAACCAAACCCAAAGTAAAAAGTAGCAGAAATCAACTTTCTCCAAACATATCGAAGCTTATACTCAAAAAGGTCGCAAACGGCATTTTAAACTCAATGGGAGTGGTCCCGAGCCCTAATTCGACCGTATGCAAAAAGTAGATTTTTGGACTAAAATCCGACTAACGATAAAATATTTAAATATAAAATCGACAAATATGCGGGTTGTTACAGACTCCCCTCCTTAAAGAAATTGCGTCCTCGCAATATTACAAGAAGAAGATATATAGTAACAACCATAGAAGCATATTCAACACAAAAGAAGTTTGAAATAAGAAGTTCACCTCAAAGAGCACGAGAAAGTAAGTCCGGATGTGTACGCTCGATGTACTCTCTAGATTCCCAAGAACAATCCTTAGGATTTGAAGACCATTGAACTTTAACAAGCGGAACATCTTTATTTCGAAGTCGTTTGACTTCCGAAGCAATGATACGAATAGGATGTTGCTCATAAGTTAAATTAGGCGAAACTTCAATCTCTTCCACAACACCGGGCTCAAGAATAGAATCGGAATCTCGAAGACATTTCCGAAGTTGAGAAACGTGAAACACGTCATGCATAGCAGAAAACTGAGCTGGCAATAAAAGGCGATAAGCCATGGAACCAATACGTTCGGTGATAGGAAATGCCCCAATATATCGAGGCGCTAACTTTCCCGATCGACTGAAACGTACAACACCTTTCATAGGTGAAACACGAATGAACACAAGATCTCCCACAGAAAATTCTAACTTCCTTCTCCGGTTATCGGCATAGGATTTTTGTCTACTTTGGGCTTCTTTCATCCTATGACGAATAAGATCAATCTTTTCTGTGGAATCACGAATAAAATCTGGACCTAAAGCCAGCTTCTCACCGGCCTCAAGCCAACAAGAAGGAGATCGGCATGGCCTACCATAGAGTGCCTCGAAAGGTGCCATACCAATACTAGATTGGAAGCTATTATTATAGGAAAATTCAACAAGTGAAATATGATCTTCCCAACCTCCACCAAAATCAAGAACACAAGCACGAAGAAGATCTTCAAGAGTTTGATTCACACGCTCGGTTTGTCCATCGGACTGGGGATGATAAGCGGTGCTAAAATTAAGCTTCGTTCCCAAAGCTTTTTGAAGACTCTTCCAAAATCCACTAGTAAACAATGGATCACGATCACTAACAATAGAAGTAGGAACACCATGCAATTTAACAATTTCTTTGATAAATATCTTGGCCAAAAGAGGAACAGTTCGGTTAGACCGAACGGGAATAAAATGGGCGGATTTAGTAAGTCTATCAACAATTACCCATAAGCTATCATAACCCGATCGAGAACGGGATAGGCCATCTATAAAATCCATGGAAATTTGATCCCACTTCCAAACTGGAATTTCTAAAGGTTGCAATATCCCTCCGGGCCTTTGATGTTCGGCCTTAACAAGTTGGCAAGTCATGCAACGTTTAACGAAGTTAGCGATGTCAAGTTTCATTCCCTCCCAATAATAAAGTCGCTTCATGTCCGCGTACATTTTACTACTACCGGGATGAATGGTAAATTTAGAACGATGTGAATCTTCTAAAATATCTTTACGAAGATCACCAATATTTGGCACGACAAGTCTACCAAATTTCCGAATGCCTCCACGAGAATCGATATCAAAGTCTTTCAAACCTTCAATATCAATTTTATCCCTAATATTTTGGCCAAGAAGAGCCAAGTCGGGATCTAGCCCTTGAGCTCCAAGAATGCGGTCTAAAAGAGATGGACGAGCCTCAAGGCTACATAAAACAAATGATGAGCATAAATCGGAAACACGGTCTCGAATTTCGCAAGTGGATAAAATCTCGAGATCGTTCCATTCGGATATCATCATAGAAACAACAGCTTGTTGTTTACGGCTAAGAGCATCGGCGACAAGATTACCCTTACCGGGAGTATAAAGAATATCAAGATCATATGGTGCAAGAAATTCGAGCCAACGCTGTTGACGCAAATTAAGTTCCTTTTGAGAGAATAAATATTTCAAAGACTTATGATCTGTGTAAAGAACAAATTTCTCTCCTAAGAGATAATGACGCCAAATCCGAAGAGCAAAAACAATAGCCGCGAGCTCTAAATCATGAGTGGCATATCTAGTCTCAGCAGGCTTTAATTGCCTAGAAGCATACGCAATAACGCGTTCCTTTTGCATAAGAACGGCACCCAAACCAATGCGACTAGCATCGGTATAAACAACGAAATCTTGATTCCTTTCGGGAATAACAAGAATAGGAGCATCAGAAAGAAGTTCTTTTAATTTCTGAAAAGAAGCTTCACATTTGTCCGGCCAAATGTATTTAACACCTTTCTTCGTCAAGCTAGTGAGAGGCACGGCAACTTTAGAAAAGTCTTTAATAAATCGACGGTAATAGTCCGCCAATCCAAGAAAACTACGAATCTCTGTCACATTCTCCGGTCTCTTCCAATCTTGAATCGCTTCAATCTTTGAAGGATCCACGGAAATTCCGGATTCGGAAATGATGTGACCGAGAAACTTCACACGAGATTGCCAAAAATGGCATTTAGAAATTTTTGCCTTTAATTGATTACTCCTAAGAGTTTCCAACACAATCCGAAGATGTTTTTCATGCTCCTCCTCGGTTTTAGAATAAACAAGAATATCATCGATAAAGATGAGAACAAACCGGTCGAGAAAGTCTTTAAAAACTCGATTCATTAAGTCAACGAAATAAGCCGGGGCATTTGTTAACCCAAATGGCATAACAAGCCATTCATAAGATCCATACCGAGTGCGGAACGATGTCAAAGGAATGCTATCCTCTGCAATACGAAGCTGATGAAAACCGGTAGCCAAGTCCAATTGTGAAAAGACTCTAGCACCACTAAGTTGATCGAATAGATCATCAATCCGAGGTAAAGGATATTTATTTTTGATAGTAAGATCATTGAGCTTGCGATAGTCAACGCAAAGCCTAAGTGTACCATCGGATTTCTTCACAAAAATAGCTGAAGCTCCCCAAGGCGAGGAACTAGAGCGAATAAATTGCTTCGTTTCCAATTCAGATAATTGTTTACGCATCTCCTCGTTTTCTTTATTGGACATACGATAAGGAGGACGAGTGATAGGTTGAGCTCCCGGAGTAAGATTAATTCTGAACTCAATTGCTCGTTTAGGTGGTAATCCTAAAACGGGCTCGAATATGTCGGAAAATTCACAAACGACGTGAATAAGAGAAATAATATCACCCTCATCATCATCATCATCATCACGAGGATTTAAAGAATATAAAGATGCAACCAAAGCAGAATCTGAATCTTTAAGAATAACAGAAACCTGATTAACAGATTGAGGATGTCGAAGATGAATAGTCCGCTCAGGACATAGGATATGAGCTTCATAACGGTTAAGCCAATCCATTCCCAAAATCATTCCAAAGCCTAAGTAACGCATGACATGCAAATCGGCTCGGAAAGATAAATCACACAAAATAATCTCGACACCTTTACACAATAAACTGATTGTTGCGGATCCACCAACCGGATTCGCAATTCTCAAAGAAGTCATTAAACACAAAACATCCAAAGAAAAAGCATCAACAAGTTCTTTTGATATAAAAGAATGGGACGCACCCGTATCAAAAAGAACTCGAATAGGATGATCACGAAACAAAATAATTCCATCTAGAATAGAATGAGAAATACCTTGGCCACGAGATGTGTTGCCAGGGGTTTGAGCAACATTTAACTTTCCCTCCTTCTTGCCCTGAAGCTTGGGGCATGAAGATATAACATGACCGGGAACTTTGCAGTAGCGACAAGAAAGAGACTTTGGGCACTTGTTCGCATAATGGTCCTTCGAACCACAATTATAGCATTCCCCACGACCAAAGGAAGAAGTCTTTGCCACGGAGGTTGCTTGCTTCTCTTTCTTATTGGGATAAGGGCTTTTAAATTTGTTTGACCTCTTTCTGTTGTTGAAGTTTGGTTTGGAACCCACCACTTCAACATCATTCTCTCTATCCGCCTCTTCAAGACGAAGAGCGATATCAACGAGTTGATCGAAAGAAACTTCTAACTTTAAAAGTAATGGCTTCTTGAGGCTTTTGTTTAAGCCATAAACGAATCTCTGATTCTTCTTAAGAGGGGTGTTGATGTATTCAACCCCATATTTGGAAAGCGACTCGAAGGAGGCGACGTAATCAGTCACGGAGGACTCACCTTGAACAAGGTCTATAAATCGTCGAGCCAATGTCACTTTCTCTGCTTCCGGTACAAATTTCAACTCGAAGCGTTCTCGGAATCTCTCCCAAGTGATATCCGCTTCATTAATCTCAGAAATAAGAAGCTCGTACCAATCCAATGCTCTTTCTCGGAGCATACTAGAGGCCACCTGAACTCGGTGAAGGTCAATAAGATTCATGCGCGAAAAGATGCGATCGCATGTTCTTAGCCAAGCCTGTACTTCAATAACAGTTTCGGAACCTTTGAATGACTCCCCACCCAAATTAGTGTAATCGCTACACAAGCGTGCAAATCCCGACTTTGGGTGAGTAGGTTCCGGGTTAGCTCCAGCTGCTTGAGCATTTGTTACCAAATCAAGAAGCTGTTGAGCAGTCATAAAAACTCCATCTTGGGGCGGAGTGCTAGATGGCAGGGCTCTGGGGCGGCCAGGTCTAGACATTTCTCTTCCTTTAGAAAGAAAGAAGAAGAAGAAAAGGTTATTCACCAAATTGAATATCAAGCAATCTTGATAGATAAAACAAGGAATCATAAAGAAAATAGGATAGAACGGTACGAAGACCCGAATAAAATCCTAAAGCACAACTCCTAAGAAAGACTTAGGACGATGATCCTTGCTATAATATTCCATATTGTTCCGAAGTTTGGCTCTGATACCAAGCTGTGACGCCCCACCTCTATACCCACGCTAGCCAAGAACATTACGGTGAATGCTGTCGACTAGCATGGAGAATAAGGCTGTTGAGGAGCGACCATCCGTGTAATTTCTTTGCGCGAGCACCGATATGTCAGATAATATAACATGCATTCTATTTCAAGAGGAAATCCGACATACCGACACAAACTCAAAGCTACTACACGGTGGCTATATAAATCCTTCGGAAACAAATATAGAAATAAACATAACACAAAACAATCACAGACAATTCATATCACAAAGGCGGAATAAGATATGAATATTACACTAGGAAGTGTACATCAGAGTAGTGGTCTAAAAAGATCCACAATATCACAAAAGAATAGTTACACGAACTACACAAAAGAATAAGTATACATTAAGGAGTCTATATCTCAAATGTATACAACAAAATAACTACTAATCTAAGTAGTTAACCCAAAAGTCAAGGAGTTAATCCCGGATGAGAAGTCAAGCAGAAGCACCTGTAACATCTCGGTCTGACCCGAGTATTATTTAATAAGAAAATAATAAACGGATCAGTCTAACTATAAATATCAGATGAAACGATATAGAATAAGAGATGTGACTAAACACATAATAATCACAATGCCAAGCTGTGATATATAAATATAAATATATACTTAGTTGATAATCATCAAGAGATTAATCAATGTCACCAAATCTACACAAGAATCAAAGAAACGTCATACTCCTAATTTCGTTCACCATACCATAAATATTGACGATAATATCAACGTCAATCACAAAAGTCAATGACACACAAATTCCAGAAGACTACACAAGAAATCCAGAGACCACTAAAGTCAATGACTCACAAATTCACCAATGCACAAATATTGATAAAACTTATCAATGGAAATCACGAAAAATTGGTGAAACACAAATTCTAGAAATCTACACAAGAAATCCAGAAATCACAAAAATAGAGGGGGGGAGGCCTATTACAAACGGGAGCATAAAGCTCACCAACACGTGTATCACAGACGGAACGCTAATTCCATGGTCGCTAACCATCACAAATTGAGCCGAAGCTCCACAAACGGCCCGAAGACCATGGGTTGCTACCCCATCACAAATTGAGTCGAAACTCCATAAAACGGGGTTTAGTCTCCCTCGCAGACAAAGAGACATCGCACATTGCTAGTCTAAATCACAAAGATGATCGTCATGATCAGCGAGAAGTGTCGATTACACTAAGCTAGTAAATATATGAGTTTAGCTTCATGTCCCATAACCACTTGCTTAACTTAAATATTTACGAACAAACTGTAAGTCTCCACTAGAAAATTGTCACAAGAGGTTCAATCGAACAAGTCCAAGAATTAACCGACAAAGTAAACGCAAGCGTTTCATACCACTTGTTTTACTAAGCCGTTTAATTGGATTTCTCATACGAGTGAGGTAAAGGTTTGTATATACTAATAGATTGGAAAACGGTTTTATAAACGAATTTGGTATTAAAATAGTATTGAAATCGTTTGAGGAAAGAGTTTTGATATTTACTACTAGTATAGAAAACCTTTATATTTTTAAAGTGACAAACCACGAAGAAGATTGTAAGAACAATCAATCACAAAAATTCACATACGAAGACGTGAATAAAATCCAACGAAATCGATAAAGGATCCATCGAAATGGATATTCAAAAATCCCTAAAAAGAGTCATCAAAGTCATAATAGATGATAACAACAAATAGGATTATCACGAATCGATTTAAATTAGAATTTCAATCCAAATAGGCAAATTAGACTCAAACAGCAGGTTCAGTCGACTGAACAGAGTTTTTCAGTCGACTGACCCTGTACATGGAAATTTTCCAGGTTCAGGAAACTTTCTGTTTCCAGTTTCAGTCGACTGTGCAGAGTTTTTCAGTCGACTGAATCATGCCTGGAAACTCTCGGGTTTCAGGTTCAGTCGACTGAACAGAGTTTTTCAGTCGACTGAATCATGCCTGGGCTGTTTTTCAGCCTTATTCAAATGAAGAGCAAACTCTTCCAAATTGCAACCGGACGGACATTGGCTCTAAGGGTTTATGCCAATCGGCAACCCGGCCCTATATGCTCCTCGATGCATCACCAAAAGCATGATCAAACATCCATAAAAGGATTTTACACAAATTTGACTTAAAAACCCAAAAATTGGAATATTCACAAAACCAATCCAAATCAAGAGCAAATGCACATGAAAAAGTGTTAGGAATTCATACCCAACAACCAAAGATAATTATAGTCATAGATGTGAGATAAAAATCTCACATTTTCACAAAATCGAACAAGAAGAAGCTTGAAAGCAAATGGAGAATCAACCTTTCTTCAATCACAACCCAAATGAGCTTGAATCTAAGCTCAAAAACAAGAACATTCCCAAAATTAGGTTTAGGAAATTTCTGAAATTGAATGGAGAAAGAGTTGGAGAAGAAGAAGGAGATGCTTACCAAGGGGTTCTTCTTGAGTTTGGAGCAAGGAGATGGATTTGCAAGAGAAACTAGGGTTTTGGAATTTTAATTTCCAATCTCTCCCACCATTAACACTCTAAAAACTGAAATGAGAAGAGAATGAGGGTGAGTGGGGAAGAGTGGCTCAGATTTGAACATAAGTTAACATAGGGTTGAGCCCAAAAACCAAACCCAAAGTAAAAAGTAGCAGAAATCAACTTTATCCAAACATATCGAAGCTTATACTCAAAAAGGTCGCAAACGGCATTTTAAACTCAATGGGAGTGGTCCCGAGCCCTAATTCGACCGTATGCAAAAAGTAGCTTTTCGGACTAAAATCCGACTAACGATAAAATATTTAAATAAAATATTTAAATATAAAATCGACAAATATGCGGGTTGTTACACAGTGACATGTTGTATATAAAGTACCATTTCTAAAAAAAAAATTTGTATTTGAATTTAAATCAGCCTCTCTAAAATTTTAATTAGAAAGTAATAGTAATAAAATTATATTGGTTGATGGAAATCGAGGGAAGATTGGCTAAACATGTAATCATCTATGGACCAAAACTTTTTAAGAGATAAAGTAGTTTAATATTTAAATTACCACGTGTTCATGAATGTCACTTTCAACATTATATTAGACGCTGTATATAAAGATAGCATATTATAATAATAAGCTACTGATATATTAAGTGTTTAAATAATATTAATAACACACTCCCTTTTTATATAAAGTATTTGAAGAAAATGGTAAATAATGGTAAATTCATTAAATTGCAGTATCTTAAATCATCATTAAATTCTAGGATTTATATCTGCAGTGGCTAAACGAAGCATAAATTTATTTGCATGGAAAATCAAAACAGTAAATTTACATTTATTTTCATAGAAAAGCAAAATAGTAGAATAACTAGTAAATTTATCTGGAGTCGCTAAACAAAGAAAAATGTTTATAAATCTCAACTACATGCAATTAAATCTGCATAAAATTGCACTGACCATGCTTCCATATATTAAATTTAACTAGTAAAAGTTCAATACAAAACACAAATGGTGTATGTATTCTAAATTTAAGTGTAATTTTCGTAAATTTATAATTTGGCATGTGTTAATTGACGATTAATTGTTTATTTGAATTTTTTATCTTAAATGATCATCATTATAATTGCCTTTTTATTGTCAGATCGAATAATTTTGGACTGGTATTTATAAAGATAATTGGAAGATGCTGTTGGAACTGGGTTAGCCCGTAGCGGTAGTGGTGGGTGTATTTCAATTTTTTTATCATATTGGATCTCTATTGGGCCTATGAAGTATAATTCATTTAGAACAATTCTATTTTTTTTAAATGAAATCTTGTATTTTATTTAAATTTAAGTATTTTGTAATGTAAAGTTAATTTGAATGATTTAATATATATATATATATATATATCATATAAATATACATATGTATGTGTATCTCTAACATAATAATCCGTGAAGGGTATAACGTGCCTGTATATAGATGTTGGGATTTACATCGCAACGGACACATTAGCTCATTTCGTATATATTGTATGTTGTCTAAATATATGCATAAATATATATGCAAAGTATATTTATATAAATACATATACATATATTTAAAAAATACATATATAACTAAAATTAAGTATACATATATATATAATTTAAAACATTTGTATAAATATATATAAATAATTAAACATATAAAATTATGCAAACATATATATAATAATTAAAATTATATATAAGGCTAAATAAAATGTATAAACATGAATAATTAATTACATTCAAATACTTAAAAAATAAATCTGTATATATATATTTAAAATTAGTTCCAGATTGAAATTAGCATAAAAAACATAAAATAATATTTTTATCATTATTATATATCTTTAATAATAGTTGTAATATCTTTGGTGTTACACTTTTTCGGTATCAACGTGAACTACCAAAAACGCCCTCTGTAAATAATATTAAATATTAATATTACTTAAAAATAATTTCTAACAATTAATTTTTTTACCAATTCAAAACGCACTTATCTTAATATCGCTTGAAAATAGGATCTTACGAATAAACTTTTTTCAAGTTGTTTTTTTACTAATTGTTAACAGAAACAAAAATTTAAACCAATAAAAAATTAAATTCATTCTTTAGTGATTAATAATAGAAATAAAAATTCAAACTAACAAAAAATTAGATGGTACAATTTAGGAAGAAAATTAAAACTAACTGTATATCATTTCAACGCAAAAATATGATTAAATATTTATGCAAATTTTATTTTTTCGAACGAGTTAAACATATATATTTTATAAAAAAAACAATTCACGCACGAAGTGCGATCCATCATCATGTGAACTACAAAAAACGCCCATCTATATATTATCAAATCTTAATCACTTAAAAATAAGATCTAATATTAAACTTCTTTTACAAATTTAAACGTCCTTAAAAGTATGATCTAACAATCAAAAATGCTTTACAAATTCGAAATGCTTCCAAAAATATAATCTAAAATTAAAATTGCTTTAAAAATTCAAAATACTTCTTTACAAATATACAAATCTTAATATCATTTGAAAATAAAAATAAAATCATTTTTTTAACTAATTTAAACATATACAATTTATAAAGAAATGATACTTTTTTGGTGTACACGTGAACTGCCAAAAACGTCCCTCTATATGTTATCAAATCTTAATCACTTAAATATAAGATCTAATATTAAACTTCTTTTACAAATTCAAACGTCCTTAAAAGTAGGATCTAACAATCATACATGCTTTACAAATTCAAAATTCTTCTCAAAATAGAATCTAAAACTAAACTTGCTTTACAATTTCAAAATACTTTTTTGCAAATATACAAATCTTAATATCACTTGAAAATTAAAAAAAATCATTTTTTAACTAATTTAAACAAATACAATTTATAAGAAAAACAATTCACGCGTGAAGCACGTGCCGTAACGCTCGTATATAATAAATTGTTTTGATCATAATAATAAAAAATATTAGCAGTAAATATTGAAAATCAAATTTTAAAATTTACGAAAATCCAGGATCATAAAATATAGGTTTGACATTTTTTACATGATTTTTTGAAATAAAATATTATTTTTAATAAATAAAATAAACGTTCAACCGAAGTAATTTAATTATTAAAAATATTAAATATTAACAAAAAATTCTAAATTTTTTCGATGAGTTACTACGTAGATGTAGTAATTTAAAAAAATAAAAAATCGAATTTTCAATGTAATAATTATTTTAGATATAATAAACAATTCAAATAATCAATAAAAGATAATTTAAAATTATACACATATATATATAATTTATTTTTGAATTTGATAGTTCATATTATGTATAAATAGGTGTAGGTAAAAATTCTAAGCTATTTGTACATTATAAATATACATATATGTAATTATATGTTTAAAATATACATTAGTCTATATTTAAATTAGTATATAAATATACATAAAATAACTATTAATGGCGAATTTTTTTTTCCAGTAAATTAGATTTGTTTATACACAAATTATAACACATAATAATATAAGCTTGCACATAACTAAATTAATTTGTGACACATACATATACCTATGAAAATCTCACATAACTAGATATACAACATTAATATATATGCAGATTTGGGACTAATCAATATTAAATCATAAAATATGATATGATTACTGTAATATATAATTATATTACCAATTGATGATGCCTTTGAGTCCACTTGAATCAATGAATTCCCTTATTTAGTTATGCTCGATTCTTCAGATTGCAAGTTTGGAATCATCGACCTTTTCTATCAAATAGTGCTTTTTCTTAAATTCAATTGATTTGAGATTCTTAGAACTGATATGTGGATTAATTTCAGCCAGCAAACTTGATAATTATGGTAGCCAAATGTTTTTTTGATTAAGGGTTTAGAGATCCATATATATAGCCTTGTACAAGAGAGATACATGGACAATCTCATTACCTATTCTCTCATAATCTTAGCCATCCATATATTGGTCTAATCCTAAGTTTTAGTCGCTTCCAATAACTTATCAAATCCAAAATTTGCTGCCCTAATGATGGGCTTTAAACCCATTTAATCCTAAGCCAAAATGCTATGCAATTAAATGTAATTTAATCGCTTATCGATATCGTATATCGATTGGTAGAATTATAACTAATATAAATATATAACAAATTTATTTCTCAAACCGTATTCAAATTTTTAAAATTAATATTTCATAAATATTAATTAATTTATAAAAATTATAAACTAATTAAATCATTCGACTTTAAGGGAATTCATCATTTCAGTTGTGTAACTCTTGGGTGTAAATTAAGTCAGCAATTAACACAACTATTCGAATGTTAACATTCACATGTCACTTAGAGGGTGGTGTGACATTATGGCCAAATTTACCACTTATTCATTTTTAGTAAAATCTTGTTTAATTTAATAAGCGTTACCCGTTAGGATATTTATATACACCAATTCTTTTTGTCAAAACCGTATCACTTTGGATTTATGGAATTTGGTAATGGTCAAAATTCCATTATTGTCCATATTCAACTCTATAGTACAAACACAAAATCCTTGGTTTAATAGTATATTAACCATGCTACTCTGGCATGAGATTTTGACTTTGGATTGACTTGTGTTGACCATGATACTAACATCATATAACTGAAGTGACGAATCCTCTCTTGAATAGTGTCTTCCTTCCAATACTTCCACTTGATCCAACTATAATCACGTGATGGATGTCTTTCCATGATTTGATTATAATCAAAGCGGAGTTTTTCATATTGAAGGTTGACAGTATTCTCAAGTCGAAAGAATTGTGTAAATTAGTCACATTGATATTTTTTGTTTGACCTTAGTTATATTAACCAACAGAATACTACCGAATGAGTTGTTCTGTAGCTATCTAATAACTATCAGTGCATAACCTCTAGGTACCCCCAACAGTCATGAGTAATACACTGCACAACATTTGTAGAGCATTACGTACTCTAGTCTCAGTGGATACATCGATATTTAGTGTCGACGCATCTTGACTAGGAATATTTAAAATGATGTGTTTTGTAACAATGTGATCCAATACTCATGATTACAACTAATTGTAATTACTATCACAAACACATTATTTATGGATTTTTTATTAAATATATTTTTAATTAAACGTTTAACTACTTATAACACATTATAACAAATATATAACAAAAAGAAGAAGCACCTTTATTTCGAACAAGAATTGATTTCTGAGTTAATAAATTACAGAATTGCCCCTAGGACATACCTCTAACACTATCAATCTCCCACTTGCACTTAGGGCCAATTATGGAATATCAATCCCATCCTCTCAATGAGTTTCTCGAGAACTGGCCGAGTTAAACATTTAGTGAATGGATCTGCTATGTTTTCATTGGTATCTAACCTTTGAATCACAACTTCTTTCTTCTCAACGAATTCTCTAATCAGGTGGAACTTTCGAATAATGCATCATGACCTCTTATGTGCTCTTGGTTCCTTTGTAATCTGTATCGCTGCATTGTTGTCACAAACAATGTCATTGAATTCTCAGTATCCGGAACCACTCCAAGCTCACTCAAAACCTTGCACATCCATACTGCCTCTTTTGCTGCTTCATTGAGGGCGATATACTCACCTTCCATCGTGGAATCAACAACTGTTTCTTACTTGGAACTTTTCCAGCTAACAACTCCACCATCTAGTGTAAAGACATAGCTGGATACTGATTTACTATCATCTATATCACTTTGATAGCTCGAATACGTATACCCCTTCA
This sequence comes from Allium cepa, assembly GCA_030765085.1. Lineage (NCBI taxonomy): Eukaryota > Viridiplantae > Streptophyta > Magnoliopsida > Asparagales > Amaryllidaceae > Allium > Allium cepa. The sequence goes on along the minus strand of CM060937.1, from coordinate 887,557,713 downwards.
TAAGAAGGTCTCCATTCCCAAAAACGAGGAATAAGTCCTTAGTATTTCTCAAATACTTAAGTATACATCTTACGGTCGTCCAATGTTTTTCTCCGGGATTAGATTGGTATTGGCTTACACATCCTAATGCGTATGCTACATTTGATTTAGTACATAACATAGCATACATTATGGATCCTATGGCTGAAGCATAGGTAATCCTCTTCGTACGCTCTTTCTCATCATCGGTATAAGGAGCGTCCCTTTTAGAATGGACAATGTCAGATTGCGTTGGAATACTTCCATGTTTGTAATTCTCCATACTAAACCGTTTTAGTATCATGTCTATGTACAGGTATTGGGACAATCCCAACTGCCTCTTAGACTTATCTCTATAGATCTTTATACCAAGTATATAGGCCGCTTCCCCCAAATCCTTCATGGAGAAGTTTTTGGAAAGCCAAGCTTTTACTGATTGCAATAATGAAGTGTCATTTCCAATCAATAATAGATCATCAACATAGCGTACTAAGAATATGATAGGATTTTGCCTATTTCTTTATGTATATGCATGCTTACTCTGTATGCTGATAAAAACCAAACTGTTTGATTACTTTATCAAAACACTTGTTCCAACTCGTTGTAGCTTGTTTGAGTCCATAAATGGATTTTAACAACTTGCAAGCTCTGCCTTCACTCCCACTGACTACAAAACCCTTTGGCTGTGACATATAAACGATTTCTTTTAAATCACCATTTAGAAAATCCATCTTTACATCCATTTTCCATATTTCATAGTCATAGAATGCGACAATGGCTAACATAATCCGAATAGATTTAAGCATGGCTACGGATGAAAAGGTCTTTTCATAATCAACACCTTGAATTTGACGAAATCCTTTTGCAACTAGCCTTGCCTTATAAGTCTCTACTTCTCCATCCGCATTTAGTTTTTTCTTAAAAGTCCATTTGCAGCGATGCGTTTTAACCCTTTGGGTACGTCCAACAATGTCCAAACTTTGTTTTCGTACATGGAGTCCATCTCGGATTTCATAGCTTCAAGCTAGAGTGTAGAGACTTTACTTTGCAGTGATTGTTGGAAAGACAGAGGAGTGCCACCATCTACGACATAGTCCACCTTTTCGCCATCCACGAGAAAACCGTAGTATCTCTCTGGTGCGCGAGATTCCCTACTAGACCTTCTAATAGGCTGCGTGTTTTGTATACATGTAACAACCCGCATATTTATCGATTTTTATATTTAAATATTTTATTTAAATATTTTATCGATACTTGGAATTTAGTCCGAAAAGCTACTTTTTGCATACGGTCGAATTAGGACTCGGGACTACTCCCATTGAGTTTAAAATGTTGTTTGCAACCATTTTGAGTATAAGCTTCGATATGTTTGGAGTTAGTTGATTTTTGCTACTTTTTCACTTAGGGCTTTGGTTTGGGCTGACCCCATTAACCCCACTTATGTATTCAGTCCCAACCCCTTCTCCTCTTCATTCCTCATTTCCTTATACTCAAGCTTTATATTAATGGAGAGTGGAAGAGGAAATTAAAACTCCAAAACCCTAGTTTTCTTTTGCAAATCAAACTCTAGCTCCAAACTAATAGAAGAACCCATTGGTAAGCTTCTCTTCTTCTTCTCCAACTCATTCTCTTATCAATTTCAGAAATTCCTAAACCTAACTTTGGGAATGTTCTTCTTTTAAAGCTTAGAATCAAGCTTCTTGAGTTGGATTTGAAGAGTGGTTGATTCTCCTTTGCTTTCGAGCTTCTTCTTCAATCGTTTGGGTTCAAAGGTGAGATTTTTATCTCACATCTTTTTCTATATCTATCATTGTTGTTAGGTATGAGTTCCTAACATTTGTGCGTATTCATTTGCTTTTGATTTGAATTGATTTGGTGAATTTTCCAAATTGTTGTGTTTTGGTCCAATTTTATGAAAATCCTTTTATGGACATTTGGACATCGATATGCGGGGTGTATCGAAGAGCTTTTAAGGCCGGGTTGTCGCTTGGCGTAAATCCTTAGTCGACATTGCTCGTCCGATCGCTTCCGATACGTTTTGGCCACTTTGGCCTAGGCAAATTGTTGCCCAGACCAGGTGACCAGACGTCTGGTGACCAAGTCCAGACGTCTGGTTCGGACCTGGAAAGAAAAATGTATGCACGCATATTATAAAAAAAATGCCAGAGATTATTTTCAGACATCTGAAATTCAAATCAGACGTCTGGATAAGTCTCAGACGTCTGACTTGATGTTTCAGACGTCTGGGTGTTCTCTGGGATATTTCCAGAGAACAAAACCAGACGTCTGGATTCAAAACCAGACGTCTGGCCATGGCTCAGACGTCTGTTTTGGCTATTCCAGACGTCTGGGTAGCTTTCTGAACTATTTTTTAGAAAACAAATCCAGACGTTTGAATTCCAAATCAAACGTCTGGAGATGTTTATTTTTTGCCTATTCAGGCTGTTTTGTGTGAATTTCCATTATTTATCGATTTTAGCGATCCTATTAGTCGTTATCACTTATTATCGACTCTGATGACTTCTTTTTATGGGTTTTTGGAAATATCCATTTCTATGGATTTGATATCGATTTCTTTGGATTTTATTCACGTCTTCGGATGTGAATTTTGGTGATTGATTGTCCTACAATCATTTTTGTGATTTGTCACTTTAAAAACCTGAAGGTTTCAATACTAGTATTAAATATCAAAACCTCTTCATCAAAACGATTTCAACTATATTTTCAATATCAAACTCGTTTATAAAACCGTTTTCCAATCTACTAGTATACACAAACCTTTACCTCACTCGTATGAGAAATCTAATTAAACGGCTTAGTAAAACAAGTGGTATGAAACGCTTGCGTTTACTTCGCCGATTAATTCTTGGACTTGTTCGGTTGAAACTCTTGTGACAATTTTCTAGTGGAGATCTATAATTTGTTCGTAAATATTTAAGTTAAGCTAGTGGTTATGGGACATGAAGCTAAGCTCATATATTTACCAGCTTACTGTAATTGACACTTCTTGATGATCATGACGATCATTTTTGTGATTTAGACTAGCAATTGTGCGATGTCTCTTTGTCCACGTGGAGGACAGTAACTCATTTTATTGAGCTTCGGCTCATTTCTTTGTGGGGTAGCTCCCCATGGTCTTCGGGCCATTCGTGTGTCAAAAATTAATGGCTAGCTACCATGAGATAGCTTCTCGTTCGTGTGATACATATGTTGGTGAGTTTTTATGCTCCCGTTCGTGTGATAGGCCTTCCCCCCTTTCTTGTGATTTCTGGATTTCGTGTGTTGAATTCTGGAATTTATGCTTCACCTATTTTTGTGATTCTATTGATATGATTTATCAATTTTTGTGCATTGGTGAATTCGTGTGTCATTGACTTTTTGTGATTTCTGGATTTCTTGAGATGATTTTTAGAATTTGTGTTTCACCAATTTTCGTGATTTCCATTGATAAGTTTTATCAATATTTGTGCATTGGTGAATTTGTGTGTCATTGACTTTTGTGATTGACATTGATATAATCGTCAATATTTATGGTTTGGTGAACGAAATGAGTATGACATTTCTTTGATTCTTGTGTAGATTCTGTGATATTGATTAATCTCTTGTTGATTTTCAATTACTTATATATATCACAGCTTGGCATTGTGATTATTATGTGTTTAGTAATATCTCTTACTCTATATCGTTTCATCTGATATTTATAGTTAGACTGATCCGTTTATTATTTTCTATTAAATAATACTCGGGTCAGACCGAGATGTTGCAGGTGCTTCTTCTTGACTTCTCTCCAGGGATTTACTACTCTGACTTTTGGCTAACTACTTAGATTAGTAGTTTTTGTTGTATACACTTGAGATATAGACTCATAGATGTATTCTTTTGTATAGCACATGTTGCTATTATTTTGTATTATTGTGGATCTTTTTGACCACTACTCTGATATACACTTTCATGTGTTAGTTATATATTCATATTTTCTTCCGCCTTTGTGATATGAATTATCTGTGACTGATTTGTGTTATGTTTATTTCTATATTTGTTTCCGAAGACCTTTATAGCCACTGTGTAGTAGCTTTGAGTTTGTGTCGATATGTCGGATTTCCTCTTGAGATGAAAAGTTATATTTTTATCTGGCATATGGGTACTCGCACAAAGCAATTATACAGATGGTCGCTCCTCAACAGCCTTATTCTCCGTGCTAGTTGACAGCATTCACCGTAATGTTCTTGACTAGCGTGGGTATAGAGGTGGGGCGTCACAGCTTGGTATCAGAGCCAAACTTTGAAACAATATGGAATATTATAACAAGGATCATCGTCCTAAGTTTTTCTTAGGAGTCGTGCTTTAGGATTTAATTCGAGTCTTCGTACCGATTCATCCTATTTTCTTTATGATTCCTTGTTTTATCTATCAAGATTTGCTTGATATTTATCTTGAGAATAACTTTTTCCTCTTCTCACTTTCTTTAAGAAGAGAAATGGTTAGACCTGGTCGTCCCAGAGCTGGATCATCTAGTGCTCCACCCCAAGATGGAGTTTTTATGACTACCCAACAACTTCTTGATCTTGTCACGAATGCTCAAGCAGCTGGTTCTAATCCGGAACCTACTCACCCTAAATCTGGGTTTGCACGTTTGTGCAATGATTACACCAACCTGGGTGGGAAGCCATTTAAGGGTTCTGAAACTATTATTGAAGTCCAGGCTTGGTTAAGGACATGCGATCGAATCTTTTCTCGCATGAACCTCATTGATCTTCACCGAGTCCAGGTGGCTTCTAGTATGCTCCAAGCAAGAGCATTGGACTGGTACTAACTTCTTATTTCTGATATTAATGAAGCAGATCTCACCTGGGAGAAATTATGAGAGCGCTTCGAGTTAAAATTCGTACCAGAAGCTGAGAAGGTGACTTTGGCTCGCCGTTTTATAGACCATGTTCAAGGTGAATCTTCCGTGGCAGATTATGTCGCGTCTTTTGAATCTCTCTCCAAATATGGGGTTGAATACATCAGCACCCCATTGAAGAAAAATCAGAGATTTGTCTATGGTTTAAACAAAAATCTCAAGAAGCCATTACTTCTAAAATTAGAAGTTTCTTTCGACCAACTCATTGATATCGCTCTTCGTCTTGAAGAGGCGGATAGGGAGAATGATGTTGAAGTGGTGGGTTCCAAACCAAACTTCAACAACAAGAAGAGGCCAAACAAATTCAAAGGTCCTTATCCCAATAAGAAAGGGAGGCAAGCAACTCCTGTTGCAAAGACCTTTTCCTCTACTGAAGGGAAATGCTTTAACTGTGGTTCCAGAGACCATTTTGCGAACAAGTGTTCAAAGCCTCGTACTTATCGCTATTGCAAAAGCCCGGATCATTATTTATCTTCTTGCCCAAAGCTTCAGGGCAGGAAGGAGGGAAAGTTAAATGTTGCTCAAGCCTCTGGCAACACATCTCGTGGCCAAGGTATTTCTCATTCTATTCTTGATGGTATTATTTTATTTCGTGATCATCCTATTCGAGTTCTTTTTGATACGGGCGCATCCCATTCTTTTATATCAAAAGAGCTTGTTGATACTTTTTCTTTAAGTGTTGTTGCTTTAATGACTTCTTTGAGAATTGCGAATCCGGTTGGTGGATCCGCAACAATCAGTTTATTGTGTAAAGAAGTCGAGATTATTTTGTGTGAGTTTCCTTTCCTAGCCGATTTGCATGTCATGCGTTATTTAGGCTTTGGAATGATTTTGGGAATGGATTGGCTTAACCGTTATGAAGCTCATATCCTACGTCCTGACCGGACTATTCATCTTCGACATCCTTAATCTGTTAAACAGATTTCTATTAATCTTAAAGATTCGGATTCCAGCTTGGTTGCATCTTTTTATTCTTTAAATCCTCGTGATGACGATAATGATGATGAGGAAGATATTATTTCTCTTATTCACGTTGTTCGTGAATTTTCCGACATATTTGAGCCCGTTTTAGGATTACCACCTAAGCGAGCAATTGAGTTCAGAATTAATCTCATTCCTGGAGCTCAACCTATCACTCGTCTTCCTTATCGTATGTCCAATAAGGAAAACGAGGAGATGCGTAAACAATTAGCCGAATTGGAGATGAAGCAATTTATTCGCTCTAGTTCCTCGCCTTGGGGAGCTTCGGCTATTTTTGTGAAGAAATCCGATGGTACACTTAGGCTTTGCGTTGACTACCGCAAGCTTAATGATCTTACTATCAAAAATAAATATCATTTACCTCGGATTGATGATCTATTCGATCAACTTAGTGGTGCTAGAGACTTTTCACAATTAGACTTAGCTACTGGATTTCATCAGCTTCGTATTGCAGAGGATAGCATTCCTTTGACGTCGTTCCGTACTCGCCATGGATCTTATGAATGGCTTGTTATGCCATTTGGGTTGACGAATGCCCCAGCTTATTTCGTCGACCTAATGAATTGAGTTTTCAAAGACTTCCTCGATCGATTTGTTCTCATCTTTATTGATGATATTCTTGTGTATTCTAAAACCGAGGAGGAACATGAGAAGCATCTTCGGATTGTGTTGGAAACTCTTAGGAGTAATCATTTGAAAGTAAAATTTTCTAAATGGCATTTTTGGCAATCTCGTGTGAAGTTTCTCGGTCATATTATTTCCGAATCCGGATTTCTGTGGATCCTTCAAAGATTGAAGCGATTCAATATTGGAAGAGACCGGAGAGTGTGACGGAGATTCGTAGTTTTCTTGGATTGGCGGGTTATTACCGCCGTTTTATTAAAGACTTTTCTAAGATTGCCGTGCCTCTCACTAGCTTAATGAAGAAAGGTGTTAAATACATTTGGTCGGACAAATGTGAAACTTCTTTTCAGAAATTAAAAGAACTCCTTTCGATGCTCCTATTCTTGTTATTTCCGAGGGGAATCAAGATTTTGTTGTTTTTACCAATGCTAGTCGCATTGGTTTGGGTGCCGTTCTTATGCAAAGAGAACATGTTATTGCTTATGCTTCTAGGCAATTAAAGCCAGCCGAGACTAGATATGCCACTCATGATTTCGAGCTCGCGGCTATTGTTTTCGCCCTTCTAATTTGGCGTCATTACCTTTTGGGAGAGAAATTTATTCTTTATACCGATCATAAGTCCTTGAAGTATTTATTCTCTCAAAAGGAACTTAATTTGCGTTAACAACGTTGGCTCGAGTTCCTTGCTCCTTATGATCTTGATATTCTTTATACCCCAGGTAAGGGTAATCGTGTCGCCGATGCTCTTAGCCGTAAACAACAAGCTGTTGTTTCTATGATGATATCCGAATGGAACGATCTCGAGATTTTATCCACTTGTGAGATTCGAGAGCGCGTAACCGATTTATGCTCATCACTTGTTTTGTGTAGCCTTAAGGATCATCCTTCTCTTTTAGACCGCATTCTTGAAACTCAAGGGCTAGATCCTGAATTGGCTCTTCTTGGCAAAAATATTAAGGATAAGATTGATATTGAAAGTTTGAAAGACTTTGATATCGATTCTCGTGGCGGTATTCGGAGATTTGGTAGACTTATAGTACCAAATATTAGTGATCTTCGAAAAGATATTTTAGAAGATTCCCATCGTTCTAAATTTACCATTCATCCCGGTAGCAGTAAAATATACGCTGATATGAAGCGACTTTATTATTGGGAAGGAATGAAACTTGACATCGCTAACTTCATTAAGCATTGCATGACTTGCCAACTCGTTAAGGCCGAGCATCAAAGGCCCGGTGGGTTATTGCAACCTTTAGAAATTCCAATTTGGAAATGGGACCAAATTTCCATGGATTTTATAGATGGCCTTCCCCGTTCTCATTGGGTCATGATAGCTTATGGGTGACCGTTGATAGGCTTACTAAATCCGCCCATTTTATTCCCGTTCGATCTAATCGAACCGTTCCTCTTTTGGCCAAACTCTTTATTAAAGAGATTGTTAAATTACATGGAGTTCCTACTTCTATTGTTAGTGATCGTGATCCATTGTTTACTAGTGGATTTTGGAAGAGTCTTCAGAAAGCTTTGGGGACGAAGCTCAATTTTAGCACCGCTTATCACCCCCAGTCCGATGGACAAACCGAGCGTGTGAATCAAACTCTTGAAGATCTTCTTCATGCTTGTGTGCTCGATTTCGGTGGAAGTTGGGAAGATCATATTTCCCTTGTTGAATTTTCCTATAATAATAGCTCCCAATCTAGTATTGGTATGGCACCTTTTGAGGCACTCTATGGAAGGCCATGCCGATCTCCTTCTTGTTGGCTTGAGGCCGGTGAGAAGCTGGTTTTAGGTCCGGATTTTATTCGTGATTCCACAGAAAAGATTGATCTTATTCGTCATAGGATGAAAGAAGCCCAGAGTAGACAAAAATCCTATGTCGATAACCGGAGAAGGAAATTAGAATTTTCTGTGGGAGATCCCGTATTTATCCGTGTTTCACCTATGAAAGGTGTTGTACGTTTCAGCCGATCGAGAAAATTGGCGCCTCGATATATTCGGCCATTTCCTATCACCCAACGTATTTATAACAAACGAGAATTTTCGATTTTCGAAAATCCAACATCGATACTCACTTTATCGATGCCGAGAAATCGAAGGCCGAAAAAACCGAAATGTTATGGGTTTAAGAAAGAAGAAAGGAAGAAGAAGAGAGAAAGAAAGAATAGAAAATTAGAAAATAGAAGAAAAAGAGAATAGAAATTTTATACTTTAAACAAAGAACATAGAACAGAATCTCACAATTCGCAGCGGAACAACATATAATAATAAATGAATAATCTTTAAACAAAGAACTATATCAGTTATTACATTTTATACTTTACATCATATCATCATCAGAGTGTACAACAACAAACAATGCAGCGGAAAAAGAAATACTATATAAACTAGTGATACGCCATCCAGCTTGCCTCCAGCAATTCCAGAATGTCCAGAATATCCTGATAAACCTTAACTCTTGACTGCCCGTGTATAAATTGGTGGGCACCCAGAGTTTAGGAAGGAAAACAATAAACTCCAAGTCAGTCATGTGACTGGTGTGAGAACTCAAAACAGTTTATTTAACTTTAAAATCAAAATAGAGAGATATTTTTAAATTCAATTCGCAATGCTTTTAAAAATGAGACTACCATAAGGCCTCCCGCACACACACACATGCAAACGCAGAATCGGAGGAGATTTCTCCTTATGATAGTCAAAGATGCTTGATACGCATTTAAAATAACATTTGATATTATTACTAGTGCATAATGTAGAAAATTATTTCGAAAATAGAATATAAATCTTAGCCAACATAGACATTTCGAACTATGCCTACTATAGCTACCATCCAAACAGTGGTGACCACCATAAGTGAATGGCAGGTCCTACAACTAATACCGTACAAGTTTCGTATTGGGAATTGGATTTCCAACAAATGGTCAGGCCAAGGAACTTCCCATTGCCACATGAGAATGCCTCTGGAAAGACATCCCCAAGAACCAAACCGGAACTCTGCCAACACAAGGCCGGGTTACCCCTAACTGGGTAACTACTAACACGAGCACGCCATTCCCCGATCGTAAACGACCTTTCTCACGGGATCCCGAAAACCAACAACCACAAAGTAATAAATTCGTAGTAACCACATAGGTTAAATATCTGGGCTCCATACCATGATACCACCTCTATCCAGAAGGAAATGTACATACCCTAAAGGGAGCTACCCCTCATAACCTTGCCGCATCTTTCCTGTTTTGACCATTTCCGGGGTGTGAGGCTCGACGAAGTCACGTCCACAAAAACATACTTTATACAAAAGCCATGCTTTGGGTCAACAAATGATCAACACAATGATCACCAAGATAGACGATCAAATAAACGATCCTATCACAATAATCAACACAATGATCATTTACAGCAACACTCAGCATATCACATTACCAAATTGGGAATATATCGCTGATAACTTCAACTATATAACCTCTGAGCTCGTACGTCTCAGAGAAGGGTGTTAAGCTAAAAGAATAAATTCTCCGCCACCACAGAAATATATTTGAAAGAAATCGGTTTTACATCTCAACTTGTAATGTCAGACACACAATCCATACAAGTCTGTTCCGGGCTCGAACAGAACCGAAGGCACTTACAAAGAAGTCCTTGCAATCCGAATAATCTCTAATCACGTTCGGATTTCCCATCACATATGGAGATCTCAATACCAGGGATCAGCCAGTGCAGAGACAATCAACAAGAAATCCTTTCGCTTTCGAAAATATCCGGTCATCAATACCGATCTTCGAATGCAATTCATAACGACGTATCACATATTCGGCATGGGTTATACGACCCCAAGGTCCTTTCCCGGTTAACCCGAATAGTGAGCGCTTATTTTTAAAAATAAGTGTGGCATCCAATTCAAGCAATCACAACAATTACTCATTCAAGGATAAATATTGATAGTCGGTTATTTAACTATCAATAAAGATGCGCCACATCACCAGATTCCAAATAATTTTCCAAATTATTTATTTTCCAAAATATCTATACTAGATATAAAATTTTCCACACTTCAAAAATAAACAACATTTATTTTGAAACCAATTTTCCCTTTCCATTTCTAAATTCCATAGTGAATTTACATTTCAAATTTTCTATTGATTTCAGTTTCAATAGATTTCAAATATTCAATTCCAATTTATCTTCAAAAAGATAATTTCTTAAAATCGTTCCATTTCATATTGGAAAAATAATTCCATATTTATTTAAAAATAAGTAATTCAAAAATCTTATTTATTTTCAACAATTTGAAAATATTCAATATATCTAACTCATAGTTAAGTATATATTTTATTCGTTAAGGAAATCATTCTTTACTCACATTTAATTGGGTCAAAACGACTGTTGCGTAAAACATCGTTACGACAACCCAAAAACACTAGTATAGGGATTCGAAATTAAATTAGATACATAAATCCCAATACTAAATAAAACTATTTCCTTTCGGAAATCATTTACTATAACAACAGTGTTATAGTCCACCATTTCCTTTTATTTCTCGAAAACGTCTATTCCAACAATGAATGTTGAAATCTATGGTTTCGAATCTCAATACAGTTTAAAACATCTTTAGATCGTTTTAATTCTATTTAAAACATCCCATCTAAAATAATTTCTTTAACATAATATTCACTATTCAAAAACATGAATACACTTGTTAATAAATTTCATCACTTCTATTCATTTTATTTTAAAGAATTATTCACTGTCTAAAACATGAATATAACTCCATAAATAAATTACGACAATTCCTTATCAAAATAAGTCGTTGCGGATTTATAAAACAATGTTTATAAATTCTATTTCTATTTATTTTATAACAACTTCCTTTATAAATTTCCTTTATAAATCTATTCAATTTCATATCTCAATGATATACTAAAATTCATATTATAAGTCAAATACTTATAATTTATTTATTTACAAAATCATTCCTTCAAACTTCCCAAATCTATAAATCTTATAACTTCTAAGATTCATTTATTTATCCACATCTATTTCCTAAATAACTTTATAAATTTTATTTATAAAATTCTATTTAGAACTTCACCGTTATAATTCTATAAATTTCATTTATTAGTGAAATTCATTCACAATTCTTTCTAATACTTATAAAAGCTCGTTTTATAATTCAAGATATTCTAAATTTATAAATATCAACTTATAAATCTTTTAATATAAATCAATTTATATTATTACTTTAAACATCTTTAAACTCTTTCATAATTTTCATCATTCTGGTTTATAAAATAAAAATTTTATAAATCCTATTTTTAGACTTCTTATAATAAATTCAGAAATCCCAGTTCAAACTATTTTATAAAATCACTAATCCCATAATTTCAAAAATTAACTTTTAACTGTATTTCTCAAAAATCATAATTTTTATAATATTAAAATTATAGCGTTTATTTATTTAAGATGAATCAATTCCAAAAATATTTTATAAACGTAAATTTTCAAGAATCACTTTAGAAATCAAAAATCGTTATTTTTAAACTTCAAAAATTGGATCCGATGATGCAACACATCGATAGTCAATCACGACTTTCAAATATCATATATCATCCATGATAACAATCAAATATCACAATATATGAAATCAAATAAATATTTGTGAGGAATCCAGTTGGATCCCTCCAACCTGTTTCCCTGCATCCACAGACATTAGCACAATACCATTCCGTTTCTAGACGGAATATCGCGGTACATGGGATTTTATAAATATATATCCGCTTACTAACGGTGCAATAGGGTCTCATCCGCTAAAAGAAAATGCGGGAAATCAATCAACTGCAATATATACATATGCCAATATATATATATATTGCTATATATAATATAATACCAATTCCACTTCAAGGTGGAATATCGCGGTATATGTGTGTAATAAATAACCTCCGCTTACTAACGGCGTATAGGGCCTATTCACATCCAATATATATATATATATACAATCATCGTTCAAGCATTCAATCAACACAGTCAAACAAATTTAAATTTAACTATTTAAAATTTAAATAAACAATAAAAATTTCTTTTGAGTGAGAAGTTCTCACCTTAGCTTTTATTTTGCAATCCCTTTTTCCTTCTTGACTCGATTTCTCTTGATTTATACCTTGTATAAATATTTACACAATTTATTAATATTCGAACCAATCGAATAAATTAAATTTTCATTAGATAATTTTAATTCATCGGTGATTTCATTTTAATAGTTAAATTAACTCATAGTTTCGTTTAAACCAATTTCTCGTTTAATAAATTTATTTAAACAAATTTTCTTCTTTAACAAATTTATTTAAACTAATTTTGTCCTTTTAAAATAATTTTAACTAGAGATTTCCAATTGAACAAAATTTCCTTTAATAAATCGTTTCACTTATTAAATTAAATTTCCTTTTACTTACCAAAATTATATTTTTAACTAATTTTCCCTTTAAAAATAAATTTGGCCACTAACAATTAAAATAAACTTATTAACCCATTAGTTATCTTAATAAATTATTTTTAGAAAAAGAAATAATTGAACAAGTTAATTTCTATTTTATAAGTTTAATTTAATTAACTCAAAAAGTTATTTTAAACTAATTTATAAGTTTCAAAAATCAAATTTTCTCTTTAATCATTTCTAACAATGAACCCTTTTATTTTATTAAATTTGATTAACTAAAAATTATATTTTAAACTAAAGTTTTATTCTTAAAAAAATAATAATTTGAACTCATATTTTTCTTTTAACAACTAATTCTTCAATTTATTAATACTCGAATATAAAACCAAGTAATTAAATTTTATTTCTTAATTTTAGCTGTAAATTAGCTTTAAACCAATGTTTCATTTTCATAAATATTTCAAATATTTTGATTACATAAATTTCTTCAATATGTTAAAATCCTTTTGTATAAATTTTACTGTTATATATATACATATATATTTATAAATCTTTATAGTTTTTTTTTTCTTTTTTTTTCTTTTTTTTTATATATATATTTATCCATTTCATAACAACATTCACATATTAAATCAGAGAAATTAAATCATACCTCCCTGACTAATCGAGTAAACCCAGAACCCCAACTGAATCGCTATGCCGAGTTCACCCTCTCGTCGCCAGGCCACCTCCGCGGGCTCGAGAACGAACTGCATCGCGACCCTCTGCCTTCCACGTGTGCGAGTGCCCAGCCGCCATTGCCTTCGAATCGCACGCGCGAGCTCACCATCTTCCAATTTGAGCTCCACCATCACTGCCGCGCACCCCCTCGCGCTAGCACGCGCCAGAAATCGCGACAGCCCTCATCCACGTCGCCGCCGCTTCTTCTCGCGTGCGCCACTGGTCTCGAGTCGCGCGCCGCTATCGCGCGTCGCCTCCCCTGCCTCGCGCGTGCCCCCCCCCCCCCAATTCCATCTCGCGCGCCATTGATTTTTTTTTTTTCATTTGCTTGAATCGGCTGCGGCCATTTTTTATGATTTGAAGAGAGGAAGGACTCGTGAAGGAATTTGAAAGAGGGGGGATGAGATTAGGGGCTTGGCTGTTGATTTCTGGGCTTCGGCCATTAAAGTTTGATTTTCTTTTTTTTGATTTAGAACGAACAGAGGGGGAGGACGTATTTAAAAACGAAAAGAACACGGCTGCACGATTTTTTTCCGTGATTCTTGGCGTGATCGAAGGCGTAGGTTTAGGGAGAACGTGCTAACGTTGACCAAATTTAAATTTAAATTTAAATTTAAATCGTTGAAAATTTCAACGCGTTTATGTGTCGTGTGCTCACATATTAACTCCGAAAAATACGAAATTTGAAATCCCGCAATAATTCAATATTACGGACCCAATGGAACTGGTTTCGTTGAATTCCGAGACTGTGCCTCGGACGGCTATTTTAAATATCGATTCAAACGATTAAATTTCAAAATTATCAATATGAATTTTACAAGCCTTTGAAATATTTTAAATCAGCTTAAAATTTTAGATTCAAATTTTTATCCAACTCTCAATAGATTAAATTCTAAAATTTAATCGACATTTTCATAGTTATATTGAAAATTCAATCTAAACCATCATTCAAATATTTAAAATTAATTAAATATTCTTAAAATAAATTATTTAAAATTCAGGGTCGTTACAGTATTGGTTCCATGGCTTATCACCTTTTATTACCGACTCAATTTTCTGCTATCCATGATGTGTTTCACGTTTCTCAACTTCGGAAATGTATTCGAGATTCCGATTCCATTCTTGAGCCCGGTGTTGTGGAAGAGATTGAAGTTTCGTCTAATTTAACTTATGAGCAACATTCTATTCGTATCATTGCTTCGGAAGTCAAACGACTTCGAAATAAGGATGTCCCGCTTGTGAAAGTTCAATGGTCTTCAAATCCTAAGGATTGTTCTTGGGAATCTAGAGAGTTCATCGAGCGATCACATCCGGACTTACTTTCCCGTGCTCTTTAAGGTGAACCTTTTATTTCAAATTTCTTTTGTGTTGAATATGCTTTTATGGTTGTTACTTTATATTTTCTTCTTAAATATTGCGAGGACGCAATTTCTTTAAGGAGGAGAGTCTGTAACAACCCGCATATTTATCGATTTTTATATTTAAATATTTTATCGATACTTGGAATTTAGTCCGAAAAGCTACTTTTTGCATATGGTCGAATTAGGACTCGGGACTACTCCCATTGAGTTTAAAATGCCGTTTGCGACCATTTTGAGTATAAGCTTCGATATGTTTGGAGTAAGTTGATTTTTGCTACTTTTTCACTTAGGGCTTTGGTTTGGGCTGAGCCCATTAACCCCACTTATGTATTCAGTCCCAACCCCTTCTCCTCTTCATTACTTCATTCCTCATTTCCTTATACTCAAGCTTTATATTAATGGAGAGTGGAAGAGGAAATTAAAACTCCAAAATCCTAGTTCTCTTTTTCAAATCAAACTCTAGCTCCAAACTAATAGAAGAACCCATTGGTAAGCTTCTCTTCTTCTTCTCCAACTCATTCTCTTATCAATTTCAGAAATTTCTAAACCTAACTTTGTGAATGTTCTTCTTTTAAAGCTTAGAATCAAGCTTCTTGAGTTGGATTTGAAGAGTGGTTGATTCTCCTTTGCTTTCGAGCTTCTTCTTCAATCGTTTGGGTTCAAAGGTAAGATTTTTATCTCACATCTTTTTCTATATCTATCATTGTTGTTAGGTATGAGTTCCTAACATTTGTGCGTATTCATTTGCTTTTGATTTGAATTGATTTGGTGAATTTTCCAAATTGTTGTGTTTTGGTCCAATTTTATGAAAATCCTTTTATGGACATTTGGACATTGATATGCGGGGTTTATCGAAGAGCTTTTAAGGCCGGGTTGTCGCTTGGCGTAAATCCTTAGTCAACATTGCTCGTCCGATCGCTTCCGATACGTTTTGGCCACTTTGGCCTAGGCAAATTGTTGCCCAGACCAGGTGACCAGACGTCTGGTGACCAAGTCCAGACGTCTGGTTTGGACCTGAAAAGAAAAATGTATGCACGCATATTATAAAAAAATGCCAGAGACTATTTTCAGACATCTGAAATTCAAATCAGACTTCTGGATAAGTCTCAGACGTCTGACTTGATGTTTCAGACGTCTGGGTGTTCACTGGGTTATTTCCAGAGAACAAAACCAGACGTCTGGATTCAAAACCAGACGTCTGGCCATGGTTCAGACGTCTGTTTTGGCTATTCCAGACGTCTGGGTAGCTTTCTAAACTATTTTTCAAAAAACAAATCCAGACGTCTGCATTCCAAATCAGACGTCTGGAGATGTTTATTTTTTGCCTATTCAGGCTGTTTTGTGTGAATTTCCATTATTTATCGATTTTAGAGATCCTATTAGTCGTTATCACTTATTATCGACTCCGATGACTTCTTTTTATGGGTTTTTGGAAATATCCATTTCTATGGATTTGGTATCGATTTCTTTGAATTTTATTCACGTCTTCGGATGTGAATTCTGGTGATTGATTGTCCTACAATCATTTTTGTGATTTGTCACTTTAAAAATCTAAAGGTTTCAATATTAGTATTAAATATCAAAACCTCTTCATCAAAACGATTTCAACTATATTTTCAATGTCAAACTCGTTTATAAAACTGTTTTCCAATCTACTAGTATACAAAAACCTTTACCTCACTCGTATGAGAAATCTAATTAAACGGCTTAGTAAAACAAGTGGTATGAAACGCTTGCGTTTACTTCGCCGGTTAATTCTTGGACTTGTTCGGTTGAAACTCTTGTGACAATTTTCTAGTGGAGATCTACAATTTGTTCGTAAATATTTAAGTTAAGTTAGTGGTTATGGGACATGAAGCTAAGCTCATATATTTACTAGCTTACTGTAATTGACACTTCTTGATGATCATGGCGATCATTTTTGTGATTTAGACTAGCAATTGTGTGATGTCTCTTTGTCCACGTGGAGGACAGTAACTCATTTTATTGAGCTTCGTCTCATTTCTTTGTGGGGTAGCTCGCCATGGTCTTCGGGCCATTCGTGTGTCAAAAATTAATGGCTAGCTACCATGAGATAGCTTCTCGTTCGTGTGATACATATGTTGGTGAGTTTTTATGCTCCCGTTCATGTGATAGGCCTTCCCCCCTTTCTTGTGATTTCTGGATTTCATGTGTTGAATTCTGGAATTTATGCTTCACCTATTTTTGTGATTTCTATTGATATGATTTATCAATTTTTGTGCATTGGTGAATTCGTGTATCATTGACTTTTTGTGATTTCTGGATTTCTTGAGATGATTTCTAGAATTTGTGTTTCGCCAATTTTCGTGATTTCCATTGATAAGTTTTATCAATATTTGTGCATTGGTGAACTTGTGTGTCATTGACTTTTGTGATTGACATTGATATAATCGTCAATATTTATGGTTTGGTGAACGAAATAAGGAGTATGACATTTCTTTGATTCTTGTGTAGATTCTGTGATATTGATTAATCTCTTGTTGATTTTCAATTACTTATATATATCACAGCTTGGCATTGTGATTATTATGTGTTTAGTCATATCTCTTACTCTATATCGTTTCATCTGATATTTGTAGTTAGACTGATCCGTTTATTATGTTCTTATTGAATAATACTCGGGTCAGACCGAGATGTTGCAGGTGCTTCTGCTTGACTTCTCTCCAGGGGTTTACTACTCTGACTTTTGGCTAACTACTTAGATTATTAGTTTTTGTTGTATACACTTGAGATATAGACTCATAGATGTATTCTTTTGTATAGCACATGTTGTTATTCTTTTGTATTATTGTGGATCTTTTTGACCACTACTCTGATATACACTTTCATGTGTTAGTTATATATTCATATCTTCTTCCGCCTTTGTGATTTGAATTATCTGTGACTGATTTGTGTTATGTTTATTTCTATATTTGTTTCCGAAGACCTTTATAGCCACTGTGTAGTAGCTTTGAGTTTGTGTCGGTATGTCGGATTTCCTCTTGAGATGAAAAGTTATATTTTTATCTGGCATATCGGTACTCGCACAAAGCAATTATATAGATGGTCGCTCCTCAACAGCCTTATTCTCCGTGCTAGTTGACAGCATTCACCGTAATGTTCTTGGCTAGCATGGGTATAGAGGTAGGGCGTCACAATACAGATGACCTTGTTTCTCCTACTGTTTCAGCTTCAGTGTTAGTTTCTTGGATCTTATCCAAGTCTACAACTTCGCTGTTAATTTCTTTTAACAGAAATTCCTTTTCTAAAAAGACAACGTGTCGAGAAACAATGACCTTTTGTGTTAGTCTCTGAGAAGATGGTTTTGATGACAACAACCTTAGAATAAGATTATAAAATATAAATATTAACATTATAGTTTAGATACATATGTATATGCAGGATTTAACCATGTAGGTACCAAGAATGAAGACTGTACAGTATTGAGATTCAAGATATCAAGATTGAAGACTCATGAGTATCAAGATTATCAAGAGTTCAAGATTTCAATAATAAGTAATTTAATTAGGAATTTCGTTAAAACTCCTAGAAAAGCACTGGTATCTTAAAGTCCAATTTATTCATGGAATGGAATTCACTTCGAGCCCGTTAAAGGGATAGAACCCTAAGTAGGATGGAACCTACGAAAAATCTAGTGGAATATTGTTTTGTATCCACTAACTTTTATTCAAATGTTTTACAAAATTATATCTTGTTTTCAAAATGTTTTCAAAATCTTACTTTTAAAAAGATCAAAAACATCTATCCTGGTTTTAAATACTTTTAGCCTCAAAATAATTTTTATTTTCAAAATCAAATTATCCTTGGTTTTTAAACTATCTTTTAATTATAATATATTTAATTTTTAATATTTATACTTAGATCTAAATATAAAATTATAGTAAAATTTTATATATACCAAAATATTATTCTCTATATTTACTTATGTATTTTAACTATAGTTAAGTATATTTATAAAGTTTAAAAATAGTTTTAATATAAGATATAAGTTATTTTTCAAAGAAAAACAAATTACCAAAAATATCATAGGCCTATCGACAACCCCTATATACCCTTGTCGACAAGATGGCAGTTGATTTGAAAATTTTGAATTTCAAAAGAAGTGTCAATTCGTCATATCCTTTCACGAATGGACATGGCTGTTGTTCTACTATAAATAGGGGGTGTTTTGAACGAATTTATATTGATATTTTCTCAGATTTCGCTCCTCTTCTTCTTCCACATTTCTTTATATACATTTTTATCATTACTCTGCCGAAATCACCATTGAATCTAACTAGATCATCTCTGGTTTGATTCTCTATCAGTATCTCAACAAGATCTCAGTGCTATTCAGAGTTATAGGCTTCTTTTTATTTAAGCGAGAAAATGTGTGATTGTAGCCTGTGAAATCAATCAAGCGAGAAAAGGTGTGATTGTAGCCTGTGAAATCAATTGGGTGAACTTGTTGCCCGTGAAATCAAGTATCTCTACCCAGAGGATTGTGAATGTAGAGTGGTGTACCTCGTAGCCTTGAAATCGAGGGTATAATTATAAAAATTGTTTTTGAAAGGAAATCTGTACTTGTGTGTGGGACTAGATGTAGGGTAACTCCGAACCAATATAAAATCCGGTGTGTTCTTTCCTTTATTGCCTTTACTTGATTTCTGCATCTGTGTTTGATTGTGTGATCATATCCGTGTCTGAATATTGCATACATTTGTGTTCAAATTAATATAAACGCAAAAGATTTAATAATTCCTTAAAACACTATTCACCCCTACTCTAGTGTTTATTCTAGCCTTAAGATCCGGAATCCGTATTTCTCACATTTGGTACCAGAGCAAGGTTTTCAAAGTTTCATAATGTGACTTTTGAAAAAGTTTTTAAAATGGCTATGTTTAAAAAACTTGGTAATACTAGTTTAGAAATATTCAGATCATCATTGTCTCTTGAGTCTACATATAATCAATATTCAAATTCAAGTTGTCTACCAAAATTGTATGATGTGTAGGAAACATGCTTTATTGGTGTTGAGGAATCAATCCACAATGGACAAATTGTGCAGATTAAAAAGAATAAATGGATACTCGGTAGTGGATGCCCTAGACACATAACTGGTAATCCGGATATGCTGAATGATATAATATACTAGGAGATATGCAATCTGTTGTTACAACAAGAAATCAACAAAGTAAAATGCAATGTAGCCTTTATATCAACTATTGAACCCAAAAATCCAAAAGAAGCATCGACTGATGATTCATGGATTTTGGCTATTCAAGAAGAACTAAATCAATTCACTAGAAATGATGTTTGGGAACTTGTTCCTAGACCTGAAAATAAAACTGTAATTGGAACTAAATGGTTTTATAAAAATAAAATGAATGAACAAGGAGAGGTTTTTAGAAATAAAGCCCAGTTAGTCGCTCAAGTTTATTGTCAAGAAGAATGTAACGACCCCACTTCCTACCCCAGAAAGAAGCATCGTTTTTAAGAAAGAAAAGGGTGAGAAAATAGAAAAGATAGAAAAGAAAGAACAACAACATCAGAATCTCACAGCGGAACGAATAAAATATATTAATCACATAAGTATTTACATAATATATAACGTCAATCAGAGTGATACATATAGTACATTACATACTAGACAGTTATAAACACCTGTCTAGTTATACAACTCAATACACCACACATCACAGAGATACCATACAGCGGAACTATATATATCTATAACGCTGAAGCCTCCTGCTCCATTGCTCCTCCAGAATTCGTCAAAGCTAAACCTGAATCCCTTGGCTACCCGTAAAAATTTGGGTACCCGAGAGTTTATGAAAAAACAAAAATAAACTTCGGGTCAGACATGGGTCTGGTATGAGTAACAAGTTAAAGTTGCTTAATTTTGAAAAATCCTTTGAAAACAAAAGGTATCACGTAAGACTTCCCACACATAAACATGGAAAAGTTTTTACCTTACGCTAACCAAAACATTTGATAGGAAATCCAGTGATATTATAATAGGTCTAGGGTTTTCAAGTAAATAGAAAATAGCCGAAATTGTTACATTCATCAAATTCCAGCTACTAGCCACAAAAGTGGGTAATACAATCAAAACCGTAGGCACTTATTGGATTGTGGATTCCATACAATGGCAGGGCTACTGGGGTACCGCCCGTCACAGTACGTGGCCAAGATCAACGTACCGAGGATCACTCCCGACCCCCTGCAACACAAGGCCGGAACCATTCCTTACTGAACTGTCCCGAACAAGATAAACCCCGCAGTTGGCTGCAGACCAACTGCCCACACAGCCGAATAAAAAGGGACATCTAGACAGGGGAATATCCTTGTCCTTCTTGGGCATGACCCACCTAACCTTACTGCACCTCCCCTGTTTTAGCCATTCCCGGTTGATGAGGCTTGAGGTTACGATTACCTTTATAGAACATTTTTCTTAGAATGCTCATCGTCCGCCTGACGATGTGTTGAAAGCATTCAATCCATACAAGTTCGTTCCGGGTTCGAACGAAACCGAAGGCATCATCTCGTTACACTCATTTTGGAATCACCCTCAGAGTTAACGACGATAACCCTTGCATTCTGAATCTTCATCTTCACTTCAGATTCACGACCTATCGTTAATTTGGAAACGATGTGGTTTTCGGATATTCCAAATAAGGAAAACCGATCCCGGTCTCATCGAAATCCAAAACGTGTCTTTTAAGGCCAAGTTGTCTATTTAGTCTTAACAGTCAATTCAATATTAATATGCACAGATAGATAATTCACATCTCATAATAGATAATCACATCACCATAAACAGATAACTAATATCATCATCCAACAGATAATTAAATATTATCATACTTAAACTATACATCCATATCACATAGATATTACTCATCTCATTTCTGAGATCACAATCAATCAATGAAATATCAATATCATTCATCAGCAATGATTTATGAATCACAAGCTATAATTAATTTAAAATGAATTAAATTAACCACTTCCCTCTTATTTAATTTAAAATAAATTAAATTAATTACTCATACCATAAATCCTGCTCTCACAATCATTAATTAATTATAAATCAAATTAATTAATCATTCTCCAATTGCAAGAAGTAAGTTAGTCTTTAATTTATTTCTCAAATGAATTATTCTAAATCATTCATAGCAATTAACATTTAATTACTTTCTATTAGTTATTCCTTAATTAACAATTTTAGTTACATCATTAATTATATTAATTGATGATCTTCAATTTTAATTTACTTCAATTAATCTTTATTTAAACACAATTACTAATCACCCCTTGATTAATAACAAACCAGTAATTAATTACCCTTAATTACTTATTACTCATCCCATGATTAATTATTTCCATAAATTAATCCCTTGATTAATTACAAAAGAAATTACCCAAATTACTTCACTTACAAATCATCTTGTATGAATTTCATCAAGTAATGCTCATCTAATTACTTTTCTAAGTAATTATACTCCATTAATTACACTCTGTAATTACACATACCAAATCATCAAATGATTTCTAAAATTAATTAATATTAATTAACTCAATTTAAATCTTATTATCCATTACTTATATATTCAAATTAATCATCTTTGATTTAAATATCCTTTACTGCATTCCAGTAGTTTTCCTTAATTCATTTTCAGTAAATTAATCTTGAATAAATCCATTAATTAATTACATTTATATCGATTTATTACCATTTAATTATCTTGTTGATTTATTATTCTCAAATAAACCAATCTCTAATCCCATCATTAATTATATTAATTTAATGATCTCTAATTACATTTTCATTTGTTAATTTATATTAAGAATACAAATCTTCAAATTACAAATATTAATTCTCTTGATTAATAACATACAGTAATTAATCATTCATAATTAATTACTTCTCAATAACACTCTTACTTAATCCCCTGATTAATTTCAAGTAATTATATTCCAATTACTTCCATTAACAACATCATCCAGTAATTTACTTCTAGTAATTATTCATCAATTACTTCTCTAAGTAATTCAATTCCAGCATATGAGTTAATTAAACTAAATTAATTAACTCAAATCAAATCAATTTACTCAGTTAATAAGTAATTAGTTTCTAATTACTTTCCAAATAAATAATTTACATTTAAACTATTACAATGATTATTATTGAATTAATTAATCAAATTGATTTATTAAAAATCAATTACATTAATTAAGTATAAAATAATCTAGTTAATGATCTTCATTTACACTTATTTAATTATTTCTTCTAACATAATCAACTTATATTAATCAATTTTAATTATAAGTTAATTAACATTCATTAATTTAAAAATCTAATCAATGGTTCTAAATCACATATAGTTTAATTAATTCATTAATTACTTTAATTTCTACTTTTAAACTTATAATTACCAAATTAATTAATATCCATCATTAATTATTCTTACCTAATTAACTTATAGATTAATGCGTATAAAATTCTAAAACTTCATTACTTAAAGTAATTATTCTTATTATGGATTAAATTTTTATTTTCAAAATGTTCTAAAAACATCTGTTCCAATTACTTTGTAAGTAAATTCAATTTTATCCTTAATAAAGTTTAAAACTAATTTTTAAAACACTTTTAAACTCACACGTTTAATAGTATATTTTAACATTTAACTTATGTAAATTGAATCAATTCAATGTACAAAACTCTATTTTATTTCCAAATCTAAAGTTTCAATTTTAAGACCTGTTTCAAATTTTTAAGAGTTAACTTTGTTTAAACTTTCCCTTAACAATTTATATTTCATCTTGAATTCAATTCTTTTTGGAATACACTTACATATTTAAACACTTTTAAGTTATTAAATAATTTAAATTATGGAATTTTAATATTTCCAACTATATTCAAAAACAAACTTAAATTCACTTTTTAAACTTTGATTAAGTACTAGTTTTAACTTTGATTAAATTTAAAACAAAAGTTCAAAAAAAACTGTTAAAAACCTGTTACAGTTTAAAACTGTACAACTACAACCCGAGCACCCTTATGTTTACTTCGAGTAAACGCACGAGTTTCCCCTTGAAAACCAACAAGCGACTTCGAGTTTTCCCCAGGCGCACACGCGAAAAAAAGAATTCGAGAACCAAACCTGGAAAACACAGCACCACTCATCCCTCCAAACCTGTCACTGCCACGCGCACGATGCTTCCACCACCGAAGGCCACCAAACTCCGGCTACCACTTCGACTATCTCTCTCTTACCTAAACCCAAAGGCGCGTGACACTCGAACACTTATACAAGACGCGGTGATCCAAAACTCAAACATAATAAATTTTAGGTTTAAAAACTTTAAACACATGCCGATGCTTCCACAACCCTTTGTGCCGCCATCCCCTATTTTTCCTGGCTCCACGGCAGCCTCCTCCATCCCCAGACCGAAACTCACACCACCAGATCGACTTGATCACCCGCGGTGACTCGAAACGCTCCAAACACTAAAACACAAACTGCTCTCACAATACACCATTAAAAATTTCCAAACTCACCTTAAAAATCATACTTTAGTATGTGAATTCCATTTATATTCATGAATTTGTAATTTATTAAACTTGAATTTTTACATGTTTGAAGATGGTTCTGTGTTTTAGCTCTTTCCAGTGACAACACAAGTTTATTTACTTAAAACAAAATTTTAAACACAAGCTTATAGTGTAACAAATATATTTCATTCAAGGCTTAAGGTTTAACATGGATTGAAACAAGATCAAATAAATTTTTGAACAAAGTTTTGGCCTTGAAAATTTGAACAGAGTTTCTCAATTTTACAGTAATGCACAGTATATGTATATATCTACATTCATGTGATTCACTACAACATATACTTGTATGCTTACCATATATATCATCACAGAAAACACATACCACCATTTTAACTTAAGTTATATTGAATAATAATAAATAAGAAAATGTTACTCACAGAGAATTCAATATGCAGTACTTTATTTTGAAATTGGCCAGAGAAAAGAATATGTATAGATTCACACAAATGTTTTAAGCATCCAGATATTAACTTGCAACAGATTAAAATCTAAGAAATTTGTAATAGTGTTACTCACCGATTTGCAGAGAAGACAGAGGTTCCTTTATTAAGCAACAAGCTTGAAAATTTACAGGTTACACTTCCTTTGATTCTCAGTTGTATTATTCTTGGTTGATGTTCAAGTAGAAGCTAGTTTTAGTTTAAAATGAAGTTTTCTAGATTTTACTTAGTTCGAACTGATATGCAGATGAAGCTAATTTATAAACAAATATACAGGGCATATGCAGACAGGTAATATTTTACAGACAGTGTATATTATTATGTTTCATAAAACTGTAACAATATTTGTACAATATGGCATGAAAATCTTGTTTGTGCAGATTTTAAAACAAAGATATTTTATAAATGGAGGCTGATACAAGAAATAATGCGGCTTGCATTAAATGCTAAGTACTTTATGTTTTAATTTACTTTGTTAATTACCTTCCTTCACAAGCCTGCATACCCTACAGCCTACACAAATCACACTTTACTTTGCTTTTGTTTGTCCAAACAAAATATCAAATGCTGTCTTCCTAAGCAAGCTTTCATATATTTGTTTTTGATTAATTCGGCCTGCACATATTTTAGATTTTGCTTTGTTTATTATCTCACCTTTACTTGCCTGCAGTTTGCTTTTATGTTAGTTTACAACTTTGAAAATTCTTTTGTTTCTAGTTTCATTGTTGACTTGTTATTGTATTTGAAATGTATCTATACTTAGCTTTATAATCTATGAATGTATTCTATATGTTTACTTCTTATTTAACTTATTACATACAGTATTTTAACTTCTAATTTATAGCTTTATGTATATTTTGTTTTATTTCTATGTTTGTTGTTTGAAAACTAAATGACTTGATAGTTGTTATGCTATTATAACTTAACTAATGTACTACTTATATTTCTTTTCCAATTTATCTTGTAGGTTTGTATTTTTATATGTACATCTTATTTTATTTATTTTATAAAACACATTTATCAATTTGAAAAGATAGATAGAATAAATTATATTTTTATTTTAAACTACATATTTTATTAATGTATGTTAAAGTATTGATTGACAAACTTATATCTAAAACTCATATATATCTTTAAATTCATATTTTAATCAAGTTATACTAAAAAGAAAAGAAAACAAACCTTTTTGTTAATAAAATTTAAATTTAAACTTAAGTTAAAATAAGTTTCAATCTATTTAAGCATTTATTCTATATATTTAAAACCCTGTATTTATTTATTTAGCTTTGAAAAGTTTATATTAAATAAAACATAATTTCTAATCCACACACACATATATATATATTAGTATTTAAAACATAATTTATTAGTTAAACTTTAAAACAAAATCTCATCTATTTGCAATGTATACGAATATATACATTTATAAATAGAAAACAATTCAATTAATCTTAACAGATAAAATTTTCCAATTAAATATTTATTAAAAGAAAAGCATCAATTCAAGTTTAATTAACAAAAATATATCAAATCAATTTAATATTTAATGCAGATTATTAAATTGATATTGCTAGAAAATTCCGGGTCGTCACAAAGAAGGAATAAATTTTGATGAAACCTTTGCTCCCGTAGCAAGATTAGAAGCTATTAGGATTCTACTTGCTTTCGCAAATCATTATAATTTCAAATTATTTCAAATGGATGTTAAAAGTGCCTTTTTAAATGGATTTGTAAAAGAGGAAGTATATGTTGAACAACCACCACTTTTTGAAAATGAAAAATTACCGAATCATGTTTGCAAACTTAAGAAAGCTCTATATAGTCTAAAACAATCTCCTAGAGCCTGGTATGATAGACTAAGATCTTACTTATTACAATCAAACTTTGAAATTGGTAAAGTTGATAACACTCTTTTTATTAAAACAAATAAAATTTATATTCAACTAGTACAAGTCTACATAGATGATATCATTTTCGGATCAACTAATTTTGAAATGAATAAAGAATTTTCTGAAATAATGACAAAAGAGTTTGAGATGAGTTATATGGGTGAATTAAACTTCTTTCTAGGATTGCAAATAAAACAATTAGATAATGGTATCTTTATTAGTCAGAAAAAACTAAAGATCTAATTAGCAAATTTGGTTTGACTACTGCAAGTGGAAAACCCACACCCATGGCAACCAATGAGTACCTTAGTAAAGAAGATCTCTCCAATGATGTAGATCAAAAATTATATAGAGGAATGATTGGATCACTACTCTATATCACCGCTAGTAGACTTGATATCATGCATAGTATTTGTCTTTGTGCAAGATATCAATCCCAACCTAAAGAGACCCACTTAATAGCCGTAAAACTATCATAAGATATGTTAAACACACCTTTGATTATGGCTTATTCTATCCTAAAAATGATACTTTTGACTTAATATCTTACAGTGATGCTGATTATGCTGGTTGTAAATCAGACCGAAAAAGTACGAGTGGAACTTGTCACTTTTTGGGGCATTCTCTGATTTCCTAGTTTAGTAAAAAGCAAAACACGGTCTCTTTATCAATAACTGAAGCAGAATATATTTCTGCTGCTTTGGCTTGTTCTCAAGTAATATATATGCAACAAACTTTAAAAGATTTTGGTTTAAATATCTCAAAATCACCAATTTATTGTGATAATACTAGTGCAAAAAATTTATCTAAAAATCCTACTCATCATGCTCGAACTAAACATATTGATATCAGACATCATTTTCTCAGAGATAATATAAGTAAGGAAGTAATTACTCTCGATTATATCAATTCTGAGAACCAAATTTCTAATATCTTAACAAAACCCTTAAATGAATCTATATTTACTACATTAAGAAGAGAATTAGGTATTTGCTCAATAACTGAAATATAAAATATAAATAACAAAGTATAACTAAAAATTAAATTAAAAATCAAATAGCAAAAAAATTAAGTACCATGTCGACAACCCCCCTCTACCCATGTCGACATATAATGATTTTTTTTGAAATTTTCCCACCAAAATTCAAATAAGTGGTTATATATTCTTATTATTTCAAAATTTTGATCATTCTTTCTGTTCTTTCTCTGTTATAACTTCTGAAATCAATAAAACAATGACCTCCTCTTCCAAATGAAATAGAAATTCATCCTTTTCATTCCCTTCTCCTTCTTCTGGACCATTTCAACGAACTACGCTTGCAAAAGTAGTGAAAATGGAGGATTCTTTGAAGGATACACTGCAACTAATGACTGAAATTCAAGAAGTTCAACTTAGAATGGCCAATGAACAAGAATGGAAAGGCAAAATCCTTAGAAATTTGCAAAAGTTTCTAATGGACAATCACGCTAATCCGATCTTGATTGATGAAGATTCTTCAGGAGATCAAGTGCAAGAGGACAACGAGGAAGAAGAAGAAGCCTTCATGGAAGAAGGGCACGCTGAAGATGACGACAAAGTTGTTTGCTTTGGCGAAGTGTGCTTTGACAAGGATGTAAATCTAGCCGATCAACGTGGAAATTTCTGTTTCCACTACCCAAAATGCTCGATTCATAGATCTCCCATTGTCAAGGATACACAATAGTTTCTTTTCTTTCTTTCTTATCGTTGTGATCTTTCTTATGTTCCCTACACAAATGTACATATAACAATGTATAATTAATAAATGATTTGTGTTCTTATATTATAAGTATTATCATATATAGATTCTTAGTTAGGATAGTTCGTATTTTAGGACTAAAGTTTTAGTTTTAGAATTAAGTGTTGATTATTTATGATAACACTATCATTATAATCACATAGTATTAGATTAAGGGGAGTTATATAGTTTAGAGTTAGTTTTTGTTGATGACAAAGGGGGAGAAGTAAAATAGGATAGTTAGGCATAGATTATGGGGGAGTTATTAGTTTTAGGGGGAGTTATTAGGATAGAAGCAATATTTTATAACAAAGGTTGTCATCATAAAAAGGGGGAGATTGTTTGTCCCTGAGAAGATGGTTTTGATGACAACAACCTTAGAATAAGATTATAAAATAAAAATACAAACATTATAGTTTAGATATATATGTATATGTAGGATTTAGCCATGCAGGTACCAAGAATGAATATTATACAATATAGTGATTCAAGATATCAAGATTGAAGACTCATGAGTATCAAGATTATCAAGAGTTCAAGATTTCAATAATAAGTAATTTAATTAGGAATTTTGTTAAAACTCCTAGAAAAGTACTGGTACCTTAAAATCCAATTTATTCGGGGAATGGAATCCACTTCGAGCCGTTAAAGGGATGGAACCCTAAGTAGGATGGAACCTACGAAAAATCTAATGGAACATTATTTTGTATCCACTAACTTTTATTCAAATGTTTTACAAAATTATATCTTGTTTTCAAAATGTTTCTTTTAAAAAGATCAAAAACATCTATTCTGGTTTTAAATACTTTTAGCCTCAAAATAATCTTTATTTTCAAAATCAAATTATCCTTGGTTTTTAAACTATCGTTTAATTATAATATTTTTAACCTTTAATATTTATACTTAGATTTAAATATAAAATTATAGCAAAATTTTATATATACCAAAATATTATTCTCTTTATTTACTTATGTATTTAACTATAGTTAAGTATATTTATAAAGTTTAAAAATAGTTTTAATATAAGATAGAAGTAAATTTTCAAAGAAAAACAAATTACCAAAAATATCATAGGCCTGTCGACGACCCCTACATACCCTTGTCGACAAGATGGTAGTTGATTTCAAAAATTTGAATTTCAAAAGAAGTGTCTATTCGTCATATCCTTTCACGAATGGACATGGCTGTTGTTCTACTATAAATAAGGGGTGTATTGAACGAATTTATATTAATATTTTCTCAGATTTCACTCCTCTTCTTCTTCCACATTTCTTTATATATATTTTTACCATTACTCTGCCGAAATCACCATTGAATCTAACTAGATCATCTCTGGTTTGATTTTCTATCACTATCTTAACAAGATCTCGGTGCTATTCAGAGTTATAGGCTTCTTTGTAATTATTTAAGCGAGAAAAGGTGCGATTGTAGCCTGTGAAATCAATCAAGCGAGAAAAGGTGTGATTGTAGCCTATGAAATCAATTGGGTGAACTTGTTGCCCGTAAAATCAAGTATCTCTACCCAGATGATTGTGAATTTGGAGTGGTGACCTCGTAGCCTTGAAATCGAGGGTGTAATTGTAAAAATTGTTTTTGAAAGGAAATCCGTACTTGTGTGTGGGACTGGATGTAGGGTAACTCCGAACCCGTATAAAATCTGGTGTGTTCTTTCCTTTATTACTTTTACTTTATTTCTACATCTGTGTTTGATTGTGTGATCATATCTGTGTCTGAATATTGCATACATTTGTGTTCAGATTAATATAAACTCAAAAAGATTTAATAATTCCTTAAAACACTATTCACCCTCCTTCTAGTGTTTATTCTAGCCTTAAGATCCATAATCCACATTTCTCACATTTTGTTCCTCGGTATTGTAGAGTATTTGTCCCATCGAGTTTTTGCGATATCCTATAAACTTACATAGTACTGATCTGGCCTCTAGTTTATTTGGACCAACGTTCTTAACATATGCCAGACAACCCCATACTTTCAAATAGTTGAGTTGGGATTTCTTACCACACCATATCTCATATGGTGTTTTGGGCATGGATTTGGTGGGTAACAAGTTTAACATATGTACTGTAGTTTCTAGCGCATATCCCTAATAAAACAGAGGTAACTCAGCCTTACTCATTTAGAACAAACCATATCTAATAGGGTTCGATTCCTTCGCTCCGACACACTATTGTGTTGCGGAGTATAGGGTGGGGTAACCTGAGAGATAATCCCATCATCTTTTAAGTATTGTTGGAAATCCTATCCAACATACTCACCTCCTTGATTTGATCGAAGAATTTTAATTTTATGGCCCGTTTGATTTTCTACTACCTTTTTGTACTCAACAAATTTCTCATAAACGTCGGATTTGCTCTTCATAAGATATACATATCCTAGTCTTGAGAAAACATCAGTGAAAGTAATAGAGTAAGAACTATTTTCTTTGGTTAATATAGGCATTAGGTCACCTACATCACTAGTTACCAACCTCAACTCTTTCATTGCTTCCACTGAAGTGGTGCTTGGTCATTTTACCTTTAAGACACACCTTACGAGTTTCAAATGATTCAGAATCAATTGACGGTAGAAAACCATTGATTTTCAATTTGTGTAGTCGTTTCTCACTAATATGACCAAGCCTACAATGCCAAAGATAATTGTCGTTTAATTTATTAGAAACTTCATTCTCAGAACATACATAATTAGTATTAATCACATAAATGCCATTTTCAAGGACACCTTTGTTGACTTTATTTCCATCCAAGCTAACGTTCATAACAATATTTGCACAATGAAAAATATATCCAGTCTTAGACAATTTAGAAACATAGTTAATTCCACAAATAAAGTCTTTTACATAATAGCAATTATTTAATACTAATACCAATCCACTTGGAAAATCTAAATGATAGTCTCCTACCGCCGTTACATCTACTATAGATCCATCAGCAACTTGGAGCTTCATTTCTCCTTTTGCCACGCAATGCCAGTTCCTAAGTCCCTGCAATGAATTATATATATGAGTACCAGATCCAGTATCTAAAACCCATGACATTTTATTGATTACAAAACATTTTTGAATCATAAATGTACCTGATGGAGCTGTAGAACCATTCCGCTTCCTTTCCTTGACAATCTTAAAGTAGTCGGGACAGTTTCACTTGCAGTAGCCTTTCTTGTGGCAATGGTGACATTCATCCTTATTATCGGTCTTCTTACTTTTATTTTTCTTACTATCTCTTTTCCGCTTCTTCAAACCTTTCGAAGATGATGCATTTCCCTTCACAACAAGTATGATACCTTGATCTTTAGATGTTGACTCAGCTGACCTCAACATATTGAGGAGCTCCATGAGATTCACATTTAATTGGTTCATGTTGAAATTCAGTATGAACTGTTCATACTGAGTAGTAAGAGAACCAAGGACTAAGTCTACTTGCATTTCGTTGCTTATCTCTATGTCTATTATGCAAGTCTATCAATATAGCCTTTCATCATTTGAACATAATCGTCCACTTTCTATCCCGTGGTCATTTTGGTGTTAAACAGTTTTTTTTCGAAAGCTCATACCTTGCGGAACGGGATTGTTCACCAAAAAGAGCTTTGAGATTATTAAAAATCTCATGGACGGACATGTTCTCGTGTTGCCTTCGCAACGGTTCGTCTAAGGTAGACAACACGAAAACTTAGGCGATCTCTAAGTCAGATTGCCACGTTAAATAAGCAAGTCATTCTTCAGGGTCTGCACCATCAGTGGGTTCATTTTTGGATTCACATGTAACAGAAGTCCAAAGGCGCTCGTAAGACAATGCTATTTTAATTGCTCTTAGCCAATCGGTATAGTTAGGTCCGGTTAGTTTGTCACTTTCAAAAAATAGTTTTGGAGTTGACATTTTCTGCAAGTTTAAAAGGTAGATTACTAGGACAAAAAATAATAGATGTTCTTATAATATTAGTAAGGTTAAACACTATGTTTCATTTTACTAATAAGCGCCCACTAGTCTTATATGTTTCGCCAAACCCTAAGTCAAAACATATAAGTCTTATGACTTCACTAGTAGGTGTTAGGACTTGTCCATCTTGGAATTATGACCTTGGGTTTGCTCAACAAGTCATAGCTCCACGAACAATGGATAACCTTTTATCGGTTGTATCACATACAACTCCTAACCCTTGGAACCTTGTCCCAATTTCATATTGACCTCGAGTTTGCTCAACAAATCGAAACGAAATCATTCACTCGTACCTATCATATTGTGATGGCCTAAGTATAGTATATGTACCTTGAGTTTTCTCAACAAATACATATAGTTATCTTACCCCATCTATTCAATATATTAATAACACTACATATAACATCCTTAGCTTGAGTTTGCTCAACAACTAAGGATCATGTAAGTAATATATTAACATATATATGGTAGAGGACAACACTAAATTGAGTGATATCGACTTATAAAATAATGTAATTACTATGAACTACCCTTGTGATTCAAGTGTCGAACACATCAAAAATCACGATATACATACGATTACGTATGTATTTATTTCTTAAGTCTATTATGGGTTTTATACATTTATATTATATAAGTTTTATTTATATATTTTTTATATTTCACATTACTTATATAATAGTCTATAATATTATATTAATTAAATCATATTTAATTAATTTTAATTAATTAATATTTTAATTAATTTTATATTGATATAATATTTATATTTATTATGTACTATAACCTGTATAGTATAACACATATATCATATACATGTGTAATTATAATTTCAATTAATTAACCTTTTAATTAAATTAATTAAATTATCTTGATTTCGAAAATCATTATTCATATGTATGTATGCATATTTGTGATATCTCAAACGTTTTAAAATATCATAACATATTTCATAATATATTTACTACATGCACATACATTTTATTAATTAATTTATTAATAAAATTTATAATTTTCGAAAATTATGTTAATTTGTTTTTCAAACATTTTGAAAATTATGTTACATTATAATTTTTATAATAAACATATATTTTATTTAAATTTAACAGTTAAATTTAAAATCTTGTACTTTATTTTTCAAGACAATTTTGAAAATTAGCTCAAGGCCCAAATTAAGTTGAGCCTTTTCTATTAGGGGCAACCTTTGGGCTCACTTCACCTTTCAGGCCAGGCCGATGACAAGGTAGAACAGGGTACTTGATTACCAAATTTCAATCCTCGACATTACCTTTCTAGACACCATACCGAGTGGGAAAACTTAATAAGTTAGCCCTAACATGACTAATTTAGACCGCATAGGCTATTGGGCTTTGATACTATTATTGG
Organism: Allium cepa; assembly: GCA_030765085.1. Lineage (NCBI taxonomy): Eukaryota > Viridiplantae > Streptophyta > Magnoliopsida > Asparagales > Amaryllidaceae > Allium > Allium cepa. The sequence continues at coordinate 887,523,632 of CM060937.1, read as the reverse complement.
AACTTGGTCAGCCTACAACGGTAGTGGTGGGTGTATTTCAATTTTTTAACCCTATTGGACCTTTATTGGGCCTATAAAGTCTAATTCATTTATAACAATTCTAAATTTGTTTTAAATAAAATCATGCATTATATTTAAATTTAAGTATTTTGTAATGTAAAGTTAACTTGAATGATTTAATTTATATATATACATGTATCATATAAATATACATATGTGTGTGCTTGTGTAACATAATAATCCGTGAAGGATATACCATGCCCGTATATAGATATTGAGATTTACATCGCAACGGACATATTAGCTCATTTCATATGTACTGTATGTTGTCTAAATATGTGCATAAATCTATAATGCAAAGTATATTTATATAAATACATATACATATATTTAAAATATATTTTATAACTAAAAGTCTCAAAATTAAATATATGTATATATAATTTAAAATATTTTTATAAATACATATACATAACTAAATATATAAAATTATACATATATATAATAATTAAAATTATATATATAAGGTTAGATAAAATGTATATATATGAATAAATAATTACATTTAAATACTTAATATTTATATATTTAAAATTATTTCCAGATCGAAATTAACATGACAAGCATAAAATAATAATTTTATAATTTTATCATTATTGTATATAATAAATAGTTTTGATCATAATAATTAAAAATATTAGTTATAAATATTAAAAATAAAATTTTAAAATTTACGAAAATTTAGGATCATAAAATATAATTTCAAATTTTTTCATGGTTTTTGAAATAAAATATTATTTTTAATAAATAAAATAAATATTTAACCGAAGTAATTTAATTATTAAAAATATTTAATAGTAAAAAAAAATTCTGAACATTTTTATGTGGGTTACTACATAGATGTAGTAATTTTAAAAAATATAAAATTGAAATTTCAGTATAATAATTATTTTAGATATAATAAACAATTCAAATAATTAATAAAAGATATTATAAAATTATTTATATATAAAAAAAAATTAATTTCGAATTTGATAATTCATATTATGTATAGATAGGTGTAAGAAAAAATTCTAAGCTATTTATACATTATAAATGTACATATATGTAATTATATGTTTAAAATATACATTAGTCTATATTTAAATTAATATATAAATATACATAAAATAATTAATAATGACAAATTTTTTTTTTCCAGCAAATTTGATTTGTTTATACATAAATTATAACACATAATAATATAACCATGCACATAACCAAACTAATTTGTGACAACTGCATATACCTACGAAAATCTCACCTAACTAGATATACAACATTAATATATATACAGATTTGGGATTAATCAATATTAAATCATAAAATATATGATTACTATAATATATAAATAAAATACCAATTAATGATGCCTTTGAGTCCATTTGAATCAATGAATTTCTTTCTCTAGTTATGCTCGATCCGTCGAATAACAAGTCTGAAATTGTCGACTTTTTCTATCAAATAGTGTTTTTACTTAACTTTAATTGATTTGAGATTCTTAGAAATGATATGGAAATTTATTTTGGCCAGAAAACTTTATAATTATGGCATCCAAAATTTATTTTTGATTAAGGGTTTAGAGATCCATATATATAGCCTTGTACAAGAGAGATATTAGGACAATCTCATTACATATTCTCTCTTAATCTTAGCCATCCATCTCTAGGTTTAATTCTAAGTTTTAGCTGCCTCAGTTAACATTTCAAAATCAAAATTAGCATCCCTAATGATGGGATTTAAACCCATTTGAGCCCAAGCCACAATGCTATGCAGTTAAATCTAATTTGATCGCTTATCGATATCGTATATCGATTAATTCATTTATAACTACTATAAATATATGAAATTTTACTTCTCAAACCATATTCAAATTTTTATAATTAATATTTCATAAATATTCATTAATTTAATTTATTTATAACAATTATAAATTAATTAAATCATTCGGTCTTAAGGGAATTCACCATTTCATTTGTCTGACTCTTGGGTGTAAATTTGATCAGCAATTAACACCGAATTATTCAAATGTTAACGTTCACACGTCACTTAGCAAGTGGTGTGACATTATAGCCAAATTTATCACTTATTCATTTTCAGTAAAATGTTATTTAATTTAGTAAGCGTTACCCGTTAGTGACATTTATATACACTAATTCTTTTTGTCAAAACTGTATCACTTTGGATTTATAGAATTTGGTAATGGTCAAAATTCCATTATTGTCCATATTCAACTCTATAGTCCAAACACAAAATTCTTGGTTCAATAGTAACAATTATTATTGACCGTGCTACTCTGGCATGAGATTTTGACTTTGGGTTGACTTGAGTTGACCATGATACTAACATCATATAACTTAAGTGACAAATCCTCTCTTTAATAGCGTCTTTCTTCCAATACTTCCGCTTGACCCAACTACAATCACTTGATGGATGTCATTCCATGATTTGACTATGATCAAAGCATAGTTTTTCATATTGAAGGTTGATAGTATTCTCAAGTTGAAAGAATTGTGTAAATTAGTGACATCGATATTTTTTGTTTGACCTTAGTTATATTAACCAATAGAAAACTACTGAGGGAGTTGTTTTATAACTATCGAATAACTATTAGTACATAACCTCTAGGTGCCCCCAGCAGTCATGAGTAATACACCGTCCAACATTTGGAGAGCATCACGTACTCTAGTCCCAACAGATACATTGATATCCAGTGTCGATGCATCTTGACTAGGAACATTTAAAATGATGTGTTTTGTAATAATGTGATCCAATACTCATGATTACAACTAATTGTAATTACTATCATGAACACGTCGTTTATGGATTTTCTGTTAAATATATTTTTAATTAAAAATTTATTATTTATAACACATGATAACAAATATATAACAGAAAGAAGAAACACCTTTATTTCAAACAAGAATTGATTTCAGAGTTAATAAATTATAGAACTGCGCCTAGGGCATCCCCAAACACTATCAGATGCATCCAACTGTTGACATACATGCTAAAGTATTTCCTCCTTAATTTGTAAGTAAATATTTTATGTAGATATTAGTTTTTATTATTAGGTCTTAGAGGTCAAATCAATAAAATTGATTTGAAATTCAAGTATAAATTGTAATTGTATTGAATAATTTTATTAATTTGCAAATGAATATTTTCAATAAACATTTTCTTATTGGATCATGATATCAGATTCATTAAATTAAATAGAAATTTATGTATAAATGAAAATTAGGCCACAATGAAATTCTTTTATTTCACTTAATTTTTGGTCTAAATCGATTTGTATTTCATGTTATTTTTTGAAATCTAATAAGGTAGGAAAAAAATTCGATGTTGGAAGTATCGATATTCTTGATATTGCATTGACCATCGAGGAGATAGAGGTAGAGAAAATCCTAAATTTTATAGAATACCGCGAAAGAATATGTAACGACCCAGAATTTTGGTCATTCGAAATTCGTATATTTGATTGATTTTAAATATTAAATAGTTAATTTTATAAGCTGAATAGCTTATATTTCGAATATCTTGATTTAATTGGATAATTAGATTGTTAATTTAATATTTGAAATTGTGGAAATAATTGGAATTTTGATTTAATATGAATGAAAATAATTTATAAAGTTGAACTAAATTCTATTTAAATTAGAATGATGTTAGAGAACATTTAAAGTTGAATTAAAAGTTAAATTATAAAAATTCTGTATTTTAATATTTAATTAACGTGTAAAAATAGTCATTTTTCGTACAGTCTCGGATTTCAACGAAACCACTTTCATTGGATCTATAATGTTATATTATTGTAGGATTTAAAATTTCGTGTCAATCAGATTTACGGTTTAGTCGTGGTAAGCTAAAACGCGTAGAAATTTGTTTAAGCAAATTTTAAATTTAAATAAGTCGATTTGAAAACCTATCTTTTAAATATGATCAAATTGGAATTCGATATAAATTCCATTATGTTCAGAATAGGGTAAAATATTATAAACTCCAGGCAGCACACTTCGATTGGAGTTCAAAAAATTTCCAGATGAATAGCGTCGCGAAATTGTCTATAAAAGGCCAAACTTTTTCACTATTTTCATAAACCCGAATGCATCTAGGGCTAGCAGCCATTTACACTTCCATGGCCAAAAATCATCGAATTTCCTCCTCAATTATCTTTCAATCCATCAACCAATTCGAGAAATCTTTAACTATAATATTGTAGAGCATCTAGATATCTTCACATCCAACGGTCAGTTTCCATTCTCATCATCGTCTAGAGGCAAAAAGGGGCCGTGTTCATTCTTAGTTCATGCACAATTTTCTTGATTTTGGTGAGGCTAAGCTACACGTGTTTGAGGCCAATGGGGGTGCTTGCGTAGGAGAGTCGAATGGTGGAACTTGAGCGATGTCTAGATGATCGGTGGAGGAGCATTAATTGACGAGAGGGTGGCGGCTATGTGTTCATGTAGCCTAGGTCATGAATGAAGAGGAAGATAGGGGGATAGCCTTGATCTAATGTGTGAGATTGAACGGCCCAGATTGACTAGGTTTTAAAATAAATAAAATTGTGAAATTTATGTATATGATAATTTGTATAATCTTTAAAACGTCATAACTTCTTCATACGAGGTCTTTTTTTGACGAAACAAGTTGCATTGTGTCCGTATTAACGAGCACTACACTTCCAACTAGTTTGGAGTTGATTGGAGCTAGTGAAAATTTTGGGTAAAATTTCAGGATAAAACATTGCAACTGCTATTGGAGCCTAAGTGTGTACAACTCACTCTTTCTGACTAACTGGTATCTTTATATAAGTGAGAATAAATTTATTTTGTGCTAATTGATGATTGTTTGTATGATAAACCTAAGTGAGTACAACTCACTCTTTCTGACTAACTGATATCTTTATATAAGTGAGAATAAATTTATTATGTGCTAATTGATGATTGTTTGTATGATACATGATATATTATATATATTGATTGATATTTGGATATGTTCTTGCCTATTGGTGTAGATGAGATCCAATACGTTCCCTTGTATGAGCGGATGACCCTTTGTACGAGCGGATGACCCTCTGTACGTGCGTCTGCCTCGAAGCGGACATTGTACATATTTTCTAATATGTATATTTGTTGCAGGTGATAGGTTGGAGGAATCCAACTGGATTCCTCACCAGTATTGGTTTTATTCATAGATATTGTGATATATGCTGTTAACATATGATATATGATATTTTGGATACTGTGATTGATGTATTTAGTGCTGTTGCAGCATTGGGCCTATTTTTGGAATTTTAAAATGTTAAAGTGACGGTTTTCAAATTAAAAAGGGTTTCAAAGAAATTTAGAAAATACATATTTTTGAATTGTTAAGGAATGAATTTATTTTAAATAAATAAATATTATAATTTTTATGTTATAAAAATTATGATTTTTGTGAAGTATAATGTGACGCCCCACTTCGAGACCCACATTAACAAAAAGTAATACAGGGTAATACTGTCTGCTCATGCAGAGAATAGGGCTTGTTTGGAGCGACCATCTATAGTCTTGTCTTAAATATCTATTGAATACGTCTATATTTTTTTGGATATCTCAAGTGGATCGACGTATACAATAAATGCTTAATACAAAACTACAGGTGGCTATAGGATCTATCAGGACAAAACATAACAACTCAAATGCATAACACATCACAGAACAACAAACGGATATATGTACATACATAAAGATACATCCCAACACAATACAAATAATACATCATAACTGGTATGACGACCACAATATACATACGAGTCAAAACAATATACATATCAGAATAGCGAAAAAAAGACCATAACAAAAAGGGCTGGCATATAAGTCTAAGCGGAAGCAGAATAGGCTAAGTCCATAAGGGCACCTAACCTGGAACACTTCGGTTTGACCAGAGTATAAAATACATGGGTCAGTCTAGCTAAACATATTAGTTAACAAGGATAAGCGATAATATGAGCATAAGGATAATGTGATAATATTCTCAAGTGAGAAGAGACAATTAAAGTGTATGATTACATCAAGTGATAATATGGTATCACTACACAAACTTATAATCTCAAAAGAGATAAAATAACCCATAAAACGCTAAAAGCAACGATCCTTGTATCATCAGCATTCATAAAACATCAAATATGGTTTAGGGGGAAACCTAAACCCGACATCTTGGCGAACCCAAAACATGCATAAAGAGATCCCATCTCAAACATGCCATAAGGAAAATATATCACCAAAGAGGAGAATAAAATCTCAAGTAAATGCCAAAAGGAAAGTCTCATATAACGCCAAAGGCAAATCTCATATAACGTCAGTGTAGGCAATTCAAATCCCAAAAATAGAACTTCCAAGAGTTCAAATTCTCGAAAGGTAATCGCCACAATTATATATCGAATGGTTCAGTGGACCAATTCCGAAAAGGGGCGATACACTAGGGAAAATAGCCAAAGAAACCATCTCAAATGTGTTTGCACGTGCATGTTGCTGAAGCCTTGCCAAGTACTATTATCTCAAATAGGTACCCCGTTCGAAGGCAAAACGCCACAATGACAAATACGCCGCAATGGAAAATACGTCACAGTGGAAAATACACCGCAATGGAAAACGTCTCGAAGACCAATATGCCACAATGGAAAACACCGCAATGGCAATGACCCTAAGGTCCGGTACTGGCATGCCGCAATGGAAAATGTGTCACAAACTTTCGGATAGGAACCCGAACAGTGTTAACGTGTGTCCCAAACCACATGTTCGCACTAAACAGTTTACTAACCGCTAGTAAATTTCACACTCAAAGTAGTAAAAAGTTTACCTCATCGATAAACTCGACCCGCAGGTCAAAACGATCAAACAGATAAGTCGAGAATTAACCGATAAGATAAATGCATGTGCCCATACAACGTGTTTTACCAAACCATTTAATTCTCCTTATCATTCGCTCGAAGAGTGCAAAAATGTGTGTTTTGTATATAAAATAATTTACTTGAGAAAACAAGCTATTAATACCAATTTTGAAAGCCATATTTGAAAATTCCCTTATTATCGAGAATAAATAGATTCTATATTTGAAAATACTTTAAAAATATCATATAATAGTAATTTAAATGCCCATTTATTTTAAAAATTATTTCCAAAAGGTTTGGAAAAATCCGTGCTCGAAAATGAATAAAAACCTAAGAAATCACTCAAATCGATATTCGAATTCAATTCAAATTCAACTCAAATTTAATCCAAAATTTCAATTTCAAAATCTCCAAAATTTGACTAGTCTACTGATAGACATCATGGCCTCAAAATATTTCAAAAATATCATAAAAACATGAATTAAAAGTCAAAAGTCGGATGGAAAAGAACATAAATGCATCGGCAACAATACCCAGGTGTAAAATCTTCTTTGGGTTCAAGTTTCGAACATGAAACAGGTGGCCATACGACCTTTGATTGAACTCAAAATTAGTGTGCATATAGTAGAAAACTTTGGCTTTCAAACAAAGAAAGAATCGACGAATTCCAACTGAAAGTGAAAAAGTTACGCTCTCTCAAATATGTACTCAGGCCATGTCTGCAACAGGTCAAAAAAACCAAAAATGTACAGACTAGAAAACCATCTCGGGTTCAACTTCCAAGCAAAATTTTCAACTAGTTACAGAGGTTTAATAGCCTTGAAATTTTGCAGGACTAGATTTCAACAACTCTAATTTAAATAAAAAGAGAATGGATACAATCGGACAAGAAATGAGAGAGATATAATCTCTCAAAGTTGGACTCACGGCCAGATTTCACTGTCAACTGCTGGAGCAAAACATGCTTTAATTCAAAGTTTGACAGCATGTTTCTAAAGGCTAAATAGGTTGGAATGAACTGAATTTTGATATGCGCAAAGGAAAATAATCATACTTTAAAATGGAAAAAGTTTCATGCAATTTAGATAAAATATGAAAAAGTTATGATGTCTCAAAGTTGAACCCAGATAGTGTTTTCACTATAAAAATCTGGGCAAAAACATGCTTCGAATCGAAGTTCGGCAACATATTTCTATAAGCTACGTGAGCCGAAATGACCTAAAATTTGTTATGCCTAAAGATTAACATTCATAATTAAAACTTAAAAAAGAATAATATTCGAACAAGCTATGATATACTTATGATGTCTCAAATTTGAACCCAGGCGGTATTTTCACTGTAAAAATCTGGGTAAAAACATGCTCCAAGTCAAAGTTCGACAACATATTTCTATAAGCTACATGGGTAAAAATGACCTAAAATTTGGTATGCATAAATTTTAATACTCATATTTGAAACTGAAAAAAGAATCATGGCATTTAAACAAACTATGAGAAAGTTATGATGTCTCAAAGTTGAACCCAGGCAGTATTTTACTGTAAAAATCTGGAAAAAAACATGCTCCGAGTCAAAGTTCAGCAACATATTTCTATAAGCTACATGGGTCTAAATGACCTGAAATTTGTTATGCTTAAATTTTAACACTTATACTTGAAAGTGGAAAAAGAACCACGACATTTGGAAAAAGTATGAGAAAGTTATGATGTCTCAAAGTTGAACTCAGAATAGATTTATACTAAATTCAGAACTATTTATAGATGATCGAACTTCGAATTTAAGTCAAAAGGTTGAAGCTTGGAGGAGATAAGAGTTTCATATAACCTGTAAAACTTAAAAGAATTGCATGCAAAAAGAAGACAGTAAATTAGAAAACCTACTTCTCATTTTAGGATTTTGATGAAATAGTTAGGTTTAGAGTGAGATTACCTTTCTAATTCTCTCTAAATTTGAAAAGAACAGCAATTTATCAGAAAAAGCTTTGAATTTGATAGTTTGGTTGAGGAAAAATGAAGTTTTTCTTTTTACTGCAAATGCTTGAGAGGAAGAAGAAGCAAGGCTTGGATATGAACATACATGTAAAGCATTTTCCTCTTTTCTCATTACTGGCAAAGGCTAATGGGCCATTTGGACCCAAATAGAAAATAAAATGGCCTAATGTTTATTAAGCAACACCTAAAATATGTGTATAAATCACATATACACAAAAATAAAAATTCATTTTCTCACAAGTTTTACACAAGAAGATTATGAAAACTTGCATACATATAAAATAAAATATTTTCTATCATATAAAAAGATTAATTATATTTTTAAAACATTTTTATTATTAAAATCCCTAATTTACAAAAATGCACTATTTACACAAATAAATGAATAAACCATGTTTTTAACTTCTAAAAATCTACAAAATTTATTTTCTCACTTAGAAAAATATTTCAAACCATTTCCAAACATAATTTAAAGCCAAAACGTATTTTTCAAAACCAATTCCCATCCTTTTATTAAAATAAACCACCTTTAAAAAATCAGTTACATCTCTTAAAAATCATAAATAGAAGACTTGGCAATAATTACATAATTATTGCATTTTTCTAAAATAAAAATAATTTTCCACTTATTGTCAACCCAAATAGAATAAAATAAAGTTCTAAACTTTGTTTTCGCAATTTGATTCCAATTTCATTGTTTATTCCAAATAAAAAATATAAAATTTCCAAATCCAATTTAATTTTTAATCACAATATTAAATTATATTATCGTTATAATTTAATATGGAAATGTAATCTCCAAACCAGGGTTGTTATATATAATCAGAATGTTATTTTTGAAATATGAAGTGAACTATTTGGTAACATAGTTTAAACTGATAACTTTTGAATTATTATAAACAGTTTATATGTAAAGATTTATAAAATTGATATTTATAAATAAAAATAATGGCTTTATAAAGGAGTTTGAAAGTGTTAAAATGAGGTTATAAATGGATTTATAAGTAAATAAGGTTTGTGAATTTGTGTAGTTATAAAACGAATGAATTCTTAAATAAGAGAATTATAATTGAATTTACTTATAATTTGGATTCTAGCATGTAAATGAGTTATATATGGAATTGGTAAATAAAAGGATTTTATAAATGGATGTTTTTATAAAATATAAATGTGATTTATAAACATTGTTTTATAAATGTGAAATCAATTTAAATTGATAAACTAGATATGGATTTTTACTAAAGGAATTTCATCCATGATTTTAGAAAGTGGATAATCCTTTAAATTTAATGTGCAATAGTAATGAATTGGGTAAATGGATTATATTCACGATTTTGAACAGTGGATTACCTTTTAATAATTGTGTAGAAATATTGGTTTCGGTAAATGAACTGTATTCACGATTTTGGATAGTGAAATTTTTTTAAAATTAAAAGACAGGTTTTGGAAATGGCATTTTAAATGAAGTTAAAAGATTTAAAGATGTTTTAAAATGTGTTAAGTATCGAAACCATATTCATTGTTGAAATAGACGTTTTCGAGAAGTAAGAAAATGATGGACTATAACACTGTTGTTATAGTAAATGATTTTTGAAAGGAAATGTTTGTATAGTATATGGGATTTATATATCTATCTTATTTTCGAATCGTTATACTATTGATTTTGGGTTGTCGTAATGATGTTTTACACAATATTCGTTTTGACCCAAACAAGTGTGTTACGAGAATGTTTTCCTTAAAGAATAAAATATATACTTAATCCTAATTTAAGTATATGTAATATTTTCTAAGTGCTGAAAATAAAATTGATTTGTGAATTACTTATTATTAAATAAGTATATGGAAATGTTTTCCAATATAGAAGTTGAAATGGTTTTGAGAATTATATCTTTTAAAGATTATTTGAAGTGAATATTTGGCAAGTGATTTAATTAATAAAAGATTAATTAAAGGACCTAGTGCTTGCTTATGGTGCTAAATATTTGTTTATTTGCTTTGATAGTTAAATAACCGACTATCAAATTTGGCCATTTTTAGTTCCTTGACTTGATGTGAGAACTATTTAATCGTATACTTAGTATGTAGCCATTTGTGTAGGCTTGATTATCATTTCTGTTGAGGATGTTGATCCGTGTAGTGCAGAGTATTACTCCAATCTATCGAGCTTCCTTCTTGGCCGAAGGATAGCAAGTTGAAAGTGGGAAATGTGATAAGTTTATGAGACTTAATTTCTGTGTGAGATTGAGAAACGCTTTTGTGTTGTTTGTGCGAAGAGATCGGGATCGGTTTATCCGAACACCACTTCGGACCAACATTTATGCGACGATTGTGCAGGTTGGTTATGATGATATTGATATTCCGGATTTTCATAGTGAAAGACTGCTTGTTGATCATTTGGGGTTAAAATCCCAATATACATCCACTAGCAGTAGTCTCCTCATTATGAAATATCCAATGCAAGGACTATTCGCTACTAATCCTAGGGATTTCCTAACATGATGTAGTCGGAAAGTAACTTCGATTTGTCCTGTTCCTGGACAACTTGTATGGATGTTTGTCTGACATTGCATTTCTAAAGATTACGTACATTGATTTTTACAAACGTATATCAGTGGTGGCGGAGAAGGCAACTTCTCTTAACTTAACACCCTCCTTGATACATATGAGCTTAAGGGTTGTATTTTTGTGGAAGGAAATTAGTAGTCAACGAAAATGGCCATGTGACATTCTAAGTGATGTGATATATGAAAGGTAATCGTTACCTCTAGCCTCATCAATCGGAAATGACCGAAACATAATTAGATTGAGCAGGGCTCAGTGGGTCGCTCCCAAGTAGGATATGGTCATCCTCTTCTAGATATATCTTTACACGCTATGATGTCGTGTATCTAATTATTGTGGTTTGTATGCTATGAGGGCCCTCGGAAAAGGTCGGTAACGACCAAAGGATGACATGTTTGGTACTATCTAGTTATAGAGGTAGGCCGGTCTTGTGTTGGTAAAGGGCTGATGTTCTATGCCTCGAGACATCCATCTAGACGTGTACCTATCAGAAGGTAGTCCCTTCACCTGGTTATTTGTATGGAAATCCTAACTCCACTACATGCCTGCCATTTTGATTGTATTACACATTTTGGGCTATACGCTGGAATTTAATAATGGTAACAATTTCGGCTATTTTGATTATTATTTGTATACTAGACACTTGTATAATAAAAGATGAGTTGATATGAAATGTTTTAGTTATCATAAGGTAAAAACATGTCCGTGTTTATGTATGGGCGTGTCTTATGAGATACTTTCGTTTTGATAAAGGAAAAGTTTGATAATTTAATACATTTAGTTGAGTGCGTTTCTCACGCTGGTTTATCAGACTGATCCAGACGTTCTTCCCTTTCAATGCTCGGGCTAGACGAGTATATTTATAGGTTCAGATTTGGTGCTTTTGGAGCTTCAACAGGTGAGCTGGAGATTTTCATTTCGTATACATGCATCTGTTTTGATTATCCGCTTTGCGCATTATTGTTGTTGTTATATTATCAGCAATTGTGAGGACAGGTTATTATAACTGTTCAGGCTGATAAATGGTGATTGATTGTTGAACTCTGTTTGATATATGTATATACAGTTTCTGTTTTGTAAAGATTGGTTGATATGATATTATATGTTATCCGCTGATTCTGTATTGTTTTGTTTTGTTCTATCTTCTCTCTTTCTTCTCTTCTCTTCTCTTCTTCTCTCTTCTTTTCTTTCTCCCGACTTTCTGTCAATCAGTGCTTTTTGGGTCGGACAGTGTGGTTTATTGTCGATTCAAAGGGTACAGATTTGCGGGTCGTCACTCGTTGCATCAGAGCTTAGATTTTTTATATTCCTAGGTTTTGATGTGTACTCAGTATAGATAGGGACAGTAGCACCCTAGAACGAGTTTGAGTGTATTATATATACGAGCACATATTTGTTAGTGATTATAAAATGTTTTATATTGTGTTGCTTATCCATTGAGTTATTTGTGAATTCTGATTGGTACGTGGGATGCCAATATTATCGATACGGATTTTCAAACACTTAAACGAGACAAGTCGACATAGTATTATTTTAAATTGGGTAAATGAAATAATTTTACCTCGATTATATTTTATATTTAAAGAAAATAATTTTTCTGAAATTATTATGGTGTATATAAATTGATTGTTTGGTTGTTTGAAAATGTAAATATATAAGTTAAAAAAAGCCGTTTCAATAATTTAAATAAAAATAACAACCGTAAAAGAATAAATTATACAAGCAAATGAATTATAAAGTATGGAATTATAATTAATATGATTTACAATTGTGAAATAATCTTATATATAAGAAATGAAACTATATGAATATATTTATAAATATGAGTTGTAAACAAAAAATGGATTTTAACTAAGAATTTGAAATTTTGAATCCTTTTGATTTTGAAAGTTATTTTTCAAAGTTAAAAGATATATATTATTATAAATCTAAGTAAGATAAATAAATTTGAAATGAATCTTATATAAGTGAAGTCAAATAGTGAAATTATATAAGTAAAGATTTATATGTGCTGACCCGGAATTTCTAACAATTTAAATTTGAATAGTTAATTGCTTTTAAAATATTTAAAGTTAATTTTAACTTGAATTCAAGATATCAATATTTACTTGATAATTAAATCATTGAATTGTATAGTTTAAATATTAAATTTAATAACTGAAATTGGGTAAATTGTTGAATCTGAGATTCTAAGCCTGTTTAAAATAATTTGAAGGCTTATAAAATCTATAATGAGGATGCTGAAGATCATAGAATGGTTGAAATTTAATTTAAAGGTAATTTGTTCAATTTTAATAATATATTGTTTAAATTGGAATTTAAAAATAGCATTCCAAGGCACAGTCTCGGAATTCGACGAAACCAGTTCCATTAGATCCGTAATGGTTAGTTATTATCGGATTTCAATTTTCGTAGCAATCGGAGTGGTCGTTTGACACTGACAGCTCAAACGCTTAGACCTATTTTAATTAGTTTAATTTAAAATTGATCGTTTTCTTCTGTAACTCGCACATACGATTAAATTAGCTTCCGAAACACGTTCCATCGTGTTCGGAATACAGGTAAAGCTTTATAATTGCCACGCGGCATTCCTTAAGAGGAGTTCGAAATTCTAAGTAGCAATCGATGAGGCAATTTGGAAGATTTATATAAGATAATAGAAATTTAAAATAAATTAGTAAAGATATTTTTAACAACACGAGATATTTTTGAATATTTAATTCTATAATAATCAAAGCATACGCTAGAAGCTATTCGCAAGATATACATCTTCGTCCCTCTCTGTTCTCAGTAGAATTCGAATATCTATTACCACTTCCCTCAGCTAAATAATAAATAACTGAAACCCTTTTCCTCTCTCAAATCAAAATAAACATGGCGACGCATTGATTTCTGGAGCAAGGAAAGGCCGCGCGCGTAGATTAAGGGGGAAGAAGATGCAGCAACTTGTCGTGGTCAAAATAGGGTTCGCGCTTCGGTGGTAGACGAGGATAGGGAAACTCGAGCTTCGAGCTCGTGCGCCAGCGCAGTGGATTTAAGGTTCGTGTTCGACTTCTCTGGTTGGAATCGTGATGAAAATGGGGTAACGACAGTCGTTGTTCGACGAGGTCGTGGTGGCGATCTCTGTGACGATTTTCGGGGAAGCACGCGCGCTTTACTGATGTATTCAATGGGTCTTAAGGCAATGACAGGTTATTTCTTTCAATTTAATTTTATTTTTAATAATACAAGTGCATATATTTAATGAGAAGTTGATAGGAATCAGCAGTAAATTTTATTTTAAGGGTATTTACAGAAAAACAATTATTTAGAGTAAGATATAGTTATGCAGTCTATATATATGTACAAAAGGGGATATATATAGTTTAGAACAGGAAGTTTTCATTAGCCGGAGAATTTATGCAGAAAAGAAATCTTAAAAAAACAAAATAAATAAATAAATAAATAGTAATAATGGATGTGATGATTTTTGATGTATTAACCTATTTAATTATTTTTAGTTACTAAAGAATATTTTATTTAAAAAGGAAAGTTGTTTTAATTTTTTTTTGGATTATTAGGTAAATTAAATTTATTAGTCAAATTAGTGATTAGTTAATTAAAGTATCAAATGGTAATTGATTTTCGATTTGTTTAAATATTAATAAATTGTATAACCGTTTGTACAAGGTTTAATTCTGAAGGAAACAAATCGAGATTGGATTTGGATTGCAAATGTAAAAGGGGCAAAGGTGAGTAAATCTCACCCTGTTGAATCTCTTATTTATTTATTTAAATTTAAATGGTTGAATTTAAATAATTGGATGAATGATTGAATTGTTTGGATGTGTATTGATGATCTAGCGATTTTAGATTTGGTTGTTTCTCGAGTTAATTGTAGTCTGACTCGAGATATTTGGGTTTTAAATGATTTTAATCTTAAATCGTTGATAAGAAATGGTTCAGTTTAAAATAAATAAAGGTTTGATGATTGGTGATTCATTAAATAGGTAGGATAATTTAAATGAGTAATTGATTAATTAAATTCATTAATAATTTGGGTTAATTAATTAAGTTTAAGTTAATTAGAATGATCATTGGGTGATTTGACAAGTAATTATTTAATGAAATTAATAAAAATAAAATTACCTTGTATAATTAATCAAGAGAGTAATTAAGATGATTAATTAAGGAGAAATTTGATTTATATAATGAAGTAAATAAATGGATAGTCAATTACAAGATTGAGATAAATTAAGAATGATTAATAGCGTGATTTAATTAATGTAATTAATTTAGATTAGGATCAATTAAAATATAATTGGAAATCGTTAATGTATATAATCAATGACGAAATTAAAGATTGATTAATCAAGATTGATAATCAATAATGAATGACTTATGAGGAGTCAATATATAAGTAATTAAGGATTAATGTAACTAAAACAGCTAATTTGTTCATGAAGTAATTAAGATTACTTATCGTTTGGTTAAGGATAAGTACTATGGTGAAGTTAATTAAAGATAGTTGCTTGAATGAAATTAAAGGATAATTAATCCAGGTTGATTAATTAAGATGAATATTGAAGGGATGATTGAATTATTTGATTTGAGATTAATTAATTAACAAGTAAAGAAATCTAAGTGATTGAGGATTGAAATTCAATTGGAATCAATTGAATTAATTTGGAAGTGTTCAAATTTGCATATGGATGATCGAATGGTATTGGATGTTTTGAATGAGTTGATATCTCTGATATGAAATGTTGTGTATTTCATTTGGATAAATTGGGTTAGAATGACATGAGTTTCAGAGAGACCGGGGTCGGGTATTGGAGAAATACCCGAAACCACTTCGAATGTTTGTAGATTGATATATAAAATCTATATGCTGGAGTGAAGTGATTTGGAGATATTGGACTGTTTTAAAATGTAAATCGTTGGTATTTAGAAACTTATATGTGGCTAAGTGTTGTCTATGATAATTTGTTACTTGTGAATTGATATAAGTTACCCGTGTTTATATAAGTTGATTGCTTGGGAATTCCATGTTAGTTGGGTTTACTCACGCTGGTTTCTAGCCTGACCCGGGTGTTACTTTGGTGTAATGCTCGGGTCAGACCGAGTATTACAGATTTCCAGGTAGGTACGTTCTGGAGCTCAGGAGATGAGCTGGATGGCAGGAGCGTATAGAGTATTTCCGCTGTATTTATATTATTGTTAATCTAAGACATGACAATTGTATATATTCAGTGACTGTATATATGTAAACTCTGATATATATTAAATGTAATCGACAGATATAGTATTCTTTGTAAACTGTTATTATTTATTATATTTTATCCGCTGCGAATGTGAGTTGTTGATGTTTCTGTTCTTCTTCTTCTTCTTCTATCTCTTTCTTCTTTTCATAACTATCTGGAATTTTCGGGTTTGAAACTTTTCGGGTCGTTGCAATTGGTATCAGAGCTGAAAGGTTAAGCGAGAATCTTGGCTATGGTGGGGATTACTCATTTAATAGAGTCTGTAGTACTCTAGAGTGAGTTGAGAATATATATATATATATATATATATATATATATATATATATATATATATATATATATGAGAGCGTTCATGTTATTTTCTTATATAAAGATTTTAAATGATTTTATATAAAATATATATTTTGATATATAAAGTATTATTTCCTACTAATAAATATTTAGGTGATTGGTGGTTAATTATTGAAATTTAAATTAAGAAGTAATATAATACAACCAAACTGAAGTCTTGAATTGGAATTAAATTAACTAGAAATAGAAATACAACTAAATTAAAATTTAATTGATTGAAAATGAAATTCTAAATCTGGTCCCGGAATTTGAAAATTTTGTTTCAAAGTAATGAAAAATAATAAATAAGTATTATTTGGATAACTGGGACTTGTTGCAAACAATGGGTTATTTGAAAATTGATTTGAATTTAAAACCAAGGGTGGTTTAAAATTTTAAAACATGGCTGGGAGGGCCAAGAAATAAATATGTATGTATGTATGGATATACATGATATCAAAGATAATTTGAAATAAACTCTAAGAGGTTGAGTTTTGATTTTTTCCTGAAGTGTGATGTAAAAACCCAAAGTGATATAAGTTTTGAACTTATAAGAGGGAAAGAATTTTGAAGTTTGAAGCGGGAATTCAATTTGAGTAAGGTTGATAGGATTAAGCAAATTGGAATTTAACTTGGGAGAAGTTAAATAAGTTTGAATGAACAACTTGAATTGGAAATTTTAAGATGAAATTGGAATTTAACTTGGAAAGTTAAATGGTTAATTTAAATTGGTAGTTTGTGTGATCTCAAAATGGGTTTGAGATCTGGAAATTGGAAATGGATGGACGTTTTAAAATAAATTGGATAATGTCATCCTATTGTTATGAAAAAAATCCTTAAACTGCGAATTGGATTTGTTTAAATGAATGAGAAATGAAGTGTGGTAATATAGCCATTATTGAGACAAAAGGGGAATCTAAATTTAATTTGACATTAAGAATATGGAATCACTTTAAACTGAAAATTTGAATAATTGAGTTTGTAAATTAAAATTGTTTAGGAACTGGCTTAAACAGGAAGATAAAATTTAGTAATAAATTAAAATTTTAAAATAAAATTGTATTGAACTCTTATTTGTACCTTGAAATACATAAGTTAAGATAATTTAAAATGGAATTTTGAGAATTGGACTCAGAAATTAAATTGATTAATTTTTTTGAATAAAAGTTAATTTGGTTTAAAAAGTTAAACAAATCTTTGAGAATTTAACTCGAATTTCTATAATTCGAGATAGTTTAAATTCAAGATTGAAATTGAATTAGTTCAAATGAATTTGGTTTGAAGTAATTGGATTGGTGATTGAAGATGTATAAGTTTAAAATTTTAAATGGTAAATTGAATTGGATTAAATTGAAATGATTTGAATTTGAAATGGGTTCAATAGATAATAATTCAAATTGATTGGAATAATTTGAAATTACAATTAAAGTGAACATGATTAAAATCAAATAGAATTTGATTTAAGTTGGGAATCAAGATTAATTCAACTTGGATTGGGTTTAAATAAATTTCAATAGAAATTGGAGTTATTCAAGTTAGAATTGGGTCAATTAAATGGAAGTGGAAATTTAAGTTGAATTGTTGGGGAAGTGAACAGTTGAATCTTAACTATTTTCAATATAAATTTTTCTCATATAAACTTATTTTTCTAAGCTATTTAATATATACCACTTTTCTTTCTTAAAGCCAAATTATTTTATACTTGTTTTACAATTATTTTGGAGCAATTTAACCATTTTTCAACTGTTTTCTAAACTAGTTACTATTTTTCAACTATGTTGCAAATTAATTACTATTTTACAATTATTTTGCAAATATCTAAAATTTCTAAAACTATTTAGCTATTTTTCCAACTATTTTACGACTAGTTAACTATTTTATAGCTATTTTGTAAACAAATAATTATTTTTCAACTACTTATCTATTTTTAAAATTTTCAAGCTATTTTCTAAATATAAACTGGTCGGAGTTCAAATTGTTATTGATTAAATACCCAACCAAGATAAGAATTAAAGCGATAATTCAATGGAATTAGGCAATTGTGAATAGAAAGGAAATTGATTTGGCTGATAATCAATGGAAATAAATACGTAGGATGTACGTATATTATTCTATTCGCATAGTGGTTTGATCCAGATTCGAGCACAAAATTTCGAGATAGTTTATTGATCCGAGTGGGATTTTTCACCCGATTTTCAACGGCGAACCTGGATATGGATTGTTGATTGGTTCTGGATATTCTTTATCATAGTTATGGCTATGCAAGGAGAATGACGGTTTCTAATCAAGAAACCAGATCTGTGTCCGCACTAGGAAGTCGGGTGGACAATACTAGTTCGGAAGTGAAATTGTGTGATCGAGTGAGCGATCAGATTGGTATAGCGTACGGATGATAAGTGTACATCGTACGAATTTAAATGAAATTGATATTGGAAAGGGTAATCAAATTTGAATATTTGATTTTGAGTGAACAAAGTTATATATCTTTGTTATGTAAGATAAATCTCCCCTTGTTGAATCTACTGCCGAAAGAAAAGGAATTTTTGAAGGTGTTTGAAGTATAGAAGGAGTTTTATACAAGTTTAAAAAGGATCCAAGGTTTTTAAATTTTATATATATTTATATATATATATATATATATATATATAAAGGATCATATGAGGATTTTGAAAAAGGTTTTGGAAACCTTTGGATTTGGAAAGGCTTTTGATTTTTGGGTAAAATCAATATTAAAAATTTGAAAAGCCTAGTTTGAGAATTATCGATTTTGGGATAATCGATTTTGTGTAAAGGAGCTTTGTATAAGATCATACTAGGTGTATGATTTGAAGATACTATATATGTATAGTATAAAGTGTTTTGATGATGGCTCTGGGGAAAAAGGCGCTCCTTTGAAATGAACTTCTCAGGAGTACCACCGGGTGGTGCTGCCTTGAGCCCCAAGGGGGGTTTCTAAAGTTGATCCTGTGAGGAGTCCAGACAAAACTAGTTCCTGGGGATTATGAGTAGTGTATACCATAGCGGAAGTCGTGTGTGCCGCTGAGAGCCAACAGTCTGCATTTGATTTTATATCGGAAGACTGCGACCTATGTAGGAGTGGAGAGGTTTCATTTCGACTGCTTCAGAGGCCGTTGAGAGCCTTTAGTTACAAGGATTTTGCTGCGACGGCAGCGTAATCCTGGATGTAACTGTGATCTGTTGTGGGTTCCATGGCGTAATCGAGAGGCCGCGGAGAGCCTGTAGTTACATGGACTTTTGCTGCGATGGCAATGTAACCCTAGAATGTAACTGCGACCATGGATGGGGGTGATGATTTCCAGAGAATTTTCACCAAAGATATTTCCTCTATTTTCAAAAACTGTTTTCTATATTTTCAATAAAATTATTTTTCAAGTATTTTCACTAGGTGTTGAAAACGGGTTTACCAAGTACTTATAGATTTTCAGTCCTACGTCTGATCAACGTATGACTGAATTTCTGTGAGAACAAGGATGGACTGGTTGAGACATCGGGTTATAAGAAATATTTTTATAAAGGGCTATTTAATAGTATTATGTGGATTTAAAGGCATTCTAAAAAATTAAAATAAAAGTTGTTAGAATTTTTGGAAATAAAAGGAAATCCAATCTGGAATTTTAATGAAGTAATATTGTAATTAAAATCGAATATTGATTTAGAAGTTGGAAATAAGCTAATTGGTTAAATAATTGTTTGATTGAGTATGTTAATAAAATTTAACTTTGGTAAATAAATGGACTGTAAATTAATAATGGAGTTTGGAAATGAATTAGAATTGTAGATAGAATTCGACTTGGATTTGATAATGAATTGAATAAGAGGAGATGTTGTAAAATAAAAATAAAATAGAGTTGGATTGAAAAATGTGATGGTTTGAATTACTAATAAAATTCAAGGGTGATTTGAATAATATTTAGTGAAATTTGCAAATAAACTGGATTATCCGACTGAACTTAAGTTCGGTGGCATATTAATTTGAAGTATAAATGAGTTAAGTATGTGCTTGGATATTATTTTGGAAATTGAGAAGATGAATTAAAATTAAAATTTAAAAGGGATGGGCTAACTGAATTTAATGGAATTTGATTAAATGAGAACCAAATAAAAGTAAACTTAAGTTTGATATTGGAATAAATTAAAGTAAATTAACTTAAGTTTAAAATTTATGGAAGCTTGGCTTCGAATAAGAATGAAAGCCCATTAAATAAAGGCTTGGATTAAATTAATTTGGGAATGGTTAGAAGTATACAAGAATGGAATGTGTCGAGCTAAATGAATGGTTTGTAAATAAATTGGAAATGAAATAATTTGAAGTAATTATAAACTGAAAGGGATACCTTATTAAGAAAATATCGTCGAAATTTCATAAGATGAATTGACTTAGGCGTAAACAAAAGTAATTAAATTTCTATGAGTTGATAGAGATTAAATAAATTGGTTTTAAAATTAACTAAAGTGAATATGAGCTTGTTTGGATTGAAAATCAATTGAATGTAAGAAATTGAGATGCAAACCATTAAAATTGAATAAAATGGCTTATGAATTGGTTGAAAGCAATTGAATTAGTTTGAAGACATATAAATTGCTCGACGAAGTTATTTTGAATACATTTCTTTTAGAATTGAAGTGTTATAATTGTTTAAATAAGGGAAATGTTATAGTCTTTATATATATAATGCTTATATGTGTAAATTGAGTAAGTATAGGTACCTGATGGCTATTTGGCTGGTTTGGATTGCGCTAATTGCTTAAATTAATAAGCTACTTGCTTAAAATGCTAAATAAAGGTACGTCTACTGTAACGACCCAGAATTTTTATTAATTAAAATTTGTATATTTAATTGATTTTAGATATTACTAAGTGAAATTTATAGTCGAATAAATTTTATTTCGAATAATTGTATTTAATTGAATAATTAAATCGATAATTTAATAGTTGAAATTATAGAAATAATTGAAAATTGGGTTTAATATGATTGAAAATGATTTGTAAAATTTTATTTTATCATATTGAAGTTATAATGATGTTATAGAACTTTAAAATTGAATTTAGAGTTAATTTGTGAAAATTGAATATTTTAATATTTAAATCGACTAGTGAAATTAGCTATTTTTCGAACAGTCTCAGAATTGTACGAAACTAGTTCCATTAGATCCGTAATAGTTTGTTATTATCGGATTTCAATTTTCGTAGCAATCGGAGTTTTCGTTTGACCGTGGCAGCTCGAAACGCATCGAAATTGTTTTAATATTAATTTGGCGAGTTAAAATAGCCATTTTTCAAACTATCTCGGATTTCGAGGAAACCAGTTTCATAGGATCCGTAATGTGATATTATTGTAAGATTTCAAATTTCGTGTCAATCGGATTTACCGTTTGTCCGGGGCAAGCCAAAACGCCTGGAAATTTGATTAACCGATTTAATTTTAAATCGAACGTTTATTGCCATAACTCGTACAGATGATCGAATTAGCTCTCGAAACACGTTCCATTGTGTTCGGAATGCAGGGTAGACCTTAGGAACGTCAACCGGTACGCTTCGTTTGGAGTTCGGAAATTCCGGGATGAATAGTGTTTGAGAAATGTTCTATATAAGCCCCTTAAAAATTCACTTTTGCAAAATAAAACAACCCCTAGGGTTTCATCTTCAGGCCGCTTGTTTAATATTCAATGGCCGAAATTCTCTTTCGTTCTTCCCTCAATTACTTCCAATCAACAAAGAATTTCAAGAAACTTTCAATACGAAAGATGGAGAGCTTCACGAGTACTACAAATCCATACGGTTATGATGGGTATAACGTAGTGAATCAACGACAAATTGGCCAAGAGGGGCTGCCGTTCGTGCACAGTTTTCGACATCTATAGGGGGACGAGCTTCATACTGTCGTGGCCGAGGGTAGCATTCGTCACGAGCTTTCGAGTGGTATCGTTTGATCGAGGGGGAAGTCGTTGTATGGGTCGCGTTAATTCGTAGTTGGTGGCGGCTATGGGTTGGAGTGGTCACGTATTGACCTGGGGAGGAAGAAAGGAAGGGGACGGCCACAATTTGCAGGGGCTTGGATCCAAAGGCTGTGATGATTAGGGTTAGAAATATAATATAAATGTTGTAAATTTATAATTATAAATTCGTGTAAACTTTAAATTTACATATCTTTTTCATACGAGGTCGAAAACGCATGAAACCAGTTGTGTTGGGTTCGTATGGACGAGCACTACGTTATGGAATTGGATTGGAGTCGTTTGGAGCTAGAGAAAATTTTGGGTAAAATTAAACGCTCGTTTAATTTTATTCGAAATAAAAGCTGAAAACGAAATTGAAATCAAGGTGAGAACTTCTCACTCAATCGAATCGGTTTCGATTTTAATTTTAAGTAGTTAGATTTAAAATTCTTGAATGTATGTTTGAATGATGATCGTTATCTATTGATTTGTTAAAATAGACATTATGCGCCGTTAGTAAATGGAGGTTATTTATTAAAAACATATACCGCGAATATTTCACAGTACAGTGAAATTGGTATTATTTATGTACTTGGAATTGATTTCCCGCATTATATAGCGGATGAGACCCTATTGCGCCGCCTATTAAGCGGATAATATTTTAAATCTCATATACCGCGATAATTCCGTACTAGAACGGAATTGATATTGTGCTAACATCTTTGGATGCAGGGAAACAGGTTGGAGGGATCCAACTGGATTCCTCAACAGTATTTATTAGATTTCAGATATTTTGGTATTTGATTGATTATCATATCGATGTATGATGTCGTTGTTGTCGTGATTGACTATTTGGTGTGTAGCATCTTTGGGCCAATTTTGGAATTTTAAAAGGATTTTTAAAGTGATTTTTGGAAAATATACGTTTATAAAATATTTTTGGAATTGATTCATTTTAAATAAATAAACGTTATAATGTTAATGTTATAAAAATTATGATTTTTGAGAAATATAGTTAAAAGTTGATTTTTGAAAATATGGGGTTAATGATTTTATAAAATAGTTTAAATTGGGATTTTTGAATTTATTGTAAAAAGTTTAAATATAGGATTTATGAGATTTGATTATTTTATAAATCAAAGAAAATGATGAAATTATAAAGGAGTTTAAAGATGTTTTAAAATAATAATATAAATTGATTTATATAAAAGATGAATAAATTGATATTTATAAATTAAAAATATTTGAATTATAAAACGAGTTTTTATAAGTGTTAGAATGAATTGTAAATGGATTTCATAAATGAATGAAATTCATAGAATTATAGACGGTGAAGTTATAAATGGAATTTTATAAGCAGTAGTTTTATAAAATTTGTAAATTTATTAAAAGAATAGATTTGGGTAAATAAATGAATCTTATAAGTAATAATATTTATAATTTGGAAAGTTTAAAAGGATGATTTTGTGAACAAATAAATTATAAGTATTTAACTTATAATATGAACTCCTGGTATATAATTGAGTTATAAATTGAAATAAGTTAATAAAGGAGATGTATAAAAGGAAGTTGTTATAAAATAAATAGAAATTGAATTTATAAACATTGTTTTATAAATCCGCAAACGGCTTATTTTGATAAGTAAATTGTTATAACTTATTAATGGAGTTATATTCACGTTTTAGACAGTGAATAATCCTTTAAGGTAAAATGCATAGAAATGATGAAATTGGTTAACGAAGTATATTCACGTTTTTGAATAGTGAATAATATGTTAAAGAAATTGTTTGGATTTGATTTTTAAATAGAATTAAAACGATCTAACGATGTTTTTAAAATGTGTGAAGATTCGAAACCATAGATTTCAACATTCATTTGTTGAAATAGACGTTTTTCGAGAAATAGAAGGAAATGGTGGACTATAACACTGTTGTTGTAGTAAATGATTTCCGAAAGGAAATGTTTTGTATAGTATTGGGATTTATATATCTATTTTAATTTCGAATCCCTATACTAGTGATTTTGGGTTGTCGTAACGATGTTTTACGCAACATTCGTTTTGGCCCAAATAAATGTGTTTTAAGAGAATGTTTTCTTTAAAAATGAAATGTATACTTAATTTCGATTTAAGTATATTGAATATTTTCCAAATGTTGAAAATAAATAGATTTGTGGATCACTTATTAATAAGTAAGTACGGAAATGTTTTTCCAATGTGAAATGAAACGTTTTTGAGAATTTATCTTTTTGAAGATAAATTGAAAATGAATAATTGAAATCGTGTATTCATAAATATTTTGAAATATAAATTCACTATGGAATTTATAAAAGAAAGGGAAATTGTTTCAAAATAAACGTTGATTTATTTTTGAAGTGTGGGAATTAATTTACGGATTTGGAACGTAAATATGAAGTAAATCGTTAAGGATTTATTTAATTGGTTTAAATGAACCATGTTGAAATGAAAGTACTTCCGCGTAAGGAAAATGTTTGAAATTTGTTTTCAAGTGGTAAAGATGAAAAGTGATTTGAAAATTGTTTTCAAATGGTTGAAGTGTGGAAAATATATATCTTGTAAAGATATTTTTTTTTGGAAAATAAATAATTTGGTGAAGATATTTTTTTTTGGAAAATAAATAATTTGGAAAATTATTTGGAATCTGGTGATGTTGTGCATATCAATTGATAGTTCAATAACCGACTATCAATATTACCTTTGAATGGGTATTTGTTGTGATTTGCTTGAATTTGAATGCCACACTTATTTTTAAATAAGCGCTCACTATTCGGGTTAGCCAGGAAAGGACCTTGGGGTCATATAACCCATTCCGAATATGTGATACGTCGTTATGAATTGCATTTGAAGACTGGTGTTGAAGACCAGATATTTTCAAAAGCGAAAGGACAACTCGTCGAATGTCTTTGCATCGACTGGTCCCCGGTATAGAGACTCCATATGTGATGGGAAGTCCGGTCGTGATTAGTGAATATCCGGATTGCAAGGACTTGTTTGTAAGTGCCTTTGGTTCTGTTCGATCCCGGAACAGGCTTGCATGGATAGTATGTCTGACATTACAAATTGGGATATAAAGCTGATTTCTTTCAAATATATTTCTGTTGGTGGCGGAGAATTTATTCTCTTAGCTTAACACCCTTCTCTGAGACGTACGAGCTCAGAGATTATGTAGTTGATGGTTATCAACGATATATTCCCAATTTGGTAATGTGACATGCTGAGTGTTGCTGTGAAATGATAATTGTTTGATCATTTGTGATATGATCATTTGTTTGATCATTTATCTTGGTGATCATTACTTTGATCATTTGTTGACCCAAAGCATGGCTTTGTACCAAAGCGTGGCTTTGTGGATGAGACAGCGTCGGACCTCACACCCCGGAAATGGTCAAAACAGGAAGGATGCAGCAAGGTTATTAGGGGTAGCGCCCTTTAGTGTATGTCATTCCTTCTGGATAGAGGTGGTATCATGGTATGGAGCCCAGATACTTAACCTATGTTGTGCTGCAAACTTATTACTTTGTGGTTGTTGGAAATCGAGGATCCTCGGATGTGGATCGGTTACGATCGAGGGATGACATATTCGTGTCAGTAGTTACCCAGTTAGGGGTAACCCGGCCTTGTATTGGCAGAGATCCGGTTTGGTTCTCGGGACGTCATTCCAGAGGCGTTTCCATGTGGCAATGGGAAGTTTCTTGGCCTGACCATTTGTTGGAAATCCAAAGAAACAATACGATCTTGTACGGTTTTAGTTGTAGAACCTATCATTCACTTATGGTGGTCACCACTGTTTGGATGGTAGCTATTGTAGGCATAAGTGCGAAATGCCTATGCTGGCTAAGATTTATATCTTTATTTTCGAAATGATTTTTCCTACACTATGCACTAGTAATAATATCAAATGTTTTTTTTAATGCGTATCAAGCATCTTTGACTATCATAAGGAGAAACCTCCTCCGATTCTGCGTTTGCATTGTGTGTGTGTGCGGGAGGCCTTATGGTAGTCTCATTTTTAAAAGCATTGCGAATCTATTTTAAAATTATCCTGTACTTTGTTTTAAAGATAAACTGTTTTGAGTTCTCACACCAGTCACAAGGCTGACTCGGAGTTTATTGTTTTCCTTCCTAAACTCTGGGTGCCCACCAATTTCCACACGGGCAGTCAAGAGTCAGGTTTATCAGGATATTATGGAATTCAGGAGTTGCTGGAGGCAAGATGGATGACATGGCGTATTCACTAGTATATAGTATTTCTTTTCCGCTGTTTGTTGTTGTTTGATTGTTGTACACTCTGATGATGTAATGAAATGTAATATAATGTAATAACTGATATAGTTCTTTGTTTAAAGATTATTCATTTATCTATTATATGTTGTTCCGCTGCGATTGTGAGATTCTGATATTGTTCTGCTGTTTTCTTTCTGTTATGTTCTATCTTTTCTCTCTTCTTCTACCTCTTTCTTTTTCTTTCTTCTATTTTTTTTAAACCCTAAGAATTCGTATTTCCGTTCATCTTGAGTTAATCACTGGAGATTAGTGTCTATTCAAGGAGTACGGATTTCTCGGGTCCTTACATCTACGCAATAAAAATAGGAAATATGAACTGTTTTTGCTTTTTCCGACCATGTGGGTCGATATATATATATATATTTATATCTCTTGTCAAATTGCAAAAGCTCCTCCGTACAAAGTGGACTCTGTCAAAAAATTTCCAAAATTTTGGGAGTTAGAAAAGTTTTGAAAATTTTTGGGAAAATTTATGTTAATGACAAAACAATTTCAAATTGGAAATTAAAGTAAATCAGTAGATAAAACTAATATGAATCAGTTATAAATGAAAGATAAAATTTAGTACTCATAAGTGAAGACAAATTGAATTCATATGGAATGGGAAAACTAATTTTGAAATAGATATAAAACTTATGTAGGAAAATGTATACAATGATCTGGAAGGGTTACGATTGGATATTATTGTCAAGTAAGATATGCATGTATAAAAAGGGGAAAAGAAAATTGGATTTGATTCCAAAGATAAATGTGAATTGCCCGACAAAAGGTATGTATTTTAATTTCTTATGAATTGGATTGGGTTTTTTATCTAGCCACTTGGCTTTCTGTTTTCTTTTTGGAATTTGGGAGCCCGTAGAGGCCTTTTGTAGTTGTACCGAGCTAGCCGCGCAAAGGAGACGCTGGCAAAAATTTTCGGGAATTTAGAGAGTTAGAAAATTTTTGAGAAAATTTTGATAATTTCAAATTTGGTTTTAAATTGAAATTTAAATGATTGAGCAATAGTGTAACGATTGCGATTTTTCGTTGCCGAAAAACCGAAATGTTAGGGTTTAAGAAGAAGAAGAGGTAGAAGAAGAAAGAAAAGATAGAAAATAGAAAGGAAAGAAAATAACAGAACAACATCAGAATCTCACAATTCGCAGCGGAACAACATATAATAAATAAATAAATAATCTTTAAACAAAGAACTATATCAGTTATTACATTACATCACATTACATTTCATTACATCAGAGTGTACAACATCAAACAAACAGTGGAAAAGAAATACTATATACTAGTGAATACGCCATACCATCCATCTTGCCTCCAGCAACTCCTGAATTACAGAATATCCTGATAAACCTTAACTCTTGACTGCCCGTGTAGAAATTGGTGGGCACCCAGAGTTTAGGAAGGAAAACAATAAACTACGAGTCAGTCATAAGACTGGTGTGAGAACTCAAAACAGTTTATTTATCTTTAAAATCAAAAATAGAGGAATATTTTTAAAGTCAATTCGCTATGCTTTAAAAAATGAGACTACCATAAGGCCTCCCGCACACGCACACAATGCAAACGCAGAATCGAACGAGATTTCTCCTTATGATAGTCAAAGATGCTTGATACGCATTAAAAAGAACATTTGATATTATTACTAGTGCATAGTGTAGAAAATCATTTCGAAAGTAAAGATATAAATCTTAGCCAGCATAGACATTTCGAACTATGCCTACTATAGCTACCATCCAAACAGTGGGGCGCCACCATAAGTGAATGATAGGTTCTACAACTAATATCGTACAAGATCATATTGTTTCTTTGGATTTCCAACGAATGGTCAGGTCAAGGAACTTCCCATTGCCACATGAGAACGCCTCTGGAAGGACGTCCCCGAGAACCAAACCGGATCTCTGCCAACACAAGGCCGGGTTACCCCTAACTGGGTAACTACTGACACGAGTATGCCATCCCCCGGTCCTTTAGGACCTTTATCCGAGAGCTCTCTAATCAAAATCACACCATAATAAATAAAGTGTTCAACATGAGTAAGTACCTGGGCTCCATACCATGATACCACCCTTTTCCAGAAGGAAATGCACATACCCTAAAGGGAGCTACCCCTCATAACCTTGCCGCATCTTTCCTGTTTTGACCATTCCGGGGTGTGAGGCTCGACGAAGTCTCGTCCATAAAGCTACGCTCTATAAAAAAGTTGTGCTTTGGGTCAACAAATGATCATAGAAATGATCACAAAGATAAACGATCAAACAAATAATCCTATCACAAATGATCAACACAATGATCATTTCCCAGCAACACTCAGCATGTCACATTACCAAATTGGGAGTATATTGCTGATAACCTTCAACTATATAACCTCTGAGCTCGTACGTCTCAGAGAAGGGTGTTAAGCTAAGAGAATAAATTCTCCGCCACCAACAGAAATATATTTGAAAGAAATCAGCTTTATATCTCAATTTGTAATGTCAGACATACTATCCATACAAGTCTGTTCCGGGATCGAACAGAACCGAAGGCACTTACAAAAAAGTCCTTGCAATCCGGATAATCTCTAATCACGTTCGGATTTCCCATCACATATGGAGATCTCTATACCGGGGATCAGCCAGTGCAGAGACAATCAACAAGAAACCCTTTCGTTTTCGAAAATATCCGGTCTTCAACACCGGTCTTCAAATGCAATTCATAACGACGTATCACATATTCGGAATGGGTTATACGACCCCAATGTCCTTTCCCGGTTAACCCAAATAGTGAGCGATTATTTAAAAAAAAAATAAGTGTGGCATTTAATTTCAAGCAAATCACAACAAATACCTATTTAAAGGTAAATATTGATAGTCGGTTATTGAACTATTAATAGATATGCACAACATCACCAGATTCCAAATAATTTTTCAAATTATTTATTTTCCAAAAATATCTTTACAAGATATATATTTTCAATACTTTAAAAATAAATCGATATTTATTTTTAAACCCATTTTCCCAATTCCATTTATAAATTCCATATTGAATTTACATTCCAAAATATTTATTAATATACGATTTCCATTCGATTTCTAATATTCATTTTCAATTTATCTTCAAAAAGATAAATTCAAAATATTCACTTAATATTGGAAAACATTCCCATACTTATTTATTTATAAGTAATTCACAAGTCTTTTTATTTTCTACACTTGGAAATATTCAATATACTCTAATCGAAATTAAGTATATATTTCATTCTTTAAGGAAATCATTCTCTTAAACATATTTATTTGGGCCAAAACGAATGTTGCGTAAAACATCGTTACGACAACCCAAAATCACTAGTATAGGGATTCGAAATTAAAATAGATATATAAATCCCAATACTATACAAAACATTTCCTTTCGGAAATCATTTACTATAACAACAGTGTTATAGTCCACCATTTCCTTCTATTTCTCGAAAACCTCTATTTCAACAACTGTTGAAATCTATGGTTTCGAATCTTAATACATTTAAAACATCGTCAGATCGTTTTAATTCTATTTAAATCATCACATTCAAAACCATTTCTTTAACATATTATTCACTATTCAAAAACGTGAATATACTTGTTAACCAATTTCACCATTTCTATTCATTTTATTTCAAAGGATTATTCACTGTCTAAAACGTGAATATAACTCCATTAATAAGTTATAACAATTTACTTATCAAAATAAGTCGTTGCGGATTTATAAAATAATGTTTATAAATTCCATTTCTATTTATTTTGTAATAACTTCCTTTTACAAATTTCCTTTATTAATCTATTCGATTTATAACTCAATTATATACCGAAAGTCCATATTATAAGTTAAATACTTATAATTTATTTGTTTGCAAAAACGTTCTTTCAAACTTCCCAAATTATAAATCTTATAACTTGTAAGATTCATTTATTTATCCAAAATCTATTCTTTTAAATAACTTTACAAATTTTATAAACCTACTGTTTATAAAATTCCATTTATAACTTCACCGTTATAATCCTATAAATTTCATTCATTTATGAAATTCATTCACTATTCATTCTAACACTTATAAAAATTTGTTTTATAATTCCAATACTTTAATTTATAAAATATTAGTTTTATAAATCTTTTATATAAATCATTTTATATTATTCTTTTTTAACGTATTTAAACTCCTTTATAATTTCATCATTTTAATTTATAAAATAATCAAATTTCATAAATCCTATTTTAAACTTTTTATAATAAATTCAGAAATCCCAATTTAAACTATTTTATAAAATCGTTAATCCCATATTTTCAAAAATCAACTTTTAACTATATTTTTCAAAAATCATAATTTTTATACATTGAAATTGTAACGTTTATTTATTTAAGATGAATTAATTCCAATACTTTATAAACGTATACTTTCAAAAATCATTTTAGAAATCCCTTAAAAATCAAAATCGTTATTTTTAAACTTCAAAATTGGATCCGATGATGCGACACATCAAATAGTCAATCACGACTTTCCAATATCATATATCGATATGATAAACAATCAAATATCACAATATCTGAATCAAATAAATATTTGTGAGGAATCCAGTTGGATCCCTCCAACCTGTTTCCCTACATCCACAGACATTAGCACAATACCCATTCCACTTCGAGGTGGAATATCGCGGTATATGCGATTTATAAAATATTATCCGCTTAATAAGCGGCGCAATAGGGTCTCATCCGCTATACAATGCGGGAAATCAATCAACTGCAATATATACATATGCCAATATATATATATATATTGCTATATATATAGATATATCCTACTATATCTAATATCACAACCAAATAACAATCAATCAATAACTACAAATCCAACTTATAAATTTTTTGAGTGAGAAGTTCTCACCTTTTCTTCTATTAGCAATCCATTTCCATCTTGACCCGTTTTCACCATTTTAGACCTTGTATAAATATTTACACAATTTATTAATATTCGAACCAATCAATAACCAATTTTCGTTCTTGTTTGTTTAATTAATCAATAGTTTCATTTAAACCAATTTCTTCTTAAATAAATTTATTTTAACTAATTTTCCTTTTAAAATAATTCTAACTAGAAATTTCCAATTGAACTAAATTTCCTTTTTATTAATTAAATCAACTAATTTCTTTCTTTAATGAAATATTTAACTAAAAATTTACTTTCAGAACTAAATTAAATAAAATAACCTCTTGTAAAAATTCAATTAAGTTTCATTAAATAAAACTACCTTTATAATATATTAATATTCGAGACTATCGAAAAATCAATTTCTTTTCAATGGAAATTAATTTACACTTTTAATTTATATAATAATTTTTGTTTGAACAAATTTTCCTTTTAAAAATTATTTTTCTATACTGTGACTATTTTTTTTTCTGTTTACAATTTTTCCTTTTACTGTAAACTAAAATTCCTTTTACACGTATATATTTCATAATAAACTGTATAGGGTTTATATTCATTTTCAAATTTAAATTGAACTGAAAATTTTTGAATATACCTTACTGTACACGCGACCACACTGCTCCTCCTCAATCTCGCGACGCTGCCTCGAGCCTCCCAGCTGACGTCGCCGCCGATAGCTGCCGATTGAGGACACCACGTCCACCTTCCTCCTCGCGAGCCACTTCCTTGCTCCTGCGCACACGCGTACAGGCCCCTCGTGAACCCTAACTCGAGTTCGAACTGCATCGCGACCCCCCCTTTCCATTCGCGCGTCGCCGCTCACCTCCATCTTCCCATCACATACGCGTGCGCCACCGTACGCAAGCCCTTGCCCAAACGCCGCTCCCAGCATCTCGCGCGCCACCGTACGCAAGTCGCCTCTTGCCCAAACCCTAGTCGTGATTTGATGATTTTTTTTTCCTGAGCTTTAAAAATCGATTTGGGGATGCGTTCGATATGAAGTAAAGAGAAGGAAGAAGTCATGTAGAACACGCCTAATTCCTCTCGTTCGAAATTTTTCTGAGTTGAAGAGGAGTGTCAGCCATGAATTGATTTTCAACGAGAAGAAGACGAGATTTTTTTTTAAAGAAGTTGAGGAGATATATAAAATGTGAAGGAGGATGGCTTGCACGATTTTCTTCAGTGATTGTAGGCATGATTTTAGGAGAGGCACGTGAATTTAGGCAAAAATTTAGGGATGCTGTCGGTAATTAAATTTCAAATTTAAATTTGAATTCAATTTGTTTCAATACAAATTTTCAACGCGTTTATGTGTGTATGCTCACATATTAACTCCAAAAAATACGAAATTTGAAATCCGAGAATAATTCAATATTACGGATCCAATGGCACTGGTTTCGTCAAATTCCGAGACTGTGTGAAAAATGACTATTTTTCAATGTCGATTCAAACGATAAAATTTCAAAGCTGAACAAATAACTGTATAATTCAATTCTGAAGCTTCTAAAATCTTCAGTATTATCAATATGAATTTTACAAGTCTCTGAAATATTTTTAATCGGCTTAAAATTGAAGATTCAAATTTTTTTATTCAACTCTCAATAGATTAAATTTTATAATTTAATCGCCAAATTCAAAGTTATATTGAAAATTCAATCCAAACCATCATTCAAATATATAAAATTAATTAAATATTTTCAAATTAAATTGTTAAAAATTCTGGGTAGTTACAATCTTCCCCCCTTAAAAGAATTTCGTCCCGAAATTACAAGTTAAGAAGAAAATGGTCCTTACTCGTCTACTATTTTCACAATCCAAATAGTTTTATCAACTTTCTAAAACAAATCTTTTTACTAGAGATTCATTATCATTTCAACTAGCTTTCCAACTTCAATTATAAGTTTCAAACAACATTGTTCTCCTAACGATTCAAATTTAAATTTTAAACTTTCAAAATTTCTCAAAAATTTTCTAACACCCTAAATTTTCGAAAAATTTCGCCAGCGTCTCCTTTGCGCGGCTAGCTCGGTACGACTACAAAATGGCACCACGGCCCCTCAGAATCAAAAAGAAAAGAGAAAGCCAAGTGGCTGGAGAAGAAAATCACCAAATTTCATACTGAAATTGAAATACGTACCTTTTTGTCGAGCAATTCAATTTTATCTTTGAAATCAAAATCCCAATTCCATTTCTATTTTTAATATACCTGTATATCCTGCTAGTCATAATATCCAATTCCAACATTCAAACCATTTTTCCAATTCCATTACAAAATTTCCAATATATGCTTCTTTTATATTTTTACTTCACTATTGAAGTTACACATTCATTTTCATTCAATTTTACATTTCAATCTCATTTGAATTCAATTCTATTTGAATTCAATTCATAATCTAAATTCTATTCGAATTCAATTCTCAATTCTAAATATTGAATTCTAACGATTAACCTTCATTTACTAATTCATATTACTACTTTAAATCAGTTTTATTCACTAGTTCATTTCAATTTGCAAATTTCTAAATTGATTTCTCGTTAACTAAAATTTTCCAACAATTTTCAAAATAAAAATTTCTAACTCCCAAAATTTTTGAAAAAATTTGGCAGAGTCTCCCTTGTACGGAGGAGCTTTTGCAATTTTACAATATGTATAAATATGTATACATCGACCCACACGGTCGGAAAACAGAAAAACAGTTCATATTTCCAATTTTTATTGCGTAGGCGTACCTTATTTAGCATTTTTAAGCAAAACGGCTAATTATTTGCATATTGCGCAACCCAAAATATAGCCAAACGGCTTCCAAAACCTGTACTTACTCAGTTTAACCACGTCAGTGACAAATATAAGGAATCTATTAACATTCCATTCATTTTCAATAACAAATATATAGATTTCATTAGCAATACATCCAAGATAAATTCCATTAGCAATACATATGGTTTTTAATTCATCTTTAGTTGCTTACGACCAATTCACATGACATTTCCATTAAATCAAGTGGTTTACAACTTATTTTCTTCATTCTATTCATTTCTAAGCAAAACGAATTCATACCATTTTAATTGATTCAAAAATCAATTTTATTTGCTTTCATTAACTCATATATCTTGTTTGTGTCAAACGGCAATTATTTCTATGCAAATTTAATGATATTCACTTAATAGAATATCCATTCTAGTTTACAACTAGTTTAAATTGATACCAATTCAATTTATTTTAATTCCATATAGTAATGATAATAATTCAATATTATTACTTCTTAACAATCATGCAACCATATACTATAATAATTCATAGAAAATCATTTCTTTTCTATACAAAAATAGTTTTGGGAAAAATTATCTTATTTACCCGATTCAAAAACAATTTTATATTCACTAACAAATACGCGCTCATACCTATTATTACACTCAAACTCATTCTAGAGTACTACTGACTCTATCTCTAATGAGTAACACCCAACAGAGCCATGGTTGTCGCTTAACCATATGCTCTGATACCAAATGTAACGATTTCGGTTTTTTGGCAACGAAAAATCGCAATCGTTACAAATAGGGTATTATTTGAAACTATAGATGATTTTGGGAAGTTGGTTAAGGTGATAGTGGGTCTTAATAAAAGACAGCTGGTAGGATGTTGATAAAACTGTTGGTTTTTGAGGAAAGGTAAACGGGTATGGTTCCATTCTTCCTAACTAGTAATTTCGAGGACGAAATTCTTTTAAAGGGGGAGGAATGTGATGACCCGGAATTTCTAACAATTTAAATTTGAATAGTTGATTGATTTTAAAATATTTAAAAGTTAATTTTAACTTGAATTCAAGATATCAATATTTACTTGATAATTAAATCATTGAATTGCATAGTTTAAATATTAAATTTAATAATTGAAATTGGGTAAATTGTTGAATCTGAGATTCTAAGCCTGCTTAAAATAATTTAAAGGCTTATAAAATCTATAATGATGATGCTGAAGATAATAGAATGGTTGAAACTTAATTTAAAGGTAATTTGTTCAATTTTAATAATATATTATTTAAATTGGAATTTAAAAATAGCCTTCTGAGGTACAGTCTCGAAATTCAACGAAACCAGTTCTATTGGATCCGTAATAGTTAGTTATTATCGGATTTCAATTTTCGTAGCAATCGGAGTGGTCGTTTGACACTGACAGCTCAAACGCTTAGACCTATTTTAATTAATTTGATTTAAAATTGATCGTTTTCTTCTGTAACTCGCACATACGATTAAATTAGCTTCCGAAACACATTCCATCGTGTTCGGAATACGGGTAAAGCTTTAT
Organism: Allium cepa; assembly: GCA_030765085.1. NCBI lineage: Eukaryota > Viridiplantae > Streptophyta > Magnoliopsida > Asparagales > Amaryllidaceae > Allium > Allium cepa. Next base: position 887,487,096 of record CM060937.1, on the reverse strand, counting down.
AATTGCCTCGCGACATTCCTTAAGAGGAGTTCGAAATTCTAAGTAGCAATCGATGAGGCATTTGGAAGTTTTATATAAGATAATAGAAATTTAAAATAAATTAGTAAAGATATTTTTAACATCACGAGATATTTTTGAATATTTAATTCTATAATAATCAAAGCATACGCTAGAAGCTATTCGCAAGATATACATCTTCGTCCCTCTCTGTTCTCAGTAGAATTCGAATATCTATTACCACTTCCCTCAGCCAAATAATAAATAACCGAAACCCTTTTCCTCTCTCGAATCAAAAAAACATGGCGACGCATTGATTTCTGGAGCAAGGAACGGCCGCGCGCGCAGACTAAGGGGGAAGAAGATGCGGCAACTTGTCACAGTCAAATTAGGGTTCGCGCTTCGGTGATAGACGAGGATGGGGAAACTCGAGCTTCGAGCTCGTGCGCCAGCGCAGTGGATTTAAGGTTCGCGTTCGATTTCTCTGGTTGGAATCGCGATGAAAATGGGGGTAACGACAGTCGTTGTTCGACGAGGTCGTGGTGGCGATCTCTGTGACGATTTTCGGGGAGGCACGCGCGCTTCACTGATGTATTCAATGAGTCTTAAGGCAATGACAGGTTATTTCTTTCAATTTTATTTTATTTTTAATAATACAAGTGCATATATTTAATGAGAAGTTGATAGGAATTAGCAGTAAATTTTATTTTAAGGGTATTTACAGAAAAACAATTATTTAGAGTAAGATATAGTTATGCGATCTATATATATGTACAAAAGGGGATATATATAGTTTAGAACAAGAAGTTTTCATTAGCCGGAGAATTTATGCAGAAAAGAAATTTAAAAAAAAGAATAAATAAATAAATAAATACTAATAATGAATGTGATGATTTTTGATGTATTAACCTATTTAATTATTTTTAGTTACTAAAGAATATTTTATTTAAAAAGGAAAGTTGTTTTTAAATTTTTTTGGATTATTAGGTAAATTAAATTTATTAGTCAAATTAGTGATTAGTTAATTAAAGTATCAAATGGTAATTGATTTTCGATTTTTTTAAATATTAATAAATTGTATAACCGTTTGTACAAGGTTTAATTCTGAAGGAAACAAATCGAGATCGGATTTGGATTGCAAATGTAAAAGGGGCAAAGGTGAGAAATCTCACCCTGTTGAATCTCTTATTTATTTATTTAAATTTAAATGGTTGAATTTAAATAATTGGATGAATGATTGAATTGTTTGGATGTATACTGATGATCTAGCGATTTTAGATTTGGTTGTTTCTCGAGTTAATTGTAGTCTGACTCGAGATATTTGGGTTTTAAATGATTTTAATCTTAAATCGTTGATAAGAAATGGTTCAGTTTAAAATAAATAAAGGTTTGATGATTGGTGATTCATTAAATAGGTAGGATAATTTAAATGAGTAATTAATTAATTAAATTCATTAATAATTTGGGTTAATTAATTAAGTTTAAGTTAATTAGAATGATCATTGGGTGATTTAATAAGTAATTATTTAATGAAATTAATAAAAATATAATTACCTTGTATAATTAATCAAGAGAGTAATTAAGATGATTAATTAAGGAGAAATTTGATTTATATAATGAAGTAAATAAATGGATAGTTAATTACAGGATTGAGATAAATCAAGAATGATTAATAGCGTGATTTAATTAATGTAATTAATTTAGATTAGGATCAATTAAAATATAATTGGAAATTGTTAATGTATATAATCAATGACGTAATTAAAGATTGATTAATCAAGATTGATAATCAATAATGAGTGACTTATGAGGAGTCAATATATAAGTAATTAAGGATTAATGTAACTAAAACAGCTAATTTGTTCATGAAGTAATTAAGATTACTTATCATTTGGTTAAGGATAAATAATATGGTGAAGTTAATTAAAGATAGTTGCCTGAATGAAATTAAAGGATAATTAATCCAGATTGATTAATTAAGATGAATATTGAAGGGATGATTGAATTATTTCATTTGAGATTAATTAATTAACAAGTAAAGAAATCTAAGTGATGAGGATTGAAATTCAATTGGAATCAATTGAATTAATTTGAAAGTGTTCAAATTTGCATATGGATGATCGAATGGTATTGGATGTTTTGAATGAGTTGATATCTCTGATATGAAATGTTGTGTATTTCATTTGGATAAATTGGGTTAGAATGACATGAGATTCGGAGAGACCGGGGTCGGGTATTGGAGAAATATCTGAAACCACTTCGAATGTTTGTAGATTGATATATAAAATCTATATGCTGGAGTGAAGTGATTTGGAGATATTGGACTGTTTTAAAATGTAAATCTTTGGTATTTAGAAACTTATATGTGGCTAAATGTTGTCTATAATAATTTGTGACTTGTGAATTGATATAAGTTACCCGGGTTTATATAAGTTCATTGCTTGGGAATTCCATGTTAGTTAGGTTTACTCACATTGGTTTCCAGCCTGACCCGGGTGTTACTTTGGTGTAATGCTCGGGTCAGACCGAGTATTACAGATTTCCAGGTAGGTACATTCTGGAGCTCAGGAGACGAGCTGGATGGCAGGAGCGTATAGAGTATTTCCGCTGTATTTATATTATTGTTAATTTGAGACATGATAATTGTATATATTCAGTGACTGTATATATGTAAACTCTGATATATATTAAATGTAATCGACATATATAGTATTCTTTGTAAACTGTTATTATTTATTATATTTTATCCGCTGCGAATGTGAGTTGTTGATGTTTCTATTCTTCTTCTTCTTTCTCTATCTCTTTCTTCTTTTCATAACTATCTGGAATTTTCGGGTTCGAAACTTTTCGGGTCGTTACATTATGAATGTGATTTATAAAAATAAAAGGAAAATTTTAAAAGAATATAAAGCACTGAATTCACTACTGTTGCTGGGAAATAATAAGGGTGATGACTGCAGCATCATCAGTATCATCTTCGAGTTTCTGTGTGATGGATTTGCTACCAATAGTAAATTGAAATTTAATTTTTGTTTTGATAAACAAATTTGAATTTGAAATTCAAGTTGTAATTGATAAATATAAGTAAATCAGTTTTGGACTTATAATATGAAATAAAATTTAATTTTAGTAAAGTTAAAATAAATTTGAGTTAGCATAATAAAATATATGATTTGAAATTTAACTAAAGAGAAGTTGAATAAAATGAATTAGATTTGAACTGGATTAGATAAGTTATTTCAAATGGAAATTAAACTTAAGAGGTAAGTGATTATAACATGAATTTGGAAGTTTAGATAATTAAGTTGTATAGCTTATAAAATAGGAAAGGTAAGTACAACCAAATGTTAAAATGGTTAAACAATTTTGTTAAGCAAAACGAAATCTGAATTTGAATAAGTGATATGAAATTGACTTAAGTAAAAGTTAAATAAAATGACTTTAGAAATGAAATCTAAGTTAGAAGTGAACTTAAGTTGTATAGTGAAAGAAAAAGCAAGTGAAAATGAAATGAAATATAACTTAAGTAATGTTGAATGAAGTTGAGTTTGATATCAAAATGAATTAATAAAGTAAAGTGATGATAAAAAAAATGGAAGTGTTGTATAAAAATGTGAATATAGTGAATATTAAAATTCAATCTAAATTGAATATTGAACAAATTGAAATTAAATGTGTTAAACCAAATTGAAGGTAAACAAGGTAAAAATGAATGTTGAGTGTAAATTAAATAAAATTGGTTATGTTGGATATGCATTGGTTGTTTGATGGATGTTAGTGGATTAAATAGAAATTCAAATGAAATTGAATTGATGGAATTGAAAGCTAAATAACTGAATTCAAATTGATAGCAAGTCAATTTAAATAGAATTGAATTTAATTTGAATTGGAAGTGAACTAGCTTGAATAGAAATTAGTGAATGTAAACTAATTGAATTTGAATAAATAAATGTTAGTGAAATCCAATGTTAATGAATGAAATGTGATTTAAATTGATAAACCAATTCAATGAATATTAATAAGAAATGAATGAATATTGATTTGGTTATGGATTTGATTTGATAGATACTGGTTTATTGGATGTTAGTTGGATGATAGTTGTTTGATGATTGGATTTGTTTCTTTTGGTAACATTTGCTATATTGGCATATATAGTTGTTGTATTGGTATTTGTTGTATATTGATATTACTTTTTATATACATGTTTCTCATTTGTTGTTGAGTGTTTAGTAGGTGCGGGTGGCGTATGCTTCGCATTTGGAGCTCACTTTCACGCTTTATTAGTAGTATATGCTCGCTAATAATATATAACGTACATATCTTGAATTACATATCGTACTTTTATATTTTTTTCCTTACGGGATGCCTTATCCTCGAACAAGAGATGTATATTTGTGATATATATGTACACACACACACACACACACACACACACAGATATATATATATATATATGTTGAGATCCTACTACGATCAAATTGCGCAAAGGAGGCTATGGCAATTATTTTTTGAAAATTTAAGCTGTTGGAAATATTTTGGGAAAAATTTGTAATAACTAAAATTTTGATTTTTGAGTTAAAGATTAAATGATATTAGTTGGTTTTGAAAAGATAATTATGCATGGTTTTGAAAACTAAGAAATTATTTTATAAGGAGTTTAACTTATAGAGTTTTGGAAAAAGTTAAAAATGTTTAAATGGATTTGGTAAATTTAATTTGAACGAATTGTTTTGAAAAGTTAATGGATTTTGTGAGTTTTTCTTACTTGGTAATTTCGAGGAGGAAATTCTTTTAAGTAGGGAAGAATGTAACGACCCTGAATTTTGGTCATTCGAAATTCATATATTTAATTGATTTTAAATATTAAATAGTTAATTTTATAAGCTGAATAACTTATATTTCGAATAACTTGATTTAATTGGATAATTAGATTGTCAATTTAATGTTTGAAATTGTGGAAATAATTGGAATTTTGATTTAATATGAATGGAAATGATTTATAAAGTTGAATAAAATTATATTTGAATTAGAATGATGTTACAGAACTTTTAAAATTGAACTAAAAGTTAAAATATAAAAATTGAATATTTTAATATTTAATTAACGTGTAAAATAGTCATTTTTCATACAGTCTTGGATTTCTGCGAAACTAGTTTCATTGGATCCATAATTTTATATTATTGTAGGATTTCAAATTTCGTGTCAATCGGATTTACGATTTAGTCGTGTCAAGCTAAAACGTGTAGAAATTTGTTTAAGTAAATTTTAAATTTAAATAAGCCGATTCGAAGACCTATCTTTCAAATACGATCGAATTGGCTTCCGATATATATTCCATTGTGTTCGGAATAGGGGTAAAACATTATAAACGTCAGACGGCACGCTTCGATTGGAGTTCGAAAAATTCCCAGATGAATAGTGTCGTGAAATTTTCTATAAAAGACCAAACTTTTTCACTATTTTCACAAACCTTAATGCATCTAGGGCTAGCCGCCAATTACACTTCCATAGCCAGAAATTGTCGAATTTCCTCCTCAATTATCTTCCAATCCATCAACCAATTTGAGAAATCTTCAACTACAATATTGTAGAGCATCGAGAGAACTTCACATCCAACGATCAATTTCCGTTATCTTCGTCGTTTAGAGGCAAAAAGGGGCGCGTTCATTCTTAGTTCATGCGCGTTTTTCTCGTTTCGATGAGGCCGAACTACACGTGATTGGGGCCGATGGGGTTACTTGCGTAGGAGAGTCGAATGGTGGAACTTGAGCGTTGTCTAGATGATCGGTGGAGGAGCATTACTTGACGAGAGGGTGGCGGCTATGGGTTCATGTAGCCCAGGTCATGAATGAAGAGGAAGATAGGGAGGACGGCCTAGATCTGATGTGAGAGATTGAACGGCCTAGATTGACTAGGTTTTAAATTAAATAAAATTGTGAAATTTATATATATAATAATTTGTATAATCTTTAAAACGTCATTCATACGAGGTCTGTTTTTGATGAAACAAGTTGTGTTTGGTCCGTAGTGACGATTACTGCATTTTAAAGCTAGTTTGAAGTTGATTGGAGCTAGTGAAATTTTGGATAAAACTAAACGCTCATTTAATTTTATTCGGAATAAAACACTACAACTGCTATTCGAACCAAAGTGAGTACAACTCACTCTTTCTGACTCACTGATATCTCTATATAAGTGAGAATAAATTTATTTTATGCTGATTGATGATTGTTTGGATGATATATGATATATTATATATATATGCATTGATTGATATTTGAATATATTCCTGCCTATTGGAGCAGATGAGACCATATACGTTCCCGTGTATGAGCAGATGACCTTTATACGCACGTCTGCCTTGAAGCGGACATTGTACATATTTTCTAATATATATATTTGTTGCAGGTGACAGGTTGGAGGGATCCAACTGGATTCCTCACCAGTATTGGTTTTATTTATAGATATTGTGATGTATGCTGTTAACATATGATATATGATGTTTTGGATGCCGTGACTGATGTATTTAGTGTTGTTGCAACATTGGGCCTATTTTTGGAATTTTAAAAATGTTAAAATGATGGTTTTCAAATTAAAAAGGATTTCATAGTAATTTTGAAAATATATATATTTGAATTGTTAAGGAATGAATTTATTTTCAATAAATCAATATTACAATTTTTATGTTATAAAATTATGATTTTTGTGAAATATAATCAAAATATGATTTTTGAAATATGAAGTGAACTATTTGGTAAAATAGATTAAGTTGATAATTTTTGAATTATTATAAAGGTTTATATGTATAGATTTATAAAATTGATATTTTATAAATAAAAATAATGGAATTATAATGGAGTTTTGAAAGTGTTAAAATGAGATTATAAATGAATTTTATAAGTAAATAAGATTTGTGAATTTATCAAACGAATGAATTTGTAAATAAGAGAATTATATTAACTTAAAATTTGGATTCTAGCTTGTAAATGAGTTATATATGGAATTGGTAAATAAAGGGATTTTATAAATGGAAGTTTTTATAATAAATAATGTGATTTATAAACATTGTTTTATAAATGTGAAATCAATTTAAATTGATAAACTAGATATGGATTTTTATTAAAGGAATTTTATTCACGATTTTGGATAGTGGATAATCTTTTACATTAAATGTGCAATAGTAATGAATTGGGTAAGGGGTTATATTCACGATTTTGGACAGTGGATTATCCTTTAATAAATGTATAGAAATATTGGATTTTGTAAATAATCTGTATTCACGATTTTGGACAGTGAAAATCTTTTAAATTAAAAGACAGGTTTTGGAAATGGCATTTTAAATGAAGTTAAAAGATTTAAAGATGTTTAAAATGTGTAACGTATCGAAACCATAGATTTCAACATTCATTGTTGAAATAGACGTTTTCGAGACATAAAAAAATGATGGACTATAACACTATTGTTATAGTAAATGATTTTCGAAAGAAAATGTTTGTATAGTATATGAGATTTATACATCTATCTTATTTTCGAATCCCTATACTAGTAATTTTGGGTTGTCGTAACGATGTTTTACGCAACATTCGTTTTGACCCAAATAAGTGTGTTAAGAGAATGTTTTCCTTAAAGAATAAAATATATACTTAATCCTGATTTAAGTATAAGTAATATTTTCTAAGTGTTGAAAATAAAATTGATTTGTGAATTACTTATTATTAAATAAGTATATTGAAATGTTTTTCCAATATAAAAGTTGAAATGGTTTTGAGAATTACATCTTTTTAAAGAAATTTAAAGTGAATATTTGGCAAGTGATTTAATTAATAAAAGATTAATTAAAGGGCCTAGTGATTGCTTATGACGCTAAATATTTGTTTGTTTGTTTTGATAGTTAAATAACCGACTATCAAATTTGGCAATTTTTATTTCCTCGACTTGATGTGGGAACTATTTAGTCGTACACTTAGTACGTAGCCGTCTGTGTAGGCTTGATTATCATTTGTGTTGAGGATGTGATTCGTGTAGTGCGAAGTATTACTCCAATCTATCGAGCTTCCTTCTTGGCCGAAGGATAGCAAGCTGAAAGTTGGAAAAGTGATAAGTTTATGAGACTTAGTTTTTGTATGAGATTGAGAAACACTTTTGCGTTGTTGGTGCGAAGAGACCGGGATCGGTTTATCCGAAAACCACTTCGAACCAACATTTATGCAACAATTGTACAGGTTGGTTATGATGATATTGATATTCCGGATTTTCTAGTGGAGGATGCTTGTTGATCGTTTGTGGTGAAAATCCCAATATACATCAAGTAGCAGTAGTCTCTTCATTATGAAATATTCAATGCAAGGAGTATTCGCTACTAATCGTAGGGAGTTCCTGACAGGATGTGGTCGGAAAGTACCTTCGGTTTGTCCTGTTCCTGGACAACTTGTATGGATGTTTGTCTGACATTGCATTTCAAAAGATTATATACATTGGTTTTTACAAACGTACATCAGTGGTGGCGGAGAAGACAACTTCTCTTAGCTTAACACCCTCCTTGAGACGTATGAGCTTAAGAGTTTTATTTTTGTGGAAGGCAATTAGTAGTCAACGGAAATGGCCGTGTGACATTCTAAATGATGTGATATGTGATATGTGATATGTGAAAGGTAATCGTTACCTCAGGCTTCATCAACCGAAAATGACTGGAACATGGTTAGATTAAGAAGGGCTAAGTGGGTCGCTCTCAAGTAGGATACGATCATCCTCTTCTAGATATATCTTTGCATGTTATGACGTCGTGTATCTGATTACTGTGGTTTGTATGCTATGAGGGCCATCCAAAAAGGTCGGTAACGATTGAAGGATGACATATTCGGTACTATCTAGTTATAGAAGTAGGTCGGTCTTGTATTGGTAGAGGGCAGATGTTCTGTGCCTCGGGACATCCATCTAGAGGTGTGCCCTTTGGAAGGTAGTCCCTTCACCCGGTTATTTGTATGAAAATCCAAACTCCACTACGTGTCTGCCATTTTGATTGTATTACCCAGTTTGGGCTATATGCTGGAATTTAATAATGATAACAATTTCGGCTATTATTTTATACTAGACACTAGTATAATATAAGTTAAGTTAATATGAAATATTTTAGTTATCGCAAGGTAAAAACATGTCCGTTTTTATATGTGGGCGTGTCTTAAGAGATACTTCTGTTTTGATAAAGGAAAAGTTTGGTAATTTAATAAATTCAGTTGAGTCTCACGCTGGTTTACCAGATTTATCCGGGCGTTCTTCCCTTTCAATGCTTGGGCCAGACCGAGTATATTTACAGGTTCAGATTTGGTGCTTTTGGAGCTTCAGCAGGCGAGCTGGAGATCTTCATTTCATATACACGCATTTGTTTTGATTTTCCATTTTGCGCATTATTGTTGTTGTTATATTTTCAGCAATTGTGAGGACAGGTCATTATAACTCTTCAGGCTGATAAATGGTGATTGATTGTTGAACTCTGATTGATGTATGTATATATAATTTCTGTTTTATAAAGATCAATTATATGTTATTATATGTTTTCCGCTGTGATGTGAGATTCTGTATTGTTCTGTTTTGTTCTATATTCTCTCTTTCTTCTATTCTCTTCTTCTTTCTTCTTTTCTTTCTTCTGACTTTCCGTCAGTTTGTGCTTTTTGGGTCAGACATGTATGGTTTATTGTCAATTCAAAGGGTACAGATTTGCGGGTCGTCACAGAATCATTAGAATGGATGTTGAACATGCAGTTGATTTTTCTTTAAGATTAAGCAAGTCATGAATGTTAACATCGTACAACACTGAGGATGAAGTGAATCATGATATAATGCCGATGAGCTTTAGCAATGTCATGTGGCTATATGGAATCCCATTATAAAGGAATTAAGACAACTGCTCCAACCAACTTGAGAAGAGAAATAACTATGGAAATTGAGAAGGAACAATGAAGCAAGCACACAATGCCATTGCATGAGTACAGATGAACCATCACTGACCAAGGACTCTATCAGATAATCTCCCCCAATTGTAAGCTCTGAAACCATCTCATACCTTGTACCCTATAGTAGGCAAAATTCTCCTCCACCTACCTCAACAATTATTTTGTTCTTTAAACTGTTATGCAAGAGGTGAGTTGTGACGGAAGCAGAGCTTTCGATAATGGGCGGCCAGCCTTTGCTTACGCTTTTGAATCAGTAGTGAAATCATCGGCAAACGGAGTCGCATCTGAAACGGCTCATCTTTAACCAAAACACATCCGCCACCCATTGCTATGTAGCTTCTGAACTAAAATGTAAACTAATTACTAATATCTACTTTTCTAGAATAGTAAACGATGCATAGACATATTGGTTTTGCATTGGTTAGCATTATATCATAGTACACTTCATCAATTTCCATAGTTCTCTTCTCAAGTTGGTTGGAGCAGTTGTCTTAATTCTTTTGTAGTAGGATTCCATATGGCCACATGATATTGCTAAAGCTCATCATGCTGCACACAATGAAGTAAGCATACTATGCTACCGCACGAGTTATAGATGAACCATCACTGACCAAGGACTCTACCGAATAATGTCCCCTAATTGTAAGCTCTGAAACCATCTCATACTTTGTACCCTATACTAGGAAAAATTCTCCACCCGTCTCAACAATTATGTTGTTCTTTGAACTGTTATGCAAGGGGTGAGCGCTGACGAAAGCAGAGCTTTCAATAATGGCCAGCCTTTGCTTACGCTTTTGAATCATAGTAGTGAAATCACCGATAGACGGAGTGATATCTGAAATGGCTCATCTTCAGCCAAAACATATCCCTACCCATCGCTAAGCAGCTTCTGAACAATAATGTAAAATAATTACTAATATCTACTTGTTTTAGAATAGTAAACGATGAATAGACATATCGGTTTTGCATTAGTTAGCATTATATCATAGTACACTTCATCCTCAGTGCTGTACGATGATGTTAACATTTATGACTTGCTTAATTTTAATGGAAAATCTACTACATGTTCAACATCCATACTACTGATTCTTTAGTGATATTCTATAAAATTCAAGATTTGCTCTACCTCTGACTCCTCGATGGTAGGTGCAATATCAAGCATATCAATACTCATATAATTTTTTTTTACCATGTTGCTTTCATAAATTGACATGAAATATGAATCTATTTGGGCCAAAAATTAAATGAAATAAAAGAATTTCATTATGGCATGACCTGATGCATTTATACTTGAATTTCTATTTAATTTAATGAATTTGATCTCCATGGTCTGATAAGAAAATGTCTACTATAAATATTCATTTATATGTTAACAAAATTATTCAATACAATTACACTTTATGCTTGAATATCTAATCAATTTATTGATTTGACCTCTAAGATCTGATAATAAAAAATAATATCCACAGAAAATATTCATTTACAAATTAGTAGAGAATATTTTAGTCTGTATATTAACAATTAGATGCATCTTCCAATTATCTTTATGAATACCTGTTCAAAATTATTAGGTTCAACAATAAACAAGCAATTATAATGATGATCTCTTAAAATCATCAATTAACTCATGTTAAATTATGAATTTTATGAAAATTACACTTAAATTTAGAATTTATACACCGTTTGCATTTTGTATTGAACTTTTACTAGTTAAATTGCCTATGTGGAAGAAAGATCAGTATCAAATTCAATTTTATGCAGATTTAATTGTGTGTAATTGAGATTTATAAACATTTCTCTTTGTTTAGCCACTCCAGATAAATTTACTAGTATTTTGATTTTCTAAGCAAATAAATTTATGCTTCATTTAGTTACTCCATATTTAATTGCATGTTAATATACTGCAATTTATTGAATTTACCACTATTTACCATTTTCTACATATAATTTATATACAAAGGTAGCGTGTTATTATGTTATTTAAACACTTGACATATCACTAGTTTATTTTTTAAATGCTAACTTAGACAATACAAATCTAATTCATAAAATATAAGCTGTAAATACAAGAAAATCATGTAGTAATACCTCTTTTCTCTTTGTTTTCGTATGACTATTTTAAGTCAATCTATCAAGTAGTTTGTACTACCACAAAACATAGGGCAGTTAACCATTTTCATCTTCCGTATCTATTCAATAACCATTAAAAGTGCTTTACAAAATTATGCGACTGATCTCAGCATTTTATCAAACTTTGTAAGCTTTGTTTATTCCGTCAGCTTGAAGCTTGAAAGCTGGATAAAAAAAGGTGGATTGGTTTACATATAGAAGAAGGCACTTGAGAAGAGAAATAACTATGGAAATTGAGAAAGAACCATTAATGAAAGTTTAAAAGAACATATGCAGAACTGGCTCAATGAAGACAAGGAAACAACTAATGTAAATTCACCACCATGAGATATGCATATGATCAGCATCCACTTAACTTTTTCCAGTTCAGGCACATGCTTGAATATTTTACATGCATCATGCTATTTTCCAATCATTTCTAACACCAAATATTCAACTCATTGGCCTAAAATTAAGAAAAAGGGATAGAAATCACCTCTCTTTATTCGCCAATTAGCACTTTTGCTCGAATGCATTATTTCTGCATAAGGCAGAACATATGATCAAGGTAAAAAAAATGTTCTTGAACAATACAAAACTACATGTTAATGGTAATTAAAAAAAATCATGTAGTGCAGATCATCTTAGAGACTGAAATAATAAAATACAATCATGTTCATGTATATGTAGATCCCCATATTACAACAAATAAACAGCAGACCATGTTATGAACAGTTCCCAAACACATCATTTGTGAAATTACCCAAGAAAAAAGGAAAAGAAAATGAAGAAGCTAATTTGGAAGTACGATTAAATTCTTCTATTTGATGTCTTGACATAAACCAGGCTTCCACTATAGTTGAAAATCTTTGTCCATCATTCAAAACCAATCTATTTTGTATGTTCTCCGTCGAGTAAATTTATTTCTTCTTCAGTCACCTTATCGAATAAATAAACCCCATATTCACCTCCAAACCTTGTTATGAAGATGAAATCTCCATTCTTCTAGAGTCTTGTTTGATCAAGTGGAATATAATCCAATCCACCCATCAGGTCTAGTACTGAGTGCCTGAGGTTATACAATCTAATCCCTGACTCTTCCTTACCAAATTTCATAATAAGGACCGCATATTTTATACGAAGCAATATTGAATTGAAGGTACATAACTTTGTTGTTAACATAAGCAAGGCTATGCGGTTCCTTACCACGGTCAACATTGGGAAAATATAAGATGTCATATACTTAATGGGATAGATAAAAATAGAAGATGAAAGAAGTATTCTGGTCGCTATGAATCCCAAGCCAAAAGCACTTTTCACAGCCGGTACATGTTGCAGTATCATCATCAACATTATCATTCATAATCAACGAAAGAGAAAAACCAAAACTATCCACGAAGGTTCTGGTTTTCCGCTTTCATTACTTATAAATGATAATGTTGATGGTGACACTTCAACATGTACCGGCGGTGAAATGTGCTTTTGGCTTAGGATTCATATCGATCAGCGTACTTCTCTCATTTTCTACTTTGATTTGCGTCATGAAGTATATGACATCTTGCCTTTTCGTAATGTTTATCATGGTAAAGAACTGCATAGCCTTGCTTATGTTAACAACAAGGTTACGTACCTTCGATTCAATGTTGCTCGTATAAAATTGTGGTCTTATTATGAAGTTTGGTAAGGAATAGGCATAGATTAGATTGTATAACCTCAAGCATCCAGTAGTAGACCTGATGGGTGGATTGGATTATGTTACATTTGGTCAAACAAAACTCCGAAAGAATGAAGATTTTCATCTTCACAACAAGGCTTCGAGGTGCACATGGAGTATATTTATTCGACAAGGTTAGTGAAAAAGAAACAAATTTATTTGATGGAGAACATACTATAGGGGTGAATTTACACAAATGATTGCAAATCAACCCTAATACATGCGAAAGCAATAAGACCATGTTGTAGTGCAATAAAACAAATAGAACTTGGAAATAAAACAGAAAACCAACAAATCACACAAGAAAGTAAATAGAGAGTTCACACACAGATTTATAGTGGTTTTACTATCGCAAGATAGTGTACATCCACTTAGAGAGGTGAGATTTTTTACTCTCAGAGAGAAGAATTACAAGATTGATAATGGAGACTAAGAAGAATAAAAAAAACACAAAAGAGAAGATAATTCATTTCCGAAGCTTCTATTCATCCTAATCCTTACCGTTGTATAGGGATTATTACTTGAGGTTGAAGTAATTGATTTATGATCATAAATTAATACCTAATCAATTTTCTAAATTATATCGAAAGCATTTACCATTTTTTTTTCAGTTTTCCACAATTTGTATGCGTCTGATAAGATTACTTTTTTAATCATCTAATTAGATAATTAATTAATTACTTTATTTTTTTTAAATATTTCTTCCTCTTATGTACCTAATTCATTGCCCTCTTTAATGCACATACAAGAGGAATATATTTGAGCAATTATCTCAAATATCTTCCAAACCTTCTTAGGTATGAAATATTGTATTAAATCTAACAATCTCTACCTTGATACTATATTTTCCCGCAAGCCTACCAACTCCACCTACATTCTTTTACTCCAAGAAGCTCTCGAACAAGGCATCGTGGATATTTCTCAATGTGTTTCGGCATGGCTATCACCCATTTTACTTTATCAACGAATTTCAGCAAGGCCACAACCCACCAACAAAGCGTTGAAAGTAGCCCCTCCATATAGGACCCATTAATCTCTAAAAAACATCTCCGTATACTAACTCACTCTCCCCTTATGCAACCAAGTGGCACCTAACACTTTAGCAGACGAATTAAGTTCGAGCAATGCTTGAACTTTGCAACAGGCAGAGACTTAGTGAACATGTCTACTGCATCTCCTATGTGTGAATTTTCTGAAGCTGCACCTGCTTTTCTTCATTCATAGAGACAAGGAAAGACTCTCTTACCTCTATGTGCTTTGTTCTCGAACTAAATGCCAAATTTTTAGCCAGATGTACTGCGCTCTGACTATCACAATTTACTACTATACTCCCATGAACAAATCCTAAATCGTGCAACAGCCTCTTCAAGCAATGTGCCTCTATAGCTGCTTCAACGGCAGCTATCAACTCTGTCTCTGTAGTAGACAAGGCAACTATAGTCTGCAACTTCGCTCTTCAACTGAAAGCTGTCTTTCCAAGTATAAAGACGTAATCTAGGTTGATTTTCTTCAATTTTTGTCCCCGGCATAATTAGAATCACAATATTTGACCAAGCTAAAATATTTCTCCTCGCCGTTAAAATCAAGCCCATAATTTATTGTTCCTCTAAGATGCCTGAAAATGTACCTTTCTGCTTCCTATTGCATTTTTCTTGAATTAGCCACGTAGCGACTAACCAAACCAACTGCATGTGCAATATCCGTTCTTGTGCAGACTATAGCATACATCAAGCTTTCAACTGCACGAGCATAAGATACATTCTATATATAAGCTTTGTCTTTGTCAGGTATCAGAGAGTTCTTTTCTAAAAGCTGAACGTACAAAGGCATGTGAGTACTAATTGCCTTTGCCCTCTCCATGCTGAATCGAGCAAGCATTTTTTGGATATATTCTCTCTGTGTCAATCTCAACACCTTAAGCTTTCTTTCTCTCTAGATTTCCATTTCTAAAGTCTTCTTTGCTTCTCCAAGGTCTTTCATCTCGAATTCCGCTTTTAGCTTTATTTTAACCTATCAATTTCAGCTTTGTCCTTGGAAGCTATTGGCATATCTTCCACATATAAGAGTATATGTATATATCTAATTACCATTATCCATATGGTTAAATAAACACAAGCGTTTTTAATGCTTCTATCAAAACCAACAGTAAATATAAAGGAATCAAACCTTTTATACCATTGCCTAGGAGACTGCTTCAAACCATATAAAGACTGTTTCAACTTGCAAACCGATTCTTTCTTTCCATCCACTACAAATCCTTTTAGCTGCTTCATATAGTTGGTCTCCTCTAAGTCTCCATGAAAAAATGCGGTCTTTACGTCTAATTGTCCCAACCCCATGTCTTGAGTTGCAACTATAGCTAGCAATACTGGGATAGAAGTATGTCTAACAACTGGAGCAAACACCTCATCATATTCCATCTCCTTCCTTTGTGAAAGCCGCTTTGCAAAAAGTCTAGCCTTGTATCTTTCATCGTCCTTCACCTTATATACCCACTTGCATCCTAGCTCGACTTTCTTAAGGGGTGGTACCAATTCCAAAGTCTGATTCTTCTTCAAAGTACCCATCTCCTCTTCCATAACATGCATCCATTTCAAGCTGGCACTCGATTCCATAGTTTCTGCAAGGTCGAAAGGCTCATCTTGCACTATATGCAGTGCATTATCAAAATGATCCTTAAGGCTAAGGTTTGCATAACTTCACTCTCCATACCTATTTAGTGGCCTTCTAATTCTAGAGCTAGTCCAAATAGATGTAGCTTCACCTAAACTCCTGTCAACCCCACCTTGAGCTGAATCATCTCTAGCTTCGCGACCATCACTATCACTACTAAAGGAATTCTATGGACCTTCATGTGATGTATCAACAACTGCAATTATTCTACCTACTTTTACATCTCTGAGTCTACTACTAAACTAATATGTGGGAATAATTTCCATCTCCTTAGACATTTCAGCTTCTGAATCCTTGGGCTTGAACCTAGCGGACTCATTAAATATGACCTGTCTCGAGTGGAATACCTTTTATCAGTATGGTTCCAAATGCGATACCCTTAATACCTTCTGTATATCCCAAAAATATGCATTGATAGGCTCTAGCCTCCAACTTTTCATTTCCTGTATGGTGAATATACACGGGGCTACTAAATATACGAAAATAACTAATATATATAAATGTAACTTTCCACCCTTTCTTAGGAACCCTCCCATCAACGGCTGAGCACGACATCCGATTGATAATATATGCTGCAGCTGATAAAGCTTCAGCCCAAAAGCCTCTAGACTAGCCCGCCGTCAATCTCAAGCAACATGCCTTCTCCAGTAGAGTTATGTTCATCATTTCAACAACTCTGTTTGATTTTGGATCACCGGGTGTAGTAAAATACCTTCTAATTTCATGCCGTCTACATAAATTTATGAACTCCTTAGAAACAAACTCACTACCATCCTTGGATCTTAGCACGTTCAGCTTCCTTCCTACATCATTCTTAACCAATGCTTTCCAAGTCTTAAACTTTTCAAATGACTCTGACTTAGCTTTCATCATATACACCTAAACCTTCCGAGAGTAGTCATTGATTAAAGAGATAAAATACTTAGCTCCTCCCATAGAAGTTTAAAATGCTTTCCAAGTTTTAAACTTTTGTTTGCTTCCCTAACACACACTCCTGGTAGAATTCCCAACGGTTGAAGCTTTTACCCTTGATCCTATAAAATATGACCTAATCTATGATGCTAGAGTCTGTTGGCATCCAAAGCTCATGAACTATCAACTCTAACAAACGTCTCTCCATGAACTGTAGATCCTTTCAGCAGACAAAGATTCTGGACCATCATTCCTTTTATCAATACATGAGCACCATGTGTCATCTTCAAGCCATCCAACTTCACCATAATGTTGCATCCCAAAGATGCTAGTTGAGTCAAGGACAAAAGTGATTTTCTTAAATCTGGAACATAGCGGACTCCGGTGATAGTGCGCACCACGCCATCATGTATGCGAATACGCACTGATCCTTCTCTCAATTTTTTTGCAAGTGGCATCATTTCTTATTAATATGGCACTTCCCTCCTTGTCTTCATAAGAATAGAAATCCTCCTTCCTAGAAGTCATATGGAAAGATGCCCATGAATCTAGCAACCAATGGTTTACTACATCAGAAACAGATGCAGTCAACACAGCATCAGAAACAACCTTCTCCACCGCAATGGATAAAGAACCAACCGCTTCATTTCTCGTTCTCAAATTTGGATAATCTTTCTTCCAGTGGTCATGTTTCTTATAGTAATGCCACATGTTGTCTCTAGCCTTGCCTCTGGAACAACTTCCAGGCTTTCTTGACTTGAAACGCCATCTAAAATTATTCTCCTTCTTCTCTTTTCTTTCTCTTTCCACAAAAAAACCTTGACTACTACTAGCTTCTCCACTTTCGCTCATATTTTTCATCCGATCCCTCATTTCTTCACTTAGAAGTCTCGTCTTTACATCTTCTAATGACAGCGTGCTTCTGCCGTAAATCAATCTGTTAGCGAAAACCGTGTATCGCTAAGGAAGAGAACACAATACCACCCTAGCTTTTTGCTCCTCGTCCACATTCAAATTAACATCTTTCATCTTCGTCATAAAATCATCGAAGAAGTTCAGATGTGTTTTCAATGACGTACCTTCCCGCATCTTATATGTGAAAAAAGTCTTCAATAGAATCAACCTATTCGTGAGCGACTTCTTCATGTAGAGATCCTCCAATTTCTTTCATAAGCCTCTAGCAGTAGTTTCACCACTGGCAAATTGGAGGGTAGTAAAGGCCCATTCTTCTATTTTCTTTCTTTCCAATTTTGAGATAACTGATGGCAATGATTCCATGTCAAATACAACCCGATGAACATGATTTCTTCTCAACACGACCTTCATCTTTCACTGCCACTTCTTAATATCATTATCTTTGTTCCACTTCTCTATAGCCACCTGCGAACCTGATGCTGCATATGAACCCCTAATGTAGGGTGCATATTCCTAATCTCCTCATTTCCAAGTCCTACCATTTGTTCGAACACCTTCTATCCCTAGGCTTCAACAACAATCTTCAAAGCTCTAATACCAAACCGTAGGGGTGAATTTAACTGTTTGCAAATCAACCCTAATACATGCGAAAACAATAAAATCATGTGGTAGTGTTACAAAACAAATAGAATTTGAAAATAAAATGGCAAATCAGCAAATCACACAAGAAAGTAAATAGAGAGTTACACACTGATTTATAGTTGTTCCATTATCGCAAGATAGTATGTATCCACTTGAGAATAGGAGATTTTGTTACTTTCAAAGAGAAGAATTACAGAATTGATAATGGAGACTAAGAAGAATACGAACAAATACAAAAGAGAAGATAATTCATTTCTGATACTTCTATTCATCTTAATCCCTACCTTTATATAGGGACTATTACTTGAGGTTGAAGTAATTGATTATGGTCATAAATTAGTATCTAATCAATTTTTCAAATTATACGGGAAACATTTAACATTTTTTTTTTTCAGTTTCCCACAATTTGTATGCGTTTGATATGATTCCTTCTTTAACCGTCTAATTAGAGAGTTAATTAATTACTTTACTTTATTTCAAACATTTCTTCCTCTTATGCAGTTAATCCATTGCCCTCTTTAATGCATATAAAAGACGCAATATATTTGAGCAATGATTTCAAATATCTTTCAAATCTCCTTAAGTATGGAAATATTGTATCAAATCTAACACATACAAAACAGATTGGTGCTGAAATAGGGATAAATATTTTCAGCTACAATGAAAGCCTGGTTCTGTCAAGACATCAAACAAAAGAAATTAACCGTCCTTCCAAGTTAGCTTCTTCAATTTTCTCTCTCGAATAATTTCTCAAATGATGTGTTTGAGAACTGTTGATAACATGTTCTGCTGTAATATGGGGATTTTTTGTACGTGAACCTGATTATTTTTTATAATTCAGTCTCTGAGATGATGTGTAATACATAATTTCTTTTATTACTGCTGTTCAAGAATTTTTTTTGCCTTGGCCATATGTTCTACCTTAAGAAGCAATAATGCATCCTAGCATAATTAGCGAATAAAGAGAGGTGAAACCTGTCCTTTTTTTTTTTATAATTTTAGATCGATAAGTTGAATATTTGATGTTAGAACTGATTGGAAATAGCATGATGCATGTAATATATTCAAGCATGTGCTTGCATTGGAAAAAGTTGAGTTGATGCTGATTATATGCATATTT
Source organism: Allium cepa (assembly GCA_030765085.1). Lineage (NCBI taxonomy): Eukaryota > Viridiplantae > Streptophyta > Magnoliopsida > Asparagales > Amaryllidaceae > Allium > Allium cepa. Next base: position 887,467,064 of record CM060937.1, on the reverse strand, counting down.
CACAATGTTGATTTTACATCAGTTGTTTACTTGTCTTCATAAAGCTAGTTCTTCTCAAGTGCCTTCTTTTAAATTTCAACAAATCTACCTCTTTTTACCCAATCACAAGGCGCTTGCATTAAGAATAAGTGCACCAGCCAATAAAAAAAACTTTAATAAATAAATGAAAGATCATTAAAATGATTAAACAAAATATGCAGTTGTATCTAAAATGAGTACATTGATATATGCTGTCATCAGAATTTAATAATCAAGAACTTAGAGAAAAAAATAAATCAGGAGGCAACAACGCAAGGTCAAATATTGTGTAAGATCGACACCGTTTGCGCATTACAGTGAGGAAATGGTAGTATAAAATGTGCGTTTATAAGTTTACATACTATATCAAATTGAAAATTTTGGAGTCATCACCTTCATATGATTTTTATTTTCATAACAGCATGACAGAGAGACTCCACAAGAGCTAGGTAGAATTGAGTATATAGCTTTAAATCAATCTAAAGGAAACGAGTGGACTTGCCCAGAAGCATAAAAAATGTTTTTTTAATACGAAAAACATATTTAAAGGAATAAAAGAAAATTGATCTGTTTAACACAATAACCATGATTAGACTAAATGCTAAGGGTGACAATATCAAATATACGCATTTATTGTTAAGTTTTCAGCCATGCCATATATACTAGTTAACCCTTATGAAGTATATATGGTATTTCTTATTAATTCTGTGAAATATCATTAGGTATATGTGTCTTCCTTTTAGCTTAATTAATGAATATGTTATTTCTTAGGTATAAGGGCTTGGTTTTGGACTTACGTTTGTATACATCTATGATCTGACCATTAATGAAAATGAGGCACAATAAAATGACACTTTTATTATGCCCAAAGCCAACATTATTTCAGACTAAACAACTATAGTCCTTACTCTAAATTTATGTTAGGACTACCCTAAATTAATAACTAACGAACTTTTAAGCTTGAGTGGATTTACACCTCGATTTTAAGTAGTCAAAATTTCCTACATCTAGAGCTGCACTCGAATATAAAATGGGCAACTAGTGGTAGTATGGTACCATTGTTGCATCTGTAAGTCAAAATTAACATCAAATTAAGATGTATTTAAGGGCATAAGTTATGCTTTTACCTACAGATAGTTTAAATATTTACCTCAAGTATTTCTCCATTGTGTCAAACAAAGTTTCTGCAAATAACTAATTTACATTGCTAACTTACAAATAACTGATTTACATTGCTAATTTTTATCAAGTTTCAATGTGTGAATGTTCAATGCAATGTTTGTTTTAGCACTAAAATACATATTAAAAGGAAAAAAACAAAATTAATCCATTTAACAGAATAACCATGATCAAAGTAATGGCCAAAGGTGAATATATCAAATACAAGTGTTTAATTAAACTATTCCACCATGCCATATATGGGAATATCATTAGGTGTTTGGTGTTTTTTTACCGTTAACTAATCGTGATGAACTATATTTGGTGTTTCCTATCAATATTGTGAAATATCATTAGGTGCATGTATCTTCCTTTTAGCTTTTAGTGAATATGAGATTTCTTAGGTATAAGGACATGGTTTTTAGCATATATTTATGTACATCTATGACTAAACTGCTAAAGAAAATAATGCATTGCAAACAAGTTAGGATTGCCCTGAATTACTAACTATTGAAGTTTTAAGATTGAGTGGATTATGCCTTAATTTCAAGTAGCCAAACTTCCTTGCAATTGGAGAACTCCCAAATATAAAAGGATAGTAACCAGTGGTAGCATGCTGCCTTTGCTATCTATAAGTCAAACTTAACATGAGATAAATACATGTTTAAGGGCCTAAGTTATGCTTTTATCGACTTACATACATGATAGTTTAAATATTCACAGCTTCGAACACAGTTTCTACCAATAACTAATTCAGGTAAATAGGCACAAGGAAGAAGTTGCAAAAAAAATTAGTCTCAGGGACAATAAGTTTGTTTTTTAGTCTGAATGACACTTTTTAGTGTAAATTGAAAATGATAGTTACAACTATCATTCTGTGATTTACACTAAAATGTGTCCTTCAGCCTAAAAAACAAACTTCTTGTCCTTGAGACTAAATTTTTCTCTAACTTTTTCCTTGAGCCTAAAAACCCCTAACTAATTTACATTACTAATTTATATCTAGTTTCACAATGCGAACTCTCAAAACATTTTTTTAGTACTAAAAAATATATTAAAAAGAATAAAAATAATTAATCCACTTAACACAATAACCATGATCAGACTAATTACCAAGGGTAAATATATAAAATATATGTGTTTATTGTTAACTAAACTATTCAGCCACACTGTATGTACTAGCCATGCTACAAAATTTATTTGGTGTTTCCTATTAATACTGCGAAATATCATTGGTTAGTATATGTGTCTTCCTTTTAGCTTTAATGAATATAGGATTTCTTTTGAAGAATAAAGTTAGATTGCTTATTGCATGAATATATTTGCTAAAACTAACCTATTTTGCAGATTATTGCCTTAGATCATTTAACTGAAGTAAACTAGCATTCCATGACTGTTTGTAATGTTTTCCTGGATAGATGACTTTGTTGGTGAGCAAAAACTTTAAATTAATTTTTTGATTCCACTCTAATTGCTATTTTTTGTGTAATGAACCGGGTTTTAGACCTTCAAAAATGGAAACTCATATATCCATGATATTCACGTGCCCCAAATTCTAGCACCGAAAATACGGTCGTTAAGATTAAGAAAGAAAATAAAGAAAGAATAGTATCTCATACAAATGAAATAACATATATTTAATTCCAACATATAATCTTTACAACAATAATTTTAAATACATTATCAGGGTTAAACATGGACAGTTATAAATATCTGTCATTACAAATGCGAAGTACAATAATTTACGAATGAGGTAGAAACGGATAAGGATCTTTTGGAAGAATCTTCCAACTCCATGCTCCGAGCTCTTCCAGGTTTCTTCTAACTAAACCCTACCCGAGAAAATTAGAGCACCCAGAGCTTAAGGGAAAATGAAAATAAACTACGGGTTAGTCATGGGACTGATGTGAGAACTCAAAATAAGCATTTTGAAAACAAAAGTATCTCATAAGACCATGCCGCACATAAACACGAAATGAGTTATTAACTTATGATAACCAAACTATTTGCTATGCAAAATATAGGGATATTATTTTTAATGGCATTCTTTTGAAAACATTTGCAAGTAAACTTTTGAATCTTAGCCGAAATTGTTACTATTATTAAATTTCGAATATGTCAGGCTCTATAAACAAAATTCTTACAAAGCTCGTTTGGAGAATGGATTCCATACAAACGACAAGGTGAGGAACTACCTTCCATACAGTACACCTCTAGAAGGATGTACTTAGGGTCTAGATACATACTAAACTCCTATACCAACACAGAACCGGCTTAGTACCGAATATGACATCATCTCGGCCGTTACCGACCTATCTGAGATGTCTCATACACTACTAGAATCGGCCTGCGTAGTGTCAAGGTCTTGCGTCGGCTAGAATCGGCTAAAAAACGCGGCCGATTCTAGCCGACGCAATATCGCATTACAGAAACATCAACCCGCGAACATTTTTCTCAATCTCTTCCCTCCATTTTCTCTTCCAAAATCCTCTTCCCCGTGGATAGAATCGGCTTTGTGGTTACAGGAATGCATCGGCAAGAATCGGCTTGTCACGGCAAACGGAATTTTGAAAAATGACCACGTGGATATAGCCTTCACTTACCGACACTAAAGTGGTGACGAACCCGACGCAAAACCCGATTCGAATGCTTGGTGATAACGTTTATTTTTGCGTCGATTTTTAGAATCGGCTTGCGTCGGCTAGTGACGGCCAACGTCGGTTAACGGCCGACGTCGGTTATTAGCCGACGCAAATGCCGGTTTTCCTTGTAGTGATAGCATACACAACATACCTAATATATAAAGGGATATTTAGAAAGGTGATGATCATCTCCTAATGGGAGTGACCCACTTATCCCTACCACATCTATCCTTTTTTTGCCATTTCCAGTTGATTAGGCCCGAGGTAACGTTTTACCTTTCACATAGCACATTCCACTTTAAATGCGACAGTGTCATTCCATGATCACACAACTGATTACTACAAAAGTGTAACTTCTGAGATTGTACATCTCAAGAAAGGATGTTAAGCTAAGAGAAGTTGTCTTCTCTGCCGCCAAACAGATGATACGTTCATAGAGATCAATCAATATAATTAGAAATACAACGTCAAATATTCATCCATACAACAAACCGAAGGTACTCTCCCACCACATCATGTGGGGAGTTACCCCTAGGATTAGAAACGAGAAGTCCTGACATCGAAGATCTAAAATGGATAACTAATGCAACATAATACGATATGGGAATTTTTCCCCCGAGGGTCAGCGACAAGCAGCCCTACATTCCATCTTTAAATCATATTCATATCTCCACTTCGAATACGTAAATTGGTTTGAAGTGGTCTTCGGATAGAAATCCAACCCCGGTTCATTCGAACCAATCATCGATAAAAAATATGTGAACAAAGAATCATTCTTTTAATTGGTTAAGTTCTTTATATCAAAATCTCCTTCGGAGATATATATTTCTAAAACATTCCTTCCGGTATATATGAAATCATTAAACCTCTCCTATCAAAACCTTTGATTACTTGAAACTTTTTTAAAGTCCAAATCATTTCAATTTTTACATATGAAAATATTTTCAAATCATTTCATTTAAATCTTAACAAAAATTTCTTAATTCAAAACTCAAATTTTGATTAAGTTAGAACCATGTTATCTAGGATGTTAATCCAAAATTAATAAATATTAAGTGAGTAGAATCTATAGAAATCATCTAACTCTACTCAATGCCAATTTCTATATTCAACAAGTACTATGGACAGAATAACGATGAAATCGCCAACACCATCTCTTTGACTTATTTGATCGACATTAAATCATTAAACCTTTAAATCATTTCATAAATCCTTCAAATTGCCTTTAAAACACTTTATAAATCATTTAAAAACATTTATAAAATAATTGAAAAGATGGTTAGGTTTAAAACTATATTTCAAAAGTTATAGAAAAGTGATGCGGAAAGTTCTTTTTAAGCTATATTGATCAAAACTACTTATTATTACTCAAATTACTTTTAAAGCATTTTAAAAGATTTATTCCATATTTTTAAACAATTTAAAACATCATTTTTAAAGAAATCAAGTTTTGGATTCCAAACAGCAAAATGGGGATTTTTTTTTCAAAACTTATTTTTACTCATATTTCAAAATATACCGATCGAAATCTCGATTTTCCTTCTTCGTTGGAAATTTATGGATATAAGAGTTTGAAAAATTCTTATCTCGAAGAATTCTGAGCTATATTCCAATTTTTACACTTGTTTGACTTTTATAGCGCGATCGTGAATTACATTACGCGACGCGCTTATTTTTAACTAAAGTTTCCATTTCTTTTCAAACTTTACCAAAACACTATTCAATATTTACAAAACATTTCAAACTCATTTTGAACCATTTTTAAAGAGGTTTAACAATGACATACACACTATTTCATTAATTCAAGGAAAGTGATTTCCTTTGTGCTTATCGACGTGTATTTTCGTGACTTGTATATATTTTCAATATTCATACGAAAACAACCAAACTTGATGATCAAAATATATTAAACATCCATTTTCAAACATCATATCATCATTCAACATATAACATAATATAGTTTAGGAGTTCTTACCATCATTTTCCCTTCGAGCTAATATAAAATCGGCTATCGCTCCGCTATGATTGAATTAGACTCTTTGGAATTAAGCTCTGAAGCCTTGATATAGTTAGGCATAGCCTTAGGAGTGCTCACGGCCTAGCTAGGGAAGAAGAAAGGGCTCGGCCTTGCTTTGGGAAGGCTCGGCCTTGCTTTGGGAAGGGTGGCCATGAGTTTGAGTGGTGGAAAGAAGGAGTTTTGTCATCGTTTTGAAGTGGATCAATATTATATACTTGTGTATATATACTAATATTTTGCCATAATTTTTTTTTCATTATTTTCTAAGGCATGGAAGCCATTAAATAATCTCTTAGGAAACTTAAGAAGAAGGTAGAAGAAGATGGAAAGTTGTGTGAAAATGTGAATGAAGTTATGCATGTATTTATAGCCTTGGAAGCCTTAAGGGCTAATCAACTTCAAATATATATATATATATATATATATATATATATATATCATTATCCATCACATCTCCACTTTTCTACCTTTATTCACATGTTAATTCCGTCCCCTCCATGTGCTCAATCACTTCATGTATGGATATGTTGACTTATGTAAGCTTAAGGAGGGAGCTTACTTAAAATATCTTTGTTTTTTGTATTATGTATGTATTTTTAAGTGTATAAGTATATATTTATGTATACATATGTTCATGTGCATGTTAGTGCATGCATTTATATGTTATATATATGTACATGATCCATAAATAATGTTGCATTGATTCTGAACAACTTTTGTTCGATAAACGGTTGCCAATCGAAGAACCGATTCCCGTTCATATTTTCACTTATACTTTAACGTACATATATTGGTAAAAAAACTTCGAAAAAAATTCTCTTATAGTTTTAGATGAATTAAAATCAATAGATTTGAATTATAAAACCACATAAATTCATATTAACAATTATTTACAAAATCGTTATTATACCGATACAACGATATCGATTTTTTCTTATATTTTGAACCAAATATATATATTTATAAAACTATTATAAATGATTTATCATCAATTCATAAATATTCAAAATCAATTATCATCATTTAAAATAATTATTTGAATAATTAAAATAATTATTAAATTGTTAAATCTCAATTTAAATTAAATAAATTATCATATTTAAAGGCATTACTAACAATGTCAAAAACACATTTTATTTTCATATAAAACCAATTGATATTATTTTATATTCATGTTTAATTATAAAAATAAGCGTATGTATCCAGCTCTATGTGTCATTTCATGATTATAGAGCTGCTTATTTATAAAACAGTTTTCAGTCATTTTATCGATTTACATTTCGAGAGAAATATTTTTGTTAATACTTATTCAAAATAAAAGTACTATTACTTAGTATCACTCAGAATAATATTATTTGTATTATTAATCTTTTATTTGAATAAATTTATAAATAAATAATTTACCAAAGTGATAAATTTGCAGGTCGTTACATTTTGATCCTAATCCGAATTCTATATTTTAGAGAACACTAATTTAATATGGCATGTATTTGTGCATATAAAGTCAAATGTAATTGGCGCTTGTATTTTTTGTATATATCGTTCATAGTGAATCAAGTCTCTATTGGAACATTAGTGGTCAATGTTTTGTTACTTGTAGTTGTTGATGGGATGCCATATGTTGTTGTTGTTACTTGTAGTTGGTGTATTTTAAAAAACACTATTATGTTGTTTTATTACTTGTAGTTGATGAATGAAGTTGTCATTGGGTTGTTGATGGGATTCCGTTATATTACTATTGTTCTTTTGGAAAATACGAGTTAGAACAGTCAAATAAAATGTTGATTTGCATAACATAGCCAGGGCTTCCTTGCACGTTTATGTTTTTTACTTACACCAAATATTTTGGGTGTGTCGAATGTTGTCCACATCACTATTGAACAAACAACCATGGGCATGGGAAACTATTACGTGATTTAGAAATAAACAAGGGTGCATGTAACGATCTAGAATTTTGGTTATCTGAAATTGGAATATTTAATTGATTGTAAATATTTAAAAGTTAATTTTTTAACTTGAATTTCAATTATAATCATTTATTGGATAAATTAGTTATTTAATTTAATAATTAAAAATTGGATAAATTATTGAATCTTGAGTTTTTAGCTTGATAAAAATAATTTAAGGGCTTATAAACTTTGTTAATACTGAAGATAATAAAACCTATTAAACTGATTATAAAAATGATTTGTTCGGTTTAAAAAATATATCGTTTAAATTTACATTTAAAAATAGTCTTCCCGGAGGACAGTCTCGGATTTCGACGAAACTAGTTCCATTGGATCCGTAATAGTGTATATTACAAATTTCATTGCATTTGGAGTTATCATTTGGTCGTACGGGTTAGAAATGTGCTGAAATTTGTATCGAAAATTCAATATAATAGTTGGGTTCAAAAAGTTCGGAATTGGAGTATAAAATTATAAATGTCTAATGACACACCTCAGTGCATAATTCAAGGATTTTTGAAAAAAAATGAAGTAAAAATCAAGTCAGCATCCTAGCCGACCACCTCGTACCCAAACCCACTCTTTCACGTTAGAGTCATGTCCCTCTTTCAATCTCTCGGTTCAAAATTGTAAATGTCCCCTTCCTTTCTCTTCAAAAGGAAATGAAATCTATCCTCATCAAAAAAAAATCAGTTTAATCGAAATTGAATTCGAGGCTACTAGTGAAGTCTGGGGCAGCAAGTATGGAGGAGTGTGATCGAGTCGATCGACATAGGGGAGGGCTTGGTGTCGCGAGTGCTGCTGTAGGGTTAATGGTTGCAGCGTATTTTGGTACCGGGAGGTGGTCAGCGTGCGGCAGGCGATGGTGAATGGCGTGTGATAGTGGAAGTCGCGAACTCAATGAGGGAAAGTGGTCGCTGGTGGCTGCTAGGGTGTGTGGACTAGAGGATGCTCGTGGGTTTGGTTCGAACGATAGTGGTGATTATGTGGATTTCGCAACTGCAGTAGGGGTTGGTTGTCAACAGCCTGGAGATGTCTGTGAGCTTGGTTTTGGATTTCGACGATCGGAGCTCGAGGTTGGATACGACGTGCATGGCTGTGGTGATAGTATCGTGTACAGGCTACAGGAGAAGATCGTGTGTTTGGGAAGAAGGATGTCGCAGTTTAGGCTCTAGGGGCCGGAGTGGATTTCTGGTATAATTATAATATGTAATTATTGAATAAAAATTGTTTAAATAAAAGTTGAAAGCTTGAAAAATTCATGTCTCGTTCGTTTTAGGTCCAATCGACATGTGGTTGGTTTCGTTGTGTTCATATCGACGAATACGATGCCCATAAACTGGATTGACTGAATTTGGAGTTTCTAAAATTTTTAGATAAATTCAAACGCGCTCGGATTAAATCGGAACCAGAATGCATGACAACAATAAAAATAAAAGTGAGTTAATCTCACTCAACTTTGGATTTTCGTAATTAATTTTAAATAGTTAAGATTAATTATTGATTGATTGATAGAACTGATAAATTATTCTCAGTTGGATGTTATAATTATATATAGTAGTGTGTCTATATATATATATATGTTGCTGTGATTGATATTCCGGCATATATAGTGGATGAGACCCTATGCGCCCCGCATAATAGCGAATGACCCTATATACCGCGATATCCCCCTCGAAGTGGGATTGGTGTTTTTATATTTTGCTAACATCTGTGGATGCATGGAAATAGGTTGGAGGGATCCAACTGGATTCCTTAAAAATGTTGAATTTAATTTCAGATATATATTGATATATGATATGTTTAAATAATCTGTAGTGGATTATACTGCAATTTAAATTTATTGGATGTTGTGGTATTACTGGATAGATTTTGGTATTTTAAAATACATAAACGTGAACACTGAATTTTTAAAAGAAAAATAAAAAGGAAAATTGAAGGTAAAATAATTATAGTGAAATTTGGATAAATTGAAAGAAATGAAATTGAAAAAAATAGTTTGATTCAATTTTGTATTTGATAATTTCGGAATATTGTAAATAGAGATCCTAGAATATTGAACATAGAGATTTGAATAATATAAACAAAAGGATTTTTAATAATGAAACTTAAGAAATTTGTTTATGTAAAAAGATTTTAAAAATCAAGGTTTAAAATAGTTTGGGGAAACAAAAAAAAGAAATTTGAAAATAAAATATGAAATTGATGTTCCAGATTTAAATAAGATTTTAAATCATAAAAAGGAAGTGAGATCTGAAGTTAGTGGGCTTTGAAATATATTTGGGTTATTTAAGAAACTAATTTAAAAATGGAATTTAATTTAGAAAATCGATTTAGTATTGTGAAACGGTGATAAATGGTAAATGAGACTATGGAATTTATAAAAGGAGCTTATAAATAAATTGAAATAATTATCAGTGGATAAATTGAAATTATAAATTCACGGTGAGGATTTATAAGGAGACGGGCAAATTGTTTTAAAAATAAATGGTAGATTTATTTTTAGAAATGTGGAAAGGGAATTTCCGAAATTGGGACGCAAATCAAATTGGGAATAAATCGAGAAAGATTTAAAAATGTTAGGCTGGTTACATTGAAATTGGAAAATATATTTTATCGAGGAATTAGTTTCGTTTTAAAGGGAAGGATTTTTAATTATTAACTGGGTAATTTTAAAAAGTGTTTTAAAGTAAATTTCAGAAAATTAATTGTTTAGTTGTTTAAAAATTATTTAAAGTATATTTAAATAATAATTAAGTTAGTTTATAGTAAGTTAATTATTATTTAAAGATTTATCAGTATTACTATTTTAAAGGGATAGATTATTCAATATTCAATATTATATAATAACTTTTATTTCGAAGAGCATTTTCCTAATGTTTAACTGGGAAAAATTATTATAGAAATTTCATTAGTATTATTTTGAAAATTATTAAACAATGCTTTCAGGAAGTAATGGTATACTCGCATGACGTAATCGAAGGCAGTGAGTGCCTACAATTAAGTCTTGGATTACTTTGGGATAAAGACGTAAACATTGAGCTGTGTATCCATGGCTCGATACCGCAGTGATACTTTCCAGATTATTTTTAAAGGTTTCCAAATATCTTTGAAAGAATAGTTTGTGAATATATTTAATTCGATAAGAGAGTATATATTTTGGATAAAGGGATTTAAGTGACTGAAATTTAAAATAAAAAGAAGACTTAGAGTTTTTCAGTGGAAATGGAATTTTTGATTGTATGATTGTTTACTTGATAGTTAAATGACGGACTATCAAATATGGACCAAAAATATAACTTTGGAAATATTTAGGAGAGATACGGGGTATTATATGGTACGGTCACTGCTCGAGGTGCTATACTGTACGTATAACTCATTTAGTTCTTCTAGGACGTTTATAAGGAAATCCGTCCACTAACGGTTAGGAGGGGTCCTTCGATCTTATTTTCGTCTGTTTATTTCCTAAAGAACCGATGTTGAGTTTACTGGAAATATCGAACTTTGTTTCGAAGAGACCGAGATTGGATTTGTTATCCGAAAACCACTTCGATCCAATGAGTACGTCTTCGGTGTGAAAACAAGAGCACGGAGTCGAAGATGGAGCAATGAAGTGCAAGGGCTAATCGCTACTATTCCTGATCATTATTCCAAAATGGATGCGGTAGGAATAGCGCCTTCGGTTCTGCTCGGACCCAGAACGGACTTGTATGGATGAATGCTATTAGAACATTATCATTCTAGGACCATGAGCATTCTAAGTGAAAAATTTCTAAAAGGTAATCGTAGCCTCTAACCTCATCAACCGAGAATGACTGAAAAGCAGGGGAGATGCAGCAAGGCTAAGTGGGTAGCACCCAATTAGGGTATGTTTATCACCTTTCTAGATACCCTTGGATATTATTACTACAATTCATGAAAGGAGCTCGGAAAAAGGTGGGAACACTCGGGGAGATAGCATATTGGGTCTATCCCGGTTAGGGGTAGACCGGCCTTGTGTTGCAGGGGATTCCGATGTGGTACTCGGTACGCTGTTCTAGACGTGTACTGTGATAGGTGACACCCCAGTACCTAGTCATTCGTATCAAATCCATTCTTCAATACGTGCCTTTACGGTTTTGTTTGTAGTGCCTAGTATGTTGGAATTTAATTAATGTAATAATTTTAGCTATTTGAATAATTATTTGTACTTAGACACTATTATAATATCAGATGGTTTGATATGAAATGTTTTGGTTATCGTAAGATAAAAACCCATCGTGTTTATGTGTTGCGTGGTCTTATGAGATACCTTTGATTTTCAAAGGATTTTGATAACTTTAATAATTCAAATCGAGCGTGTTTCCTCACGTCGATTTTCTAGACCGACTCAGGTGTTATTTTATTATAATGCTCGGGTCAGACCGAGTATTACAAATACAGGATACGATGCGATGAAGCTTAAAAGAACGAGCTGGATGACGAAGACATATTACCGTATCCGATTTATATTCCGATGTGTATTGTAGGCTGTATATTCAGCTTTTGTGAGGACAAGTTATTATAACTATCCGGTGTTGTGTTATTGATCTCCGATGATGTAATGAATAAAAACAGTTACAGTTCTTTTTTTTATAAAGATTGGTTGTTATCTATTATATATTGTTTCGCTGCGATTGTGAGATTAATTGTTGTTATTTCTATTTTCCCCTTCTACCTCTTTCTTCTTTTCCCTAACGATATGATATTTCCAGCATTCGACTGCTTGACATTTAATATAGTGGACGTATTGATGTTGATTTTCGAAGGTCAAAAATCCCGGCTGTGACAGGATAAATGGATTGGACTGGACGAGACAGTGGTGTGTTCTTGTTCTATTCCATAAAAGATTCGAACGAACATAGATTTGATAAGGTTTAAATTCGTACGAACCAGGCAATGGACGAGCATTTGTATAGTAGAAAATTATCAAATATTTTTGGATGGATATATTTTTGTATATTTCTTTTTGTTCAGTTTCGTCTTTTAAATAAGAATCATACGAATGTTGGATAATTAAAACAAAAACAGAAGTCTTTTCATTGACCAATCTTTTATATCCTTCATTAATTAGAATTTATTTTTATGGAATGCTTATTTATTGTGAGAGAGAACAATTTATGTTGTTTTTCTCATTTTCTCTTATTTTCAGAAAGGAAACGTAAAATATATAGAAAACAACGTATTCTTCTTCATCTTCTCTCTTTTCACTTTTTTCTAAAATAAAATCCATATTTGAAATGATATTTAAAACTCTTGGGCAGCGACTTCTACAAATCTCCAAATTCTTTAACCTTGAGTGCAAAAATATGTAGGATAGTTGTACTAACCTTGGGAAGTGGATGACAATTATCAGTTGCACCGTAATCGTGCCAATTTTCGCTTTCAAGGCAGTGGCCTCATCCACGACACAACTTCCATCGCTTTCTCCTTATTGTTCGTACTTATCGATCTTCCAACAATAGACACGAATCAGACGTCTTACACCCTCTGACCGAGTCGGACGTTCGTACAAAATTTTACATGCCTAGATACAAAGTTTGAGTGAAGTATAGAGAGATACTTCGGTTATAAGGAAATAAATTAACACAGCATTGATGTGTAGTCCCAATCCAATTTGGGACGATAAGAAATGGCTACGTGTAATGTTTCAGTTTTTATTTTTTGCTTCAATATACCTTTCCATGTAAATAAGGCCAAATGCATGGCATTTATCGCATCATTCAAATGAAAAAAATTATTTAATTCATACATTGGATGACGATGAAATCAGTGGTTAGGATGTGATCGTCCCGTAGGACATTCAAACTAGGGACGGAGGGTAGATATTCCTCTGGTCCTACCGAACAGACACAACAACCCTGTAATCCACACCGTTCACTTTTTTAAATGTTGAAAAGAACAAAATGAATGGATGGATTGTGATGTGGCCTAGAGGGACCACGAGATTTCAGCCCAGACGATCACGTCTCGGGACAGAGAGATACTGCTCAAAAAGTGTCAGACGAACAAACTTTGTACGGAGTACTTATTCCATTTTTTACACTTTACTTAGCCTACTTTTAAGGCCAACTGCATCCTACACTCAAATATTAACTGGATGTGCATGACTTGGTTTTCCTTACTAACTTATATATTGTAAAGAAGTTTATTGCTTATCCATACAGACAACATCTGATTCTACGTGTATTTAGGCCTGTCAATGGATGCTTTCAAATGCGGATAGTGCAATATCCGCATCCGCATTCGAAATCATTTTCGGATATCGGATACACGCATTTGCAGATACGGATGGATATCGGATAATGATACCATCCGCTAATGACCGATAAACCAAGAATTACAAAAAGAAAATTTTAGTTTAACATAAATATTTCTCAATCTCATTTATTATAAAAGTATTAAAAATTAACGAATATGATTATAATAAATAGTTTTGAGCAGTTATTAAGTGCATATAATATAAACTACCAACTTAATAAAATAATAAACGAATATCGTTTACTGCGTTAAAATACACAACTTGAATTATAATCTTGATATAAACGAGACGGATAATTTTCGGATGCGGATGTCTTCACATCCGCATCCGCATTTGTTTTTCTGAATATCGGATGTTTATCTGTTTTTCAGATGCGGACAGATTTTAGATTTTTCGAATATCCATTGACTGTGTTACATGTATTCATATGATTGTTCCAAGTTTGATTGCTTGTTATTTTATCTTACCGTTATTAGTTAATAATGCATTGCAACAAAAAGATAATGCGTCCATCCCCTTTGTTTTAAGTTTTATGTGGTTTTTTCTTTTATTTTTATATATTTGAAGTGCAAGCTTTGTGAGGTGCGAAGGTGGTTACCAAACATATTTGAGATTTCACCTTTTATTTCCCTTGAGCGTTACCATTCCCTTATGCTCCAGCTAGGAGTTTAAACTTGTAAGGTAACTTCTTTCTCTGTTACTTGGTAACTATTAATATGTTTTTCATGTTTTGATTTGATTATGTTTCTTTCTATATTGTTTTATTCCAACTTTATTAATATATAATCTTGGTCATTTGCGTTTCCCTTGTAAATTTCCAAAGCTAGCTCTACATTTGAACATTACCACTTTTGTTCCTCGATCTTCAGTTTAAACACGTGATTAAGTTATTTAGAAAGATAATTATGTTAATACTGAACGAAATTATGACAACCATTATTAATACTAAACAAGGTTTAGTTCTGAACAAATATGAAGTTAAGTGGCGTGTATGTAGCTATTTTGCAACGTTTTAAAGAAGTTGCCATTAGACAACCGTTAGAAAGGCAAAAAGCTTTGCAAATGTTGGTGTTCCACATAAAAGTTTTTACCACCTTTAATGTGTGTTGCAAATATAAAACATACCCATGGTAAGAACGTTGCTAAAACTATTGCTACATGTGACACATGTATTGCGTTTATTTAAGTATTCATTTTCGATAAAAATATAAGAAAAAATAGCCTTTATTTATCGGCCTTGATGTTGAGTTTGCTCAATAAATCAAGAGAGGTTATTCATTTTTACTTAACATTTCTCGACAACCTAAGTACAATGCACATACCTTGAGTTTGTTGAATAAATTCATGCATCTATCTTACCTCGTCTAGATAATATATTAATACTAGTACATATAACAGCTCCGGCTTAATTTTGTTGAACAACTAGTGCGTATGCAAGTAATCTATCAACATATAAATGATCTATCAACATATAAATGATAACGGTAACTTATTTTAAAGATTCATAACTTTTAATAAATTTTGAGTGATATAAATTAAAGGAATATTGTATTTTTTATGAAATACCCTCGTGATTCAAGTGTTGAAAACATATAAATCACGGTATACATACCAAACTTATGTATTTATTTCAAAACCCTATTTGGGTTTATTTTGATTCTATTTATATTGATTTTTATGCATATATACTTATATAAGCCATATTCATTTACAAATGTTTATAATTTTATTTACTTATATAGTATTTGTATGCATATCATTTATCAAATCATATTTATTTAACTTTAATCATATTACTTAAATTATATTTAATTAATTTAAATTCATTAATTGAATTAACTAATTTAATCAAATTTCATTCAAAATTTTAGTAATCTTATTGTATTCATCTTAAATAATTTAGAAGAATATTTAACTATGACCTTTATAGTTATATATATATATATATATATTAATTCATTATTTAGTTAATTAATTATTTAATTAAACATTTTAATTAAATATTTAACAAATTTCATAAATTTATTTAGTTTAGTCTCTGAAAAAATTCAGTTTTTTTAATTTATTCAATAATATTTTTGAAATTTTCGTTTATGTTTCTAACTTAACGTTTTAATTTAAAGTATATTTCAAAATTTCAAATATGGATATGAAAACTAGCTCAAGGCTTAAAAACAATTTAGGGCTTCCCCTTGGGCCAACTATTTGGACTTACTTCATCCATTGGACTATACCGATAGGTTGGGGAAGAATACTTGAAATTGACCCAAGCCTAGACATTACTCTTTTAAACACCAATCAGATTGATAAGTTTAATTACTTAGTTGAAAACGTTGACTAATTAGCCTACGTAGACTATTTGGGCTTTGATACCATTGAAAGAACCTGATCTGGGTTGCATCGAGCGAAATGGGTAAGTTTCTAAAAAAATTCCCTAGGAAATCCTAGCGGTCAGTGTAACACCCTAGAAAATTTGAATGGGAATTTAACAAAAGAATAAATTTAAACACAGATAAAAAAAATCATCTATAATATTTTAAAATCGGAGCTAGTATGAAAAAGTTATTAACGTTTGAAAATTCGAATCAAAAATAATTAAATAATTATTTAAGGAAAGAAATATTTAAATATGGAAAGCTCCACCGATCCACACCATTTGTTTGATTGGTCGACTTCTAGTGGTCAACTGCTCCACACCACGTAGACGACCAGTCGTCGCTTTCAGCGTAAGGCTTTGATTGGTCGAACGGCTCAGAATATATAATATTGGATCCACCGCTAGAGATTAGTTACTCCCCTACAAATAGAACCCTTTGTTGATTGTCAAAACCCTAACTAAAGCTAAGAATAACAAAACTCGGTCTCTTATAACCTGAATCCTCTTTCTCCTTAAATCAAGAATTCTTCGAAACCAAACTGAAATTAAATTGAAAAATTGAAGAACAAGAAGAAATTAAATCAAGCAAAGGAGAGGGATTAACAACTAGAAGGAAAAGTGATTCAACATAAATCAAAGAAGGGAATAGCTAATAAAAGGCAAGTCGGTTCATAATTAATATGAGGACTTACATATAATTTATTTTGTTATAACTTTTTGATCAAGAGTTGTTTAATTTGATGTTTATTTAATAAATGTAATGAATTGGGAATTGGATAATAATTTAACACATGAATTTTATCCTTTTTTTAGTTTTGGTGAAAGTAAATCTGTTGGGTAAGAATTTGATTCAGGCTGGTTGTACATTTTTTATTAAGTTAACTATGAATAGGTATAACCCCTTTGTTTCTAAACCATAGTTAAATTGATTTATTGATATGAAATTGTATATGAAATCGAATATGAAGTTTTGGGCGATTACAAATTGTAGATTTACAAATTTGGGTTTACTATAATTGTATTTTACTGTAAATAAAAATTTAAAGCAATGATCAACAAATTGACATGATAATTAAAAATATAAAATAAATATACTCCAGGCGGTCGATAGGCTCATTGGAGCATGTCGATAGTAAGCGATTGGCCGCTCGATTGAGTAACGTGCGACTGGTGACCGAATGCTGGGTGCGGCCTAAACTTTGGCCCAAGGCCCAAGTTAGAAGTTAATTTTTGTATTATATATACACATATACATATGCACATATGTGTGTGTTAGTATAAGTAGGGAAATTAGCTCATAGATTTGTGACTCATGGACATAATGGGACTAGTAGATATGTACAATGGCAATGAGGCCTAAACACTATTTATTCAATGGGTTCAATATTCGACTAGGGCATTTCTATCTTAAATTTCACTCGTAGGAGGTTCTGCGGTGTATGCGCAACACTAGTGATGATGCTTAGAGAAGCGTGTGGTTTGATATTAACGGGAGTTTCTTGGTATGCATGGTGGCGCAGACGTGGTACTATGTTGTTGATGGATCCTAGCACGGTGCGATAAGAGTCGTTACGGTATCATTGAGAGTGGACACAGACACAACGAACTCTAAGATATTATTAGCACGAGTCGGGATCGCGGGATCTACCTCAATGCGTAAAAATGATACGTATAGTCACAATTTGGAAATGTAACTCCAAGGTTGATATTGTAGGTGATCCTATTTTGGAATAGTTTCAGTAGCTATTATCCAAACCATAGTTGTTCTATGGTTCAATTAATTGTTTGACCTTAAATATAAACCTTCAAAGGATGTTAGTGTAGGTGTGTTAAAAACTATACCCTTGGATAAATGAAACTAAGGATTCATGGAATAAGTAGGACACTCTAGGTCATATAAGTTATAAATGAAGTCAATTGCATGTGATCATCATATATTAATACTGAACCTCATTCATGAGACTTTTATCTAACCTACTTCTTTTCTTTTTTCCCGACCACGGGAGGATAGGGAATCAAGTGATAAGCTCATAGATTAGTATATGGAGATGCGAGCTTGGCATTGGAATTGTTTTCCATTACTCACCATGTAATTATTTATTGTACTTAGTACTTATCAGGCAAAATTCTGTAATTTTTTATACTGTGGATTATGACTACGTACAGTTTTGAGACCGTGTTTTATAAGATGGTTATTTTCTATATTTATATTTTATTGCCTTCCGCTATAAGATCTGTAAGTGTAGAATATCTTAGATCTTTGCCTTATATTCTAAGTCTCTATAATTTTTTAAAAACCCAATCCTTCGTACTTCTTAGCACGGACGCGAGTCCAAAAGTCACCTTAGGCTTTGGATCGGCGTACCGGAAGGTGCGAGTTATCACACTTGGTATTAGAGCATAGGTTTGAAATTCTTAGGAGCTAGGTACATATTGAGAGAACGTACTTGAAAATTATTCAAAACGTGGTTTCCCAAAAGGGTTTTAAATAATATTTCAAAAAGAGTTTTCCAAAAGTATATATGTGTAGAGATAAAAAGTTTTTCAAAGATTTCATGTATAAATATAATATGGAAAAACACTATCACTTATTCTTTCCAACACTATTTATGGAAAAATTGCTATACATTCCTAAATCAAAAATAGGAAGGATGAGCAATCCTACTGGTTATGGCTCAAGTGATGCAGCTTAGATTTCAAGCATGAAGGACCCAATTTTGTTTCACTGGTACCTGCATGCGAGAGGACAAGCCGAGCATAACCCTAACAAGGGACCTATAGTGTGAGGGTCGGATATAGTTCATGCCCACCTAACATTGATTTTGCCAAGCTATGCAAGGACTTAGTGAGCTTAGAAGGGAAGCCCTATGTAGGGACCGAGTCTTATGTGGACTTGAAGGCATGAATTCACACTTGTGAGAGGAATTTTGGATTGGTGGATCTTGTAGATGATGTGAGGAGACAGCTTGACACCTAGCACTTTCAGGGAGAGGCCCTAAACTAGTAGTTTGTATTAATGGGGGCGACCGATGAGGGAGATATGGCTTAAGGAGAGTTCATGAGATGTTTTGAAATGAAGTTTATTTCCATGGAAAAGAAAGGAGTACAATTGGAGAAGTTCATACATTTGTAGCAAGGAGAGATGTCGGTGAAGGAGTATGTGAATTAGTTCAATGAGTTGGCTATGTTTCTGATGGAGCTGATAAATATCACTCACAAGAAAGCTCTAAAGTTTACAAACGGGTTGAATCATCCCCTTTACGATTTGTCCCTCATTCATACTCCCATGGGTGTGACTTTTGAGGGTTTGGTGGAGATGACCTTGATAAATACTATCTCCAAGGAGGAAGTGAAGAGTGACCCAAGAAGTTAGAAGGAAAGACACCATAACAGAATCAATGCAAGGGCGGAATGTCCCAAAGAAAAGAATAAGAAGCAAAAGCTGCAATATAAGAGATGTAGTAAAAAGGGAATTTTGCAGAGGAGTGCAAGACAGATATCTTTAAGATCAAGTGTTACAAATGAATTAATTCTAGCACATGAGGCAGGAGTGTCCAGCACCACAGAGGACCTATATCTAAGTTGTTTCAGCTTATGAACTGGACACTGTTCTCTCTACTAGATGACAAGGGGAAGAAGGTCATGATTGAAGGTGTGTTAACTCTATTTGATTTATTCGCTTGTACCTTATTTGACACTGGGGAAACACACTCTTTTATTTCAAGAAGACTTGTAGATGTGTTATACTTAGAAACTGGTATGGTGCAGACCTAGTAGCTATGTCAAACTCTATTGGAGGATCAGATTATTTATCTATGATATGTGGGGGTTTGAAATTATTTATCTTAGGTTTCGAGCTCGATTGTGATGCATTCGTGGTTAGGATTTTCAGGCTTTGATTTATTTTTACGCATGGACTTGATGACTATGTATAGGGTGATCTTAGATTGAGATAGGAAGGTTGTCATGTTGAGTACTTGTAGTGGACGCAGTCTAGAGGTTTATTGCAATCCCAAAGGTTTGGTTATGGTGAGTTAGCTATAATTATTACTATTAACAAGAAATCTTGTCAACACCCCAAAGAAAGGCTAAAAGAGTGGTTGGCCCCTTCGAAACTCCTTTCGAATAAGTTGGAGTGATTTAAGGTCTTATCCAAATGGGGACAAAAGCTATTAACTGAGTTGAAAGGGTTTTATTCCTTCGAAAGGAACCCACTCGAATGGTATAATGAGCATATTCCATAGCCGAAACCATATATAATCACTGAATCAGACTCCATGCATTTGAAAGTACCATGTATTTACTTTATTGACAATTTTTATGAATACCCGAGCTAAGGTATTACAGTAAAGTGAAATACTCAATTTGATTTTGAAATTAGAGTTTATAAGCTAAAGGAAAGTCAAAGCATGGAAACAATGAATTCGGGTCCCCAAGACGGCACCCCTAGGGTCTTATTTATAAGTTCAGGTTGGACCCCCTTTGGCATCAGTCCTTTTGACTTAATCGAAAGGATGCCTTCAGGACCTTCTACCGCTTTTGAATCTAGAGCGCCTCCCTAATGTTGCTTTTGAATAAGACTTGGATGTCTTCGACTCCATCGGAAGGTATAAGAGTGACTCCTATGCTGTTGTGGACGTCTTGGATAAGCATGAAAGGTTATCCCAATAAGAGTGGAAGGCATATAAACAGTAATTGTGAAAGGCGTTGACGCTTTCGAAAGTTTCTATTCTGATGGTTACTGAGCATTCATTAAGGATGTAAGGTAAATGATTATGTGACCCCGCAGAAGGGTCAACTGCTTCGAAAGCATCTATTTGTTGGTTGGGGAAGATAGCTTTCGAAGGCAATCCCTTTGGTTAATGCATAAGTCCATTTTTTAATGCTTGAGGAAGCACATATGTGAAATCTCCCTAATACTTATGGGTGGGTTCAACCGATTCGAAAGGCTAGTCTTTGCAAAACCAAGCTTTCGAAAGGGATGTTTTTGTAGAATCTTGTCATGCAGAGCTTAGATAGTGGCGGAACCAATCGTTTTGAAAGGTTTGATATATGCGGAAGGGGTAATATCAAAGGAAACCCTTTCATCTCTTATGGAAGGTATCAACTGAAGCGGAAAGGTAGTCTTGACCCCTTTCGACCCCTTTAGAAGCCCATAATTCATTTAATATTTGCGGAATCATACCTTCGACTTTTTCGTAAGGTCTTATTATTACTATTGTTCTTCATGAAGCTCTCCTTCATAAGATTTTGGGCTTCAACATGGTTGAAGTGATTTTTGGTAGTAACATTTGCCCCTCCCTTAGGGAAGGAATGCTCTTGACTTTTCATGTCAACTGTTTTGACCTACCATTGCTTCGGCACAAAACTTTTCCGCCTATTGGTATTCCTGAGTTGATCTCGACTGTTTCCTCGAATTTGATCGGATGGTCATCCTCCCATCCATTCAGCTTATAAATTGCACTCCTCTTTTTCTTCTCTCTTCACCTGTAATTGAAAACTTCTGAAGCAAGAATTATATTCTTCAAATATCCATCAATTTCAAAATTTAAAAGGCGAAACTCTCAGATTTGAGGTAAGTATTTACGATTTCAAATTAGAACTAGTTATATTATTTTAAATTCAAATTTCTAAAGTTTAAGTCCGTGTTGCCGTTTTGAATAGATTTTAATTTTAAATTCAAATTTCTAAAGTTTAAGTCTGTGAAACTGTTTTGAATTTTTAAAGTGATTTGAGTTAATCAATCATAGAAGATGATCCAAGGCTCGAATTTCATGCTGATTTTGATTAATTCATGGCATCGATTCGGGCTTGAACATGAATTTGCCCAATTTGGGGTTATTTGCCACTGTTTAATGAGGATTCAAACTCGAAACCCATTAATCCCAATTATAATTTATCCTGAAGGATACTAAGAGTTAAAAATCAACGACCCTTACTGTAAATCGAGTTAAGAAAAATATACTTTCTGTCATTAAGGAAACCATTAATCAACCTTTCGACTTAGTCGAAAACTCAAAAATGAGACAAGCACATTTGTTTGCATTATTGCAATTTTGTGTTGACACTTTCAGAACGCTATTATGCTCTTTCGACTTATTTGAAACCCACAATAGTTAATAGGAATGTAGCTATTATCACTTTTATAACACAAACATTGTCAAAATGTCTTAATGTCCTTTCGTTAGTGTCAATTCCACTTTGTTTCAAGTCTTTCAACTTAATTTGAGTATGGCATTTCGAAAGTATATAGATTTAAATATATACTTCATGGATAGCTATATTTGTTATAAAATAGAGTAAAATTTATAGGCTTCGACGTTGTCGAAGGGTACGTTCAGGTGAATGTATGCCATAAAATACGGGTTGTCGATGATGGTTTTGACACTATCGAAAGATCGATGATTCATACAGTTCTAATTACCTTTGGCCCTTTCGAAGGCACGGAACAAAGTGTTACGGTGGGTGCTGTTGTCATAGGCTTTCGACACCTTTGAAAGGTATTAGTAGTTGAATAAATCATAACTTTGATGAAATTATATCACCTAGCAGGATCATGGCTATCAAAAGAACTTCTATGAAATATGATGAGGATATTGTTCCGGAATTAGAATCTTCTCCAAAGAAGGTTGATGCAGTTTCAAGGCACACTCTCATAACTTCTCAAGATGAAGTAGATGCAATCCTAAATGATTTTGGGATCATAAGGGTTGAAGTTATCCTTCTTGGTGATAATGACACAATTCAAAATCCTCCTAAGGGATTCTTTGCTTATACTGCCATTCATATTTGGCATCAGGGTTTTATCCCATTTCCAGAGTTCTTGTCAAGATTCTTAAGTCATCTTGGCATTGCTCCTATCCAACTGTCACCAAATGTATGCACATACCTTATCTCTTTGGAGCTCATGGCCTTAGAGTCGAGAATTCCTTCTCTGAATGCTGAAGTTCTTAACTATTTACCATGCCTTGTCAAACACAGTAATTTGAACAGTCGGTTTTCCCATCTAATCCTATTAAAAAGTTAGTTTCAGAGAGAATAAACAAATTTAAGGATTAGAAAACATAGTTCTTCTATATTAAATGCTTTCCAAACATTAGTGAAACCTTTTCTTCTCCTTGTAAGTAGATCATTGCCCTTATTTCTATTAACTTATTTCTTTGGCTGAATAATGTTTTCTTATTAAGCCTTGCTCCTAAGGATCTTGACGATGAAGGCGAAAGAATCATAAAGTTGATGACTGCTGCTTCAAATCGTATTGGGAACAGATTTACGTTGCTGACTCCTAGCAACCTCTAGAAACATTCCCTCTTACGAGAAGGCCATAAGATTCTTGGACATCCTCCTCTTGTGCAACACACTTTGAAAACCAAAAGCTTATTTGCTTTGGGTGACCCTAAAAGATTTTCATCTCTTTCCTCAATTTTTCCAGATCTAGCTGGTAAATATAGGTGTTCGTTTATAATTTGCTGTCATTTCATTCCTTAAATTATTTTTCTAATCTATTCCTTTTGATTTCAACAGCCGCCCTTTCATCTGAATTAATTATAAATGATCCACTCCCTCAATCTTCAAAGTCTAATGCTTTGGATCTAACACAAGCCATTACTAGGTCACGAATGATTGCAAAAAGGAAATTAACCGGAGTGACTGCCATAGGCTCTGCTCCTAAGAAAGCAAAGATTACTGATATCCAGTCTTCCCTTACCCCGAAATAGGGTTGCTGACAAGGCTTTAGAGGGTCCTAACCTTGATCCCACTTCTTCTATTGATGACTTATCTGCTGTAACTACTGATAAAACTAAAATGGTTTTTTTGAAGGATGACTTTATATCTGATTCCCTTAATGTTATTGATCAAATGCAGAAGGATCTAGGCACTTCAACTCCTTCCCAGGATTTGAATCACTCAAGACCTTCATCATTAGTGCCTTCTACCAAATTTGAGAATGTTGTGCAGTCGGTTATGCATTCTTCATCGTTTTCTGCTGTCCAGCCACCTACCTCTGTACCGGATTTACCGAGTCACTATTGATATCTTATCAAACAACAACTTCTGGTATATTCTGTACTGCCTGATTTTCTACTACTATTTTTATACGATCTTGATTCATGTCTTACCTTCTTAGATCACCAAAAGCTGGTACTCTCTTTTGGAAGATGTTTCTAAGTCCTCTACTGAAACATCAAAGCTTAGGGAAGAAGTATCAACATTGAACAGTTAGATTACTACCCTGACTACTGTCAAGGATAGCGCGGTGAGGGAACAAGAAAGGTTGAGTGCTTCTCTGGCTCAGGCATGTTCTAATATTTTTGAGAAGAGGAAGGCTAAACAAATTTTAGCTAATGAAGTTTTGGCTCTGAAAATGACTTTGAAAGAGTTCAAGGATGAAAAAGCCAGGGTTAATGATAGGCATGTTTCACTTAAGAAGAAGTGCCTTCTCTAAAAAGAGGTCAGAGAAGAAAACGAATTCTTTATCCAAAGCTATCAACACTATTTTTTAGGCTAAAAAATAGTATCTCAGTTTCTGAGCACTTCTTTGAATGATGTTATTGTAAATTATTATGAGGATGCGCTCATGATAGCTTTTTTCGATAACATAGAGAAGTGCCCAAATTTGAGTTTTCCTTCTCTTGACCCTGTGCTAATCAAAAGATTCTTGGCTAAGATTAAGAAATGGAGAAGGGAATTGAGGTTCCTGACAGAGCAGAAATTAATGCTGCCAACTACTATCTTTTAGGGCTCCTCCTGTAGAAGAGGATTCTGACTCAGACAAGGAGGAAGACAAAGATGGCGATAAAGCCGTCCTTGATGAAGATGAAAATGAAGATGATAATGATGATGGTAACCATAATAATGATGGAAAAGGTCAGGGTGCTGGCGACAATGAGGGTGATCATAATTGTACTCTTGGAGGGATGACGGTGAAACTTCTAGGGCTCCAGATAATAAAGACGGATAAAGAAAAGTTAATCCTCATCCTACTGTCCATGAAACAGATCAGACTGAATTTTTTGACTCCTCTGATCTTCAAAGAAAAAATATCGATTTTGGTGTCAGAGAAAAAGAGAAAAAGTAAACTTTACAAACCTTTATTTTGATTTCTTAGGTATGGGATTCTTTATCAAAATGGCTTTCATTTTCAAGATAACCTAGCTAATATCTTACCATTTTAGATAAGGAAGAAAAACATACACCTTTTTAAGACAAATCTTGAAAAGAAACAGACATAAATAAATGGCCCATATATGGAGTTAGAAAAACAATTATAAGAACACAACACACTATCTCATAAGTGCTATAAGCTTAATAGAAGTGTTGTGGTGTTAACATCTTTCAAAGATCAAGAAGCGGCTCCTCGATTAAAAAAGGCACGTCTTCATTACGATAAGCTTTTGGAGAAGAACAAAGAATTGATGACACTCTTTTAGATGTTAATCAAAGACAGACATCTTGGTAGATTTTGTGTATGAAGTTTATTACAGAAGTCCAACTGAGGTTTACTCATACTTGGGTGATTTCAGCGGGTTCTTACTTAGATACCTAAACAAGAGATACTTGGATGAACATGGGCCTGATCTCCACCCTGGGGCTTGCTGGAACTTAACACGGGCCTACTCAATTGTCCGCACGTTGCCCTAGAAAAACTCAAATATTACAAGGATAAGTTTATTTCCGAGATGTTTAAGAGATCAATCTTGAATGAACTGAAGGAAAATTTGTAATCATGTAATTATACCGATCTATGGACCTTACTCTACTAGTCTTTTTAATTTTAGTTTTATTTTATTACATTATTTCGGAGTAAACATCTCTCAAGCAACCCTACTACTAGAGAATAATTAGGAAAATTTGTCCAGTTAAGAAGACATTACCTAGAAAGGTCTCGCTCTTGAAGTCCTCAAGATTGGCCAGATATTGCTTTCTTAGAGATTTACAAAAGCTTTACATGCAACATCCCCGACTTCGCTTTGATTTTCTTGGCGAGGAAAAGGAAAAGCTTCTTAATGAAATTCATACATATCATACATAATTAATTTGTGTTTATGATAGTTCCCCAGCTAGAGAATGGGATTATAGCAAATGCCCTCCAGTTGTTACCCCATAAGGATTTAACGCCATTTTTGAATCAATGATTACTTTTTCGGCTAACTCTTTAGACAAAGTTAAAAATGTTGTTTCTAGACTCTAAATGTCATACGATAAGGAGAGGACTTGATTATAATAATGATGTGTACCGTCTGTCTTATTTCTTCTTGAGTTGTAACCCCTACTACTGTATAGAAGAAATTGTTCTTTAGGTACTGATTTTTATAGGAAATATAGTTAACGACTATGTCACTTTCATCAGATCCTTCATCTCATTTCACTAGTCTCAGGGATAGATTGATTACGGATCTTGAAAAGAGGAGCTTATCTAAAGATCCTTTGTCTACCAAACTCCAAAGCAATATTCAAGCATTGGAATGGCATAGAATTTTTTTGCTTTAAATGGCAGTCATCAGAGGCCTTAACGATTAAATCACTAGTCTCGAAGCGGATATTAAGAAGAAAGATTAGATGTGTTAACTATAAAATATGAATAAAGGTAAAGAAGGCCTATCAAAAAGCTTCCACATGAATAAAGAGCAACAAGTAATTTCGCATTTTGACAGTGTCGAAAGGATTGTTCAATGCTAGTAAAGAAGAGCACATAAGAACCTTGGAACAAACATTCCACAAGCATGAAAGAAAGAATTACTAAGGCACAACGAAGCAGTTAGTTATAGAACTACCAAGAACCTTCCAGCTGTGATAGAAGAATAGTCCCACTCCATCATCATAAAGCAAAGACTAAAGTAAGGAAGTTCAGATCAGACCGTTCGAAGGAGTCGAAGAGACGCAGTCAATGGTGTATAGTAGCCCCAGACCTTTCGAAGGAGTCGAAAGGTTTCGTCTCTCAACATACAAAGAGTTCTTACCTTTCGATGGAGGTAGAGAAGTCAAAGCAAGAGTAGGCAACCCTATAATGACCTTTCTGAAAGTATAGCAAGTCTTTTGAATCGATTGGAACATATACAGAATACCTTTTGACAATGTCAAAAGGTTTATGAAGAAAGCAGCACTCACTAGTCAACAGAGAATGAAAGACAACCTTTCGAAATCATTGAAGAAGAGCAACCTTCCGACAAGGTCGAAAGGTTCACAATAAACAAGAGAAGAACAACCTTCCAATAACGTCGAAAAGCTCACAACAACCAAAAGAAGAGCAACCTTCCGACAAGGTCGAATGGTTCATAACAGTATAAAGAAGACAAACCCTTCAATTAGGCGGAAGGATCATGGAGATATAAGAGTAACAAACCATCCGACAAAGGCGGAAGGTTCATAATAGCAGATGAAAAAGAAAACCATTCAATGAAGATGAAGGGTTTAAGGCGACATATAAAAGGGGGACCTTCCTACCCATTTGAGGGCATGAAGTCGAAGGAGGACCATCTAAATCTATAAATAGGACCCAAGGGGTCCAGTTTAGGGGATCAGATTTTCTGACTCTGCTCTCATTCTACAACTTCTGCTCCCGCTTACTAAGTTTGTAGCGCTAATTTAGAAATTAAATTGGTGATTTGCCTCTTAAACTTTGTATGAAACTTCATTATGAGAAAATAAAGAGGATGATGGCTTGTGATCAACTTTGAATTTGGGGATGATCATGATCAGGCGTTACTTCAACATTAACGGCTGATCATATATGATTTATTTCTTATTTTCTTCGTTCATTTCGAGTATATGTCATAGAACCATCATGGGTTATATTCATGAGTTTTAATTCCTTAATTTTATGATTTCAGCTATAAGGAGGGAAATGCAACTTGTGAAATACAATATCAAATTACTGATACGATTTTGTGACACATTATATTAGCTCTTTATGGCATCAGTAACCCTTTCGAAGGGATTCCACGAAAGGATTGTCGACCCAAGAGGTTAAAAGCAATAAAGAAATATGGAATTGAGTAAGCATCACTTTCTAATAAGGACAAAAGGTTTTGAATACAACCTTTCGGCATGATCGAAAAAAGGTAAAAAGTATCGATGAATGATTACTTTCAACCTCCAGAGAAGACGAGACTTGATTAAGTGATGGAGTTGAAAGTCATATGAATGTGAATAGCTTCAAGAGGCAATTATTAATACGACAATCTAGTCAAAAGGTTGGGATGGCCTCATTAATCTTTCGACAAGGTCGAAAGGTTTGATAACCTTTTATTGACCGCATAAACCTTTCGACAATGTCGATAGGTCTGATAACCTTTTATTGACCTCATAAACCTTTCGACAACATCGAAAGGATTGATAACCTTTTTACCGACCGCTTAAATCTTTCGACAAGGTCGAAAGGTCTGATGGCCTTTTTACTGACCTCATAAACCTTTTGACAAGGTCGAAAGGTCTGATTGCCTTTATACTGACCCCATAAACCTTTCGACAAGGTCGAAAGGTCTGATAACCTTTTTCTGGTGTCATAAACCTTTCGACAAGGTTGAAAGGTTTGATAACCTATTACTATTCCAACCAAATCGAATGATTGGAGTGGAACCTTAACCCTTTGACATGGTTGATGGGTTAGTTATTCTCCCACCATACTATCTAAGCCAATTAAGTCAGGAACGGTATCCTCAACCTTTCGATAATGTCGAAAGGTTTAGTAATTTATCTCTCTTTTCGATTAGATCATCCTAATCGAAAGTCAAAGCTATAACCTTAGATCTTTTTGACTTAATCATTCTATTTGAAAGGTATGTCCTCAACGACATGATTTACCTGAACCATATGGTTGACTCCATATAAAATAATCTAATATCAAGCATTGGGGATGTTAACAAGATTTCTGGTTAATATTTTTGGCACTAGAAGGAGGGCCTGAACCTCCGACCTTGTTATTTTAACACAACTAATTGTGGAAACTTGGTTTACTGTAGGAAAATGAAATCAAAAAATCTTTCCACCTTAAACGAAAGGGTCAAACACGCAACTTCACTAGAAGAAAATGTTACACCATCTCTCAATCCAGGGAACATGGAACACGGGCAGTCTTCCATACCAGCTCAACGATCTTCGCAATTGGCTCCAACTCAGAATCATTAGCCAGACGATCATATTACTAAAAACACACAGTTAGAGCAATAAATGGAAAAAATGAAGAATCTTCTAAATGAAGTCCTATCCCATAAGTCATCCATGAAAGCTGTCACAACAGGAGAGGAAGTTATCTCTCCAAGGAGAAACTTGAAAATCAATACTAATGTAGTGAAAAGCAAAACTAACATTTCCCAGTCCAAGAAGAAGGATCATCTCCCACTAAAGGCAAACTACCAAGGAAGGATCCAAGAGGAAGACAAGGACTGTTCTGCAAGATCTACCTCAGATGGCTACAAACCAAATAAGAAAGACTACTTAAGTAATGAAGCATACCTCAAAAACATGGCAGAGAAGGCCGTGAAGGAACTGTTGAATGTTAAGTGTAAGAGAACAGCAGACGAGAGGGTAAATGATAATGAGAGGGTTGCCCCTTTCATTGATGAGATAATGTCAGTACCTATTCCTTCTCACATGAAGGTCCCTACAATGAAATATCATGGCACATCTGACCCCGACGACCATTTGATGGCATTTGACAGTTAAATGGATTTATACAATGCTTCTCGTGCCGTCAGGTGCCGCCTTTTTTTAGTCACTCTTCAAGGAGCCGCTGCCAAGTGGTACCGACAATATCGTAAGAACATAATTTATTCTTGGAAACAATTCTCTTATGAGTTCTTGGTTCAGTTTTTGCATTTACAAAGACCCATCGATCGATTATAAGTGCTTGCCAATATAAGACAGAATCATGGTGAGTCATTGGGAGATTACTTGAAGAGGTTTAACGCCAAAGCTTTGAAATCCAAGGTATTGAACGACATGGATAAGCTTATTGCGGTTCATTCAGACTTATAGTCAATTCTCCTTTTTGGAAGGAATTATTCATCCATGGTTGCCGAGACTTGCAAAACTTTCATATTTAGGCCAACAAGTTCATCCGAGTGGACGAATTATACTATTCTAAGAAGAAGTCTAATAAGAGGGGGACAGTGGAAGATTCAACTCGGAAAGGGTTTACAAAAGTCTAGATGGGAAGATGCTAATGCTAATGCAGTGACATTAAATAGACAGATCTCCTACATTTATGCGATGGCTCAAGACAAGGTCAATTTCCCAACCTCGTTCAAAGCTTGAAATTATCCTGAGCAAAAGAAAGGAGATAACTACTGTACTTATCATAAGGCAAATGGCCATAGGACCAATCAGTGTAAAGTGCTAACAGGGATAATTCAAAAACTAATTCAAGAAGGATAACTAAAGGAGGTTGTGAAAAACCCACAACAGACTTCCTTGCTAGAGACCGAGACAAGAAAACCTACCAGTACCACTGTTAATGCGAAGATCCATTGAACCTGATTCCACCACAAAACAGAATTGACATTATATAGGGTGGTCCGCATCCTGCGGGCAGGAGTCAGAATGCCAGGAGTAGATACATTCGTTGCTAGGAAGGATGTGTTTTCCGTGCAAGAAGAACCATCGCTCAAAAACCCAAAGTATAATATCAACATGCACACGTTGGTGATCAATCCCCAGGAGTTGAGAAGAGGAATTCGTCACCTCCACAATGACCCATTGATGATCACGGCTCAGATAGGATCCTTATTGGTTACAAAAATCCTATTTAACATTGGAAGCGCTGTAAACTTAATCTTTCGACATGCATTTGATCAAATGAGGATCTTTAAAAACAAACTTGATTCTATTACTGAACCCATCTTAGTGTTCAACAACAAGGGAACAACTCCATTAGGACAAGTGAAGCTCTTGGTACAGCTGGGCCTTCCTCCGTGCTCTCGTGTTTTTGAAACAACATTTGTAATCATAGACCAACCATCATTTTACAATGCATTCTTCGGATGTCTAGTGCTGGATGAAGCGGATGCTTTTGTCTCACCCAAATATCTGATGCTCAAATTCCTTACTAAGAATCGCCGAGGGACTATTCGAGGCAAGCAATTTGCATCAAGGGAATTGTACTACGTAACTTTGGAACAATATAACAGGGAGATTACTTGTTACTTTGATTCTTCTATTACTTTACAGCCTTCAGATGATGTGTTTCTACAGCCGTCATTCAAAGCAAAGAAAAAATATAATAGAACTAATAAGCGTATTGATAAAAGATGTTTTGCAGTTTATGGAAAAAGAAAGATAATAGATACCAATTCAACAGAGGAAAGCAAAATTATTAATAAGCTAGGTTGCCGAGGAGAGGTTTACAGAGTAAATCTGGTTGAGAAAACCAAGGAAATTCCAATAGTTTCTACCAATTCTACCAAAATAGTCAGAGTGTGGAAAGATCTCGAGGAGCACTTAAAATCGGAATTGGTGGAATTCGTAAAAAATAATAAGGATATTTTTGCTTGGACCCACTCTGACATGATTGGAGTTGACCCAGCAATCATGAGTGCTGCCCTGATTGCCAATCCAAACATTCCTTTGGTCAGGCAAAGGAAGAGGCAGTTTGATAAGATTAAGACCAATGCCTTAATGGAAGAAATCAATAAATTGCAACAAAATGGTTTTTCCGAGAAGTCTTCTATCCCAAGTGGTTGGCGAATCCAGTTTTGGTAAAGAAATCTAATGGGAAGTGACGAACTTGCGTGGATTATACGGATTTAAACAAAGCTTGCCCAAAGGACTATTACCCGCTGCCAAGGATAGACCAATTGGTTGACACAACTAGTGGACATAAGCTGCTCTCCTTGATGGATGCATACTCCAGATACAATCAAATCCCTATGTTTAAACCTGACGAGGAGTATACCAACTTTATTACAGATAAAGGAACCTATTGTTATAAAGTTATGCCTTTTGGGTTGAAAAATTCCAGAGCAACTTACCAATGATTGGTTAACCGGATGTTTAAAGATCAAATCGAAAAAGTATGGAAGTTACATAAATGACAAGTTGGTAAAATCCCAAGATGCAAAGGATCATCTTGAAGATTTGGATAAAATGTTCAAAGTACTCCAAAAGTATTAGATGATACTCAACCCCAAAAAATGCAACTTTGAGTTCACTTTGAAAAATTCTTAGGCTATATTGTCAGTGCACAATGAATTAAGCCTAGTTCAGAACAGATTGAGGCCATAAGGGATATGGCAGAGCCCAAGACAAGTAAAGATTTATGAGTTAGAATGGAAAGGTAGCAGCGCTAGGTAGGTTTATTTCAAAGGCACCGATAAGTGCATCCCATTCATTGAGGTAATAAAGAAAAAGAATTTTTTTGAATGGGATGAGGATTGCAAAAAGGCTTTTCAAGAGTTGAAATCACATTTGGAAAAACCTCCAACCTTATCTATCCCCGAAGATGGGGAGGATCTATTATTCTCTTATATAGCAATTTTGGAACACACGGTAAGCTTAGTATTGATCAGGAAAACCAAGGAATTGCAACTACCGGCTTATTATGTAGGCAGAAGGCTGAAGGATGCTGAAATCTGATATCCGGTTATTGATAAACTAGC
This sequence comes from Allium cepa, assembly GCA_030765085.1. Taxonomy (NCBI): domain Eukaryota; kingdom Viridiplantae; phylum Streptophyta; class Magnoliopsida; order Asparagales; family Amaryllidaceae; genus Allium; species Allium cepa. The sequence goes on along the minus strand of CM060937.1, from coordinate 887,434,028 downwards.
ATCTTATTTAATTCTCACTGCTCGAAAGTTAAGACCTTACTTTCAAGCACATTCGGTGAAGGTACTGACCAACTTTACATCGAAACATGTCTTTAGTAAACCTAAAACTTCTAGCAGACTAATTAAGTGGGGAATTGAGTTAAGTCAATATGATATAAAATACCAACCCACTGCGGCTATAAAGGGACAAGCATTGGGCTAACGTCATTAATGAATGTATAGGATTCGTTTCAAAGCAACCCGAAAAGGAAAAAGACTTAAAACCCAAGTGGCGGTTATTTGTGGATGGTGCCTCAAATGAACAAAAGGTTGGAGCAGGATATGAAATAATTACCCCTGACGGACACAAACTTTATTATACTATGAAATTGGGGTTTTCAGCAACTAACAACGTGGCAGAGTATGAATCTATGGTCGTAGGATTGACCCTTGCTTTGCAACTCAAAATCCCGAGGATTCAAGAATTCAGCGATTCCCAATTTATGGTCAACCAAATCAAGCAAGTATACCAAACAAAATATCCCAAACTCAATCATTATGTGAAGAAGGTATTAAAAATTCTCACACTTTTCGAAGATTTCTCTATACACAAAATACCAAGGGGAGACAATTCCCAAGAAGACTCATTAGCTAAGTCGGCAAGTTCAGGAAGAGCACCTGAGACTCGAATTATGCCTTTGAGATTTTAGGATAATCCTAGTATTGAGGAAAACAAACAAGAAAAAACTAATGAGTTACTAGTATTGAACCGATCATGGGCTATAGCGCAAGAGATGGGGGAAACGAATCAAGAAAGGCCAAGTGAAGAATCCACTGCTTCAATAACAGAAGAATAGTATGAAAATACTTGGATGGCCCTGATTATGAGTTATATTATCAATGGGACACTACCAGCAGATAGAACAGAGGCATGAAAGTTAAAGAGGTAAGCCCAAAACTTTACCATTGTGAATGGAGTTTTATACAGAAAGGTTACACCCTTCCCTATTTGTGATGTGTAAAACCCGAGAACGGATTAAAGATATTAAAGGAATCCCACGAAGGACTTTGTGGAGATCAATCCAATGGGATGAAATTGGCCAAAAAGATAACGAGACAAGAATTTTACTGGCCGCAGTTAACCAACCAAACAATCGAGTATGTTAAAAGAAGTGAAATGTTCCAACGCTACACGAAGATACCACGTCTTCCTTTGAGTCAACTAACCCCTATCACCAGCTCTTGGCCATTCGATGTTTTGGGAATCGATTTAATCAGACCGCTTCCAATCTCCAAAGGTGGGGCAAAGATGTTGTAGTGGAAATTGATTACTTTACAAAATGGGTAGAAGCAGAACCGCCTCTAAAGATCACCTCTATGAAAGTGTTAAGATTTGTCATTAAGAACATTGTCACAAGGTTTGGGATACCCTATAAGATAATCTCTGACAATGGAACCCAATTTAAAAGTGAAGAATTTTCACAATTTTGCCGTAAGAATGGAATCATAAAAAGCTTCTCTTCTGTCGCTCACCCAAAAGCCAATGGAGTTGTTGAGGCTGCAACAAAAAAATAAAGACAATCTTGAAAAAGAGACTAAATAAGGCAAAAAGGAATTGGGTAGAAGAATTGCCCTTAGTTTTGTGGGCTTATAGAACATCCACTATAACTGCAACGGGTCATACCCCATTGTTATCCCATCTTTTGGCAAGGCCGAGATATCAAAGAATTGACTGGGAACCAAAGACCGCTCATCCCAATATTGAATATGCACAGCTTCACTATGGATGTCGATAAATTTTGTCCAAGTCTGGATCAATCCACAATTGATATGACATGACAAACAAAGCTATGAAAGCCGACGTTTCAAATTTCAAGTCGACTCGAGTTCATGTGCTCGAGATATGATCGATGCAAGACAGAGAAACCATCTTAGTTGCATCCATAATTTTGTATCGGTCTGGCCATCTCCATCTCTTTGCATCGGTCAACTTTGTATCCCTCAAGCAGTCGTTTGTTCGTATCCATCGATATTCGATGCCCATTTCATATCCATCCAAGTTTACATCCACCAAAGACTGTCTTCTTCGAATCGATCGGCAGACGATGTAAACTTGGATGGATACGAAATGGACGTCGATTGTAGTACAAGTGTCTTGTTCGTGTCGATCAAGCATCTTGCATACTTCGTATCGATCAACCGCGGATCTATACGAAATAGACCTTTCCCATCGATACGAACAAAACCGAACAATTGATTGATACGAATAATGCAATATGATCGACATGAACAGGCCACAAGACGATCGATCGATACGAATATGGCAGGACAATCGATCGATAAGAATTAAGCAAACCGATCAATACGAACAAAGCAAGGATGATCGATACAAATAAGGCATGTACGTAGGGAAGACTCGGTCGTTCGGCATAAAAAGTGGATCGATCTAAGGAGTTAGCTCCACGTCAATTTGCAGGCACATGCCAAGGAGAGATTCGAACCGATCGATACGAAGGCATCGATTCGAACGCGACAGCCTACCTAAAACCCAAGTTTGCATCGATCGTAGCTCGCAATCCACAAGTCCAAATGATATGAAATTTTCTCAGGAGCTTACGCACGACCTAAAGTATGTTCATGCCAAGTTTCGACTCGATTGGGTCGAATCTTGATCGATATGAAATTCATTCGTATCGATCACAGATTGAGTTGAAATTTCATGGGATCGATCACCTAGCCCACCACATGCCAGAAGATGTATTTCGAGATCTGAGCGAGATATTTGCATCTTACACCTATAAATAGCGCCCCAGCGCCTACATAAAAGGGATCCTTTTTTCTCTTGGATGTCCAGACTCAGCCGAATTCATTTTTTGCACTTCACGGCTATTGTTGCACTCGAATTTCAACACTATAATCCGCTGTAATCCATTGTAGTCAATTGTAATCAACAAGTGAATATCAATAAAGTCATTAAGTTCATTGTGGACGTAGGCCATATGCCGAACCACTCTAAACCTTTGTGTTTCTGCGTGTTTTCATATCTATTTTTGAAGTGTCTGTTAGATAATCCACTTTTTACATTTCTATTCACCATTTTTATCTTTACAAATACTTCCAAAGAGTGTTGTGCCCAATTTTGGTACAAATACTTTGGTGCTTTCACTGAGAAAACACAGTTTTTCTCTTGCTCTTTGGATCTGCTATCAATACCGGATTGCACAAATCCAAGAAGAAGATCCATATCTCAAGTTTTAAAGCCCTTCCATCCTATTCAGATTTGCATCAAATCTAGAAAAGGACTTCACTATCCACCAAGGTTAGCATGAGGACCGCTTCCACCGCTGCAGATCAGGAAGGACGGGATAGACAGAATCCCACACAACTGCCTCCATCTAACTAGAACGCTGCCGGACCTTCAGATCCACAAGGCCTTGTCACCAGGGATGAATTCCAAATGCTCACGCAAGAGCTGACTCAGAGTCGTCAGCAAAGCAGCTTACTCAACAGCTGCGTGCAAACGCCGAACTTATCAATCAGCTGTATCGCCAGCGACGAAGGAGATCCAGAATGGATCGGGCATCCTAGTCATCCACCGAAAGTTCAGCTTCATCCGATTATCATCATAGGTCTACACGCCCACAACTGGACATAAGCTACATTCAGGCCACCAGACATTAACTTACTCTGAATGCTGGACAACCAAGGGTTGGCCCATCAACCAACTACCTGACTGGACCCTCCTCCTGAGGAGGTACTGTTCCTTATCATACCACAGACAACCTCGCTACTACCACCGCTGTTGAGCTGGGAGTTGATGCCCGAAATTAGCAAGATCTGAACCATCATCCACATGGACGTACTCCTGAGTCCTACGTCCCCGAAGTCTTGGAACCAAGGAGGAGAGACATGGATCGTTGACCGTGTTTGGCCCAGCCTCGCAATGTGGAACCTAACCACACCTTGGCTCAACATCCATAGAACATCCAGATGTCGGATATACTGACGATGATTCATCAGATGATCTGTGAGAGTCAGGGTCTCACTAATGATGACTGCGGAATCTCCCGAAGTCATACCTCTTTTACCGATGACATACTGTATGCTGAACCACCTCGACGATTCAGGATGACAACTTTGCCAGCCTATGAAGGAAGTTCTGATCCCAATCAACATATCCTAAAGTATGAATGGTTGATGAATGCTGCGAGAGCTGATGATGCACTTAAATGCCATAGTTTCCCTATCTCCCTGTGGGCATTGCTACTATGTGGTTTACTTGTTCGCCACCTCGATCCATTTCTATTTTCGACCAATTGGCCACCAAATTTGTTGAACAATTCTGTATGCATGTTTCAGGACCTAAAGATGTTAATACTCTGTCTAGTGTCACTCAAGCTCCCGGAGAAACACTTTGACGTTACTTGGAGAGATTTCATGCTACGTGCATAGAGATAAGCAATCCCACTGACAACTCTATCCTGATGGCATTAACTAAGGGGAGTGATCCTGATTGCGAGTTTGAAAATTGGTTGGCTGGGAAGCCTTCTGCATCATTGGACCGTTTCTACTCCAAAGTAGCCCAATTCTTAAGGAGGGAGGACGCGAAATAGTCTAGGAAGCAGGATGACGTAGGGCCTAGTATGGAAGGAATTCAAAGTAACATTGCAGTTAAACAATCCGGGGAGAGTTCCGAAAAGGTTCAGTTGAATATACAAAATAAACAGAATCCGCAGAGGGACAACGGAAATCAAAATAAAAAACGAGATCAAAATCATGGTCCACGACGTAGAGCTCCCATGTTCGACAATTATACTCCATTAAATACGTCGCTGGAGAATGTGTATTTGCAGACCTACAATACTGTGTACAAGAAGCCTGCTCCGAAGCCGTCATCAGAGAGGCAAATCCAAACAGGGAAGTTTTGCAGATTTCATGAAAGTTATGGCCATAATACAAATGAATGTCGTCATTTACAAGATCTCATTAAAAAGTTAACATGTGAACGAAAATTGGATCAGTTTGTGCGGGCACCGCAGTCAGGAGGTGCGGACCGGTCAAGTCAAAATCGTGTACCAAACCAGGAAAGATAGGAGGAACCGCTCGTACCGATGGAAGGTTAGTGATAAACACTGTTTGTGGTGGTCCTCATCCAGCAGATCGAAGTTGGAGGGAAATGGAGTCGTATGCTAGCTCTACCAGGCATGTAGATTTTGAATGTTGTAATAGTTTTGATGAAGGTGCTCCGGCCAAACAACTGAAGACGATGACTGACGACATCACATTCCGAAATAGAGATGCTGATAAGGTCGAAGCCCCCATTATCGATCCACTGGTCATCTCGGCTCAAGTAGGTCCTGCTTGGATGAAGAGGATCTTAGTTAATAGTGGAAGTTCTTTGAATATTTTGTTTAAACGAGCTTATGATCAAATGAAGATGGGATCCAAAGATTTGAAACCTTGCCAGTCCTGAATCCATGGCTTCAATGGAAGTGCTACTATACCCAATGGAGTAGTGGAACTACCAGTGGAATTGGGAGTTAGAGAATGCCGGAGAGTCTGGATATTGCAATTTATTGTGTTGGACATAGACTCCCCTTACAATGCTTTCTTGGGTCGACCGAAGACTGACCAGGGAATTGGAGTCATTCAAGGAGATCAGGCTGCTGGGAGAGCCTGTTATGTTGCTGAGCTGCGAGAGGCGCAACGAAGGGAGAAAGGAAAGGGCGTAGAGGAATCTCTCTACGTTAGTTTTGCTGATAATTGAAAATTGGTGCCTGGGCCCAGGCCTGGCACCCCAACCAATTCCAAAGAGATCTTGACCCGAGAGATAACGAAAATGAAGGTGAAAGTAAAGACAGTCAAGCTTCTCAGGCTGAACTGACGATCGATGTTCCGATTGATGATGGCGATGATTCTAAAATGCTAAAGATTGGGTCTCAGTTAAGCCTGCAAATACAAGAGGAATTGGTTGATTTCCTCCGGGTAAACCTCGACGTATTTGCCTGGACACACTCTGACATGTGTGGGATCTCGCCAGACATCGCGAGCCACACCTTGAATATTGACCCAAGATATATCCCGGTCAAATAGAAAATACATGGTATGGATCTAGAGAGATAGGCAAACTTAAAGCGAACAGGTTTATCAGAGATGCATTATATCGGAATGGGTGTCTAATCCGGTACTTGTTCGAAAGCCGAATGGGAAATGGAGAACGTGTTTTGATTACTCAGAGTTAAATAAAGCATGCCCTAAAGATAGTTTCCCACTTCCAAGAATTGATCAGCTCGTAGACTCAACAGCTGGACATGAACTCTTATCCTTCATGGTTGCGTATTCTGGCTATAACCAGCTACCCATGCACTTACCTGATCAGGAACATACCAGCTTCATAACTAATCCGGGACTTTATTGTTACAAGGTCATGCCATTCGGACTCAAGAATGCCGGAGCTACTTATCTACGGTTAGTCAATCAGATGTTCGCCAACCAGATCGGAAAGGCCATGGAGGTATACGTGGACGACATGCTTGTGAAATCATGCTTTTCCACTGACCATATCAAAGACCTGGAATCGATGTTTGGTATTCTACGAAAGTACCAAATGAAGCTCAACCTATTAAAATGTCACTTTGGAGTTGCATCTAGAAAATTCCTTAGGTTCATCGTCATTGTTCGAGGAATCGAAGCCAATCCTGAAAAGATCTGGGAGATCATAAATCTTGATACTCCGAGAACTATAGAACAAGTCCAGAGCCTCAACGGAAAGTAGCAGCATTGAGCAAGTTCATTTCAAAATCCACTGACAAATGCATTCCCTTCTTCGATCTGATCCGAAAAGGGAAACAAAACTTTGAATGGACCATGGAGTGTGAGGGCGTATTCCGAGCACTAATTCAGCATTTATCTACACCGCCTATTTTTTCAAAGACTATTGATCATGAGAAGTTGTATATTCACTTGGCAGTATCAGAAAACACAATTAGTGCTGCCTTAGTTCGGGAAGAAGACCGGATACAGAAGCCAGTCTATTACATCAACAAACGATTGACCGGGTCTACGAAGAATTATCCGAAGATAGAGAAGCTGGCCCATTGCCTTGTTATCGCATCAAGGAAGCTCCGTCCATATTTCTTGGCTCATCCTATCATTGTTTACACTGACTTGCCGTTACGACAGGTCCTTACGCGGCCTGAGACGTCTGGTAGGTTACTCAAGTGAAATATCGAACGGAGCCAGTTTGATATTACTTATACTCCGAGACGAGCTATTCAAGGACAAGTCATAGTAGATTTCATAGCTGAATTTACCATCCTAGAGGACTTGTCCGAAACAAATGAATCCCCCGAATATATCTGGAAGCTGCATACCGATGATGCATCAAATGACCGATGCTCGGGTGCTGGAGTTGCACTTGAAACACCCGAAGGTCAATCTATAATGTTATGCTTTAATGTTTGATTTTCGTGCGACCAATAATGAAGCTGAATATGAAGTCCTTTTAGCTAAATTGAAACTTGCTGGAGATTTGAGAATCATTGTTGTGGAAATTTATTGTGATTCACAATAATTTGTGTGTCAAGTTCGGGGGGAATATCAAGCGAAAAATCGAAGACTGGCTGCTTACTTAGTTCGAGTTTTTTACTATTATGCTATCTATTACATTCCTCTAGAGCAAAACCAGAAAGCCGATTCATTAGCAAAGTTAGCTAGCTCAAGCGAGGCACAACAAATGGGGCTAGTTCCCGTGGAGAAGTTATCACTCCCGATAGGGATTCATGGATGACTCTATTCCAAAACTACCTCGAACATGGAACCCTACCGGAGCGTAGGAATGAAAGGAGAAAAATTCTTCGAAAGGCTTCGTGGTTCGCTATTCAGGATGGAATCATGTACATACGAGGATACTCTGTTCCTTTACTCCGGTGTATCGCTCACGATGAAATTAAACAAGTATTACATGTTGTACACGAGGAGAATGTGGCGATCACACTGGGGTCAAGTCACCACACGAAAGCCAAAAAAGGATTGATACACGACAATCCTTTAACCAACTCCAGTCTCCTAGAGTATGAGCTGGAGTATAACTTACGAATGCAGATTCGAAGAGGGTAGATCCGTCCACCTAGCGACTTCATCCATATCTTGACCATGTCTGAGGAAGATGGATCTGTCCGTCTAACGACCTCGCTTGTTAATTCGGGGTGGATGCGAACCGACAATCCATGATCCTGATAACTCCATCGTTCCCAGAGTGCAAATGAAATCCTAAAGCCTAAATAGGTGTGACTGACCATTTGTCGGCCAATTCCAAATTCCCAGAGCGCAAATTGGAGCATAAACATAAACTCTAAATTCCAAGAGCGTGAATCAGAGTATAAACATCAACTCTGAATTCCCAGAGTGTGAATCAGAGTATAAAACATCAACTCCGAATTCCCAGAGCGTGAATCGGAGTATAAATATTGAATCTGAATTCCCAGAGTGTGAATCGGGGTACAAAACGTCAAGATGGTTCAGATTTCCAAAAGTGCGGACTGGAGCGTAATCATCAACCAATTATGAATCCCTAGAGCGTGGACTAACTGCTAAATGACAAGCATACGCGGCTGATTGCCCATGAATGTAACTAAAGTCCATGGAGTGTGGACACGTACTAAAAACTTGAGCAAGACTTGATAAATAAACTCAAGCGAGACCCAGATCTTGGAACCGCACAAGTGTATTAAGCAAAGGATTCAAACGCTGGAACACAAGCAAATAAACGTACATCAAGTTCGCATCAAAACAAAGTTTCATTGCAACTATCGGTGAAATGAAAACAAATACAAGTTCATCCCAAAAAGTGCTACTAGTAGGGGCCGAACCCGCATCTATACATGGCCAACAAAAGTTAAAAATAATTCCTATCTAATCAAAAAAGAACCGAGGAGATATATTTATTCTTTCTTATGTCTCGGTTTCTTCTTTGATACAGAGTCTCCGGAGCCCTTACTCGGTTTACTTTTCGAACCCTTGCCTTCAGTGTCGATCTCTTGCCGGGGGCATTATATCAACATCAACATCCTCCTCTGAACTCAAATGTATTGGAACACTTCCTACAGGTGGAGTTGGAGGAACAGGATCAATCGAAGAGGGCGGAATAGGAATACTGGTGTCAGTAACTGTACCTCCAGGTGATATCATTCTTAGCGGAGCCCGCCCGGGTGCCGCCATTGCACCTCTAGAATTGCCACCATGGGTCGCTGCCTCCATTTCAACGTTGATTTTAGCCAATATCTCTTCTTCATGAGCTGCTTGAGCCTCGCTGGGAGCATCAGTGGTCGGCATTGAAGAGCTAGTAGCGGGTGCGCCTCTACCTATAACGAATGGTAGGATCGCAAAAGGGTCACTATGATGATTGAGAAGTTCCTCCATTATCTATTCATCAAAAGAAAGTGTGCACCCCCTGCGTTCCATTAATCGGCGCGGTCCATGTTGTGGTGGTCACCTCAGTAATGATGACCTTCTGCGCTTGATGCGATTCTTGAGTTGCAGGAGGCGTAGTCGGTGTAACTCAGGTCACTGGAGAGAAGAGAAAAAGGACTGTTAGTAAACGCTTTAAATCGGGCTCTCTATTTTGAAAAAAAGATGAAGAATATTCGAAATACCTTCCTCGGTTTGGCTCGTGAACGGCTGAACGGTTTCAGAAGCGTAATCCATAGCCGAAGATAACTGCGGTTGATCCGGATTGTATGCAGGGATGGACCGGGGATCAACCGCGGGTATAAATTTAGGTTGGGTTGGCGCAGGAATTTCAAGACTTGTGTTGTGGTGCTCAATGCCTGAACCTTCTCCAACTTGTGAATGTTGAGTACCGAGCCTCTCTTTTTCATGTGAAATCATTGACTCATGGAGAAATTTTCTTTCATCTTCATTTAACATACAACTCTAGCTCAAACTCGTCGATCGATTCACCCAGACGCACCGCCTTCTCCTCATCAACCAATCGGCCACGGGCATTGTAGAGATGTGTCGGATAATTTTCAACCCAAGCCAGATTTCTGTGCTTCAGCACATTAGCATTATAAGTGATGAGAAGATCTTCAATATCAGCCTCCAGCCTGGACTCTGCCATTTGGACCTTCTCCTTGACCTCGGTCTCCACCTCTCGAACCCTAGCCGTTGCCGCATCCCGCTCGGCCCGGAGCAATACAGCCTATTGACATGCCTCCCGGGCTGCATTATTTGCATCATCTCTTTCCTTGATGATTTCGAAAATTTTGGCTTTAAGCTCATCTTGTTCTTTCAATGCAGCATCCCTTTCAGCGGCAACGGTAGTGTTTCGATGGCCCATTTCTTCCACTAAGGCAAAGTGTGTCTGCCTCATCCTCTCCATAGCCAAATTTTCCTCGTCAACCTTCGTGATGGCCTCTATCTCTGATCATCGAGAGGACTCAGCTTCATCATTAAGCACTTGAACAATGCAGTCCTTCTGGGCAAGATCGGATTCTAACTTTTTAATTATCTTAGCCCGCTCGAAGGCCATGTTCGACGCCTTTTTCGTGGCTTTCCCCCACTCCTCGTATTAAGTGTAAATGTCATGGATGTAATCGTGCATTGTGTTCTTAGCTTCCGCTGGAATTATCTTTAAGTGTGGGGGGAAATATAACCATCGTAGCAAATATCTGGAAAATCTTTTTTCAACTGGGAGATCTTAATCGCTCCTTCCCCTATAGGCTCGGTGGGGACCTGCTCTGCAATTATGGGGCTATTGACTCGGTTCTATGATGTTGAGTTTCAGGCCTTGAGACGTGAGAAGACGGCTTGTGCTGTGAAGTTTCTGGGGGCCGTGAAACATAAACAGGAGGCTGTGTGGGGTTTCTAGGAGGGAGAGAACGAGATCGAGATCGGTGTCTGTATTCCCTGTTTCTATCTCTGTCGTAGCATTGTTGATTAGAATACCCACGATCATAATCCCTATCCTCTCTCCTACGCGACTCATAATATGAACTGGGTCGGCGGGATGATCGGAGACTCCCTAACATCGATCCTTGTTCGACCATTGTACCTACAAAATGAAATAAGAATAGAGTTAATAATCTCCTAAAGTAAGTAATTTGCGATCGTAAATCGTGTAGTGCCATGTGGTGTGTATGTATGTGCGACCCCCTGACCAACTGGAAATGTCGACCGCACTTACGGGAAGATATCCGCTTAGGTTAAGAGCACCATCAAGCTCCTCCAACCCAGTGTTATGTTGGAGTGACACATAATCCGAAATCAGAATGTTAGTAAGCCCTTCGAAAGGATTCTCTACTTGCGGGGGAGGAGCCTTCGAAATTCTAATCCCAGGAACGGGCAAAGACACGACCATGGATTTCAATCTCATGGATTTAGAACCTTATGAGCAACTGCCTGGCCTCTTCTCCTTCCTTCCGAGCCCTGAAAGCTACCAGAAGGCCCGGCTATATGTTCGTCATAAGTGGTGTTCTTTCTGAATCAACCACTTCAGTTATTACGACACCAGGCATTTTACATTTCACCCGCTTCTTCGAGGCCGCCCTCAGTGTTCCTTCGAGTCTTATACATTGGTCTTGTTCAATCAATCCAACGATTCTTAAGTTTCTATCAGTTAGAACCGCATCGATGTCTCTCATTTCACTTGGAACTTCTTGAAGGACCCGTACTATTTCTTTGAAGTACCCACCTTCAAGTCGTGAAATTGCGGCTATAAAAGAAAAGGAAGATATTAATTTTACCATCAACTAATGTTATCTTGGTAAATCTTGAAAAAGGCTGCAACACTTACGTCTAATTAGCCATCGTCTAGCAAATCCTGAGGGCATCGGACGTAGAACCATTCTGTTTTGAAATAACCCAGCCTTGTTGAGGATTCGGTTACTACTTGACAATTCCTGACCGCCTCCAGGAATGTAAAAGATGGACTATCTCCCCTATCTTAATGTTAAAAAGATATCTAATCTCAGTCGGCATTGGTGGTCGGAAGAGATGCTCCATAAATACGACAAATAGGCTATTCAGCAGATCATATCCATTAGGGTGTAACTGAGACGGGTCAATTCCAAGTAAAGATAGCACTTCCCTAATGTACTGGTTAAAAGGGGGAAGTGTTTGCGCTGCGCACACATGTCTATTGAAAGCAGTAAACCCCTTTGGAAGAGCATGCGGTCTATCATTTGGTCCCAGCAATAATACATCATCTAAAGACAAACCGTGCCTTAGGCATATACCTCCTAGCATATCTTCGGAGATGTTGAAAGGTACATAATCCTGTGGATTTCCAATAAACCTAGCACCAGGCAGCTCGTTCGGAGCTGGATCTATAACTTCGTCTGCAATGGCCGGCAACTCTGTTATTGAAGTAGGCAAACTCTGACTTTCCTGTAGCTGTGAACTTGTGGATTCCATAGATAATCAACTTATTAAAAGCCTTCATTAGTCGATGAAAACCCAAGTGTTCCATAGTGTAAAGTGTGTGAATGTGCAAGTGCAGTGCTACATGTTACATAAGAAATTCTACAGAGTTAAAGAAAACATGCAAACGACGAGACTTCGAAACTCAACTGGAGTGACCGTCATCGCTAACCGTCACAACCATGCCATTAAAATTTTAGAGACTGATCTGAGTTAAAGTTTGTTAAAATTTTGATCAAGTTATAGTTCCATCGACGAGCTTCGAAGGGCAGTCAAATATACAGTATAATAGTTAAATCCAGTTATACAATGCAGAAGCTCGTTGGAGTCAAATGTTTGAATTTGCATGAAGTTCGTGTCCCCTTAAGTCAAAACTCAGATCATTCACTTCAAGGGCCTTAGCTTCATATCGGTCCAAGAATATTCAGTTCGTATCAATCAAAGCCAATGACTTCAAACCGATCCAAGATGATTATTTCAAATCGATCATTTAACTTCAACTTCGCATCAATCAAACGATTCAGCTTCGTATCGACCAAAGAAGCACCAACTTCGTATCGATCAAGGTTTGTCAGCTTCGTACCAATATCGATTTGAAATGATCGATTTGAAATTGCTGTCCCACAACCGATACGAAATTAAAAGCAAACAACCGAAATGAAGGCGATCGATATGAAATCCAAGAATCAAAGTTTGGAATGAAATCTAAAGCAGGAGATCGATACGAAATTCCCAATCGAGACCGATACGAAACAAAACGTCTTCTTCCTTAATCCATTGATGCAAGATTAAAGCGAAGCATCTTTTCCATGGTTATTTCGAATCCCTCTATACTTCATCTTCCCCAATCGACATGAAGGCAACTCTGACCTTGCTTCAACCCTCTCCAATCTCCTTCACGCTACACTCGGCCATGAATATAAATAGAATGACATAGGAATTCGAGTCTCGTTATGTTGAGAAGACAATTGGTCGATTATTTACCTAATTTCAAAAGTCGGTACAAAGGGATGGATGTAGTGTTGTATTCAAAGGCGAGGGCAGGTTTTCGCTTCTTTTCTCAAGTTGTTGAGCGGTACGAATGTGAGTTTATCAAATGAGAAAGCGAGAGAAAATATGAAGTAAAAAACATATTTATATGGACCCAGGGAAAGGAGATAAACGATTCGTCTCCCAGTCATTGTGACCAACTCCAATCGGTTTCGACCCGCATCTATAGAATTGGTTATTCATATCCATTAGGCTGAGCTTCAACAATACAGACTGCACTATTCGTATCCATCGGCATGCAACCTATAAAGGCTTTTACCCATCGATATGAATAGAATCTAGAAAATAACTGCTCAATTCATATCCCTCTTAAATCCATCGATACGAGATGCTAAATTCGTATCCATCGGTGCAAATGACATCGGTGCGAGAGTAATCTTTCATTCTTTTACATCGATCCAGAAGAGGATCGATATGAAGGGACACTCCACAAAAACCATCAAGCGTTGTTACAACCCGAATTTCACATCAATTCAGGAGAGGATCGATATGGAATTCGATAAGGGAAAACTGATAACGACTTGTAAACATGCGAACGTTAATAAGAGTAAGGTTAACATATATGCATGTATGTCAGACTAATTTTCAATTTTCAATTTTCAATTTTCAATTTTCAATTTCCAAAATTCACAGGTCGAATGCCCACCTGATGACAAATTATAACAATGAACATCTAATCAGTATCATACAGCAATAGGTTACAACAGTACACGGTACGACAATTGGCAATCACCAGTTGATATTACTAAAAAATCGATCGAAGATTACAGCTTTAAATGAGAGGACGATAACTGTTTAACGAGCCAGATGGAACTATTCCGAATGAGAATTGCAGCTTTTCAAAGCACGTCATGTTCTCATAAGAGTACCTTAGGGGAAAGTGTTATCTCGCCTTTTGACAAGGCCAAGATATCAAAGAATTGACCGAGAACCAAAGACCGCTCATCTCGAATATTGAATATGCACAGCTTCACTATAGATGTCGATAAATTTTGTCCAAGTCCAGATCAAGCCACAATTGATATGACATGACAAGCAAAGATATGAAATCCAACTTTCCAAATTTCAAGTCGACTCGAGTTCATATGCTTGAGAAATGATCGATGCAAGACAGAGAAACTATCTTGGTTGCATCCATAATTTCGTAACGGTCCGGCCGTCTCCTTCTCTTCACATCGGTCAACTTCGTATCCCTCAAGCAGTCATTTGTTCATATCCATCGATATTCGGCGCCCATTTCGTATCCATCCAACTTTACATCCATTGAAGACTGTCTTCTTCGAATCAATCGGCAGATGGTCCCGTTTCGAATCGATAGGTTATCGCTCATTTCGTATCCATCGATTGTAGTACGAGTGTCTTGTTCGTGTCAATCAAGCATCTTGCATACTTTGTATGGATCAACCGCGGATCGATACGAAATAGATACTTCCCATCGATACGAACAAAACCAAACAATCGATTGATATGAATAATGCAATACGATCGATACGAATAGACCACCAGACAATCGATCAATACGAATATGGTAGAACAGTCGATCGATACGAACAAAGCAAAGATGATCGATATGAATAAGGCACATGCATAGGGAAGACTCGGTCGTTTGGCATAAAAAGTGGATCCATCCAAGGAGTTAGCACCACGTCAATTTGCAGGCACGTGCCAAGGAGTGATTCGAACCGATCGATACGAAGGCATCGATTATAACTCTCAATCCACAAGTCCAAATGCCATGAAATTTTCACAGGGGATTACTTATGACCTAAAGAATGTTCATGCCATATTTTGACTTGATTAGGTCGAATCTTGATCGATATGAAATTCATTCATATCGATAACGAATCGAGTCGAAATTTCATGGGATCGATCGCATGGGAACACCCACGTGCCAGAAGAAGTCTTCCGAGATCTGAGCGAGATATTTGCATCTTACGCCTGTAAATAGCGCCCCAGAGTCTATAGAAAAGGGATCTTTTTGGCTCTTGGACGTCCAAACTCTACCGAATTCATTTTTTGCACTTCAGGACTGCTGTTGCACTCGAATTTCAACACAATAATCTGCTGTAATCCGTTGTAATCAGTTGTAATCAACAAGTGAATATCAATAAAGTCATCAACTTCGTAGTGGACGTAGGCCATAAGCCGAACCACTCTAAACCTTTGTGTTGCTGCGTGTTTTCATATTTGTTTTGAAGTGTTTGTTAGATAATCCTCCTTTTACATTTCTATTCTTCATTTTTATCTCTTCAAATACTTTCGAAGAGTGTTGTCCCTAATTTTGGTACAAACACCCGTATTCACTATCAAATGGTTGTGAAGTAATGTTATCGATGGAAATTAAGGTACCTTATCATCGAAGGATTGCCTATGCCTTCAACCCAAATCAAGAATTAAAAAAAGAATAACTTGGCTTGATTCACGAATTGAGGGATGAAGCAGCCTTAAGAACGTTGAATACTAAAGGAGAATATCAAAGTAGTATAACTCAAAGGTGAAAACATGGTCATTCAGACAAGGAGATTTGGTACTTAGAAGAGTGATAGCCAATACGAGAAACCCATCAGATGGGACATTGGGACCAAATTGGGAAGGTCCACTAATAATTTTCAAGGAAACTCCCTATGGGCTTACAAGTTTTGACATCTTGATGGTAACATGGTACCGAGAACTTGGAACAAAGAACGTTTGAAACCGTATTTTCCGACTCTGGATGAATAAAGCATTTTTGAGGATGTCTCTACTATGATTTAATAAGAAAAGTCTACATGGTCGGGAGTAAAATTATCCTTAAACTTGGACTACCTAAAATGGTAGGCTACCGATAATCGTAGAAAGCCCTTGGTCATGCCAAGATGGCCAGGTCAAGGCACCTCCTAGAGAAAGGACGTAAGCCGTTATATGTGCCAAAGTCATAAGTGGCCAGGTTAATGCAGCATAAGCCCTTATCACGACACTCTATGGCCAGGATAGGGCACTTCCTGGAGGGAGGATGGGTAATCACTTGGTCCCACCATGCTATGGCTTGGCAAGGTACTGAAGAAGCCCTTAGCCGCGTCATGCTATGGCCAGGTTAAGGTGCCTCCTAGAGGAGATCGGGTAAGTCCTCAGACCCTGCTTAAGAATAAACTAGCCAAGCGCACCAGAAACCCGGATGAAATATCCAGCGGACTAAGAAAAGTCTTTACCTCATATGGGAAACTGCCAGAAATCGACACCGCCTAAAATGGAAATTGCTTAAATAAGCACAAGAATTGGAGAAAGAAGTCCCTTCCTAAAATAGGCCAAAACAAATGAATAAAGAAACTCGGGCCCGAGAAAGAAAAAGCATGCAAAATATCATATAAGCCTAGAGATGGCGCACTCAACAAGAGAATCAGAAAGAAATCATTGACTTCTTCTCACAAGCATCTGCCAGATTGGTATTCTGGACATCAATTACTTATTACCAGATTGGTATTCTGGACTTCTATTACTTATTACCAGAAATGGTATTCTGGTCTTCCATTACTTACCACCAGAAATGGTATTCTGATCTTCTATTACTTATTACCAGAAATGGTTTTCTGGTCTTCTATTATCAATTAACAGAAGTGGTACTCTGGTTTTCTATTATTAAATACCAGGAATGGGTACTTTGGTCATCTATTACTTATTACCCGAAATGGTTTTCTGGACTTCCATTATCAATGCCAAAGACATTTTGGCCTTCTATTACTTATTACCAGCTATGGATTTCCAGTCTTCCATTAATTATTATTTGATGTGGATTTCTGGTTTTGTACTGCTTATCGCCAAAGATAGTCTTACGATCTTTTATTATTGAATGACAAAACAAAACAAGTCATCTTAACCTCTAACGTTTACAATCAAAGATAATCTCCTGGAGCTTTATATCAGAATGGATGATCTGATCGATATTTTGATCCTCTCTCATTATTTCCAGATTAATATGAGGTTTTAGCTTTCTATTATGATGATTAATATGATTCTGGTCTTTCTATTATTATTTGATGCGGTATTTTCGGCCTTTATTGTCGCAAGATATGAACTTATAAATTGTCTATGTACAGTCTTCTAACATTCTATTGATAAGAAATATCGATAAATACCGACCATCAAGACCCAAATGTGGGACTTCAAATACTTATGATCATTACAGGTTCTGAATGTTCAAAAGATGAATCTTCTGCTAAAATAAAATCGGATTTAAAGGTGAACCAATCTGAAAAGGTACTTGTAGTATGAACTAACCACGCGAATGTTGTTAGATATATTGTAGGAATGCATGGACAATTCGGCAATCCTAAATTTTTTGTCCTAAAGAACAAAGCCTTCTTTATACAAGGGGGAGGGGGCTAAAAGTTAACTATAAAATATGAATAAAGATAAAGAATGCCTTTCAAAAAGCTTTTATACGAATAAAGAGCAACAAGTAAAGTCACCTTTCGACGGTGTCGAAAGGATTGTTCAATGCTAGTAAAGAAGAGCACATAAGAACCTTGAAGCAAACCTTCCGCAAGCACGAGAGAAAGAATTATTAAAACACAATGAAGCAGCTAAGTACAGAACTGCCAAGCACCTTTTGGCTAGGATAAAAGAATAGTCCTACAACCATCATCATAAAGCAAGGACTAAAGTAAGGAAGTTCAGATCAGACCCTTTGAAGGAGTCGAAGAGATGCAGTCAACGGTGTGTAGCAGCCCCAGACCTTTCAAAGGAGTCGAAAGGTTTCGTCTCTCAACATACAAAGAGTTCTTACCTTCCGATGGAGGTAGAGAAGTCAAAGAAAGAGCAGGCAACCCTATAATGGCCTTTTCGAAAGCATAACAAGTCTTTTGAATCGATTAGAACATATACAGAATACCTTTCAACAATGTCAAAAGGTTTATGAAGAAAGCAACACTCACTAGTCAACAGATAATGAAAGACAACCTTTCGACATCATTGAAGAAGAACAACCTTCTGACAAGGTCAAAAGGTTCACAATAAACAAGAGAAGAACAACCTTCCGATAACGTCGAAAGGATCACAACAACCAAAAGAAGAGAAGCCTTCCAACAAGGTCGAACGATTTACAACCATATAAAGAAGACAAACCCTTCAATTAGGCGGAAGGATCACAGAGACATAAGAGTAACAAATCTTCCAACAAAGGCGGAAGGTTCATAATAGCAGATGAAAAAGCAAACCATTTAATGAAGATGAAGGGTTTAAGACGACATATGAAAAGGAGACCTTCCGACCCAGTTGAGAGCATGAAGTCAAAGGAGGGCCGTCTACATCTATAAATAGGACCCAAGGGTTCTAGTTTAAGGAATCGGATTTTCTGACTATGCTCTCATTCTACAACTTCTGCTCCCGCTTACTACGTTTGTAACCTTAAGTTAGAAATTAAATTGGGTATTTTCCTTTTAAACTTTATATCAAACTTCACCATGAGAATATAAAGAGGATGATGGCTTGTGATCAACTTTGAATCGGGATGATCATGATCAGGCGTTAATTCAACATTAACGGCTGATCATATATGATTTATTTCTTACTTTCTTCATTCATTCCGAATATATGTCACAGAACCATCATGGGATACATTCATGAGTTTTAATTCCTTAATTTTATGATTTCAGCTACAAGGAGGGAAATACAACTTGTGAAATACAATATCAGATCCCTGATATGATTTTGTGATACATTATATAAGCACTTTATGGCATCAGTAACCCTTTCGAAGGGATTCCACGAAAGGATTGTCGACCCAAGAGGTTGAAAGCAATAAAGAAATATGGAATTGAGTAAGCATCCCTTTCTAATAAGGTCAAAAGGTTTTGAATACAACCTTTCGGCATGTTCGAAAAGAGGTAAAAGTATTGATGAATGATTACTTTCAACCTCCAGGGAAGATGAGCCTTGATTAAGTGATAGAGTTGAAATTTATATGAATGTGAATAGCTGCAAGATGCAATTATTAATATGACAATCTAGTCGAAAGGTTGGGATGGCCTCATAAATCTTTCGACAAGGTCAAAAGATCTGATAACCTTTTATCGACCTCATAAACCTTTCGACAAGGTCGACAAACAAAGATTTCTTACCTTTCGAAGGAGGTGGAGAAGTCAAAGAAAAAGTAGGCAACCCTATAATAACCTTTTCAAAAGCATAGCAAGCCTTTCGAACTGATTGGAACATATGCAGAATACCTTTCGACAATGTCAATATGAAGAAAGCAGCACTCACAAGTCAACAATGAATGAAAGGCAACCTTTCGACATCATTGAAGAAGGGAAACCTTCCGACAAGGTCGAAAGGTTCACAATAAATAAGAGAAGAACAACCTTCTCATAATGTTGAAAGGCTCAGAACAACCAAAAAAGAGCAACCTTCTGACAAGGTCGAAAGGTTCATAACAGTATATAGAAGACAAACCCTTCAACAAAGGAGGAAGGATCATGGAGACATAAGAGTAATAAACCTTCCGACAAAGGTGGAAGGTTCATAATAGCAGATGAAACAGCAAACCTTTCGATAAAGATGAAGAGTTTAAGGCTACATATAAAAGGGAGACCTTTCGACCCAGTTAAGAGCATGAAGTCGAAAGGAGGCCGTCTACATCTATAAATAGGACCCAAGGGGTCCAGTTTGGAGGATCGGATTTTCTAACTCTGCTCTCATTCTACAATTCTACTCTCACTTACTATGTTTGTAACCCTAATTTAGAAATTATATTGAGGATTTGCCTCTTAAACTTTGTATCAAACTTCATTATGAGAAAATAAAGAGGATGATGGCTTGTGATCAACTTTAAATTTGGGGATGATCATGATTAGGGTTAATTCAACATTAACAGCTGATCATATATGATTTATTTCTTACTTTCTTCGTTCATTCTGAATATATGTCATAGAAATATCATGGGATATATTCAGGAGTTTTATTTCCTTAATTTTATGATTTCGGCTACAAAGAGGGAAATACAACTTGTGAAATACGGTATTAGATCCCTGATACGGTTTTGTGGCACGTTATATCAGCTCTTTATGTCATTAGTAACCCTTTCGAAGGGATTCCATGAAAGGATTGTCGACCCATGAGGTTGAAAGAAATAAAGAAATATGGAATTAAGTAAGCATCCTTTTCCGATAAGGTCAAAAGGTTTTGAATACAACCTTTCGGCATGATCAAAAAGAGGTAAAAAGTATTGATAAATGATTACTTTCAACCACCAAGGAAGATGAGACTTGATTAAGTGATAGAGTTGAAAGTTATATGAATGTGAATAGCTACAAGTGGCTATTATTAATACGACAATCTAATCGAAAGGTTGGGATGGCCTCATAAATCTTTCGACAAGGTCGAAAGGTCCGATAACCTTTTATTGACCTCATAAACCTTTCGACAAGGTCGAAAGGTTTGATAACCTTTTTATCGGTGTCTTAAACCTTTCAACAAGGTCGAAAGGTCTGATAGCCTTTTTACCGACCTCATAAACCTTTCGACAATGTCGAAAGGTCTGATGACCTTTTATTGACCCCATAAACCTTTCGGTAAGGTCGAAAGATTTGATAACGTTTTACTAGCATCATGAACCTTTTGACAAGGTCGAAAGGTTTGATAACCTATTACTATTTCAACCAAATCGAAAGGTTGTAGCGGAACCTTAACCCTTTGGCATGGTTGATGGGTTAGCTATTCTCCTACCATACTATCTAAGTCAATTAAGTCAGGAATGGTTTCCTCAAACTTTCGATAATTTTGAAAGGTTTGGTAATTTATCTTTTTTCCGATTAGATCATCCTAATCGAAAGTCAAACCTATCACCTCATATCCTTTTGACTTAATCATTCTATTCGAAAGGTATGTCCTTAATGACATGATTTACCTCAACCATATGATTGAGTCCATATAAAATAATCTAATATCAAGCATTGGGGATGTTGATAAGATTTCTTAACAATAAGATGGTTTCTCAATTGAAACGTCAAGTTAAATCAAATCTTTCGACCGACTTCGATCATAAGATGTCCGAGCTTTACCAACAGGTAAGTGATTTGGAATTAAAACTAAAGGATAGTCAAGCACAGTGTCAATATTTGAAATTTATCATGAGAGGTGATATTCTAAATAATAATTTATCGATTTCTCCAATCACTCCAACTGTTGGGAGATCAACAGGTCTTGTTCCTTAGCCATTCAAAAATTTCCCACTACAACAAACCCTTCTTTAGGTTTGGATGAAAAAGTAATGGGTGAATGGTGCGGAAAAGCTAAATTTGGAATGATGAAATATTTCGACAACTGGCATACTCACAATGCATTAATGAGTATGCAGCCAAATTCATATGAAAGACATCTTCTTTCGAAACATATTGCTAAATTGGAAAGACAGAAAAGATCCCTAAGGTGCGAATAATGCTTTTAATCATGCTTTGAAGACTTGTATCGAGTCTATTGATGATGAAGATGAGATTAGGAAGAAAGAAAAGAAACTTAAAGGAACTCTTTGTTTGGCAATACGCCACATTGTTGATCCCTTAACTTCTAAGAATCTACATAAGATCACACAAGACCTTTGAGGAACACACTTGTTATTGATCCTTTGGTACCGATATCTTAATTTATCGTATAATATACTTTATAAATAATTTTATAGATTATGTAAATATCACCTGGCTTGTATCCCTTATCTAGTTGTACCATTGTTTCTGAATCTGCTTCTTAATAACCTTGGCTATGATTTTTGTACTTGTTGAATCATTTAGTCTTCCTCATCAATCTTATTTTCCTAAAAAGTATAAAGTGGACAACATTTCTTATCATTAATTTAAGATTTATGTAAGAATATGTTCAGTAGTTTGTCTATTGGAGAAAGTATTAGAATTTCTGACACAGAAGTCTAAATCTGGAAATTAATAGATCTTCATCTAAATATAATAAGTGATGAGAAATCCATAGTTGGGAATGCTTAAAGAATGGAAATCTTATCCGATAATAATAGAAGCCCTGAGATCCAACTTTGGTAATGATGAGAGAAGACCAGAAATTTGACTCTAGTTATATTAATTGAAGAACAGAAATCTAATTATGGAATTAAAAATAGAGGACCAGAAATCCGAATCTAGCATCAATAACAGAAGTTTAGAAACCTACTTTTTGAAACAACTGGTAGAAAACCAAGAACAATTCTCTGATAATAATAAAAGCCCAGAAATCATCATATAGAAATAAGTAATATACATTAGGAATCCTCATCTAGGGATAAATAATGAGGGTCCAGAAACCCTTATCTGGAAATAATAGAAGGCCTGACACCCAGATTCGGGTATTGATAAGTGATATACAAAATCAACTTCTAAATATAGTGTAAGACCATGAATTCATAATAGAAGACCATAAACCCAGATTCAAGTATTGATCAGTGAAGTCCAGAAGTCATCTTTTGGAAATTATCTGAAGGCCATAAATTCATATCTAATAATGAATGTAATACGGGAATTATTTTCTAGAATTAAGATTAGAAATCCATTCCTAGAAATAAGATGGAAAGTTTAGAAATCATTATTCGAATAAGAGAAGTTTAGGAATTCTTATCTGAGCCTTTTGTTCTGCACCACTCTTTGGGCTTTGATTGTCGAATTTTTTGCTTGTGTTACATCTCCAGTACTAAGTACCTAGTTCGTTTAATATACGCCATCCTTTAGAATTCGTATATTGTTAATGCTTTGTGTGCCACTCCTTGGGCTTGATTGTCTTAGTCCGTTGTTTGGTGCACTTGGTTAGCTTATCTATAAGTAAAACCCAAGGACTTACCCGACCTCCCTCTAGGAGGCGCTCCGGCCAAGCCTTATAGCCAGGACTGAAGGCTTGTTTGATGCCTTGACCAGGCCATGGCTTGGTAGGATCAAGGGCTTACTCCATCCTCCCTCTAGGAGGTGCTCCAGCCTGGCCTTATAGGCAAGACTAAAGGCTGGTTGGTGCTTTGAACTATCATGGCGTGTTCAAGGGCTTACTCCGTCTTCCCTCTAGGAAATGCCTTGACCTGGGCATGTAGGCATGGTCAAGGGCTTCCAGATGCTATAGCTTGGCCATTACCGATGCGGTTAAAGGCTTACTCTAACCTCCCTCCAGGAGGCGCTTTGACCTAGCTATCTCGCCCGGACAAAGGCCGATGGCCATTTAAGGTAATTTCCTATTTCAAGGAGAATCTTACTCTCAACCATGTAGATTTTCTTATTCAAATGAGTTTTTATTGAATTCCTCTAGGATAGCTTTACAAATCTATTGATCTTTCTTGATCTAAAAAAGTTGTCGATCATCCCTTCAAGAGCTCTACATTGATTGGTATCGTACCCGTTCATCATATGATAATTGCAATAAGGTCCTTCCAGATTTCTTTCATATTTGGGCTCTTTCTTTTTCGATGACTAGTAATTGAGTTCCTCTTTTGTTAGTAAGTAGATATTTTCGATTGATGTAGTCAAGTTGCATGCTTTAAGGAGTCTTGATTTGTAGCTTGTCTTTTGAGATTGCTTTCTAGATATTTTGTTACTTGATTCAGAGGCTTCAACCTCAATGATCAATTTACTTTTTAGAATCTTTCGAAGCTCGTATGGAGGTAATGGTTCACTGGTTACTCGATGTCATTTCTGAGCAAATGCATAGTAATTGTCCATTATTCCTTCTTCAAGGATAGTTCCCTTAGTGTAGAATTGAATAGTCCATTTCATTTGAACAAACAAATTATCATCCCTACTTCTTGTTTCCCCTAAAGCAAAGATGGGTGTAGGGCCAATATGAAATGGGTTTAAGCTCTAATTTTCTAGATCATGAGATTCAGCTATTATCTTTTCTTCATTAAAGCTTCCAATCTTAACATTTTTTCATCATATAGCTTTGATTCTTTAACAATTTCATGAGAGAATCCAACCAACTATTGTTTTGAAGATCCTTGCTCGAACTTCTTGATTTTGTTGAGCATTATGGTGTTGGGACTAAGGTTAGCTTGGAATGGAATAGGTATAGGGGAAAATAATGTTGGAAATTCAACAAAGTCGGAGGTTCAAACCATACTTCGAGCGTAAATTTTTTTAACAAGAAATCTATCAACACCACAAAACAAGGCTAGAAGAGTGATTGCGCACTTCGAAACCCATTT
Organism: Allium cepa; assembly: GCA_030765085.1. Taxonomy (NCBI): domain Eukaryota; kingdom Viridiplantae; phylum Streptophyta; class Magnoliopsida; order Asparagales; family Amaryllidaceae; genus Allium; species Allium cepa. Next base: position 887,409,427 of record CM060937.1, on the reverse strand, counting down.
TGAAATAGTTGGAGTGATTTAAGGTCTTACACTAGGGGGAACAAATGGTATTAATAGAGTTGAAAGGGTTTTATTCTTTTAAAAGGAACCCTTTCAAAAGGTATAAATGAGCATATTCCATAGATAAAACCATATGTAAGTAGTGAATCAGACTCAACGCATTCGTAATTGCCATGTATTTCCTTTATTGATGATTTTTATGAATACAAGAGCTAAGGTATTACAATAAAGTGAAATCCCCAATCTGATTTAGAAACTAGGGTTTACAAACTAAAGGAAAGTACAAGCATAGAAACAATGAATTCGAGTCCCCAAAACGGCACCCAAAGGGTCTTATTTATAGCTGTAAATTGGACTTCCTTTCACATCAATCCTTTTGTCTTAATCTAATGGATGCCTTTAGGACCTTCCACTGTTGTTAAATGTAGAGAGCCTCTCTAATGTTGCTTTTAAATAAGACTTAGAAGCTTTCGACTCAATCGAAAGGTATATGAGTGACTCTTATGTTGATATAGACGTCTTGGATAAGCATGAAAGGGTGTCTTGACATGTGCGGGGTGTGAAAGGAGTTGATGCTTTCAATAGATTTTACTATGATGGTTACGCAAATATTCATTGAGGATGGAATGGTAAATGATGATGTGACCCATGCGAAAGGGTCAAATGCTTCAAAGCATCTACTTGGTTGGTTGCGGAAGGTAGCTTTTGAAGGCAATCCCCTTGGTTAATGCGGAAGTCCATCTTTTGATGCTTGAGGAAGCAATACTGACATATGTGAAATCTCCCTAATACTTGTGAGAGGGTTCAACCGATATGAAAGGCTAGTCTTTACAAAATCATGCTTTCGAAAGGAAAGTTTTGATAAAATCTTCTCCTACGGAATGTAGATAGTGGTAGAACCAATCATTTCAAAAAGTTTGATATATGCGGAAGGGTTGATGTCAATGAAAGCCTTTACTTTCATCTCTTGTGGAAGGTATCAACTAAAGAAGAAAGGTGGTCTTGACCCCTTTCGACCCCTTCAGAAGCGCATAATTCATTTAGTACTTGCAGAAGCATCCCTTCAACTCTTTCAAAAGATCTTGCTATCAATATTGTTCTTCATGATGCTCCTCTTCATAATATTTTAGGCTTCGACAGAGTTGAAATGATTTTTGGTTGTAATAACTAAACCTATCACATAATGAGTTAGATTCGATGCTTGTAGTTAGAGACTATTTATACGTCTTTTTCGAAGTTACTGGTCTCCTACCTTGGAGAGAGATCGAGTTTCAAATTTATCTAATGGAGAATATCGAATCTGTTGCCTTACCCTTGAGGAATATGGAACCTAAAGAAAAATGCGAGCTGAATAAGTGAGAGAGTGAGAATGTATGTTTTTGATCCCACTCTAATTGCTATTTTTTGATGCTAATATGAAATCTATACTTTAGAGAACACTAATTTAATACGGCATGTGTTTGTGCATATAAAGTCAAATGTATATAGTCTTGTACTTTTTGTGTATATTATTCTTGGTGAATCAAGTCAATATTGGTGCATAATATTGCGTGTACTATTTCACACTTTCATTTTTTCAGGCCAAGCGAACAAACGTTGCATTGAGTACTTATCCCCATTTTTTGTCCATTTTTGCACTTTACATAAACTCCTTTTAAGACCAACTGTATCTTATACTCAAACATTAGCTAGGTGGGCCTGACCTAGTTTTCTTTCTTTCCTATATTGTAAAAGTAGAAGTTTATTGCCTCATGTATTCATGTGATTGTTCCAAGTTTGCATGTTTATTCATTACCTAATCGTTGTTAGTTATTAATGTATCCATAACAAATTGATAATGTGTCCATCCCCTTTGTTTTAAGTTTGGTGTGGGTTTTTTAATATTTCAAATGTAATTTTTGTGAGGTATGAAGGTAGTTACGAAATATATTTGAGATGTTCACCTTTAATTTCCCTTGAGCGTTACCATTTCCTTATGCCCTAGCAAGGAGTTTAATTTGTAAGGTAACTTCTTTCTCTTTTACTTGGAAATTATTAATATGTTTTGCATGTTTTGATTTGATTATGTTTCTTTCTATACTATTTTATTACTACTTTATCAATATATAATCTAGGTCATTTGTACTTCCCTTGTAAATTTCCAAAGCTAGCTCTTCCTTTGAACATTACCATTTTTGTTCTTCAATTTTCAATTTTTGACACCTGGTTAAATTATTCTGAATGATAATTATGTTAATAGTTCAAAAAATTTAACATCCATTAAGGCCGAACAAAGTTTGATACTGAGTTAACAAATATGAAGCTAAGTGTTGTGTACATAGCTATTCTGCTGCAGCATTTGAAGAAGTTGCTATTTGACAACCAATCACCATAAGAAACATAAAAAGCATCATAAATGGTGATATTCCCTTTACAAGCTTCCACTAACACCATTAATTATTTTTTTGGGTGTTGCAAATATTAAATGCATTACCCATGGGTAAGATGTTGCTAAAAATATTACTACTTACGACACATGTATTTGTGTTAAATACAGAATTCATTTCCAAATGGGAATTTTAGAAGCAGTTGCCTTTATATAGGGACACTTTATTTATGTCGCAAATAGTTTTAAAGAAAATTTAGAATCTACAATGTTCCTATATTGATCGTGTCATAAATTATGTCACAAAAATTAACTTATTACAATGTATAGTTCCGACGAAAAATTTCTTTTACGTCTGCACCGTTTGTGACGTTCATACGACACAAATTTTTTCCTCATTCAAAACTTTTTATGGTGTATGCTTAAACTTTTGTAACATTATTTTACATCACTAAAGGCTAAAATGGTTGTACTATAATCTTAACCTTGACTTTGAGTTTGCTCAACAAATTAAGATAGATTATACCTTTTTACCTACTATTTCTCGATGGCCTAAGTACAATGCACACGCCTTGAGTTTGTTCAATAAATTCATGCATGCATCTTACCTCATCTAGACAGTATATTAATACTACTACACATCATAACCCTGGCTTGATTTTGTTGAACAACTAGTGCGTATGCAAGTAATCTATCAACATATAATGATAAAGGCAACTCATTTAAAGATTCATAACTTTTAATACATTTTGGTGATATCAATTATAGGAATATTGTATTTTTTACGAAATACCTTGTGATTCAGGTGTTGGACACATCTAAATCACGGTATATATACCATACACATGTATTTATTTTCAATAACCTATTTAGGTTTATATTGGTTCTATTTATACTAATATTTATACATATATACTTATATAATTTAAACTTATTTACAAATGTTTATAATTTAATTAACTTATATAATACTTATATGTATATTATTAATTAAATCATATTTATTTAACATTAATCATATTACTTAAATTATATTTAACTAATTCTGATTCATTAATTTAATTAACTAATTTAATTAAATTTCATTCAAAATTTTAGTTATTTTATTTTATTCATCTTAAACTATTTAAGATGAATATTTAACTACGACCTTTATAGTGTTATAATATATATGTTATATATATATATTCATTATTTAGTTAATTTTATTCAATTAAATATTTTAAAAGTTTCAAAAGTTTATTTAGTTTAATATCTCAAAAAAACTGAACCTTTTTAATTTATTTATAACATTCATAAAATTTTCGTTTACATTTTTAACTTAATGTTTTTGTGATAACCCGAATTTTCGGGCATCTGTTAATTAATAATTATCAGATTTAATTATAGAAATACTAATTTTATTTGATTGAACAAATAAAATTCGGATATATATATCTCTGGATATGTATATATATGAATCTAAATTATAATAAATGCTGAATAATAATATGTGAATAGATATTTAGTGATAATATTTGTTTAATGACCTTCTTTTATAATTATTCAATTTGGAAATTTTTTATCTTTTACAAATAAATATGTTTTCTATTATAATATATATATATATGTATGTATGTATGTATTGTAAATAGTTAGCTATAGTTTAAATTCAATATAATAACTTTCAAGACTAATAAAGTTTAATCATATGTATATAGTTATCAATTTAAGTACTATGACAACTTAAGTATAAAATTTAAACAAGGGTAATAAAAATAAAAATATAAGTCTAAACACTTTTCTTTTGATATTTGGAATAAAACATAGTTATATGTATATACATTTGTAAACATAAAATACTAATGACAAAATTAAGTTAAATCATAAACATAAATAAATAAAGACATAATTCATATATTAAGCTTTTGACATTTGTAAAAATCTAAATTACCACATTTGACATTTTTAAAATATAATGACATATGTAAACTTAGTAACATGTAAAAAATAAATTAATTAACAAATGGCAGTACAATCCTTTCTTTATGGATTAGTGAGAAAACTGGATTTCATTTAAAAACTTCTGAAACCTCTTCCTTTTCTTTCTTCTTGAACTAAAAAGAAGTAAATCAATATCAACCTCAGCCTAAACCAATGATATTTTCTTCCATCTTCAAAAAAAATAAAGTCAAAACAAATTAAAGCCTGGAACAAGGATCGAGATCAAGAAAATCAAAGTTTATACAATTAAGCTTCAAGATCAAAATCCAAATCAAGCAAAGTAGATGCAAATCAGATCCAGATCAACCGGGAAAAGAAAAATACTGTCCCTGTTCATGTGAATAAACAAACTTATTAAATAGCTTAAATCTGTGCAATCTTGATATTTATGAATATTTTTCAAAATGGTGTTGGGGAAAATGTGGTATGATGCTTGCATGTTTGTGAAATGTGTACTGGATGGTTTGCACGTTAGTGTTTATATACGCACAGAGTTTTGTTCCAGGTTTTACAGGATTCAGAGTTGATAAAATAAATAAAAATTTAAAACCCCTTATCTGATCTTCTTTAGGCTATGAATTGTAACCATATTTGTTCGTTTTATCAGAACACCAATTTTTAAAATATTTCCTAGCCTATATATCAAGTAATTACCTCTAAAAAATGAATCAGTAGAAATAAAATTTCAAGACAAGAAATAAATTTTTAATAATGCAAGTTTTGATCATATACATCGTATTGTATTAGAATATAAAGATTTTTGATGGAAATCATATGATTTTTATGTCCATGATTTTTGAGAAATTGGGAGATTACTGGAATTGGGTATATCATCAAATTCCGGCAAAAGAGTTGACCGGTGACCACGTGCTTACGGCCAGAGGAAGATTATATGCCGGGGGTTGAGAGAAAAATGGTTTCACATTTTTCTGGGCGTCGTGGTTGATGGCACGATGGAATTTAGGGTTTTATCAGCATTTTTGCCTAAGTCATTTGCCGGAGATAATCGTCGTCATGGAGGATCTTTATGCTATCGGTGGTGGGGGAATAGAAAGAGGGAAGCAACGGGATTGTCAAGGCTCGATGGCGAGACTTCAGACGGTCAGAGGAGATGGTGATTTGCGAATATGTGGATTGGGATGGGTTCGATGTTTTCATCGTTTGCTTGATTTTGATTTGATGGTCGTTCAGATGATTTGGAGGTCGAAATTGTAAGTGAGGAACTTGTCGGAAGTGGTGGCGATGGTCGGAGATGCTCCGACCATCTGTGCACGTTCACACGCGTCATATACGTGTCTGAGATTTTTTTTAGTTCGGGGAAGATAAAGGAGCAGTGGTCGTTCTCGAGTGGGTTGTGGTTTTACTCAAAGCAGGTTTGGTTGTGAAGTAACAAGGAGCTGCTCGGGAATCTTTTTGCTTGGCTCGGGTTTCATCTCGAGAAGGGAATGAAGCAGGCTCGGGTTTTGGTGGTGATGTTCTGTTTGAACAAAATAAAATAAAACAGGTTTAAAATTTTAAAAGTGATTTATAATATATACAACCTTTGCTTGAAAGGTTTGTTTTAAAATGAAACTTGATTTTTGTAAATTAAGAAATGATAAAAAGATTAGGTAATTTTGAATCCTAAAATTTAACTTTAAAAGGTTAAGTTAATAGAATGATTGATAAATTAATGTAAGTAATTAAGGGGTGATAAGTTACTGAAGGAGATTAATTAAGGTTAATTAATAGATGTAATTGATTAATGATAATTTCTTAATGAAAATAATTAAAGATAACATCTTAATGTCATTAATTAAGGTGGATAATTAATGATAAATTACTAAAGGTAATGATGTAAGTAATTAAAGGATAAATCTGTTAAGGGTTAATCAATTGAGGATAATTAACCAATGGGATAATTACTTGATGGAAGTAACTAAAGGTAAATTACTTAAGGGAAGTAATTAAGGATTAATTACTTAGTGAAATTAATTAAAGGATAAATTGATTAAAGAATTAATTAATTAAAGGATAAATTGATTAAAGAATTAATTAACTAAGGGTTGATTTATTTAAGAAAATTAACCAAGGGTTAGCTAATTAATGAGTGTGATTAATTAAAGGATAATTAGCAATGTAATTGTCGGATAATTAATTTGGGAAATTAATTAAGATGGTAATTAAAGGTTAAGTAATGTGATGGGTTTGAGAATAATTAATTTGTGAAATTAATTTAAAGGCAAATTACTTAATGTAATTAAAGAATGATTAATCAAGGATGATTAATCAGGATGAATAATTAAGGGATGATTAGTTAATTGGATATAATTAACTAATGTTAAATAAGAAAGATTTATAAGTAATAAGAAGTTAATTTAATTCATTGGCGGTTAATTAAATTAATTGGAAATGGTATGACTAATTTATCTTGCTTATGAATGATTGAATGATATTTGAATGCCTTGGATTATTTGTTATTCCTGGTATGTGATTGTGATGCTTTGTGAAATGAAATGTTTTTGTAATATGAAGTGTTGGGTTGAACAGAGATAATGTGGTTATCTATGATGAACTACTGTGTAAAAATGACATCCAATATTCAAAATCTAATCACTTGAATAACTTAGGATAGGATGACATTGGATTCGAAGAGACCGGAGTCGGGTATCAGTAAATACCCGAAACCACTTCGATTCTTTATAGATTGATATGTGAAATCAATAAGTTGAATGAATGATTTAAGTGAATTGGACCATTTAAACTAAGTTTTAGTACTTATAAATTGTTATGTGAAATAGTGATGTCTATAACAACTTGTGAACTTGTGAATTGATACAAGTTACCCGGGTTTATATAAGTTGTATGCTTTTGTGTTACATGTTAGATGGGTTTACTCACGCTGGTTTCCAGCCTGACCTGGGTGTTACTTTGATGTAATGCTCCGGTCAAACCGAGTATTACAGATTTTCAGGTAAGGACGTTATGGAGCTCAGGAGGCGAGCTGGATGGCAGGAATGTATGGAGTGTATCCGTTGTGTTTTGTTGTTGTTGTACATCTAGGACAAGTTATTTTAACTGTCCAGTGATTGTGAAATGTGTAACTCTGATGTATTAAAATGTAATTTGATAAGTACAGTTTTTCTTTGTATAACTGTTATTATTTGTTATTATATTCTATCTTTTGTGAATGTGAGATGTTGGTGTTTCTGTTCTTCTTTTTTTCTATCTCTTTCTTCTTTACCCCAACTATCTGAAATTTTCTGGATCGACAATTTCGAGTCGTTACAGTTTTAATTTAAAATATGTTTCAAAATTTCAAACCTGAATATGAAAAATAGCTCGAGGCCTAAAATCAATTTGGGCCGTCCATCTAGGCCAACCATTGGACTTATTTCACCCATTAAGCCATGCCGATAGGTGGGGAGAGAACACTTGAAATCAACCTAAGCCTAGACACTACTTTTTAAACACCCATCAGATTGATAAGTTTAATTAATTAGCTAAAAATGTTCGCTAATCAGACTGCATAGACCATTTGGGCTCTGATACCATTGAAGGAACCTGGTCTAGGTTGCAGCGGGTGTAATGGATAAATTTCTAAAAAAATCCCTATTCGGATCTTAGCGGCGAGGTAACATCTTGCAAAATTTGATCAGGATTTTAGCAAAAGAATTAAATTTAAATACAATAAGGGTAAAAAAATTCATATGTAATGTTTTAAAATTGGAGCTATTATGAAAAATTTATCAATGTTTGAAAATTCAAATCGAAAATAATTATTTATGGAAAGAAATATTAAAATAAGGAAGCTCCATAGATCGATACCATTGGTTTGACTGATCGACCTCTAGTGGTCAACCGCTCCAAACTAAGTGGTCAACTATTCATTGCTTTTAGGGTAGAGTTTTGATTGGCCGAACAATCACAATTTTATTATATTGGATCCAGTGGTAGAGATAGTTTCTACCCCTATAAAAACCGTTAGTTGATTATCAAAACCCTAATTAAAGCTAAGCGTAACAAAACTCTTTCTCTTTATAAATCCTCTTTCTCCTTAAATCAAGAATTCTTCGAAATCAAAGTAAAACTAAATTGAAAAGATTGAAGATGATGAAATTAAATCAAGAAAATGGAAGGGATTGACAATTAGATGGAAGGGTGGTTCAACACAATTTAAAGAAGGGAAACGCTAATAAAAGGTGAGTCTAATCGTAATTATTATGAGGATTTACATATAATTGATTTTGTTATACCCTACTTGATCAAGAGTTGTGTGATTTGATGTTTATCTAATAATTATAGGGGATTGGGAATTGGATAACAGTTTAAAGTATATGAATTTGATCCATTTCTTTGTAATCCAATTTTTGGTGGAAGTAAATATATTTGATAAGAGTTGAATTAGGTTGATTACACACATTTTGTTAAATATGAATATATATAACGTTATTGATTCTAAACCTAAGCTAAATTGATTTATTGAAATTGAATATGAAATTGTATATGAAATCGAATATGAAGATTTGGGCAATTATTAATTGTATATTTACAAATTTTCATTTGCTATAGTTGTAATTTACTACAGTCGAAAATTTAGAATGATGATTCATAAATAGACACGATAATTAAAAATATACAACAAACATACTTTGACTGGTTGACAAGCTCTTTGGAGCCGATCGATAGCAAGCAGCCGACCACTACAGTGACCAGCAGTTGATCGATTACTGAATTCTGAGCATGGCTTGAACCTCGTCTTATGTCCCAAGTTATAAGTTAATTTTTATATTATATATATATATATATGTGCGTGTGTGTGTTAGTATAAGTAAAGAAACTTGCTCCCTAGGTTTGCAACTCTTGGACGTTATGGGATTAGATAGACGTCTACGTTTGCGAACGAGGCCTATACACTATTTATTCAGCGTGGTCAACATTTGATTAAGGCGATTCTATCATAAATTGCACTCGTAGGAGGATTTACGGTATACACGCAACACCAATGATAATGCCTAGAGAAGTATGTGGCCCGACACTAACGAGAGTTCCTTGTTTATGCACATCAGCATAGATGTGATACTGTATTGTTAATGGATCCCGACGCAGTGCGATAAGAGGCGTTACCGTACCACCGAGAGTGGAAACGGATGCAACGGACCTTAGAATGACATTGGCGTGAGTCGGAATTGTGGGCTCAACATCAGTGCATATAAATGATATGTATCGTCATAATTTGAAAAAGCAGTTCCAAGGTTGATATTGTAGGTGATCCTATGTTGAAATAGTTTCAGTAGTTATTATCTGATCCATAGTTGTTTTGAAGTTCAATTTGTTGTTCAACCCTAAGCATTCATAGGATATTAGGGTTGGTATATTTAAACTATACCCCTTAGATAAATGAAACTAAGGATTCATAGACACAAGTAGGACACCTTAGGTCATATAGGTTATAAATGAAGTTAATTGAATGTGATCACCATATATCAGCTATGTAACTCATTCACCGAACTTTTACCCGACTCGCTTTTTTCTTTTCTTTTTCCCCTACCCTAGGATGACAGAGAAGCGGGTGATAGGCCCATAGATTAGTACATGGGGAGGCAAGCTTGGCATTGGAGTTGTTTATTATTTTTCATTACTCTATATGTAACTATTTATCGTACTTTGTACTCATTTGACTATATGTTATATTTTTTGTATACTCTGGACTATGACTACTTACTGCTTTGGGACTATATTTTTGAGATATTTTTTGAGATGATTATTTTCTTTATTTATATTCTATTGTCTTTCGTTGTGAAATCTGAAAGTGTAGAATGTCTTAGATCTTATCTTTATACACTTGGTCTTTATAATGTTTAAAAACTTAATGGCTCATACTTCTTTACACTAACACAAGTCTAAAAGTTATCTTAAGCTTTGGATCGGTGAGTCGAAAGGTGTGGGCTGTCACACTTAGTAGCAAAATATAAATTTAAATTCCTTAGGAGCTAGATACGTATCGAGAGAACATACTTAAAAAGTTTTCAAAACAAAATTTCCAAAAAAGGTTTTCAATAAGTTTTTCAAAATAGTTTTCTTAAAATTATATATATGTATAGATAAAAGTTTTCCAATTTTTTTTATATACGTATAATGTGAAAACAAAACTATCACTTATTTTTACCAATAATATTTGTAGAAATGTTGCTAATAAATCCCAAAATCCCAAATAGGATGGATGAGTGATCCTACTGGTTAGGTGATGTAGCTTAGATTCCGAGTGTGAACGTCCCAATTTGGTTCTGCAAGTACCTGCAAGTGAGAGGAAAAGTCAAGCTTAGAGCAAACACCGGATGTAGTTCCTTCCCACCCACTTGCTACTGATTTCACCAAGCAATATAAGGATTTTGAAAATTTAGGAGGGAAGCCGTATATGGGGACTAAGCCATATATGGGCTTGAAGGCATGGATTTGCGCTTGTAAGAGGATTTTTGGATTTGTGGGTCTTGGAGATGGAGTGAGGTGACAGCTTGCCACCTAGAAGTTCTAGTAAGAGGCCCTGAATTGGTGGGATGCAGTAGTGGGGGAGACCAATGTGGGAGAGATGGCTTGGGGAGAGTTCATGAGACATTTTAAGGTGAAGTTTCTTCCATGGCAGAGTAGGGAATACAATTGGAGAAGTTCATTTATTTGCAGCAACGAGAGATGTCGATGAAGGAGTATATGAACCAATCCAATGAGTTAGCTAGGTTAGAGATGGAGCTGATGAATATCCTTTACAAGAAAGCTCTTAAGTTTGCGAAGAGGCTGAATCAACCTCTTCAGGAGTTGGCCCTCAGTCATATTCCCATGGGTTTGACTTTCGAGGGTTCGGTGGGTAGGGCCTTGCTAAACACTATCTGTAATGAGGAAGTGAAGGGTGAGCCTAAGAAGTCAGGAAGAAAGACACTATAATAGAATTAACGCAAGGGCGGAATAGGGCCCAAAGGGAAGATCAATCGGTAGGAACTATAGTGTAGAAAATGTAGTAACAATGGGCATTTTGCAAAGGAGTGCAAGATAGACATCTCTAAGACAAGTGTTACAACTATAGTTAATTTGGGCACATGAGGTGGGAGTGTCGAGCACCATATAAAACCTCAACCCAAGTTGTTTCAACTTACGCACTGGACGTTGTTCCCATCTTGAGTGTGTCTCTAGTAGTGGACAAGATAAAGAAGGTTGTGATTGTAGGTGTGTTAATTCTGTCTGATTTGTCCATTCGTATCTTATTTGACTTTGGGGGCATCACACTCTTTTATTTTTAGTAAACATGTAGATGAGTTACACTTAGAAACTAGCATAGGTGCAAATGCAGTAGTTGTGTCAAACCCTGTTGGAGGATCTAATTATTTATCTATGATATGTAGGGGTTTGAAATTGTTTATTTTTAGGGTCAAGTTCGATTCCGATGCTTTTTTTATGAATTTTATAGGTTTGGTTTGATTTTGGGCATGGATTGGATGAATATACATGGGATGAATTTAGATTGTGATAAAAAGGTTGTTAGGTTGAATTCTTATTGTGGACGTAATCTAAAGGTTTATTGTAATCCCAAAGGTTCATTTATTTTGAGTTAACCATATTCATTAGACCTATCACATAATGAGTTAGATTCAGTGCTTGTAGTTAGAGACTATTCAAATGTATTTTTTAAGGTTAACGGTCTCCGACCTCCGAGAGAGACCGAGCTTCGAATTTATCCAGAGGAGAATGCTAAATTTGTTGCCTTATCCTTGAGGCATATGAATCCTAAAGAAAGATTCGAGCTAAATAAGCAAGTGAGTAAGCTACTAGACAAGGGCTTCGTTTAGAGTATTTCAGGATACAGAGCAGTGGTTTGTCTTTACCACTAATGCAGATGGTTCTCTAAGGCTTTATGTCGATTATCATAAGCAGAATAAGCTGATATAGAAGAATTTTTATCTATTGCCCCGCATTGATGATCTGTTCGATCAGTTGGTTGGAGTGAAGGTGTTCTCTCGGCTTGACTTGGCTACTGGCTTCCATCAGCAACGTATGGTCGAGAATAGTATTTATAAGACCACTTTACATACACCTGATGGACTTTATGAGTGGTTAGTCATGCACTTTGTACTAACCAATGCATCAACCTATGTGGATGACCCGATGAGCAGATTTTTTAGAGGGTTTCTTTATTAATTCATGGTGGTATTTGTGGATGACATTTTAGTCTATTTGAGGAGTGAGGAGGAGTACATGATGCATCTAGAAGAAGTGCTCAATACACTCCGTGGACATAAGTTGAATGTGAAGTTTTCCAAATGCCACTTTGGCGCAATGAGATATGCTTTTTCGGAGACGTTGTCTCTAAGCATGGGCTAGCGGTTGATCCAAGTAAGGTTTTTGTAGTATTGGATAGGCATATGTCGAAGAATCCCATGGAAGTGAGGAGTTTCCTTGTTTGGCGGGCTACTATAGGAAGTTTACTAAGGACTTTACTAAAATCACTGCCTCTATGACCCGCCTTACCATGAAGAATTTGTTTCCTCATAGGACTCGAAGTGTGCGGATGCTTTTATCAAGCTTAAGGAATCATTGACTAGTGCACATATTTTAGTACTATCAGATGGTACTAAGGCATTCACAGTGTATACTAATGTTTGCTGTGTGGGGTTGGGTGTGGATTTGATGCAAGAGAGGAGAGTGGTGAGCTATGTTAGTCGATGGTTGAAAGACCATGAGAGAAACTATCTAACCCATGATCTTGAGTTAGCAACCATTGTCTTTACACTCAAGTGATGGAGAAATTATCTATTAAGAGAGAAGTTTGAGTTGTATATGGATCATAAGTCTTCGAAGTATTTATTCTCCCAAAAGGGTATGAATTTAAGGCATCAGAGGTGGATGAAGTTTTTAGCACCATATGACTTCAATATATCCAATACTCAAGGTAAGAGAAATTTTGTAGTCGATGCCTTTATTAGGAAGCATGTGATGTTGAGTCCTATGTTCTTACAATGGAAGCACTTGGAGTTTATTTCTACATTCAATTTTTGACCATCATTAGGCATCACTCTAGGATTGCTATTCGCTTTGGATGTGCAACCTACACTTATGAACCGCAGTGGATAAAGTCAGAAGCACGATAAGGAGCTATTGGATATTTTTAGAGTCTTAGTAGAGAAGGGAATTCAAGTCATTTAAGGCACTATTCCATTGACTCAGAGTGGTGGTTACGAAGAGATAGTATATTATGTGTTCATCTCATTATGGATTTGATTGACATGGTACTAGTTGAGTCTCATCATTCTAGGATGACCCCTCATCCCAACGGAGATAAAATATACAATGATATGAGTATGCTTTTTTTTGTCCTGGCATGAAGAGGCATGTGGTAGAGCATATGGTTCGATGTATGACTTATCAAAGGGTAAAGGCAGACTAAAAGAAGCTGGGAGGATTGTGACAGCCATTAGATACGTCAAAGTTGAAGTGGGTAAGTGTTTCTATGGATTTCATCGATGGAAAACATAGGAGTAGGGAGGGTAATGAGAGTATTTGGGTTATAGTTAATCAACTGACCAAATGCGCTCATTTTGTTTCGGTTAAGAGAATGAAGACTGCTACGTCTTTGGCGATGATATATATAAGGGAGATAGTTAAGTTATATAGAGTTCCTTCTAGCATTGTTAGCAATCGAGATTCCTTTTTCACCAGTGAGTTTCGAGGATTCTTCACGGGGCTTTAGGCACTGAGTTGAGTTTGAGTATAGCTTATCACATGTGGATGGATAGACAGACGGAGAAGGTGAACTGGGTAATGGTGGACTTACTTCGAATGTGTATCTTAGATTTCGAAGGCTCTTAGAAGGATCACTTGCTGGATTTTACTTATAATAACAACTATCAAGCGATTATTGGCATGGCACCATTTGTAGTGTTGTATGGGATGCTATGTAGATCACTATCTAGTTGGTGGGATACCGCGGGTAATATTATTCTTGGACCAGATATAATAAGGGAGACATCATAAAATGTAGACTTGATCTATAGTAGGATGAACACCACATAATGTAGGAAGAAATCTTACATATAACGACCCCACTGCTATACCCATATTATTAAAGAACATTATAAATAATGTCATCTAATAACACGGAGAATACAGCTTGTTAAGGGTGACTAAATATGAATATATCTTTAAACTAACACTGACACATCATACTTATTGTTTGGAATAAAATTTGATGGGTACAGTGTTATTTTAAAGTAATAAACACAAGAGTTTCTCAAAATCAGAACAGTATGTCATATAAAATAATAGTCATAGATCATAGTGGAATAATATACATTATATACAAATACATACTATGAGTCTACTAAATATAATCCTAGACTAATATAATATACATCGAGTACAAGTCACCATCTCAAATTATACATCCCATATACATACACAAAATCCTGCTTGAGATAAACTGGAAAGTCAAAAATAGTTTATCCTCATGCTAGCGCACATACCCGAAACCTACACGTCATGTTACCTAAAAAGTCTGGCCTGACTTGAGTATTATAGTAATAATTAATGGGTCAGATTATCTCTAAATATTCAAAAGGGTGAGAACAGTATATAACACAAGGATATATGACACTATAATAAATACATAGTCATATATAAAAACAAGTCACTGGAATAATTTAACTAGAAATTCATCTCAAGACACAAGAATATTTAAATCATGAAACATAGAATAATCACTTAGCCTCGGAATCTAGAATAAATAATAATATCTCAAAATCTAAGAAAACCTAATCATACCAAGCACAATGATCGTTCATACCAATCATAATGACCGTCCATACCATGGGAAACAAAATTCGAATCCATATCGATCTAATACCAAGGATCATCCATACCATGGAAAACAAAATCCCAACCGATCTCATGGATCGTCCATACCAATCAAGATTATTGTAGAGATTCAACTCAAAGACCACAGAAGATATAATTCATACAGATCAAGATGATAATATAAAACATAACTTAAAGTCCTTAAAAGATATAACTCATACCGATCAATATGATCGTAACAAAATCAATGAGTATACCTCTTAAGGATTTATCGGCTTAAAATCAAAACACCAAAAAAGAAAACACTCTAAAGTGCCAAATACTATCATTTTAGTAATCGTGAGAGCTTAACCAGAATAACCCATACTGCCTGGTTAAATTCAAATATTTACTAGAAGCTAGTAAGTATCACTTATTACGTATATAACTAGAGAACCTGAACTATATATCTCTTAAGGATCTATTAGCCTTTACAAATGCCGAACACCAAAAGATAATACAACCCTAAAGTGTTAAATACTTTTTGGAAGACAATTACAAGAATTTGACTAAAAGCAGCCCATGCTACCCAATGAACTCAAGTATTCGCTAACAGGTTATTAAATTCCACGCAAACATTCTATTCAATAAGTTATACCATATTCGATGAAGCGTTATTTAAAAGCATTTAAACTAATCAATAACACTAGGTCAATTATTTGCCTTTCTCATATTATAGAATTAAGTGTCTCAAAAATTAATCTCAAGATTTATTCCAAATCCTTAATTTAAATCTCCATAACAATATATTTAAGAAAATAGTAAAAATGATTATGATATCGATGTTGAGATAATCCTATAATGATTTAGCCTCAACTTCATTAGATATGATGACGTTGATGTTAGCATGGATGCAACAAAGAATGATATTATCATTATCATCGAGGAAAACTCATGTAGTAACCAATCTTGATGTCTCTAACATGATGATGTAGGGCTAACGAGCGTAATCAAGAGAGCAATATTGAAGCCATTAGACTCATCGAGAAATACCAAGCCACCATCTCTACATCGCCGCCAATCTACAAACAATTGCAGTTGAAGCTCATCAAGGATCAGCATTGCAAAATCATCGATCCTAAAGGAAAGCATCACATATTTATGCATGCGATATCGACATTTATTAATATCGATGTTCGAAGATGAAGTTAATGTCACTTTATGTCAACAATAGAGCTTTGGCGTCGAGTATTAGAGCCTCAAAGACCATGCCGAGGAAATACCATCATACAGACTTCGAAGGACAACACTGCTGTTCATATCGAGGTCAATAAAGACATTCACCTTTAACACTCGATGAGGATGATGACGTCAAGGTTCATGGATGTCGAAGTTTTCCATCTGCCAAACTCTATAAATAGGTACCCAGGATCTTCATTTTAGGGCCTATTCTTCATTTCTCTCACTTGTACTCAAATTATACTTTTTCAGACCCTGGATTGAATTTGGGAATCTCGCTCATTGTAATTCCAAAAGTGATATATCAAGAAAGATTTGTACAATTTTCATGGGAATGGCTTGTTTAGCATGACTGGATCTGCACTTTACATATATTCTTTTCATATCGAGTTTCAGGTAAGCATACAACATTGACATCACTGCATATATCGTTGTAGACCTCGTGGATCCTTGTTGTTATCCTAAACCTCGACGGCCTTATTATTTGCTAACCTCTCGGCAACTCCATCCTCGATATCCCCATAGGTCTAATTACCAAAGTTGAAACTCGACATACTGAGGCCGAAGCATACATACATACCTAACCTCATTGACTCCCATACCATCATAATTTGACCTCGATGACTCTAGTACCGCCTTATTCTAACCTCGATGACACCAGTTTTGTAGCATCCCCTATCTAGAGACCCAAAACTAAGCGCTACAGATGCTGCAACCATCTATAGTATTAGCTTCCGGCGACTAAATATGATTATGTTATTGGTATCAATAATATCAGTAGCACTTGAATATGAAACAAAACACAGATTTCAGAAACAACTTTTACTTCATTAAATTTCAAAACCAATTGTTTCGCATTCACAACACAACATCCCAAATCGTTCCCAGGTACAGATCAAATATAATAATTACAAAATACACCAAGAGCAGTATACGAAGATACCCCTTTGGTTGATCAGAGTCATATGGTCAAAATAGACCTTATACAAAACAACACAGCGGAAAATCCATCAAACATAACAAGAACAACAACTCCTAAATAGCTATTTGCCTCCTACATGCCTTCGGTAGCTTAGTCGTCATCCTACTAAAACCTGAAAAAGACCTTAATCCCTCAGCCTACTCAAATTAATTTTGAGCATCGAGAGTTTAAGGGGAAAACATAAACTTTGAGTCAGACATAAAGCCTGGTGTGTATAATACTGTACATCCCAGTTTAACTATGTTAAGTGAGACCACGCCGTTTAGCGGAACGGGTTTCCCCTCATTAACATCCTTTTTAAAACATATCTTTTGCAAAACCTTTCATAAAACCATATGTTGTGCTTTTGCATCCACAATAGTTAAAACATATATTTATAAAACATTATGATGATGTGCATACTTTAAAATAATTAGGATTTCTCCATCCCCAGTCAGAATTTAATTATATCAAAGAGGGACTACCTATTCCACATTCATTTTGTTAAAGTTGATATAGACTATCCATCTCACATCACATAGTTTTCCCAAGATGACTATGAACCCTTCAATTTTCCACTTGACTCATGCTAGCCCCATGAATCTATTTGTATCATGTTAGGCCCTCTTCTCTGGTTCCGAGTTGCGTACTCTGGTATATTGGTTCTATTTGTACCATGATTATATTTGAATTTACCTCTTAACTCATGCTAGCCCCATGAATCTATTTATATCATGTTTGCCCTATGATTCTATTTGAATTTATCTCTTGACTCATGCTAGCTCCATGAATCTATTTATATCATGTTAGCCCCATGATTAACCTATTTCCATCAGTGTCCCCAACTTAGGTTATATTCATTCATAGTTTCATTGGTACCCTTAAACCCATAAAAATCAAACCTTTCAAAACCATTGAAAGTCAAACCTTTTGGAACCATTGAAACTGAAACCTTTCGAAACCATTGAACTTTAAACCATTCGAAAGCAATAAAACCTTAGACATCCTATTTTAAAAATAACTTGAAACCTTGCCTTAGAAAACCCTTGGAAATCCATCCATCTAAAACATTCCAAAATCATTTAGAAACAAAACCTTTCGACCCCTTCGAAAGGTTACCTTTCGACCCCTTCGAAAGCTTTGCATTCAACCCCTTCAAAAGATTTCAATAAACATATCCTTTAGAAAGCATTAACCCTTCTTAAACACACCCTTTTGAAAACTTTCTAGATTCAATTTAAAACAAGTGGAAAACCTTTAAAACCTTTCGACTCCATTAGAAGCACCCTTTCGGCTAATTCGAAAGCACTGCTTCAAAAGCTTTAAACGTATCCTTTAAAACAACCCTTTCGAAATCTTTGGGTTATACTTCAATTATAAAACAAAGTGAATCTCCTAAGTCGAAAGCTTCCTTTCAAAATCAATGGAAGAAATAGCTGGTTTGAAAACAAGTAAACCTTTCAAAATCAATCAAGGTAAAACTTTTGACTTTGTCGAAAGGTTAAAAACAAAATATTTATATAAAGCGGCAGTAACCTTTCGACTATGTCAAAAGGTTTCAAAACAAAATGGTCGAAAGGTTTCAAAACAAAAAGGTAATAGTGCAGCAGTTACCTTTCGACCGTGTCGAAAGGTTAAAACCTTTCTTTTAAATGTTTTGACCTGGTCGAAAGCAACTAAGTCCAAAGCTCTAATTCGAAAGCAATGTAGGTGAAAGCTTATGGCTTATAAAACAAACATACCCCAACCTCTTTGGCAATCAATCAGTCGACTTCGTCCAATTCATTACGTACCAAGTGACTTGACACCATATGCATTGGTTTGACCTTATTGAAAGCTTTGAACCCGTCGACCATGTCAGAAGGTCTGAATCGGAAAGTTTGTTGCCGTAATAGGCCAAAACATGCTAAAAGTATGATTTCTTTGTGTTTAACTTAAAAAGGATAACTTTTAAACTAACCTGCCTGTTTGTCAAATTCTCATTGGTTAACAAATTCTTTTCAGAAATGTGCTACCACTATTTTCAGAATTGAATAACAATTTCATTTTATAAAATTCCCCTTCTTAATTAAATAAATAAAATATTTAAGTCTCATACCTTGAATAATTTTATATATTCATTAATAAACTTAGGAAAATTCTGGAAAAATCACAAAAAATCTATTTTAGTATGTTGCATAGCATATAAAAATTTCAATGCCAAATAATAATTATTTTAGCCATAAATAATTTATAACTCAATAAACAATTTCCTTCACTAGAAAATTAATATAAAATCCACCTTAATTCAGAAAATTATGAAAATTGAAACCATCTCTAAAATATCATTTCTGACCTATATTTATATTATCAAGGCATTTGGATGTCATCTAGTAGGGTTTTCATATCAAACATATCATTAAAATCAAGTATGAACATGCATAATTCATCAACAAATGTATATAACTTTAAATCATCAAAGCACGACATATACTTGCAAAAACATTTTGAATCTTATTCTTAAAATCGAAAACTAAAAGAAAATAGGATGCAGTTATCATTCACCTTGCCATTGAGATTATATATGTGAGATTTGATTGTTGAATTAGTTGATTATCCTCCTTCTTCTTGAATCCTAGCTTTAGTCTTCTCTTGAGAACAATAATGGTGGCCGTCCTTAGGAAATTTTTGTTTGAATGAGATGAAAATGAACGTCAGTTTCATTCCTAAGGATTTAGGGTATAATCCCCTCATATTTCCCATTTTCCCTTGTCATTTCCTAACACCTTTGTTTAGGTTATCTTATTTCAGTTAAAACATTAGCATGACACGACTACCCTTAGCTATAACAAATCTTCACCTATCAATCTCCACATTATTTTATTTACTTTGACTAATTAAATATCCTAAATAACGTCCCTAAACTTATGATAAGATACTCAACAAAACAACCAAAGGTAAAACATACCATCAAACAAATCAAGGTAAGTGTCCCTAATCCTGTTCTTAGTCTCCCAGGTACAGTCTCTAGTATTGTCACTCCACTGAACCTTTACTAACTCTATTGTCTTGTTCCTCGGCTTCTTCTCATCTCTAGCCACAATCTGAATCGGCTTTCTAATTATAATCAAATCTGGTTCTACTAAATCTTCTATCATTGTAGGTGCTATAGTATTCTTCGGGGCTCTAACACATTTCCTAAGATGAGAAACATGGAAAAGATCATGGACTCCAACCAAACTACCCTGTAACCCTACTCTATAAGCGAGTTTTTCAATCCTCTTAACGATACAAAAAGGACCAATGAATCTAGGTGCTAACTTTCCTGACTTCCCAAATCTAATCACACCCTTCATCGGTGAAACCGTAATGAAAACGTAGTCTCGAACAGAAAATTCCAAATCTTTCCTTCTTCTATCCGCACAACTTTTCTGCCTAGATTAAGATTCCTTTATCCTAGCTCGGATCAACTCAATCTTCTCCGCAGCTTCCTTTACTAAATCCAGACCAAGAACCAACCTATCTTCGATCTATAACCAATATATTGGAGAATTGCATGGTATTCCATATAAAGCTTCAAAAGGTGTCATCCCAATACTAGTCTGATAATTATTTTATACGAGAACTCGACTAGATGAAGATGGTCCTCCCATGATCCCTCGAAATCCAATATACAAGCTCTTAACAAATCCTTCTATAGTTTGTTAACTCTTTCCATTTGCCCATCAGTTTGTGGATGGTAAGCGGTACTCATGTTGAGCTTGGTTCCTGATGCTTCCTTTAGACTTTTCCTGAACTCACTAGTAAACAAAAAATCTCTATCATTGACAATACTACTAGGAATCCTATTTAGTCTAACTATATTCTTCATAAATAATTTTGCCAAAATAGGGGCCATCCTAGTTGACTTTACCTGAGTGAAATGGGCACTCTTAGTCAATCTATCTACTATGACTCATATGGTTTCATTTCCTCTTCTAGACCTTGGCAACCCACAATAAAATCCAAAGAGATAGAATCCTACTTCCATAACGAAACTTCCAATGGTTGAAGTAATCCACTTGGCGTTTGGTGTTCTGCTTTTGCCTGTTTGCAATTCAAGCACTGCTTAACTCACAAACCAGTGTCACATTTCATACCTTCCTAGAAGAAACTTCTCTTCATATCCTGATACATCTTCATTCCTCCTGGATGGATAGTGAACTTCGAACGATGGCATTCATCCAAAATTCTTTCCTTATATCCCCTACATTCAGAACACACAACCTTCCTTTCTTCCTCAACAACCCATTTGGGTCAAGACTTAAATCCTTTAGGTCATCGCTCTCCATTCCTTCCCTTGACCTTCTGATCCGTTCAGCAAAACCTGGATCCTCCTCCTGTTTAGAAGCTGTCTTCTCAATCATCACTGGTCGAACTTCTAAACAAGACAACATAGCACTTCCTGCACTTGAACCTACCTCGGATCTAAACCGCATGCTACAAGCTGATAATGATTCCATATCTTTCCACTCATCATCCATAGCCAATGTTGCGTTCTGATGTTTCCAGCTGAGTGCATCCTCCACCTTGTTTCCTTTTTTGGGTCTGTACTCAATTCCAAAATCATAAGCAGCGATAAACTCTAACCATCTCTCCTGTCTCATGTTCAGCTCCTTCTGACAGAACAAGTACTTTAACGACTTATGATCAGTGTAAAGTTCAAATCACTCTCCCAAAAGATAATGGCTCCATACTTTCCAAGCAAATATAATGGTAGCTAACTCCAAAGCATGCGTAGGATGCCTAACTTCATGTGGTCTGAGCTGTCTAGAAGCATAAGAAATCACTTTACCTCCTTGTATCAAAACAACTCCCATTCCAGTTCCACATGCATCAGTATAAAAAACTAAATCTTGATTCCCCTCTAGAACCACAAACACCGGTGCTAGGGTCAATAAGTATTTCAAGGTCTGGAACGCTTCCTCACACTTATTAGTCCGTACAAACTTCACGTTTTTTCGCGTAAGCTTAGTCATTGGTGCAGCTACCCGTGAATTTTTATTATAAATCTTCGATAATATCTAGCCAATCCAAAAAAGCTCTTAATCTCAGTCACCGACTCAGGTCTCTTCCAATTATTCACCACTTCAATCTTAGTCGGACCTACATACAACCCTTTCCATGAGACTATATGACCAAGGAACTTCACTTCTTTCTTCCAAAAATAACATTTCGAAAACTTAGCCCTCAATTGATGCTCCCTCAACGTCTCAAGCACAACTCTAAGATAACTTCATGCTCCTTTTCATCTTTTGAGTATACTAAAATGTCATCTATGAAGACCAACACAAATCTATCCAAGTACTCTTCGAAAATTCTATGCATCAAATCCACAAAGAATGCTGGCGCATTAGTTAATCCGAACTACATAACCAACCATTCGTATGATCCATATCACGTCCTAAACGCGGTCAAAGGAATGCTATCCTCTACTACTCTAAGCTGATGAAATCCTATCGCAAAATCCAGTTGAGAAAATACCTTGGCTCCACTTAACTATCCAACAAATCGTCAATTCTCAACAATAGATATCGGTACTTTATCGTCTTCTCATTCAACTTACGATAATCGATACATAGCCTCAACGATCCGTCCGGCTTCTTAGCAAAGACCGTAGCAGCTCCCCATGGTGAACTACTCAGTCGGATAAAACTCTTGCTTTCCGAATCCACCAATTGCACCTTCAAATCCTTCATCTCCGTAGGTGTCATCCGGCATGGCGGCCTACTCATCAATTCTGCTCAGGTACTAAATCAATCTGAAACTCAATAGCTCATTTCAGTGGAAATCCAGTTACCAGCTCAATTACATCAGCAAATTCTCTAACCACAAAGACACGATGCAACTCATCCTTCAACTCCGTAATACTCAATAAAGCATTCACTTCACAACTAGGGTTTTCTACAATACAAATTATCTGATCACTACAATCCCAGTGACTCGGTGATATCTTCCTATCATGGAAAAATACAGTAGCGTCATATTTACTTAACCAATCCATCCCAAGGATAATCTCGAATCCTAAAAAGTCACACACATACAAATAGCAACCAAAAGTATGACCTAGCAAATCAAACTCTAAATGGTCACACCTCATCTGAAGTGTTGCATATCCTTTTATCGGATTTGCAACCCTTAAGGAAGTATATAAGTATGAGGTTCTAGGTTAAGCCTATCTACCAAACATCAAGAAATAAAAGAATGAGATACTCCAGTATCAAACAATACTCTTCCTGGTATGTCATGGATCAAAAGCGTACCTTCCATCATAGACTTTCCTTTCTCAGCCATAGTTGGTTTGGAGGATGATGGCTCCAAAGCAAAGACTTTCCTTTTCCTACCTTGGTGGCTTTAGGACATTTATCCTCATAATGTCCTATCTGGTTGCAATTGTAGCATTGCACATTCCGCTTCCCTACAACCGACTTTCCGTCTCCCAAACAGTACTCAATAACATAGTGACCCTTCTTATCACACTTGTAGCAAACTATATCTGCTTTCCCTTTCTTGGCGGCTCCTTCCCTCTGAGCGCCCCTCTTCTTGAAGGACTTCCTTTTCTTTCCCTGAGGACCTCGGAATTCAACTGGCTTCTCCCTAGCCGAAATAACAAGCATTTCCTTATGGTGAATGGCCATTTCCGTTACCACATTAGAAGGATCCTGGATATGGGCCATAGTCATTCTGCCCAGCTCTGGCTTCAATCCTCTAATGAATCTCTCATTCCTTCTAACATCCGTGTCAACTAAATTATAACCATATCGAGATAGCTCATCAAACCTAGCAACATACTCGATCACAAACATATCACCTTGGACAAGATCCTTAAACTTCCTCATTAATGCCGACTTGGCAACTTCAGACAAGAACCTCTGCTCAAACCTCCTCCTAAAGTCAATCCAAGTCAACACTTCATCTGGCACTTCGGCCGTTACGTGGTTCCACCAATGAAGCGCTAACCTCTGCAACTGCTTGAGGCTAGCCTTCTCTTCTTTTCACCATTCAAGCCTAGATTTGTAAAGATCCTTTCACAGTTCAAGAGCCAGTTCTCTAATTCAATCGCATCTTCTATTCCAATAAATGGCTTTCCTCCCAGACTGATATAGTCTCTACTCAGCTAAGCATAGTTATACCCAACTGGAACTATATGATTTGCTCCACCAACATTCCCAGCAGCTCCTGCTTGCAAAAGATTTGCCAACAACTGATTCAAGGCTCCCATATCCATTTAAGGAACCCAACACCCACATTTTCAGCTTGATCCTGACCGGAACCTCTTCTTGCATTTGGTCATGCATTTCCACCTGTGGTGATGCAATCTCCTCCAAGGTTAAATCTGCCTCTCCATCCTTCTGTATCTGCATTCAAACCTCATGAGATACAGATAAATAGCCGAACTAAGATAGGAGTCTAAAGATATAGCGTACACTTATATATATATATATATATATAGCAAATACAAGTACGTTACTATAGCGTTATCCCATACCCCGATCTTAACTCTAATTTCTAAGGATTATGTTTTCAAAAATCATTTTTAGTTAAAGTATTTCATAAACCATGCTCTGATACCAAGCTATAACATTCACTATCTAGAAGCCCAAAATTAAGTGCTACAAATACCGTAGTCATCTATAGTATTTGCTTCCGGCGACTAAATACAGCTATGTTAATGGTATTAATAATATTAGAAGCACTTGAATATGAAACAAAACATAGATTTCATAAACAAATTTTACTTCATTACATTTCAAATCCAATTGTTTCACATTCACAACACATAATCCCAAATCGTTCCCAAGCACAGATCATATATAATTATTACAAAATATGCCAAGAGCGGTATATGAAGATACTTCCATGGTTGATCAGAGTCATATGGTCAAAATAGACCAAATACAGAACAACACATTTGAAAATCCATCAAACATAACAAGAACTGCAACTCCTAAATAGCTATCTATTTGCCTCCTACATGCCTCCGGCAGCTTATTCGTCAAGCTACTAAAACTTGAAAAAAGACCCTAATCCCTCAGCCTACTCAAATTAATTTTTAGCACCCGAGAGTTTAAGGGGAAAACATAAACTTCGAGTCAGACATAAAGCCTGGTGTGAATAATACTATACATCTCGGTTTAATTATGTTAAGTGTGACCACGCCGCTTAGCGGAACGGGTTTCCCCTCACTAACATCCTTTTTAAAACATATATTTTACAAAACCTTTCATAAAACCACATGTTGTGCTCCTGGATCCACAATGGTTAAAACATATATTTATAAAACAATATGGTGATGTGCATACTTTAAAACAGTTAGGATTTCGCCACCCCCAATCAGAGTTTAATTATATCAAAGAGGGATTACCTATTCCAGGTTCATTTTTGCTTAAGTTGATGTAGACCATCCATCTCACATCACATAGATTTCCCAGGATGACTATGAACCCTTCAATTTGCCACTTGACTCATGCTAGCCCATGAATCTATTCGTATCATGTTAGCCCAATGATTCTATTCGTATCATGTTAGCCCCATCATTCTATTTGAATTTACCTCTTGACTCATGCCGGCCCTATGAATCTATTTATATCATGTTAGCCCCATGACTAACCAATTTCTATCGGTGTCTCCAACTTAGGTCATATTCATTTATAGTTTTCATTAGTACCCTCAAAACCCTTGAAAATCAAAGCTTTCAAAACCATTGAAACTCAAACCTTTCGAAACCAATGAACTTCAAACCATTCGAAAGAAATAAAATCTTAGACTTCCTATTTTAAAAACAACTTGAAACATTGCCTTAGAAAACCCTTGGAAACCCATCCATCTAAAACTTTCCAAAATCATTCAGAAACAAAAACCTTTCAATCTTGTTGGAAGCTACCTTTCGAAACCTTTGAAAGGTTACCTTTCAGCTCCATCGAAATCTTTGCTTTCGACCGCTTTAAAACCAATCAATAAACAAATCCTTTTGAAAGCATTAACCCTTCTTAAACACGCCCTTTGAAAAATTTCTAGGTCTAATTTAAAACAAGTGGAAAAACTTTAAAACCTTTCGACTCCATTAGAAGCACCCTTTCGGCTAAGTCGAAAGCTTTAAACGTATCCTTTAAAACAACTCTTTCGAAAGCTTTATGTGGTACTTCAATTATAAAACCAAGCGAATCACCTAAGTCGAAAGTTTCCTTTCGAAAGCAATGAGAGAAGCGGCGGGTTTTAAAACAAGTAAAAATTTCAAAATCAATCAAAGTAAACCTTTCGACTTTGTCAGAAAGTTTAAAACACAGCATTTGTACAAAGCGGCACAACCTTTCGACTATGTCGGAAGATTTCAAAACAAAATAGTAATAGTGCAGCAGTAACCTTTCGACTGTGTCAAAAGATTTATAACCTTTCTTTTAAACATTTTGCCCGGTCGAAAGCAACCAAGTCGAAAGCTCTAATTCAAAAGCAAAGCAGGTGAAAGCTTATGGTTTATAAAATAAACATACCCCAACCTCTTTGGCAATCAACCCTTCGACTTCATCCAATTCATTACATACCAAGCGACTTGATACCATATACATTGATTTGATCTTTTCGAAAGCTTTGAACCTCTCGACCATGTCGGAAGGTCTGGGTCGGATGGTTTGTTGTCGTAATAGGCTGAAACATGCTAAAAGTATGATTTCTTTATGTTTAACTTAAAAAGGATAACTTTTCAACTAACCTGCCTTTGTTTGTGAAATTCTCATTGGTTATCAAATTCTTTTTAGAAATGTGCTACCACTATTTTCCGAATTGAATAATAATTTCATGTTATAAAATTCCCCTTCTTCTTAACTAAATATATAAAACATGTAAGTCTCATACATTAAATAATTTTCTCTATTCATCAAAACACTTAGGAAAATTCTGGAAAAATTCCAGAAAATCTATTTTAATATGTTGCCTAATATATAAAAATTTCAACCCCAAATAATAATTATTTTAGCCGTAAATAATTTACAACCCAATAAACAATTTCCTTCACTAGAAAATTAATATAAAATTTACCTTAATTTTAAAAATTATGAAAATTGAAATTGAAACGACCCGCAAATCCGTACCCCTTGAGTCGACACTATTCTACCTAAATCAACTCAAGTTGCATAGAAATACGAACCATTTGGGTTAAAGAAGAAGAGGTAGAAGAAGAAAAATAGAAAATAACAACAGAATCTAACCATCGCAGCGGAATAAAATATAATAGATAATAAATAATCTTTACTCAACATCAAATATTTCGGTTTATATATTACATCATCAGAGTATATCAATCACAACACAACATCAATATCATACAATGGATACACAACTCAAACAGCGGAATATATATATATATATATATATATATATATATATATATATAAACAAGTACGAGAATACACATCGTTACCCAACTCGTCACCTGAGCTCAACAGCATCATGTCATGTATCCTATAATACTCGGTCTGACCCGAGCATTACGGTTAAATAACACCCGAGTCAGTCTGGAATACCAGCGTGATAAAATCACACCCAATTGATTTCTAAAGTTTTAAAATCCTTTTAAAACAAAAGCATCTCGTAAGATCACGCCACAAATAAACATGTT
The DNA here is from genome assembly GCA_030765085.1 of Allium cepa. Lineage (NCBI taxonomy): Eukaryota > Viridiplantae > Streptophyta > Magnoliopsida > Asparagales > Amaryllidaceae > Allium > Allium cepa. The sequence continues at coordinate 887,381,449 of CM060937.1, read as the reverse complement.
GGGTTTTTACCTTACAATAGCTAAAACAAGTTTTATAGAAATCCTCTGATATTATAATAGGTTCTATATACAAATACTTATAAAATAGCCGAAATTGTTACATGATTAAATTCCAGCTACTAGCCACAAAGTGGGTAATACAAACAAAACTCATACAAGGCTCGTAGGGAGAATAGAATTCCAACTAATGACTAGGCACTGGGGTACCACCTGTCACAGTACGGGGCCTAGATCACCGTACCGAGGAGTACGCCCGCTCCCCTGCAACACAAGGCCGGGACTACCCCTTACTGGATAATCCCGAGTGAGATCACCCCGCAGTTGGGATCAGCAACCGCCCACTAAGCCGGAATAATCTAGACTGGAATGACCTCACCCTACATGGGTGCTACCCACCTAGCCTTGCTGCATAACCCCTGATTTTCAGTCATTCCCATTTGATGAGGCTTGAGGCTAAGCGTTACCTTTTTAGAATATATCCCTTAGAATGCCCATCGCCCACCTGACGATGTTTCGCAAGCATTCATCCATACAAGTTCGTCCCGGGTTCGAACGGAACCGAAGGCACTATTCCTACTACATCCATTTTGGAAATATCCTCAGGATTAGTAGTGACTAGCCCTTGCACTTCACTGCTCCATCTTCGAATCCAAAATCGTTTACACGAAATGTACAAACCGGATCGAAGTGGTTTTCGAGAAATTAATCTCGATCCCGGCCTCTTTGAAACGATCAACGTATTTGTCCAATATTGATAGTCGGTTATTTAACTATCAATTAATATTCACAAACATCCGTCCAATAATAAATAATTTTCCAAATTATTTATTAACCTCGAAATATATTCCCAAGATATATTTCTATTTTCAATCCTTTTGAAAACAGTTTTCAAATCACTCTTCCTTTCCAGAATAAACTTTCCCAAGTATTTTCTATCTCCACTGAAATTTGCCAAGCACACTAGATTTTTAAAATAATTTAAAGCACTTTACTTTAAAATATGCTTTTAAAACATTTAAGTTAAACTACTTCAATAAATTGTTCAAAATACATACTATATAAATATTTGAAAATAAGGTCACTTTATAAAATATAACTAAATTTTTAATCTTAAAACAAACTACTAAGTCACTCTTTAAATAATTACTACTATAATAGATTAAAAAGGAAAGACTTACTTTATAATTTAAATATTTAGAAAATTAAATTTTCCAAACTTGCTTTTGAAATCAACTTAAAACTTTTAACTTATATTTAAAACTTACTTTGAAAACGTACTTGGTTATCCAGGGAGAAGATCCAACTTCAATCACTTAAATCAATTTTCCCAAATTGATTTCAAATTTATCCCATTTGAATAATTTCTTTACTCACTTAATTCATCAATTATGGACTTTATTTTATTATTATTATTTTCCCTTTGATTTTATGTCATTTAACTTAAATATACCAATTTCAGCTCCTTCCCAATTCTTCTGTGTTCTTTTCAATAAATTGAATCTTAATTTTAAATAATTGTTTTATTCCTTTTAAAATAATAACACTAAAATTTACAATTCTTTATTCTTCTGGTTATTCAAATTTCCCTAACTAAACTTAAGATTTATTTATTAGAATTTTAAAAACACTTTATTTCTTTTCCAATTCATTCTTAAATTTATTCAAGTTTCCATACTTATTTTACTTACAATTTCACTTCTCTTATTTTCATTCCCAAACTCAAATTATATATACTTGGTACTTCATTATTACCCGATTATAACAGTCAAGCCATATCATTCAATATTTCTACATAATTCATTACAGGATATCAAATACTCAGAACAGAGAATATTAAATAATTAAATAAAGTTGAGGGGTCCAGTTGGATCCCTCCAACCTGTTTTCCCTGCATCAACAGACGTTAGCATCACATAATGTGCCAATTTCAAATTATACTATACTATATCACATCAATCAATTCAACCATACAATCAATTATTTATTTTTAATCCTTCAAAATTTTAATTTTAATTAGCTGAGTGAGATTGACTCACCTTTGATTTAATTTGCAATTCATCCAATCCAACGTGATTTTCCATGATTTCAGACCTTGTAAGAATAATTTATACAATTTATCAGATTATTTAATTGACTAAAAATTTATCCAACTGGTCATTTTCTTTTTATTAAAATCCAATCAACTAGATTTAGTTTTAACCCTTTACAATATGATTTAGTAACACCAAAGATAATCTACCAATAATTTGCCACTAATTAAATTAACCAAAAAGTTAATTTAAACTAACCATTTGGTTTTAAAATAATAACTTTAAAACGTATATAGGTATATTTATTTTCTTTTGAAACTACATATATATATACCTATATAGAATTGCTAAAAATATAACTTATATAATTTTTCAACATTTAAAAACCCTTTTATTTGTCAAAATCTTCTATATATACTTATATTATCTGTTTACTATTTATCTATTTAAAATCAATATCTTAAACCTTACTGTAAAAATGATTTTTTTTTTAACTATACTATCTCAATGTAAATAATTTAAATCAAAATAACTTATTGTAAATTATATATACATTTCCTGTTTATTTATACATATATAAATATAAAATTTCCTAAGTACTTATATATATATATATATATATATGCATACTGACTACTACATTCCCAGAAAAGATAAATCTTATTTAAACTAAGCAGTAAGGTTTTAAATGTGTGTATATATATAGAATTATACTTATATATATATATTTGCAAGTACAATAGTAAAGTATTTTACTGTAAATAATTTTTCTCTGTTTTTCTGTTAATATATATATATACTGAATTTTAAAAACAATACCTCATTGGCTCTACAAACCCAAATCGAGCTCGCGAATCATTGGAGCCCATTCCCACCCCCGAGCTCTTGCCTCACGTTCGTCGGCGATGCCGACATCCCACACGCGCCTACATCCCTTGATTCTAAACCTCGGTTGCTTTGTTGAGTACGTAGGCCTTCGATTCCACTCGCGATTCAAAATCACCAACCCTAGTCGCGAACTGAGAAGGCCGAGCACCTCACGACGTCGCGCCTCCGATTCGTGATTTCGATTCATTTCCCCTCTTTCTGTTTTTTTTTATTTACTGATATAGGCGAATGGAATTAGGGCTTAGAAGAAAAAAGAAGGTTTCCATTTTGTTTGAAAGTTTTCGATTTGAAAACTAAAGAGGTATCGGCCACCATTTGTTTCTCTCTTTTTTTTTTAATATTTACTGAAGGTTTGATCAATGAAGAACAATGCTTCGGCCGTGTTATTAGAGTGATAATGAATCGAAAGAGAGTAGAAGAAGCTTGCGTTAGAATCTAAACGAGTGTGGCTTTCATGGAAAGGTTCGACTATGTAAATTGAAGTTAAATTAATTTTTCTACGCAATTACGGTTTGTACGAACGGTAACTCCGAACGCTGCAGAAGTTAAAATCCAATAATAATATAATATTACGGATCCAATGGAACTGGTCCGAGACTGTGCCTTGGAAGGCTATTTTTAAATTCAATTTAAACGATATATTTTAAAAAAAAACTGAACAAACCACTGTTAATTTTAATTTTACAACTTCTATTATCTTCAGTACTATCAATATAAATTTTATAAGCCTTCAAATCATTTAAATAGGCTTAAAACTCCAAATTCAATAATTTACCCAATTTTCGATAATTAAATTCAAAATTTAATTATCCAATAAATGTTTATATTTTAAATTCAAGTTCAAAATTAAATTTTAAATATTTCAAATAATTTAAATATTTCGATTTTAAATGCTTAAAAATTCCGGGTCGTCACATTCCTCCCTCCTTAAAAGAATTTCGACCCCGAAATTACCAGTTAGGAAGAATGATCCAATACCCGTTTATTATTTTTCCCTAAAACCAAACAGTTTCTAACAATTCAACATCTTACCAACTATTTTCTTATAACAGACTCATTATTATTCTTATCAACTTTCCAAATTTTTCCAAAACCTTCTATAGTTTTCAAATAACTTACTTGTTCAACAATTCAAATAATAATTCAAAACTAAAATTTGAATTATCAAAATTTTCTCAAAATTTTTCTAACTCCCTAAATTTTCGAAAATTTTTGTCAGCGTCTCTTTTGCGCGGCTGACTCGGTACAACTACAAAATGGCTCTACGGCCTCCCAAATCCAAAAAAAAAAAAAAGGCCAAATGGCACAATTCGAATTCCCAATCAAATTCACCAAATTTAAATACATACCTTTTTGTCGAGCATTTCATATTTATTTTCTTGAAACCAAAAACCAATTCTCTCTACCTTTATATTACCTGCGTATCCTGCTTAGTACTAATATCCAAACACAATATTCCAAAACATTTTATCGACTTCCTCACAAAATACCAATATCTATTCATTCCAATATTGACTTAAATTATATTAGTAGTATCAATTTTCATTTAAGAATTCACCATTCCCTCTTAAGTTAGTATAAGTATGAAATATGTTCCGTATACTTATTTCCATCTTACCACTTCAGTTTATATTTATTTCCATTCAAAACGATTCTTTCATTTTCATATGAATCCAATTTATCTTTAACTCTGAATATTTAACTTTTATTTTTCATTTATAACCAATTCCTGTCATTGTTTAAGTTAGTTTCATTTAGTAATTATTTTTCAATTTCCAGTTTGAGATCGTTTTGTCGTTAACAAAAATTCTTCAAAAAATTTCAAAAATTTTCTAACTCCCAAAATTTTCGAAATTTTTTGACAGAGTCCCCTTTTTACGGAGGAGCTTTTGCAATTTGACAAAAGAGATAAATATATATATACATCGACCCACCCGGTCGGAAAACAGAAAAACGGTTCATATTTCCTATTTTTATTGCATAGGCGTACCTTATTTAGCATTTTAAGCAAGCGGCTTATTATTTTTAGCAAATAACACAACCAAATCCAGCCACACGGCTTCCAGGTACCTGTACTTACTCAATTTAAACATGTAAGTGCCAAATATATGAAGTTTATTAACATTTCACTCTATTTAAACAACTACAACACACGAATATTTAAAAGCAATGTAACTAGACAATGTTATATGCAACTTATATAGTTTTTAACACTTACGCACACTTTTCAAGCAATCTACACGCCATTTCATTTAATTTTGATGGTTTACAATACCATTCTTTACCTTCAATTTATTTTAACTCCAAACAAGCTCATATACAATTCAATCAATTATAAAATCAATTCTATTTCACTTTTATCAATTCATAGCATCTTAATTACTTCCATTTACATCAAATAACAATTTATTCTATGCAATTTGACGAGATTTATGTGAATAAATAAGTATTTATGTTTATAACCAATTTAAATTGATTTCAACTCAATTTATACTTAATTCTATTCCATTTTCAATTTATTCACAACTCATATACTCTCATTTTTAATGCATATCAAATTTGAATACATTCACTTACATTTCATTTTATTAACCAACTAGTTCATTCAAAACCATTTACAACCTAGGTTCATCTTAATTGCCAATTAACTTTCCCTTTTATTTTAATCTATTCACAATCATTTATTTAGCTCGACATATTCCATTTAAATTTCATTTACAATCTATTTATTTACATTTCATTCCATATTTGTTCATTCCAAACTATTTTATTTAGCTCAAAGACAATCCAAGCTATTTCAATTTTATTCACAATCTATTCAATAGCGTTTCATTCCTTATCCGCATTCATTTATTCTATTAACTTAAAAACATTCCATTTCCTTATTGTCCCTAGTTATTTTCAATTCCGTAACAATTTAAATGGTTTACAATTATTTATTTAAGAATTTTCTTTCCATTAAATATTATCGGCAATTCACCGAATTTTTATTTCGATTAAAAATTTATTTTCACTTGATTTAAAACCAATCCAATATTATTAAACTTTGTTTAAGTTGAATTCAATTCAACTCTCCTTCATTCATTTAGCTTAAATCAATTTTCTTCAATTCATTCAAATTTTACACTTAAGCTCATTCTCATTTTGCAAACAAAGTTCTCCTTTCAATTTAACTTGATTTTATTATAATCCAATCCCATTTCAAACTACAAATTTATTTGATCAATTATTATACATTTTAACTTTCTAGATTCAGCTCATTCAATTTATTTCCTGGCTATTTTCCAAGTTATCTTCACTTATTTGGATTTTATTTGCACATTCAAACCATTGCTATTTTAATCCGTTTACATTTTTATTTGATACATTCCCAATTATATTTAATTTGTTAACACTTCAAGTTAAATTTTAAATTTATAACTCAAGTTTTGAATCCACTATTCATTTTCAATTTACCACCCAATTTTATTAACCACAATTTAATTACATTTTCTTCACTGTTGATCCAAGTCGAATTTGATTTATAACTTGATTTTTATTTCCAATCTTCATTATTAGCTTACAATTCAACTTCTATTTAACTACATTGAACTCCATTTACATATTTCATTAACTAATTTATTATCAATTAGTTCTTCCCTTATCTATAATCCAACTCTTGAATTTTAATCCCAAATATCACTGCATTTAATTTTCTTAGTTCAATTTAGTTTATAATTCAAGTTTTGATTTTTATTTTATTCTCCAATTCATCAATAATATTTATTTTGGAATTTTGTATCTCACTTTTCAAATTTAATAAGTCACAACTTATTATTTACACAATTCCATTCCTCATAGGCTTGAATATATTATTCTTTTATTTTTAACTCAAGCCTTATGCTTATTTATAACCCAAGCATATTTTTATTCCTACGGATTCTTAATTTCTTTACAAGTTATTCTAATTTATTAACTTCAATCCAATCCTTAACCAATTTTAATTTCCATTTGTTCAGGTAAAAATTTAATTTCATTCCTTAAATCAATTAAATTCTCATTCCAATTCAATTTTACTTTAACCCAGATTTATTTAACTCAATTCGATTTCAACTTAATTTGAATACAATTGGATATTATTTTCAGCCTATCCAATTAATTTCAATCCAGTCAAATTTTTATTTCCAAATCCAAGTTAATTTCAATTTTAACATTTTAAATTTAAATCCATTATTCAAAGCTTATATTTCCTTCATGATTTAAAATCATCTCAATTTATAAGCTTACAACTATCTCATCAAGATTTTTAAACACCTGGCTTTTGGTTTCAAATCATTTAAAACCTCCAACATCACAAATCACATTTCTCAAAGGCCAAACCAATCCTGGTTTTATTCCCAACAAATTTCCTTTGAAATTTCAAAAACAAACAGGTTTTCCTGAACAAATCAATTTGGTAGCAATTCATTACTTAGAAACTCGAAAATGAACATCGATGATGCGACAGTCATCACCGAAGTTATTTTCCAGCGACTGAAGTGAATTCAATGCTAAATCTATTCCCAAAATTTATTTAAAACAATTTTCCTTTCAGAAATACCCTAAAAACAACAATGCTACTATTTAGTTTCAAAATACTTTCAAAATCTCCGGGTTTAAAGTTTCAAATTCTGTTTTAATTCAAATTTTAACTATAATGCATTTGTAAAGTTTATGCTTATACAAATTCCCATTTAATTATATTTCCATTTATAATTTACTTTTATAATCATTTTGAATTTATTCCTTCAAACTTTGGTTATATTTACAATTTCTAGTTAAATTTTTCACTTAACAATGACAATACTTTAATATTATCATTTTTAACATCCAAGCAACCATATAATAGCTAAATAGTTTACAAAAACTTTCTTTATATCGAAAATATATTTTTGGGTAAAATTATTTCATTTACCCATATTTAAAACAAATACCGTGTCGATTGTTCTATTCAAGTGTTTAGAAACCCCGTCAATACAGTTGCGCAGACTGTGTCGACGAAGGTTCATATGCCACTCAATAAATCAATCAACGCAATATCAAAACAATTTATATTCACTAACAAATACGCGCTCATATCTATTAGTACGCTCAAACTCATTCTAGAATACTTCAGACTCTAATTTAAATGAGTAATTCCCACCAGAGCCAAGGTTATCTCCAACCTGGCTCTGATACCAAGTGAAACGATCCGCAAATCCATACCACTTGAATCGACACTATTCTACCTAAATCAACTCAAGTTGTACAGAAATACGAACCACTTGGGTTAAAGAAGAAGAGGTAGAAGAAGAAAAATAGAAAATAACAACAGAATCTAACCATCGCAACGGAATAAAATATAATAGATAATAAATAATCTTTACTCAACATCAAATATTTCGGTTTATATATTACATCATCAGAGTACATCAATCACAGCTCAACATCAATATCATACAATGGATACACAACTCAAATAACAGAATATATATATATATATATATATATATATATATATATATATATATAAACAAGTACGAGAATACACATCGTCACTCAACTCGTCGCCTGAGCTCCACAGCATCATTTCCTGTATCCTATAATACTCGGTCTGACCCGAGCATTACGGTTAAATAACACCCGAGTCATCCTGGAATACCAGCGTGAGAAAATCGCACCCAATTGATTTCTAAAGTTTTAAAATCCTTTTAAAACAAAAGCATCTCGTAAGACCACTCCACAAATAAACATGTCGGATTTTTACCTTACGATAGCTAAAACAATTTTTATAAAAATCCTCTGATATTATAATAGGGTCTATATACAAATACTTATAAAATAGCCGAAATTGTTACATGATTAAATTCCAGCTACTAGCCACAAAGTGGGTAATACAAACAAAACTCATACAAGGCTCGTAGGGAGAATAGAATTCCAACTAATGACTAGGCACTGGGGTACCACCTGTCACAGTACGGGGCCTAGATCACCGTACCGAGGAGTACGCCCGCTCCCCTGCAACACAAGGCCGGGACTACCCCTTACTGGATAATCCCGAGTGAGATCACCCCGCAGTTGGGATCAGCAACCGCCCACTAAGCCGGAATAAAAAGGGACATCTAGACTGGAACCTCACCCTGCTTGGGTGCTACCCACCTAGCCTTGCTGCATAACCCCTGATTTTCAGTCATTCCCATTTGATGAGGCTTGAGGCTAATCGTTACCTTTTTAGAATATATCCCTTAGAATGCCCATCGCCCACCTGACGATGTTTCGCAAGCATTCATCCATACAAGTCCGTCCTGGGTTCGAACGGAACCGAAGGCACTATTCCTACTACATCCATTTTGGAAATATCCTCAGGATTAGTAGTGACTAGCCCTTGCACTTCGCTGCTCCATCTTCGAATCCAAAATCGTTTACACGAAATGAACAAACCGGATCGAAGTGGCTTTCGAGAAATTAATCTCGATCCCGGCCTCTTCGAAACGATCAACATATTTGTCCAATATTGATAGTCGGTTATTTAACTATCAATTAATATTCACAAACATCCATCCAACAATAAATAATTTCCCAAATTATTTATTAACCTCGAAATATATTCACAAGATATATTTCTATTTTCAATCCTTTTGAAAACAGTTTTCAAATCATTCTTCCTTTCCAGAATAAACTTTCCCAAGTATTTTCTATCTCCACTGAAATTTGCCAAGCACATTAGATTTTTAAAATAATTTAAAACACTTTACTTTAAAATATGCTTTTAAAACATTTAAGTTAAACTACTTCAGTAAATTGTTCAAAATACATACTATATAAATATTTGAAAATAAGGTCACTTTATAAAATATAACTAAATTTTTAATCTTAAAACAAACCACTAAGTCACTCTTTAAATAATTACTACTATAATAGATTAAAAAGGAAAGACTTACTTTATAATTTAAATATTTAGAAAAATAAATTTTCCAAACTTGCTTTTGAAATCAACTTAAAACTTTTAACTTGTATTTAAAACTTACTTTGAAAACGTACTTGGTTATCTAGGGAGAAGATCCAACTTCAATCACTTAAATCAATTTTCCCAAATTGATTTCAAATTTATCCCATTTGAATAATTTCTTTACTCACTTAATTCATTAATTATGGACTTTATTTTATTTTATTTATTATTTTCCCTTTGATTTTATATCATTTAACTGAAATATACCAATTTCAGCTCCTTTCCAATTCTTCTGTGTTCTTTTCAATAAATTGAATCTTAATTTTAAATAAATGTTTTATTCCTTTTAAAATAATACACTAAAATTTACAATTCGTTACTCTTCTGATTATTCAAATTTCCCTTACTAAACTTAAGCTTTATTTATTAGAATTTTAAAAACACTTTATTTCTTTTCCAATTCATTCTTAAATTTATTCAAGTTTCCATACTTATTTTACTTACAATTTCACTTCTCTTATTTTCATTCCCAAACTCAAATTATATATACTTGGTACTTCATTATTACCCGATTATAACAGTCAAGCCATAGCATTCAATATTTCTACATAATTCATAACAGGATATCAAATACTCAGAACAGAAAATATTAAATAATTAAATAAAGTTGAGGGGTCCAGTTGGATCCCTCCAACCTGTTTTCCCTGCATCCATAGACGTTAGCATCACATAATGTGCCAATTTCAAATTATACTATACTATATCACATCAATCAATTCAACCATACAATCAATTATTTATTTTTAATTCTTCCAAATTTTAATTTAAATTAACTGAGTGAGATTAACTCACCTTTGATTTAATTTGCAATTCATCCAATCCGACGTGATTTTCCATGATTTCAGACCTTGTAAGAATAATTTATACAATTTATTCAGATTATTTAATTGACTAAAAATTTATCCAACTGGTCATTTTCTTTTTAATAAAATCCAATCAACTAATGATTTAGTTTTAACCCTTTACAATATGATTTAGTAACACCAAAGATAATCTACCAATAATTTGCCACTAATTAAATTAACCAGAAAGTTAATTTAAACTAACCATTTGGTTTTAAAATAATAACTTCAAAACGTATATAGGTATATTTATTTTCTTTTGAAACTATATATATATATATATATATATATATATATATATACACACATATACCTATAGAATTGATAAAAACATAACTTATATAATTTTTCAACATTTAAAAACCCTTTTATTTGTCAAAATATTCTATATATATTTATATTATCTGTTTACTGTTTATCTATTTAAAATCAATATCTTAAACCTTACTGTAAAAATGATTTTTTTATTAACTATACTATCTCAATGTAAATCATTTAAATCAAAATAACTTATTGTAAATTATATATACTTCCTGTTTATTTATACATATATAAATATAAAATTTCCTAAGTACTTATATATATATATGCATACTGACTACTACATTGCCAGAAAAGATAAATCTTATTTAAACTAAGCAGTAAGATTTTAAATGTGTGTATATATATAGAATTATACTTATATATATATATATATATATATATATATATATATATATATATTGCAAGTACAACAGTAAAGTATTTTACTGTAAATAATTTTTCTCTGTTTTTCTGTTAATATATATACTGAATTTTAAAAACAATACCTCATTGGCTCTACAAACCCAAATCGAGCTCGCGAATCACTAGGGCCCATTCCCACCCTCGAGCTCTTGCCTCACGTTCGTCGGCGATTCCGACATCCCACACGCGCCTACATCCCTTGATCTAAACCTCGGTTGCTTTGTTGAGTACGCAGGCCTTCGACTTCACTCGCGATTCAAAATCACCAACCCTAGTCGCGAACTGAGAAGGCCGAGCACCTCACGACGTCGCGCCTCCGATTCGTGATTTCGATTCATTTCCCCTCTTTTTTTTATTTTTTTATTTACTGATATAGGCGAATGGAATTAGGGCTTAGAAGAAGAAAGAAGGTTTCCATTTTGTTTGAAAGTTTTTGATTTGAAAACTAAAGAGGTATCGACCACCATTTGTTTCTCTCTTTTTTTTTATATTTACTGAAGGTTTGATCAATGAAGAACAATGCTTCGGTCGTGTTATTAGAGTGATAATGAATCGGAAGAGAGTAGAAGAAGCTTGCGTTAGAAGCTAAACGAGTGTGGCTTCCATGGAAAGGTTCGACTATGTAAATTGAAGTTAAATTAATTTTTCTATGCAATTACAGTTTGTACGAACGGTAACTCCGAACGTTGCGGAAGTTGAAATCCAATAATAATATAATATTACGGATCCAATGGAACTGGTTTCGTTGAATTCCGAGACTGTGCCTCGGAAGGATATTTTTAAATTCAATTTAAACGATATTTTTCTTTAAAAACTGAACAAACCACTGTTAATTTCAATTTTACAACTTCTATTATCTTCAGTACTATCAATATGAATTTTATAAGCCTTCAAATCATTTAAATAGGCTTAAAACTCCAAATTCAATAATTTACCCAATTTCCGATAATTAAGTTCAAAAATTAATTATCCAATAAATGTTTATATTTGAAATTCAAGTTCAAAATTAACTTTTAAATATTTCAAATAATTTAAATATTTCGATTTTAAATGCTTAAAAATTCCGGGTCGTCACGGAAATCCATCTCTAAAATATTATTTTTGACCTATATTTAAAATTTCAAGGCATTTGGATGTCACCTGGTAGTGTTTTCATATCAAATATATCATTAAAAACAAGTATGAACATGCATAATTCACTAACAAATGTATATAATTTTAAATCATCAAAGCACGGCATATACTTTCAAAAAAAACTTTGGTTCTTATTCTTAAAACCGAAAACTAAAAGATAATGGGATACGGTTATCATTCACCTTAGCTTTGAGATTATAGATGTGAGATTTGATTGTTGAATTAGTTGATTATCTTCCTTCTTCTTGAATCCTAGCTTTAGTCTTCTCTTGAGAACAATAATGGTGGCCGACCATAGGAAATTTTTGTTTGAATGAAATGAAAATGAATGTGAGTTTCATTCCTAAGGGTTTAGGGTATAATCCCCTCCTATTTCCATTTAGCCCTTGTCATTTCCTAACACCTTTGTTTAGGTTATCTTATTTTAATTAACACACTAACATGGTACGGTTACCCTTAGCAATAAAAAATCTCCACCTATTAATCTCCACATTATTTTATTTAATTTGACCAATTAAATATCCTAAATTATGTTATAAAAATATGAGGTGTTACAAGTGCCATAATGACCAACCTCAATGACATCAAGATTAGCCTCGATGACTTCTATTGACCTCAATAAAACTCTACTCTAAAATACTTCTAACTTTTACACTTTGGGGTATTGATGAATTTTGTTGTTAACATTTTTGATGCTAGAAAGAGAGCCTGGACCTCCGACGTCGTTTAAAGCTTGCACATAGCTCACCCATACCAATCCAATTCTTATTATGTTCCAAATAACCTTAATCTCATATATAATGATGTTTAATCGTGTTAAGCGATCCGAACAAGGGTCCTTCAAACCTTAAGTAATTAATCACACTTACCGAGTGGATATCGATCCTCGCTATAAGGAACAAATGCTAAGATAAAGGGCCCTACAAATCATTTATGAAAAAAATAGCTCTCTATGATCCAAATAATTGGAGAATAAAACCATTCTATGTGGGGCCAACTCTAATTTTTTCCTTGAGATAAGGAGCTCCGAAAAGAAATAATTTGTTCGTGGAGATGAAGAGAGCTATTCGACTTCAAGCCAAGGGAACCATATTTAAAGATAAGAAAATAAGTGACTTCTATACCTTTGCTCAAAAGTGGGATGGAGTAATGGATTGATCATTAACTCCTGATGAAATTCAAAGGAGTTAAAAAAGAAAGTTGGTTATAGATGATGAAGAACCGATGATAAACAACAAAATGGCTAGGCAATAATCCAAAAGGCCAACATTAAAATCAAGATTCCCGAAGAATTGTGTTCTCGCTACTTCCTTAGAAAATATTTACTTCTTAACTAGGGACAAATCAATTATTGGCCTTCAAAGAAGAAAAGGCCTATGGAAGAAACCTAGAGAATTCATACCGCCACTATCATCTTTCAAATGGACATGGCACGAACCAGTGTAGAAGCTTAAAGGGAAAGATTATCAATTTTTCGAGTCAAGGCAAGCTCAGTGACTTCATGAAAAGATGTTGAGTCAATTCAGAAATAAAGAATAAACGATTCTACATGGTTGGGAGTAAGATTCTTCTTAAATAATAGTACTACCAAAGATGGTACAAAAGCCTTTGACCGTGCCAAGATGGCCAGGTCAAAGAGCCTCATGTAGGGAGGTCAGAGTAAGCCTTTAGTCCCACCAGAAATGTCCAAGCTGAACATCTGCAAGCCCTTGATAGCGGCTATGTGTCCATATGAAGGCACCTCCTGGAGGGAGGACGAAATAAGACTTTGACATCATTTTAACTGGCTGGGTCAGAGCACCGAGTGGCTTTCATTCCTGCCCACAAGACCTGTCTGAAGCACCTCCTAGAGGGAGGACGGAGTAAGTCCTTGGTCCTACCTAACAGTGGCCTAGATAAGTCACCAAACCATCCTTCAATTCCACCTATAGGGAGTGTTTGAAGTGCCTCCTAGAGGGAAGTCAAGTAAGTCCTCGGTCCTACTTGATGAAAGCTAACCAAATGCACCGGACGACCTGATTCATCACTTAAGATGGTGGTAAGGGGTCAAAACCAAGGACTAACAACATCCAAATCTAAAAGTGGAACAAAACAAAGGATCAACAGCATTCGAATCGTGGAGAGTAGCATAAAAAAATGAGTTGCACTACTAGTCTTCTAGAAGAAGATTGGTTTGAACTAAAAATCAGAAAATATTCCAAGCTAATTAACCTTAGCCAATTAACTATCACCAGATGAGAGTTTATGGTCCCTTACTATGTTTACCAGATAGGGTTTCTAGTCCACTATTCATTACTGAAATTATTGAGAAACAGATTCAAGTACGTAAGACAGAATTCAATTCAAAAACTACAATCAAGGTGATATCCATTTAAATTACAGAATAATTTACAATATATTACACTATGTGCAAAGTTGCAAGTACAAAAAGATCAGATCAGATAAGCTTTTGATTCAAAGGCCCACGCTACCTTATCTAAATCCTTAGAAACCAAAGGATCGATAACATAACGAAATGCTTCACTAAGAACTTCTTTATGCTTTTCCTCTTTCTTCCGAATCATGTCGACATCATCGATATACTCATTATGAGTTTTCGGAGCATGATAAAAAGTTTTATTAGAACCTTTTAAAGTCTTGATCTCTCTCTCCAACTCCTTAACTTTTTGCTCAAGAAATATTCTTACCGTTAAGTCTTTAAACTTTGGCTTCATAGTCATTAAGGCATGGATAAAATCTTTCTTTTTGTTGTTTTCCAAATTATTGCATGAACTTGAATTTAACCTTATAACTCCATTTTCTAATTACCTCATCACTTACCCCTTGAGGTGGGTTTATATAATTAGAAAATTCTTTGTTCGCCAAAGAGCGAGATCTTGTTGTCTTGCCAACATTAGGTATAGAAGGAGCAACAAGAGATGAGAGGTTTGGATTATCTTCCCCAATAACAAGTTTTAAAGATTTACGATAAGCTTGACTATCTGACAATTCAATCTCAAGGTCATTTATCCGTTGGTGAAGTTTAGCTATCTCGGTGTCATAATCAACCAAGGACTTGGACTTTATTTGACCTTATAATTTTGAAATTATTTCGTCCTTCTTCTTAGATTCAACTTCCAAGCTGTAGATTTGTTCTTTGAAGCCTTTGACAATTAATCATTGGTATAGAAACTTCCTATGCCACTTCTGTGCTTCTGGACTTTTTGAGAATTTGATGGCAGAGGCATCCTTACTAGAACTCCTTTGCTCTAAATCAGCAACCAATCTATCTTTAAGTCCGTTTAGCCGAGAAGGAGAATCTACAGAAGTAGGTGCAGTCAATAATTACATTTCCTATTCAAAAATTTATATAAAACAAGAATTAATACATGCAAAAACAATTTACTTCATTACCACAATAGAGTTTACAAATTAAGGAGAATGAAGGAAGACCACATAACATTTTGTCAAAGATAGGTCACATCACAAATTACATACCATTGGTATTTAAAATTTTGAAACTATTATTTTTTTATTTTTAAGCGATTTAGTGGACAAAGTAAATGTAGAATCAAAAGGAGCCTTAATGTTTTCTAAGGTGTAAACTAGATGATATCGTCTATAATTTCATTCTCCGACTGGAGGGGTACTTTTGTGTGAAATGATAGAATTTTTCTAAGAATGTTATCTTCTTCATCGCCCAAAAAGTCAAAATGAAAATGAGGATATTGTATATAAACTTCCTGCAATCCTTGGAGGAAATGATGTCTGGCTAACTTTGACATTTTGGAAATATACATTTTCTTTGAAATATCCCTTCTTAACCTGACATGTTTACTCAAGATCTCTTTAGGAGCGGGGCTATTCAAAAAATATAAATTTTGTGCAATATGATAAAATTAAACTAAGGACTAAAGAACTAAAATGATAGCATTCACAAAATAATCCCAACAATATAGAAAGTTATACATGTCATTCTAGTTCATACAAAATGGAATTCTTATACAGTTCGGTAAATCTCTATTTATTGCATTTGATTTTATTGGGGGAGAGAGAGATTAGTGAAAGGGTAATAGGGTCAACCTGAGGTAGATTCTAGCACTGCTTGAGATGAGTATCAGAAGGTCTGAATCCATCTAAGTATCTACGATGAAGTCGCCTGATTAGTCTACCACTTTTGTCGCCTAGATGAGATAAATTAGCAATCAAAATTTACGATAGGTTTTGTACATAAACTCCACTAGATCATCACCAAGTATCCAGAAAAGGGTCATTAATTCGGTGTTTTTCTCCAAAATCATTTCCCGATGAAAGTGATCCTTCCTCATCCGCGTAGCAATTTCTTGTTCCTTAAACTGTTTTAGTATTAACACACTCCCAGCAAGGTATGGTACTTTTTAGATAGGATGTTATATTCCTTCACCTCCTTATCCACTCTCTTTTTAATCGGTCTATTTCCATTTGTTTCTTCTCAAGCAGAGTATCATAATAGTATTTTGACATTTTCTTTAATTAAAGTGATCAACGGGTTAACTGAAATACTTGAAAATTACAAGTATTTGAATAAACCGATTCATACATGAGAAGCAGAAACCAGAGGTGATGAAATTTTTTCTCCACTGCCTTTCCCAGAAGGATCTTTCAGTTAAGGGTTAGTGGTGGCAGCTATTTCAGCATCATGAGCAGATGGGGCTTGGTTTACATCACCAAATATCTTTATCATCTGGTTGGTTGGGAGGATCCATTTCACTGCTCTCGCTGCCGCCACCATGATCGTCATGGCGATCATCATCATCTTAATTTACGTTCGCATTGTTTCCAATTTCATCATCATCCTTATTTTGGTCATCGCCACCATTATGTTCATCTCCATCATCGTCGTTGTCATCATCATCATCATCATTATTCTTGCCGTCGTCATCATTGTTGTCGTACCCTTAATCTTCAAGCTCTAATTATTCATCATGTGAACATCATTGAAAGTTAACCACTCTTTAGCCTTGATCCTTTCTGCTTCAGGAAATTCCCTATTGAAAGAGGCTATGCGGTAGGATCGTGTAATATGGAATAATGAAATAGTCTAGGTAGATAAAGTAGGTAAATGCAAGGAGACACCAGGATTTTATACTGGTTCGGACCTCTCGTCCTACGTCTAGTCCCTAAGCTTCACTTAGGAATTTCACTAACTAACACCCTCACTTCACCCGGAGGAATAGGTTTACAACTTACCCGAACAACCGAACGGGATATCTTGCCTCAACTACCGAAGAGGACTTCAACTCAATGACTAAAATACAATGTTCGACTTGTTGTGTTCTTGTCAACACTAATGAGTCTAATGTAGTACCATATTCCTATAATCTTATCCTCGAGAATATGCAATGTGTTTGTGAAGATTTAGGAAATGTGAATTGCTATGAATCAAAAAGAATGTTATAAACAAAAAAAGTGATTCAAGCAATAGATTGGTGATTGCTTTGAGAATATCTAGAGAATATGAACAAGAGAATAGTAAGATTTAAGCAAGAGAATTTGGTGCATTAAATGATGTTAGAATCATGTATATATACTTGTAGAAGAGATGCATATGTTGTCAAAGGTTGCAAACAAGAGATGCTTCCATTCCCACTGATGAAAGGTTGCAACTCTTGGGAGGAAGATGGTGTCTTTTCAGAGAAAATTCACAGGTTCAAATTCAGTCGACTGAGCAGGGAATTCAGTCAACTGAAAATATGAAGTAAAATTTTCAGGACCAAATTCAGTCGACTGTGCAGGAAATTCAGTCGACTGAAACTGTGCATGTGTATAAATTTGTTCCAGTATCAGTCGACTGACTGTTCCTGTTCATTCGACTGAACTTATAAAACCTGCATATAGTTAAAACTAAATTAAAAAATGAAGTTTGACAAATTTTCTAGTGCTCGTGCAAGCTTCTTGAGGATAGATTTTAACAATACATCTAGACTAAGACACATGTAAAAACATACTTTAAGCTTGTTTGATCTTCATCTATCTTCCTTTAGCATTTGCATATATTTCTTCCTTGTTCGTAAAAGCACATTGTCATTGATCAAAATCTTCGCGTATCAACATTCTCCCCCTTTTTGATTGATGACAATACTGATTTATTCTAGAGATGTTTTACTTACTTTCTCCCCCTGAATGTATGCACTATCTTTCCTACAAAACAAAGTTAGTACCATAGATTTTCTCCCCCTTTGTCATCGACAAAAAGGAAGAACTAACAGCAGTAATAATATATCAAAACAATCACTGAATCATAGAGAATATTTGCATAAGCATGAATTAAGAGAAATAAAAATGTTGTGACAGAACTCTTCCTGTTGGTTCACGTATGACGGGTCCTCCTGTTAGTGGTCTGTGCGCTCTTCCTCCTTGGCCACAACTAGCTCCGCTTGCGCTGCTATTTATATGCTCTTCGGATGTCGTCCATGTAAACGTAGATGCTCGACGTTTGCCGCGAGATGTCGAAGCAGTAGTGGTGCTTGAGCATGAGATTGCATCCCAAAGCTTGTTGAAGAATCCTTTGATTTTATCAAGCTTTGATCTACCTTTTTAAGACGAGTGTCAAGAATTTGTTGATTTCGTGACAATATCCCCAAGGATTGGTTGGTAGTGAAGCTTGGGTCAACAAGACGAAATTCATCATCTTGCTCCAGATGTTCTTCGTGGCGAGGTTGAGGAGGTTGTTGTTGTTGTTGTTCTTGATGCCTTGCTTCCCATTCGACGAGTGATATTATGTGAGGATGTCGAGATGGGAGTTGCATTAGGCTTATGGTCCGATGGTTAATTTGATGGACCATTATATTCTCTTATTCAGGTAATGGCGTATCGACATTTAGGAGAAGTCGCATGATGTACTCTCCAAAGTAAATAGTGCGCATTTTGCCATTGTTGAAAGTGAGAAACTCATCAAGAATAAGCTGTACCCAATTAACTTGTATATTGCCAAAAATAGCATTTAGAGCTCGATAGTTATTTGGGTAGACAATTTCGTACGAGCCCGTACGAGGAGTAATCGTTCTCATTAGGGCTTTATGGAGGATTCTCGCCATAGGGCGATGAGAGGTGGACTTAAAATCCCTAAAGTTGATATTATCATCCATGAATCGATGGTTGATGTTGTCACGAATGTGTGGATTGAATTCTATTTCCTCTAACTTTCTCCCGACATTTGGAGACTCTAAAATATGTGCTATTCTATCCAATGAAAACCAAACTTTCTTTCCACACACCATACTCCAAGCACTATTGTTTGGATTTCTTGGAGTTTAGTGTCCAAGATTAAGATTATCATAAAATAAGTTTACCATTACATGATTAATGGCATGGTCATTTCTTTTCAAATCTAAAAGTGAAGTTAAACCTGCCGAATCTGTTAATGCTTGGATGTTGTAGGTTTGAAAACTTTGAAAATCAACAAAATAATGCTCGAAAATTCGAGAATTCTTCATCTTGTTCCATCGAGTGATAGTGGTTCCATCGTAAAGCCATTGTGCTATATGAGCATCAATTGGCTCAGAGGATGATGAAGAAGAAGCTCTTGCTCTTTTTGGTGCCATTTAGGTGAGAATTGATTTGATTTTGAGGAATTCGGGAGCTAGGGTTTCGAAATTAATTTGGGGAAGAAGGTTTGTAGGAGGTAAAAGTGAATTGGTAAGGTAAAATTTGGTGGTTAAAAGGGGAAATTTTGCCTCGGAAGTAGCATTCAGTCGACTGAATGTTCTGTTCAGTCGAATGAATCAAAGGCCGAAGTGTTCTGTGATAGATTCAGTCGATTGAGCAGTATATTTAGTCAACTGAATTTTGTTGCTAAAATTTTCTATTGAATTTTTAGTCGACTGTGCAGATGGTTCCAGTTGACTGAACTTTGTATATATTGTTTTCTGTCATATTTTCAGTCGACTAAGCAGGGGCATTCAGTCGACTGAAACATGCATTTATGTTGTTTCAGTTAATTTTTGAAATTAAACAATTTATTTAAAGAAATAGTTACAAAAATATTGATGTAACAACATACAAATATGTCAAAATTTAACTATTTCTTTGGGGATGGACTTGAAAACTTCTTTCCATCATTCTTCATGTAATTTATATCCTATGAATTCGGACAATATTGCGGAGTTTTAGGAGACGTCCAAGGATTCATAGGATCGACTGGTGTACGATAAGATGAAGAAGGATCAAGAGAGCTAACGGGGCGAGGTAGGGGTTCAGCCACTTCGTTCTTCTTTGATCCACAAAAGCGTAAACCGATTTGTTCTAGAAAGCTCAAACTTCTTGCCGTAACTTTTTGCTCGAAGTATAGCTCTCGTTGAAGATCTATCTATTTTTGTTGAAAATGATGAATTTCATCAATCTTTCTTTTTGTGTCAGGTGAAATAAAGAGTCCGCGTTTTGCCTTTTTAGATTCTGGAGTGAAACCAGTACGATAATTTTCCCATTTGTAAATAGGTGTTGGTGTGGGAAGTTTTGGCGATGTTGGAGTGTTATCAACTGACGAGGTGATATTGATTGGAGAGAAGGAGTTGTTGGATGACATTTTATATTTAATTAAGATTTTATTCGTAAAATCAAGATGAAAATAAAAGCATTTTTAAGAGTTTATTTATAATAGAATTTTACTAAACAAATAACGGTTATAATTTAATAAGAATTTTTAACTGTATAGAGATTTAGTGGTAAAGAGGATTTTGTTAAAATGTATGTTTCTTATTTAATAATTCAGTTTTACAAATGTGTGGTCTATAAATTATATAATGTAACATATAACATAGCTGAAAATATTTGAAATTCTTATTCAGTCGACTGAACATTTTATGTTAGTCGACTGAAATGTGGGAGTATTTCTAATGTATTTCTAATTAATATCATTAAAGGATATTATACCTAATTCTCGTCGAAGTTTTATAAAGGAGTTTTCTAATAGAGGTTTAGTAAATATATCGGCAATTTGATTTTCGGTAGAAATATGTTCTAAATTAATTATTCCTTTTTCGATATTGTCACGTAGAAAATGGTGACAAATATCTATATGTTTTGTACGAGAATGATTAACCGGATTTTTAGATAAGTTTATGGTACTTGTATTGTCACGGTATGTTGTAGAATTTGTTAAATTTATATTAAAATCTTTAAGTGTTTGTTGCATGTATATAACTTGAGTGCAAGCTAAAGCAGCTGATATATACTCTGCTTCGCATGTCGAAAGCGAGACACAATTTTGTTTCTTACTAAACCAAGATACAAGTGATTTTCCAATGAAATGGCAAGTACCACTTGTACTTTTTCTATCTGTTCGAGATCCACCAAAATTAGCATCACTATATGATACTAACTCAAATGGACATTCCTTTGGATAGAAAGGACCGAAATTTTTAGTTTTGTTAAGATATCGCATTATTCGTTTTACTGCTCTTAAGTGTGAATCTTTAGGATCGGACTGAAAACGTGCACATAAACAAACACTCATCATTATGTCAGGTCTACTAGCGGTTAAGTAAAGTATGGAACCTATCATACTTCTAAACAATTTTTGATCTACACTTTTGCCATTTTCATCTCGATCGAGATGTGTAGTGGTACTTATAGGAGTAGGTTTAGCAGAAGTGTTTTCCATACCGAATCGTTTAATTAAATTAGCACAATATTTTTCTTGGTTTATAAAAATTCCATTTGTTAATTGTTTGATTTGACGTCCGAGAAAGTAAGATAATTCTCCCATATGAGACATTTCGAACTCATTAGTCATTATATTTGAAAATTCTTTACATAAATTTTCATTTGTTGAACCAAAAATAACATCGTCTACGTATATTTGAATTATTAGAATATCTTTGGAAGTATTTTTAATAAAAAGCGTTTGATCTACTTTTCCAATTTTAAATCCCAAGTTTAATAAATAACTTTTAAGTCTTTCATACCAAGCACGAGTTGCTTGTTTGGGACCATATAGTGCTTTCTTTTATTTAAATACATGATCCGGATATTTTTCATGTATTTTCTTTAATAAAACCATTTAAAAATGCACTTTTAACATCCATTTGATAAAGTTTAAAATTGTGAAAACAAGCAAAGGCTAATAGTATACGTATTGCTTCCAGTCTTGCAACGGGAGCAAATGTTTCCTCAAAATCAATACCTTCTTCTTGATTATACCCTTGTGCTACTAGTCTTGCTTTATTCCTTTCTTTTTACAAAAAGTTTCAAAAACTTCATTTTCGAATTCGCCTCCATGATCGCTTCGAATATTTTTAATTTTCAAATCTTTAGTGTTTTGAATTCTTTTGACAAATGTTTTAAAATGCTCAAAAGTGTCACTTTTATTTTTCATAAAAATAATCCATGTGTATCTTGAAAAATCATCAACTATTACAAATACGTATCGATTATGATTAATGGATTGAACTTGTGTTGGTCCGAATAAATCCATATGTAGTAATTCTAATGGTTGTAAAGTTGAAATATTTTTCTTAGATTTGAAAGATGATTTCGTTAATTTTCCTTTTTGACAATCGTCACAAAGATTTTTTTATTTTAAAGTTTATTTTGGGTAAACCTCTTACTAATTCATTTTTAGAAAGTTTTCTAATGGTTTTAAAATTTATATGACAAAATCTTTTGTGCCGTAACCAAGGATCATTATCTTTGGCAAGTAAACACATACTTGAATTATGATTAATATTCATATTTAAAACATAAATATTTCTATCTCTATTTCCTTCAAAAATAAGATTTTGGTTTTGATCAAAAATACTACATTTATTATTCGAGAAAGTTATTTTAAAACCTTTGTCACACAATTGACTTATGCTAATTAGATTATGTTTTAAATTTTCAACTAATGAAACATTTGTTATAAAAGGTAAATTTGATGTACCGTAATTGTTCACATCTCCTTTGCCAATGATATACCCTTTCGAATTGTCTCCGAAGGTAACCGAGCCACCATCAAAGTATGTGATGTTTGTAAGCATATCTTTGTCTCCGGTCATATGTTTTGAACAATCACTATCTAATATCCATTTCTTCTTTTTGAGTGGGACCTGAAAATAAATATGAAATTATTGGTACCCACCTTTTAATAGGGTCCTAAAAAGTTAGAGTTTAGGAAACCAAACCCAATTTGGTTTAGTATCCTTTTTATAAATATAGTTTTCATCATGATGAACATTATCCATAAATGTTTTAATGTATTTATTTCTTATTAATACATTGTTAGTCTTTGGTATCCAAATTTTAACTACCTTGTTTTCTACTTTTGTTTTAATAGGTTTCTTTAGCAATATTTTTTGTTTTGAATCCATATTCCTCTTAAAAATTGTATTTTTCTTTTTAGGAATTTTTGACTCCTTTTTATATCCTAATCCATGTTTACTTGAAGAGAATTGAGAATTTTCTAAAATCTTAGATAAATTTTCTCTTCCTTTGTTAAAGTTAGAAACATTTTTAGTGATGTCATCTAATCTAGCTTGAAGACTATTATTTTTCAACTCAACTTGTCTAATCTTAGTTTTTAACTCATGATTTTCAGAAACAATTATATCATTCTTTGTTTTTTGAGTTTCAATTTCTTGACTTAAGAGTGATAATTAAGTTTCCGAATTTGAATGAGATTCTTGAACTTTTTCAAGTTCTTCTTCTAAGATTTTCTTTTCATCTTTTAACATATCCCTTTCAAATTCAGCTTTGTTTTGATTTTCATGAGTTTCT
Source organism: Allium cepa (assembly GCA_030765085.1). Lineage (NCBI taxonomy): Eukaryota > Viridiplantae > Streptophyta > Magnoliopsida > Asparagales > Amaryllidaceae > Allium > Allium cepa. The sequence continues at coordinate 887,357,111 of CM060937.1, read as the reverse complement.
TTTTAAGAGTTTTTATTGTGCTTAAAAGTTCGGTGTTTACTTCAATTAAATCGTCGAAAGTTAAATTATTTACCTCAGATTCTTGAGCCATGAAGCATACATTTGTCTGTTCATTGTCGCTATCACTATCATTTTCGGATGAAGATGAATCTGAATCATCCTATGTTACAGAAAATGCCTTCTTTTTGAATTTATCCTTCTTGTTTTTGTTGTTGAAATTTTTCTGATTTTCCTTCATTTGTTCTTGACAATCTTTTTGCATGTGTCCTTTCTTGTGACAATTGAAGCATTCTATATTTGAGGATGAAGGTTTGTTCAAGAAATTCTTTTTGAATCCGTTTTTGTTTCCTTTTCTATAATTTAAGAATTTCTTGAAGTTTTTGGCTATAAATGCTAGATCTTCATCTTCAGACTCTGATTCTTCCTTTTCCGCATGAAAAGCAACATTCTTTCTTTCTTGAGCTTGATCTTTCTTAGCTTGCATATTTACTTCATACGACATAAGATCTCCAATCAGTTCTTCTGGTTTCATTATAGATAGATCATTTGCTTCCTCGATTGCTAGTACTTTTCTCTCCCATTCATTAGTGAGTGAATTTAGAACTTTAGACACAATGTCAAAGTCCGTGTATCTTTCTCCTAATCCGATTAGAGCATGATGAATGTCTTGAAATCTTGAGTACATGTCATTGATGGATTCATTTTATCGCATTCTAAAGTTTTGGAATTGATTCTTCGACATGGATATCTTTGTTTGTTTAACTTTGTTTGTGCCTTCATGTATGACTTTGAGTCTTTCCCATATCTGATATGCAGTAGTACATATGCTAACACTGTTGAATTCATTTCTATCCAGGGCGCAAAATAGCATATTCATAGCTTTGGCATTTGCACTAGCTTCATTCTTTTGAATTTGTGTCCATGTAGGATAATCGGTTGTGGGAACAACGAACTCTGCTTGAGTAGCATTCCAGGCTTCGAAACTTGTTGCTTGCATATAAATCCTCATCCTAGTAGCGCAGTAGTTCACTACACCACAAAAGGCTTTTAACAGCGTTTGATAAACGCTGTAATATGATACAACAGCGTTATTACAAACGCTGTATAACGACATGCTGTCGTATATAGATAACTTACAACAGCTTTTATATAAACGCTGTTGAAACATCTCTGTGACAGCGTTTATTACGAGCTGTCAATAATCTTTTTACAGCGTTTTCAGACATGCTGTATTATGTTTCAACAGCGTTTATAATTTAGTTGTCGAAGATGTTCAAATTCTACTTTAACTGTTTACAACAGCGTTTTCTAAACGCTGTTACTGAATCATCAACAATTTCGACAGCATGTTAAAAACGCTGTGATTGAATCATCAACTATTTCGACAGCATGTGATAAACGCTGTTATTGACAGTTTCAAGATAATTACAGCACGAATTAAACGCTGTTGTTTCTTCATTGACAGCATTAATCAAACGCTGTCTTCTATTTATATAACAGCTTTCATATTCCACTCTATTTTTGAATATTCCAAAACTATATTTTAAGCATATTCAAGCAACTAGTATATATAACAGGTTCTAATAACTATTAATTGGTTACATAAACTAGTTAAGAGAATATTAATAAACAAAAGACATCCACAAACCAAGTTTCAATAATATCCATAAACAAAAATAACAAAGTAAACCAAGTTGCCACAAATTCTGTTAAACAAAGACACGTTATATGTTAAGTAAAAGTATAATATCAATACAGTAAGTCCACACCAAATGCCAACAACAAAACGTGCATCTAAAAAGTTTCATATGCTTGCTACTTGCTACTTGCTACGGAAGAAGAATGTGTCATCGCCATCTTTAATTACCTGCAATGAAGAAATTTGAAATGATCAGTGAGTAAACGCCATCTAAAAATTTGAAGTTTCATATGCTAAAATGCTTAACTGCGCCAAAAAATCACTATATGGATCTAAACATTACACAATGCATGCTCTGTGCACACAAAACTCCTGACAGCAACCATCTTCTCTGTTGCATTATTACTAAATCAACCACTTCAGTTCTGTACATTTCAATTTCCATACATTTTAGTCTGTTGCATTACACTATGCATGCTCCTTCCTCCTCACTATGCATATCACCACTCAAGTTCATCCACTTCCCACTGCCCTGCACAAACTTCATCCAACCACCTCACTGCCCTGCACATACAACCTCTTACTGCCACGACCATTCACTTCCCTAAAAAAAACCTCACTGCAACTTGCCCACTGCCATCACAAAATTGTGCATTACTGCACATCCATACAAACCACCCACCTAATCACCATCACACTAACTTCAACTGCCTCTGTTTCACCATCATACAATCACTGCTTTCACCATTTCACCATGCATATCCCTGTCACAAAACTCTAACGAACACCTCTGCCCACCATACCTTCACTAGTTCAATCACCATATCCTTGTCACAAAGCATACAACTCCATTTACATACTGCCTATTACATACCCATTGTTCCATCAACCTTAACCATCAACTTCACACATGCTTCAAACCTGATAAACCTCTGCTGTTACCAATTCTCACTGCCTTACCTTTATATCACCCATACAAAAACTTTCACCTCTGCACATAAACAACTTGCCATTGCAAACTCGAACATCAGCAACATACATCCTTCCCAGTGCCATAACACTCATCCATATCCAAACCATACCTAAAAATACCAACACATCAACCATAGTTGCATCCCCTCCAAACTGTCATCACTGCCATTCAACTACACCCTTCGACCACCCTTAAACCTAAACAAAACATCTCACTACTGCCATACATTGTCACAAAACTACACTTCAGTGCTGCTCTTCTATCAACCCACCATCAAACTGCTGATAACACTCCTTCATCAACCATCACTTACAAAATACCCTCTGACCACACCATACTTCCCCTACCACCAGCATACAACACATCAACCTTTAGCAAACTTCATTTGCCTTCCCTCAACTTCACTATCACCATTTCCAAACTTCCCCCATCAAACTGTCCCACATAACTCCTCCACCAAACATCATAACCAATGTACTACACTGCTGTTACACCATCTCATTTCGACAGCTTCCCCTACATCAAAACTGCACACAGTCATCACCAGCCTACATACTGTTGCATCACCAAACAACTACACCACTGTCATATAAAACTGAAATCAGTTCACACTTCCATCAAATACAATAAATACCCCAACTTCAACACTTCATTATCACTTCACATCCTCACCTTCCTTTGCCAAGCTCCTCCTCTTGCTACTGCCTATAAAAAAATTCCAGGTTTATCCCAACTCCTTTCAGAGGAAAATAAAAAAAGTTGCGCAAAGTTGATTGTGTGTTTAAGTTGCAGTCAAGTTCATCAAGGTTTGAAACTAACCACTGTAGCGTCCCATTAACTTTACAAGTCCAACACCATTCTCAGCACTTGTAGCTTCAACATGTGCTGCATTGATTGCTCTCTGAGCTTCTTCAACCGCGGTATCAAAACCAAAGGACTTATCAATAACCTATAATTTTTACATGCAATGATCATGTAAGTACTGTATCACTGATTCAGACAAGAAATTTCAAGTATATTGCATGTTAAGTACCGCAATATCGTTGTCAATAGTCTTAGGGATTCCAACGACTGCAACTTTCAGTCCCCGCCTTCGAATTTCCTACAGATAAATGAATATTATTTGTCTTCAATTTTTAAATTTCAAAGTGAGAAAATATAACGATAAGCAAGAATGTCTCTGCTAATAAAGCAAATCCTAAGGAGTAAAGAGTCTAAAGACTTTTTTACAATATAAAAAAGGTCCAAATTTTGAACTTACATCTTAGAGTTTTCTGTTATTACAGTTGGATACAGTGCGTTTGGTTATTAAAACTGAAACTTTATGCAACTGTTTTCATTGTTCAAAACAATCTTGTTTTGTCCATTTCTTCCATAACTCTATACTGTAGAACGGTATTATTACATTCTCATGTGCATTTGTGCACATGTACAGATACAAATGAAACTGATTTGTTTCAAATACCTCATAAATGATAGAAGCACCCTTCTGAGTACCATCACCTCCAATAATGTAGACCTGAGACAAGAAAATTATCAATACTTTCACCTAAATGTACTATGTATCATTCATATGCATGAAAAATCATTAATTGATCTAAATGTTCCTTGCATAGCATACGGGGAAAAACAGAACAAAAGATACCTGATTGATCCCACGATCTTGAATGCTATCGACTATTTTAGATGTATCATGTCCACCTCTCGATGTACTTAGAATAGTACCACCTCTTTTGTGAATATCATTTACGCTTTTGGGTGTTAATGGAATTGTGTTGCGAGAATAGAAACCTTTGTATCCACCCTATAATTTCAACAATTCACATTAATTCCAGTGATTATCAAACTATAAAAAATGATATAAAATCAATATAACTCACCTCAATGCCAAATACTTTGGTAACACCGTACATATGTAATAAACCACATACGATTTCCCTAATCACAGTGTTAAGCCCAGGGCATAAACCTCCGCAAGTTACAATGCATGCATGTACCTCATCTGATTCAAAATATACCTGGAATTTTTTCACACCAATATCATTTAATCTAATCAAAGCATAGTTGTTATAATCATAACAAAGAATAATTTGACCAAGCTTGAAATTCAACTGAGGAACATATCATCTTACTTGTAATTCTAGGACAAAAAAAACACACACACACACACACTAATGAACTAAATTTTAACAGTGTCACGGAAAATGCTCAAGTTCTACATATTTACTATCACAACTACTTGGACGAGAAAATGCACTTCTTTAGATTTACATTTGATGCACAGGAGGTTCAGCTTTAAAAATAATTCTAAAACATAAATTGGACTACTTCAAATGGATATGTGCATTACGCAGAACCAGTTCAAAATACTACTGTGTACAATATTAAAATATAAAACCAACAGATAGTAAAATATAGGAACCAAATGTTGAGTGTCTTTACCAAGCTTAGCATGAAAAAGAGGAGTTTGCATCATGACTTAAAACAATATCTTTAGCAGTGAAAAGAGGGATAAATAACCTTAACACTGAATAGAAGAAAACATCGTTAGTACCATGATGCCAGAAACATTAAATGGCAGCCTTTCAGAGGAAAAATAAAATATAAATAGAAGAGCTATCTCTTTAACTCCTATGTTAATTAAGACTGATTAACACACAAAAAACAATTATTGGAAAAGGGTTGCCGAAGGATAGCTCATATGGCAAAACAAAGAAATGAAATTAAATATTTGAGGCTCAAACCTTTACAGGGATAATTCATCTTGCTAATAATAGAATGCGATGATAAAAAATACACCTCCTAAGAACGCAGGGGACTAGCCGGATTACCTAGATTTTCAAAAGAATAATAGGCAGAATGTATTGTATTGTACCTTCTTTATATATGCATGGTTAGAGCTACCTGTCTCTTCCTCCATAGGCTGATCAATTGTTCAATCTAATGCCAATATGCTACCATCTAAACTCTCTCCATCTTTTGACATAGTATCCATTGCAAACAAATACAAGACCAGGGCACTGATATCACTTTTCTTTTAACCTGTAAATGCAAAATTACCAAATATAGGTTTTATTTTTTTCAATTAATGTAAGAAACTATTCCACATTGCATATCTTCATTTATTGGGTTGCCCGAATGATTCTAAGGTAAATGAATTAAAAGCAACACAAATTCTCGTTAACTAAGCATATCTTCGTATATGTAATATTTTATTTATGTACAAAAATAAAAAGAAACTCAGACGCCTCCAAATGTCAAATTTCTGCTCATGTGCATAACACCAAAATCCAATTCCAGCTGGATTAAAATTCACCAGAAAAATAAAAAAGAAACCTAAAATCATTGGTTATTGAAAAATTAGGATAAACCTTAATAAAAACACTACATTTTCAATACTAAATTTTACTTAAAAACAAATTTTGCTTCTACACAAGATTATAAGTAACAGAATCAAACAATATGGGTAAGATTTATTATCAAAAATAATGTTATTTCGTTTACTTTGGTTGGAATATCATATAAAAGACATTGCTTGTTTATATTGGGATAAAAGAAGTAAAGTTTTTCTAATAGCGAAAGCTTTGGGAAAAAACAACGCTAGTGCTTATTCAACCGGGAATTGGATTAGGATAGTATTAAAAAAAGAAAAGTACACTATTGGTATAATCAGTATGGTAATGTCAGAAACTCACCAATGACAATCTCTGTTCACAGTACAACTTGTGGCATGACTAATACATTATTCTTATTAGAGAAAAGAACTATACGAAAGAATTGCAACTTCAATAGTACTACATACATGTAACTTGAAGTTTGCACGAAGGAAGAAAGTCGTGCCTCCCCTTTGACTAAGCATATGGAAAATATGTAATTGTTAAAATACCCATTTAAAAAGTTACAAACTCTGTTTTCTTCGTTTTTCCACTATATAGTTGTTACTTGCAAATGCCAATTTCCGGCTTATGATGTTGATTTGGAATGGAGTTAAATTACTAGTGTGTTCTTTCTTCGGTTATATATAGATCATTATATTTAGTTAGATTTCAATGAGTTGGGACTAGATAGTTTAACAAAGATTTTTTATTATATTCCAGAGATGTAGGATATATCATGATAAAATTGAGCTATAAAGTAAAATTACTAGAAGTACATGGTCAATATGATCATCCTTACTCTTGGTAAGTCTTTGAATCACAAGTGACTTATAGGAGACTTCTTTGCCTTAGTTTTCCACATTTTCTATACCCTTCCGTTTTATCTTTGTTTTTGCATCTGAAAATGTTGACCACTTTAACCTGTTAAGAAAGTAGGTTGGGTCAAGTATCAGCTTTCACCAGGAGTAGAATACGATGATAAATGAATTTATTTCAAGTGAAATCAATCTAACCATTGTGCTTCTTTCATTATTAAATCTGTATTAGAAAGAGCAGCTGATCCATTAGTGCTAGTTATAACACACCTAACATGTCTTTATGATGCAATCAAACACTGACTGAAAGCTAGTGTCTTGTCATGTTTGTCCTTCTACAACTCTCTGGTTGATCACTTTGCAACATCCCAATCTGCTATTTAATCTTAGAAGCTGCAACACTGAATCACTGCAGGCTCGCAATACTTGCCGTATTAAGAATTAGATGCCCCCTGTAAAACACCTTGTATTAGCTATAGATTTGCAAGTAGTTCGTACCAGTGGAGCATCCCTTTAACACAGACCATTCCTCAGTGTTTGATTGCATCCCACCTTCTAGCTACTATGCAGGCTGCAATTTGATTCATATTACTTTAGATTTCCATCAGCCACATTGCAAGCTATTATCCTTCTCTCTTCAACCAAACACCCAGCCTGTCTCTAAAGTTTTTAGTAGTTACTCCCTAATTTCTATAATACATGCTCTTGTTTTAATGCTTGTATTAATAACTTTTGTGGATCATCTTTTTTATGATTCTTTTTGCTATACTAATAGGGATGAAATATACTGGACATCAGACTGCAACATGACACTTACTTCATATTCTTTCATCTTGCCAATAATCTTGACCCTTTCCTAGAATAATGGATAAGTAATAAGGAAAATACATTAGAACCATAAAAATAAGTAACACAAATGCAATCAACAAAATTACATAATGCTAGAGGCTAACAAAATGGTTGCATTACTTTATCACCACTGGCAAAAGGTCGTAATTTTAGGAAAAATTTAAAAAAACATCAGTACCCTGTATAATCTATTTTCAAGGTAACCAGTATATATCTAAGTACAAATAAACCAAAGACAATTTACTGCTACTATTCACTAATGAAGAATTTCGCATATAGGCCCAAATTAATATTTACAATTACAAGGCTACAAAGCAAAGGCATCTAGAAAGCATTGAATCAACAGCCTGCTACTATTCATAAGAAGTAATTTTTTGCACTTAGGCTTGCATAAATGTGTTCAATTGCAAGGTAATGGCTATGCGCATATCACAGCAATGGCGAACGAAACAAAGACAAGGCAACTGACTTTGGGCGTGACTCAATTCATGGCAACATGACAAACTATAAATCAACTTCAATAGGGACATGTAACCCTTATCATGTAAGGAAACAAGACTGAAAGTATAAAGGTGGAAACTAATTCAAAAGTACAGGGACAGGGACGCACAAAAATTTAGTCAAAAACAATGAAACAAACGAAGGCCTGAATTAATTAAGCCTGACATACAATCAAAACAAATTAAAACAACTAGCAGAGGACACACATAACAAAGCAGGGTAAGGATGTATGAATCAAGATACAAACGCATGACAGAACCAAATTTTAAGACTACGGACAACGCATTGAGACAGTAAAAGATGAAAGTGAGGCTTAAGCCAACGATTTTATTCAACACAGAGGAAAGTAAAACAAGGCATGAAAGCAATAGGACAATAGAGCATTACCCCAAAAAAATTTCACGCAGTAGGTTTTATTTAATTTTAAAGACAGATGGATTTCAGTACGTAGCCACTAATTACTTCAACAAACACTAATTTTTTTCAAAGAACTGCAGTTGGAATCAAGAATATAACAACGCATTTAAATATTCAAAGATAGGTTTTGTGAGGATCAACTCACCTTAATCTTCTTAATTCAGAACTTTGGTCAACGATAGAAAAACCTTTCAATTCAGCATTCCTAGTCATTACTGGAAAAAAAACATAAACATCCACTTTAGGAAAAATGGAGAACAAAAAATCTAAAGATAGAAAGAGATTTCCCAAATTCGCAGATGGAGGAGAGAATTGAAAATTTTATTGCCAGCTTCATTCATTGCTTGTTCGCTTTATGGAAGGAGAAGGGGAGATTAACAAGGGTTTGTTGGTTTTTTAGAAACTGGAAAAGAAGAGTAAAGAAGGGAGAGATGGAGAACATGACGGGAAATTAAAAAGTTAGCGGTCAAACAAAAAAATTCGGAACAAAAAGGAGGGAAATAAATGACAGCGTTTCCTATTTACTTTGATAATAGAGTTACGGTTAAAAACAGCTTTTTTGGTTTAAACGCTGAGATTGAATGCTGTGTATAGTAAGTTTTCTTGTAGTGGTTGTAGTTTAGTCCATTGAATAAGGGGGGTCTTTGGGTAGATTGTCCTTCCGCAAATGTGGAACTATAGGCAGACGTTGTGCTTGTACTTGCGTTATTTTCCATATTATCAATATGTCTAATAACTGTGTTATGGTTATAGGACAACCTTGCTTTGATACCAATTGATAGAGGCTATGTGGTAGGATCATGTAATATGGAATAATGAAATAGTCTAGGTAGATAAAGTAGGTAAATGTAAGGAGACACCAGGATTTTATACTGGTTCGGACCTCTCGTCCTACGTCCAGTCCCTAAGCTTCACTTAGGAATTTCACTAACTAACACCCTCACTTCACTTGGAGGAATAGGTTTACAACTTACCCGAACAATCGAACGGGATTTCTTGCCTCAACTACCGAAGAGGACTTCAACTCAATGACTAAAATACAATATTCGACTTGTTGTGTTCTTGTCAACACTAATGAGTCTAATGTAGTACCATATTCCTATAATCTTATCCTCGAGAATATGCAATGTGTTTGTGAAGATTTAGGAAATGTGAATTGCTATGAATCAAAAAGAATGTTATAAACAAAAACAGTGATTCAAGCAATAGATTAGTGATTGCTTTGAGAATATCTAGAGAATATGAATAAGAGAATAGTAAGATTAGAGCAAGAGAATTCGGTGCATTAAATGATGTTAGAATCATGTATATATACTTGTAGAAGAGATGCATATGTTGTCAAAGGTTGCAAACAAGAGATGCTTCCATTTCCATTAATGAAAGGTTGCAACTCTTGGGATGAAGAATGTGTCTTTTCAGAGAAAATTCGCAGGTTCAAATTCAATCGACTGAGCAGGGAATTCAATCAACTGAAAATATGAAGTAAAATTTTCGAGACCAAATTTAGTCGACTGTGCAGGAAATTCAGTCGACTGAAACTGTGCATGTGTATAAATTTGTTCCAGTTTCAGCCGAATGACTGTTCCTGTTCAGTCGACTGAACTTATAAAACCTGCATAGTTAAAACAAAATTAAAAAATGAAGTTTGACAAATTTTTCTAGTGCTCGTGCAAGCTTCTTGAGGATAGATTTTAACAATACATCTAGACTAAGACACATGTAAAAACAAACTTTAAGCTTGTTTGGTATTCATCTATCTTCCTTTAGCATTTGCATATATTTCTTCCTTGTTTGTAAAAGCACATTATCATTGATCAAAATCTTTGCGTATCAACACCTATCAAGGGTCTCTTTATCTTTCTTTAATTTCAAACTGAATTTTCTTTTGCATATGTCATTAATGGCCAATAGAGATAAGAAATCCAGATCTAGGCATTTTCGAATATTGTTGACATATGCAACGAACAAAGCGTCTTTAAAACATTCTTCTTTGACAATTAGAAGAGAAATATTTAAGAAATTGGCAACTATTTTTAGTGTCTGTGAGAATGTCATTTGAATAACTCAAAATGTTGGATTTCTTTTCAAGCTGTTTACCAAAAAAAATCATTTTTCAATAACTAATTCAACATTTATTTTTGTCAACTCATCATTTTCTTTGGCTAACCTTTCCACATCTTCTTAAATATAGAAGATGACTCATGTTTAGTCTCTAAGCTTTTTATCTTTTCTTCAAGCAACTTCTTAGAATTTTTCTCCTCGGTAAGTGAAGAGGCTTGTTTATCCTTTTTGGCAATAGCTTCATCTTGCTTTCCAGCAATACTTATCATCTATGCTAGTAAAGAAGAAATAAAGTTGTCTTTTTAAAGAGGAGCGGCATCTCTTTTTGCAACGATCGTTTATCTCATTTTGCAATAAGGAAAGTTTCTCATTTAGTGCTATAACTTCTTCGGAAAGACCTTGAGTTGCATTTTGAAGAAGGAGCTTGTGTTTTTCCTCCCAGAATATACAATTGATTAAGTCAGGAAGGAAATTTACAAACTTTGAATTCAGCCAAATAAGTAAGAAAAAGTACTGATAGGAGCTTCTTAAGAATCAAGATAAGATGATCACCTAAATAGACTAGGGGCTGCGATGAACTAAGAGAGGCAATAGATATGGACTAAATGGATACCTTATCAAGTTACTCAAACTTCATTGGAGAAGGCCGAGCTTGATTTTTGGAAGGAAATGATTCAGATAGAGAGATGAGTGCACCAAACTCGGCACACATTTAGCCGAAGTAGGAAATAAGATATTAGTGAGAGGATTAGCAGTTTGAACTTTCTGAGCCATCTCGACTGAAATTTCTTTTGATTTCTCTAGGGCTTTGTCGACATTTGCCCTTTTGGGGGTAGGGCCAATATATACCTCCTTTGATTCATCAACAATAGCAGGAATAAAATCACTCATGAGTTTAGGCCTTTTAACTTAGGGATGAGAAGGAATATTAGTAGTGACATTGCTATCATTTAACTCTTCATCCAAGTTTTCAAGGGATTAGGCAATTAAATCTGTATAAATATTTGGTCCAGATGACTCTATGGTGCTCAAAGTCATATTCTTCCTCTTTTTAAAAACAATAGCTTTGTGTTTTGATTTTCTAGAAGGTACAAGAGCCAATAAATCTAAAGATGATAATAAGGGGTTAGTAAGAATAAAATATTAGAGATCCTATTTTTGATTTCATTGGAGCTTACCATCAGTGCCTAGTTGAATTAGATAATTAGCGATAAAAGATGTTGGTTTTCCCCTTGCTAATGAGTTTCTACCACACAGGTTAAGCTTAAATTTTGGAGCCTCCCCTAGAACCTTGTGTGAGAAATGCGGATTACGGATCTTAAGGATAGGATAAACACTAGAGGGGGGTGAACAGTGTTTTGAGGAATTATTAAATCCTTTTGAGTTTTAGTTAATTTAAACACAAATGTGTGCAATATTCAGACACAGATATGGTCACAGAATCAAACACAGATGCAGAAATAAAGTAAAAGCAGTAAAGGAAAAAACACACCGGATTTTATACTGGTTCGAAGTTACCCTACATCCAGTCCCGCACACAAGTACGGATTTCCTTTCAAAAGCAATCTTTTCAATTACACCCTCGATTTCAAGGCCACGAGGTACACCCTCCAGATTCACAATCCTCTGGGTAGAGGTACTTGATTTCCCAGGCAACAAGTTCACCCAATTGATTTCCAAGGCTACAATCACACCTTTTCTCGCTTGATTGATTTCTAAGGCTACAATCACACATTTTCTCGCTAAATTGATTACAAAGAAGTCTATAACTCTGAATAGCACTTAGGATCTTGTTGAGATAGTGATACAGAATCAAACCAGAAATGATCTAGTTGGATTCAATGTTGATTTCGGCAGAGTGATGGTAAGAATATGTATAAAGAAATGTGGAAGAAGAAGAGGAGTGAAAACCAGAAAATATGATTGAAAATTCATTGAAAACAGCCCCTATTTATAGAAGAACAACAGCCATTTCCATTCGTGAAGAGATATGACGAATAGACACTTCTTTTGAAATTCAAGTTTTTGAATTTAACTGCCACTATGTCAACATGGGTAACTTGAGTATGTCGACATCCCAAAGGAAATTTTGGTGATTTGTTTTTCTTTGAAAATAACCTCTATCTTATATTAAAACTATTTTAAACTTTATAAATATACTTGTCTATAATTAAAATACATAAGTAAATATAGAGAACAATTTTATATTTAAATCTAAGTATAAATATTATTTTTAAAGATAGTTTTAAAATTAAGGATAATTTGATTTTGAAATTAAAGATTATTTTGAGGCTAAAAACATTTAAAATCAGGATAGATGTTTTTTGATTCTTTTAAAAGGAAGGTTTTGAAATCATTTTGAAAACCAGATATAATTTTAAAAACATTTGAATAAAAGTTAGCGGATATAAAACAAAGTTCCACTAGATTTTTCGTAGGTTCCATCCTACTTAGGGTTCCATCCCTTTAATAGGCTCGAAGTGGATTCCATTCCACGAATAAATTGGATTTTAAGATGCCATTGCTTTTCTAGGAGTTTTAAAAAAATTCCTAATTAAATTACTTATTTTTGAAATATTGAACTCTTGATAATCTTGATATTCTTGATACTCATGAGTCTTCAATCTTGATATCTTGAATCACTATACTATACAGTCTTCATTCTTGGTGCCTGCATGGTTAAATCCTGCATATACATATATTTCTAAACTATAATATTTGTATTTATATTTTATAATCTTATCCTAAGGTTGTTGCCATCAAAATCATCATCTCAAGGACTAACAATCTCCCCCTTTTTGATGGTGACAATCTTTGTTTATAAAATATTACTTTTATCCTAATAACTCCCCTTAAAACTAATAACTCCCCGTTAATCTATGCTTATCTATTCTATTTTATATTTCTCCCCCTTTGTCATCAACAAAACCATCCTAAAACCATAAAACTATAAAATTCCCCCTTAAACTAACAAAGTATAGTAAACGGAATGTGAAAGACATTATATTATAATTATTCAATACATAAATATGTATAAGTATATTTCAACACACACATCAAAACCAATCATGTCAGCCAAGTCAAACAAATCAATCAAGTCAAACAAGTCAAACAAGTCAATCAAGTCAAACAAGTCAATCAAGTCAAATAAGTAAAACAAGTCAATACAATCAAATAAGTCAATCAAAACATACCAAACAAATCAAAAACTAATAATCATATGTTATAAGACAATACTACAAACTCCCCCTAAATAAAATACACTCATTAAGTATACATGTATGTAATATGTAATTTGTAACGCAGTATGAAATGTATGACATATGCAATGTAGCATGAGATGATATGCAAAATGAAGTGCAACTTGTGATGCAAATGATTATGATATGCATTGTAATTTATGATGTAATATGAAATGAAACGTGATATGAAATAGGATGCATAATGATATGTAATATGAAACAAAATGATAATGAAGTAAAATAATAATAATAATAATAATAATATGCAGAATGATATGATGACATATATACTACGGTAAGTGACATCTAGATTATAAGATAAACATGAGTGATAAGTAATATCTAATTGACAAGCATATATATATATATATATATATATATATATATATATATATATCTGTGTGTGTCTGTATGTATGTATATATATATCAAATTATTTATTATAAATCACTTCAACCAAACAAAGGTAATACACACTAATTACTAGACATAGGTTAAGGAAACTAATGAATGAGATTGAAAATGTAGTAAAGAAAAGAGTTTAAAGGTAATAAATGATATTAAAACTATAACATATTCATGAAAGGTAGAAATCAAACTCAATATCAAAATCAAATTGCTAAGAAATATGGATTTAAACTATATATATGATCAAATATGGTTTTTATAAAAATTAATAGCCTACTTATTTAATTTATTTAAAATAATATTTTTTTTAACTTGGTTGTTTCTTTTTTTTTCTTTTTTTTAAGAATCCAAACTTGCATGTTTATAAAATACATAACTTACTAATTAAAACCTTTATATTAAATTATTATTGGTTTAAATATTTAGAAATATGTTTAAACATCTTTTAAATTTAAAAAATATCAAATGAAATATTAAATAAAATAATAAAGATTGAAAAACTAAAATAAACTTGTGTAATATTAAGGCCTCTTACATTAAAAAGTTTAATTAATTAAAGAAAACAATTAAACATGAAATTAATTTTAAAATATTCTAATATAAGTTAGAAACCAACTCTAAAAAGAATAGAGAAAAATACTTAATTTAAATATCATTTTTACATGGTTTAAAGTTTCATAAAGAAAAACAGCATTAAAAGAATGCTATAAAAAGTTTTTTTGTAGTAAAATATATATGAAACTTTATAAAACTGAAACTGTAGCTTTTACCAAATGCTGTGTAAGTTTGAAACTTTACAGCGTTTCAAAGCATAGAAATGCTATAAAAACGAATTGCAGTACTTACAAAACATTATAGAAGAAAAGAATCATTTTAGAAATGCTATCTAGAATTCCGGTCATGTGATGTGGTGCAATCTTATTAATTGAAGAAATATATAAATAGAGCCTTATTCTAACATTCTAAATTCATTCTATTAATTTCTTAAAGATATAAAATTAGTATCTTAAAAAAATTAGAGTATGAGAAGTAAAAATAACATTTGAAAAGTTGAAATCATAAATGAAGGTATGCTTTTCTACTTAGTATAGTTGTAATATTTTATTTGAAAGGAACACATTTTAAAAGACTTAATTATGATGTGTCGATATATGGATCAAAATATCAAAACTTATAAAAGAGATAAATTTCTATACCTAACTAAATGCATAAGTATATATTGCTAAATGCAACAATAAAGATGAAATAATAGTAAAGCGTACCACTTTTTGCACTCCATCTTTCCAACTTTGTTGTTCTTCCATTGTCGTGAACCACGCATTTATATCTTTCAAAATTTGACAACGAGATCTGTTCTATTGCGACGGGCTCGTTTTTCTGATCAACGTAGTATGTTCATTTGCTGAATTTGAAGATCGTATCAGAAAGATGCAGATGATTTAGTAGATTGACTAACTTGGTGCCAAAACTTTGAATTTTAATTTCGAATGAATGGACACTTCAACCACTATAAATAGACCTAACAGTCACCACTTTTCATAAAAATTCCTCTTTTTCTTCTTCTTTCCGTTTTTCTATATACTATCAAACTTTTAGAAGGCATATCTCCTTCGTTTCTTAACGGAATTGGATGAAACCAGTGGCAAATCGAAGAGGAAGGCAAGGGCTACGATCTAGTAATAGTTTGGTGTCGAATTTAGATGGTACTGTAATGCAACAGGCCGAACAGTAGAAGAAATGTAGAAAATCCCGTACACAGTTTTTCAGTTTTGGATAGCCAACTTCAAACTGTCATATCTCACTCAATTTTGATCGGACTTTGATGATCCACCCATCAAAACGACCGCGAGAACAAGAACTACAATCTGAAAAGGAGGGGAACAAAATACTCAAATATCTGGATGTAATTTGAAGAATACCTTTGACAGTTTTGCCTTCTTTTTCTCTTTGTTCACCAAAACTTCATTTGACCATAACTTGGTCATTTCTTGACGGATTCGCACGAAACCAGTGGCATTACGAGGTAGATAAAGAGAAGTACATTATCAAATCAAGTTGTAGATGAGAACCAAAAGTTTTGTATTGATCTGGTACCCATTTCATTGTCGATTTCCATTATATATTCATTTGTTCTTCTTGATTGATGAACGGTTATTTGGTATCTTTTAACCAACAGTCATTAGACATAATTCTTATCTTTGCCGATGCCAATCACATATCCTTTTGAATTGTCACCAAAATTAACCAGTCCTCGGTCTTTATATGTTATATCATTCAGTATATCTGGATTTCCAGTCATGTGTCTAGAGCATCCACTATCGAGTATCCATTTATTCTTTTTGATCTGCACAATTTGTCCATTGTGGATTGATTCCTCAACTCCCGTAAAGCATGTTTCCTGCACATTTAACATTTTGGTAGACAACTTGTATTTGGATATTGATTATATGTAGACTCAAGAGATAATGATGATCTGAATATTTCTAAACTAGTATTAACAAACATAGCCATTCTAAAAACTTTTTCAAAAATCAGATTATGAAACTTTGAAAACCTTACACTGATACCAAATATGAGAAATGCGGATTACGAATCTTAAGGCTAGAATAAACACTAGAGGGGGGTGAGTAGTGTTTTGAGGAATTATTAAATCTTTTTGAATTTTATTTAATTTGAACCCAAATGTATGCAATATTCTGACACGGATATGATCACAGAATCAAACATAGATGCAGAAATAAAGTAAAAGAAGTAAAGGAAAGAACACACCGGATTTTATATTGGTTCGGAGTTACCCTACATTCAGTCTCGCACACAAGAACAAATTTCCTTTCAAAAGCAATCTTTACAATTACACCCTCGATTTCAAGGCCACGTGGTACACCCTCCAGATTCACAATCCTTTCGGTAGAGATATTTGATTTCCCGGGCAACATGTTCACCAAATTGATTTCCAAGGCTACAATCACACATTTTCTCGCTTGATTGATTTCCAAGGCTAGAATCACACCTTTTCTCACTAAATTGATTACAAAGAAGCCTATAACTCTGAATAACACTGAGGATCTTGTTGAGATAGTGATAGAGAATCAAACTAGAAATGATCTAGTTAGATTCAATGTTGATTTCGGCAGAGTAATGGTAAGAATATGTATAAAGAAATGTGGAAGAAGAAGAGGAGTGAAAACCAGAAAAATATGATTGAAAATTCGTTGAAAACAACCCCTACTTATAGAAGAACAATAGTCATGTCCGTTCGTGAAGAGATATGACGATAGACACTTCTTTTGAAATTTTAAATTTTTGAATTTAACTGCCACTATGTTGACATGGGTAACTTGAATATGTCGACATCCCAAAGGAAATTTTGGTGATTTGTTTTTCTTTGAAAATAACCTCTATCTTATATTAAAACTATTTTAAACTTTATAAATATACTTGTCTATAGTTAAAATACATAAGTAAATATAGAGAATAATATAGAGAATAATTTTATATTTAAATCTAAGTATAAATATTATTTTTAAAGATGGTTTTAAAATTAAGGATAATTTGATTTTGAAATTAAAGATTATTTTGAGGCTAAAAGCATTTAAAATCAGGATAGATGTTTTTGATTCTTTTAAAAGGAAGGTTTTGAAATCATTTTGAAAACAAGATATAATTTTGAAAACATTTGAATAACAATTAGCGGATACAAAACAATGTTCCACTAGATTTTTTGTATGTTCCATCCTACTCAGGGTTCCATCCCTTTAACAGGCTCGAAGTGGATTCCATTCCACGAATAAATTGAATTTTAAGATGCCAGTGCTTTTCCAGGCGTTTTAACAAAATTCATAATTAAATTACTTATTCTTGAAATCTTGAACTCTTGATAATCTTGATATTCTTGATACTCATGAGTCTTCAATCTTGATATCTTGAATCTCTATAATGTACAGTCTTCATTCTTGGTACCTGCATGGTTAAATCCTGCTTATACATATATTTCTAAACTATAATGTTTGTATTTATATTCTATAATCTTATTCTAAGGTTGTTGTCATCAAAACCATCATCTCAAGGACTAACACCTTGTGGCAGTCCCAGATAATAGAATGTTTGTGAAGTCTCATAGAGGTTAGCAGATTGTTCTTGTTCCCTATGCTTGTTGCTGTTGTGGTTAAAGGTCGAACAATTTCTTGATCTTTGGATTTTAAATTCTTAGGAGCATTATTTAGAAGTAAACATCTATTAATAATAATTTTAATAATGGATAAGCATTAAAGGATAGAAAAGGACCTATTGTAATAGAGAAAGTTCCCTTGATATTAATAAAACAATAAATAAAGAGGTATTGCGTTTCCCATTCTCTAGCTTTTTTAATACCTTTCAAAAACAAGCTATATGGGTGAGGGCGAACATAGAATAATTGGCAGTCTGAATGGTCACCAAACTTGGCAGGAACTGCTATGTAGTGAAGAACTTCAGCATTAAAAGAAGAAAGTCCTATTTCTCAAGCCAAAACCTCTAAGTAGGTTAAGTATGTGTATGAGTTAAGAAATAACTGAATGGGAGCAACTTCTACACGTCCCATATATTAGTAAAGGAAATTGAGGAAGAGAAGGTTGCAGGAGTGCCAGATGTGCACTACAGTGAAGGCAAAACATCCTTGAAGAGGGTTTGAGATGTTGTGTGAAGAGTTTGCTGGAATAGCTTCTACTCGAATGATGCCAAATTGACCCAGGATAGAGTCAACTTCCTCTTGGATCGTAATGTGTAACGATTATGGACCAATGTCTTCTTTATTATTGGTAGAAGGAGATGTATTAGGTCCTTGGCCAAGCTTCACGAAGGATTTCTTACCCATCTCTCTGCTTTCCATAAATTTGCCAGGTGATATGGTTCTAAACTTGAGAATAATAATCATAATTGTAACATGTAAAATTTCATGCACTATTACCTAAGCAATCATTCGTCATCTAGTAAACAAAATTCAATATTACCATGAAAGAATAATCTAAAAACTTGAATGGATAAGAAAATTTTGTAAGTTTTAAAATCATGGTTAATTATGAAGAAATAAATATCATCGATGTTAATAGATAACAATAATTTCAACCCTAATAAGTTCGAGGATTATCGACGTCAACTCTAATTCATTCATGGTAACAACAACGTTTATAACCACGTGAGGTCGTCAACGTTAAAAAATAATAAAGGCATGTATAGTAAAGATGTACCTATATAATGTTAATAAGTAATTGAAATCGTCGGCATCGATGAATGTCGATGACTATATGCGATAAATATTACTTAACGGTAGCGACATGACTTAGTGCCCTTTAATAAGCATCAACAATAATTTTCTCGACGATAAAAGGCATAATTTCGGAGTCGTCGAGTGTAATGACAAAATTATCTTTAATAACAATCGAATAAATGATATCAAGTATTTTCAAATTGGACTACATTAACAGCGGCAATCTTTATAAATTTGTTCTCACTATGTGCTTTACTTCAACCCTACATTGACAACATCAGCTAGCAAGTGAGAAGATAATGAATCATTTTAATTTCAAATATCATAGTGTCATCAAGGCTCATGATGTAGAGCTTTAAGGTGATGTAGTGGGGAAGTAGTATTATCGACGTCAAGTTTTAAAATCAACATAGTGTTCTCATCGATAATTAGGCATGCTAGGTTTTCACAAACCAAAACCTAAAACTAATTACTGTCGATTGATTACATAATAAAATATTTAACAATATCAATTAATAAGTAGCAAGATGGTGTAACTCTTTTTGGTCTCCAAAATTATAATGATATTGAAGATGAACATATTGAGCTTTGTGGTAGTAGCGTGAACGTCGAATTTTAAGGTTAACATGTAAATTAAAAGCATGGTAGTTTTTTACAAGTCAGATGTTAAGTTAATTCAGTCAATATGGAATCTTTATGCTATAAATTAATTAAATAGCAAATTCTTTAATGACATCAATTAGAGTAAAGAAATAATCGGGTCTATTTTCAAAAGCATATTTCAATGAAAAGCCCCAAATCAAATATAAACCTTAATTCGAATTCGATTGATTCAATAAGCATTATTCATCAAATTCTTAATGATGATTACAAATCAAATCAGCAAGCTTATAACGTTCATATCAACAACCAAAATGAAATCCATTAAGCCCCTAAAACCAAATCCCAGCAAAATTCTAGAAGTTTAATTAAGTTAAACAATCAATTTGATATGATAGAGATCATAACTAAGTTAGAAAGCGATTAGTTAAAATTTAGAATGCTGAAATCTCCCTTTGCAGTTTCCAATTTCTCGTTTGAGTTGTTTGTCTTAGGTAAGAAGAAGAAAAATTGAAGACTGGCATATTTATAGGAGAAACTAGGTATATAGTAGCCATCAGATCTAATTTTAGTGAACGACAGATTGGTGTTGGTAGACCAAGAGACGGCAACGAGGCATGTTGAGATTGTTAACTTGAAAAGTCAAAACATTTTCTTATACTAGGGGGAAAACGTTACTACTATATTGAGAAAATTTTAACACTATATCGACATCAAGATGACCCTACAACGAATTAGCCTCGACGCCATTAGTTACGATGATGTTGATGTTAGCATGGATGCGGCAAAGAATGGTATTATCATTATCATTGAGGAAAACTCATGCAACAGACAATCTCAGCATCACTAACATGATGATGTCGAGGCCAATGAGTGTACTTAGGAGAACAATATCCAAGCCATTAGACTCATCGAGGAATACCAAGCCACCATCTCTACATCGTCGCTAACCTACAAACAGTTGCAACTGAAGCTCATCGAGGATCAGCATTACCAAGCCACCGAGCCTAAAGGAAAGCATCGCATATATATGCATGCGATATCGATGTCTGTCAATGTCGATGTCCAAAGATGAAGTTCACATCACATCATGTCAAAAATAGAGCTTTGGCATCGAGTACTAGAGCCTCGAAGACCATGCAAAGGAAATACCATCATACAAACTTCGAGGCACAATAATGTAGTTCATGTCGAGGTCAAAAAAGACATTCACCTTTAACACTTGATGAGGCCGAAGATGTCAAGGTTCATGGATGCCAAAGTTTGCCAACTGCTAAACTCTCTAAATAAGGACCTAAGGACTTCATTTTAGGTGTCGATTCTTCATTTCTCTCACTTGCACTCAAATTATACGCTAGCAAACCATAGATTGAATTTGGGAATCTTGCTCATTATAATTCCAAAAGTGATATATCAACAAAGGTTTGTTCAATTAGCATGGGAATGGCTTGTTTAGCTTGATTTGATCATCAATTTACATATATTCTTTTTATATCAAATTTCAAGTAAGTCTACAACATCGACATTCCTAGGTATATCATTGTAGACCTCGTCGAGCCTCGTAGTTATCCTAAATCTCAACGACTTTAATATTTGCCAGCCTTCCAATCACTCCATCCTCGATATCCTTATAGGTCTCATTAGTAAAGTTGAAACTCGACATACTAAGGTCAAAGCTCGACATACACATATACCTAACCTCGTTGGCTCCCATATCATCATAATCCAACCTCGATGACCCCAGTACCTTCTTATTCTAACCTCGATGACTCTGGTACTGTCATGATCAACCTCGATGACATCAGGATTAGCCTCGACAACTTCTATTGACCTCAACAAGACTCTATCTAAAATACTTTGGACTTTTACGCTTTGAGGTGTTAACCAATTTTATAGTTAACAATCAAAATCTATTACTAATTATGTATATAATTTATCAAGAATTTTCTCTTTTGTATGATTTTTTATAATAATCTATCTTCGAATTTACACACACAAACACATATATGCACCTTTGAATAAATTAAGATTCATTTCTTTTTATCTATACATATACAAAACACTTCCTTTTGTAAAATGCTACTGCCATATATAAAAAGAAAATGTATACACTTTGCGATAGAATTTTACAATCAAGCTCTAAAACTTCACTTATTAAATTTATTCCTCTATATATTATATATATATAATCCAAATTTGATTATTTACTTAAACTTGAAGTTTAAAAAATAATTTTAAAATAAGGATTTTACATATATACTAATATAAAATTCTCATATCTCCATATAAATTGAGTACTGAATTATGCATTACCATTACCATTACCACTTTATGTCACTAATTAATTACTTAGAAACAAGCACAAGAACTCACTATATAACCAAAATTGATAAGGGCAACAAACACATCAAAACTGGGCTTATTATCTAGTTTTTTACAGCATCGGTCGACTGGTAGACCATGGCCGGTCCCTTTTCCTAGGCAGCAGTTTTCCCAGGCAACCAAGCCATTCTCGGATTGATGATCATGGGTGATCAATTCTGATTGCTTGTTGAAGGTACTAGGGACCGTATTAGGTCTTCATATCAACACCAATACTACATACACTTACCATATCAACCTTGGTGTGTGTTTGTGCATTAAAATCAACCAAAATCCAATTTTCTCATAAATGAAACTTTCTAATTACTACAATTCAATTATTCTCTAAATTATTCAACAATCAAATTCGAGCAACGAATCCATTCAAAGATCTATTCAACAAATTTAAAATACATGAAACCCTATTAGAGATAGTTGGTGAGGATCACACACCTTTATAACTTCCAATAACTTGCTAAATCTTTACATAAACCTTGCTAGACCTTTATCTTCTTCAAAATTTCCTATGGACTCAAAAATCCAAACCAAGACAATAACATATAAGTTAAAAATGAGATTAAAAACACCAAATTATTGAGCCTAAAGGATATAGATGTGATTAAGAAGCTTACCCAATTTTTTTATGGATTTTATTGGAATTTATTTCCAATTCAGAATGATGATTTTGCTCTAGGGTTTTGTGTTTCCTTAGCTTTGAGAATACCTATTTTTATCTAACAACTTTGATAATGAACATATAGTTCATTTAGATTTTCCTAGGAGATAATGATTCTCCCTTATTTGCACTACCAAGCCAATTTTAAACTTAGCCCAAACCCATATTTAAGTAAATGAATCCAAACTATATTTTTCACTTATTTCCTTCATTTAACTCCTATTTCTATCTAGATAATTCCATTTTACAAAAATATAAAAAAAATTCACAATTTTCTACACTCATAAAAATCCAAATAAAATTCCTAATCAATTTTTCCAAATTATCATTTAATCTTAAATGCTAGATTTGAATAATTGCTTTAATAACATTTCATATTTAAATTTAAATCTTATTTACGAAATGAAACTCATTTCTTAAATAAACTAAATCAGTTATTTTAAAAATAAGATTTAGTTACACAATTAAATTTCCTAAACCACAAATTAGAATTAATTAACCATAAGTCAACTTATATAATTTGGTAATTAACAATTGGGTTGTAACATTACATTGATAAGAGATACATAGAGTTAGAGTTTACGGTGGGTGACATGGTTTTGTGAAGATCGCACCGCTTAAGCATGTTATAAGACTTGGTAGTATGGGAAAGTTAGCACCAAGGTTTGTAGGGCCTTTTCCGATCACTGGTAGAGTAGGGAAGTCAGCTTATAGAGTTAAGCTTCCTGAGAAGTTAGCGGGAGTACACAATGTTTTCCATGTGTCACGCTTGCGAAAGTATCTACATGATATAGTTGCTGTAGTCAAGCAGAGTTAGCTAGAGGAGGTCTAGGTGAAGAGGGATTCCCTTGTTTGTTATGCACCCATTCGTATTCTTGAGCATGGTACAAAGCAACTCCATAATAAAATTATCAAGTTTGTTTGCGTCCAGTGGTGAGACTATCCAATGGAAAGTACATGGGAGTATGAGGAGAAGATCCAAGCTACCCATCTAGAACTCTTTTTTGATACATTTCCATTTTAATCAAATAAGTATAAATTAGTTATATGTTTAGTTTCTAGCTTAGTGTCCTCCATAGGTAGGGACAATTGGATGCTAGGAATGGTTGCAAAATGTGTCATTAAGACATGTTTTGGATGGGATGATAATGGAGGTATTTTTTAACTTGATATTTGCACACTTAGGCAAATATATTATTGAGTTAGCATGCACTCAATACCATCACTTGTTTTATTTATTGAAGTATATGCATATGATTATTGCATATAGATTGAATAGTTGTGCATACATATAGAGTTGTCAGTATATTTACATAGGATGTAGCACACATTTTGGATATATGATATAAGCACGTGCATTAAAGGAGGTCGACTATATTAGGAAACCTCCTAATTTTTGCATTAGTATAGGTTCATATTTATTTTATACATACGAGTATATATGTATGTCCATATGAGCTTTCGTTTAATCGCTTAGGTATTTAAATTTATGTATTATAACATCTCTGCCTACGCATGTTTTATTCCCTTCATTACCATCTATTTGGTGATTATCGAATTTGATGCTATTGATTCATATTTTGATTATTGTTCTATTTGCCTTAGTATTACATTATTCCAATTGATATTTGCCTGATTTTCTTTGTGATATTCTTCTCAAGTGAAACAAAATTCTTGTTTAGTCATTTTTATCTTCCACACAATGTCAATAAAACTATTTACTTTTTTATTAGTTAAATGAATGTATATAAAAAAATCATGTATCTTCATGCTTGCGCTACAAACGATACTAAACTTATTTTACTCTTGAACAAGATGTTTTTGTACCAATTCAATGTTTATGATAATACATTGAAATCTATGAACATCTTTAATTTCATCCTTTTACTTTATTTTCAATATGTCTTGCACTCAAAACAAATGTACTCATTAATCATCCAAATTTTATATTACTGATGCATGAATAGGAATTTAATATTGATTTCCACTTAAATACCGCACATTCATATTTCAAGTATTAATTAGCACATCAAAAAGCACCCCATTCTTGCTTCCATGCCCATGCTTCTACACCACTGCTTTTAGGTAAGTTTAAAATAGTGATATATCAGCTGCCAAGTCTATTCTGTGACAACAAAAGCAAAGTCACAGAAGTTTTTAAACATAACATAAAAAGCTACATCTATCTATGTTTTACCTTCAACAACAACAAAAAAATTATTCTGTGACAACAAAAGCAATGTCACGAAAGCTTTTAAACATAACATAAAAAGCTAAATCTCTCTATGTTTTACCTTCAATAACAATTTACTGCTTTGTCGTTTAGGTGCATATTGGAAAAAAATTCGAGTAAAAGCCAAGAGAACCACATCTCATCCAATATATAACGATAAACACTTGAAATCCACATAAACTTTACTACATGAAAAATATGTTGATCATAACAACCATTTACAGGGTTAGGGTAAGCAAAATACAATTATTCATGCAATTTTTACAAACCAAAACATCAGTCTATAAAGGTTTTTACTATACCAACTTTCAGTATAAACTTTGTTCATTAGAAATCATAACCAAATTCTTGCAGTACCTTTTTGGTCTAGCATGTAGGAGTCACCATGATGTTTTTGAGGTTGCAATTTCATGTAAATATACTAAAAGTCACTATACTTATGAATAATAAAGTATAATTGATAGTTCCAAGTCATCTCCAAGTAGAATAATGGATGCAAGTGGAATAGGATGATCCAATCAGGTTGTCTCCTACAATAGATGATAAAGTTGATATAAAAACAAAATTCCTTATTACTTCATTATTTTAGACATGTTAGGATGTCACAAAATAGATATCATGTAGACACAAAAATTATTTTTAAATTTATATCTAAAGTTAACGAATGAAATAACAAAACATAGCTCATTGAAGAAAAAATATAGCTTTGCCATCTTTTCATATCTCTCTTTACTCCATTTAATTTATCTAAAACAGTAAAATCGAATGCAGAATCGATCACTACTAATAAATCTTGTGATTTGCACGAATTATTATTTATAATGTACTAAATATTTGTTTTTCCTTATCACGTTTATCTACATTTAATCAAACCAAAATGTTTAAGAAAACTTAATTGTTTTTTCCTATTATGTTATGGAAGAAACAAATCTCAAACATATCTTGTTACTCTTATGCTTTCATTCATTATTCTTAAATAAGCAAGAAAACCTATATAAGCAAGAATACATAGAAAAAACATAATTTTTCGACATTTGGAAAACATAATATCAAAGATGTCTTTGTTTTTTTTGCTTATATAAGTTTAGTTTCTTTAGCATATTTGTATGTACCAAATCATGTTAAACAATGATAAAATGCAAGAGTTTATCACATATACACTTACTTATGTAGAGACAGTTAAGCTTTAAGGTTTTTCTATTTACTTATCCTTAGGATATGCATTTATATATTGTTGCAATCTAGAGTGAGTCACTATTTAGCATATGTGCTCCATCATTAATCTGGCTATGGTTGCTGCTCCAAAATAGGAAATACAGACTATTTTGAAATCACATTTTATTGGAAAATCTTCTACTTGGCATAGTTAAAAAAAAAAATCAATTTCCCACTGTGACTCAAAAAGAGTTCCTATTGGCTACTAAGATTTTGAGCGTCAAAATTGATATCTTTTGTGTTGGATGTATGCTACTGAATAAGCAACTAAACTAATATAAAGTAATGCGTAAAGTTCGATTAAGAAACTCTAAGACTTTAGGGCATGAATTTTTTTTAACATTAGCATAGTCCAAAATGATTTTGCTTCTGAAATTCATGAAGATGTATCACACTTAATATCAGTAAATATGAGTAGACATGGATGTGCTAAGCATACCTTGCCACTATAAATATAGAAGATTATTATTCCTTTGAGAATTTCTATGACTAAACAACTGGTAGACTAGTAAGAGAAATACTTTACTGCAATAACATTTAAAATTAATTTTAATTGAAAACCATCAATTAGTTAGAATATGCTTAAATATATAGTTATAATTTTTTGTACTTGAGCAGCTTGGTTAATGCAAGGCCCTGTAAACGCTCAAGCAATTTTATGAACCCGTAGGATGATAAGGAAGTGAATCGCCTGAAAAAAGATTAGATCTTGCATGACTTGTTTTCAGTTTCAACCAATCTTTTCCTACTTCTTATAGTCGATAGAAATTAATGGTCAATTCACTCGATAATGGGAGGTGATATTAGCACTCCTATTATTATTGTTCTTTCATGAGTAACCATGGAAAGCCAAAGCAGATAGGAAATTTTTAAACAATGTTTTGGAGAATCTATTATTACTACATCATTGTATCACAACTTGGAAGATACAACATAAATCAATTTGGAGTTATCAAATGTATTAAAAAAGATACGTTCGATGTTCTAAAGAGCTAGATGCCCTTGCAACACTTATTTATTTCTTAATAGAACACTCAGACTTTAATTATACCAAAATACAATGTTCGCACATACATATTTATAGCGCTAAAGTAACTCATTAATTCAATTACAACATAATAATACTTTAGCATGTATTGAATTAAAAACATGTTTGCAAACAAAATGACTGTAGTGACAAAACATTTCTTCGAAATAAACTAAAGTAAAGAGTGTAAAATATCTATATATTTGATTAAAAAAGTAGAAATTAGGCCTTACTGTTTATATTCTTCTTTTCTTATTAGAGAAATACTTTGTAGCATTTATTTTAGAAAAATCTATAGTATTATAAATCAAGACTTATTTCGAGAAGATATTTTTTTATTGAAACGACACTATTACTAAAGGGGGACATGCAAGATTTTCAAGATTTATTTCTCCATTTTCTGAACAAATTAAATTAAATTTATCTGCTATTCTAAACTTAGGAGCTATAACAAATGAATAAATATGTTATAAGACGTTCTTCCTTTTCCAGATAAATAGTTTCCTAATAGACTTGTTATCGAAAAAGGGAAAAGATGAATAAACTGTGATTTTCATACATATAGAATTTCATAATAGCCTTCACATTTTAGTAAATGTATTAGTAAGTGTACAATGTAGATCATCAGACAAAACAAAAAATTAGAAGTCTGAAAATACATTGTTACCCATTTCAGAACATATTTTTGATCTAATTTTTCGACTTAAAACTTGAAATATACATAAATAATGAGTTAAATATAATAAGACGCTACCACTTGGAAATAAATATAAGAAAACTCCAAAGAAATCACACAAATTTTAGATCTATTTTGTAAAGGATCAATTGCAGCAATGGTTATAAGGTGCGAAGCAGGAAAAAATTGCAAAAGTTTAAAAAGTACCTAAAAATGGTCGAAGTTCAATATCGTGCTTATTCGATTACTTATTAGTGGTTAGCGAAGTTGAGAATTTGCAATTATCCCTAGTCTACCAAATCATTCAATTGCAAACTATGACCTGATGGAGTAGGTGTAATGTCAGGCAAAGGATAGCTTCGGTAATTGGGTAGTGAATGTGGAAGAGGCGACGATGATGATGACGGTACTATTTAATTTGGGTGGTTAGGGTTTTTTGAGGTGCTATGAAATGTGGAAAGCTAGATGAAATAAAATAGGAGAGAATATAAGAGCGAATAAAAGGGTATTTTTGGAAATCTCGAAAGACATGGTTAAAATCAATGTATTGAATTATTATTATTAATAGTAGAGATATGTACATATGTATTCAAATTTGAACTAAGTACAATGATTGTCGGTGTTGATGGATAAGTGGATGGTTGTAACTATTAATTTACATACTATGAGTTGCATTTTTCCATCCTTAGGGATTTCAGAAACAAAATCCTTGTAACAACCCAAATTCCAGTGGTCTGGATTTTTTGCAAAAATACTAAAATCCAAGACCACTGAAGCCCGAGTTGGGTATCTAGTATCCTGCAAATATGCAAAGACAAATATATCAAAGCACAATAATTTATCTCACAGCGGGATTGACTAAAATATAATAGTAAGTAAATACTCACCCAAATGATAGCACTTTCTAAGCATGTGTCATAAAGTTGGGAAATCTCTGCCATCTACCTAACTTATAGGATGTTATGAGGAGGGGGTCAAAACAAAAGTTCCGGTGAATGAATAAATTATATACTTCTAGGCTTAATTCTACATATATCATTTTATTTCCATTTACACTTATATTAGGTTCATTAGGTTACGATACTCTTGCCTCTGTTCGTGAACCGTGCCTATCTACTCCATAGTAGATTAAAACCTAATAACTAATATATACATATATGTAGCTATATGCTCAATGACTATATTGGTTCTAGGTACCACTCATGGTACCTTCCGTATCCTCCCCAAAAAAGACTCCATTGTCTTACTTCGAGAGCGTTCTATAACTACATCTATAAAGGACTGCTTCGTAAGTCCTACAATATAGATGCTCCATCATCTTGTTCCGTAGCTATATCTGTAAAGGACTGCTTCATAAGGCCTACAATACAGATACTCTATCGTCTTATTCCGCGAGCGTTCCGTAGCTACATCTGTAAAGGACTTCTTTGTAAGGCCTACAATACAGATGCTCCACTACTTACTATGAAAACGTAAATCGCCTCCTCACTAGTTTATGCCGGTGCTCGGAAATCCACAATGTACCATCCAGTGCGTACATTGAGAACTATGTAATCGTTCTGTCTACTATCTGAATCCTGCCAACAAGGTCTACCTTTTAAGGAATTTAGTCGAGGATTTTCTATATTTGTAAAGGACCTCTTCTTTAGGCCTACAATACAGATATTCTAGTTGGTCTGTCTCTTTTTCATCGTGGCTTTGGCCCCACGCAGCCACCCCTTAACTAACAGAAAGAATTCTAAAGAGTTAAGTGGTCGTGCCCTATTGCAAACAATATAACATTCAAATGGCGGTGCCCCTCACTCAATGTCTCGATAGTGAAAGAATCATTGGTCTGTTGGTTTAACTTAAGTCTTTTCTGAACTCGTTCTTGGTCTTGATGCTGGTCGATATCCACATGCGACTATCCTTGAACATACTTGCAAGTACTGGACATATGAATATCCTACTCCGAATACCAAGCCCTTCTAACTGCCTACAAAGGTCTGCTTCGTTGGGCCTACAATGCAAAGGTAGTCAAGGCATACTCTCTTGATGGAACACCTACAGACCTGCCTTCGGGGGTGCAACTTCGTTAGGCCTACCTAGAGGGCCATCCTAGAGTATCCTCATGTTCTGTTGAAGTCTTGTACTTCCTTGAAGCCGAAAAATACTAAGTTGGACACGCTTCTCCATTTCTGAAATCCGTGATGAACTGCTTCGTTGGATGCTTCATCCTTTGAGCTGCCCAAACGCATCTCAATTCTTTTGTTAGACCCAAAGTCTAATTTTTTTAATTTGCGTTTATTTTACTTTCTTATTCTGTTGGCTACTTATTTACCATAATTAGCATATTCTTGCCCTCGTCCCACCTCTATCTATTGTGAGTTTTCCATTTATTTAATAGGAAATGCTGTTGGTATGAGCCACATTCATTATCTTGCTTATTTAACTTAATATAAATCTTAAGTTCATTAAAATAAGATTCTTTTATCATTCCTGCTTTATTTGCTTATTGACTCAATACTTAAATAAGCTTCTAGCATTATTATTGCTCGTTAATTTATTCAAAGTCTAAAAATAAGCTTTTCCGTTCTTATTACTTAATTATAACCTACGTTATAATTCTACCTGTTATTGTCAGTTTCTCTTCTTTTATAGTCCTTACATAATTCCAGCATTTCTTTCCATTCCAGTCTGTCTTCTTTTATTACGATATAGAATTCCTTTTAATTCTCTTTTATATATAATTAAATTATCATAATAATTGTCTTTTTATATAGTCTCTGCGGTAAATACAGACCTAGGTTCGTTTATTGTTCACAGCCATAATTTCTTATCTAATAATTTATTTGATTCACTTCATACTTTGCTTTATTATCTTCTATTCTAGGAAGTAATTCTATTTTATTTGGTTGGTTATGAAAACTATATTTAAAAGTCCATTTCCATATTTAAATATTAAATAATACTATAAACAATAATCCGTAACTCCTAGATATTTCTTTTACTATTTTGGAATAGTGTAAAATATAGTGGTTTCTTTATTTTACACTAATTCTCTTTTTCTTGAAAGTGTACGTGCAGTACTAAGGATCGTGTAATATGGTATATAAATGTGGAAACCGATGATAGCAGTAAAATAAAAATTAAAGTAAGTACACCAGGAATTTTTATACTGGTTCGAACTTCCCGTTCTACGTCCAGTCCCAGAATATCATCTAGATTTAGACTAAACCCCTCACTTAACCCGGAGGAATAGATATACCACACCTGAGCAGCCGAACAGGAATTTTTCCGCCTCAACAGCCGAAGAGGACTTCAACTTAATACAAATAATTTGTTGACGAGTGTGTTCTGAATAACATGTATTGTCTTTTGATAGTACAATTTTTCTATAATCAAATCCTCAAGAGTGTATATGTGTGTGAAGATTTAGAAGGAAGATAATCACGTAGAATCTAAGTTTATGAATTAAATCAAGGATTCTAGTGATATTAAATAAGAATGAATGCTTTTATTTGTAGAGGTAAATAGAGAATAGATTTCAAAAATATAAACAAGAATTGGTGGTTGTAGAAGTGATTTGAACATGTTTATATAGTTGTAGAATAGTTACAATCTTTCGTGAAGAGTTTCAATCAAAAGTTGTGTCCGTACCTCTTGGATTGAGGGACATTCCTCTTCACAAAACAATCGCAACTCTTCAGAAAACTAGCCGTTATGTTCAGGTCGGTCGACCGAAAAAACTGGCCGGTCAGCTGAGTTTAAAATCGTACACAAAACAGAGAGTATCTGTGCGCTTGACACAGGGTCGGTCGACCGAAGTTTCTGGTCGGTCAGCCGACCTGTTGTTAAACAAAAACAGTAGTAGCTCATTTGGTTAGAGTACTTGCCTTCTAAACTAGTGACCCGGGTTCGATCCCCGGTCCATGTATTTTTTGTAAACTTGATTTTGATTAAAATATGCAAGCAAGTTTATTTGAATGTGAATGATGATTCTTGAGGAAAGATTTTAATAAAGCACTAAACTAGACTCTATATACATATTCGATGACTCTTGTTAAAATATATAACTATACAAACCATATATTGAGCCGATGAGTCTGGATGTTATCGTAGTCGTAGAATCGTGAATTGTTGTGTATTGTCAGCAATCAAAACCTATGATCCAACATTCTCCCCCTTTTTGATGATGACTACTTCATTTACTACGAACGAATCTTTGACAAGCTTTGTTGATCTTATCTCCCTCACTGAATATATTCCTGTAATTGTGCTTTAGATTTCTCCCCTTAAATCTATGCTATATATTCCTGTAAATAATTAATCTTTTCTCTCCCTTAATCTGTGCTTGCATGGTTTATTCCTGCAAATAGTGTTAGAGCAATATCTTTCTCCCCCTTTGTCATCGACAAAAAGGAGAGTTTATATGATGATATAAATTATATTTCACATAAGTGTTAACATAGAACAATATAAAACAAAATAACTACTACTTATAATGTAAGGTATCAGAAATTTAACATTTAAAGCATACGATACCCAGGCTTCTTATAATTTCCTAATTTTTAGGAAACCATCCCCATTTGGGTGTGGTTGAACCATAATAAATATAATTTTCATTATTAATTATCATATTAAAATAATTATCAGTGTATTTTTCTCTGTTTTTCCAACTAACAGGAACCCAAATACTTTGATAATTTACATTCATGTTTCCTGTTAATGATTTTGTACTTCTAGAGAAATTATCAACATTATAGGTCATAGTAGTATTTGAATTTCTATAAAAATTGGATTTAGGCTTTACTCGAAATTTAGTATTAGCACTATCATTTTTACTATACATGAAAGCATATCTAGTGCTATTTCTACGATCAATTTTATTATATCCTAAACCACTTTTATCATTGTGAGATTTTGAATTCTTAACATAACCTAATCCCTTTTTATTTGAAGCAGGTTGAGAATTTTCAATAATCCTGGATAAATTTTCTCTCCCTTTATTAAAATTGGAAATATTTTTAGTAATGTCATCAAGCTTAGTTTTGAGACTAGTGTTATCTAACTCAACAATTTTAATTTTTGTTTTTAACTCATGATTTTCAAAAGCTAGAGCATTATTCTTTTCTTTTTGAGCTTCTATTTCTTGACTTAATAGAGCAAGTTGAGAATTGTCAAAGAGTGAATTTTGAATTTTCTCAAGTTCTTCTTCTAATATTTTCTTCTCGTCTTTAAGCACATCTCTTTCGAATTCTGCTTTCTTCTGATTTTCCAAAGCTTCCTTATATTTTCTTTTGAGACTTTTTAAAGTGTCTAGAAGTTCTGAATTTATTTCTATCATATCATCAAAAGTTAGATCACTAACCTCATTATATTTTGCCATGAAGCATTTGTTTGTTTGCTCCTTTAATTTTTCTTTATTGCTCTTCCTCTTCTTATTGCCTTGACTGGATCCTTTTGTAGCCATTTATTCTAGGATGTTGTTACAATCTCTATAATACCAGGCTCTGATACCAAATGAAAGTGTACGTGCAGTACTAAGGATCGTGTAATATGGTATATAAATGCGGAAACTGATAATAGCAGTAAAATAAAAATTAAAGTAAGTACACCAGGAATTTTTATACTGGTTCGAACTTCCCGTTCTACGTCCAGTCCCAGAATATCCTCTGGATTTAGACTAAACCCCTCACTTAACCCGAAGGAATAGGTATACCACACCTGAGCAGCCGAACAGGAATTTTTCCGCCTCAACAGCCGAAGAGGACTTCAACTTAATACAAATAATTTGTTGACGAGTGTGTTCTGAATAACACGTATTGTCTTTTGATAGTACAATTTTCCTATAATCAAATCCTCAAGAGTATATATGTGTGTGTGAAGATTTAGAAGGAAGATAATCACGTAGAATCTAAGTTTATGAATTAAATCAAGGATTCTAGTGATATTAAATAAGAATGAATGCTTTTATTTGCAGAAGTAAATATAGAATAGATTTCAGAAATATAAACAAGAATTGGTGATTGTAGAAGTGATTTGAACATGTTTATATAGTTGTAGAATAGTTACAATCTTTCATGAAGAGTTTCAATCAAAAGTTGTGTCTGTACCTCTTGGATTGAGGGACATTCCTCTTCATGAAACAATCGCAACTCTTCAAAAAACTAGCCGTTATGTTCAGGTCGGTCGACCGAAAAAAACTGGCCGATCAGCTGAGTTTAAAATCGTACACAAAACAGAGAGTATCTGTGCGCTTGACAAAGGGTCGGTCGACCGAAGTTTCTGGTCGGTCAGCCGACCTGTTGTTAAAAAAATAGTAGTAGCTCATTTGGTTAGAGTACTTGCCTTCCAAACTAGTGACCCGAGTTCGATCCCCAGTCCATGTATTTTTTGTAAACTTGATTTTGATTAAAATATGCAAGCAAGTTTATTTGAATGTGAATGATGATTCTTGAGGAAAGATTTTAACAAAGCACTAAACTAGACTCTATATACATATTTGATGACTCTTGTTAAAATATATAACTATACAAACCATATATTGAGCCGATGAGTCTGGATGTTATCGTAGTCGTAGAATCATGAATTGTTGTGTATTGTCAGCAATCAAAACCTATGATCCAACAGATTAGCAAATCCAATAGTACTTAATCTAGTCACCATTAATTCCATTTGACTATCTAATTTAAAATCCAGTATTTACATAACATCAGATATGCAAATTAAACCCCTAATTAACAAGCAATTGTTAATAAAACACTTACCCAATATTAATCAATTGGAAGGCAAAAAAGTGTCTGTACTAATTTAATAGCAGAACGGGGTTTATTTCTGCTAAATAAATGTCCAAATTTGAACTATCAAGTTAATAATAGTAGAACGGTGATTTATTCTACTAAACAGATGTTCAATTAATTTAATTAGCAGATGGGTGTTTTATCCTACTAAACAAATCTCCAATTATCATATTCAATCCAATTTTACTCAACAATATTTTATTTTTCCAAATAAACATCAAGAACTAAGGTATATAAATTTAGACGACGTTATTAATTTAAATAACATAATTTAAATCCTATTTGTTTCCATATGTTTTAATTTTTAAATTTCCTAAACCTATCAATAATTTATACTAACACATTGTACTCGTCAATATGAATACGACGCAAAAGTCCGCCTATCAATTGGATTCCGTATGACTGAAATATCATATTTAAACAAACACTTAAATATATATAAACAATTAAAATTTAAAATTTTCTCACCCAAATCATAAATGGTTGAGCCCATCGACACGAACCCCAAACCTGCTGCTACAGTACATCTTCTTCCGCAATCCCTCTTCAACATCCGGAAACCCACAATCATGCACACATTATGCATGTGCACAAACGCCACGATCCCCTAACCATCGATCCAAATGCATCGACAAGGCCGCATTCTCCTTCTAGACCGAACACACCCCTTCGCACAAGCTCCAACCTCCTATAGCTCCGATCGACCATCCTCACCAAACCTATAATCGCGTCCAGGCCCAAGAAGATGCGACACATTTCGATGCCAAATCCCATCAAAAAATCATAAATTGACGTTCTCTCCTCCACGATCTCAAATAAAAACTCCAAATCATGAATTACTTCTAAAATCAAGAATTAACTCAAACCCTAGTTTCGAACAATAGTCGATCATCGATATGAAATTCTGTCGAAATTTCCTTAAAAATAGTACAACGCAATATGATCCCAGCGATGCATACGACATCGAACGAATTGAAGTGGATTGAGAGAAATCATTTTTTAAGCTCATAAACAAATTTTTCCACTTACTGAAATATTAGGATATCTCGTTAGATTCTTGATGAAATCGAACGCGGTCAATTTTTAAAAAAACTAGAGAGGATGACGTTCAACTTCTTACTTAAAAGCCAATGAGAGGAAGTGGGATTTTTTTCTTATTTTTTATGTTGCAGAGGTGATGATCAACTAGGGAAGAAGCAGATGCTAAACCCAAATCATGCTCTTATGGGGTATTTATATAGGTTTGATCATCTTCACTAGGGGAATAAAGAGGATAAGAGGCGGCTTTGGAGACAAAGAGGACAAGAGGCAGGGGAGATGATGAAACCAAATGTTGGCTGGGTCGAAGAAAGTCATGTTGTGATTTGAAGCAAAGGCTGGTGTGTGCTTTTGTGTGTGTATAATTTTTGATTTTTTTTAAAGATTTTGGGTATCCTACCCTTCGAATCGTGTCCGATTACGAGCCACGATCAATAGAAAATGAAATATTATTGTGTTTAGAATTGGGACGCAATCACAAAACTACAATAAAATAGATAAGTTATTAAATTATGTTAAGTTTAAAATATCAGTGTTTGCCATAAAATACATCAAATGAAAATTTACTTATTTTCCAAATTAAAAATTATGGTAATTCTATAAATTAAATTAAAATATTTCACCAAAAATCAGACAATTATTTGAACATAGATTTTATAATATATCCCCAAATCGAATACTTAAAACTAATTAAATATTTCAAAAATCAATGTGATAGACTTTTGGGTCTTTACAAAAGATGTCTGCATTGAGTTGAAAATTCCATTCTTACAATTTAAAATATAGTCGAGAGCACATCAAAATAGCGTTGGCAATATGGTGTCGATAAATGTCGTTTGTAGGGCTCGGTAACAACACTCCGAGAAGCATTTTCCAGGCGTTGAAATAAAATTTCTAACACATTTTCTATCGATGTCCCTTATGACAACGGCAAGGCGGTGGTCATATACCGACATCCCACAGTCGCCTTTTAGGCATCGGTAAATCATCATCCTTTTGTAATGGTAGTTTGGCGAAGAGGATCATTAGGATTCTCAACAACCCTTTTGGAACGGCTACTAGAGCTTCCGGCTCTAGCTTAAGTTCAATAAACTGGTTAGGTAGTACTAATAGCACTACTATATTAAATAATTTATCTACCAGTTCTATGCTAGATTTAGCTAGGAGGGCGGGTTTTATTCTTAACATCAATCAACCTAATCCTGAATTCATTAGGAACAAGGAGGTTGAAAGGATTCGATCACTTAGATCATAAGATTTATTAGTTCGAATATTAGAGGCTTGCATGACCTTAATAAGTGTAATAAAATTAGGACTTCTATAAAGGATAACAACATTGATATAGCTTTACTTCAGGAAAATAAAATCAAAAATCTCCTTTTCCAGTTTTATAGGTGTGACGCCCCACCTCTATACTCACATTAGACAAGAACACTACTGGGTAATGCCGTCGACTAGCACGAAGACTAAGGCTGTTAAGGAGCGACCATATGTGTAATTGATTCATGCGAGTACCAATATGTCAGATAGTATTTCATGCATTTCGTTTCAAGAGGAAATCTGACACATCAATACAAACTCAAAGCTACCACACAGTGGCTATGAGGGCTTCGGAAACGAATATAGAAATAAGCATAAAACAATTCAGTCACAGATATTCATATCACAAAGGCGGAAATAGAAATGACTATAACACAAAGAAGTGTACATCAAAATAGTGGTCATACAAGATCCACAATATCACAAAAGAATAAGTATACATCAATGAGTCTCCATCTCAAATGTATAAAAGCAAAAACTACTAAGCTAGAGTAGTTAGCCAAAAGTCAGATGACAATCCAGATAAGAAGTCAAATAGAAGCACCTGAAGCGCCTCGGTCTGACCCGAGTATTATTTAATAAGAAAAATAATTAACGGATCAGTCTAGCTATAAATATCATATAAAATGAAATAGGATAAGAGATACACCAAAAATATATGATAACAATAATGCCATACTGTGTCAAATATACATTCAATAACACGAAAATCATATAATATCTCAAATCTTCTCAAACACTAAAAAGAATATCATATTCTTTAACTTATTCACCAAACCACAAATATTGATAAAGCTTATCAATGCAGACCACGAAAATTGATGAAACACAAATTTTAGAAATCAAAAACCAGAAATCCAGAAATCACAAATGGGGAGGCCTATCACAAACGGGAGCATGAAAACTCACCAACACGTGTATCACAAACGGAATGCTATTCTATGGTCTCTAACCATCAATTTTGAGCCGAGGCTCCGGGTCGCTACCCCACCAATTTGAACGAAGCTCTACAAACGGGGTATAGCCCCCCACATAAATAAAGAGACATCGCACATCACTGGTCTAAAACATAAAATGATCATCATTGACTGATAAGTGTAAATTACACTAAGCTAGTAAATAAATGAGTTTAGCTTCATGTCCTATAACCACTGGCTTAACTTAAATATTTATGAACAAATTGTAGATTTCCACTCGAAAATTGTCACGAGAGTTCAATCGAACAAGTCCAAGAATTAACCGAGGAAGTAAACGCAAGCCTTTCATACCACTTGTTTTACTAAGCCGTTTCATTAGATTTCTCATACGAATGAGATAAAGGTTTGTATATACTAATAGAGTGGAAAACGGTTTTAAAAATGAGACTTTGTATTAAAAATAGTGTCGAAATCGTTGAAATGAAAGAGTTTTAGTATTTACTACTACTATAAAAACCTTTGTATTTTAAAGTGACAAACCACAGAAATGATTGTAAAAAGAATCAATCACCAAAAATTCACATACGATAATGCAAATTAAATCCATAAAATTCGATATCAACTCCATTAAATGGATATTCCCAAAAATCCAAAGAAATAAGTCATCAAAGTCAATAATAAGTGATAACAACTAACCGGATCAATAAAAAATCGATTAAAATGGGAAATCCACTCAAAAACAGCCAAAATAGGTAAAATGAACAGCTCTAGA
Organism: Allium cepa; assembly: GCA_030765085.1. NCBI lineage: Eukaryota > Viridiplantae > Streptophyta > Magnoliopsida > Asparagales > Amaryllidaceae > Allium > Allium cepa. The sequence goes on along the minus strand of CM060937.1, from coordinate 887,317,967 downwards.
CGTCTGGTAGGTATTTCCAAACGTCTGGCCCTAGGTTCTGGAAAAATATATGCTTTTTCTCCTTTCTCTTTTTAATTTTCAGAACCATTTCAGACGTTTGGATTTTTCATCTAGACGTCTGGAGTTTGTTCCAGACGTTTGGATTTTTGTTAAAGACGTCTGAATTTTAGCTCTGTCCTTTTTTCATTTATTTCCAGAATCCTTTCAGACGTTTGGATTTTCAATTCAGACGTCTGAAATCTTCTGGAAGGCAAAAATCATCCTAGGCCAAAGAGGGAAAAAACCAAACCGAAAGCGATCGAACGAGCGATAGTTGCTAAGGAATTATGCCAAGCGACAACCCAGCCCTATAGGCTCTTCGATACACCACAAATAATATGTCCAAACTCCATAATAGGATTTTCATAAAATTGGACTTCAAAATCAAAAATGGAAAATTCACAAAACAAATTCAAATCAAAGAAAATGAACACGAAATAGATGTTAGGAATTCATACCTAACAACAATGAAAGCTATAGACGTAGATGTGAGTTCAAAAACTCACCTTTAAACCCAAAAACAACAAGTGAGAAGCTTTAAAACAAAGTAAGACCAATTCCTCTTCAATACACCTCTAGAATCTTCAATCTATTATCAAAGGTGAAGTTTTTCCTAAGTTAGGTTATAGGAATTTCTAAAAACTGAAGAGAGATTAAGATGGAGAAGATGAAGAGGATGCTTACCTAAGCTTCTCTTTGATTTCTAGAGCTTGAATTGGAATTTCCAAAGAATCTAGGGCTTAGGAATTTTAGTTTCCAATCTTTTCCCTCATTTTTACTTTAGCTTGAGAGTGTTAGGAAATGGAAATGAAATTGATAAAGAGGAGTTGAGTTAGGTGTTTTATAAAGGAGTTGGGTTTTCTTATTGGGTTAGTGGGCTGAAACCGAAACCTAAAGCCCCAAATGAAAATATTAAAATTCCAATCAACTCCAAACATATTGATGTTTATACTCAAAAAGGTCTCAAACGCCATTTTGGACTCAATGGTATAGTCTAGAGTCCTAATTCGACTGTTTACAAAAGTAGCATTTCGAACTTTAAACCGACTAATGATTCTATATTTAAATAAAACATTTAAATATACAATCATAAAATATGCGGGTTGTTACAGACTCCCCTCCTTAAAGAAATTGCGTCTTCGCAATACTTAAGAAGAAAATAAAGAGTAACAAAAAAAAACATATCGACACAAAAGAAGAAATTTTGAAATGAGAAATTTACCTTGAGAAGCACGGGAGAGTGAGTCTGGATGTGTTCGATGGATGAATTCTCTGGATTCCCAAGAATAATCCTTATGATTTGAGGACCATTGAACTTTCACAAGCGGAACATCTTTATTTCGAAGGCGTTTAACCTCCGTAACAATGATACGAATAGGATGTTGCTCATAAGTCAAATTAAGTGAAACTTCAATTTCTTCAATAACTCTGGGATCAAGAATAGAATCGAAATCCCTAAGGCATTTCCGTAGTTGAGAGACATGGAATTCGTCATGAATAGCAGTAAACTGAGCCGGTAATAAAAGGCGACAAGCCACGGAACCAATACATTCGGGGATGGAAAAAGGGCCAATATATCGAGGTGCTAACTTGCCCGATCGACTGAAACGCACAACACCCTTCATAGGTGAAACATGAATAAACACCAAATCTCCCATAGAAAATTCTAATTTCCTTCTACGGTTATCGACATAGGATTTTTGTCTACTTTGATTTTCTTTCATCCTATGACGAATAAGGTCAATCTTTTCTGTGGAATCATGAATAAAATCTGGACCTAAAACCAGCTTCTCACCGGCCTCAAGCCAACAAGAAGGAGATTAGCATGGCCTTCCATAGAGTACCAGGAAAGGTGTCATACCAATACTAGATTGGAAGCTATTGTTATAAGAAAACTCAATGAGAGAAATATGATCTTCCTAACTTCCACCAAAATCAAGAATACAAGCACGAAGAAGATCTTCAAGAGTCTGATTCACACGCTCTGTTTGTCCATCAGACCGAGGATGATAAGAAGTGCCAAAATTAAGCTTTGTTCTCAAAGTTTTTTGAAGACCCTTCCAAAATCCACTAGTAAACAATGGATCACGATCCCTAACAAATGAAGTAGGAACTCTATGCAATTTAACAATTTCTTTGACATAGAGTTTAGCCAAAAGAGGTACCTCCAATTAGACCTAACGGGAAGAAAATGGGTGGATTTTGTAAGTCCATCAACAATCACCCATATACTGTCACGACCCGAACGAGAACGGGGAATACCGTCAATAAAGTCCATGGAGACTTGATCCCATTTCCAAACGGGAATGTCCAAAGGTTGCAATAACCCACTGGGCCTTTGATGCTCGGCCTTTATGAGTTGGTAAGTCATGCAACGCTTAATAAAGTTAGCAATATCAGATTTCATTCCATCCCAATAATAAAGTCGCTTCATATCCGTGTATATTTTACCACTACCGAGACGAATGGTAAATTAGAACGATGAGAATCTTCTAAAATGTCTTTACAAAGATCACAAAGGTTTGGCACAATAAGTCTACCAAGCTTTCGAATGCCGCCACGAGCATCGATTTCAAAGTCTTTCAAATCATCAACATTATTTTTATCCCTACAACTTTGGCTAAGAAGAGCCAATTCGGGATCTTGCTTTTGAGCTTCAAGGATGCGGTCTAAAAGAGAAGGATGAGCCTCAAGGGTACATAAAACAAGTGATGATCATGAATTGGATTCACGATCTCGAAACTCACAAGTGGGCAAAGTCTCGAGATCATTCCATTCGGATATCATCATAAAAACAACCGCTTGTTGCTTTCGGCTAAAGGCATTGGCGACACGATTACCCTTTCCGAGAGTATAAAGAATATCAAGATCATAAGATGCAAGGAACTTGAGCCAACATTTTTGATGCAAATTAAGTTCCTTTTGAGAAAATAAATACTTCAAAGATTTACGATCGGTGCAGAGAACAAATTTCTCTCCCAAAAGATAATGACGCCAAATTCTAAGGGCGAAAACAATAGCCGTGAGCTCTAAATCACGAGTGGCATATCTAGTCTCGGCAGGCTTTAATTGCCCAGAATCATAAGCGATTACACGTTCCCCTTGCATGAGAACAACACACAAACCAAAATGGCTAGCATCGGTATAAACAATAAAGTCTTGGTTCCCTTCGGGAATCACAAGAATAGGAGCATCCGAAAGGAGTTCTTTTAATTTCTGAAAAGAAGCTTCACGTTTGTTTGACTAAATGTATTTGACTCCCTTCTTTGTCAAACTAGTAAGAGGTACGGAAATTTTAGAAAATACTTTTATGAACCGTAATAGCCCGCCAATCTTAGAAAACTAGGATTTCTGTCACATTCTCCGGTCTCTTCTAATTTTGAATCGCTTTGATCTTTGAAGGATCCATGGAAATTCCAGATTCAGAAATGACATGTCCCAAAAATTTCACATGGGATTACCAAAAGTGGCACTTAGAACATTTTTCTTTCAGTTGATTACTCCTAAGAGTTTCTAACAAAATCCGAAGATGTTTTTCGTGCTCTTTCTTGGTTTTAGTAGAAACAAGAATATCATCTATGAAGATGAGAACAAATCGATCGAGAAAGTCTTTGAAAACTCGATTAATAGGGTCAATGAAATAAGCTGGAGCATTCATTAAACAAAATGGCATAACAAGCCATTCATAAGATCCATAACGAGTACGGAACGATGTCAAAGGAATGCTATCCTCTGCAATACGGAGATGATGAAAACCGGTTGCTAGGTCTAACTGTGAAAAGACTCTAGCACCACTAAGTTGATTGAATAAATCATCAATCCGAGGTAAGGGATATTTATTCTTAATGGTGAGATCATTAAGTTTGCGGTAGTCAACGCAAAGCCTAAGTGTACCATCGGATTACTTCACAAAGATAGCTGAAGCTCCCCAAGATGAGGAACTAGAATGAATAAACTCTTTGGCTTCTAATTCGGATAATTGTTTATGCATCTCCTCATTTTCCATATTGGACATACGATAAGGAGGACGAGGGATAGGTAGAGCTCTAGGGATTAGATTAATTCTGAAGTCAATTGCTCACTTAGGGGGTAATCCTAAAACGGGCTCAAATATATCGGGAAATTCACGAACAATGTGAATGAGGGAAATAACATCTTCCTCATCATCTTTATCATCATCATGAGGATTTAAAGAATACAAGGATGCTACCAAATTGAAATCTGAATCTTTAAGAACAATAGAAATCTGCTTAACAGATTGAGAATGTCGAAGATAAATAGTCCTCTCGGGACATAGGATATAGGCTTCATATCAATTAAGCCAAACCATTCCCAAAATCATTCCGAAACTAAGGTAATGCATAACATGCAAATCGATTCGGAAAGCATAATCACATAAAATAATTTCGACATCTTTACATAATAAACTGAGTGTTGTGAATCCACCAATCAGATTCACAATTCTCAATGAAGTCATCAAGCTAATAACATCCAGAGGTAAAGCATCAATAAGTTCTTTTGATATAAAAGAGTGAGATGCACCCGTATCAAAAAGAACTTGAATCGGAAGATCATGAAATATAATAATGCCATCAAGGATAGAATGAGAAATACCTTGACCAAGAGAAGTATTACTAGGGGCTTGCACCACATTTAGCTTTTCCTCTTTCTTGCTTTGAAGTTTAGGACATGAAGATATGGTATGACCCGAACTTTTGCAGTAGCGACAAGTAAGGGGCTTCGGACACATGTTTGTATAATGGTCCTTAGAACCACAATTGTAACATTCTCCACGACTAGAGGTAGGAGTCTTTGCTACCGAAGTTGCTTGCTTCCCTTTCTTGTTGGGATAAAGCTTGAACTTAGAAGGCCTCTTCTTATTGATGTTTAGTTTGGCCCCCACAACTTCAACATCGCTTTCTTTATCGGACTCTTCGAGTCGAAGAGCGATATCAGCAAGTTGATCGAAAGAAACTTCTGGTATCAGAAGTAATGGCTTTTTGAGGTTCTTATTCAACCCATAGACAAATCTCTGATTTTTCTTCAATGGGGTATTAATATACTCGACCCCATATTTAGAAATAGATTCAAAAAATGCGACATAGTCCGTCACAGAAGATTCACCTTGAACAAGATCAATAAAGCGTCGAGCTAAGGTTACTTTCTAAGCTTCCGGCACAGACTTTAATTCGAATATTTCCCAGAATTGCTCCCAAGTAAGATCTTTTTCAATAATTTCCGTAATGAAAAGCTCATACCAACCTAATGCTTTTTCTTGGTGCATATTAGAAGCCACTTAGACTCGATGTAGATCCACAAGATTCATGCGAGAAAATATGCGGTCGCATGATCTAAGCCAAGCTTGGACTTCTATAACGCTTTCGGAACCCTTGAATGGCCTTCCACCCAAATTGGTATAATTGCTGCACAAGCGTGCAAATCCAGATTTAGGATGAATAGGCTCTGGAATGGGTTCGACAACTTGAGCATTCTTTACAAGATCTAGAAGCTGCTGGACAGACATAAATACTCCATCCCGAGGAGTAGCACTAGATTGACCGGTGCTGGGACGGCCTGGTCTAATCATTTCTCTTCTTTAAGAAAGAAAGAAAAAAGAGAAAAAAGGTTATTTTCAGAATGAATATCGAACACAATTGATTGATAAAACAAGGCATCACAAAAGAAAATAGGATAGAACGGGTCTAATGACTCGAATTAAATCCTAGGGCACGATCCCTAAGAGAGACTTAGGACAATGATCCTTGCTAGCATTATTCTACACTGTTCCGAAGTTTGGCTCTGATACCAAGCTGTGACGCCCCACCTCTATACTCACACTAGCCAAGGACACTACTGGGTAATGCCATCGACTAGCACGAAGAATAACGCTGTTGAGGAGCGACCATCTGTGTAATTGATGTTAGTCCATGAGATGATGGTTTTGATGACAACAACCTTAGAATAGATTATAAAATATAAATACTAACATTATAAGTTTAGATATATATGTATATGCAGGATTTAATCATGCAGGTACTATGAATGAAGACTGTACAGTATAGAGATTCAAGATATCAAGATAGAAGACTCATGAGAATCAAGACTATCAAGAGTTCAAGATTTCAAGGTTAAGTTTGTTTTATTAGGAACATTTGTTAAAACTCGTAGAAAAGCACTGGCATCTTAATATCCAATTTATTCGTGGAATGGAATCCACTTCGAGCTCGTTAAAGGGATGGAACCCTAAGTAGGATGGAACCTACGAAAATCTAGTGGGACATTGTTTTGTATCCACTAATCTTAATTCAAATGATTTTTCAAAATTATCTTGTTTTCAAAATGATTTCAAAACTTTCCTTTTAAAAAGATTCAAAACCCTCGATTTCGATTTTAAATAATTTTTAGCCTCAAAACATCTTTATTTTCAGAGTCAAAATTACTCCTGATTTTAAACTGTCTTTCCAAATAATATATTATACTTTGATTTAAATTATAGTTAAAATAACATATATATTGTTCTTTATATTTACTTATGAATTTCAACTATATTCAAGTATATTTATAAAATTTTGAATAGTTTTTATATAAGATAAATGTTATGTTTATAGAAATTCATATCATCAAAATTAGCTGAGGAATGTCGACATGCCTATAGGACCCATGTCGACATGGTTACAGTTTGATTCAAAATTAAAATTTCGAAAGAAGTGTCTATTCGCTATACTCTTCATGAATGGTCATGGCTGTTGTTATTCTATAGATAAGGGTCAGTTTCAACGAATTTTCATTCATATTTTTCTGGTTTTTACTTCTCTTCTTCTTCCTCCTTTCTTTATACAAATTCATACCATTACTCTGCCGAAATCAACATCGAATCATACTCGATTACTTCTAGTTTGATTCTCCATCATTATCTCTACAAGATTCTCAGTGCTATTCAGAGTTATAGACTTCTTTGTAATATATTAGCGAGAAAAAGTGTGATTGTAGCCTTGGAAATCAATCAAAAGGGAAACGGTGTGATTGTAGCCCGGTTAAATCAGTTGGGTAAACTTGTGGCCCGGAAATCAAGTATCCCTACCCAGAGGATCGAAATTCTAGAGGGTGTACCACGTAGCCTTTGAAACCGAGGGTGTAATTGTACAATTGCTGTTGAAAGGAAATCCATACTTGTGTTGCGGGACTGGATGTAGGGTAACTCCGAACCAGTACAAAATCCGGTGTGTTCTTTCCTTTACTACTTTTATTTTATTTCTGCATCTGTGTTTGTTTCTGTGATCATTCCTGTTTCTGTATATTACATACATTTGTGTCTAAATTAACATAAACTTAAAAAGATTTAGTAATTCTTTATTAACACTATTCACCCCCCCCCTCTAGTGTTAATCTTAGCCTTAAGATCCTTAATCCGCATTTCTAACAATTGGCATCAGAGCAAGGCTTTCAAAGTTTCATAATCTGATTTTTGAAAAGTTTTCAAAATGGCTACCAACACTGGTACTGTTACTAACACTAGTATTCCTGTCACTAGTTCATTTGTAGAGGGTCAGTCTACTGTCAGACCACCACTTTTTAATGGCAGTAATTATGCATATTGGGCATGTAGGATGAAAATATAATTACAATCTTTAGGATTAGACACTTGGATATCACACAAACTGAGTATTCTGAACCCACAACTAATTTTGCACAGTGGACTGCTGAGCAAAAGACTGTTGCACAAAATAATTCTAAGGCAATGAATATTCTGTTTTTTCACTGGATAGAAATGAATTCAATAGAGTGTCAGTTTGTAAGTCTACATATGAAATCGGAAAAACTTTGCAAGTTACACACGAAGGAACAAGCAAAATTAAACAGACCAAAATTTTCATGCTCACAAATCAGTTTCAATTATTTAAAATGAATCCTGACGAGTCTATTTCGGATATGTATAGTAGATTTCAGGATATTGTGCATTCTCTAATATCCTTGGGAAAAGAATTTTCTGAAGAAGATCAAGTCAGAAAGATTTTAAATTTTCTAACTCCAGAATGGGATCAAAAGACACTTGCGATTGAAGAGGCAAATGACATCGGTATTTTGAAGATCGAAGAATTAATTGGGAATCTAATGTCGTACGAAGTTCAAATGATCGGGAGAAGAGAAAGTAAAGCATCTGAAAAGAAATCGATGGTATTCAATGCATTGACCGATGGATCAGACTCAAACAGTGATAATGATTAAGAGATAGCTTTTATGACCAGAAATTTTAGGAAATTCCTGAAATATAGAAAGATGGATAATCTCAAGAGAAACAACTATAAGAATTCTGAAAATCAGAATATAGTGCCGAATAATGACAGGTGTTACAACTGTGATAAATCAGGCCACTTCAAAAGAGACTGTCCATATCCAGATAAGCAGAATCCTCCTATGAACAATGAATCAGCAAAGAAATGGAAGCATGCATTTACTGCTACTCTAGATGACTCAGACTCGTCCTCAATTGATGATGATCAGAAGACGGATAATTCGACTTTATGTTTCACTACAGTTCACGACTCCGACGAATTCAGAGAAACGGACTTAGAAAAAGGTACACGATTAATATAATTGGTTGAAATTGCTTGCTTAGAATAAGTTGCTTGATTGATTGATTTTGAATTGGTCTGTTGTTTGAATTTTAAAATTTATTTTTTTATTATTTTTTTATTATTTTATTATTATTTTTACCATTTTTAATTCTTTTTGAAAAATTATTATAAGTATAATAATATTTCAGAAATATATAATAGATATTAATAATATATATATATATATATATATTAGATAACTTAGGAAAAATCAAATCATGAAAATTCAAAGGGACATGTCGACATGGCCCCTACCATGATGTCGACATGCCTACTTGAATTTGAATTTCAAAATTTGAATCCAAATGTTTGAATTTCCCTCCATCTTTTCACTTCATTCAATTCTCTGAAAAGCTACCTTTTGACCAGAGAATGTCATTTGAGAATCTATTTATTCACTATCTTTTATCATATCTTTTCACTCTCATTTTCAAACTCTCTCTTTATAACTTCAAGCTCTCTACTCCTTACTCTAATGGCTTCTTCAAGCAACCCCTCAACCATGAGAAATTCTAGAAAAATCAAAGAGCAATTATTCAATGATCCGGAGGCAATTAAAGCATACATCAATTATGCTAACTATGCCAAAGTCGATCCCGGAAAATTTGCTATTTTTCAAGATTTTTCTACTTATAAAATTGATTCTCTTTTTGCAAAAATGGTGTTTTGAGTCTTATTGATTTTTCTCAAAATCATTTTGTTTGTTATCCTAATCTTGTCAAAATTTTCTATGCGAATTTAAATCGGGATTTTATATTGGAAATGAAGAAGAAATTTGGAGTACTGTCAAAGGCACTCAAATTGTTTTGAATTGTGATCTTTTGGGTACCATTCTCAATTGCAAGAATTCGGGAATGGATATTTCTAACTTTAAAATCGATGAACATGATCGTGATACATTTCATCACATTTTCGAAGGAGATGATGATTTTGAATTTAAAAATAGAAATTTTCGACCAAAAGCAAGAATTGTCAATCTTCTTTTGCAATATACTTTGACCCCGAGATCGGGAAATTTTAACAATCCTACTTCAAAAGTTTGCAAAGCTCTTTTTGCTATTTTCGGAAATTATGACATAAATTGGGCACAAGTATTTTGGATGAACTTCGTCCTAAAAAACTTGAAATGGGTGAGAACACTTTATATCATGGAATTTATCTCACTCGAATTTTCAACTATTTTGGAGTGTATTTCAAAGGCGAAAAATTTGTATCTAAAAAGGTTTTCAATCATTCCAACATTTCACTTATGAAAATTCCGTTTGTATTTCAACCTTATGAGACCCTTACCGAAAAGGATGAGTGTTTGGCTCATGAAGATATGGAAGAAGAGGAAGAGGAAGAAAGAGAAGAAGGGGATGAAATGGAAATTGAAGAAGAAGGTGAAACTTCTTTGGAAAGCATCGAATCCTTCCACTCCATCCAATAAAACCCTCCTCAAAAACCAAAAGATAATTGTGGAGAATCAGCGGATTCTAAAACGATCCGTTAGTAAGAAGTTGGATAACATCTCTTCGAAGATGAACAAGTTCTTTTCGAAAGTCAGCAAGAAACTTGGACTATCTTCATCATCTTCATCCTCTAACTAGTTTTATCTTTTAGTATCTTGTTGTATTTGTCTTAGTTTGCTTTATTTTCGAATGTTTATGTAGTTTGTATGTGCTTAATCATTGTATTATCATGGTATGCATTGAAATGAAATTTTCTTTCTGTTATCTACCTTATCTTATCTCTAGAATAAGTGTTAGTATATTATATAAATTTATATATATACACAATTATTCACAGAATCAAATTTGTCATAAATTTTCACTAATCCATATCGACATCCCCTACTTGACCGTGTCGACATGTACTGGTCAGAAATGGCAATTGATTTTAAATTTGAAATTTGAATAACTACCACATGTATATTCATTTCAAACGAATTTCTACACCTATATATAACTGTTTCTTCCAGAAATCTTCACTGAAATTTATTTCTCATTATCTATATCCTCCATTTCTTTCTCTAATTCAACTATGGCCAATCCTATTCACAATCTATCCGAAAATCTTGAAGAAACACTCAATTCATTCAAGAATATTCTCTCTTTTATTCTAAGAAACCAACGTCACGTAGAATTGAGTCAAATGCAGATGATCAAGGAACAAGAGAGGCACTTTGATGCGATACGATGGATGACCTCCTCTCTGCACAAGGATGATAACGAATCACATCCTCCTGTCTCTCTCCGATGACAATGATAATTGGGATTCTACTAAGGCAGACCCAATCTTTGGAGAAGAAGGATGGGTGGAAGTTCCACGTAACGTTTGATTAGTTTGTTTTGTTTGATTTGTTTGAATTAATTTGGTTTGAATTAATACTTTGTGTGGATTGATTTTTTTTTGAAGTTTGGTGCGTAAAACACACATATATATATATATATATATATACATTCAAATGTATATAGTCTTTAATTAAGTTATCATGCTCATAAGTATCTTTATTTCTTGAATCTATATATTATATATTCCGTTGTATAGTTTATCAATGCAGGTACTGAAATTCGAGGGCGAGGGGGAGTGATTTTTTGTTGATGACAAAGGGGGAGAAATATAAAATAGGGTAGTTAGGCACAGATTAAGGGGGAATTGTTAGTTTTAGGGAGAGTTATTAGGGTAGAAGTAATATTTTATAAACAAAGGTTGTCATCATCAAAAGGGGGAGATTGTTAGTCCATGAGATGATGGTTTTGATGACAACAACCTTAGAATAGATTATAAAATATAAACACTAACATTATAAGTTTAGATATATATGTATATGCAGGATTTAACCATGCAGGTACTATGAATGAAGACTGTATAGTATAGAGATTCAAGATATCAAGATAGAAGACTCATGAGAATCAAGACTATCAAGAGTTCAAGATTTCAAGGTTAAGTTTGTTTTATTAGGAACATTTGTTAAAACTCGTAGAAAAGCACTATTTCATCTTAATATCCAATTTATTCGTGGAATGGAATCCACTTCGAGCCCGTTAAAGGGATGGAACCCTAAGTAGGATGGAACCTACGAAAATCTAGTGGGACATTGTTTTGTATCCACTAATCTTAATTTAAATGATTTTTCAAAATTATCTTGTTGTCAAAATGATTTCAAAACTTTCCTTTTAAAAAGATTCAAAACCCTCGATTCCGATTTTAAATAATTTTTAGCCTCAAAACATCTTTATTTTCAGAGCCAAAATTACTCCTGATTTTAAACTGTCTTTCCAAATAATATATTATACTTTGATTTAAATTATAGTTAAAATAATATATATATTGTTCTTTATATTTACTTATGAATTTCAATTATATTCAAGTATATTTATAAAGTTTTAAATAGTTTTTATATAAGATAAATGTTATGTTTATAGAAATTCATATCATCAAAATTAGCTGAGGGATGTCGACATGCCCATAGGACCCATGTCGACATGGTTACAGTTTGATTCAAAATTTAAATTTCAAAAGAAGTATCTATTCGCCACAACTTTTCATGAATGGTCATGGTTGTTGTTCTTCTATAAATAGGGGTCAGTTTCAACGAATTTTCATTCATATTTTTCTGGTTTTTACTTCTCTTCTTCTTCCTCCTTTCTTTATACAAATTCATACCATTACTCTGCCGAAATCAACATCGAATCATACTCGATTACTTCTAGTTTGATTCTCCATCACTATCTCTACAAGATTCTCAGTGCTATTCAGAGTTATATACTTCTTTGTAATATATTAGCGAGAAAGGGTGTGATTGTAGCTTTGGAAATCAATCAAAAGGGAAACGGTGTGACTGTAGCCCGATTAAATCAATTGGGTAAACTTGTGGCCCAGAAATCAAGTATCCCTACCCAGTGGATCCAAATTATGAAGGGTGTACCTCGTAGCCTTTGAAACGGAGGGTGTAATTGTATAATTGCTGTTGAAAGGAAAACCGTACTTGTGTTGTGCGACTGGATGTAGGGTAACTTCGAACCAGTATAAAATCCGTTGTGTTCTTTCCTTTACTGCTTTTATTTTATTTCTGCATCTGTGTTTGTTTCTGTGATCATTCCTGTTTCTGTATATTGCATACATTTGTGTCTAAATTAACATAAACTCAAAAAGATTTAGTAATTCTTTATTAACACTATTCACCCCCCTCTAGTGTTAATCTTAGCCTTAAGATCCAGAATCTGCATTTCTAACAATTGATTCGTGCAAGTACCGATATGTCAGATAGTATTACATGCATTTTGTTTCAAGAGGAAATCTGACATATCAATACAAACTCAAAGCTACTACACAGTGGCTATGAGGGCATTAGAAATGAATATAGAAATAAGCATAACACAAATCAGTCATAGATATTCATATCACAAAGGCAAAAACAGATATGAATATAACACAAAGAAGTGTAAATCAAAATAGTGGTCATAGAAGATCCACAATATCACAAAAGAATAAGCATACATCAAAGAGCGTCTATCTCAAATATATAAAAGCAAAAACTACTAAGCTAGAGTAGTTAGCCAAAAGTCAGACGACAATCCAAATAAGAAGTCAAGTAGAAGCACCTGAAACACCTCGGTCTGACCCGAGTATTATTTAAGAAGAAAAATAATAAACAGATCAGTCTAGCTATAAATATCATATAAAATGAGATAGGATAAGGGATACACCAAAAATATATGATAATAATAATGTCATACTGTGTCAAGTATACATTTAATAACAATGAAAATCATATAATATCTCAAATCTTCTCAAACACCAAAAAGAATAACATATTCTTTAAATTATTCAGCAAACCACAAATATTGATAAAGCTTAACAATGCAGACCACGAAAATTGGCGAAACACAAATTATAGAAATCAACAACCAGAAATCCAGAAATCACAAAGGGGGAGGCCTATCGCAAACGGGAGCATGAAAACTCACTAACACGTGTATCACAAACGGAACTCTATTCCATGGTCATTAACCTTCAATTTTGAGCCGAGGCTCCACAAATGGCTCGGAGACCATGGGTCGCTACCTCACCAATTTGAACCGAAGCTCCACAAATGGGTTTTAGTCCCCCACACAAATAAAGATACATCGCACATCGCTAGTCTAAATCACAAAATGATCATCATTGATTGATAAGTGTAAATTACACTAAGCTAGTAAATAAATGAGTTTAGTTTCATGTCCCATAACCACCAGCTTAACTTAAATATTTACGAACAAATTGTAGATTTCCACTCGAAAATTGTCACGAGCGTTCAATCGAACAAGTCCAAGAATTAACCGACGAAGTAAACGCAAGCGTTTCATACCACATGTTTTACTAAGCTGTTTAATTAGATTTCTCATAAGAATGAGGTAAAGTTTTGTATATACTAATATATTGGAAAACGGTTTTAAAAACGAGACTTTATATTAAAAATAGTGTTGAAATCATTTTAATGAAAGAGTTTTAGTATTTACTACTAGTATAAAAACCTTTGTATTTTAAAGTGACAAATCACAAAAATGATTGTAAAAACAATCAATCACCAAAATTCACGTAAGATAATGCGAATTAAATCCATAAAAATCAATATCAACTCCATCAAATGGATATTCCCAAAAATCCAAAGAAAGAAGTCATCAAAGTCAATAATAAGTGATAACAACTAACCGGATCAATAAAAAATCGATTAAAATTGGAAATCCACCCAAAAACAGCCAAAATAGGCAAAATGAACAGTTCCAGACGTTTGGTAGGTATTTCCAGACGTTTGGCCCTAGGTTCTGGAAAAATATAAGCTTTTTCTCTTTTCTCTTTTTAATTTCCTGAACCATTTCGGACATTTGGATTTTTCATCCAGACGTTTGGATTTTGTTCCAGATGCTTGGATATTTGTTCCAGACGTCTGGATTTTTTCCAAACGTCTGGATTTTAGCTCTGCCCTTTTTAATCTATTTCTAAAACCTTTTTAGATGTCTGGATTTTCAATTTGGACGTCTGAAATTTCCTAGGAGGCAAAAATCATCCTAGCCCAAAAAGGGAAAATCCAAACTGAAAGCAACCGAACGAGCGATGGTTGCTAAGGATTTATGCCAAGCGACAACCCAACCCTACAGGCTCTTCGATACACCACAAATAACATGTCCAAACATCCATAATAGGATTTTATAAAATTGGACTCCAAAATTGGAAAATTCACAAAACCAATTCAAATGAAAGCAAACAAACACGAAATAGATGTTAGGAATTCATACCTAACAACAATGAAAGCTATAGACATAGATGTGAGTTCAAAAACTCACCTTTAAACCCAAAAACAAAAAGTGAGAATCTTTAAAACAAAGCAAGACCAATTTCTCTTCAATACACCTCTAGAATCTTCAATCTATTATCGAAGGTGAAGTTTTTCCTAAGTTAGGTTATAGGAATTTCTGAAAATTAAAGAGAGATTGAGATGGAGAAGATGGAGAGGATGCTTACCTAAGCTTCTCTTTGGTTTCTAGAGCTTGAATTGGAATTTCCTAAGAATCTAGGGCTTAGGAATTTTAGTTTCCAACCTTTTCCCCCATTTTTACTTTAGCTTGAGAGTGTTAGGAAATGGAAATGAAATGGATGAAGAGGAGTCAAGTTAGAGTGTTTGATAAAGGAGTTGGGTTCTCTTATTGGCTTAGTGGGCTGAAACCCAAACCCAAATCCCCAAATGAAAATATCAAAATTCCAATCAACTCCAAACATATCGATGTTTATACTCAAAAAGGTCGCAAATGCAGTTTTGGACTCAATGGTAATAGTCTCGAGTCCTAATTCGACTACTTACAAAAGTATCATTTCGAACTTTAAACCGACTGAGATGCCATATTTAAATAAAACATTGAAATATACAATCGCAAAATATGCGGGTTGTTACGATAGGAGTCGAGGGTTTTATATTAGTAACTAGGGTTACCTTCTGGCTAGGGATAGTTTGAATGGCTTAATGGTGGGTTGGAAGCATAACTAAGTTAAACTCATCTAATACATAATTAATAGTTACTTAATATATTCATTTTCTCATACTTAAGAGATAATTCTCTATAAACATCTTGAATGTATATAAGCCTCGTAACAAGATTGACTAAAGAGTTCTCTAGAGGGAATGTCTAGTTTTCAGATCTCTTTTAGTCGGCTCTTGGGTGGTCAGAGGAGATTTCACTGTTACAAGCTTTTTTGGGGAGTGCTCTCCGAAGGGTGATACATTTGACAAGGACGAATTCTACCAATTTATTACTACTGGTAATCTAATTTAATTATTATTTAATAATAAAAAATTTACATGGTCAAATTCTAGAGAGACTCCATCGATGGTACTCTTTGTTACTTCTTCATTTATGAAGAAATGGAGGACAAGTTCCTCGCTTTGTCTGTAATAGGCCTTCCTACTGTCTACTTAGATTATTAAGCTACCATTCTCTCTTACGTAAGCTAGCCCACTTTTTACACTAACTTTAGATTTGGAAAGATATGGCTTCTTGAAATGAGCCTTTCAGGCTTAGTTACTAACAATGGACTATCTATGGCGCCAACACATCTAAATGTTCGGGTAAAAAAGGTAAAGTTTTTGTCAACAAACTAAGATGCTTGAGATTATTTCTTAAAAATTTAACAAAGACGTCTTTGGAAATGTTCGAACTAAAAAAATGAAAATTCGCTATTAGAAATTCTAAAATTAAATAAACTGGAAGAACCTAGAACCCTTAACTCTTCCGCATAAATGCTCTATCCTCAAAGATGAACTTGATAAAATAATCACCCAAGAGAATATAATATGGAAACAATGATCTAAGGTCCAATAGATGGATGAAGAGCATAAGAACACTATGTTTTTCCACAAAATTTCTAACGAACGCAAGCGTAGTAACTCCACACTCTCTTACAATAATTTTTTTGGAAGTTATTGATCAAAATAAACAAATTATGCATTCATAGACTACTACAAAGAGATATTTGGAACTCACATGGGACATAGAATCAATGCTAGTTAGGACGACCTCTACCCATCAAATTCTAGGATTGCACTTGATGATCTAGATTCTCCATTCAACAAAGAGGAGATACTTAGGCCAATCAATGAAATGCTAAAAGGTAAATCTTCTAATCATGATGGTTTTTCGATGCTATCTTACAAGAAAGTTCGCCATGTTTTTTATAGAGTAGGGGGATGACCTAGGGAAAATTTTGTAATTTAATGTAAACTAATTAACTCTGTAATCAATTTTTGTTCGTAATAAAGATATTTTTTCTTTCTATTATATATTTGTTATAATGTGTTATAAATAATTAAATATTTAATTAAAATATATTTAACAAAAAATCCATAAATGATGTATTTGTGATAGTAATTACAACTTGTTGTAATCACGAGTATTGTATGAAAATATGATAAACACATCATTTCAAATGTTCCTAGTCAAGATACATCAAGACTAGATATCAATGCATCCATTGAGACTAGAGTACGTAACGCTTTTCAAATGTTGGGTAGTGTATTACTCATGACTGTTAGGGGCACAAAGGGATCATGTATCAGATAACTATGGAATGACTCACTCGATAATTTTCTGTTGGTTAATATAACTAAGGTCAAATAGAAAATATTGGTGTGACTAATTTATACAGTTCTCTCGACTTAAGAATACTGCTGCTCTTCAATATGGAAGCACCGCTTAGATTATAGTCAAATCATAGCGTGACATCCATCGAGTGACTATAGTTAGATCGAGTTGAAGTAATAGAAGTGAAACACAATTCAAGAGAGGATTCATCCCCTCGGTTATATGAGGTTAATATCACAGTCAACTAAAGTCAACTCAAAGTCAAAATTCCTAGCCTGAGTAGTTTGGTTAATAATGATTGTTATTATTGAACCAAGGACTTTGTGTTTGGACTATAGAATTGAATATAGACGATATTGAAATATTAACCATTACCAAATTCTATAAGTCTAAAGTGGTACGATTTTGACGAAGAGAATTGGTATAAATAATAGTCACAATTGGATAACGCTTAATAAAGCAAAACTAGATTTTGCTGAAAACCTAATAAACGATAAATTCGGTCAAAATGTCACATTACCTTCTAAGTGACATGTGAACGTCAATACTAGAAAAGTTCGATGTTAATCACTGACCAAATTTACACTTAACGGTCACATAACCGATACATTGGGTACCACTTTGCCCAAACGATTTAACCGATTTGTAATTATTATAAATTAATTAATATTTATGGAATATTAATTATATAATTTGTTTTGACTTGATGAACAACTATAATAGATATGCTTGTAATAGTTATAAATATATTAATTGATTATGACATTGATACGCATTTAAATTAAAAGGGAGTGCGAATTAAGGATCTTAAGGCTAATTTAACACTAGAGAGAGGGTGAATAGCGTTTAATGGATTCTAAGACTTATATGGACTAATTTAAAAAATATGATATAAACAAATGCAGAACTTAATTACAGAACAATTACAGAATCAAACACAGATGCAAAAAGTAAATAAAAAGCAGTAAAAGGAAAGAACACACCGGATTTTATACTGGTTTGGAGTTACCCTATGTCCAGTCCTGCACCAAGGCAAACACCTCGTATAGATTTTTATTATAAAAATATCGAGATTACAATCCTCAATTTCTAAAGGCCTTGAGGTACCTTTCTATCCTCGAGTCCGGGGCAAACTATCTTGATTTACGGGACACAAGATCACCTAATTGATTTCCAGGCACAACCACAACTTACAGAGAGACTCAATAAACTTTTGATTACAAATTGATCTTATAACTCTAAATAGCACTTTGTTCTTCAAGAGAGGGCAGAGAATCAAATAAGAATGAGATTCCAATTTGATTCACTTGAGAATTCGGTAGAATTTCGACAAGATCTGAAAAATATGAAAATTTTAGAATATGGATTTGTGTAGAAAAAAGTGAAGAAAATAAGAAAATAGTTAGTTAAAAAATTCGTTTGTGAAGGCTATTTATAGACCGGTAACGGTCATAACCATTCGTGAAGAGATTCAAATGAATAGACACTTCTTTTGAAAATTGAAATTTTTGAATTTAACAGCCACCATGTCGACATGGGGTATCCTATGATGTCGACATCCCTTAGTTAAAAACAATGTAGAATTTGTTTTGAAAATGGTATTGAAAGAAAAACAAGATGAAATGATTCTGGAGTAAAATAAACTAATTTTCCTATGTTTTAAAATAAAGAAGAGTAGAAAAAATATATTTTTAGAATGTATATATAAATTTGATTTTAAATCTCAAGTATATATGTATTATAAAAGAATATTTAAAAATCAGAAGATGGTTTTAAAAACAAATGAAGTTTAAAACAAGAGTTTATTTAAAAACAAAAACAAAGAATATTTTAAGGCTAAAACATCTTTTTGAACATCATTTGAAAGGATAATTTTTAAGGCTAAAACATTTTGAAAATCATTTTGAAAAACCATTTTAAAGTAGTTTTGCAAGCTTCTTCCTGCAAAATATCTCGTCACATCAGGACTTGAGAACTTGTACAAAACCAGGATGTTCATGGGTTTTTAAGCCACTTGTCGTAGGTTTTTAGCTACTTGTTGTGGATTTGTAAGCCACTTGTCATAGGTTTGTAGCTACTTGTCGTAGGTTTGTATGCCACTAAGAAGATAGAAATGGGTTCCATCCCAAAAGAAATTTGGAATGAAGATTTTCATGCTATTATAAAGTTTTAACAAAAACTAGACACTTATCTTGAAATCTTGATCTTGATACTCTAGAGTCTTCAATCTTGATATCTCTATTATGAATCTTGAGTCTTGAGTCTTTATACTGATCAGTCTTCAGTAATCAATACATGCATATATATATATATGCATATATATATATATATATATATCATGTATAGTTCCTGCATATACATATCTATCTAGACAGTGGTGTTAGTATATATTTTATAATAAGATAAGTTAAATAGGTTGTTGTCATCAAAACCAACATCTCAGTTCCCAACAATCTCCTCTTTTTTGATGATGACAACTTCTGTTTATAAAATATACTTACCATACCATAACTCCCCCTTACTCCAAGACTCCCCCTTACTCCAGGCCAATTACTATTTTATAACTTCTCCCCCTTTGTCATCAACAAAAACTTCTTGCTAATAAATTCCCTAAACTTGATATAAGATAATCAACCATAATACAATAGAGTAATCCATATATAAGTGTAATAAGTGCTAAGTGTGATCATAAGTATGAAATGTGATCATAAATGTGAAATGTGATCATGGGTGTGATCATAACCGTAATCCAGAAGTAAATCAATCATCATCCAATCATATTTACAGTAATTATTCAATCCAATCATATATACAAACCACACCAA
The DNA here is from genome assembly GCA_030765085.1 of Allium cepa. Lineage (NCBI taxonomy): Eukaryota > Viridiplantae > Streptophyta > Magnoliopsida > Asparagales > Amaryllidaceae > Allium > Allium cepa. The sequence continues at coordinate 887,297,891 of CM060937.1, read as the reverse complement.
ATGTTTCAAATAAGTCGAGTCAATCAAGTTTAAAACACACCAATCAAATCAAGCAAATAACATGAAGAATGACTAAGCATTCCTTGGTACTTCCACCCATCCATCTTCTCCAAAGATAGGGTTTGCTTTGATGGAATCCTATTCTTCTTTATCTTTGTCGAGAGTGACTGGTGGATTTCCTTCGAGATCATCCTTGTTAAGGGCTGAGATCATCCAACGAAGGGCATCGAAATGTCTCTCTTGCTCCTTGATCATCTGCATTTGATTCAATTCTAAGTGGCGCAGATTATGAAGTATGAATGTAAGGATATTCTTAAAGAAAGTGAGAGTTTCCTCAAGATTATCACTTAGATTTTTAATCGAAGAAGCCATAATTTAAGAAATATGAAAGGGAATGACTAGAAATGAAGTTTGATAATTTATTCTGGAAGAAACAGGTATAAATAGGGGTAGAAAGTCGTTCAAAATGAATAGACACAAGTTAGTTACATGAAATTAAAATTTGAAAGTGTAACTACTTTTTGCCCGTTGCATGTCGACATGGGGGGATGGGGAATGTCGACATGCCCCTGCCTAAAGTGACAATTTTCTTTGTTTTAAATATTATGAACAAATCTATGCAGCTAAAATTTGTATAATATAAAAACAAGCAATTATAGAGACAAGTGAAGTTGAATAAAAGGAAATAAAAGATTTCATTAATGATTCTAGTCAACATTAAATAATATAGTATTAATTAAAATATAGGAAAATACATGGATAGAACTTGAACTAAACAAGATGACATGAACTAAAACTAATTAGATGAAGATGAAGAAGATGATAGTCCAAACTTTCTACTAACTTTCCCGAAGAACTTGTCGATTTTAGTGGAAATCTTATCCATTTTCTTACTCACTGATCTTTTGAGTTTCTTTTGATTTTCCACTATAATTCTTTGATTATTGAGAATAGTCTTATTGGATGGATTAGTGGCATTAGTAGGATATTCAATACTCTCTAAGGAAGTTTCTTGATCTTCCTCTTCCACCTCTTCAATTTCCATTCCTTCCTCTTCCTCTTCTTCTTCTTCCTCTATTTCTTCCATCTCTTCGTAAGCAATCCTTTCTTCCTTTTCCGTAAGTGTTTCATATAATTGAAACGCTAATGGAATTTGCATAAGGGAAATGTTTCCATGTTTGAACACTTTTCTAGTTATAAATTTTTCCCTTTTGACATCAACTCCAAAGTAAGTAGAAAATCCGAGTGAGATAAACTCCATGATATAATGTATTTTCACCCATAGTAAAATTCTTGGGCTTTAGCTCATCCAAAATAACTTGAGCGCAAGTGATATCATAATTTCCGAAAATTGCAAAAGGAGCTTTGCAAACTTTCAAAGTTGGGTTGTTGTAGTTTCCCGATCTTGGTATAAGGGTGTGTTGAATAAGAAGGTTAACAATTCTTGCTTTTGGACGAAAATAACGATTTTTGAATTCAAAATTTGTCATCCCCTTCAAAGATGTGATGAAATGTCTCTCGATCATTTTCATTTATTTTAAATTCCGAGAGATTCATTTCGGTATACTTGCATCCCAAAATATTTTCTAAAAATTCATAATCCAAAACTATTTGTGTTCCTTTAACACTACTCCAAATTTGTCCATCTTGCCCATCATAAAAACTACGATTCAAATTCGCATAAAACATCTTAACAAGATTTGGATAACATACAAAATCATTTTGTTTGCTATCTACTACACTAAAAATAGAACATTGTTGAAGAAGATCTTCAATTTCATAAGAAGGAAAATCTTCAAAAATAGCAAATTTCTCCATACGAATTTTACCAAAGTTTACATAGTTGATGTAAGCTTTGATAGCTTTCGGATCATTAAAAAGAATGTTTTTGATAGCTTTTGGAAGGCTAATGGTGTTAGGAGTGCTTGAAGAAGTTTGAGAGGAGTTGAAGATAATGAAGATAAATTTGAAATTTGAAATAAAAGTGAAAACCGATGATAAGGAGAGTTAATTAAATGGAGATTATATAGACATGTTCTCTTGTCAAGAGGCATCTTTTCAGGGCATTGACGTTGGTGAAATGGTGGAGGGAAATTCTAAAGTTTGAATTCAAATTTCTGCGGGGCATGTCAACATGGGGTATCCAGGTATGTCGGCATACGCCTATTGAATCAAAGGACAAGTGTCTATTCCTAATTTCCAATAAATGTACATAATATATCTTATATTCTACTTATATAATTCTTGTGATAACACTAAATATAATAATACTTAAATATTAATAATTTAATATTTAAAATATTATTAAAATAATATTATTTTTGAATTTAAAATTCAAGTTTCAAGGGATAAATTTGAATCTAAAATTCAAGGAATTCTTTTTAAAAATAATCAAGCAAACAAACAAGCATCCACTCAAACAAGAAAAATTAAAAATAATGTAAACACGTACCTATTTTTAAATCCATACTCCCATCGTCGTCTGATTCATGAATAGCGGTGAAACACAGATTTGAATTATACGTCTTATTTTCATCGTCACTGGATGATGAGTCTAAGTCATCAAGAGTTACTGTGTATGCTTTCTTTCTTTTTCTTGACGAATCATTGTTTAGAGGGAACAACTGTTTATCTATATATGAACAATTTTTCCTATGAAGCCTGACTTTATTACAATTGTAGCATCTATCATTATTTACGTTCTCCATATTATTTCTGGAATTCCTTTGATCATTTCTTTTGTAATTATTCATTTTTCTACATTTTAGGAATTTCCTGAAGTTTCTTGTCATGAAAGCAATCTCCTCATCACTGTCTGGTTTCGAATCTTCAGTTGTGACATTGAATGCTAATGACTTCTTTTCTATAGTCTTGTTTTCTCTTCTTCCTTGCAGTTGAACTTCATAAGACATCAGATTCCCAATCAATTCTTCTATTTTCATTAGACTGATATCATTTTCTTCTTCGATTGCAAGTGTCTTTTGATCCCATTCTAGAGTAAGTGAATATAGAATTTTTCTGACTTGATCTTCCTCCGAAAAGCTTTTCCTGGTGCAATTAGTGGATGAACAATATCTTGAAATCGACAATACATGTCAGAAATGGACCCATTTGCATGCATTTTAAACAAATGAAACTGATTGGTTAATATGGAAATTTTAGTCTGTTTAACTTTGCTTGTTCCATCATGAGTAACTTGCAAAGTTTTCCAGATTTCAAATGTAGACTTACAAATAGACACTCTATTAAACTCATTCATATCTAGTGAACAAAATAATATACTCATGGCCATTGAGTTATTTTGTGCAACACCCTTTTGCTCAGCAGTCCACTAGGCAAAATCGGTAGTTGGTTCAACATACTCAGTTTGTGTGATATTCCAAGTGTCTAATCCTTTTGATTATAAATAAATTTTCATTCTACAAACCCAATATGCATAATTACTGCCATTGAAAAATGGTGGTCTGATAGTAGATTGACCTTCTACAAATGAACTAGTGTTAGTGTTAACAGAACTAGTGCCAGAGTTGACATTACCAGTGTTGGTAGCCATTAAAACAATTTTCAGGTTTTAGATTATGAAGACTATGAAAACCAATGCACTAATACCAATTTAAAGGGAGTGTGGATTAAGGATCTTAAAGCTAATTTAACACTGGAGGGGGGTGAATAGTGTTTAATGGATTCTAAGGCTTATATGGACTAATTTAAAAATTATGATATAAACAAATGCAGAACTTGATTACAGAACAATCACAGAATCAAACACAGATGTAGAAAGTAAATAAAAAGTAGTAAAAGGAAAGAACACACAGGATTTTATACTGGTTCGGAGTTACCCTGCGTCCAGTCTTGCACCAAGGCAAACACCTCGTACAGATTTTTATTATACCAATGTCGAGATTACAATCCTCAATTTCTAAAGGCCTTGAGGTACCCTCCTGTCTTCGAGTCCGGGGCAAACTCTCTTGATTTACGGGACACAAGATCACCCAATTGATTTTCAGGCACAACCACACCTTATAGTGCGACTCGATAAACTTTTGATTACAAATTGATTCTATAACTCTGAATAGCACTTGGTTCATCGAGAGAGGGCAGAGAATCAAATAAGAATGAGATTCTAATTTGGTTCACTTGAGAATTCGGCAGAATTTCAGCATGATCTTAAAAATATGAAATTTTTTAGAATATGGATTTGTGTAGAAGAAGGAGTGAAGAAAATAGTTAGTTAAAAAATTCGTTTATGAAGGCTATTTATAGACCAGTAACGGTTATAACCATTCGTGAAAAGATTTAAATGAATAGGCACTTATTTTGAAAATTTAAACTTTTGAATTTAACGGCCACCATGTCGACATGGGGTATCCCATGATGTCGACATCCCTCATTTAAAAACAGTGTAAAATTTGTTTTGAAAATGGTATTTTAAAAAAAACAAGATGAAATGATTCTGGAATAAAATAAACTAATTTTCCAACATTAAAATAAAGAAGAGTGGATATGTTTTTAGAATGTATATATAAATTTGATTTTAAATCTCAAGTATATATATATTATAAAAGAATATTTAAAAATCAGAAGATAGTTTTAAAAACAAACGAAGTTTAAAACAAGAGTTTATTTAAAAACAAAAACAAAGAATATTTTAAGGTTAAAACATCTTTTTAAAAATCATTTGAAAAGATAATTTTTAAGGCTAAAACATTTTGAAAAGCAGTTTTGAAAATCATTTTGAAAAACCATTTTGAAATAGTTTTGCAAGCTTGTTCCTGCAGATTGTCTCATCACATCAGGAATCAGGAACTTGTACAAAACCAGGATGTTCATGGGTTTGTAAGCCGCTTGTAGGTTTGTAAGCCACTTGTCGTGGGTTTGTAAGCCACTAAGAAGATAGAAATGGGTTCTATCCCAAATGAAATTTGGAATGAAGAATTTCGTGCTATTATGAAGTTTTAACAAAAACTAGACACTTATCTTGAAATCTTGATCTTGATACTCTAGAGTCTTCAATCTTGATACTCTATTCTGAATCTTGAGTCTTGAGTCTTTATACTGATCAGTCTTCAGTAATCAATACCTGCATGTATATATATATATATATACATATATACATACATATATACATATATATATATATATCCTGCATTATTCTTGCATATACATATCTATCTAGACAATAGTGTTAGTATATATTTTATAATAAGATAAGTTAAAAAGGTTTTTGTCATCAAAATCAACATCTCAGTTCCTAACATAAATATGATTTAAATGAATAATATTTTGTTTAGGCTTTAAATAGGTTAAAACACCATATAAGGAGCTAGTTGGTTTGGCACTAATAGGTTAAATTTGTATGGAGTACTAAATTTGTATGGAGTACTAAATTAGTATGGATAAGGGAAGGAGAATTTATAAGGGATCTAGATCATAACTTGTCTCTATTCCTCCACTATATAAGCATCTCAACCCACATCTATTAGATATTTTTAGGAGCCTCCATCCAGACCTATCTCTGGCCGGATTCACTACCTCCTTATCTTTCCATTTCAAAAGTCAAATCAAAGTAAATTGAATTCTATTCGATAGCTAGTGGTCATCGGTTTAGGGACTAGCACTCTACAGGATTGTAAACTGTTTCAAGGAGTATATCTCATAATTTCAAGGTGTACTTAAAGGCATTGGATATAACGTAAATTTATAATGTATTTATGAATATTAGTGTATGTATATTATTATATTATATTGTTAGTTAGATGACGATTCTATTATATAAATATATTGTCACAAATAGGTTGGTTATATATTTATATACTCTTATATATTAAAAAAATTGTTTATGACATATATATATTTATGATGTACATGGCACAAGAAAAAAACAATTTTTTAATTAATTTAATGTATAACACCTAATTATATATAAGCATTGTAATTTAAATTATATATCTTATTCTATTCATATAGTTGTAAAATGTTAAGTAAATAGTTTCATATCTAAAATAATTTCAACAAAAAATAATAATAATTTGTGTATGCATATATTATTATTTAATTAATTAATTAGGTAAATTAATTATATATATATGATAAAATTTGTTTTATATTTTATGAAATTAGATTTGTATTTAATATAGATTCGGTAGAAATAAAAAAACAATTTTTTCTGTACTTAATTTAAATTCTAAATGCTAGTCAAAAATAAAAATAGATTTAAAATAGTTTTAAAATTATAAAATTAGATTTTAAATGTTCAAATAATAAAATATCACTCAGATTTTTTTACTAGACTTTAAATTATGTTCGAAAATAATATATTAATTAATTTTTGTTAATTTTAAATAATATCCGTATGGATATTAATTTAAAATACATTTTAAAATAAAGAATAACATTTTATCATGCATAATAATATTTGTATATATATATATATTAGTGTGTGTGTGTGTGTGTATTTGTATATTTTAAAGATATTGATATGTTTGTATTTATTATCGTATTATATATATATATATATATATTAATATATTTATTTATTATATATAAATTTATATATATGTGTGTGTATTCGTGTGTGTGTGTATGTATGTATGTACATATAAATTGCTTTCGGCTTTGCAATAAGTTTAAAGAAAATATTATAAGCATTTTAAACATATATATATATAATGTTAAAATTATATGTGCATATTTATTTATATTCATAAAATTATTTAAAATAAAATATAGTTTATATATATCCATATATTTTGCAATATTTCACATAAATTAAAGTATATAAATATACATCTGGATAATATATTTATATATTAGATGAGCTAACATGTCTGTTGAATTGTAAATCACAACAGTATATACTGGTATGTTGTATCTTGTACGGATTGCAATGTTACATATGCACATGCATGCGCACAAATATATGTACGTATATTTGTATGTATATATATATATATATATATATATATATGTATGTATGTGTGTGTATGATACACATATATATAATGTAACATTAATTACATGACATAAAATCATTTTACAAATCTAAATAAAATAATAATTTTATTTAAAATGAAATTTAGAAATGTTCTAAATAAATAAGCTTCATAGGCCCAATAAAGATCAAAAATGGTAATTTTTTTGAAATTCATCCATTACTTCTACTACGGGTCGTTCCAGCTCCAACAATGGTATCGAAACCCAATAGCCTATGCGGTCTAAATTAGTCATGTTAGGTTTGATTAATTATGCTCACACCCTAAATAATAAGTTGTTTAGAAATGTAGTGTCGAAGGATTGGGTTTGGATAATCAACTACTCTAATCTACCTGGCTACTAATCTGGCTCGAGTATATATGTGCACCTAATAGAAAAGGCCCAAGTGGAATTAGACATTGGCCTAATTTTTAGAATTGCTTGAAAATTAAAAATATAAGATTTTAAATACAATAGTTAAATTGAAAATAAAATATATACATATTATAAATGTTATAATATAATAAAAAATTTCAGAATGTTTGAAAATTAATATAAATTAATTTCAAAATTTATAAAATTTATTAATGAAATTAATAAAATATATCAATTAAATAAGTTAATCAATTAATAAATATGTACATATATTATATATTATAATGTATGTTATGTTGTTTGAAAATGTTAAAATAACATAAGTTTACATGAATGTATATAAATGAATTTCTAAATTAATATAATTCAATTAATTTTTTTAATTAAATAAATTAATTAAAAGGTTAGTTAACTAAATAATCCGTGCACACACATGCACACATATATGTTATCCCGCCTTTTGGCATAGCCGTGACACCAAGGACTTGACTAGAAACCAAAGGCAATCCATCCTGAAGATCGGTTATACACAGGTTCACTATGGATACTGGCAAATTTGGTTCGAGTTCTGATCGAGCTACAATTAACATGGTACGACAAACAAAACTATGAAAGCCGATATTCCAAATTTCGAGTCAATCGGAGTTCGTATGCTCAAATAATGGATCGATCAAAATCGATGTAGAAGATGTCAGTTCGTATCCATCAAAGTCCACTCTTTTCGTATCCATCAGACCTTGTATCCATCAGCTCCACCTCCATCATGTTCGTATCGATCACGCATCGTAAATCTATATGTTTGATTCGTATCGATCAATCCCTTCCCTCTATTTTGTATCGATCGTTCCAGGCATCGATACGAAGATGCCTTCCAAGCATCAGTACGAAGCGGCATACAAACATCGATACGAAAGGAACCACACACGATTGATACGAAGAGGCAAAGTCAACCAAGAGAAATGGTCATTCGGAATGAAATGTGGATCTCCCCTAAACTATCGCTCCACGTCATTGATGAACCACTGATCGATACGTAGCCTATCGATATGAAGAAGAATCGATATGAATAGGAATCGATACGCACGCTTCTGCTCACTTGCGAAATGAATCTTGGATCGATCATAACTCAAAATCTACAAGTTCAAATGCTACCAAATTTTCACAAGAGCTTTCTTACCACCTGAAGAATGTTCATGATCGATTGCTACTTGAATAGGCCAAATCTTGATCGATACGAAGGAGATGGAGATCGATCCAGATCAATCCCAAATGACCCCAGATCGATCTGGTGGGCCCACCCACGTGAGAGAAGGGGTATTCCGAGCTTTAAGGGAGATATTTCAGACCTACACCTATAAATAGCATCCATATGCCAATAGAAAAAGGACTTTTTGACTCTGCTACGCTGTTACTCTACCACAATTCCATTGTAACTCCAGTCCTAGAGTGTTGTACTGTTGTAATCAATTATCAATCTAAACAACAAAACATTCGAAGTGGACATAGGCTACAACGCCGAACCACTATAATTTCTTGTCTTTTTCTATTTCTACATGCTTTTATTGGTATGATTGTTAGATTGGCCTCATTTTCCATTTAATTTCTTCATTTTAATCTCTCCAATCACATCCGAAGATTGTTGTGCCCAATTTTTGTACAAACACTCTGGTGCTTTCATTGAGAAAACTCTTTTTTTCTCTGATTATTTGGATCTACTACCTTTGTTGGATTGCTAAAATCTGAGGAGATCCAGATCTGTCTTCTTGTAGCTCCTTCCATTCTACTTAGATTACTAAAGTTCTAGGAAAGGGACACATCAACCATGGTGCGTACTACCATAACTGCTTCAAATGTTGCAGATCTAGAAGGAATGGATAGGAAAAATCCCATGCAGCTGACTACTGCAAGCCAGACATCAATCGGAACTTCAGATCCACAAGGTCCTGTAACTAGAGAGGATTTCTAGATCCTCATGCAAGAGTGCACTCAGATCCGTCAAGAGATCACCCAGCAGATCCATGCCAATACGGAGCTCACGAACTAGCATAACGAGGAAAGGTGAAGGAGATCTAAGAGGGATCATGTCTCACATTCCTTGACTAAAAGCTCGGCTTCATCTGGCTTCAACCACAGATCTACACATCGTCGGCTGGATGGAAATTATGCAGAAGCCTCCGAGCATTAGCGTACTATGAATCTTGGACAAGCAGGGGTTGGTCCTTCTGTAAGGCATCAAGCTGGACCATCTTCCCGAGGAAGGGTGCTTCCTTATCACATCATCCATGACCATACAGCTGCTGCCGCTATAGATCTGGAAGCTGAGATCCAGAACCAGCCCTTCGTCAACACATCCTTTCTCATGAACCCTAAGTTCTCAAAGATCGGGAGCCAAGGAGGCAAGGAACGAACCGTCGACAATGCCCGGACCATCCCTGCAAAATGGAACCCGACCATGCCTTGGCCCTGAATGTCCAAATGCCTGCCATTCCAACCATGATCTGTCAAATGATCCGAGAAAGTCAAGGTCTTACTAATGACGATTGGGGAATCTCCCAAAGTCATACTCCATTCACCAACGACATCCTTTATGCTAAGTCACCACGTCGATTCAGGATGCCTACCTTTCCCATGTACGAAGGAAGTTCGGAACCTAACCAGCATATATTAAAGTATGAATGGCTCATGAACATCGCTCGAGCTGACAATGTAGTCAAATATAGGAGTTTATCTCCTTAGAAGGGATTGCAACTATGTGGTTCACTTGTCTACCACCCAGATCCATTTCAAGTTTCGATCAGTTGGCTATAAAGTTTGTCGAACAGATCCATATGCATGTTACAAGGCCAAAGGATGTCAACACCTTGTCTAGTGTTACCCAAGCTCCTGGAGATACTCTTAGACGTTATTTGGAAAGGTTTCATGTTGCCTATGTTGAGGTCAGCAACCCCAATGATAATTCTTTACTGATGGCATTGACTAAAGGGATTGATCCTAATTCTGCATTTGGCAATTGGTTGGTTGGGAAACCCTCCGCTTCGTTGGATCGTTTATATGCTAAGGAAGCCCGGTTTTTGAGGAGAGAAGACGCTAGACGATCTAAGAAGCAGGATGATGTGGGGCCCAATGTTGAAGGCATTTAGAGTAATGTTGCTGTTAAACAGACCGGCGAGGGTTTTGGCAAGGTACAATTGAATATTCAGAACAAACAAGGTCAACCCAATGGTAACGGAGTTTAGGGAAAAAAGAGATCCAAATCGCAGACCGAGTCCCAGAGCTCCTGTGTTCGACCGATATACCCCTTTAAACACATCACTGGAAAATGTTTACCTTCAGACCTGTAATACCAGACGGTATAAGAAGCCAGCTCTGAAACCATCATCTGAGAAACAAATTTAGACTAGAAAATTCTAAAGATTACACAATTGTTACGGTCATAACACGAATGAGTGCCATCATTTATAAGACATCATTGAGAAATTGATTAGAGAGAGGAAGTTGGAACAGTATGTGCGGGCTCCGTAGGATGGTGGTGCAGCCCATCTATCCCGAATCAAGATCAATGCCAAGCTAGGCCCAAAGTACCCGCACGTACTGGCAGGAGGTTGGTAAAAAACACAGTGAGTGGTGGTCCTCATCTAGCTGTCTAGAGTTGGAAGGAAATGGAGTCATATGCCAGTTCGATAAAGCATGTGGACTTTGAATTCTGTAGTAAAGTTGATGACGGGGCCCCGCAAAACAACAGTGGACGATTATAGACGACATCATTTTCAGGAACCGAAATGCTGACAGGGTCGTGGCCCCTATAATTGATCCATTGGTTATTTCAGCTCAAGTAGGTCCTGCTTGGATGAAAAGGATCTTATTCGACAGCAGAAGCTCTGTGAACATTCTTTCTAAGCGAGCTTGGGACCAAATGAGAATAGAGGCAAAAGATCTAAAATCATGTCAGTCACGTATACATGTTTTTGACGGAAGCGCGACTATACCAGCTAGGATGGTGGAGTTGCCAGTTGAGTTGGGTATTGAGACTGCCGGAGAGTCCGGATGCTGCAGTTTGTCGTGTTAGACATTCATTCCCCTTACAATACTTTCTTGGGATGATGGACCCTCGCAGAATTCAGGGCAGCAATTGCCCCATGGTGATTGACTCTGAAGTTTCCTACTGATAATGGGATTGGAGTAGCACATGGTGATCAGGCGTTTGGATGCACCTGTTATGTTGTTGAGCTACGAGATGCGCGCGTAAGGAGAAAGGCAAGGGCGTAGAGGAATCTCTCCGCGTCCATTTTTTAGAGAATTGATAGCTAACGCCTGGGCCTAGGCCCGGGCCCCACAACTAGTTCCTTAAAAATCTTGATCCCCGATATAATAGTGAGGAAGAGGAGGTCAAAGACAATCAGGCTTCCTCGGTAGAGTTGACGATTGATGTTACGATTCACGACAATGACGATTCTAGAATGATAAAGGTCGGATCTCAACTTAGCCACCAGATGAGACAGGAATTGGTTGATTTTCTTAGGGCAAACCTTGATGTGTTTGCTTATACTCATTCAGACATGTGTGGGATCTTGCCGGACATCGTGAGCCATGCATTAAATATTCACCCACGGCATGTCCCGGTCAAATAAAAAAGGCGCAGTATGGATCCAGGGAGATCTGCCACGCTTAAAGAAGAAGTAAATAAACTCAAGTCAAATGGGTTTATTTCCGATGCATTATACCCGGAGTGGGTATCAAATTCAAAACTTGTCATAAAATATAACGGGAAATGAAGAACATGTGTGGCCTACTCATATTAAACAAAGCATGCCCTAAAGACGGTTTTCCACTTCCAAGAATTGATCAACTTGTGAATTCAACAGTCGGACATGAGCTCCTATCTTTCATGGACGCGCATTCTGGCTATAATCGAATCCCAATGCACCTTCCTGACCAGGATCATGCTAGCTTCATCACTGATTTGAGACTATATTGTTACAAAGTAATGTCGTTCGGACCTAAGAACGATAGGGCAACCAATTAAAGGCTCCTGGATCGAATGTTCACTAACCAGATCGGAAAAAACATGGAGGTGTACGTAGACGATATGCTCATGAAGTCGCAACTATCCATCAACCAAGCCAGAGATTTGGAAACGATGTTTAACATACTCCAATAATACAAAATGAAGCTCAATCTGTTGAAGTGTCACTTTGGAGTTGCATCAGGAAAATTTGTTGGATTCATTGTCAACGCTCGAGAATTGAAGCCAATCCTAAGAAAATATGGGTGATTTAAAATCTAAAAACTCCCAGAACCATAAAGCAAGTACAAAGCCTCAACGGGAAGGTGACAGCCTTAAGCAGATTTATTTCTAGATCCACGAACAAGTGCATACCTTTCTTTGATCTGATCAGAAAAGGAAAGTGGAACTTCAAATGGACAGAGGAGTGTGAAGGTGCATTCCAATCACTAGTTCAACATTTGGAGACATCTCCTATTTTTTCGAAGCCAGTTGATCATGAGAGATTATGCATCTATCTGGTGAGTTCAGCAAACGCGATTAGTGTTGTGCTAATTCACGGAGAGGATCGAATCAAACGATCGGTCTATTATATCAGCAAAAGGTTGATAGGGGCAAAAAGAAACTACCCAAAGTTGGAAAAGCTGGCTTATTGTCTCATCATAGCCTCGAGAAAGCTTCATCCATATTTCCAGGCTCGCTGGATCACAGTCTACACTGACCAGCCATTATGACGGATCCTTACATGACCTGAGACTGTGAAATATGCGCTTTGCGCTTATATGATTTTTGTTTGATGATAATAAACACATATATATAGTTCGTTTAAATGTATTTGTTAATGTACTATTTTAATTTTCATATATTAAATAAATATTTGTTGAATAAAATAAATTACACAGAATTTTAATTTGAATTCAAACAGAACAAGTTACACAGATTTTGAATTCAAACAGAAATTTTATTCAAACAAATATTTATTACAAATCTTGAAAAGTACAAATTCATGCTCTCACTATATACAATTTTGAACTACATCACATTTCATATTTACATCATTATCCTCACTACATATCACTCACTCTCGTATTTGGTCTTCAACTGCATTTCAGTTTGTATCTAGCATCTGAGCAAATCTGCAAAAATATTCACTAACGCAGTAAAATTGATCGAGAAATATTTTTGAAGTAAACGATATTTTTGAAAATAATGTTTGCCTCAGATATATGGGTTGTTCGTCATCATTCACACTTGAATTTATCACAAAGTCGTGCACATAGATATTACAGGGACAGGTAATCACAAGTGGCTGCAATACACACGTGTACATTCATACACGTGTGCACTGCCTCGCCAACTCGTGTGTGCAGCCAACAAGAGCAAGTGTGAAAGTGCAAAGGTCAAGCCATCACTGCAAATTCGACACAACGCAATGCAATTCAAACTGCAAGTCCAAAACAGATGCACTATGCATTGTACAACAAATCCAGGCAGCAAGTAGAGGAATGAAACCAACATGGCCGAGCATTGTACAAAACTGCAAAATGCAGTTCAAAACATCTACGACAGCAAGGTATGACCAAATACAGTGTGAAAAATCCAAAGCATGATATAGATACAGGCTGAGAAACAATGTGAACAAGTTGTGCACATGAAAAGGCAATGCAGTTTACAACAATAAATAAGCCCAAGTGAAACCACTGACTACAAAGCCAAAGATCACAAAGAAATGGATGCCATCAAATTCAACAACCACAAGATACAATGCAAACACAAACTGCAGTGGACAGCAAGCACTACCAAGACCACTATACAGTGCTAACAAATGATCAGAGAACATGCTTAAAGACTGCACCAATGACCAAGCTACAAGTATGGAAGTGAATCAAGTTTCAAGTGGACAGTGAATGAAGGCAATGCACAAATGCAACATGTTTAAAATGCTCATACCAGAATGGAAGAAACTACACAACTCAAGCTCACAAGAATGGTCAACAAAATGCAGTAGTGAAGAATACACATAGCAAGTTACATGAAGACAAGACTACACCAGAGACAAGTAATACAATATACATATATAGGAAGTGCAATTGCGAAGTGAAGATGGAGCTACAGGAAGAAGCTGACCAGAAGTGAAAGTCACAGTGATAAACGAATATCAACATCATGTTCGAATGCAATATCAACTAAAGTCAGAAACAGTGCAGTACAACCACATGTCAAGTGAAACATACACAATGCTCAAAGCCACCAGCTGCATGTACAACAGAGAACTGCAAGTTCATATGTACAGCAAGCTACAAGTTATGGAGAATCAAGGTGAACAAATGTCAATGAAAGCTCAGCCACAAACATGAGAAGACAAATATGCAGTGCACTGTAATACAACAGTGAACACATGACTGAGCTACAATGTGCACAGGTGAATCAAGTGAATCAGAATGAATGCAGCAGTACCAAGTGATAGTGAAGATGGCCAGAGATGAAGACAGGGGCAAACACAAGATGGCCGAAGCAGTGAAGTCAAAATTTTCGAAAATAGCATGCAAAAGTTATACAAATCCAAAACCAAGACAGAATGCATCATCCTCAAAAGCAGGTTCAAGTAAAAAGTTCTGATTCAATCCCATAGCAAAATCAAGTCACAATGAAAGTACAAACCCAAAAATATGTGCATACACACATACAAATGTATATATGCACATATAAAGTAAACTGGTGAAAGACAGTGGCAAGTACAAGGCAGTGAAGAAATCAAGCCGAAATTTAAGGCTAAATTAGTGCAAGAAATTAAATTTTGGAAAGAAATCTCTGCAGCAATTATCTCGAATTCATATATGGTCAATATTAATTCAAATGGGGACCGAGATATCAAACACAGCAACGAGACATCAAACACTGCAAGATATTTTCGAATTAATTAATTCGAATACAAATATGGATAGCAGTAATTCAAAATTGATTTCAAGAAAAAAATCAACGACATGGAAAAATCAAGTATGACAGTGATTAGGAGGGTTTCAACCCTATAAATAAACCCAAAAGAAATCATCATCGGCATCGAGAAAATAAGCTTCAAATGAAAAATCATTGAATCAAATAAACCCTAAAATCATCATCGGCAATCGAAGGCAAATGAGTTCGAAAATTACAATCGCACAAATCATTAAACCAGCAAAAGAGATTACGTACCAAAGCAACAACGAACTCAAGGAGCAACGCAGAGCGTAGCAGCGAGCAAGAGCCAACAACAATCGATAATCAAGCACGAGCAAAGAAAGCCCCAATTTGAATAGCCGAACCCTAATTTCAGATCAACAGAGGCCGCCATTTTTTACGTGACAAAAGCAAAGAAGAGGATCGGGTGATAAAATTAAAAGGGACCGGCCTTGTTATATTTTAAAAGGGGATTTAGGTTTTAAAAATACAAAGGGGGTTTTTAGTTTTTAAAAGGGTTTTTCTTTTATTTTTTTGAGCAAAAATTAAGGGATTAAAGTTTATATTTTTATTTTTGCTCATGCATTTATTTTGAAGTCTGTTTTGTTTTATTTTCGAGTCAACAAATTTGTAAATCACCACCTAGGGTTTAGGTAGTGTCAGATTGTCTAGTTAGAATTATTTCAGTAAGCAGGGTGTGCGAGTTTGCAAAGCTCTAGAGGCGGAGCAGAGTTTGCGAGTAAACAAAGCTCTATAGGCGGAGCAGGGTGTGCGAGTCTGTGAGAGTGTTTGTGAGCGGGAGCAAGGGTTTGCGAGTCTGATAGAGTGTTTGTAAGCGAGATACTGTTTAATTCTAATAGAAATCTGGGAATGCAGCAGTAGGCAGGGGTTGCCGAAGCTGGGTAAATTTTGTGTGTGATTTACTTTTCAGCATATTTATTTCTGCAGTTTGTTTCTTTTGTTTTAAATCGAGAAAATTTGTTATTAACCCTATTCACCCCCCCTCTAGGGTTAATCTAGATCCTACAAGTGGTATCAGAGCTTGGTATTTTTTATTTAACTCTAGAGTCATGAGTCTACCAAATAATGCTTTTTCTGAGGGGCAATCTATTGTCAGGCCACCCATGTTTAACGGGAATGATTATGCTTATTGGAAAGTTAGGATGGGTATTTATCTTAGTTCAGTGGATTATGATGTTTGGGATATTATTGAAACTGGCTATAAACCTCCTACTATAACTGTTGGTGGTACTGAGATTCCTAAACCTAAGGATAGGTGGGATGAAAACGATAAGAGACTGAAAACGATAAATGCTAAAGCCATGAATGCTTTGATATGTGCTCTTGATAAAAATGAATTTAACAGAATTTCTCACTGTACAACAGCACAGGAAATTTGGCACACTTTGGAGGTGACACACGAAGGAACTTCTCAAGTCAAGGAGTCTCGTCTAGCCCTATTCAGCAACGAATACGAGAACTTTGTGATGGACAAAGGCGAGAGCATAAAGGATATGTTTGGACGCTTTTCAACCTTGGTATACAACGCTAGAGCACTTGGGAAGGTCTTCACTGAGGTAGAGCTTGTGCGGAAGATTCTACGAGTCTTACCGATGAACTTTGAGGCAAAAGTCACAGCAATACAAGAATCGAAAGATCTGAGTAAGCTAAGCATGGAGGAGTTGATTGGCAACTTGATGACATATGAGCTTGAGCTAAAAGCAAAGGAAGAACGCAACAACTCCGAACCAAAGAAGAAGACAATTGCCTTAAAAATCAAACAAGAGAGCAATGAAGGAGAAGATCCAATTGAAGAGCTTGCAATGGCTGTCAATAATCTTAGAAGATGGTCAAGATTCAAGCCACGCAAGAAGAAAACAAAGGGCAATTCGTCAAAAGATTCTGAAAATTCCGATAATGAGCTGACGTGTTATAATTGCAACAAACCTGGCCACATCAAACCAGAATGCCCACTTCTCAAATATAACAAAGGAAAGAAAAAGGAAAAGAAGGTTTTCGCAGCAACTTGGGATGATGAAGAAGGAGAGGAAGTTTCAGATAGCAGCTCAGAGGAGGCTAACTTGTGTCTTGTGGCAAAATCAGATTCAGAAGCAAGCTCGGAGGAATCAAGTGAGGAAGGTGAGTATTCCTATAGAGATCTTGTTTTTATGTGTTCTGATCTCACTGGAGTAGTTGATACTCTTGAATCTAAAATTGAAAAACTGAAATCTGATAAGAGAAAACTTGCTCTTGAAAATTTTAGGTTAGAAACCGAACTTGATAATATTCATAACCTAGAATGTGAAAAGTGTAGAAT
This sequence comes from Allium cepa, assembly GCA_030765085.1. NCBI lineage: Eukaryota > Viridiplantae > Streptophyta > Magnoliopsida > Asparagales > Amaryllidaceae > Allium > Allium cepa. Next base: position 887,280,288 of record CM060937.1, on the reverse strand, counting down.
TTTAGATTCAGAATTGTCAAGACTCAAGAATAGCTGTGAGAATCTTGAAAAAGAAAACTTGAGTCTTATGAAAACCATTGACACTAGGAATAAAGATTTCATAAATAGATGCGCCTCACTTGTAAATGAAAACACGATGCTAAAAACCAAAGTCCAAAATCTTGAGAAATCATTGAATAACTTTTCAATAGGAGAAAAATCATTCAACATGTTATTGGGAAATCAAATGTTTGCTAACAACAGAAAAGGACTAGGTTTTGGAAAAACACAAGTTGAGGATAGTGCAAAAGGTAGGAGTGTCTTTGGTAGATGTGAAATAATTGGACATCATGCTGAAAATTGTAGACATAGGAACAAGAACACAAAATTTATACAAGTTTGGGTTCCTAAGAATTCTACAAACAGATTTCATGTCTATTGGAACAAGAATGAAAGAATAAAACAAGTTTGGGTTCCAAAAGGTTTGTTTATTCATAATGCTTCTGCCACTAACAACCATGGACCTATAAATAGGTCACATAAATCTTTTCTCGTGTAGGTATGGTGGCAGGCTAAGGAACATCAACGGTGTTCTCTGGATTTTGGCTGTTCCAGAAACACAATGAGCGTCAAAGCAAAGTTCCTTAGCCTAGTATAAAGGTGACAGAATCACAATGGGCAATCACGTAAAATTATCGTAAAGGTAAAACAGGTGAAGATATTCTTATGTGATAATCTGTACCATTTTCTGAATGAAATCAGCCAAGATTGAGATGATGATTTATTTCTCTTCTGACTTGTTCACTGTTCAAAATTGAGTGTAAATTCCTTATGCATATTTTCATGGTCTTGTTTACCAAGTTAGTGATATTTTGAAGTGAAAAAGAAATTCAGATGCAGTTCATATTGATAATCTAGTTGATAGAAAACTTACGAGTTGAACGTGATTTATGGTGAAACATTTGAACATGATTTATGGTGAAACATACATTTGTTGCATCATTTTTCAAAGAAAATATCTGCATATTTTTCACTTGAAATAATTTTCATTTAGCAGATTTTTTTTCTCTCATATAACCCCTTCGTAAAAATAATTGTTTGACCATACTTTCAGATTAGTCATGTTTATTTGATTTTAAATGACAAATTTTGACTAATCCGACTCCCTGCTGATTATCGAAGAGATAAATTGTGATTCAAAAAGTGATTAGTGTTGATAATTAACATACATTGCTCAAAAGAGTATATTTGGAAAATTTCTTTAGGAATTTAATCAAGAGTTATAAAACTTTTTGTTGGGTAAAAATTCCATGACCATTTATATATCTACCATTATTTCTATCGACCATGATTTATCAAATATTCAAGATAGTTTGTCAATAGGTGGTACTATAATCAGGGATCATTTGCTTTTCATTTCACATTTTTTTTGTAAAAATAAATAAATATCCAAAGTATCCACTCTCATTTAAAAGTCCTCACGGTTATGCATGGGTGAATTACTTGGATTTTTGATTATGTGCTTCCATGCTCATTTAAAAGTCCTTATGGTTATGCATGTATGAAACGCATATCAAAATTAATTGATTTAATAAACAAGTTGATTTTAATCCCATTTAAAAGTCCTCACGGTCATGCGTGGTTAGAAGATACTTGATTTCATTTTTTTTTTTTTTTTTTTTAAAAAAAAAAAATTTTATTAAATTGGAATACTACTAATCTCATTTAAAAGTCCTAACGGTTATGCATGATTAGTAGATATTCAAATTCCTGATATAAATGTACCACAAGAAGATTTAACTGTATGATATTGTATGAGAATTTTATTTCCGTCATTTCTAAAAGTGGAATATGCGCCTAACAAGGGTCGTTATGATTTTTGTTTGATTCTTATTTGAGTTTAATATTTATATTCAATTTGAGTTTAATGTTGGATTAATATTGATCACTTCATCTCTATTTTCTCTCACACTGTTATTCTTTTGCTGATAACAAAAGGGGGAGAGAAAAGTTAAGATTTTGTCAAATAGAATCAAGCAAAGGTCAAATAATTTTCCATATGCATCTAAGCTCATTTGTATATAATTTTATTTGTATGCATATATGTAGGGGGAGCATCATGTAGAGAGAAAGCATTTAAATAGGGGGAGCAAATTAGAGTATACCATGGATCAAATACATTTAACACGGTCAAAATCTTAAATATATGTTTGTTATCATCAAAAGGGGGAGATTGTGAAATATGCGCTTTGCGCTTATATGATTTTTGTTTGATGATAATAAACACATATATATAGTTCGTTTAAATGTATTTGTTAATGTACTATTTTAATTTTCATATATTAAATAAATATTTGTTGAATAAAATAAATTACACAGAATTTTAATTTGAATTCAAACAGAACAAGTTACACAGATTTTGAATTCAAACAGAAATTTTATTCAAACAAATATTTATTACAAATCTTGAAAAGTACAAATTCATGCTCTCACTATATACAATTTTGAACTACATCACATTTCATATTTACATCATTATCCTCACTACATATCACTCACTCTCGTATTTGGTCTTCAACTGCATTTCAGTTTGTATCTAGCATCTGAGCAAATCTGCAAAAATATTCACTAACGCAGTAAAATTGATCGAGAAATATTTTTGAAGTAAACGATATTTTTGAAAATAATGTTTGCCTCAGATATATGGGTTGTTCGTCATCATTCACACTTGAATTTATCACAAAGTCGTGCACATAGATATTACAGGGACAGGTAATCACAAGTGGCTGCAATACACACGTGTACATTCATACACGTGTGCACTGCCTCGCCAACTCGTGTGTGCAGCCAACAAGAGCAAGTGTGAAAGTGCAAAGGTCAAGCCATCACTGCAAATTCGACACAACGCAATGCAATTCAAACTGCAAGTCCAAAACAGATGCACTATGCATTGTACAACAAATCCAGGCAGCAAGTAGAGGAATGAAACCAACATGGCCGAGCATTGTACAAAACTGCAAAATGCAGTTCAAAACATCTACGACAGCAAGGTATGACCAAATACAGTGTGAAAAATCCAAAGCATGATATAGATACAGGCTGAGAAACAATGTGAACAAGTTGTGCACATGAAAAGGCAATGCAGTTTACAACAATAAATAAGCCCAAGTGAAACCACTGACTACAAAGCCAAAGATCACAAAGAAATGGATGCCATCAAATTCAACAACCACAAGATACAATGCAAACACAAACTGCAGTGGACAGCAAGCACTACCAAGACCACTATACAGTGCTAACAAATGATCAGAGAACATGCTTAAAGACTGCACCAATGACCAAGCTACAAGTATGGAAGTGAATCAAGTTTCAAGTGGACAGTGAATGAAGGCAATGCACAAATGCAACATGTTTAAAATGCTCATACCAGAATGGAAGAAACTACACAACTCAAGCTCACAAGAATGGTCAACAAAATGCAGTAGTGAAGAATACACATAGCAAGTTACATGAAGACAAGACTACACCAGAGACAAGTAATACAATATACATATATAGGAAGTGCAATTGCGAAGTGAAGATGGAGCTACAGGAAGAAGCTGACCAGAAGTGAAAGTCACAGTGATAAACGAATATCAACATCATGTTCGAATGCAATATCAACTAAAGTCAGAAACAGTGCAGTACAACCACATGTCAAGTGAAACATACACAATGCTCAAAGCCACCAGCTGCATGTACAACAGAGAACTGCAAGTTCATATGTACAGCAAGCTACAAGTTATGGAGAATCAAGGTGAACAAATGTCAATGAAAGCTCAGCCACAAACATGAGAAGACAAATATGCAGTGCACTGTAATACAACAGTGAACACATGACTGAGCTACAATGTGCACAGGTGAATCAAGTGAATCAGAATGAATGCAGCAGTACCAAGTGATAGTGAAGATGGCCAGAGATGAAGACAGGGGCAAACACAAGATGGCCGAAGCAGTGAAGTCAAAATTTTCGAAAATAGCATGCAAAAGTTATACAAATCCAAAACCAAGACAGAATGCATCATCCTCAAAAGCAGGTTCAAGTAAAAAGTTCTGATTCAATCCCATAGCAAAATCAAGTCACAATGAAAGTACAAACCCAAAAATATGTGCATACACACATACAAATGTATATATGCACATATAAAGTAAACTGGTGAAAGACAGTGGCAAGTACAAGGCAGTGAAGAAATCAAGCCGAAATTTAAGGCTAAATTAGTGCAAGAAATTAAATTTTGGAAAGAAATCTCTGCAGCAATTATCTCGAATTCATATATGGTCAATATTAATTCAAATGGGGACCGAGATATCAAACACAGCAACGAGACATCAAACACTGCAAGATATTTTCGAATTAATTAATTCGAATACAAATATGGATAGCAGTAATTCAAAATTGATTTCAAGAAAAAAATCAACGACATGGAAAAATCAAGTATGACAGTGATTAGGAGGGTTTCAACCCTATAAATAAACCCAAAAGAAATCATCATCGGCATCGAGAAAATAAGCTTCAAATGAAAAATCATTGAATCAAATAAACCCTAAAATCATCATCGGCAATCGAAGGCAAATGAGTTCGAAAATTACAATCGCACAAATCATTAAACCAGCAAAAGAGATTACGTACCAAAGCAACAACGAACTCAAGGAGCAACGCAGAGCGTAGCAGCGAGCAAGAGCCAACAACAATCGATAATCAAGCACGAGCAAAGAAAGCCCCAATTTGAATAGCCGAACCCTAATTTCAGATCAACAGAGGCCGCCATTTTTTACGTGACAAAAGCAAAGAAGAGGATCGGGTGATAAAATTAAAAGGGACCGGCCTTGTTATATTTTAAAAGGGGATTTAGGTTTTAAAAATACAAAGGGGGTTTTTAGTTTTTAAAAGGGTTTTTCTTTTATTTTTTTGAGCAAAAATTAAGGGATTAAAGTTTATATTTTTATTTTTGCTCATGCATTTATTTTGAAGTCTGTTTTGTTTTATTTTCGAGTCAACAAATTTGTAAATCACCACCTAGGGTTTAGGTAGTGTCAGATTGTCTAGTTAGAATTATTTCAGTAAGCAGGGTGTGCGAGTTTGCAAAGCTCTAGAGGCGGAGCAGAGTTTGCGAGTAAACAAAGCTCTATAGGCGGAGCAGGGTGTGCGAGTCTGTGAGAGTGTTTGTGAGCGGGAGCAAGGGTTTGCGAGTCTGATAGAGTGTTTGTAAGCGAGATACTGTTTAATTCTAATAGAAATCTGGGAATGCAGCAGTAGGCAGGGGTTGCCGAAGCTGGGTAAATTTTGTGTGTGATTTACTTTTCAGCATATTTATTTCTGCAGTTTGTTTCTTTTGTTTTAAATCGAGAAAATTTGTTATTAACCCTATTCACCCCCCCTCTAGGGTTAATCTAGATCCTACAGAGACGTCTGGTAGATTGCTCAAGTGGAATATCGAGTTGAGTCAGTTTGATATCGCTTATACACCAAGGTGAGCCATTAAAGGACAAGTTCTGGCGGACTTCATAACTGAATCCACCATACCAGAGGACTTACCTGAAACCTTGAATCTCACAAGCATATATTAAAGCTATACACCGATGGTACATCAAACGATCGTTGCTCAGGTGCTGGAGTGCTATTTGAAACCCCAGAAGGCCGATCCATATGCTATGCTTTGAAGTTTGACTTCTGCGCAACTAACAACGAGGTCGAGTATGAAGCTTTACTAGTTGGACTTAGGCTTGCCAAAGACTTAGGAATTATTGCTATGGAGATTCACTGTGATTCACAGTTGGTCGTATACCAGGTTCGAGGGGAGTATCAAGCAAGAGACCGGAGACTGGCCACATATCTCACTCGAGTTCAGGAAATGTTGAATCAGTTCAACTACTATGCTATTCATTGTATACCCCGAGAACAAAATCAGAAAGCCGATTCTATAGTGAAACTGGCCAGCACTGGTGAAGCACAACAAATGGGACTCATCCCCATCGAGACACTTACCGCTCCAAGTATCGATCAATTAAAGACAAACTGGGTGCATGAGGCAATACCTAAGAAGGAGTCATGGATGACTCCATTAAAAACTATCTTGTGCATGGAGCTTTACTCGAGCGTAGAAGCGAGAAAAGACAGATTCTTCGAAAAGATTCATGATTTATTATCCAGAATTAGAAGTGACTTCCTCTAGAGTTGAGAGAAAACTGTTAGTAGCATTAAATGTTTGGTTAGTTGGGATGTGGCTTATAAGTCCAAAGACAAATGGGAGGGGCTTTTAGGAATTAGAAATCATTATAACTTAACTATGTCTTTACTAAGTAAATAACTTTGGAAATTTAGTAATAACAATAATGAAAACTAATCTAAAAAGAAATGATTTGTAATTAATTCTATGATAGAACCTTTAAACTTCACCACTGTATTTCTAATCCAAACAACTTATCCTAATTATAGCAATCCATTATGGAAAATATTAAGGTCTTCAACCTTGGGATTAACAACATCATCCACTCAGGCAATAATACCTATGTTTTGGCAAGATAATTGGTTAACATTAGTCCCACTTATGGAGTTTAAAGAGCTTTTTGACAGTTATAACTTCAAGTGCACTAATCTTTGAGGTCTTTAACCCTTATCTCGATTTCCATAGGAGCTTCACTTTCAATCGAGCCTTGAAGGCACCTTCTTAATTGAATTTAGCTCACGTTGTGCCAAACTAGAGCTATAAAACTTAGGTAACGAAAGAGACTCAAAAATATGGAGTTGGAACAATAGTAAAATTTACTCCTAAATTCAATGTGTAAGTTTTTGAATTTATCAAGGACTAAGCCTAATGTTTTTAAACATGTCTGGAAAGTTGATACCCCACCTAAAAATAAACTGCATATGCGATTAATCATTCACAAAATTTAAATGTATGAAGATGAAGAACAATCACATAAATATAAAATGTGTGTTTTGCTATACCGATCTTGAAAACTTTTCTCATTTGTACTGTAATTGTCTCCTAACTTACCATATCCCACTTGGTACTCTTAAAATTTTTGACTAGGACCATTACTGATTTTAATACAGATAATTATTGGAATACTCTAAGATTCTTTTGGGATAAAGATCATGGATACCGTATATATCATTTCATGTTAGTACATATGGTTTGAAATGAATCAAAGAATGTCTAACAATGTTAATGCACCTTCTAATAGCCTGATTTATTCAACCCCGCTCTTTGCATACAATTGGATTGCCAACCTTAGTTATAAAGGTTAAAAAGAATTCATTTGATGAATTCTTAGAAAAGGTTAATAGTAACATACATTCTTTAAAAAAAATTCAATATAGCAATGTGAGACGTGGTACGACTTTGAATACTGAAATAGTGCATAATTCTAATATAAGCAAATAACTCGACCATATTACTTCTCATTGATAACTAAATCTACTAGTTCTTATTGTCGTCATATTACTTGTTTCCCCATATATATGTATATAAACTTTTGCTTATATACATATATGTGTGTAAACTAAATTTTGGTGGAGTTATTTTCAACATCCATTGTAGCACAAACAAGATGTATTATGGATTATAAACAGGTTTTCTCCTGACGAATTTTAGACTAATGGATCTACTTTTTCCATTGTCATTTCCGAATGTTTGTAGACTCTGGATTAGGCTACTTGGTTGGTAACTATGAGATCGTATTGCACTTACAGATTCTTCTTTGGTCTTGTTCAACCTGCTTTGACTAGTTTGGTACAAAATTTGGTTTTAGATCGTATTAGCTACTTGCACGATCTATTAATTTGTTTTCACGGACCTTTTGAGTCTACCCATAGGTCTTAGTTATAGCACTACTGAAAACAGTGTTTATTGCGACGCTCATTTTCGATGGTCGTCGACGGTTCAACGATATCTTTTCGACGGCTGCAAGCAATTGCCATGGTATAAATAAAAATAAAAGAACCTAGCTGATGGCAGCCATTGAAAGCCGTCGCAAACAAAGCCGTTGGCGACCATCGGAAGTCATCACAATATCTTAGCCTCGGGCCGATAGTTTTCTTCGTTCGTTTCTTCCTCCCCAAATCTGCATTAGCTCTTCCAACACTCCTCCATGCCGTCAGTGAGTCTCCATCTTCAATTTTCAACTCTCTCCATTAGTTATTTCTCTGCAAAAAGGTTTAATTTATAAACCCTATTTAATTTTGATTTTGTAAATTATGGTTAATTTGTTGTAATAGTTGTTATAATACCACATTGATTGTTTGTTGTACCCTACTGAATGCTAATTAGATTGTTATTATAATTGTTTATCATTTAAATGTTGAAAAAATAATTTGTTTAATGTATATGTACGTTAATTGGTGCATATGTGTTGATTAATTAATGCATACGCGTATTATGGTTTGTTTGGATTAATTAGAGTTGATGCTCAAGATTTATATGCGTTTTTAAGATGACGAAAATGATCACATAATTGATTTTTATGGCGTGTTAACTCAGGTTTTGCACTTAATATATTTCACAGACCCACGGAAGAAGTTTATTTGTTTAGATGCGACTGGTTCAGTAATGTTCCAGGTCCTGGAATCAAGGTGCACCAAAAATATATTATTGAAATAAAGCATACATCATATTATCATAAGTATGATCCATTTATACTAGCAAAACAATCCCTATAAGTTTATTGTGCTCCTTATCCATCTCTAAAAAGAGATAAAGCATATCGGTCGGAAGTTTTTAAAATGACGGCAAGATTTACATTTGATGGAAAGAATATTCCAAACGAACAAGCGTACCAAGCGGATATCGAGGAAAATGACGAAATTACAATAACAAATGATCAAACTGATTTTGGACCTCTAAATGATGAATCAAATGTATTAGTAGAAACATTTGAGACCACAGAGGAAAATAATATAGAGTACGAGACCGAGTCTGAATCAGAAAACAACAAGGACTGATTTAATAGTATACATGTTGAAAAAGGATAATTTATGGAAGTATTGATGTTAAACTTTTTTGCATGTTATATGTGATTATTGATGTTAAATCTTGATATGTTTATTCATAATTGAATGATATGTTTTGCCATAATAAAATAATATTTATATGATAGGTATTACAGATGTCTTTCTTTAGGCGTCAGAGTTCTTCGTAGTCCAGTTCCCTCTCTTTGTCTCAGAGAGGGACAGTTCGCAACGAAGGTGATGGCAGCGGCCCATCGCAAAAGGTGCTGCATATGGTGGTTAGATTGCTACCGAAAGCAGATGGCTCGTAAGTATTAAATTTACTTCAGCATTATAAATATTTTGTATGATATATTAGTCATGATTTGTCTGTATCATATTTAATGCAGAGCTTTTGAGCTTGAGCCTTCAAATATAGTTCTCAGCATATCTAAGCAGGCATACAAGAGCCGTATGACTGCGTGCTGGCCGAAATGAAGTAGGATTCCAAAACATGTCCGGAAGAGCATCTGGCTAGACTTCTTGGTAAGTATAAAATTATATATCCTTATATATAATCACTTTACAATTTGCAGATGAAGTATAAATGTATAACTTATATTTTTTTCAACATATATACAGGGGGCGATAAACCTACAAGAGGAGGACATTTCTCCTTTTCAGCGCCATTACAACTCTAAAGTTGCAAAGAATTATCTGGATACGATATCTACCATCAGAAAATCTGAGAAGAAGCCAAGCTAGATGGACGCAAGCGTATGGGATGTTTGGGTCGCATGGTGGAATAGCGATGAATTTAGGGTAAGTCTATCAGTTATCACCTAAATTTGCTCAATAGACATAATTTATACTTGTAAATATAATCTTAATTTTTAATTTGTAGGCGAAGTTAGACAAGAACTCGGTGAATAGGCAGAAAATCAAATCACACACCATAGTGGCTCGAAATCATTTCAGCATCATTGCGAGTACCTGGTAAATTGATTAATTGTAATTACGAATAGTTATTACATTTTTTGTATAAATTTGTATGAACAACAACAATATACATCAATTATTGTAAGAAAGAGCACGGGGGGTCATGTCTCGTATATGGACGTAGTTGCACAAGCTCATGCCGTCATGCAGACCGACGACGAAGGATCGGTGATGTATGTCTGGCATGAGGATGATAAAGCATACGCCGCACATGTAAGTACATTTTGAGTTATAAGTTATTAATAACGATCATTTTTATTAATTAGTTATAATATATTATAATAATGTCATGTAATATTTAATTATATTTAATTTTACGTTGTCGAAAGGATTTATGCAAGCACGTGCGTAGATGATTAAGCATTCTAGATGAGAGCAATTGACCACTGATGAGGAGGACGCTATCTTCGACTCTGTTATGAACCCGACAAAGAGAGATAGGCTCTATGGCGATCAATCGGTAATTTATAAAAATTAACTAAATTGTAAAAGTTTCTTAATTTTTATAAAAGTTGCACAATTACTTATACATATTTCGACTTGTTTTGTAGGCTCGGGCCTCACAAAAGGCTTATCAAAAGCTTAGGACGGTGATGAGATTAATGAGTTTCGACAGCAGATTGCAAAGCTGCAGGAGTGGGGCCGCCTTCGAGCAATGCAAATGGAGCAACTAAACCAGTGTTTGGCCAAGTATGTGGAGCATTATTGACCATTCCCTTCGTCTGGTGGTTCCTGAGTTGATGAAGAGTAATGAGGTACGTTTTGCAGTTTTTGTTTTTGAAACTTGTGTGTATATACAGTGAGAGATGGTGAAGTTGATTTATGGACATGTCGTGTTTGATGTTGATTTGTGGGGTTGATTTGTGGGGTTCGACATTGGATGTATGTATTGTACATTGATGTTGGATGTAGATATTGCAGTTGGGTGATGATGAACGGTTTGTTTTGTATTGATTGGAAATGTTTGAGATGGTAATGTTTGAGTTTTATATTATTATTGATATTGATTTAGCTTATATATCTGGTGTGTGTGTGTATTAATTTTGATGTGTTGTGATATATATTGATGTTGATTTACTATTTGGTTGCTAAAAAAAAAAGTTATCCAGATTTCTGACGGCTCCCGACGACCTATAGGTCGAAAAATTGCAACGGCTCCTGACGGTTTACCGGTCGAAAATTCCGACGGTTCTCTAACGTGTTTTTAAGCCACGTGAACGTCAGCAGTGTCAAAAATTGTCGAAAAAGCCGTTGGAGCTTGTCGCAAACCCTTCGTCGATTCTGTTGGAAATGGACGAAATATGTATTCTATATTCCGACATAATTTTCAGCGGCTCACAGTGTGAGTCGTCGAAAATCACTGTGTATCTTATAGTATAGGTCTTGGAGTTGTTATTTATTTTTACTGTAACGTGAGATTCGTTACCTGTCATAGTTGTTGGCAGCCTGTTTAATTGTGAGTGTGAAATAAAATTATATGGGTAGTTAGTTTTAAACAAAAAAAGGTTATGTATCAATATCATTATAAAAAACTTAAATAACCAGTTACCATTTGAAGAACATTTTGCTACCGTAAAATAAGGAATATCCTAATGCGTGAAATCCATCCACTATTCATCACCCATTTTGCAACCGGTAAATATGTAAAATAAGGAATATACTAATTCGTCATATCCATCCATTATTCATCACCACCTCTAAGAGAAATACATTGCTAATAATGAGGGTTAGAGGAATACGTAGAAACAATACAACTTCAATTCACATTTAAATCTAGAGATCCATAGTTTCTATAGGAAAATTAATTTTTTAATGAGACGCAAATATTTTTTCCTGAAGTAAGAAATATCAAAAGCCGGATTGAACGAAAAATAAAATAAAAAAAAGGGCAGAAACAAACGCTGGCATAGATAACGTCAGAGGAGAAGAAGGAAATAAATTTGTTTAAAAACAACTAAATGGACTAACTAGTAGATTTTAAGAAATTAACCTAGCCAATTATTAGGAAGTATTCCCATGAAATATTCAAAATTCAAAGATAAATTTGAATTTCGGAGATAACTTCGTTGAATTTTTTAGCCCATCTACCTTAGAATTGGCCAAGCAATTTACTTATTTAAGGCACTCATATATCCTTCTCCTTGCTCATATATTTACTCATCCATTTCTACACCACCTGTAAACAATAAATTCATCTCTTAAACCTCGAACCAACTATTAAATAATCAATTTGTCATACAAACAATGAAGTTCTTCATTCTACATTTACTTTTCATCCTCGTATTCTCTTCAACACTCCATGCAGAAAACATATTCCATAACTGGAACGTATCATTAAACTGGACCATACAACCAGTTTCTACTCTACAACCAGTAAGATTACTTCACCTTTCTCTATATATGTATATATGTGTATGTATATGCATGTTTATGTATGTAATTTACATATATATATTTATACATAATTAACTTATGATCCTATGCAGGTCATCACAATCAATGGACTATTTCCAGGTCCATTGATCAACTCCACTACTAACGATGTTATCCACGTCAATGTCTTCAACAACCTCGACGAACCTTTGCTCTTTACCTGGTACTCTTAGATTTTATCATATGTGTATTATAGCTGATGTTTTAGGGTTTGCATTTTTTGCTTATTTTCTTTGTTTTAATCAGGTTTACATTGTAGTACTCCTATTTGTTAAGAATATTTGATAATATTTAAGACTGTTCTATCTTTATAAATTAGAAAAGATAGATTAAAAAAGAAGAAGAAAAATTGTTGATATTCTTAAATATTTAAGAACTTCAGAATATAGATTTAGTTTATTCATAGTTGTAGGAATTGTATATTCATCAACTAACACTTCCATGTCACTGATGTATTTTTTTTGTTTTTTGTTTTTAATTAGTTTATGCATAGTACTTATATTTGTTAATAATACATGTGAACATATTTGAGAATACATAAAACTTTTCTATTCTTGTAAAATAGAAAAAATAAGACATTTTTTTTACAAATATTTGTTAACGTGATTAAATATTTAATGCCTTCCAGATAAAATTTATTTTTAACCTATATTTTTTGGTTGTTATAGGAATGGAATACAACAGAGGCTGAACTCATGGCAAGATGGAGTATCAGGAACAAACTGCCCAATACTACCAGGGAAGAACTGGACATATGAATTTGAAGTTAAAGATCAAATTGGAAGCTTCTTTTACTTTCCTTCTTTAAATTATCAAAAGGCAGGAGGAGGCTATGGTCCGATTAGAGTGAACAACCGTAAGGTAATTGCAGTACCATTTGATAAGCCTGATGATGAGTTTGATCTGCTTATTGGAGACTGGAGCTCTTATTCTTACAAGGTATATATACTTTTCTATAAAAAAAAAATTTGTAGTTTGTAACTTTGTATATAGAAATCATTTTATGATCATAATTTTTGAAAATATAGGACATAAGAGATGGTGCTGCTGCCATGGGTGATGATGTTCTTCGACCTCATATTCTCATCAATGGAAAGCCGGCTTTTGGAAACCTGTTCGGTAGAAAGCATGAGTCTATTAAAGTGGAATCAGGTATATATTTACGTAAGCAGTTTAATCTATAACTTGACCATACGAATGTGATGGTAGTTTCTTCCTGTATTTTGATTTTTGTTTACATAATTTTTTGTTATTTTTTCTAATAAAAATCGGATTTTTTTTGATCAATTTTTGTAGTAAATTAAAATATTTCAATCCTTTATAATATTTTAAAAAAAAAACTTTTTTTCTTGAATAAAAACTGTTTTTATTATAATATTTTAGAAAAAAAACCCTTTTTTCCTGTATAAAAACTGTTTTCACAAGTTTTGAATATCTTGAACATGTATGTGAACTTGTTTTTATAGAGCTTTAGAGATTTTTAATAACCTTTGGGTAAAAGTGATAGAAGTTTACAGAGTCTTTTTTATGTTTTTACCTTTTATGTATAAATTCTGAGTTCTTTTCTGTGAAAAAATGAGTTTATTGGATGTTTTAATCGTTTCTGGAATTCTTTTAGCAAATATTCAAAAAAAAATTGCAAAAAAAAAACACATTTGTTTTTTCTTGAAAAAAAAAATTCAAATGTTTTGATTTTCCAGAAAATATTGAATTTCGGTCGAAAATTTCTTCAGTTTCTATGGAATGTTAGGAGTATTTTTCTAATCAGAAGTTGAGTTTTTCAATAGTGTTCTGGTTTCCAACTATACCTTGTACAAAGAATAAACAAACCAATTCATCTATGTAGTGATCCATCTTTTTCCTACCAAATATCAACAGTTATCTCTATGTAAATAAAAAATAAGGAGTTATTATATCCAAATTTGCATTGCATCAAATTCTACAGTAAAAAACAAAAATTTACAACGGATCATACATCAAAATACCAAAATATCTCTTGAATTCCTAAATTTTGACAATTTTTACATTTCGACAAAATTGGATTTTTTTTCATTGTAGCAAATTCCATAAAATCAAACTCACTATGTATGTTCTAAACATAAGTCATTTTCGATTATTTTTGAATAAAACAGGGAAAACATACCGATTGAGAATATCAAACGTGGGAACAAGGCTAAGCTTCAACTTCAAGATCCAATGCCACACGATGACTCTAGTCGAGACCGAAGGATCATACACAAAGCAAATAGATTTGGACTCACTGGATGTGCATGTTGGTCAATCTTACTCTGTACTGTTCACTGCTGATCAAGAAGAGTCAAGTTACTACATAGTGGCTTCTCCTACACTAATTGATACCAGTATGAATCCAACAGCTAGTGGTATTGCATTGCTTCAGTACACGATTAGTGCCGATGAAGTGCCGGAAGGACCTATTCCAAGTGGGCCGGATCCTTTGGACCGTGGATTCTCAATTGACCAGTCCAGATTAATCAGGTAAATTTGGAATTTTTTTCATATATGCCCTTTAAGGTAACCAATTACTGTCTTAGTTCTAGCTTAATACTCAGCACCAATATAGACCGATTTCCTTCAAATTGCCCATCACAAGAGCAAATTTCGTTCATTTCTGTTTATAATATTAGAATTTTCTCCATGTCTATGAGGATTACTTTTTCTTTCAATATTTTGCAATTTCTTTTGTAATTTTTGATGTAAAATTTGAAATATAAGAGGGTAACACATTTGGTAGCCCCTTATAAATAGTCAAAAAGCATTACAAGCAACCTATTGGTACGTAGGTGTTTGTGAACTAATTAATAGAGGAGATTGGTTGCTTAAGAGTTTACTGGATACTTGCATTAAAACGTTCTTTATAGATACATGTCTTCTTATGTATCTTGATAAAAAATAATTTCTTGCAAGCCATATTAGCTTATTTAACTTAAAAGTCAAATTATATCTTAAAAAATCGCTCAATTAAAACTATATTCAAAATTCTTTTCTATACCTAAAAATACATTATTTTGGAGAAAAAAAATAAAATCATGTATGCCCAAACAACCAATTAACGTCTTAGTTTTAGTTTAAAACATATCATCATCATAGACCGATTTCCATCAGATTTTGTTCATTTCTATTTATGTTATTACAATTTTTCCATGTCATAACTCACACAACGATTATTATTTTTCTTTCAATAATTTGCAGTTTTATTGTAATTTTTGGTGTAAAATTTGAAACATAAGAGGTAACAGGTTTAGTTGTTCATTATAAATAGTCATCAAACCTTATATATGAAAAAAAAAACTATTTGTATTTAGATGTTTGTGTACTAATTAGAAGCAAAGATAAGTTGTGTAAAAGGAAAAATATGAGAAACAACTATTATAACTTACAAAAGAATTCCATATGCTAAAATGCCCCCTTTATTGACTTGCAGTAAAACATTATTTAGATACATGTCTTCTTAATGTTTATGTAAATTGATATAAAATAATTTCTTGCAAGTCATATCAGCTTATTTAACTTAAAATTCAACTTATATTTAAAAAAAATAAAAATACTTCATTATTTTTCGCTCAAAACTCTTGAGTTATCGTTGAAAACTACTTGCAAGGAAACATAAGCGATAAGCCAACTTTAAGTCCAGTATCCCATTATATATAATTTATATTCAGAATTCTTGTGTATTTTTATTTTCTAATACCTAAAATGCTAACTTTAGAGTTGCAAATTTTAATTTTGTATGTATCAAACCAATGACAAATAATTGCAACAAATAACAAGATATATGTGTGTGTATTTGTATGTATCTATGTGTATGTTAACATATATGCATCGTGATTCAAATCAGTTGGACATATGTTAACTTGTAATATGTTATATACTGCATAAGACTTGTAGCACAACTACGTACTACCATTAAAGCACTCCGTTAAAAAAAATGTTAACATGTATATATCCACAATCATTTACAGGTGGAACATGACAGCAGGAGCAGCAAGGCCGAACCCCCAAGGCACATTCAATGTATCAAACGTAACTCCAAACCAAACATTTATTCTTCATTCGTTCAGAACAACGATCAACAACCAAGTTCGATACACGATCAACAACGTATCGTACTTGACTCCATCGATTCCACCGAAGCTTGCGGATTTGTTTCTAAACGGATCCAATGTGTACACACTAGATCGATTCCCAACCAATTCGTCTCTATCGGAAGGTGCGATAGACACATTCGTGGCTAGCGGAATGCACAAGGGATGGGCCGAGTTCGTTTTTCAAAACGATCTTGATGTTATGGATTCATTGCATTTGGATGGATATGGCTTCTTTGTCGTTGGGTAAGAATTTACATGTACCTAAAACGCAATTTGATATACACGGACTTCACGCTTGTGCATTTTAGTGAAATATTTACACTTTAAGGGTGGAGTTCATGTTCATATAAAGGGTATCCTTGCTCTGATTTTTTTTTATAGTAGTATTATAATATTTCATATGTTTTATAGGTATGGTGATGGAGACTGGAACACAACATCAAGAGATGTATACAATATAGTAGACCCAGTAGTGAGATCTACAGTTCAAGTGTACCCGGGAGGATGGACTGCAGTGTACGCGTACTTGGATAATCCAGGAATGTGGAATTTGAGATCTCAGTGCCTTCAAAATTGGTATTTGGGTGAAGAATTGTACGTTAGGGTTTTCGATTCTGATCCTAATCCTGCTAGAGAGATCAAGCCTCCTTCCAATCTTATCCAATGTGGTTAGTTTTGTTTCTTTTAAACCAATTTTTAATCTGGCATTTTTTGTTTGTTTACGACATTGTTCTATTGAAAATATTACACTCATGTTCTCATGAAAAATAAATTGGGCTTGCTTATAGTTTTTTATTTATTTATATAATTATTTAATTTTGTAGGTGTGGTTACTGGATTTGCACCTCCACCTGAAACAGCACTCCCTGCTCCTTCTCCAGCACCACAAGGTTACTAAAATTCAAAATTTCATGTATATATGAAAATTATCTCATCCTAGCCAATTAATATAGTCCTAAAAAAATTCATGTATTTTTTATGTAGAAATCAACGATGCGCCTTTATTTTCAAACTTAACCTACTTATGTTCTTCCCAAAAATAATTTTCATGAAACAGCCGCAAATACTTGCATCCTAATTATTTTCAAAGAAAATTCGCGATTTCAAAGCAAATATTTACATTTTTTTGATTTTTTCTGCAAATATTTGCACTAACAGCCGCAAATACTCGCTGAATTGTTTTTGGAAGGGAACAAAAGCATGGTTTGAAACTTTTAGAGTGGTATTTAACAAAACTTCCTTTTTCTAATTCCAGGTTCAATTGATGTGAATGCACCTGTAGGATCAGGTTTGAATTCAGCTTCCACTAATTTTTGAACTAGTTTAAATTTTTAACGAATAACATTTGAAGTTTTTTTTTCCCCTTTTTCTCAGGTATTTTTTTTACCACATCCTCAGCAGCACCCCGCGCATTACCACCATGGGCAGCAATAAGAAAAGCAGCTCCGTTTTGGAGGTAGTGTAGCTAATATTTATAGTATATTATATTAGGCTTGATTTTAGTTTTCTCTATATGTATAGTTTACATTTTTTTCCTGGCATGGTTTA
This sequence comes from Allium cepa, assembly GCA_030765085.1. Taxonomy (NCBI): domain Eukaryota; kingdom Viridiplantae; phylum Streptophyta; class Magnoliopsida; order Asparagales; family Amaryllidaceae; genus Allium; species Allium cepa. The sequence goes on along the minus strand of CM060937.1, from coordinate 887,262,255 downwards.
TGTTGAGATTATGTGGCATTGGTTTAGAATTCTGTACAACAATAAAAACAAATCAACCATCGATGATAGATATACTCTTTTTAGCATTTGCAGTTGAACTTTTATTCTGTGAAAGCACGATTCTGTGAAAGCACGATGCATAATATTTGATAAACATATAAAAATATTGAACTGTCTGCACAGTTAGTATGTATTACCGTTACAATACAAGTATTGGGAAGGCATGAATCATGTATATTCATGTATACATTTTCCCTTCTCAAAAATCTTCTGATTGAGCGTTTGCAGTCGTCCATTTATTTATGCGAGCAGCTGCCTTTGTTTCCTAAAACCATAAGATTCATGTCATTGCTAGTACATGTATGAATGATTATATGGTTGAATTGGCAGCAATTTAATACTTCACTAAGAAAGACATTAAAGAAAGACTTGGGCTATGTTTATTTGGTAAAAACGTTTGTAACAATTAGCATTCACAACTTCAATAAATAAATAAAAAGAAACAAAAGAACTTCAATAAAGAAAAGAAAAATATCTGTTTAAACCTTAACAGATATAAATGTAGGAACAAAAGTAGTCTACTGTGATAAAATCATGGACAATGCTAGAAGGCCCGATAAATAAAAGCTTAAGAAAGTCAAGCTAGAGACAAAAATTAAAAAGTAAAATTAGAAATATAGAGGTTCCGGTATTTTTTATCTCTATGCCTGACATTCTGGCAGAAAAATAAATAAATAAACCTAGGGCCTTCTAGCATTATTTTAAATTATCGAAGATACCTCTTTAACCCAATCACATCTAATGGTAAGAAAGGTTAATATCAAGGTTTGCACTGCAGTTCCACCAATCATGCCAGCCCATAATCCCTATAATTTATAGATAACATAGACAGTTATATTGCATTTGCATTTGCCAATGTTTCTCGCTTGATTACAGTTGCATCTTTATCATATTTTTATTCAAGACATTATGGGAAGAAATATTTTCTAATAATTATCTTGTTTTTTCTTGGGCAACAAATATTGTAAAAATTTCTATATTTAGTAAAGATCTCTCTGCCATTCATAAGAAAATTTGCTTTTGCTTTTTTAATAGGGTCTTGTTTAAGGTTAACAATTCAATTTGGCAAAATATTCCTTTATTATTTAAAATATCAAACTAACATTAGCCTAATCTATTTTTATAAGTTCAAAAAAGGACTGCACAAATATAAGTAAAAAGGTAATTTTTAAAACTTGTTGTTTTTACACATCCAGATTGTATTTTGAATTTTGATTCCGAAAAGCAAAAGGCAACTTAATTCAAACTATCCAAAGAACATATAAACATGGTTCTGGGATTTTAGTTTTCTTATTTTTATGAACAGTGCTTGTGCGTATTATTTATGCTACTTTAAGATTATACAATTAGACCTTTTCAAAAATTAATTTCAAATACCTGTCAGGTGTAAATGGCGTAATCATACAAACATGTTATTGCACATTTTTAAAATGACCTGAATGGGTAAAAAGTTCTTTACTTTTATGCATGATTCTTAAATTTGCAAAAAGTATCAGAATACCAGAACTTGAAGGTTGAAAACCAATCCCAAAACTAATCCTGCAGGAACACCAATCAAGTAATAGCTACCAAGATTCACATAAGCAACTAATCCTTGCCATCCAGAACCAACAGCAACACCTAAATAGTATAAAAATTCACATTAAATACTATATACATTAAAATGACTGTGTCAATAACACAGGAGGTTTGCTGTGTCATTTACACAAGATCAAACTGCCCTATAGCGAGCTGAACTTTGTTTTAACCCATTATGGTCCATTTGCTCTTTTTGTATGATAACATAGTCATATATCGCATTCTAATATGGTAAGGAAAAATAGCAACAACAAAAAAGAACTGACCAGACAAAACGGGTTGAACGCTATTGAGGAGTACTGTAAATGCCAGAAGGACAGATAAGTGATCTACAGCCTTAAGGACTTCTGGGCTTGATGTGAACATAAGGCCAATTTTATAAGAAAGGCCCAAAATAAGTGCCCAAATTATGAGGCCTATGAATGTTGATGTTCCAACTGATATGATTGTTGCGAATCTTGCCGCTTTTCCGTTTCCTGCTCCAAGTTCGTTCGCAACTCTTACTCTGAGAAGAAAAGTTACAGTGAGAGAATATTTACAATTATATGGAAATAATGCAGGGTTTAGAATATAAGTAGGAGAGTAATATAAATAGGAATACTGAAAAAAAAAAGGAAAAAATAGTCAAAATAAATTTGTGTATGATACAGATTGGCTAGTGCTGTAAATTAAATACACAACATTAAAATTGACTTGCATTGTATCGAACTTAGTTTGCACTGTATTAAAAATTTATTTGCATTATGACAAGTTGTTGTATTAAAACTCACTTGCATTATATTAGTAACAGAACAACACGGTAATAAATTGACTTGCATTGTATCGACTTTGAAATAGAAATGAATGTGTGAAAGAGTGAGGTGTGTGTTGGTGTAAACCAAAATTAAGAGTTGTGTCTGCTGATGTGAAAAGTCATGTCTATTCGAATGAAGAGTCATGTCTATTCGAATGAAAAGTCATATCTATTCAGTGAAGAGTCGTGTCCGTTCATTGAAAAGTCGTGTCTATTGAAATGAAGAGTCGTGTCTATTAAGTAAAAGTCATGTCTATTGAAGTGAAAGGGTGTCTATTCAAAAAGGTTATGTCCGTTTGTAAGGGTTGTAAACCACTATATATATGTGGTCATTTTGTTGTGTTGAATGCAAGTTGTAGACAAGACAAAAAGCAAGTTATAAAAAAAAAATTGTCTATTCTCCTCTAAAATTATAATTCTCTCTCTTTTCCTACTTTAACAAATTGGTATCAAAGCTTGGTTGAAAAATGTCAAACAACCTTGTCTCTCTTGTTCCTCGATTCAATGGTGAAAAGTTTGATTATTGGAGCAATCTAATGAGGCTCTGTCTTGAATCTCAAGACTTGTGGACAGTTGTTGAAGAAGGTGTTGGTGCGCCGGAAGATGAAACGCAACTCACAGTTGCCCAAAGAGATCTTCTAAAAAGCAAAAAACAGAAAGATCGGAAGGCTCTCTTCCAAATCTACCAGACACTTGAAATTCAAGTTTATGAGAGAATTTCAAAAGTTGCAAATGCTCAGGAGGCTTGGAAAATATTGAATACAACGTATTCTGGCCAAGATCAAGTAAAAAAGGTTCGCCTGCAGTCACTACGAGCTGAATTCGAAAAGCTCGAAATGAAGGATAGTGAGAAAATCTCAGAGTATTTTACTCGTCTCACTTCCATCATAAATCAGATGGCTTCAAACGGAGAAGTCGTGGAGACTCAAAGAGCCGTTGAAAAAATTCTACGGAGCCTACCAATCAAGTTCGATCATATTGTGGTTGCAATTGAGGAATCAAATGATATTGCTTCACTTTCTCTTGAAGGCTTGCAAGGAAGGCTGGAAGCTCATGAGGCTAGAATCTTGATGAGAAGTAAACAAACAAATTCTTCTCAAGATCAAGCCTTAAAATCTCAATTCACATCCATAAAAGTTCAAGGTCCATCCCATGGAAAAAGTAACAGCAGGAATAGTGGAAAATTTGAAGAATCAAAGGAGGAGAAACGATCATTCCAAAGTAACAAGGCGCGAGGCAAATACAAAAGCAAAAAACCATATTTTGAATGCAATTTCTGTCACAAACCGGGTCATAAAGCAAATGATTGTTGGGAGAAACATCCTGAAAAGAAGCCAGTTGCTGGTTTTATGCATAATGAAGCAGAAAAATCTGAATCTTTGTTGATCGCTTCGGATGGAAATGTTGAAAACGTATGGTACTTGGATAGTGGTGCAAGTAGGCATATGACTGGAAATAAAAATCTATTTTCAAGTCTTGTGGAAGCTGATGATGGTCAGGTTACTATTGGAGATGCAAAATCATACAAAATTCAAGGTGTTGGCGAAATTTCTTTCAAAACCAAGGCTGGAAAAGTTGAAAAAATGTCGGAGGTTCTTTATGTACCAGGCATACGTAGCAATCTTCTTAGCGTCGGTCACTTGCTGAAGAAAGGATTTGATTTTCGATTCGTTGGAGATCAATGTAGCATGAAGAAGAACGACCAACAAGTGGCAAATATTGTGATGGGATCCAACAAATTATTTCCGATCAAACTTGACATCGTAAGCAGTACGTGCATGATTGCTACTTCTAACGATGAAGTTTCCAAGTTATGGCATGAGAGGTTTGGCCATTTAAACTTCCGGAGTTTGAAGGAAATGTCTACCAAAGAAATAGTCCGAGGGCTGCCTAAACTTGAAGTGATAAACGAAGCATGTGAGGAATGTCAATTGGGAAAACAACATCGTGAATCTTTCCCATCCAAATCGAAGTGGATTTCTCAATCACCTCTGGAGCTTGTTCACACCGACCTCTGTGGACCAATGCAAGTGCCATCGCTTGGAGGCAGCAGATATTTCTTGTTATTTGTTGACGGTTACACAAGAAAAATTTGGGTTTATTGTGTCAAAGAAAAATCAGATGCCTTCTCTTGCTTCAAAGAGTTCAAATTTCAAGTTGAAAAACATTCCGGTCATCAAATAAAAAATCTAAGGAGTGACCGTCGAGGAGAATACATGTCCTCTCAGTTTGAAGAATTCTGCCAAAATCATGGAATCCGCCATGAGTTAACTGCTAGGTACTCACCTCAACAAAACGGAGTCGCAGAGCGCAAAAATCGAACAATAATGAATATGGTCAGATGCATGTTGAAGAATAAGAACTTGCCTGCATGTTTTTGGGCTGAAGCGGTCTCTTGTGCCGTTTACTTAATCAACCGATCACCAACAAAGAGCTTAAAGGATTCCACTCCAAATGAAGTCTGGTATGGCAAGAAACCAAATGTTGCTCATTTAAAAACTTTTGGTTGTCTTGCATACTCTCATATTCCTGATGCTTTAAGATCGAAGCTCGACGACAAATCTAAAAAAGTCATTTTCATTGGTTATAGCCAAAGGACTAAAGCTTACAAGCTTTACAATCCGAAGACGAAGAAGATGATTATCAGCAGAGATGTTCGCTTTGATGAAAATGGTTGTTATAATTTTTCAGATTTTGCAGAATTACCTGGATGGCAAACTCTAAATCTTGAAGAGGAAACTTCTTTGGAACAAGGTGTTGATACTGATGTTGGTATTGAAGAACAACAGCCTAAAAATAATGGGGTTGAGCAGGAGCAAAATTCACCACCAACGGCGGAAAGAAGGACGCGATCCTTGAGAGAAATCTATGATGCAACCGAAGAAGTTGACACTATGGATCATGTATATTTTGCATTAAGAAGATCCAATCACTTATGAAGAAGCATCAAAGGAAGAAAAATGGGTGAATGCAATGAATGATGAAATCAAGTCTATTGAGAAAAATGGTACGTGGGAGCTTACCACATTGCCTTCACACAAATCAGCCATTGGTGTAAAATGGGTGTTCAAAACCAAAACAAATCTTGATGGCTCCATCAACAAGTACAAAGCACGTTTGGTTGCGAAGGGGTATAAGCAAAAGGAAGGGGAAGATTTCAATGAGGTATTCGCTCCTGTCTCTCGACTTGATACAATTCGATTATTGATTTCTCTTGCTGCCCAAAATGGCTGGAAGCTGCTGCATATGGATGTGAAATCAGCTTTCTTGAATGGTTTTCTTCAAGATGAAATTTATCTTCAACAACCTCCTGGTTTTGTGAAGAGGAGAGAAGAGGAAAAGGTGTATAAGCTGCGGAAAGCTTTATACAGGCTGAAGCAATCCCCCCGTGCATGGTATGATCGTATCAACAATTTCTTCTTAAAGAATGGCTTTGAAAGGTGTCCTTTTGAACACACTCTTTACATGAAGAAGCATTCAAAAGGAGGTTTCATGATCGTGAGTTTATACGTGGATGATCTGATTTTTACTGGAGATAATATGAAGATGTTATCTGAATTCAAAAATTCAATGATGAAGGAGTTCGAGATGACGGATTTGGGAGAATTACATCATTTTCTAGGGATAGGTGTTCAGCAATCAAAATGTGGGATTTTTATCTCGCAAGAAAAATATGCTGCTCAAGTATTGGAGAAGTTCAATATGATGAATGCAAATCCAGTTTCAACTCCTTGTGTTGCAGGTTCGAAATTGTGCAAAAATGGTGAAGGAAAGTTTGTGGATCCAACTATTTTTCGAAGCCTAGTTGAAAATTTGATGTATCTCACTGCTACAAGACCCGACATCATGTACGCAGTAAGCTTGATTAGCAGATTCATGGAGAAGCCTTTCTCAAACCATTGGGAAGCTGCAAAAAGAATTTTACGATACGTTAAAGGAACTATTGACTATGGCATTTTCTATGAAGCTCATGTGCCTGTGAAGCTTGTTGGATATACGGACAGCGATCTAGGTGGAAGTATCGATGATTCAAGGAGTACTTCAGGTTATGCATTTAACCTTGGAAGTGGAATTATTTCTTGGTGTTCAAAAAAACAACCAGTTGTGGCACTTTCTACCACCGAAGCGGAGTACATCGCAACATCTCTAGCAGGATGTCAAACTTTGTGGCTAAGAGGAATTCTTGAAAATCTAAGCTTCAAGCAAAAAGATCCTACGATCATTTATTGCGACAATAGTTCTACTATCTCTGTCTCAAAGGATCCTATTTTGCATGGAAGAACAAAACATATTCGTCTACGTTTCCATTTCCTACGAGAACTCGTTCGTGAAGAAGAAGTGAGTCTTGAGTATTGTCGAAGTGAAGAACAAATTGTTGATATCTTCACAAAGCCACTTGGAGGGACTGCTTTCTCAAGAATTGTTGCTGCATTAGGTGTTCGAAGGAATTTTGGTTTAGGGGAGGCATTGTTGGTGTAAACCAAAATTAAGAGTTGTGTCTGCTGATGTGAAAAGTCATGTCTATTCGAATGAAGAGTCATGTCTATTCGAATGAAAAGTCATATCTATTCAGTGAAGAGTCGTGTCCGTTCACTGAAAAGTCGTGTCTATTGAAATGAAGAGTCGTGTCTATTAAGTAAAAGTCATGTCTATTGAAGTGAAAGGGTGTCTATTCAAAAAGGTTATGTCCGTTTATAAGGGTTGTAAACCACTATATATATGTGATCATTTTGTTGTGTTGAATGCAAGTTGTAGACAAGACAAAAAGCAAGTTATAAAAAAAAATTGTCTATTCTTCTCTAAAATTATAATTCTCTCTCTTTTCCTACTTTAACAGTGTGTGCGTGCCTCTGTGCGTATATTGTTATGAATTTCTTTATCGCAAAATCGGGGCAACTGGATTAGGAAGATAATGAAAAGTAAAAAAATAAAGCACAACACAATATTTCCTCACGTTTCCTTATTAAATACAATATAAACCAATAGCAAAAATACTCAATTAGAATACCACCTCCAATTACTTTGATGGTGATTAACCCTGTACATGTTTAATTGAAATAGCTGACACCAATTAATACAATAGAAATTAATTACCAACCCTATTAAGTTATCAAACCAACAAAAACTCTATTTTTCTTCTAATAATGCAAATCAGATCCTTTAAAGTAACCTCATATATAGTCAATTTTTTCTTTTTTAAATTTTCTCTTTCTCCTCTTTGGCCTTTTCCTCCCACAACATCAAATCAAATCACACCCTTAATAAGAGATACTTGAAGTTCCTCGTGTACTTCGCTCCTTCAGGGTTACCATTGCAGGGTTACCTATCATCTCAACAAGGCTACTGCTACTTTCCAAATATCCCTCTTTTTAATTGCTAAAGTGTAATTGAGCTAGTATGTGTGATATAATTTTCTTGTAAATAGATTTTGTGACTTATGTATAGTATGAATTAGTTAATCCACACATACATGTATAAGTGGATATGATATTGAATTGCTAAAACAACCTGCTGTCAGAAAAGAACATGCAGCATGTACTGCTACTAATGTTAGTTTCTTCTTATATATTAATGTAGCTAATGAATACCTCATATTAGAATGATATTTTATAACTAAGTCTACATCTAATCTTGATAGTTTGGGAATAACTACATGCAGGTTGTCAAATTTTTGGGTTGTGTGCGCGAGTATGTGCTTGGTGGCATTAGTGCAGTAAAGATGATACCTAAAGTGAAGCATTTGGTGAAGGTGCAAAATGAAGGGACTATTGTTCCTTTGTTGAGGGATAATGTGATGGTATGCAAGATCAAAATTTTGTAAGTTTAATTTTTGTGTCTAAACTCTAATGTAGCGTTGAGCGTATATTATTTTAATGACGATATTTTGATATTTTGTGTGTAGTTTGTTTTAATTTGCTATTTTGATTAACTGTAATTTTGCTGTCCATATTGCAACAATGTTAATATTTTGATGTAACCCAATCCATTTTTGAACAAATGCAAGTTTATTTCAAAAAATGCAATTCAATATTCGATATGTGTGTGTGTGTAATGCAAGTTTAATTCAATACATCACAAGTCAAGTGCCACTCGATTTTTCAATGAAATACAAGCCAACTTTAATACAATGCAAAAGCAAGCCAACTTTAATACAATGCAATCCAATGCTACACGGTTTAATACAATGCAAGTCAATTTGAGTATAACGCAAACCAGTTTTGAATATAATGCAAACTAATCTATATCGTAGTATATATTTACTTGTTTTCTTAAAAAAATGTATCCAAAAAAAAAGTTTCTACCGATCAAAATAATAGTAATAATAATAAATAAAATAAAAATCATAGGGTATCGTTTTCCTAATATATTTATCTATCACCTTAAATAAATATATCAAAATACATATTTTCGAAAATATCTTTTTATGTGATATAACTTGTTTAACCCTCTAAAGCGGTTTATTAAAACAAATATTTCTAGATTTCTTCCAAAAAAATTGATGATGATAATAATAATTCAAAACACTTGCCCAAAACATGCCATTGTATTGCATTGGTCAAAAATATACCACCACTAACTGCACTTTAGGTCAAAAATATTTCATTAACATCCAAACAATCTAGACATGCATGTTCGTAAATCAAACATGCATCCAACGCTCATTCGAAAACGCTAATGATACCATAAAGGGCACCATAGGCCTTGCAGATCTCTTTTTCTTACGTTGTTTGCTCTATCTTGATTCAAGTAAATTTACTTCTTCAACTCAAGTTGGAATATCACTTTGAATGAAGCATTACTTTTCCGCTTTGCACCGCTTTGCATGTAGAACTTTCATATTTTTTCTCCATGCTCCAGTAACCCCACCTTGAGTTTAGCAACCATATCATCTCTCTTCCAATTGTCCAAGTGAGACAAAATTCTTTTTAATTTGTGAACCATCTCTAGTTCATATAAGTATTACCATATTGTTTTTCTAACAAAATAAAGCTCTTAACTCACGAAACGAGGAGCGAAGTTGTGCGAAGCAGACAGGAAAATCAGTCATTCTGCCTAGTCAGTCAAAAATTATCCGTCAAAACTGATCTAGTTGAGCCTTACATTTATGCAAAGCGTAAAGGTATTCATATTACAAATCTGACTAGAACTACTTGTTTTTTATCAAAAGCCTGTGATGTAGTTTTTGATGCAGCAAGTCGAGGAAAACCTTTTTAATGGTTGGTACCAAAAATCAAGCAGCGGATTTAGTAGTCCCGACTCCAATAAGGGCTCAATGTCATATGTTAATAAAAAATGACGTCGTATGTTAATGAATTGGTCCACTACAGAAACGAGACTTCATAAGTTCAAAGACTTAAGAGGAGAACAAAAGATGGGGAAATTCAACCGTCTCTCTGAAAGAGATGCAACAATGTTGAAGATCAAATTATTGGCTTTGCAAACATATCTAGGTGGGATCAAATATCTGACTGGGTTGTTCGATATTGTAGTCATTGTTGATCAACAACAAGAATATATAGCTCTTCGAGAATGTGTCATTTTGGGAATTCCAACAATTTGTTTAATCAATTTGTGACTCGGATCTTGTAGATATTTCAATTCCAATAGAGAGAAAAGATCCCTCCTCAAAGCTTGCTTGCATTTTTCATTGCACACGACTTTCTCTATGTATACAGATATAAAAACATGTATATCAAGAAGAAAGTATAGCAATTTTGAATATTCAACGGACTACATGGACATTTTAGAAATTAATTTTTTTTTTATAAAATATATTCATTAAAAGAATAATTAGTTCAAATTAATGGGTATCATGTCCGATCATGAGTGTCTTACTAAATCGTTAATATGGGTAATATCCAAATACCAAATACGTTCTCTCTGTGATCGATGTAAAGTAAAGGGAATTTCTTTTGGGAAGATCAAACTTCCCAAAGAAAGACATTGAAACAACTTATTTGAATTAGAGTTGTTGGATGAACCCATGGCCATCATTCAACTTTTCGGTAATGAACTAATCAACAATAAAGTTTATGTCTCACATCTACCTTGCAATTGATGACCTCCAATTAATTCACAATAGCTTGAAAATCATTAATGAATTCACCAACTTGTTTGATATCCTCAAGCTTCTAATTTATCAATTTTCTCGTAAGCAACACCGTGTTTAGCGTTGAGTTCTTCACATAATTACAATCCAATTCTTTCATTCGCATTAGTTGATATTTTATTAGCAACAGTATGTAGCACCGAACTCTCCAAAAAATAACAAATATGTCATGCAACTTTTTTATCTAATCTTCGTCCATTTATTTTTCCTTCGTTATATCACTTAGTCTCCCTCCTCCCTTCTTTAATGGTTTGCGTAGATTGTTGAGATACAAATAATCTTCCATCATTCCTTTCCATATTCTACCATCCAATTTCTTCAAATTTGTTTACTCCTTATCCCGATTCTCTTCAAAAAAATTATTTAGGATATTCTAATATCAACCGTTGTGATCTTTTTTATTGCAAGATCGTTTACACTATCAGGTTAAGCAGAGAATAGAAAATGAAGAATAAAAAACAACACAACATTTCATTTCACTTCCCTTATTAAATTAAATAGAACCAATTACAACCTTTTTTTGGAACTTAGTTCAACTCTCACAAGGATTGAACCAATTACAAATTATTCAATTAAAGTGCTATGAAGCAATAATAACTAAGATGAGTATTTCCAAATATGTACTTACGTTTGTTTGTTTATGTATGTGTATAGGGTTTTTTAGAAACGGACCCTTATTTTCAAAAATCATGCAGCGGAAGGATAACCACTAATTGTAATTCACGACAAGGGCCAATTTTGAAACTTTACATCACAAATATCGAAACTTGCGTTTTCTCTCCAAAAATGCAGTAAAACCCATGTTTAAAAATAAAATTAAAAAACATTAAAAAAAAAAACATAAAATCAAATTCCGCACAAATCTAGAAAATTTTATAGATTTTTATGCATTTTTGAATAACTGGAAGTGCATACGTTCTGCATCACTGAAAAAATGCAAATTATGCCAAAGCAAATATGCAAAGCTATTCAAAAAATGCAAAACTTAGAAAGCAGATAGACACCACCTTCTCTACGTTAAAAAAGTGCCGAACATGTGCATTTTCCTAAAGTTAAAGTGCAAAACATATGCACTTTTAAAAACCACGGAGAAAATAAAAATGCAGATAAAATGCAATCGAGAAGATCATTATATATTTCACCATTTGGAACAAAAATTACAAAACAAAATTTTAATGAACATTTCTTGCAAGAAGTAAAAACCTTTAAAAATCTTCAGAAATATAAAGTAACATAAAAAGAGAAAATTTTGAGCAATATATTGAAATATGACTATAACTTTACATCACATGCACAGAAAAACATAGCAATGGAAGAAAAAAAAAATCTGAAATTGCTGGTATAAGGCACTTCACCGAAAAAAAGAGAGAGAGAACAATGCAGATCCCCTTAAGAGAAATAAAATCAAAGTGCCGAATAGATGTGCAGAATAGATGCAGTTCCATAAATAACAAATTTAGCATTCGAAATGCAAAATGAAAATAGAAAAGTGCATATCTCATGCATTTTCTGAATTTTAAAAATTGCGTAAAACTTAATGAAACTTTCCATATACTTAATTTTATATAGATTTTAGTGTAAAAATCGATCTTAGCTCAGCTAATTTTGTCTATCAAGGAAAATAGGTCATTGCTCTGAATTATTAATACATTGAGGTTCTTAAGTTGCATTCACTTTAATAATAAGGAACCAACACAATTTTCTTAATATGTGTGTGGGTATATTTGTGTGTGTGTTTGTGTGTAGGTATGTATATGTGTGTATGTGTATAAATATATGTATACACACACATATTTCCTTGTATATAGATATACACACCTCTGTTGAAAAATCCTTCTAGGCTCACGCCTAGGTCTTGCCTAGGCGCTAGGCTAGCTTTACCGTCTAGATTCTTGCTTAATCCGTCTAGACGAGAATTACTGCAGCATCTAAGCATATAAACAGGTTTATATGCACCATCTGTGCACCAATTTAAGTTTGATGTCTTTTATAAGAATCAAAATGTTTGTTTCTAGCAATTTTGTCTCTATGGTTGCATCCAAATCCAACCAAATCTATGATATCTCATTGTGGGTCGGTTAATACTAAATAAAATACTAAAACTTTATCTAAAACGCATGAGTTTATTAAAAACGTCCAATTCCAATTAATCCTCGGTTAATCTCCGCCTTGGCGATTAATCTTTAATCCATACTTACCATCTAACGATTTTTACAACTTTGACATACACACATATGAGGATATGTGTGTGTAAATATAGTATAAACCACACGTACATGCATCTAATCGGTAGAAATATTTACATTTTGTATAATATAAAAAAATGAGTTGACGAATGTGTTGTAAATGTAAATGTTTTGGTAGTTATGACATTATTATTTCAAGTTGTTTTATTAGTAGTATCGATGACAAATTGATAGTAAAATTCCGTTGATGGATAGTTGGAAAGAAAATGGTGTGGATTTGCAAACTGACGATGAGATTCAGTTAATGGATGGAGGTATTTTCGAAATTTTAAAAAGACACCGTGGACATCATATTCATTAACTTCTATTCTTAATAGAGTGCGTGTGTATCCGTGCGTATGTGATGTGAAATAGATGTATTTATTTCCTTGAATACGTGTACCAAAATAATATATTCCTAAAAATATCTTTTTCTTAATATATTTACATAGTTCCTTATATATATAATTATATATATATTCCAATTATATCTTTTTTCCAAAAATAAATAGCCAAAATATTCATGTTCAAAATATGACATTGTGTTGCATAATTAAACTAATTGTGTATGCATGTACACACATATGTGCATGTGTATGTTATTTTACACACGTGTATATATGCATATAGGTGTGTATACATATGACAAAACCACTGGAGAGCCGTCTGGCATCATTTACATAAGCAGTGGTATGGGAGGTTTTTGGGTCCTTGCTAACAAAAATCCAAAACACTCTCTTAGAGTGAAAGATGAATTATTAGAACGGTAGGAAAACAAACAAGCCACAAATAATCACCAAATATTCGCGTTCACAATTTATTACAACTCAAACAATCAATTGAAAGTTAAAAAATATCACAAATTTATAGTAGTCCACTATCAACTTGATAGCGTACGCCTGCTTTTGAAAAAAGTGGTCTTGTTTTTGAGAGAGTTCGAAGAGACTGATTATAAAATTGATAGAAGTTAAACTTGAGATACAGTTTGATACATTGAATCAAATCCATGTGGAAGAGAATATGTAATTTGTTTATATGTTAATCTAATTAAGTCATGATCGTCAGATAATCAAAACAGAAAATCACCACCATCAAAATAGATAAAGCCTGATAGCCCAATATCTCAAAAAGCCTGATAGTTACCAAACCAAAACCCTACCGATCAACTGGATCAGTGGAGCAAACTACCGATTTAATACTCCCGATTTAATACTCCCATTTGTCGAACAGAGGGCTCCAACCGGTTGATCGGTTGAACTTATATATCGATCTCCAATACATTCAACTAGTCCATCGATGCATGTTAATATGTTGATCGTTGAAGCATCCGAAATTCTTTCCTTGCTATTTCCAACTTTACCTATTTGCGCATATTTCAATGTTTTGATCATATTTTCTTCACATGACCTTGCATTATCAAAATGTTCTCGTGTTTGCAAAGTACATATCTCCTCTTCGATTTGATATGCAATATCACATATTTTGACACTCTGTCTTGATATAAGATGTCACCGAAACCACACTCATAAACTAATTTCCATATTCAAGCAATAACTTGTCCTAACAAGGAGACGAGCATTTTGCTACTGAGCTTTGACAAGACCATTACCCACTAATGAAGTTGGAAATACCAAATGGACATTGAACTAATACTATCTCATATACAGAAGACCAAAAAAAACTTATTATCAATAGAAAACTCTCTCCTCCAACCTTGTCGCCTCATACCACCAAACACTTCGATAAACAAGCCAAGTTCGAGCAATGAGCCAACTTCACAATAGATAAATCTTTCATAACTAATCTTGCAATGTATTTTCCATTGGCTTTCACCTATGAGTTATCATTCGATTCTACAACATCATAAACTATATGCAATGCATACTGAACTAGTCATTAAGACCAAGAATTGTATAACTTCAATCATCATAACTCTCATGTAGCTTTATCATGCATTAATGACTAACCTAAGTGATACCAAATTCACCTAAACCTCTCGTAGCTCCTCCTTGAACTGAATCTTTTGTGGTACCATAAACATCATCATCAAATCTAGTGGATTTTGGAAAAAATTGATCTAATATCTAGTATGTAATTGGAAATTAAATATTCAATCTACATCAAATTGGATTAATCATCAAATGCTATCTAATCTGATCCAAAAATATTATTAATTCAGTGGTTTAAATATTATTATTATTTGTTGAAAATTTGCCTAATTGACATACTAAGGGGCCATTAGTAAAAATTCACAAATGAGATATAAGGTTTTATTTCATCAACGTCGCACAAATTATTATGCTGAAGTGTAGAGCTCTTCCAGCTAGTCCTAAATTTCTTTAAAAGCAGTTGTCTCACCACTAAAATTGAAGATAATATTCTTCCCCATGTCAAGTTGAAGTGTAGTAAAACATATACTTCCATCTCTTCTTTCAACATTTGAGATATCCTTAAACAACAAAGGTTTATCAAACAACGCCCTATGAACCTGGTGCCTTTTTGAAAATGTCTTCGTCTTCCATTGCCACGTCTAAAAATCATTATCACCATTTCATTTCTCTACTGAAATAGCGTAACCTGAATTAAAACTTGATGCAGGAGATTCTGAACTATTTTCTACTCTCATCATTTCAACAAACACCTTATAGGAACTAACAAGCTTTGATACCAAAGCAGCTGATTTTGAGTTACCAATTAACAAGAATCCTTATAGGAACTAACAAGCTTTGATACCAAAGTAGGTGATTTTGAGTTACCAATTAACAAGAATCCAAAACTTCCTTTTACAATGGAAGATGGATCGCTCCAAGTGTAGGGGAGGAAATAAACTCAGAAAAAACTTCAAAGATTCCAATTTTCAATTTATAACAACTCAGACAATCCACAAGTAATCAAAAATAGAAAATAAATAAACGTTAATAATACCAAAGATTTATAGTGGTTTCATGGTTGACATGATAGTGTATATTCACTTTGACTAAGAAAGAATTTATTTCCCGAGAGAGTAGAGGCTGAACACAAATTAGATGGAGGGTAAACTTAGGATAAAATTTGATACAATGAATCTCACATCCATATTGAAGAGAAGATGTAATTATGTAATGGTTCTAGATCCTCTTATAAATTCGCCCCTCATTCACTCCATCTTTTGTATATAATAAATCTGAAACAAGATAATTTTTGGTAGCTATGTTATATTTGTTAGTGAGATCATATATACAAAATTTTGAATCGCCTCGTAAGTTTTGATGCCTCCAAATCACGTCTCAAATTAGTCATCCAAAATAAATACTTTTCAATGGTTTATACCGACTTGCAATTCAAAGGAATTTAATGTTTTGAAATAATTCACATTGTGGATACATGATTAATCAACGCCTGCTCTCACACAATTATTATGAATACTGTAGGAGGTCCAACACATATATAAATATATTTTTTCCTTTTCCAATTTATATGGTCATCACCAACAAAAGAGTAATTTCCACTTTGGCCTCCATGTTTGGGTTTGAAAGGATGATAATATTACCAAAACAATGCATTGTTCACAATGTTGTATTCTAACCATGTAGGACTCATTGAATCATGAAGCCATTTACCTCCACTTCTCACTTTGCCTAATTGATCATGGAAATGTGTGATTTTTGGATTGACAATGGCCTTTTAGCAAATAAATTATTGGACCTTTTCTCTTTTGTTAATACTGTAATGGTTGATGTAATTTCTTAAAACGGGATCCCCTTGGAATTATCCAAATTTTCTTCCAAAGCAAGTGGACATGGGGTAGAATGATGATTTTACGGTGGATGAGAGACAATTAGCAGAACTTGCGGTCTTTTCTTTTAATTCTGTGAGATAACTTACTGAATTATTACTCGTTCTTTCTAGTAAAATATTTAAGTACTATAAAAAAAATCACACAAACATATTAAATTTGTTCCAAATCATCTTATAATTTATAAACTAAATTACTGTAAAACTATATTTTAACAATTAAGTTGGTAGCCAACAGGTTTGGTAGTTTAGACTACGAGATTAAAGGTCATTATTTCGATCCCCGAGATCGACACTTGCTTGTATTAATAAACCATGTTAGAAAAAAGAAAGAACAGTTAAGTTGGTGAATTTTTAACAATCAAATCATTTAAGCAATGGTCACCACACTTAATTTAGGTAAAATTAATTCCAGCTCTTACTGCTTGACATCTTTGTCAAGGGACCAAAATACTCCGGCTTTAAATAGCTCCGTTCTTCCTAAGTCACTTATGTGTTTCAAACTTTCGATCAGTTCAATTAAAGTTTATGCTAAACATTTGATTTAGTTGAACAAAGTAAATATATGTTGAGTATCCAATTTAACCCAAGTCAGGCATATGCATAAATTTTAAATCGGAAGAAGAGAGCAGTTAAAAGCAATAATATTCAACTGGAAGTTAGATTTTCGGTGGAAGACATTTATTCGTTTAGAAAAATTAGCGGGGTTGATCGACCCAGCCCGATCTACACTGGATAAGTCATGCATGATCTAGCTAACGAGTATAATGTACAAACAAAAACTTATCTTGTTTCAAAAATCAAAAATCAAAAATCAAAAAAAGAAAAAGAAAAAGAAAAAAAAACCACTATAAAAGGGACGAGGAGGAGAGGGGAGAGAGAGATGGAATGAGGATATTTAAGAAAAAGGATAGATTACACTCACAGTATACACATATTGGTGAGATGAATTAGAATAATTGTTACTTACCCTGCTCCTACAAAGAATGCCATGGGAATAGATAACTCCAGTCCATTAATACTCATGCTGCCAAGTAAAATAAACATGTAAGGAATCAGGGGAGGTCTATTTGTAAAAATGAATTGATTATTGTTGCTTCCACCGCTAATAAAAGGTTAATATTACCATATGGAAAGAGCATCAACGGCAATTTCAGCATTTTTCATTTTACTGGCCAATACCATTAACAGCCTATAATACCACATTTCCAAGCTGCACAGTAATAGAACAAGATGTTAATTTCTTAATAGAGGATCACTAACTTGAAAACAAATCATGGTATGTTGTACAATCTAATATGGCTAACATATACAGTAAACCGTGTACGATAATCATTGACAACTCAATATAATTTGGGTAAACATCTTAGCAGCTGTATGCTGAGTGAAAAATGATATTGCACTCGACAATATTGTGCTCAACGCTACTTTGCTGATCAAAAGTAGGTTTAAATAACAGTAAAATACTGGATGTATATGTTAATGCTTATAAAAAAGAAGGATGAAAGGTAACTGTCGCTTGTACTAAAGTTGAAGCATACCATATCATAACTCCTGCACCCACCGATAGCTTTGTAAACTCACAAAGTCCAACAAAAGCTTCATAAGAAAAACCATGCCAATTAAGGCGGCTACCTCCATAAATGACATAACTGAAAATCAGAAACACCAGTACCCACCATGAAAAATTAAGTGTTAGGGCAACAGCTACAATTCCAAGCTTCATCTTCTCAATGAACAACCAGCAAATAAAAACATGAAAGATGAACCCAACTGCACTTCCATAGCAATTGATAGAATTTTTCAGTTGACATTGTAGAAATCTTTGTAGTGGGAGGATAATCACGAACGAGAAATGCATAGGAATGAACCATAGGCATAAGTACCCGGTCTTATCTGCCAAGTCTGATGGTTGTCCAAATAACTTTAATATTGGACTTGCATATAGATAGATGGGTAGAATTAAAATTGAGGACACAAAAAGCACGATCCATGACCTTTGCATGTAAATGCCAAGCATGTTGTTCTTGTTTGCACCATATGCTTGCCCACATAGTGTTCCTAGTGCACTTGACATGCCAAGCTGAAAATATAATATCAACTCCATAATTATTACACACACACATGCGCCCCCATGTCATTGAGAAAGATACCGATACTATAGCAACTTGATATACACCATATTTTTAAGGAGCATTTAGATTCTGGTTATATAATATTAGGATTTGAACTTTTGGGGTAATGGGGCCATGTATTTTATGTTATTGTATTTGATTTTGGCCTTTGTGTAAAGCATGTAAATATTTGTAAATGCTTTTATTAGGAATAAAGGAAAATTGAGCCACTTGTTCAAAAAAAAAGAAGAAGGATTTGGTCTGAAAGTAGTTTGATATTACGCTTGGATATACTTTAGACATATAATAAAGGTGCATCATTAATACAACTGTTTTATTAGGACCGTCCCATCTTATTTATCATTTAATCTAGTTTTGTCCATCAGAATCTTTTACGAGAGATGTCTGTTTTGACATTACTCTTTCAAGCATTTTATCTCAAACAGAACATACGAAGTTTCCAGAAGGACTGGAACTTTCTAAACTAATGCATTGTCTAATGTTTTTTTTAACAAGTCGTGTGATACTTTAGGAATTGCCAGTCAAATTGTCGATGAAAAAAAGAGAGCTTCATGTGGACTGACTGGTTAACAGATTACATGGACTGTTTGGAAAGTAATATGAACTTTTTATTTATTTTTCTACTACTTTTTAATCTTGCATATGAAAAAAATGATGATATCTTCTTCTTTCTGTGATTCAACACACAATTTCCTCAAATTAACCCTGTTATTAATGGTTTATTCACCATAATTTATGCAAATAGTCTACATGCCAAGTTAGTAGTAATTTCTGGTTCCATCTCTGACTAGTTTAAAATCACAGAAATAATCCAATAATACTATTTTGTATTACATATCAAGAATCCAAAAGCAATGCTGCTAAAAAATAAAATAGAAAAGCTCTAAGGATGATTAGTAATTAGCAAACAAACTATATGAACTGCTCTGATTTGTTCTTTCTATCTGTCAACATACAAGAGCATTTTTATATTATTCGACAACAGCAATTCTGGAGGCCCAAGGCGAAGACAGTAGTAATTTCTATCCATCCCTAATACTTTAAGACCGTAGAGATTATTTAAAAACAGATTTTCACAAAAGAAAATGATTTACTTTAAAACATACTACAGATACAGTCTAGTTTATGCTTTCTGCCATTTTGAAACAACACCAACACTGCTTTCTTCTTCTTTTTTCCTCTATAAAAATACATTAGAGCTATTGAAATAGAGGCAGTGCAATTTCTTAGAGAAAAACTACTGGAATATTCTATGTACCAACTACTTTTGCAAATAGTTTTAAAAATGGTCTAAATACTAATTAATAAGTGCTTTAAATAGATAAAAAAAATCCTTAATAAACAATAGTTAAAAACCATGAGGTAAATACATACCAAGAGTCCATAGTCAAGGAAAACAATGACATTAAGAACAATGGAGAATGAAGCAAGCTCGACGTCACCGAGACGACCAGCGTACATGAGTGTGATCACCAACGTACCATACAGCGAAAACCGCACCACCATCTCCGGTCCAACAATTTTCCATTGTTTCTTGGACTCCTCAAAAGTCCTACACAGTAACCCCAATTCTCTTTCAGGTCCGCTTCTTTTTTCTAATAAGGGAAACCTATTTGTTTCCTCCATCTTACACCCTTTTTCTAGTTTATTCCTATCATGAATGAGAAGGCCGATTTAGTTTTATTACACAACCTCATGGATGGTGTGAATGATGACGAAAATAAGCATGAGATAGGATGAATAACGTTTAGTGAGGTGATGAGTATTTGAAAAATGGCATGCTAGCTAGGTGGATAGCTCTTGGCTTGCCACATAACGCACATGCATCTCCTTGGTTTTGCTTTTGCTTTGTTTGTACATCCTTCTTTTTTTAACTTTCTCAGACCATCACATATGCATATTTACAAATAAATACTTATGTTTACGTGTATATAATATATACTATATATTATATACGTACACACAGTGAAACTAAACATATGTGTGGATCCGGGGTCCCCCTATTTCATCTCAAATACAGAATCAAGTATGTCAAGCAAAGTCCTTATATACAAATCTTCAGGACCTCCAGGACTAAAGCGTTGTGGGACAATTTTTTTTTACTGCAGTCATTCCCTACTTTGAGCCGTAGTTTTCATAATCGGATCGTTAGGCGAACCATGAGGACTTGAGGTTTAAAATTTTGATAGTTCAGCCGGTCAAACAGTTCCGTAGATTTATTCTTATGAAAATTTACATATTTAGCTACAAGTTATACGTAAAAATATTGAAATAAAAATGCTACGTAAGCGAGCTATAGATGATCTTCAAGGTCTGCAGCTTGAATTGTGTACTATTGTAGTGCACAACTGCATCAATATAATTATAGTTGTGTATACAGTAGCAATGCAGGTGACAAAAATTTAGTTACGACAAACTTAATGAATCTTGCAGCGGTTTTGGAAGACCTTGCAGCGGTTTGTTGTATATATTTTGAGACGATGATTTTTACAGTATAAATTTACTTATTTTCTTCAAAACAAGACAAAGGATGAGAATGAAAGAGAATTACACGGTGGATAAGTAATGAGAGAATAAAAGAATCGTGGGTCAACCGGGTAAAATCGATGGTTGGAACGCTAGTTCGAAAATCCGATCTGGTTTCGTGTACGACGGGGTCCATGGTCAAGGGGTTATTCGTGATCGGACCGCGGTTAGGTAGGATCATGAAAACACTGGTTGAGCCTTCTAGAAGAACTACAGAATAACTAGAGAAAATTAAAACATTGCTTAACATTGGCAGCACGCAGGACTAATGAATATAAACTAAAGAAGATTGACAAATGAACACAAACAAAATTGTAGGGACTGTTTAAATCTTTTAATGACTAAGAGAAAAATTTGCATCCTCTTCTTGCCATCCGTGCATTTTGTAACTAGCTTTGGACCTTTACGGTTTCCTCTTAAATGCATGTTGAACCATAAGCAATTGCATTCAAAATTGTGTAAAATGTATGGAAGAAAAGGCGCATAATAAGATTCTCCGGATCTAAACATTGATAATACCACAAAATCTTCGAATATATACTTAAATACTTAGACAGATCTTTTAACTAGATTAAAAATAAATGAACCATTTGCTTTAAAAGGTCATAGAAAACACATAAAATATTAGATAGTGTTTGGTTTACCCTTTTTAATTTTGAGTTTTTGTCCATTTAAAAATACATACGACACATGTATATTGTAGAAAACAACCAATTTAAAAAACAAAGTTAGCATGCAAAATATAAAATTTTTTTCTTCATGTTTTGAAAAGAGCACGAGAAACAATCCGTCTTTTCATCGTTCGTCCTTCCCCTCCGCGGTCTCCATCTTTCTTCCATCTTATCCGCCGTCCATCCACTCTCATATTTTATAATTAATATTGAAAACTTAAAACATAAAACTCATTTTAAACCTAACATTACCTCAATCTTTTTGCAACGGTTTTACCCTTCAATATTGTGTTCAATCCATACGCCTAGTAAGTTCATGAATCTAACTTGGTATTCTATTTGTAAGCTACAACATGTTACATCATACTATACCCCTGAATCAACTTTAATTGGATTAAATTTGTAAACACTCTATTCCAAAGGAACATTGCTGTTTACACCATGATTAAATGCAAAAATTACCCAAAATATAATTGTAAATACCAGCACCACATTCATTAAAAGATCAAACCAAAATCTGCTCTCAATTGACTAATCTCTGCCGCTAATAATGAAAATTCAACGAAATAATTTCAACGTGTGTTTTGAAAATCCCTCAAATACACTTTCACGTCCACTTCTACTTTGTCTGTTTTGGAACTACTAGGGAGAGTTGCGTAATTGCCATTTTCGTTTACTCACTGCCTAATTTCTCCACTCACAACGCATTACCGTATCATTCAAATATTTCACTGCTCACGATTTAGGGTTTCCAATCCTCCTACAGTTCGCTCTCGGAATCTGGCATTCACGTGGGTTGAAGGCTCACGATTTATGGTTTTGAATCCTCCTACATTTCGCTCTATGCATCTGGCATTCACGTCGACATCTAGGGTTCAAGGCTCATGATTTAGGGTTTCGAATCCTCCTATAGTTCGCTATTGGCATATGGCATTCACGTGGACATCAGAGTTTTAACTCAACCTGCTTTGATCAGGGAAAAGGTAAAATGTTTTAACATCCTTCTGAATACGAATCCCTCTTTATATTTGTGACGTGGAAGGCACTGAGGGTCTGGAGTGTTTGCCATGGAGATTTGATGTGTTTTCAATGAAAAAAGAAGGTGTTCGATAGAATTGGGAAGGTGTTTGATGAATTGCTTGGAGAAGAAGAAGCAGATAAATGTGCACAGTTATGTCATGCACGCAGAAACAAGTACTCAGGGTTTCTTGTAGCTCAAGCAAGCAAATTGATTCAATAATAGTTTCAAATATAGGAAGTAGGTAACAGAAATTTCACATGAATTTAGGAGTGGGGATCAAGCAGCAGAAATGATGCAAAGAAATAAAAGAAAAATGATAGGCACTGGGATTTCTTGAATTAACAGTTTCAATAAAATTCAAACTGACTTCAATAGGGTAAAAAGCAAAGTTTGTATGAGGAGGACATAGCAATTTCAATATGAATGTGTAAAAGATCGATTTACAAAACAAGGGTCAAATTCTATTCAATTATCAATTATGAATTAATGGTGAAAACAAAGTCACCACTTATCAACTGTAAACTGAAAGATAACAAGAAATATAGAAGTGCAGTTTCAAGAACAACTTGCAAATTGGCAAAGAATTAAAGTTTGCTTCAAGAACAGGAATCAAGAACAGGAAATATAAATGCAAATGAATCAGAACAGAAACTAGTAAAGGATCAAAGATACTAACTGGAAGAATGAAGAAGCTTGCAACTGAATGATTAAAGATAGTAACTAACAGAAAATAAAATGTCACTAAAGCAGCTAAGTAATGGATAAAAGAAAAATACAATAAAGTACAAACTGAAATGAAAATGAATGTAAACTGAAATGAAGAGCAGTAACTAAACTAAGGACAAAAGTAACAAAAATGATTATACAAAGTACCAAAGTGCAAGGCACAGGAAGAAGAATAACTGGAAGATGAAGAACAATACAGTAACAACAGAAAAGAGAATTTTTATTATTTTCAATTTCTTCACGCTCTTTACAACTGTTACACCCCTGCTTATATAGGTGCAGTTTATCAAAATGGACCCAAATTATACAACAATCTTCAATAATGGCCCAATTAACTCACAAATCAATTATACAACAATATTACGCAGAAATTCAATGCTATAAGTCCTGCAAACTTGCACACACATGCACAGCTTCAGGTCTTGTACTCTTGCACCCACATGCACAGCCAACCATTCTTTCCATGTCACATTTTCATCTACTCAGTCTTTTACCACCTGTCTGCAGTCGATACTGATGAGGCTAGCTCCGATGAACCTGACTGGAGCTTGTCATCTTCTTCCTTTTCTGTCTTGGAGCAGCAGCCTCCTTTCTCCACAATCATGGCTACCAAGTTTTGGTTGTTACATGACGCCTACTCAGCTAATTTGTACTGGTGTAACCAAAAAACATTTAGGTAGAGTTGTTTAATTTGAATCTATTCAGTTTTGTTCCATTTGGTTTAATTTTGTTTTAGTATTTAACTCAATTTGGTATTTAATGAATATAAGTTAATTAGTGTGTAATTAAATATTGTAATATAGATCATATATTTAGCGTTATGTTAACATTGATGTTGTTTTTAGCAAGAGAAAATTGATATAAAATAATCGACTGTAAAATCAATCTAAGAGAATGAACGTTTTTATCATTATGCAGAAAATTTAATCAGTTCTCATTTTCTGAAGAAATATATATCCTATTTAAATAATGTATACCATTTTAAATAGAGAATTGATAAAAATTTGAAGATTTACAGGTGATTTTATCTTCTTTTTAATAAACAAACATCAAACTACATGTTTTTTAATAAACCATTCATTTATTACTGAGAAATTATGCTGTGAATTTTCACAACTATACTGAGAAATTTCATGGCTATAAAAGATTCTTTTTCATAGAAGTGAGTTTTATTTGATATCATTTTATTTTGCATATAGAGATCAGTGTACAAAGGAGTCCTCATCTACATGTAAGTAAAGTTTTCAGGGGAAAAGTCTTTTACATAATGCTAAATAAATGTTTTTAACGTTTCTCCAAAAAATAAGGTAAATATTTACCAAGAGTGTTGATATACCAGTTAAATTCATTGCTGGTAACAGATTACTTGGAAATTATATGATATCAGTTAATTAATAGAGACCTTAATACCTCGTCTAATGTATTTTAAACATTCACTTAAATTAGGAAATATAATCATCTTAGCTTGAAGTAGAAGAAGCAAATATAAAAACATAAACTTAGACAAATTTATCATTCCATCTCATTTGTTGGTTTATGACTAGAAATTTGTTTATTCACATTTTATTTCGCATTCAGCTAGAAACCCTCCTCACCAATTAGCTTCCCTAACTTGCGAATCTATATTGACGGCATCACCAGAGACAACATCGACGATTTGATCTATTTCAATCAAGATCTACGGTTTGACGACATCTACTTCTAGCCAAAGTTGATGATTTTGTTTAGTTTGGAAGTAGAATTTATCTAAAGAATGATTAATCTTCTTACAGCCTTAACCGATTGACTGTGATAATTCTTCTCTCCATCCAACTTATTATCGTTGTTTACGGAGACATGTTTATAAGTTATTTTAACATTGGCAATCGGTACAAGCTTAGATTTTGATTATCTAATCATACTTAATTTTAGTTTTGGCGTTCGTGTGTTTGCAGTTGGTAAATCAAGCTTCATTGTAGGTTATGGTATGCTTTTCTTTCTTAATTTTATTGTGTTTTGAATTATTTTCGATGTTGTTTATTTTTTTTGGA
The DNA here is from genome assembly GCA_030765085.1 of Allium cepa. Classification (NCBI taxonomy): domain Eukaryota; kingdom Viridiplantae; phylum Streptophyta; class Magnoliopsida; order Asparagales; family Amaryllidaceae; genus Allium; species Allium cepa. Next base: position 887,236,606 of record CM060937.1, on the reverse strand, counting down.
TGCCACAGTCATATCTATTACTTAGTATACATTGGGCTTCCATATAATGCTTTTTCTATAGCAAGTTTAGACCTATTGTTTTTTCTTTGTAGTTCTTTGCAAGTTGTTTTTTATCCCAGTTGACAGAATCATAGCATTATGGCTGATGACTTGATCTAATTAGAATCGAACACCCACCTCTTTATTTCTATATAACTAGCTAGATTTTCTTGCTCGAATATTCAAAAGAAAAATAGCTACCAAAGTAATTCTTCTCTTATTATTATTTTGAAAACACATTTCCTCTGTCAATTGCATTGAAACAATAATTTTAAGTTGCAACCGTTTACATTGTCACATATACAAATTTCTACCGTGAAAATGAAACATACAGTATTTCACATTTTTATTGACTTTTCAAGAGTTTCAAATATATATGTGTTACCACTGCAGTAGAGCCTTTTGTTCCAAATACCATGATATTGATTATTGCTGAAATTGTTGCTCTTTCTTAAAATCTCTTAATTCTGCTCTGTAAATTGTCTAAGCAAATGTCCCAATATTTAGCATTTTCAATACACCATGACAATTGTTATTGACTTCCATATTATGAACTACAAACTTCTCTTGCAGTATGTTGTGGTGTTCTATATTTGATGTTTCTTTTTTTGAATTCAAATTATGGACTACAAACAACTCCTGTAGTGGCTACATTTTCAATTGCAGCAACTGCATGGCTGGTAGATTTGCTCTTCAAGCGTGGCAAGCATTTAAAATCAGACCAGTTACTCCACGAGTTAGACGATTCTATAATAGAGGGTTTGAGCAGACAATGACAAGATGAAAAGCAGCATTATTTCTTGGTTTTAGGTGCACTCTTTAATGCTTTTATTTTCATAATGCTATGTTTCATCTCAATTTTATATACTGGTTTCTGCACATATTGGATTTCTTTATGCGAGTTGGTCCTCTTGATCATAGTCATGATTTTTGACATTCCTTATTTGTTTTTGGCAAAGGTAATTTATAACTGGATAGCTATGAATTCCTGATATTGATTCTCCATAGAATATATTAAGATCTTTCTTTAGATATGGAATATATTTGTCCTTCGATGCTAGCCTTTATTTGTTATCTTTTGGAAAGAAAGATCACAATTTATATCAAGTTGGTAGAGAAAGTCACAAATACTGTTCAGATTATGAAATATAACCAAATGTTATTTTTGATATTGAACAGTGATTTTCATTCCACTAATATAATTATTGCAACCCAGCATCTTTTACAGTTTACATATAATGAAATATCTGATATAAAAAAATAGTAGGTATGATAACATAAACATATTAGACATACCTTGAGTTATTTATTGAAAAATGCTCATTTAAAAGTCAACTAACATGGGCATGTGCGCATATGCTCGGGACTGTGACGATTACATCGAGCCTAATTTTAGCTCATTCTTTCTGATTTTATTTGAAGAGGGCCTTGCATAAGACTATGCTTGCATCTATTCCTTTAAAGTTTTAATTATACTAATGTGTATTTATGAATAATGCATGTATTTTAGAATTCTGGAACACATGTCTGATCATGTTCCATTTGCATGTAGATTGTAGTTAAAGATAAACAAGATTGGAAGATACTCATCATGTTGGTGATAGAGGCTTAATTAGATGCACAAGCATTTATGAGTTCCTAATACTATCAATACTATATTTTTTAGGTAGAACTTCTAAGAGTGACATCTCAATACTTTCTTATGTATTTCTTTCTCAATAATCATAATATTTACAAGTTAACTTTATGATTGAATTTAGTCATGTTGGTTTGTCTAAAAGAACACAAATATTGAAGCTATCTTTAGCTTTTGTGTTTTAGGAAATGACATTATATGTTTGTACTGTCAAAAGATATGTATAGAATAATTAATGTGTCGCGTTCAAAGTTAACATGCGATTGTTTGTACTAATGACCTATCACATGTATAGATCGGTTTTTCATTTTTGTGCGTAGACGGTTTGATAAAATACTTTGTTTATGAATAATTAATGCAGGTTTCAGTTTGATTTTTAATGTAAGCTTGCTATATGTTATCTGAAGATGGCATGAGGATTTTGTCCTTTATCCAAAAGCGTGCTTTAGTTAAAATTTCTTTGGCATTTTGTTTTGTTTTTCCAAATTAATAGACATGTGGATTACCTTTGATGTGTATAATTTATGGGAATAAAGAAAAAAAAAGTTAACAGTTTCAAGATGATTAACTTTCATTAAATTTTACCATCTTACATTCTTAATAATATCAGGTGGGAATGGAAAATACAACTTAGTGATGCGGATCGAAACACAATGACAATTGCTATAGTTTCTAGAACTAAGAGCTTGGAAAAGAATTCTTATATGCGCGCGGGCAATCACCATCAATTGCTGTTATTTGGAATTTTTAGTTTTTCTTTTTTCTTTTCTCGGTTTGCTTTCTATTCGTTTGCTTTCAAAATACTTCTTAGTTTTTATTTATGTTGTTATTTATGTTGTTATTTGTATAAGTGATATGATGTCACTAACGAGTCCTCAACTGGTCTTCGGATGGCTCTAACCAAAACCGTGAAATGTCTAGGATTGGGTGCAAATTTTGTAATGTTGGGTGAGTTTCGACCGGCTCCTGCCGAACCACCTACCTCCCAAACAACACCGGACCAACCTACCTCCCAAACAACACCGGACCAACCCACCTCCAACAACTACCGGACGAAGAAAAGCATAGCCGAACCAACCAACTGCCGCTCCAACCATCACCGGACCGGCGTACCACTGAACCAACTGCCGCTCCATCCATCACCGGACCGGCATGCCATCGAACCTAATGCCGCTCCAACCATCACCGGACCGGCATACCACCGAGCCAACCCCTCTCTCCTCTGCTACCGGACCAAAGTGCTACCGAATCAAGGTGTTTCCGAACCAACTCTGCCAGGCCAGATTGCTTCAGCCCAGGCCCACCAACAGCTATATACATCCAAGACCCCTGCCCCCAGCCTCACTCTATAAATAGAGGAGCAAGGGTACAACAATGGCAGACAAGTTTGACTCAAGCACGGAAGGAACTTTCAAACAACTTTCAGATACTTGTAATCACAGCTTTGTACTTGTAATCTGAATAGTGAAAGGAGGATAACATATAAAGTGGACGTAGGCACATTCTGGTCGAACCACTATAAATCTGTGTGTCTTTTACATTTTAGTCCATGCTCTTTACATATTTGCATAAATCACCCAAATCACTAAGAATAACACAAAATTAACTAAATCGTACGACTTGGAGGTGTTTGCCCATTTTCTGTGCAAACATTTTTGGTGCTTTCACTGAGAACTCGAGCTAGAAGCTATAGCTTCTCCTACTCAACCTTCTTCCTAACAGCGTCATTTCTTGCTCTGACAACATGACTTCCAGGCAGAGGAAAGATGTTAACAAAGGAAAGAACGTCGCAACTAGCAGTTTTTCGGATCCAATAGCCCCAGATCAAGAGAATCATCCCATTCCAACAGCAGTACCAGATGAAAATCAGGCAAATCCAACAGCCCCCGCCACGGAACAACCAATTACTAGGGCAGATCTGGATAGGGTAGTGGCTGAAGTAACTAACCGCTTCGCATCTCAACAAGAAGCCTTGGTGGACCAACTCATGTCACGCTTAAGGGATGTTGAAGAATCCAACCGCAACACCGAATCCTGGGGTGAGTCCCGGTCTGGAGGATCTGGGAAATGACAAAGATCTTTCTTCTTCGAAGAGGCTAACAACCGAAACAATAATGGTAGGAGCCGAGCCCGGACTCTGTCCGAATTCCGATCCGAGGAGGCGCTTGGAACCGAACCCAACAGGGGAGGTACCAGGCAAGGATCGGATGTAGCCGAGCCGGTCATGCTTCCTAGCCATGGAAACACCAATGAACGGGGCCGAGCTAGAATCCAGCCCGAAGTTGGACCCGAGGAAGTGCTTGGAACAGAACCCAGCAGGGGAAGATCGAGGTAAGGGCCAACTGTGGCTGACCCCAGCATGCTCCCAGAGGACCGAAGACAGCCACCGGAAAATGTTAGGAGTAGTAGACAATACCATCCCTACAGGTTATCTGGACGGACTCAATCCCGCAGAGAAGAACCAAACTCATTTCTATCTGCTCCAAATTCCGATGAAAGGATGGCGCGATTGTTCAGAGAGTGCGTTCAACGGGATCAAAGAGATCGGGGGATAGGCGCTAGGGTAACCAGCCCATTCACCTGCAATATCGAAACTGCCATCACCCCTCGAGAGTGGAAAATGCCAACAATGGAACCTTACAAGGGAATCTCTGACCTCGTTGTACACTTGCAAAGATACACGCAACATATGCTCATGAGTGGAGCCACAGAAGGAGTATTGTGCAAATGCTTTCCATTATTCCTGGCTGATCTAGCTACCTCCTTGTTCTGCCATTTACCCCAAGGATCCATCAGCTCGTAGAAAATGTTGAAAGAAAAGCTCATCAGCCAGTTCCGCATTCATATGGAACAACCCAAGGACGCTTATTCCTTGTTTAATATCAAACAGAAGCCTGGAGAGACAGTGCAGCAATATCTAACCCGATTCAATGCCGCAGCGGCCGCAGTCCAAGATGCCGATGAGAAACTCATCTTAATGGCCCTCTGTAGTGGTGTGCATCTAGATACTAAGTTTGCTAGAAGATTAACGAAAGAAAAGCCAGCTACCTTAGGCGATTTCTTCCATGAAGCCGGGAAATATATGAGACTTGAAGACGCTGCCACTGAAAGACAGACAGTACAACAAACTAAGGCAGCTCATGGCAGCACACCCGCTGTGGCAAAGGACGTCCGAAGAAATGACTCTAAAGATAATGCTGGGGGCAGGAAGGGAGAAAAGCGCTTATATAGGCCAGGACCGAGATTTGACTCTTACACCCCTTTGAATGAAACAGTTGAAAACATCTTCCTGGCCACCCAAGACGAGCTTAAATACAAACACCCCCCGTACAAGAAGGAATCAGACCACGCAATCAAGTCTGGAAAGTTCTGCCGCTTCCACGAATCCCATGGGCATGATACCAATGAATGTCGTCATCTCCGAGACTTAATTGAAGAACACATCAGAAGGAAGAAATTGGAACACTATGTAAAGGGTCAGGACAGGACTCCAGCTCTTGCCAAGGAAAACCCATGGCAGCTCCACCCAGAGACAGGTGGAAGAAATCACAACACCAGCGGTTCCAGTCAAGAGAAGATAGTAGTCCATACAATATCGGAAGGACCACACATCGTCGACAGAAACTGGGCAGAAATGGAAAGATATGGAAAGTCGCTTAGGAACAATGGGGACTGCATCTATTCCATCATGGAAGAACGCCGCCCGAAGCGGAAAGAGGATAATGACATCACATTCAGTAGGCGTGACCTAGAAGGAAGACAGTACCCTCACATGGATCCTATGGTCATCTCTGCCTGGTTCGGTCCAGCCCAAGTTTTCCAAATCCTAGTAGACACTGGAAGCTCAGTAAATATCCTATTCAAGCATGCTTTCGATAAGATGAAGCTATCAATGAAGGATGTGTCTCCCTGCAACAAACCACTACACGGTTTCACTGGAGATGCGAAGATGCCCCTCGGGCAATTGGATCTCTTTGTTGAAATAGGAAGTCATCCCCGTTCCGTTGTACGGAAACAAATATTTGTGCTAATAGATAACCACTCGGCCTACAACGCCTTTTTAGGAAGACCAGCCTTGTCCGACTTTCAAATTGTCCTAGCCCCGTGGTGCCTGAAGATGAAATTTTCCAACGAATAATGGAATAGGAGAAGTAGAGGGAGATCAAGACGCCGCTCGAGATTGCTATGTAACTGAACTTCGCAATAGCCGCAGAAAGGATAAAGGAAAAGATGCAGAGACTTCTCTCTGCAAGAAAAACTTGGAAGCATAGCAACTAAAGAAAGCCCCTCCTCTTTGATATACCAGTGATCCTTTCAAAGAATTAGACCCCAGGGACGAAGAGGAGGAGGCCACCGCCGAGCCTGCAGAGGCTATGGAATTTGTATCTGTAGACAAACACGACCCAAGTAGACTGTTGAGAGTCGGGTCTCAGTTAAGAGTGGAATTGAAGGATCAACTCGTCGATTTTCTTCGCCACAACTTGGATGTATTTGCATGGGCGCACGCTGACATGACTGGAATCTCCCCAGACGTAGCATGCCACGTACTGAACATCGATCCCACCAAGGTGCCAGTAAAACAGAAAAAGAGAAGCATGGGGGCAGAACGATCAGCAGCCCTCAAGGAAGAAGTAAAGAACCTACTTGCCAATAACTTCATACGAGAAGCCATCTACCCAGAATGGATCGCCAACCCGGTACTGGTAAAGAAGGCTAATGGGAAGTGGAGAACCTGCATCGACTTCTCCAACTTAAATGACGCTTGCCCGAAAGATTGCTTCCCACTCCTCCGAATCGATCAACTCGTGGACAGCACAGCTGGACACGAACTCTTATCCTTTATGGACGCATACTCAGGATATAACCAGATCCCTATGCATGCCTCCGATCAGGACCACACTAGTTTCATCGCTGACCGGGGATTGTACTGCTACAGATTAATGCCTTTTGGACTTAAGAACGCCGGAGCTACTTATCAGCGCCTCATCAACAAGATGTTTGCGAAACTAATAGGACGAACTATGGAAGTTTATGTGGATGACATGCTGGTAAAATCGAGGAAAGCCAACGATCATATACACCACTTGGACGAGATGTTTCAAGTACTTCGCCAATATGGAATGAAGCTGAATCCTCTAAAGTGCTCTTTCGGAGTATCGTCGGAAAGTTCTTGGAATTCATCGTCCATGCCAGGGGAATTGAAGCAAACCCTGAACAAGTCCGGGCTCTGAAAGAAATCAGGATACCTTCCACTCGAAGAGAAATGCAAAGCCTAAATGGAAAAGTGGCCGCCCTAAGCAGATTCATCTCTAAAGCAACTGACAAATGCATCCCTTTCTTCGAAGCTCTAAAGAAAGACAAAGGAAAGTTCGAATGGACTGACGAATGCTCGACAGCCTTCCACAACCTAATCGAACACCTCCAGAGACCACCAGTACTCTCGACTCCAAATGAAGGTGAAGACCAATACCTATACCTTGCTGTGTCATCTCATGCTCTAAGCGCCGCTTTGGTAAGAGAAGACAACCGCGTGCAGCGGCCAGTATACTTTGTAAGCAAGAGGTTTACGGGGGCAGAAGCCAGATACCCCAAACTTGAGAAGCTAGCATACTGTTTGCTAATCACGTCACGAAAACTGCAGCACTATTTCCAATCTCATTCCATCAGAGTTTTAACCGATCAACCGCTAAGGCAAATACTCCATCGCCCTGACACTTCTGGGCGACTGCTTAAATGGTGCATTGAACTAAGTCAATATGATATCACCTACCATCCTCGCACCGCCATCAAGGGACAAGCCATGGCCGATTTCATTGCCGAATTCACTACCAACGAAGTTAAGGGCCAATCTGAAATAGCAGAAAACATCAAGTGGAATCTCTTTGTGGATGGAGCATCCAACGAACAAGGCTCGGGGGCAGGTATTGTAATAATCACTCCCAGGGGAAGGAAGCTATACTATGCTCTAAGGTTGGAATTCACTGCCACCAACAACGATGCAGAATATGAAGCAGTGATAGCTGGATTAGAACTTGCCTTAGAGATTGGAGCCAGTTCTTTATGTGTTCATAGTGATTCACAACTTATTGTAAACCAAATACTAGGAGAATCCCAGAATCGAGGAGAGCGACTCACAGCATATCTAAAGAAGACCAAGCTACTACTTGATCAGTTGGACCACTATTTAATCAAACACATTCCTTGAGAAGAGAACCGAGAGGCTGACGAACTAGCTAAGCAAGCTAGCATGAAGAACGGCACCATTCTCAGAACAGTATCCATCTCAAAACAACCAGCCCCAAGTTTCGAACAAGAGGATATGATAGCTGTAATCGAAGAAGAAACTTAGATGACTCCTATCCGGAAATACTTACAAGATGGCACACTGCCCAACGAGCGTAACGAAGTCAAGAAAATCCTGAGGAAAGCTTCCAGTTACACAATACAAGAAGGCATCCTCTATCGGCGCGGCTTCTCTAACCCCTTATTAAGGTGTGTTGCTAGAAGGGAAGCCAAGGAAATCTTATCCAACATCCATCAAGGAAGCTGCGGAGATCACACTGGAGGGCAGAATCTGGCAAAGAAGATACTCCGATATGGATATTTCTGGCCCACTTTAAACAAAGACGCCTTAGACTTCGTCAAAAGATGTGACAGATGTCAGAAATTTGCTAAGATCCCTTGACTACCAACTAATGAGATTACTCAAATGACCAGCCCTTGGCCCTTCGCAGTATGGGGAATTGACTTGATTGGCGAACTGCCAATGGGCCGAGGCAGAGTTAAATATGCCATAGTGGCAGTCGACTATTTCACCAAATGGGTGGAAGCGGAACCTCTAAATAAAATATCCTCGGCAAAAGTTATTAACTTCTTGATCAGAAATGTTTTATGCAGGTACGGGGTTCCACTCAAAATCATATCGGACAATGGGCTTCAATTTGACAGCGAGGAATTCGCCGACTGGTGCCAAGAGCACGGAATTCAGAAAAGCTTCTCATCTGTAGCTTATCCCCAGGAAAACGGACAAGTCGAAGCTGTCAACAAAATTCTCAAAACTCTAATAAAAAAGAAGCTTGAAAAGTCAAAAGGCGCTTGGGTGGATGAACTTCCTACAGCACTTTGGGCCTATCGAACATCTTTCAGAACATCAACGGGGCATACTCCTTTCTCTTTGGCATACGGATCGGAGGCCATGCTCCCAGTAGAAACTATAGTGCCTTCCCACCATAGGATCCACTACAACCCAGAAGAGAACCAAGAGCTCCTTTACATGTCGTTGGATCTAATTGAAGAGAGAAGAAACGATGTAACACTCAAAGCAGCAGCTCACAGACAAAAAGTGACAGTGCAACACAACTCCAAAGTCAAGCACCGCAGCTTACAAGAAGGAGATCTTGTCCTTAAGCGAGTCTTCCCGCGCCCTGGAGCGCTAGATCCAATCTGGGACGGACCATATGTGATTCATAAAGATCTCCACGACGGAGCTTACATTTTGTCAACAGTGGACGGAGAGGTGTTCCAGAGGGCACGGAACATCCGACACCTTCGTCGATACTTTTCTTAACTTATACTGCCCATATGAAGTGAATTAACAAAGAGAATCAGTGGACGTAGGCATTTTCGTGCCGAACCACTTTAAAAATCTTGTCTCTTTTTTAACTTGTTCCTTTATATCTTGGCTGCTTGTTGAGCTTTATCCTTTTCTGTTGAACAAAATCCTGTGTAACAGCATTTCCATTCGGGACACTTCACGGCACAATCTCACTTGGACAAGACCTAACAGGTACTATGCGAATCTATGCCCTCGCCAATGAGACACTTTCGCTCCAGCATCCCTCTGCTGCGGGTTAACTCATTGCTCGCTACGGCCCTTAAAGCCAACTGTAATGAGCTGAGTATAAGCCACCGAGGAGGCCGAAAATAGCCTAGGCAGCTCATTACGGCGTTAGGCTCGCCGACGACCGTGAACCGACTATAAGCCCCAACATAAGGTGTGGCCAGCCAGGGGTAGTTCACGGTTGACGATCGGCCCCCACGCTAGCCGGCCACGGTGAATCGAATAATACCCACGATTACGGGCCATAATGGTCCGGGTAGTTACCGTGCGCGATCGGCTACGATGTGTCTTAAGTGCGACTGTGGTAAAAAAATAAAACTCCCCGCGGAGGTGTAAGATGGGTGACAAATGTCTCCAAGACCCACAGCTAGGGAAAGTGACTACAAAACTCGTTTCCCACGAACTTAAGCACATCGAAGGCCTTCCGTGATTGGAAGTTTTACTATTTCTTATATTTCCAATTTTACTTATAAAAACTTTCCTCCTGTCCTCTATAACGATCCATGAAGTACAGGACACAAAATAGGAGACGCTCACCAATGGAAATAGGAACTCGCAACTGGATGGCAGGTTACTCGGCTGCATTCCATATTCGATTGCGCAAGGCATTCAAAGCTACCGTCTACAACCAAAACTTGAAGGGCGGTACTTTCTTCTCTTGCATATGAATATATAACTATGATTTATTCACATATCACACAAACATTGCAAGATATGAAATTATATTTTAAGAAATAACTTGACATCAAACACAATTGACTCACTAGCACATGCACAGCTATATTTCTTATGCAACACATCAAAATAACAAAAGCATTCAAACATGGCAGAATCAGCTTATGTTATAAAATTACATGTTAAAAATAAAGTCGTTCATTACAAATGACATAATTACAACCCAAAATTACATTAATATTCTGGGGCTAGTATATACAGGAATGTCAAGTAAGACCGAAAATGTCTGGATCAAGTCAACATAGCCGGTAGCATCAGAACTTCATATCTATCCTTCCGACCCCCCCCCCCCCAAGATCTACTTGACCGCAGGATCAGAACTCCCAGCATGCTGATCAGAGGTCCCACATGTCCAATTCAGGAGAAGAATCTATTAGATAAACGATAAGCAATCAAGTTGAGAAAAGACTGAGAGGGAAGACTTACCAGCATCTGCTCCCTGATCATCATCCTCTAGTTGCACGCCTACCTCCTCAGCAGCGAGCAGCCGCATGCCCTCCTTAACGGCCACCTTCTCCTCCTTAGTGAATTGGGCCGTAATCACATCCATCCTGAAAGCCGCACCACCTTCCTTATCTGCATCAGCCTTAGCCTCCTCCAAAGCCCGAAGATATATCCTAGCCATGACCCGGGGATAGTCGTCCATCCAGGACAAGTTGCCCTGCTTCCAGGTACGGAAGTACATGTCCTGGAGCATCTCATCCATCATCCCCTCGTTCTCCTCAAACTCCCTCATCCGGGCCTCAGAAGCCGACAACTTTGCAACGGCAGCATCCCTCTCCGATCGGTATCGCGAGCAGTCAGCCTGAAGGGATTTCCTCATCGCCTCCATCTCCTCCTTCAGCTTGGCTTGAGCAAGCTCCGCGGCTTCAAGCTTTCCAGATAACTCCTCTACCTGCTCGAGATCCGCCCTCCGAACCTCATCCACCGTTGCTATGGCCATATCGATCCGTTCCTTGCAGATAGCCTCCATTTTTCATAGCTCTGCCTTGCTAGCCTCTTCCATGGTTTTCTTTAGTCGTCTAGAGGCCACCTCATGCTGGGAGATCTGGATGTCCTGATCGGCAAGCTGTTTGGCCTGATCAGAAACCATTAGCCGCAACCGAATGTTAGCACTTTTGATTTCCTCTCCAGCCTTAACCAGTCTGGCATGATGCGCCATCAGCTTCCTGGTCTCCTCTGCCACCCGATCGATGTTTGCCTTGGCCTCATCCCCCATAGTCACAATCCGAGTGGTCAACAAGTCAAGATCCAAAGACTTAGCCTCATCAAGCACCCTTACCATAGGATTGCGGGGTAGGAGGTGCTCACCGGTAACCTCGTCAAAGGAAATATCATGAGAACCCGGATCCAGATCTGGATGACCCGCAAAGGGATCACGAGCCAAGCCGGGGCGATCTATCGGAGTGACAGTAGGGTTCTCAGATGGATGTGGAGAGGGTACAAAGTCAGGAGTCTCCTCCGTAATATCCTAAAGCGGCTGAGTTGGAGGCTGAGGACGAGACAGAGATTCGAACAAGGAGCGGCCCCTCTTCCTCCTTTGGATATCCTCTTCAATAACCTCGAGGAGAGAACGGTAGCCAACCACGTCCCCAGAACGGATGGTCGGAGGCTTTGGTTTAGCAGAAGCTTTGAGGAGTTTGAATTGTTCGAGGCGGTGCCGAATATCTGAAGTCCTAGCCACTTCGCCCGCTCCTGGAATAAAAACTAAGTGTTACAAGCAAACATTGAGCTATAATTCAAGAAACGTATCAAGTTAAGAAGGGTGAAAAGATGCTTTTGTTATACAAACCCTGGGGAGGAGTAGGATACTGCAATAAGTCCTGGATCTTATTCCAGGACGGAAGCTGGCCATAAAATATCCCTAAATCCTTATCATAAACGGAGTCGTGAGGAGTCAAAAATTCACCTTGAGTCGCCGAAGTTATCCTAGCTGAAGGACCCTTAGAAGATGGATCGACACCGGTCCCAGCCTTGTCAGCCTTCTTCGCCTTCTCCACCGAGGCTGATCCTTCCTCCAACCCCTCAAATGCCTGGCGGAAAGCATCATCCGTCCACTCTTGGATCTCCCCTGCCTTCTCAGAAGACAAAGCCCCGGCACCACTACCACTTTATCCCTCACCATCACCATCACCTTATCTACCACTTCCTCTCTCCGCCTCACCTCCGCTCTCCTCCTCGCCTCTTTCCTCCTCTCCACTTTCCTCCTCCGGAACATCTGGGAATGTGTTGGGAGAAGTCCCATCGGACTTCTTGAGTTTCTTCCCCCCGACGACGGGAGGTATCGAGAAGGGCTTCCTCTTGCTGCTCTTTGTCGTGGCCCCTCCTTTGGCTTTGGCAGCTCTTTCCTCAGCCGTATCCCTCTGCTTGACCACGGACTGATGTGGTAGAATCAAGTTATGTCCCAGGAGAGTGGCATTTCTGATCAGGTAGGAAGCTGACCTCTCTCTTTCCGAAATGGCTTCTATCTCCATGGCCATCTGAACCAGGTGATCGTTCTCCACGACCGCAAAACCACCTGTCGCTAGCAAGAAATAAGAGCGCATAAGAAGAAGCATTTCAGTCAGAACGGAAATTATGGATAAACTCCAACTTACAGCCAGAGGTGAAGCAGCGGATAGAAACAGAGTCGTCCCAGATGAAGAACCATTCCTTCTTAAACATGGTGAACTTTGAATACAAGTCCAAGACTGGCTTGAAGGACACGGCCGACTCCAAGCTGATGTATGGAGACCCCTTCTTGTAACCTCTCAAGTTATATAGATACCGAATCTCCCGGTTAGAAGGGGGTGTCCGTACTTTCTTTGGAAAATCACGAATAGGCACACCAAGATAGCGTAGGAGTTGGGCTGGAGCTGGAAAGGGGCCACTTTCAGATAGGTGACGAAGCTAACTATCCAAGCATTGATTGGAGGAATGGCCCCACACATGCAGTGGTACCTACTATAAGCAAAGTATCCTTTAGGGGGATTATATGGCATGACCCCCTCCCCTGGCAACAGCATGCGTGCTCTATCAATCCCAAAGGAGCGGGAGATAACGTCAAGCTGCTCCTCTCTGAGAGAGCTCGGAAAGCAATCAGGAGGAGAGTTCAGAAGCTCTTGGGGACCATACCCATCTACTAGCGATCTCGGGGTGGGTCCACGACGTTCCGGTCCTGGCTGGGCTGGGGGCACAACGGGGGACTCTCATCTATCCGTAGATTTTCTCTTTTCTGATCGAGTTTCCACTTTGCGAGACATTTATCTGCAACACTGGAAAAACATATTGTTAGAACAAGGATTATGGAAATACAAACAAACAAGTACATGCAGCCTAGAGTCTCATTCGCAATTCGAAACATAAAAGCTCGAGACCAAAGACCATTCGGCCTCACACTTCTCAAACTCATTCGGCAGTTCAAGGACAAAGGGTCATTCGGTATTTTGGGGGCCATGAGCTCATTCGACAAACCACAGCTTTCAGGTACATTCGGTACACGAGGCCCCCGAGCCCATTCGGTAATTGAAAATAAGAGTTCATTCGGCAGAGTAGATCCTCACCTGGCTCGGCAAGAACTCGATTCGGCTAACACGTTGATTCGGCAGGGATAATAGTTTGATTCGATAAATACGGGGGAGTGGTTCGGCTGATGAGGAAAAACAAGGGTGTTAGGCCCCTATTTATAAGCAAATACCAATAGCCGGACCAGTTGGTTCGGCGCTAGAGACCGGATGAGAACATCCAAGCTTAAAGCAAAGCACGCCATGTGCATGCACATGCCCTACTTTGGGGGGCAAGTGTTGGGTGAGTTTCGACCGGCTCCTGCCGAACCACCTACCTCCCAAACAACACCGGACCAACCCACCTCCAACAACTATCGGACGAAGAAAAGCATAGCCGAACCAACCAACTGCCGCTCCAACCATCACCGGACCGGCGTACCACCGAACCAACTGCCGCTCCATCCATCACCGGACCGACATGCCACCGAACCTACTGCCGCTCCAACCATCACCGGACCGGCATACCACCGAGCCAACCCCTCTCTCCTCTGCTACCGGACCAAAGTGCTACCGAATCAAGGTGTTTCCGAACCAACTCTGCCGGGCCAGATTGCTTCAGCCCAGGCCCACCAACATCTATATACATCCAAGACCCCTGCCCCCAGCCTCATTCTATAAATAGAGGGGCAAGGGTACAACAATGGCAGACAAGTTTGAGAGCTCAAGCACGGAAGGAACTTTCAAGCAACTTTCAGATACTTGTAATCACAGCTTTGTACTTGTAATCTGAATAGTGAAAGGAGAATAACATATAAAGTGGACGTAGGCACATTCTGGCCGAACCACTATAAATCTGTGTGTCTTTTACATTTTAGTCCCTGCTCTTTACATATTTGCATAAATCACCCAAATCACTAAGAATAACACAAAATTAACTAAATCATACGACTTGGAGGTGTTTGCCCATTTTCTGTGCAAACATGTAATATGAACTATCCTCATTCTGGCATATGCATGTAATAATATAAGCATTATTTCAATTTCCTGCAATATAAAACAAACCAAAATAAAAGAAATGATTGATAAAACTATGAATGCTTTAGAGTTATTGGCTCTATTAATGTTCTTCAATTATCTCAGGAATTGCTTCAGGTTCATTTTATGCAGACAATGGTACTTTCAAATCTACTTCCACAAGTGCAACTATAAATGATGAACATTGTGATTAAATGCAGGCCCATCTAAACGTGCTTATATACTCGTGCATCATACCCAAAATATATTATCATCGAAGCTTGAAACTATGTTTCATGCCCAAATTGTACCATTTTTAAATTGTTTGCCTTTTTATTTTAATCATTCGGTGAAACTGTTTTGTTCTTCAATTGTCATTTTAACTAGACACTTCCATTAGGCTTCCCACAAGCCGAATATCTTGTGGGTAATTAATTGGCTGAACTAAAAGTTACCAGTTTGGGTTAATAAAATAAAAAGAATAATTGCTATTGATGGATAAAAAGGTAATTTTTTTATGAACACCGATAGGTGTATATAAAGAACAGAAAAACCTAATAGAACTGGCTCTCTCTATCCACATATCTAGTTTTCTATTCCATCAGGTGAGGTTTTCAAACTAAATGGATTAAGAAGGAAAAATATAATCCTAGATAATTATTTACTAAAAATTAATTGTTTTTACTATAAATTACGATACTCTCTTTTATTTTATTATGTGATTGTGAAAATCATTTTGTTCAAAGGGCTTAGCATATTATGATATAGACCCAGCTTATTATGATTTATGCAAAAATTGGTTTGCCTTTTTATTGATCTAAAGATTAAGAATCAACATGTGGTAACATAGTTTAGGTTGAGAACTCGATGATTTTCCATGAATGATTTTTTTCTCCACTTCGATGTATAAATGTATCAAAATAGCTATATTGTTGTATTTGCCGATTGATGTTTTTTCTTTGTCATTGTTCGTTTGTAATTTTTTGATATTAATTTACGATGTGCATGTATGTGTGCGTGAATCAAGCTTCAAAACTTTCTATAGCTCTAACTAATAAATTAATTATAAAGTTTTGAATTATGTTATATATGGCTGTGTGAACTTGCTTTTGTCTCAAATAACGAAAGACAATATTTTTTTATTGCTCTGACAATTTCAGCTTGTATGTAATGTTCTGGATTATGGCATGGTGTTGTAAAATATTATATAAATATATATATATATTTATATAATACGTGTGTGTCTTATGGTTATGTTCACAATACGCATATGATGCCATTTGAATTAAAGTATTAGTAGTATATTATTTGAGTTAGAGTGATTATATTGTATGTTGTTGGTCATCAAAATGATCAAAAATTAAGGATTTATGCTTACGAATCGTATAATGATACTATAATTTGATAATTATATTATGTGTAATTTCTTAGTCACCAAAGTGGCTAAATTAGAAAACTTAAATATCAAATTAATGAAAAATCATTTACTCGTGTTTGTGTGATGATTATGAATGAATGACATTATGGTTTATTTATAATTTTGAAGATTATCATGAGTATATTGAGTTCATGGTTATTAAATATTTTGCATTGCCCAAAGGTTGATCGCTTATTTTATAACATATGAACATTAGCGAGGTATATCGATGTGCTTGGTTGGGTATGTTTTGTATATCTAAAGATAGAAAACATATATAACTGGAGCATGTTAATTGCCAATTATGTGAAATTTTATTGAGCATCAATTATATTTGTTTGATTGCATATTATTGTATCACCCAAAGGAGAACTCCAGTATACCCTAATGTTTGTTGGCTGAATCTTAATCTATGTTATAGATTTAAGTTTATTACTCAAAGCATTAATGTGTGAGCGTACTTTATATATTTTTGTAGCATCTGTTCCTTTTTCTCAACATTAGCAAGCCACATCTATTATTAAGTTTAATGGTCTTAGTCTCTCCGAATGGTCTAAAAAAGTTCAGTTCGGTGTTATTGATCGTGATTTGGCGTACTCTTAACTGAGAAATCATCTGCAGTTACTACCATAAGCAATGTTGGATAGAGATCTTCCTATGAAGCTTAGGAGAAATCTAACACATTCAGCTTAATTTTTATGCGAATGATTGTAGAAAACAATATCAAGTCCACAATTGAGAAAAGTAAAAGTGTTAAGAAATTTATGAAGTTTATGGAAGAATGCCCTCAGTCTGAGTCTACTGATAAGTTGCTTGTTGGGACACTAATGGGTACCTTAATCACCATTAAGTTTGATGGGTCTTGTACTATGCATGAGCATATCGTTGAAATGAAAAATATAGCAGCAAAATTTAAGCCATGAGAATGGAAGTGAATGAAAAATCCTTAGTAACATTCATCCTTATCTCCTTACCTCCTAAGTATGGTCCATTTTATATGAACTGTAATACTGAAGGATGAATGGAATGTCCATGAATTGCAAAGATGCTTACTTAAGAGCTAGCAAGGCTTAAGAAATCAAAAGTTCATTCAGAAAATCTAATGGGTTAGAAAGGAGCTAGATATAAGCTAATAAAGGGTGTTGGAAAAGGCAAGCAAGGAATATCAAAGTTAAATAAGTCATTTGCCCAAGTCCATAAGAAGGAACAAGTAACGATAAATGTCATTTTTGTGGAAAGACTGGATACAATGATAAAGATTTCTTGAAACGAAAGGCATGGCTCGAAAGGAAAGGTAAGCTCGGTGCTCTAGTATGTTTTGAGTCGAATTTAGCTGAAGTACTCCTTATAATACTTGGTGGATAGATTCTGGATGTACCAGTCATGTTTCAAATACGATGCAGAGATTTCTTACAACCCAAACCACATGCCCAAATGAAAATATGTTTATGGAATACCTCCAAATTCCAATTGAATCCATTGAAACCTATCATTTAATTTTAGACATTAGGCATCATTCAGATCTTTTTTGGACTTTTTATGTTCCTTTTGTTTCTCGTAATTTGATTTCCTTGTATAAACTTGATACTACTAGATACCCTTCTAAATTTAGGAATGGATGTTTCAGTTTGTTTAAACATAATCTTTTTATTGGTTTGGGTATTCTTTGCGATGGTTTATACAAATTAAAGCTTGATACTCTCTTTGCTGAAACTTTATTAACCTTGCATCATAATGTTGGTACAAAACGTGGTTTAATTGATGAGTCATCAACTTACTTGAGATATAAATATTTGGGTCATATGTCCAAAGAAAGAATCGAAACATTAGTAAAGAATGAAATTCTACATGTTATACCCATATTTCCAAAGCATAGTCAAAGAAAAATAACAACACCAAGCGAAAGAACTGCTCCCACAATAAAAGTTGAAATAGGGAAAAGAAACAAAAATGGAGTCCATATGGTACTGCGCCAAAACAATATGAAGCTGCGAAAAGATATAGCGACTACACCGACTCATTCAATGTAACGTTGACACTATAATCTGAAATGACTACAAGGTGTAGGAATCGACTTGCAGCCTTCATAATTGCTTCAATAAGTAGAACTGTTGCTTTGTTTCTAAGTAACAACTAGATGTAAAAACTATGTTGCGGCACCAAAAGCGACACTAACAATACATGACTGCAATCTTAAACTAACATCTAAAAGTGGCAGATCTGTGCTGCAATTTTGTATAAAAAGGCTATAGGAATGAACCACCGTTTGACATTGATGTGACAAAAAGAATGTCGTAATCCAATATCAACATCAGATTAATGAAGAGTGCGTTGTCATTAAGATATGGCAAGCACAGAGACTCAAGGGACAAGGCGATGGGAAAAGACTATGCCACCACTGATAGATCTTAACTTCATCTTCAAGATCATTAAATATAATTCAAAGATAAAGGCAATAGCACAACTCTCCCAATGTCGATAGCAGCTCAGAACTGGTTCGCATATGGCAATCACCCTCCAAAATAGCAACTCAATCTCTTCCACTAATTTGTACAACACAACTCCAACTATCTTCGACATCGTGCTACATTAACAGAACAAATTAGGAAGTTCAGTATAACTTCAGAAGTGTTGGTGTAGCATAAAAGCTATACGGCATTACTATCTCGGACATAACAAAGGCACAACTCCCAACAAAATGAAGCAAAGTACAAAGGTTCCAATAATAATATATCTCTCCCTAAAAGGAAGGGCAGTTCCTTATTAAATCTTCATCTATACACATGTGTAATCCATAAGCTTATTATTTTCTAGAAATCGAAAATGTACAATCTATTCAATGAGTTCCCCACCTCAATTCCAAGCATTTCTGCTTCAATTTCAAGCTTCCAGGTAAAGTTCTAATCCAGTCTCTCAAATCATAAATTCCCGCCGAAGGCCATGTCAAAATCTATGCACATCCAATACGCAAAGTGGATGTTTGACATATGGCACAATTCAGCAGCAAAAATAAAGAGAGTGGAAGAATGATATTGGCAATCCATATGATTCCCATGTACTATAAATGAATAGGGTACTGTAGCAAAAGGGGTGAATTTCTCTTTACTTTTTTTGGACGTGACAAAATAAAAACATTGTACTCTTTGCCATTATTGTTTGTACTAAGAATCAAAAGATAAGAAAGTGATGTTTTATCCATGGACGTAGGATTCTTTAGCATCTAAACCACGTAATTCTCTTTGTCGTATTATTTATAGTACTTTATTTTACATTTTTTACTCTATTGGCTCTTATGGAGATAATAAATTAATTACTAGTACTGATATTTCCCCTTTATTATAACGTAAGCATTAAAGTAATATAATTACTCCTCTTTAAGGTGGGATTAATATCACTTAATTTTATTGATTCATAATCACGAAAGCATTCAACATCGTGATTACTTCATAAAAATACTTGGATGTTTCTAAGATGAAAATTTTCACTAATATTTACGACGCTAGAAGGAGGGCTCGATTTCCCTCTCAAGTAAATCTTACTTACATTTTCTTAAAATATTATTACAATACCATGATTGCCAAAGATTTCAATACTCCTCCTAACTAGGAGCCACTCCACCTAGCCTCTAAAATCCCTAAAAGGCCATTCATCCCTTCTGTAACCTAAACTAGGGCAGGAGTTTCTACATAGCACCTCAAATCCTATCCTGGTTGCGCTTCAGGCTTTCACTAACCAAATGAACCAACATATAGAAGGTTTAGAGAGATCCATAGCCCAACATGCTGCTCTTAGGCCAACCTCACCTCAACCATATGTAGCTCACCACCATCATTCACCAACTACATTAACTATGTAGCATGTGAATGATAACGACCACTCGAAAATGAGAATGGTGAAGCTGGCTCAAAAACCGATGCTAAGGTCAAAGGCAAGGTCCTGATAAATCCCTCAAACAAGTCAAAACCTACTAACATCAACCCGCTACTGTTAAAAAATAAAACCTACCCTACTCCTGATGATGATGATCTTACTTCGCTTTATAAGGATAATTCATCCTATATGGATCCTAGGGAAGATGATATCCATCAGTTGAAAACTCATGTAAAGAAGCTGGCAAATCTCTACCAGTAGAACACCGAAGAAAAGTGAGGGAAGAAGGATCTTCCTCGTTTAGTGAGAACAACATAGAAGCATATTTTTTCAAGATACCTTTATAGCCTTGTCGATTGACAAATTTGATGACTTCAAACCCATATGATCACATCCGTACCTTTGAGTATTATATGGATATTTTGAAGGTGGGAAGTATAGCTCGGTACAGGCTTAGCCTAGTTTATATAGCTAGTGCAACCTCTAGATTGTTCATGAGGTATAGACCAGTGGAGGTTCATTCTTAGTGGCAGTTGTCCGTAGTTTTCTTGAGACAATTTAACTCGAGGAGAGAGGTTCCTCAGCTGTAGACACCATGTCCTATGTAAAGTAGGGTGAAAACGAGAGTCTACGCAACTTCATCAAACGCTTCAAATATAAGGCACTTCGAATTGAGGTAACAAGTGAAGAGGCACTATTGATGCCCATGCATGTTGAAATAAGGAGGGATACCACCATATAGGACAAAAACAGTAGAAAGCCTTGTCGTAAGATAAAATCCTTCTATGAGAGGGCTGGCGGCTACATTAGAATGGAAGAGGCTGGATCTGCAGCACAGTCTCAAAAAACTTATGTTCCTTGTATGAGAAGAAAAGGGAGGCAGAAGAGTAACATTCGCCTATAAAACGATAGAAGGAGCTTAACTTCACACCAAAGACTCCCCTCACCCATACTCCTAGATGATATACAAAATGACTAGGACCGAACTTTCTTATAATGTCCTGAAAAAATGGAAAGGCAAAGTAGAATATAAGTGAAACATAATGTTGTTTTCATAAAACAAATGGCCACCACACAAACAACTACAAGCACCTGAAGAATGAAATGGAAAGGCTACAGAAGAGGTACTTAGGCAGCTTCTAACAAGAAAACAATAGGGAAAGGACTGGAAACCTCACTTCGGATCCAATTGAAAACCTTACCGGAAACTCTTCTAACATTATAGCTTCAATTTATAATGGAATGCACCTAACGGTATGAAGTAAGAAAGCGCAAGAGCGGTGCATGAAAGAAGCTAAAATCACCCCAGTACTCATCATATATATATATATATATATATATATATATATAATATTATTTCTTATTATAGAAAAATTACCATCTCACCCAAGGGTCAGGGACTTCTAAGTTTCATTTAAGATCTTGACTCATGTCTCTTATGTACAATGTGTTATTCTGAACCTGCTCTGATATCATTCTGTAACACCCCACCTTAATACCCATGCTAACCAAGAGTATTACTAAGTAATACTATTAGATGATACGGAGAATGAGGCTATATTGGGTATACACATGAATATTCCCTTAGACCAACACTACTACGTATTAAAACATCAAATATACAACTTACGTATACGTACACAGTATTGGTACAAAGCAATAGATACGTGTGCCTCTAGGAAAGAACAAAACATAATATTCTGTATCATACAGAGAACACAAAGTCAATCACAGCGATGACATATTATATATATATATATATATATATATTGTTACCACTAATTCTCACAACCTTGTCGAAACCAAGATGAATGGAAGAGAAGGATGTACAAGAGATAATAGCATCAACAAAGCCTTTCGAAGGAGTCGAAGGGATGCTACATCCAAGGGTCAGATGTGTTACAAGCTTTCAAAGGGGTTGAAAGGGTCGAAAGCACCCTTGTACTTCAATTGCTTCCTTTCGAAACAATTTCTTTTGCCTGCATCAAGACGTTTCGAATAAGTTGAGGAATACCTTTCGAAAGCATTAAATAACAATCAACCAGATGCACATCGAACTTTTCAAAACAAAAGGTTTGCCTTCATTCAAATTACTCAAAAAGATGTTTTTTTGGGACAACCCCTTCGAAAGCATGACTGAGCCTTTTGAATTGGTTAAACTTTTCACAACTAAGAAGGGTTCTGCATCAAGCCGCAAGTATGTTTTCGGAAGTTACCTTCCTCATTGAAACCTACGATATTTCAATACCTTCGAAACCCTAAAGATGTACTTGTTAACAGAATGGAAAGCTCAAGCCCCTTCTCACTTGCAACAATAAAGCATCACAAGGTGAAAAGACACACCTTCCCCTTTCGATGAAGATGGAGGCATTTAAATCCATTCAAATGCAATGTAGAAGGATGCACAAGTGTTAAAGGTGATGAAAGGTCTACAAGGCCACCTTTCGACGAGTTCGAAAGCACTGAGTCGAAAGGTGCCAACCTACACCTGGTTTAGGGGATCCGAATTCTTTCACACTACTCTTGTATTTTCTAAAAGTTATAAACCCTAATGATTGGGAATTTGATCGGTTTGTACTACTTGAGTATAATGAAAGCAAGAATATGGAATTTTGGGATATTTGGCCGATTTGATATCTCTATAAGATTCAGTTTATAAATTTCTCGTGTCAACTTGATTGAAGGTTCACCATTAAAATGAGTCGAAACCCTTAGTTTAACCAGTATCCTTACAGCCTTAACTCCTACTCTCAAGTTGTCGAAAGGTTAGCTTCCGAAGAAGTCGAAACCAATTTATCCAACCCACATCCTTAACTCATTAAAGCCAAACTTAGGGTCTCTTCAGCAGATTCGACATGGGGATTTCGATAGAGTACTAAAGTAGATTAATTGGTTCGAAAGGCATTATAAGAAGGGTTTTCAAAGTTCATCTAAATCGAAAGGTCCAATAAGAAGGAGTTTCAACCACAATAACCTACATGAAAGGAAAACAGAAGAGAATAAAATGGATTATAACATCTTAACCTAATTAAGAAGTGTCGACTATTTTCATCTTCTAGAAAGAAGGTCTCGAAAGAGTTATCTACACTTTGAATTCAACTTTTGGGTGTTGACAAATTTTCTTGTTAACATTTTGGTGCTAGAACGAGGGTCGAACCTCCGACCTTGTTGAACTTTTAACTCCACTACCACTAACCTGATCTTATTCCAAGCCGACCTACTTTAAAATTTACATCATCATGGTTAGCAAAGTCAAAAGATTCGAGCAAGGATCCTCGAAACCACATCCAATTGGATTCTCCCATGGAAATATTAATGATTCAAATCTACATGAAGAACAATTGTTAAGAATGAAGGCTTTAAGGATCATAAAAAAAATAAAGTGGATCCTATGATCCAAATAAATGGAGTTTAAACCTTTTTTGTATTGGCCCCACTTCTATCTTTTCCTAGGGAGAAAAGAAAAATGAAAGTGATAACTTTTTTAATCGAATGAGGAAAACAATTCAATATTACACCAAAGGCACATTCTTTGAAGAAGGAATGATGGCTGATTACAACGCCTTTGCAAACAAAGGGCATCGAGCAACAAGTGGGACACTACCAACACAGGAACTTCAAAGGGTTTTAAAAAGAATACTAGTTGTTGATGGTGAAACTCCAGAACCAAGTAATAAAAGATCAAGATACCATCCTCAAAAGACAAACTTCAAGTCAAGACTCCTAAGTAACGCAATTTGACAACATCAATCGAGAATGTTTATCTATTAACCAAGAAAGAGCTCAACTATTGTTAATCACAAAAGAAAAACCCTAAATATGAAAGGAATATAGGAGGATCCTATTTCCGCTACTATACGATGAATGGTCATGAAACAAATTAATGCAGAGCACTCGATGGAATGATAATCAACTTTTTAGATAAGGCAAAATTAATGGGTTTGTAAAGAGATCCTAGATGAATTCAGTAAAGAACTACTTTACTAAGAAAAATCTACATGGTCGGGAGTAGAATTCTCCTTGTATTTGGACATTACCTTAAATGGTCAATGCCTTTGTCCGCGTTGAGTTGGCCAGGTCAAGGCGCCTCCTGGAGGGAGGTTAGAGTAAGCCTTTACCCGTGCCATATTATGGCCAGGTTAAAGCATTGACAAACCCTTGACTGCGCCTGCTATGACCAGGTCAAGGCGCCTTTTAGAGTGAGGATGGAGTAAGCTCTTGGTCCCGCCACGCTATGGCCTGGCCAAGGCACAGAACAATCCCTTGATCGCACCACGTTATGGCTAGGTCAAGGCACCTCTTGGAGGGAGGACGGAGTAATCCCTTGGTCCCGCCATGCTATGGCCTCGCCAAGGCACCAAACAAGCCCTTGATTGTGCCATGCTTTGGCCAGGTCAAGGCGCCTCCTTGAGGGAGGTTGGGTAAGTTCTTGGGTCCTACTTGTGGATAAGCTAACCAAGCGCACTAGACAACAACGGACTAAGACTAAGACGTCCGAGCCCAAGAAGCGGTATACCAAATGATGGACTAACATGTTCGAGTCCAAGATGCGGCATATCAAACGATGAACTAAGACTTTCGAGCAGCGACATATCAAACGATGTACTAAAACGTCCGAGCTCAAGAAGTGGCATATCAAACGATAGACTAGGAAATCCGAGCCCAGGAAATCGGCATATCAAACGACGGACTAAGACGTTCATGCTCGAGAAGCAGCAAATCAACAACAACTACATATGAGGCCTAATGGGATAACACAGGTCAAAAGCATCAAAACCCATGGAGCAGTACAAAACAGAAGGCTTAAATAAGAATATACAGCATTCAACTAATTATCAAAGAAGAATTTCCAAACTTCACTTATTAATACCCGAATTAGGGTTTCAGATCTTTCATTATTAAGTTCGGGACTTCACTTATTAATATCTGAATCCGGTTTTCGGGGCTATTACTGTTAATTACTGAACTTCACTCATTAATGCCCGAATTCGGGCTTAAGAATTCTATTAAGAAGATTATTATTATGGACCATTGTTTATCATCCACTAATACTCGAATCTCGGTTGCGGATTCTCTAACTTTTCAATTTCATTTATTAGTTCCCGAATCTGGGTCACTGGACTTCTATAAACTTTCAGACAATGATTTATGGACTTCTATGACACAATTATTATTGACAATCTTCAGAAGATGAATAATTAAATCCAGAATTGAATTTCTGGTATTTTATCAATATAATTGAAGTTGAATTCCTAGTTTTCTCTCATCATTACCGAATATGGGTTTCAAAACATTCAATCGTATTCAATTCTAAGATTACTTTTCACCTATTATCATTTGATTACATAATGATCTGTTAACCTTTGCTAATAATGTAAATAAACTTCCATATAGATTTCAAGTAAACAATAAAGAATATTGTTCACTTCATACTATTCAGGGAAATAAGATCAGAAAGGAAGCCTAGATGGATCAGCAAATATAAAAACCATAGACCAAGTAATCAGAAAGTTGATTCAGAAACAATATTATAAGAAAGGACTACAAACTAGGTAATATTTACAAAATTTTCATAATTTATGAAATTATTTACAAGTATATGGTACAAATATATGTATTTCACAAATCTTGAGCAGCGTTATCTAGATTCTCGACAATTAAATGATCAATGATGTGACAAATTGCAATACGAAGAACTACCTTAAGCTTCTTCTCTTTTTCCTTATCTTATCAACGTCATTAATAGATTCAATGTGGGTCTTTAAAGAACGATTAAAGGCTTTTTTTTGCACCATTAAGAGTTAATTTTCCCTTTCTAAATCATTAATACGCTTCTGAAGAAGATACTTTTCGCGTTCAAGTTTCTGAATATTAGCGACATACTCATCTATGTGATGCGAGTATTTCACTTTTTGTGGATCATCAAAATATTTCATCATCTCAAATTTGACTTTCCTGCACCATTCTTCTACTACCTTCTCGTCTAAGCCAAGAGGAGAATTAGTCGTAGCAGGAAACTTTTGGATGGCAAGGGAACTAGACCTTGTTGATTTTGTAACAGATGGAATAATGGGAAAAGCTGGTGAATCGTTGTTTGAAATGTTATTCCCCATAACGAATTCTAGCGACACATTAAGCTTGACTATCTTTTAACTTAATCTTCAAATCACTTATTTGTTGGAGAAGTTCGGACATCTTATGGTCAAAATCAATTGAAGGATTTGATTTAATTTTTCGCTTCAATATGGAAATTGTTTCATTCTTACTCTTAGCATCCGCTTCTAGATTGGGATCTAATCATTAAGATTTCTAACGATTGTCTTTTGAAGCAAATATCTTCTGTGCCATTCTAGAGCTTCGGCATTGTTTTGAAAGCGAGTAGATAAAGGATCACTAAGAAGCTTCCTGTTTTCAATATCTGATAATAACCTATCGCTAATACTGCTAAAGCGAGATGTTGAATCTAGCGGGAGTGACGTTGTAGATAACTATAACTCCTATTTAAACAAATAAAAAGAAAATAAAGTCAAGATTCAAATAATTAATCTCTTTTATTATAACAATAAAGGATTGCAACTTAAATAGAAATGAAACAAAAGGTACAACTCCATTGGACACTTATTTCACGTTTAAAGTGAAAATGGCCTTTTTGACTTTATTCAAAGAATCGGTCGAAAGGGTAACCGTCGAATCAAAAGGGGCATTAAATCTTTTCGGGGTAATAACTGGAGGATATTTTCTATAGTCCCACTGTAACATACCCTACTTAGAGGCTCAAAACTAACGGCTATAGACGTTACAATCATCCATAGTTATTCATCTTCGATGACCAAATACGGTAATGTTAGATACATTAGTACACACAAACACATGAATATGGAAATTATTTAAAACATCAAACAAGTTCCACATTCCATTCAAATTCATTATATAATTCCACAATCGTTAACCACGTTCAAAGAAAATATATTTATTACAACATACGCTAAGAGCGACCTATGAAGATGCCCCCTTGGATAATCAGAGTATATATAGGCAATTTAACAACTTTGCCTTTACAAAAACAACACGGCGGAGTTAAAATAAAAGAGAGAATTCTAGATAGCTATCATGCCTCCTGCACGTCTCCAAAAGCTTATTCATCTAAAGAGGTAATTGAAAACCTCAACTCTCAAACTACTCAAAATCAATTGAGCATCCGAGAGTTTAAGGGGAAAACATAAACTTCGAGTCAGACATAAAGCCTGCTATGAATAATAATCTACGATCTCAAATAATTCAGATATCTAGTGAGACCACGCCGCTTAGCGGAATGGGTTTCCCCCTCACTAGTATCCTAAAACCTTTATAAAACCATATACCGTGCTCCTACATCCATAATGGTTAAAATAATTCAAAACAATATGACGATATGCAAAACAAGTAAATCAATTCTGGGTTACCCATCCCCATTCATTTTGACTATTTGTCTCAGTTATAATTTCTAGGGTCACTATTAACCTATGAGTTTTCATGGGCTTACTAATAACCTGTTTAATGTTAAGGATTTCCTATCCAATTACATAGATTTTATGGGATCACTAATGTTGGCCCCTGACAATATCTTTACTGTTTCATAGGTTCTCCCTGAACCTATTGGTAACTCCATTATCTTTTCTCTTATCCTAGTTTTCATGGGTTGACTAGGAACCTATTGACTTCTATCAATATCTTAATTCGGATATAGTTTTCATGGGCTAACTACAAACCTATTGGCCCCTGCCAATATCAAATTATAGTTTTCATGGGATAACTATGAACCTGTCATCCCGACATCTTCATTTATACATAGTTTTCATAGGCTTACTATGAACCTATTGGCCTCTGCGAATATCTTTTCCTATACATATTTTTCATGGGCTTACTGTGAACCTATTGGCCCATGCTAATATCTTCCTTTAATATTTTAGCATCCTATATTGTGGCCTTCCCGACCTCCTGGATGCAATTCTACTCATTCAAGAGTTAACTTAATTTATATTCATTACTGGGTCAATCTAACTGGTTGTTCTGCCCTTCCCCAAGTTGCAGCTATGGGTCCATTACAATGTGAACATATACATATATGAAGGAGCAAACATAATAACTTGGTTAATCCCTTTAACCTATTAATTAAGGGAAACTTCTTCAAAAACTCCATTTCGAAATACTTTATCTATGCCATGATTTTCTTTTAAAATGAGATTGGGTTATTTGTATTGAAAACTAAGGCTTTCAAACCTTAAAACGTTACTTTTGAAACCCCTTGGATAACCTCCTCCGAAAGCGTAGAAAACTTCTTTTCAAAACATTACATATAAACCTTTCAAAGCTCTTTAAATCATTTCTTTTGAAACCAAAATATACTTTCGAAGGTATCAAAACATTACTTAACAATCCATGGAAACATAGCTTAGAAACTAGTGAAAGTACCCATTTTGAAACCATTGGGTTTAGCTTTAAAACATCTTTCGGATCAAAGTGAATATAAATGAAAGTACCCCTTTCGTAACCATTCTTTATCATATAAAAGTGTTTGGGAAAAACTTGATGGCATCGGAACCATCCTTTCGAAAGCTTAAACCGTATAAGTAAAACATTTAAAGGTTAGCTTCGAAACCTCTTTCAAAGCTATTGCCTTCGAAACCTTTGATCCCTTTCGATAGCATTTAGGAAGTAGCTTAGTACATCTTTAAAATAGACGCTACCCATCAAAGGCATTGATGACTCCAATACACTTGAAAGGCAAAAGAATGGCAGCAGAGTCTCGACTAGGTCGGAACCACTACTTTCAAAAGCATTATTTTATAAATCCATTCAAAAGCTTATGCTTTACAACATAAGATGGCAACCCTTTTCAAAAGCTATTTAGAAAAACACCTTCGAAAGCATCTGTTTCGACTCCATCGAAAGCTTTTATGAAAACCAAGCAGGCGCTTAATATTTGAAAACAAAGCAAATGTTTCGACCCCATCGAAACCAAATGTTTCGACACCATGCCTTTGCTTTTCGTCTAATTCACTATGTACCATCTAATTGATACCTTGTTTATTGATTTCGGCTTGGGTTGGTTTCGACTGGGTCGAAGCAGAAGTATGGGTCAAAAGGTACTTCTAATAGGGACGGAACATGCTTTTTTGAGTAAAAGCTGGTTAATGCCAATTAAAGCAAATTCTACCTAACTAACCTGCCTTCGTGTAAACATGTGATTGGTTGCCTCAACTTTTCAAATTCTTTACCAAAATAACTTCCGTTTAATTTCAGATCTAAACCAAGGTTAATTTAGAAAATAAGCCCTTCCATTAAACAAAAACGATAATGCAATTAAGTCCATTCCTTCTAAAACAATTTTATTTCCATAGTAAATCAATTAGGAAAAATAAAAAAAACCACAGAAATTCACTTTCATCATGTTATCTATTATACCTAACTTTCATACTCAAATTCTCAATATAATTTTAGAAATAAATTTCTAAACCCAATTAACCATATTTTCATTTGAAAATTCATAACAATCTTTGCATAGCTTGGAAAATTATCAAAATTAATACCCAACTCCAAAGTCATGTTTTACATAACGTATAATTTTTCAATGGCATTCTAAAATCAATTTCAATCGGTTTTGCCCTAAAACAAAAATAAAGGCGACATAAATTATTATTCACCTTGATTGAGATAAGGAGATTGGATTGAGATTAAGATTTATTTCCACTTTTTTAATTCCTTAGCTTGATTTGAATTTCTCTTCCTTAACAATGGCCGCCTCCTCCTTAATATTACGTTTGTGTTTTACGTTTTTGTGAAAATGATAAATAAACGTAAATGATATAAGGAACACAAATATATATAAGGGTTATGGTAACAAGTGCAGCTAATTCCCATTATGCCCTTGTGTAAATTAATTAGCTTACAAACCATTCTTGAGCCCATTTAATTTATTAAGCATGGCTTCTATGTATTTATTCAAACCTCAATCACCTAGTCACTTAATATTTACATTATTCTATTTAATTTATCTAATAAAATCTTCTGAATAATATTATCAAAAATTAGGGGTGTTACACCACTCCTCAGCAGGAGGACTATCATGACCACAAATCAATTTGGTATGATATGTCCAGATTTCCTTAAGAAGCATTTCTTTTTCTTCACCAAAAGAATCAAAATGAAGATGGGGACGTTCCATGTAAAGTCTTTACAAATTTCTAAGAAAGCAATATCTGGCTGATTTTGAAGCTTTCAAAAGTGAAGCCTTTTCTAGATAATCTCTTCTTAGTTTAACATACTTGCTTAGATAATCTCTAAAAACAAGGCTACTTAGGGGACATTCATTCTGTGATAACGTAATAAAATACAACTAAGTATAAGAAGAAACTAGAGCAAAAAATTCACAAACCAATATTATTACATAATTATGAATGTCCATCTGGTTCATAAAAAATTGAATTCTTGAATAACTCTAAAACAACTTTGTCCTTATAGTATTTAAGTTTTTCAGGAGGCAACATTGGGAGAATCGATTTGACTCGTGGAAACACTATACCAAAAAAGCCATTTCCCCACTGCTCTGAGCCGTGGCAAAGTAATTTCACCACGGCCCGAAGCCATGGTGAAATGAGGAGTAGCAAAAATTTAGCCACCACCCTAAGCAGTGGCTGTGTACATATTTGCCATGGCTTTGGGCCTTGGCAATATTGAGTTCAGCCACAGCTTAGAGCCCGTGACAAATATATGTTTAGTCACGGCTTAAGGCCGTGGCTAATTTTTGTTTAGCCACGGTCTAGAACCGTGACGAAATATACATATGCTTATATATATTTTTTTTTTTTTGGAATGGTACTTTATATACAACAAATCATTGTGACAACATATCACATGTCAATAAACGTTCGAATCACGCTAGGCAAGTTTCGAACTTGTGACCTCTCGCACCAAAGCCAAATCACTTAACCACTGGGACAATGGTGCTTGTCTATATTTTATTTTTTGCCAGAATTTCAATTATAATCCAAGTTCCAATGACAAGTTTACTATAAAATAAAAAAGATATCAATTTCGATTCCAGAATATAATTCGACACATCTTAAAACTCTTGATAAAAGTTTGAAATATCACTGCAAAATAATATTAAATTTATATCACAACATATCTTTAAATATTTTAGTCAATTGAAACACTAAGCTACATTTCAAATATTACTACAGTACAACTGAAATAGTATAGGCACATTTACTACCGTAACATGTTCTGCAGATTTCACAAACACATTTGTTTAAAGTAGAGTCACAAACAATAGTGTTTAACTAAAAGATACATTATGATTAAAACAAGCCCATCAACTAATCGATTCATATCAAAGTCTGAAAGAAAGCTGCAGCCCAGGGGTTTAGAGAGTTTGCAATCCTGTATTATGCTAAGTTCGTTCACCTGGAGAAAAAAGTAAGACAACAAATCAGTAAGACAACAAGTTGTTAGCACAATGTGTATTCTAGAGGCAGATGCACGACCCAATATGTAACCTAGAGGTAATTAATTCAGCCAGTTTATCACAGCAGTGCAACAACACATTCAGATGCAGGCAAAAATTCAAAGGATACAATATAACATACTGTTAGAATCTATACATCTATCCTTGCAAAAAAGGCTGTGTTATCATGAAGGTCATGGGAAAACAAGGATTGTCAAGGATGCATTGGTTTGGTCATTTTGTGTTAAAATTGTGTTTTGTTTTTAACTATATTCCTTTTCTAACAAAATAGTTATTACTAAGTTTATTTTCTGATAGACGATAAAGCAGAGTATAGGTCATATAACAATACAAAACAAAAATGGTTATAAAGAAGTAGGTAATATGAAAATTAGTCAGTAAGTTAAACAAACTAGTTGTGCTTGCATATTTTTATCTAGCAACACATGAACTTCATCAGCGTTGTTATATCTACACCATGTTGCATCCAGCACACATCTCATATCAAGCATAAAATTAACTTGACTAATGGTGTATCCTAGTTTTGGCTTCATTTCATGTCCATGTACATGCAACTTGCTTTTGTTCCCAATAAGAAGTCCGAAAGATGAATAATGGTTATTTTAAAGTCCGACAGATGAATATTGGTTATTTTATGTGTGTTCGTTCGTTAACCATAACTTATCCCTATAAAGTTTTATACTCACAATGTCTAAGGGTTATAAAACATTACAAAACGCTTAGTGCTGTAATTACTCAGGTTACTCTGGGATAGTATCAACTGACGTTTAATCAAAAGACAGTTTTAATACATGTGAAATATATACCGTACATGTGAACAAGGCAGTTTTGACAGATATATTTACCATGATTAAACACTTCTTAAATGGAAAAAAAATTAAAAAATATAAACCGCACCTTCTCAGAAGCAGCATAAGCAGCTTGAACAGGAGTTACGAAAATAGGAAATGAATATAATACTAAGATCTTATGCAAAAATAGTTGAAAATAATTTTTGGTGGTGCAAGTTACAAGTACTACTGGTGCTTATGGTTTGACTAGATCTTCTATCCTTGGATGTTCGAACTCATTGGTGCTTATGGCTTGACTATCGAGTTGTTTTTGCTTCACCGCCAACTCTTTCGCATAAAAATGCCAAACAATATATAATTGGACAATTTCTCATCTAAGAAGATGATAATGGATTTTCTCTAATTTAATTTTCATTTGCATATTTTTGCATTGTGTGCAAGGACAAGAATAGATTTTCTTATTACCATCATTTTGTACAACAAATTCAATAAACTTCCGCACTCCTTCCACATATCATGCAGTTCTTTGATCAAATTCTTTCATCCATTGTTTGTCTGTGCTAGAAGCCATACTGCCCTGCTATATCATATATGATATATTGTCAGTTATTTCTCTAACACCTCTTTATGAAAATATGTGTAATTCAAGCACAAGTCAAGTACATGATTGAAACACAGGGATACATGGAATAAGGGAACAAAAGATTTGATTTGTTCTACCCTTCAACCTTATTCTTTCAAAGTTGGCCATATATAAAGTTATACATGGTCTTCCACTATTAGGATTTTGCTATTCTCTGTGCATATCCTACCTCTTTAATGACTTGTACACAAATAAAATATATTTTTTAACCTATCACCTACATCTTGTTACTGTAAATCTTACTTCCCTAGAATTAAACATATGCCAATGATAAATCAAGGACTCACACTCCCATTCTATCATCACTGCCAAACTAAATCTGATGTACACGACGCATCTTAGATGCAAATTAAAAATCCTAAATTGAATATTAAGTAAAGAAATATGACTTATCTTATTCTAACCCCAACTTTCAACTGATCAAATTCGGCCAGCTTTCTCTCAAAATCCCAATCAAATCCAACAAAACCTAATTTTTATTACAATAATCAAACCCTATTCTGAACTAGTTGATGCCAAATATATATAAATTTATGAAATCAAATTATTTCAAAAAATAAGGATTCATCTTATAGGCCTATGTTATCTTGTTCCTGTAATGTTAATATTCACTGCTAACTAGCAAAACAAAAAACAATATACATTGAAAAAAGGTTGAATGAGAATCAAGAAGAAAGGAGAACAAGAAGAATACCTTTTCTATATAAATTTTTTGTTTGTATAAATTTAGGTTGTACATGAATATCAATTCAAACTTCAAAGTTCAACCCAAAAGCTGACAATTAATTACCGAGATGCAATGAAATAATACAAAATAAATAACCAGTATATACGCAGTGGTTTGCTGTCAGAATCACATTAAAAGTTTAATAATTAATCAGATTATAACCGATCTTGGTTGAATAGTCCTATTTTGAAAGAGCACATCGTCATTTCAATTTGAGTTAGTCGATTATATGTCTTTCTGAAGTTTTTCAATTTTGAGTTTGTTTGTTTTATTATACATTTGTCTTCAACCGTGATTAAAGCATGATTAACTCAAGTAGCGATATTCTGGAGTTATAAGATAATGGTGTACGTTTAAGACTTTATATGCGGTATCATCATCGGCATATTTCATTTTTTTTACAATTAGAGCTAGAGTTTGAGATAACAAAATCAGGTCTTGACTTTTATACGAACCAAAAAAATGAAGCAGTCTTAGAAAGGTAATTTTTTGATGACCAGGTGACATACGTCGGTTCGAAAAATAATTTTATTTCAGGTTTAAGGCTGATTTGAAATGCAAAATAGTACAGGTTTTGTAGTTTTAGTTTCAGTTTTCGATTCAGACAAAAACAAATGAAACTTGGAGCAATAAAGTATTTTCTAGACATATCTATATATTTACACCATTGACCTATCACTGTAGTTTAGTGCAGTGTAAAAGGCAAGCCTTTGCTGATTTGGACCTAAAAAGCCAACCAAACTAACTACAAGTCTAAAATATTCAGTCACTCATATAGTACATCTTAGTATATATTCACTGTATTAGACACTTACTATTTTGGTAATTCCAACCCAAAAGACAACTTAAAAGAAATTCAAACACACTGGTTAGCAACGTTAGAATAAAAAATCAATAAACAATATATACATAAACTGTGGCCATATTGGCAAAGATGATAAGTTCCATGAACATTATATGGTTGCAGAAAAAAAGTTGCACAAATTGGAATGTTGCTGTTTTTTCATGTCATAAATAAGTTGAAAATAATATGAAATATACTTAAAATAATCTGGTAGACGTACATTTCAGAATTTCTGATCTATGGTTTTTCTCAATGTCTACAACATGTTTAAAAATATTACGATGCACCGAATACTTGGAAAAGCTTGATGGAATTTATATATAGGAGCAGATATTGAAACGATACACTATGCGTGGAACAAAGCAGGCAGGAACAGAATCAATACAGTAGCAAGAAGCAGAATCAATACAACAAATGTACATGATACTTGATTATTATCAAATGTTAATTTGCAACGAACTGAATTAAAAGTTCACTGACCAAAATATGATGAAACATATAAATTGTATTGTATGCGTATTTTAACTAATTATAATGAGTAGTTAAAAATTACCTTAATGTAAGTAGAAAATATCAAAATCTTCTAATTTCCACCATCATTTGCGTTTTCTTAACATTGCCTTCCATCCATTGGTCAAGGAGCAAACATATAATAATTGAAGTTGTCTGCAAGAAAAAAAATATCCAAAGAACATTATAATCTTATATTACATGATCAAATCATCCTTACCAAATGCTTTTTTCTTTACATAGCAAGATATTAAAATCGATGATTGATGTCTATGCTATCCATTTAATATCTTGAAAATGAAACATCAATCAATGACTTGTATATAAGTAATCAAATATTTAATTTCAGCCATTCCGTTGAACATTTACAAATATTAACATGTATAGTAAAGGCAAAAATCACTGTTGCCTTTACTATATTTAGAATTCCCAGTGATATAAAAAGCACCATAGCATAGACTTTGATCCATTCACTTCGCTCATGTAACATGATTTTTATACAATCCAAGCTTATATATGTTTAGATCAGTAAGTTTATCTCATGAGTACCACATTTATTTGATATCAAGTTTATGTATGCTTATCCCAACATAGTCAGAGCCCATGGATACTATTAGTTCGCTAACAAATATTATGAAATCAGTAATTACCATTGACAGTTAATTTACTTGAATAAAAGTCTATTGTAGGAATTCTAAATGAAAAATCTTTTGGATGTAGGGACAGTGGTAAACTAAGATCGTAAATTATGGTTTAAAAAATTAAGACAATCTTCCCGTGGCAAAGAAGAAACTAAGGGAAAAGTCGAAGGTCATTGAAAATTTTCAGAAAACTGTGGAAAATGAGAATGAATTGGCGTGTTAAGGATAATAAATGGGATGTTGTATTCCATTATTTCTTGCTTCACTGATGGGCAGAATAAGGCGAAAGAAAAGAAAATAGCACATTCTTACGGATTATGCTAGAACAAGGTTCGAAATCTGATTGTCACACGGCCACAAACTCCATGGCCACAAACACTGATAAGAAAATTAAAAAGAATACCCAAATTCTTGATTAAAAATAAAAATAAAATACCTAATGAGAATCTTCAAAGTTCAAATCAATTCAAGAGATGCTCAAATCGATTACAACTATATGCTCAAATCGATATTGAGGTTGTGACATAATTGATTTTAGAAATTGATATAGGGCACGCATGTGGGAAAATTTTGGAATGGGGGCGTTATTTTGAGAATGGTAGTGTATTTGGGTCGTATACTGTACACCAAGGGGTTAAAAAAATTAGAATGACTTTGCAACGGTCTGAAGCCGTTGCAAAATTGCCACGGTCCATAACCATTGTAATTTATTTTATCACACCGCAAGACCACGGTAAAATTGCCACGGGTTAAGACCGTGGTTAATTTTTCGCATGGGGGCGTGGCAAAATGGATAGTGTGGTGTAGTGTAAGTTCCAGCAGGCTCCAGGATGTTGATCTGATCCAAATTCATCCTAATATCTCTTGTGTAAATGCCTAGGTAGACCCCACTAAAATCACCTAAGTGAAAATCTACAGTTGGGTGTCTGCAATAGGCTTTGTATAAAAAGTCTACAAGAATGTTCCTCTATTCAACCAACATCCAAAAGAGCGTAATTAACTTCCGATTCTCTTTCAAAAGGCTATCAAATCAAAGGCTTGCCCTCCTCAGTCGTAGGGCAGCTTCTTGATTTTTGAAAGACGTTAACACTACCGCACTTTTGTTAAACCTATGATACATATCGGAGATGATATTGTATTCTTTTAACTGCTTATCTAACTCTCTATACAAGCTATTTATTTCTGCTTGTTTTCTTTCAAGCTTGGTTTTATAAGGGTGAATGGATTTCCTCTTTATCTAAAATAAAAAATGTAAA
This sequence comes from Allium cepa, assembly GCA_030765085.1. Classification (NCBI taxonomy): domain Eukaryota; kingdom Viridiplantae; phylum Streptophyta; class Magnoliopsida; order Asparagales; family Amaryllidaceae; genus Allium; species Allium cepa. Next base: position 887,199,652 of record CM060937.1, on the reverse strand, counting down.
CTATTATTATCTTGGAAGTAAAAGCCATTTAAACAAGGAATCTTATACCCAGAAACGAGAATGGTAGTTTGAAAGGCCTGCCTTTTCTCTCTTTGTTCATCAACATCGATGTCTGCAGTGTCTTCTAGAAGGTTTGAAGGCTCTAGGGGTTCGGGTTTGCTTGCTTCATGGATGATTGGATTGGGCTTGACCTTTTTTGAATCCTCGATATTGTCATCGTCATCTTTTTCATGAACATCGGAGCGACCACCCCCATCGCCATCTGAACCTTGGCCTCCATCATCATCATCATTACCATTGTCATCATCATCATTATAGCCTTCTTCCTCGGCGGCTTAATCTTTATCACCTTCATCCTCAGAATTGGAATCTACTTCGAAGGAAAGGACTTCGAAGGATAAGATTTTGAAGGCATCGATCTCCTCTCTTTCAGGAACTTCAACCCCCTGCTCCATTTCTTTAACTTTAGCCATAAATCTATTAACAAGAGCATGGTCGAGATAAGGAAAGCCCAAATTTAGGCATTTTTCTATGTTGTCTGCATAAGAAAGCATCAAGGCGTCCTCGTAGTAGTTAACAATGATGTCACGGAGGGAAGTATTTAGGAATTATGACACATGTTGCTTAGCATAAGAAATGACATTGACAGCCAACTCTAGAGAAATTTTTCTTGTTCCCCAATTTTTTATGAGAGAGGATTGTTTAGACGCCGTTTGAGCTTTTTCATCTTCAGACTCTTTCAGAGCCATTTTTAAAGCCATATTTTCATCAGCTAAAAGTTGACGTGTTTTTTTTCCTTAGAAATAATAGACTTTAACCGAGCAAGAGAGACTCTTAATCTCTCCAATTCCATTGTAGCTTCATTTTTACAAACAGACAAGGAAATGACTTGGCTGTTCAAGTTTGAAATTTCCTCTCAAATCTTGAATGTTTCATCAGAGGATTTTAATGCATTTTCTTGCAAAGAAGCCAACTTTGTAAATCTAAAAGGAAAAGCATGATGCAAGTCAGCATTCAGAGAGAAACAATGATAATAAGGAAAAAATTACTAGGAGTTGTTCTATAAGAGACCGACAGTGACCCGTCGGATCAGGAACCGAAGTAGGCGGGTGAATAGAAGCAAAAGATGAAGAATTCAAGATAGATTGAACTATCTTTTCAAAATCACTTGTAGACATGGGTGGCATGGGTCCAGAGGGAGTTAAAGTTCCCAAGTATTTTTGCATCTGCTTAATGACGTGAGGAGAGCAAGAAATGACGATGCGAGATAAAGAATCATCCTTTAAGGGAGTCATCTTGGATCAACCAATAGAAGCTTCAACAGTTGGACTCTCCGAAGTTTTACTCATATCAACAGCTTCACCCTCTTCTAGTGGCGAAGAATCTAGAACTTCAACAATTTTTGCATTCTTGACGGAATGTTCCGTCACGGCCACTTTACCAATATTTCTTTTAGCAGCCGTCGTTGACCTAGCAATGGCCTGAGTCAGATGATGCACGAGATGTAGAAGTTGGAAGAGCCTGATCACTTATGATTGGTTCAATCCGAGAACCAGATGCTGAAGATTCAAAAAATTACAAGTCAGTGGACTAATTTAAAAAGTAACACAACAACAAACTACAAGTACTATGTTTAAATCTACTGGAGTGATCAGGGTAAATTGAAGACATTTCGGAGTTCTTCGGATCACCCAAAGATAGAAAGCGTTTGCTATGAGAAGTGCATTGAACTAGGGGAGGTTGACAAAGTACCCTTTGGCCTGGTGGTAGGAGGGAATGCTTTTGATGGTTTGAGGGATTCAACAAAGTAAGCCAAATCCCAATGTTATTCGAAGCAGCAATCAATAGCTTGACTATTCTCTTATCCTCGTTATTTAGATCTTTAGCAAAAGGCTTGATAAGGAAGCGTAGATTAGAAAAAAAAAAGTAACTGGATAAAATTAAAGACCGTGATCAACTTAAGAGGGGAAGAGAAGGCTCCATCAATACTGGGAAAGCACTTGACAAAGAAGAATTGTGTTTTTCAATCTCTGAATTTATTTACCCCCTCGAAAATTAGCTTTTTAGTGGGATCGACTCTAAAAATTTGAATGTTCAAGTTGTTGAATTTAACTAATCGAACTAGATAGTTCATAACTTCAACATTTAGTAACGGAATCTCTGATTCCATGGCCATAAGTTCGGGATAAAAGATATGTATATAATAGTTGGATATGAGCAATTCCCAGATAAGTCAAGAATTAGAAAAAGAAATTCGAAAAAGGTAAGAAGCCACCATGCCAAATATGGATAGCGGTATGGGCGAAATATCCTTCAAGAGGGCTTTGGATGGTGTCGCTATCACTTAGGGGAATAACTTCCACCCAAGTAATGCCGAAGCCATTTAGAATTGCGTCTACCTCATCTTGGGAGGATATTAAAGAATGTTTAGAAATTATTTTCAATCTTCTTTGGATAAGATTACATCATAGGTACTATATTTTTTGGTTTTAAAGAAGTCTTTTTCACGTCCATGATTTTGCTAGGTGAAATCATTTCAGTAAGAAGTTATAATTTGTTATGTAATCAACATTTTTCAAGGATATCGAAAACCTACTACAATAATTCAAATATCAACCAGAACATGAAATTTCATATCCTTGAAAGAATGTTAGAGCTAGTTTTGAAAAATGAAATTTGTTGAGCTTTCGACTGTGTCGAAAGGGAAAATGGTCACCCTTCAACAATGTCTAAAGCTCAAGGAAAACTTTATTGTTGAAAGGAGTAGTTAAAACCTACACAACTAATCAGATATAAATATGCACTAACAACATTCAATAAATAAGACAAATAAACCATTCGATACCGTCAAAATCTATTAACTTTGTTTTACTAAGGGAACATGAATGTGTCGATACCCTGTATGTCGATTGAGTCGAAAGGTTTGTGTTTGAGTAATATTAATATAAATGAAAAGGTTTTGAGACGTTTCAACAATAATCTTATGAAATGATGGTCGAATCTCAATTATTTACAAAGGGTGTCGAGCAAGTCAAAAGGAGTATATAGTTCCGAAAGCATACCGTAACCAAGCTTTATTCGACACATTAGGTTTTGATCAATCGAAAGGTTTGATTTGATTTGCAACTTAAACAAAGTATGTTTTCCTCAATCCTATTTATAAAAAAATTTGAATCTCTAACTCCACATATCTCCTAAAATAAATTAGAAGTAGGCATGTACTAGAGGTTTCAAAACCTATAAAATAAAAATTGTGCTTTCGAAAGTATGTATTAGGTAATCATTTGGTAAACCACATCAAGCAACTTTTTCGAAAGGTATCAGAATATACTAAAGCATAATTATGTTTACGAAGAAGTCCACTTCATATTAATTATGTGAACCTTTCGACGAGATCAATTAAAAGACAGGTGTTGGACTTCCTTTCGACCCCATCGAAAGAGGTTGAAGAAGCAAAACAAAGTTAGTCGCCTCAAACCTTTTCGAAGGGGTAAAAAGGTAAAATTACAACGTCAAATTGCGATTCAAATGGCATAAACTTCTCTACGAAGTAGGTGGAAAACTTTTTCTTGGCCAAATTCAATTTTAACCCATTACTTTAAAAAATTAAAAGCAAAATTGATTTAAACGCGGATTTATAATCAATAATCATAAAAATCTCCAAAATGTAATTTTAAACCTTTAAAAAATAAAACCAAACCAAATCAGATGAATTTTAGATATTGATGTGGGAAATGGAACAAAATAAGCTATAGAAAGAAAAGAAATCGAAGGATACTTTTATATGAACGAAAAACTCAAATTATGAATTAAAACCCAATAAATTTAAAAATAAAAATTCACCATGGAAAGTTAGTTCGAAAAGCAAGATAACAAGAACTTACTTTGAATTCAAACTTCTATTTGTTGGAAATAGGAATTATTTAAAAAATTGATAATTTTAATTCTTGCTGGAAGTTTCTTCTAATCGCGGACAAATGAAAGAGGGGAAGAAAGAAGCACGATTTATAAGAAAGTCAGCATAAAGGATAGACTGTACGATCAACTTTAAATAAACGGCTAGGGTTTGTGCAAGAATATGAAAAGGCGGGAAATCTCAGTGCTAAAGTAAAGAAGAGTATCGAAGCAGATGACTTGAAAAATCAAAGGCATCCCTTCGCAAGGGGGCAAATGTTACCACTAATTCTCACTTCAACCTTGTCAAAACCAAGACGAATGAAAGAGAAGGATGTACAAGAGATAATAACATCAACAAAACCTTTTGAAGGAGTCGAAGGGATGCCACAGCCAAGAGTCAAATGTGTTACAAGCTTTCGAAGGGGTCGGAAGGATCGAAAGCACCATTTGCACTTCAATTGCTTCCTTTCAAAATAGATGCTTTCGCCTGCATAAGGACGTCTTGAATAAGTTGAAAAATACCTTTCGAAAGCATCAAATAACAGCCACCCACATGCGCGCCAAACCTTTCAAAACCAAAGGTTTCACCTTCATTCAAATTACTCAGAAAGATGCTTTATTGGAACAACCCCTTCAAAAGCACTTTCGAACCGGTTGAAGCCTTTCACAATTAAGAAGGGCTCTGCATCAAGACGTAAGTATGTTTTCGAAAGTTACCGTCCGCATTGAAACCTGCAGTATTTCAATACCTTCGAAACCCCAAAGATGTAACTGTTAACAGAATCGAAAGCTCATGCCCCTTCTCACTTGTAACAACAAAGCAACACAAGGTGAAAAGGCGCAGCCGCCCCCTTCGATGAAGGAGGAAACATTCAAATGCAATGAAGAAGGATGTGCAAGTGTTAAAGGTGACGAAAGATCTACAAGGCCACATTTCGACGATGTCGAAAGCACTGAGTCCAAATGTGCCAACCCGCACATATAAATAAGACCCTAGGGGTCTTGTTTAGGGGATCCGACTTCTTTCACTCTACTCTTGTATTTTATAAAAGTTATAAACCCTAATTTTCAAATTAGATTGGGAATTTATTCCGTTTGTACTACTTGAGTTTAATGAAAGCAAGAATACAGAATTTGGGGATATTTGGCTGATTTGATATCTCTGTAAGATTCAGTTCATAATTTTCTTGTGTCAACTTGATTGAAGGGTTACCATTAGAGTGAGTCGAAACCCTTAGTTCAACCAATATCCTTAAATCATTAACGCCTACTCTCAAGTTGTCGAAAGGTTAGCTTTCGGAGAAGTCGAAACCAATTTATCTAATCTACATCCTTAACTCATTAAAACCAACCTTAATGTCTCTTCGACATATTCAACAGGGGGGTTTCGATAGAGTACTAAAGTAGATTAACTGGTTCGAAAGGCAATATAAGAATGGCTTTTAGTGTTTGGTTTAAATTTAAAGGTCCAATAAGAAGGAGTTTCAAGCATAATAATCTACATGAAAGGAATACTGAAGAGAATAAAATGGATTATAACCATCTTAACCTGATTAAGAAGTGTCGACTATTTTCATCTTTTGGAAAGAGGGTCTCGAAAGAGCTATCTACACTTTGAATTCAAGTTTTGGGTGTTGACAAGTTTTCTTGTTAATATATATATATATATATATATATATATATATATATATATATTAGTAATGTTATATGAAGACAATACAACTCAAATGTTAATTATACATATATAGTGAATCAATGTCGTACAAATATTATGCAACAAACTAATATAATACTCCTCTAAGCCCAATGAAACACAAGATGGTCAAGTCGTTCCTATATTTGAAATATCTCGGACTGACCCAAGTATTATAAAATAACATACAGGTCAGACTATGTCTAATCAAAGATCATAAGTGTAGATGATATAATAACAGTGAAGAATCATATGATATCACTATAAAAAATTCTCAAAACACATGACGATATGTCTGAGTATATACACAAAAATATAGGATAATATTCAAGGCTTTACATCACCCAAATATCTCAAAGCCATATAAATTCATCAATCCGATATTAAAAGATGTCATCATCCATTTAGAAACACATAAAATTAGAAAACATGTAATCCATACAAATGCGTGAATAATACATATATAGAAATTATTGTCTAAAATCCATAAAACATCAATAAGTGAGATATCACTAAGTATAACGGCCTAGCACGAAGCAATGCCCAAATATCTCTTAATCTCATATTATAAAATATCATCATAAAATCACTAAAATCAATAAGAAAGATCTAAGCTAGATCATAACAATACCCGATAATAATCAATATAATCAACAATAAATAGGTTATCTACCAAAGAAGGATACGGGGTTTGTAACCATCCGTAAATTTATCACTTTGAAAAATTATGTTTATTTTTAAATATTCAAATATAATATTTTTTCACACAAATTATGATGTTTTGAATAATAAATAATAATAGTGAACTTATTTTGGAAAAGTATTTATAAAAATATATACTTTGAAAAAATATCGATAAAACGACGGAAAATCCTTTTATCGATAAATAGCTCTTTAACCATCCAAAGTCGCACAGGGAGCGTATACATACACTTATTTCTCATCTTAAGTAAGAATATGTAATAAAATTATTTATTTTATTTTTGGAAATAAAATGTTTTTATGACATCATCAATGATACCATCATTATCAAATAATTGATTTTTGAGATCAAATTGAGTTTAAATGATTTAGTAATTGTTTTAAATATTTGACAAAGCCTTTTAGTTATTATATAATAATAGGAATAATATTTTCAAACTTTTATTACAAATATATAGTTTAATTGAGAAGTGAAAATATGATTGGAAATTGGAATTTGAATTCGTAACGGATTGACGTAGAAAAGTTGTGCAACGTTATATGTTATATGTGACATACGAGCATACATACACATATATACATCCATACACACACACACACACATATATATATGTATGCAAACTTATTCACAATTACATTTCATATTTACTAATGGTAAATAATATAAATATCATGATATTATTAAAGAGAAAATCAAAGTAATAATGGCATATCTCCCTTAAATCAACATGATACATGCCTTAAGAGCTAAGGGGAGTAATGGAAGTGATGAGAAGGGGGAGAGAACAGCCGAACCCATGTGATGGTGGTGAGATGGAAAGGTGATGTGATGAAGAATGAAAATATCATAATATTTTAGTTCATATTTTTGCCTATAAAAAGAGAGAGACATGCTCTCTCATTTCTACACACTTCCTTCTCTCATTTCCTAGGGTTCTTCATCTTCTTCCTCCTCTTTACTAATGGCTTCCATAGCCTCTTAGAAAATTCCATAGTTAAGTCGAAGTTCTACTGAAATAAACCGTAATATACCACCTTAGTTGAAATCAAAGCAAGCGATCACCTCCTTCTCTTTTACTCTTGCTTGGCCGAGCCTGCCTAGGCATTTCCATCCTCCAAAAACCAAGGCCAAATCTCTTAAGAGTCATAAAGCAGTTATCATAAGCTCCGGTGTACGAATAGCAGAGCTATAGTCAATTCATAGTTCGATTGGGAAAAATATCAAGTAAGAAACTCTACTATTTAATTTACAGATTATATGATGACATGTTATGTTCCTATGATTGTTCGCTAGTTTGATCATCATGGTTTGGATGCAATATCATGATTTTTTGGTTATGGAGATAATTCATGTTAGATACATCGAATTTACACAAAGGAAATCACTTTCCTTCATGAATTATAAAAGTGTTACTATATAGTTAAACCTCTTTTTTTAGCAAACCTAGCCGATGTTTTAAGTGTGTCATCCACATTTATTACTCCAAATTTTTAAGAGAATATCGTATTTCCACTTGTAAAGCACGTCCACTTCCACATCATGACCTTATGCAATTCTAACTTTGAGCTTCGATGGCAAAAGCCTAGAAGGAGTAACCTAAATTAATGCTCTTGCGTAGCGTAAAGTCTTTCGAGCTTCAGTATTGGAATGAAAACATTTGAGGTCACCGATGAGACTGGCAAGCCAGTTTAAGCCAAAAAAAGCTGCAGGGCAAACGAAATTTGAGTAATGGTGGACCAAACAAGAATAGGTGAAACCTGCTTCCTAGCTTTGTCCACACCAAGACTCCATGGAGTTACAATAAATGGTTTCCCCTCTATGATAATAGGACTAGTCGCAAGCACTCTTAGCTTATCATTCTTATTAATGAATTTGAAATAAAACATACTATTGGAAAAATGGACATGAAGACTACCTTTCAAATTCCATACATGCTTGCATTGGTTACAAACTTCCATGCAAGGAGCGGAAGAATCCAAGAAGAAAGCAACCAAATATTCAGACCAATAATTCACGCCTTCTTCAACGACCTCTGCCGGCGTTACATTGTTACCGTTAATCACAACCGAATCAAAAGATCTTGGAGAGAAAGAACCAGCGTTTCTCGGCAAGACTTTGAAAAGAGAGGACCATATGGACCAAGATGCCACATTAGAAGTTGTAACAGGTAATTCTTGAGAGGGACTGGACGGTACCCTGAACTTCCTACGAGCATTCTTCATTCACACGCATATGACAAGTATCGGCATTACTTTGAAGATTCAGAATAGCAGGGATGATGTTATTTGAATGGACATTTACACATACAGATTGAGTGCGCAATATGTTAGGAGATACAATAGCCTCTAATGCACTATCAAAACCAACAGCAACATTCGTATCATCACCAAATTTCAAACCAACATCAGTTTTGTCCAAATATTACCAATAGAAGCAGCGTCAAGAAAAATGGATAGTGAGTGCATGCCTAAGTCAACATGATCCACACTAGCAACTCAATTACCAATTCCAATGTATGAAATCAAGTAGCCAGAGGACTAACCAGAGACGCAGAAGCATTAGCATTTGACTGCGGAATTGCAATTGCAGAGGGACTTTGAGAATTCACAACTGGAATGGATGGAAACACGGGAAATATAATTCCAAGAATAGAAGAGGATGAGATAGCAATGGCATCGACTGGATAATGGGAAGAAGACGAAATATTCCGGCATGCCATAGTAGGAGCGGTAGTGAAACGGCGGCCAAAGCGGATCAAGGAACTACCAACAATATCTAGATCCGAGGCTAAGGAGTCCAAATTAACAGGTTTGAACTTTTCAAATTTGGCATGGAAAGAGGAGGCAGGGCGGAGAGGTCAATATGAGGATGGAGGAAAGGGCAGTGGAGGAGAAACAAGGGAAGAAGCGATTGAGAGGGGCTACCATTAATATGTTTGATTAAAGTTAATATGCTTAAACCTTTTTAAACATGAATAAAATTATTTAAAATGGTTTACAAATGTTTTATAAACATTAAAACTTGTTGCGACAAGATTTGGAAAGGATATGAAATTTGAGTCCAAATAGGCACATCGAGTCAGTTTGCAATTTCATGCCGTAAAAAGTTAAATCCATTTATAGGATGGAAAACGAGTTAGAATTCTTTGGAATAAGAATTTTTCAAACTATTATAATCGTAGTTTTCAAATAAATAAGAAAAATTAGGATTTCTTTTAGAAAGTTTGAAATATGATCAAATCCAGTTTTCAAAATAGTCGCGTTTTGGCAGTTCGGAAAACATGGGTTTCAACCTTTTAAAATTGGATATTTTCAAATCTTTAAAAATATGAAATAAATTCTATATATATTAACATGATTTAAAAAGTACTTGAGTTATAAAAATGGACTTCTAAGTAATAGAAAAAGTGTTTTGATCAAAGAAGCTTTACAAATACTATTCACGGCAATTTTTGCAGCAGTTTTAGTAACTTTTGAAAATCATTATTTTAAATTGATTTCTTTTTCCCAAATATTTTGTGAATGTTTTCCAAATAATAAATCAAGAATTTTAAGGTTATAAGAAATCAAATAACTTGACCGTCTTATGTGTGTCTAGAATGGTAGCCTCTAGACCCAAGCTTGGACAATTAGTGTATAGGTTCCGCTTTGGCTATCCGGCCTGGCCCAACGGAGGGGATAGTTAAATTGATTAACTCGGCCACATTTTCCAAGGAAAAAAGAAAAGATTTTTGGAGTGTTGCTAAAAGATAAACACTATACTAAATTTTGAAAAGGGAACTTGTACTATCCGTGTGAATATAAAAGACGATTTCACAGTTATTCGATGAATGGTACGGGTTGAATATGTAAATTGTTATTATGTAAAATAAATATAAAAGGACTAGAAATAGTTTTCTAAGTAATTTAAAAGAGGTTTAATGATTCCCTATATACCGAAAAAGAAATGGTTTAAAATATATACCACTAAAGATATTTTATTAGGATAAGAAGATATTGATTAATCAAATAATGTTTATTAATCACCCACAAACTTGACTTCTTTTTATCAATGATTGGTTCGGAGAAATCAGGATCGGATTTAGGTGATTTCAATCTGAAAAAAACTTCGAACCAATATACATGTTCGAAAATAAAGATATGTCGAAAACAATGGTTTGGAAAATTAGAGATCTTCATAATATAGGGCTGCTTGCCACTAACCCCAAATTTCCATATTATATGTTTGCACCAAAATTGGTCACAAACACCCAATTATCGATGAAAACACCAGTTCACAATCATAGATCACAGATAACAAGTATGTAGAGAATTAAAAATGAAGAACACTCGGGGAATCAAGAAGAAAGCAGTGAAGAACATAGAGATTATAGTGGTTCGGCAATCCGGCCTACGTCCACTTTGAAGTTGATCACTTTATTGATGTTTCCTTGCTAATTACAGTTGATTACAGTGGATTACAATGATGATTTTCGAGTACAACAGTAGCCTAGAAGTGTAAAAATGAATTTGATAGAGTCTAGACGTCGAAGAATCAAAATCCCTTTTCTGTTGGCTCTAGGATGCTATTTATGGGCGTTGACTGAGAATATCTTGCTCAGATCTCGGAAGACTTCTTTTGGCATGTGAGTGGGCCCACGCGATCGATCCCGGGTGATTTCGACTCGATCCGTGATCGATACGAACGAATTTCATATCGATCAAGATTTGATCCAATCTAGTCGAAATTTGGCATGAACATTCCTTAGCTCGTATGTAAGCTCCTGTGAAAATTTGGTAGCATTTGGACTTGTGGATTGCGAGATATGATCGATGTAAATTTGTACTCTTCGATGGCTGTGCAGTTCGTATCGATGCCGCTCGTTTGATGGTTTCACATTAATGATTCTGCACGTGATGTTAGCTGACATGGCGCTTGATTTCTTGGTCGATCCACTTTTCATGCCGCGTTGACTGCTTCCTCCTTCATAACCATCAAGCGCTATGCTCTTCGTATCGATCACAATCGGCCCTCTTCGTATCGATCACAATTGGTCTCTTCGTATCGGTCGAATGTAAACTTATTCGTATCCTGTGTTATATGTTATTTCGTATCGGTCTGCCTGTATATCGTCTCCTATCCACGTATGTGGCTTTGTTCGTATCGGTAACTCAAACGTATTTCGCATCGATTTTGTTGATGGGGATCGATACGAAATGCGAGCCATTTATGGATACGAAGCGGCACACTCGACGGATACGAACTGCAGTGTGTGTTGCTGGATATGAACCAACATATTTGATCAATACGATGAAGGCTTGTTTCAGGATGGATTTGAATTTGATCGATACGAAGCAGGTTGCTTTTTTGATGGATACAAAACGATGATGGCTGGATGGACGCGAAGTGCATGGATACGAATAGAGTTGGATTTCTCAACCATGATCGATCAATATCTCGAGCATATGAACTCCGATTGACTTAAAATTTGAAATGCTGGTTTTTATAGCTTTGCTTGTCTCGTCACATCAGTTGTAGCTTGATCCGGACTCGGACAAAATTTACTGACATCCATAGCTGACCTGTACATAACTGTGGCAATTGAGGAGAACTGTCTTTGGTTTCCAGTTAATCTTTTGGTATCACGGCCTTGCTAAAAGATGGGATAACACTTGCCTCCCGAAATATGCCTTTGCGATAGGAAGGTGTGTTTTGTAATGCCATAACTGGGTGTTCATATCTTGTTGATGACTTGTAAAAGAGATTGATAGTCTTACCTGACTGTGAATGACGATCGTTCAACATCATATGTCATTTAAGGTGGTATGTGACGGTTCGCGGTCGGATGCCGTTCACGGCGAATGGTGATCGTTCGTGGTCGGCGTACCGCTCGAGGCGGTTTGTGATCGTTCGCGATCGGGTGCCATTCGAGGCGAGTTGTGACCGTTCGAGGTCGGGTGTTGTTCGAGGCGAATTGTGACCGTTCACGTTGAATTCTGATCGTTCGCGGTCGAGTGTCGTTCGCAGCGAATTGTGACCATTTGCGGTCGGGTGCTGTTCGCGGCGATTTGTGTGTGCCTGAGGGGGACTTAGTATTATTAATGTCAGATTTCATGTTAGAACGGATTTCTGACTTGTTTGTTATGACGGTTTATCGCCATCTCAGAGCATGCCTGAGGACCGTTCGCGACCCCGTACATGTATAAGTGGCTTAGCCGTTATGGAATCACAAATAGCTGATTTACATTCAAAATGAGTTTTTCAACAGAAATGTCCAACAAAATCAAGTCCAAACATAAGAAATGGAAAACAAAGCAATATAGAGACGTCAAAGTGTAAACACCTACAACGATGCAATTAGTAGTGGTATCAAAGCATGCCTGAGGATCGTTCGCGGTCTTGTATATGTGTAAATGACATAATCGTGTTGGTGTGGAGTTTGCCACTTATTCGTCATTATTTCAATCAATTGATGAAAAGCTGATGCCTCAATCCTGAGCCATTCCTAGTTGATGCAGGTGGTGGCCGCTCTCGTTCCACCGTTGTTCCTCTTCTTACATACTGCGATAGCAGACCATTTCAGATATACCCCTCAACCTCATCCTTCAAGTGCCTGCAATCATGCATGCTATGACCTTACGACTCGTGGAATATGCAATACTTGTTTGATGTTCTTTCATTGCGGGTCGGATCCCTTCTCAATTGCTTTCGATAAGGAATCTGCCCCCTTATATCCTGGTAGATTCGCTCCAAAGTCTCATTCAACTCCGTATAAGAGGTGAATCTTGGTTCCTTTCGTGGTCGCGTTGGTCCATCACCGTTATCCTCGGCTTTCCGTTTCCCTTTATCAATTCCTACACCTTTTTCAGGAGGATTTCCGCCCTTGACTGTATAAACATCAACTCCTTCTCCTTCCTCTCTTTCAGCATTTTCATCCTCTAATCGTAGAAATCCTTTAGTCTCATGATAAAATTCTCCTAGATCCATAGGGGGGTCCCTTGTCAAGGAAATCTTGAATTATGTGCCATCAGCTATGCCAGATACAGATGCCATCAAAACCATGGATGGATCTGGTCGATCCATCAATGTTGTCGCTGCATTGAATCATGTCAGAAAGCTCCTCAAAGATTTCCCGGTTCTTTGCTTTAATGTTGCCAAACTCATCACATTCTTGGGTCTCGGAATACAAACTCTGAATTGCCTCATAAACTTCTCAATCAAATCGGTTCATGTTCCAATGGAGCCGCTCTCCAGTTGTCTAAACCATAGCGCTGCAATGTATGTCAAATACAATGGGAAGCATCGGGCCATGACCTCATCTGATGCCCCCAACACCTCCATATGCCTCATGTATCGTGTCAGATAAACTGTAGGATCCATCCTCCCATCATACGTCTCCAGTGTTGGTAGCTTGAATCATGCTGGATTTCTAGCCTATCTAATCGCGGGAGCGAAGAGGCTCCTATTCATGTCTTCCAGATCTCTATTCACTAGTCCACCTCTCATGGCTCGCCTGACCATCTCCGCCAGTCTGTCGCTGTTGCCAAGTAGTGTTCCTTTTCTATTGCCTCTAACCTACCGCCCGAGTTCATGAGGGAATCCTGGAGTTTGGTCTCCCGGACGGGCGTCCATCCCTTTATCAATGCCATGTTGAACAGCTCCACCTGGTATCCTGCCTGAGGTTGGATTAATACGCTCCGGATGAGTGCCCCCTAGCTCTGGGGCCGCTCCTGATGGTCCCACTCTATTCTTGGGTCCTGGTTGCTCCATGCTCCTGGCTCCTATCTCTAGCATCTCCTGCAGCTGCGTTAGCTTGATTCTGCACTCTAGTTTGTCCATCTTGTCGAAGCAGATTCTGCCTCATCTCTTCTTGTCTTTTCAGAAGTTCTTCATACATATCTCCCATCATCATCTCCATCTCATCTCTGGTGATGAAGACTTAGGCTTGGTTCGCTCCTAAGGAAGCCTGCTGATTCCCCTTGTGCCGACTCCTCTCAGTCCTCTGTCTTCTTGTTGATTATCTTGCCAAAACTTGCCACATCCAAGTCTTTAAGATTTCAGATTTGAAGTCTAAGTTGTAGAATCCCTGAGTGCTAGCATCCTGCATGGGGGCACCAAAATGTTTGCACCAAAATTAGTCACAAACACCCAATTGTCGATGAAAACACCGGTTCACAATCACAGATCACAGATAACAAGTATGCAGAGAATTAAAAATGAAGAACACTAAGGGAATTAAGAAGAAAGCAGTAAAGAACATAGAGATTATAGTGGTTCGGCAATCCGGTCTACGTCCACTTTGAAGTTGATCACTTTATTAATGTTTTATTGCTAATTACAGTTGATTACAGTGGATACAATGATGAATTTTGAGTACAACAGTAGCCTTGAAGTGCAAAAACGAATCCGACAGAGTCTGGACGTCGAAGAATCGAAAGTCCCTTTTCTGTTGGCTCTAGGATGTTATTTATAGGCGTAGACTGAGAATATCTTGCTTTGATCTTAGGAGACTTCTCCTGGCACGTGAGTGGGCCCACGCGATCGATCCCGGGTGATTTTGACTCGATCTGTGATCGATATGAACGAATTTCGTATCGATCAAGATTTGATCCAATCTAGTCGAAATTTGGCATGAACATTCCTTAGGTCGTACGTAAGCTCCTATGAAAATTTGGTAGCATTTGAACTTGTGGATTGTGAGATATGATCGATGCAAATTTGTACTCTTCGATGGCTGTGTAGTTCGTATCGATGCCGCTCGTATCGATGGTTTCACAACGATGATTCTGCACGTGATGTTAGCTGACATGGCGCTTGATTTCTAGGTCGATCTACTTTTCGTGCCGCGTTGACTGCTTCCTCCTTCGTAACCATCGAGCGTTATGCTCTTCGTATCGATCACAATCGGCCCTCTTCGTATCGATCACAATTGGTCTCTTCGTATCAATTGAACGTAAACTTATTCATATCCTATGTTATATGCTATTTCATATCGGTCTGCCTATATATCGTCTCGTATCCACTATTGTGGCTTTGTTCGTATCGATAATTCAGATGTATTTCGCATCGATTTCGTTGATGGGGATCGATACGAAATGTGAGCCATTTATGGATACGAAGCGGTACACTCGACAGGTACGAAACGCAACGCATGTTGATGGATATGAACTAACATATTTGATCAATACTATGAAGGCTTATTTTAGGATGGATTCGAATTTGATTGATACGAAATAGGTTGCTTTTTTGATGGATAAAAAATGATGATGGTTGGATGGACGTGAAGTGCATGGATACGTATAGAGTTGGATTTCCCAATCGTGATCGATCAATATCTCGAGCATACGAACTCTGATTGACTTGAAATATGAAACACTGGTTTTTATAGCTTTGCTTATCTCGTCACATCTGTTGTAGATCGATCCGGACCCAAATAAAATTTACTGACATCCATAGCTGATCTGTACATAACTGTTGCGATTGAGGAGAATTGTCTTTGGGTTCCAGTTAATCTTTTGGTATCATGGCCTTGCTAAAAGGCGGGATAACATTATATAAATGGTAGCGGTAACTTCATTTTGAAAATCTTCAATGCAATGACTTCTTGCTACTAATCCTAGGGGTGATTCCCAAAACATGATGTAGTATGAGAGTGCCTTCGGTTTGTCCTATTCCTGGACAACTTGCATGGATGAATGCCTGACATTGCACTTCTAAAAACTACGTATATTGATCTCTACAAACGTACATCTATTTGGTGGTGTAGGAGATAACCCTTTTTATACTTAACGCCCTTCTCTGAGATAGCTCAAAGGTTGTACTTTGTTGGAATTGGCAATGTGACATTCAAAGTGGAATTTATTACGAGAAAGGTAAATGTTGCCACTAGCCTCACACCTGGAAATGGACAAAACAAGGGTTGCTTTAGGGCTATGTGATTCGCAACCATTAGGGTATGGTTACCACCTTTCTAGATTATCCTCTATATGTTGATTATTTTGTGTGTGCTATGGGATCCAAGTAATGGTTGGGAACAACTGGGGTGATGTCATATTCAGTGCTAGCTAGGATCATCTATTGGTCATAACTGGATAGGCTAGTCCTATTTGCATACGACCATCAATTGGGGCCTCGATGCATTCTTCTAGAGATGTACTGTATGAAAGGCAGTCCCCTACCTTGCCATCATTGGAAATCTAATTTCCAATATAAACTTTACGGACTTAGTTGTGCAAATACTGGAATGTGAGATGTTAGCATTTCAGTTATATTATATATTTATTTGAAATTTATTTCCAAAGAAAGTCATTAAATATAATATCTTTAATTTTACATATGAAATGTTTTGGTTTATCATAAGGTAAAATTCCATCCATGTTTAAGAGTGGCGTGGTCTTATGAGATATCCCTTGTTTCCAAAATCGATGTTTTGAGTTTTCTCACACCAGTCTCATGACTGACTTGGAGTTTATTTTCTTTTCCCTTAAAAATTAAGTGTCCTATTTTTCCAGGCAGCTAAGTAGTTAGGTTTTACTTTGATCATTTTGGAGGAGCTTGGAGCATGGAGCTGGTGTTTCCTTTGTAGATAGTAATCTATTTCTATTTCCGCTGTATTACAAGTATTTATCAACGCCTATGGAAATTGGCAGTTATAACTGTCTTTGGCTGGGTTTAGTACTTGCTATGACTCTAATATCTCATTTTGAGAGTGATTAAATGTATTATCTTTATGTAAAATTATAAGTTGTTTAATGCAATGTGAAAATCTATTTTGTTTTATCTTCTATTTATATTTTCTTTTTACTCCTGATTAACTGCCTCTGGTAATTGAATTTGCGATACGTGAATTCCGAGGATGTATTAGTATCGATCTTCGAGGGTCGAAAAGGCATGTTTTCATAGTTGGTATTAGAGCTTAGGTTGAGTGAACACCTAGGCCTTGATGGGGTCGACTCATTAGAGATAGGTTTAGTAATGCCCAAAAATGAGTTTCGTCAGTGAGAGAGCGTATTAAAAAAAATTATTCAAATAAGAATATTCGAGGTTTATACCCATTCCCTAAGATAATGTAACGACGCGGATTTTGCCCGCTCGAAAATCGACATCCATACTTCAAATCGTACTCGAATGCCATAGATTCAACCGTTCAAATCCGATTCGCCGGAGCTTATAACAAAATTAAGTAAACAACACAGCGGAATAAAAGAATAATACAATGATATACAGCTTTGATACAATATCTGATACAACAGATAATCCAATAGATATCAATATACATCAGAGATATGATACAATAAATAGCAGCGGAAAAGAAAAATAGATAACATCTAGCAGCGGAACAATATAACTCTGAGATAGTCTTCAAAAGAGAACTCCGAGAACTGCAACTCCATTTCCAAGAATCAATCCAGCAATAGCTCGAACCCCCAATAAACATATCACCAAGCTCAGCAAGACTGGTGTGGTCCAAAGACTGAACTCACTCCAGATAATCCACTATATCTAACTATCTGGAAAAAAACCCAACTCTAGACTGCTCGTGTAGAAAATAATGAGCACCCAGAGTTTAGGAAAGAAACAATAAACTCCGGATCAGTCGTGGGACTGGTGTGAGCCACAAAAACAATTTATCTTTTAAAACATTCAACAAAAGATTTTCAAAGTCAATTCGCAATGCTTTTTAGAAATGAGACTACCATAAGGCCTCCCGCACACACACACAATGCAAACGCAGAATCGGAGGAGATTTCTCCTTATGATAGTCAAAGATGCTTGATACGCATTAAAATAACATTTGATATTATTACTAGTGCATAGTATAGAGAAAATTCATTTCGAAAATAAAGATATAAATCTTAGCCAGCATAGACATTTCGCACTTATGCCTACTATAGCTACCATCCATGCGACACCATAAGTGAATGGCAGGTTCTACAACTAATACCGTACAAGTTTCGTATTGGGAATTGGATTTCCAACAAATGGTCAGGCCAAGGAACTTCCCATTGCCACATGAGAATGCCTCTGGATGGACATCCCCGAGAACCAAACCGGATCTCTACCAACACAAGGCCGGGTTACCCCTAACTGAGTAACAACTGACCGAATATGCCATCCCCCGGTCCTTTGGGACCTTTTCATATTTAAATGTATTTTATTTTCTTTAAATCTTCTTGTTTTGAAATATAAATAAATTTCTATTTTATTATGTTGTTAGAATTTAGCAAATGTTCTACTTTCTATTTTTATTAAAATTTATCTCATATTATTTTTCTATTTCTAGTTTAAATATTTATTGTTATCTTACTTTAATATTTAATTATGAGTTACTATATATATATATATTTTTTTTTTCTTAATTTATTTTATAACTCAAATATTTATTAAACCATTCATCTAAGATTTAAATTCAAATTAAAATATATATACATATACATTCAAGATTTTATAATTTCAAATCGACTCATATATACCCAAATATACATATATATATATACATTCACATATATACATATATATATATATATAATATTTAAAAATTTAAATGGTTTATATAGAATATATTTGAACTTTTGGGGAAACTCACATCACTAAATCGATTAATTTCACCGTTTTATTCAAAAATAGATTTTAATTATCATTTTAAATATATATAAAAAATCCGGGGTCGTTACAGACTTCCCCCCTTAAAAGAATTTCGTCCTCGAAATTCGCAGGCACGAAAACAACACAGAGATAGATGAAAGATAGAGAAATATCTTTCCAGATTAAATTGGATATCAATTCTGCATTTTGCTTACCAAATCAGAATATCAACAATAGATACAAGAAATTATAATAGAATTTCAAATTTAGTTTTAAACAAAATCATTTTATCGATACAATTCTAATCATTCTTCATATTCTATTAATCAATTTAATTCAATTAAAATTTCCAATTTATTTAAAATTTCCAATTTATTTAAAATTTCTAATTTCTAATTCATTTATTAGAGTTTAAATCGAAAAGCCGATAAGAAATCGATGAAGTACGAAGTAATAATTGGCTGGTACGAAGAAATCAAAAGGATTTAGAAACGAATCAAAGAAAATTGATAGAGAAAGTTATTTCCACTGTTGTTACAGAGTATTGACCAATTATAGTCGCATTCCCCTGTCCTCTATCTCGTTCTCTTCTTGCACTCATACTTACTATCAGTAGATAGTAAGAGAATTTACTGAGGCATTCAAACGGATATCTTAAGGATTACTCATTCTAGGGTTTATTTCATCCTATCTCTAATGAGTTACTTAATGTGTTACACTCCTGAGCTAAAGCTTAACCCTTAGCTCTGATACCAAATGTAACGACGCGGATTTTGCCCGCTCGAAAATCGACATCCATACTTCAAATCGTACTCGAATGCCATAGATTCAACCGTTCAAATCCGATTCGCCGGAGCTTATAACAAAATTAAGTAAACAACACAGCGGAATAAAAGAATAATACAATGATATACAGCTTTGATACAATATCTGATACAACAGATAATCCAATAGATATCAATATACATCAGAGATATGATACAATAAATAGCAGCGGAAAAGAAAAATAGATAACATCTAGCAGCGGAACAATATAACTCTGAGATAGTCTTCAAAAGAGAACTCCGAGAACTGCAACTCCATTTCCAAGAATCAATCCAGCAATAGCTCGAACCCCCAATAAACATATCACCAAGCTCAGCAAGACTGGTGTGGTCCAAAGACTGAACTCACTCCAGATAATCCACTATATCTAACTATCTGGAAAAAAACCCAACTCTAGACTGCTCGTGTAGAAAATAATGAGCACCCAGAGTTTAGGAAAGAAACAATAAACTCCGGATCAGTCGTGGGACTGGTGTGAGCCACAAAAACAATTTATCTTTTAAAACATTCAACAAAAGATTTTCAAAGTCAATTCGCAATGCTTTTTAGAAATGAGACTACCATAAGGCCTCCCGCACACACACACAATGCAAACGCAGAATCGGAGGAGATTTCTCCTTATGATAGTCAAAGATGCTTGATACGCATTAAAATAACATTTGATATTATTACTAGTGCATAGTATAGAGAAAATTCATTTCGAAAATAAAGATATAAATCTTAGCCAGCATAGACATTTCGCACTTATGCCTACTATAGCTACCATCCAAACAGTGTTGCGACACCATAAGTGAATGGCAGGTTCTACAACTAATACCGTACAAGTTTCGTATTGGGAATTGGATTTCCAACAAATGGTCAGGCCAAGGAACTTCCCATTGCCACATGAGAATGCCTCTGGATGGACATCCCCGAGAACCAAACCGGATCTCTACCAACACAAGGCCGGGTTACCCCTAACTGAGTAACAACTGACCGAATATGCCATCCCCCGGTCCTTTGGGACCTTTTCATATTTAAATGTATTTTATTTTCTTTAAATCTTCTTGTTTTGAAATATAAATAAATTTCTATTTTATTATGTTGTTAGAATTTAGCAAATGTTCTACTTCCTATTTTTATTAAAATTTATCTCATATTATTTTTCTATTTCTAGTTTAAATATTTATTGTTATCTTACTTTAATATTTAATTATGAGTTACTATATATATATATATATATATTTTCTTAATTTATTTTATAACTCAAATATTTATTAAACCATTCATCTAAGATTTAAATTCAAATTAAAATATATATACATATACATTCAAGATTTTATAATTTCAAATTGACTCATATATACCCAAATATACATATATATATACATTCACATATATACATATATATATATAATATTTAAAAATTTAAATGGTTTATATAGAATATATTTGAACTTTTGGGGAAACTCACATCACTAAATCGATTAATTTCACCGTTTTCTTCAAAAATAGATTTTAATTATCATTTTAAATATATATAAAAAATCCGGGGTCGTTACAGACTTCCCCCCTTAAAAGAATTTCGTCCTCGAAATTCGCAGGCACGAAAACAACATAGAGATAGATGAAAGATAGAGAAATATCTTTCCAGATTAAATTGGATATCAATTCTGCATTTGGCTTACCAAATCAGAATATCAACAATAGATACAAGAAATTATAATAGAATTTCAAATTTAGTTTTAAACAAAATCATTTTATCGATACAATTCTAATCATTCTTCATATTCTATTAATCAATTTAATTCAATTAAAATTTCCAATTTATTTAAAATTTCCAATTTATTTAAAATTTCTAATTTCTAATTCATTTATTAGAGTTTAAATCGAAAAGCCGATAAGAAATCGATGAAGTACGAAGTAATAATTGGCTGGTACGAAGAAATCAAAAGGATTTAGAAACGAATCAAAGAAAATTGATAGAGAAAGTTATTTCCACTGTTGTTACAGAGTATTGACCAATTATAGTCGCATTCCCCTGTCCTCTATCTCGTTCTCTTCTTGCACTCATACTTACTATCAGTAGATAGTAAGAGAATTTACTGAGGCATTCAAACGGATATCTTAAGGATTACTCATTCTAGGATTTACTTCATCCTATCTCTAATGAGTTACTTAATGTGTTACACTCCTGAGCTAAAGCTTAACCCTTAGCTCTGATACCAAATGTAACGACGCGGATTTTGCCCGCTCGAAAATCGACATCCATACTTCAAATCGTACTCGAATGCCATAGATTCAACCGTTCAAATCCGATTCGCCGGAGCTTATAACAAAATTAAGTAAACAACACAGCGGAATAAAAGAATAATACAATGATATACAGCTTTGATACAATATCTGATACAACAGATAATCCAATAGATATCAATATACATCAGAGATATGATACAATAAATAGCAGCGGAAAATAAAAATAGATAACATCTAGCAGCGGAACAATATAACTCTGAGATAGTCTTCAAAAGAGAACTCCGAGAACTGCAACTCCATTTCCAAGAATCAATCCAGCAATAGCTCGAACCCCCAATAAACATATCACCAAGCTCAGCAAGACTGGTGTGGTCCAAAGACTGAACTCACTCCAGATAATCCACTATATCTAACTATCTGGAAAAAAACCCAACTCTAGACTGCTCGTGTAGAAAATAATGAGCACCCAGAGTTTAGGAAAGAAACAATAAACTCCGGATCAGTCGTGGGACTGGTGTGAGCCACAAAAACAATTTATCTTTTAAAACATTCAACAAAAGATTTTCAAAGTCAATTCGCAATGCTTTTTAGAAATGAGACTACCATAAGGCCTCCCGAACACACACACAATGCAAACGCAGAATCGGAGGAGATTTCTCCTTATGATAGTCAAAGATGCTTGATACGCATTAAAATAACATTTGATATTATTACTAGTGCATAGTATAGAGAAAATTCATTTCGAAAATAAAGATATAAATCTTAGCCAGCATAGACATTTCGCACTTATGCCTACTATAGCTACCATCCAAACAGTGTTGCGACACCATAAGTGAATGGCAGGTTCTACAACTAATACCGTACAAGTTTCGTATTGGGAATTGGATTTCCAACAAATGGTCAGGCCAAGGAACTTCCCATTGCCACATGAGAATGCCTCTGGATGGACATCCCCGAGAACCAAACCGGATCTCTACCAACACAAGGCCGGGTTACCCCTAACTGAGTAACAACTGACCGAATATGCCATCCCCCGGTCCTTTGGGACCTTTTCATATTTAAATGTATTTTATTTTCTTTAAATCTTCTTGTTTTGAAATATAAATAAATTTCTATTTTATTATGTTGTTAGAATTTAGCAAATGTTCTACTTCCTATTTTTATTAAAATTTATCTCATATTATTTTTCTATTTCTAGTTTAAATATTTATTGTTATCTTACTTTAATATTTAATTATGAGTTACTATATATATATATATTTTTTTCTTAATTTATTTTATAACTCAAATATTCATTAAACCATTCATCTAAGATTTAAATTCAAATTAAAATATATATACATATACATTCAAGATTTTATAATTTCAAATTGACTCATATATACCCAAATATACATATATATATATATACATTCACATATATACATATATATATATAATATTTAAAAATTTAAATGGTTTATATAGAATATATTTGAACTTTTGGGGAAACTCACATCACTAAATCGATTAATTTCACCGTTTTCTTCAAAAATAGATTTTAATTATCATTTTAAATATATATAAAAAATCCGGGGTCATTACAGATAATTTCGTTTATATTCTAAATTATTCCTTTGCTATATCCAAATCATGAGAAATGAGTAACCGAAGAGGACATAGAGGGAGAAATAGCCGAACAACGACCACTGATTGTTCATCTCCAAATGCTGCAGTAATTAATGAAGTAATGGTTCTCGTGCAACCTTAGGTTAACTTTGCTAGTCTTTGCAAAGATTATACTAGCTTAGAAGGAAAGCCATTCAGGGGCACATAATCTATTATTGAAGTTCAAGCTTGGCTCAGATCATGTGAAAAAATCTTTAAAGGATTAGAATCGACGATGATCGAAAGAGGTTCTTCGCCTCCTAGCAATTGAATGATGTGGCTCTAGCTTGGCGGGAATCCATTATTCTTAACGAGTTAGAAGACAATTTCTCTTCGGAAATGTTTAAAGAAGTTTTTAAAGAACAATACATACTCGCCGCTGGAAAATGCCGCCTCTATAGAAGTTTCATGGACCTGATGCAAGAAGAAATGTCGTGGAAGAATTTTTGAATAGATTCAATGACTTATCTTGCTTTGGGCCTAGACTGACAAACAAGCCTCTTAAGAAAAACAAGATGTTCATTTATGGGATGAAGAAGCAGTATCAAGATAGGATGACCACTCATATGAAAGGATCCTTTATGGATCGGGTAGATATGGGTTTCCGATATGAAGCCTTGGACAAGAAGAATACGGTAGTAGCTCAAGGAAATAATAACAATCAGAACAAGAGAAAGTTCAATTACTCGGGAAAGAAGACATAGTAAGGAAAGTCGGGTAAAGGATCTCTAGGGAACCGTCTTAAGAATGTTACTTGTTATAATTGCCACTGGAAAGGCCATCTTTCCACTAACTGTAGGAATCCCAAGGTTAAAAGGCAACGGCAAGGAATCGTCTCTCCTATGGTTCAGAATAGTCTCTGGCACAACTTATATCAACTCAAACACTGGAAAACAAATGCCCGTTAATGAAGAAATGAGAACAGGTTAGGGCTTACGCTATAAAGGATGAGCCCTTAACCTCCACTGATGTAAACGATAAGGGAAATCTAGAAGGTAATATCTATATTAATAATGTTTTAGTTAGAGTGTTGTTTTATACTAGGGCTTTGCATAGTTTTATTGCTAAGAATTGGTTGATATGTTAAAACTTACCTCCGAAATAGTAGATACCCCCTATTTGTGTGTCCAATCCCATAGGTGGTACTACTAATCTTTATATGATTTGTAAAAATGTGCAAATTACCTACCAAACCCACAAATTCTTATCTGACCTATTTTTCCTTGATTTTATTGGGTTTGAAGTTTTACTCGGTATAAATTGGTTATCTAAGTATAGATTTATTCTAGACTGCACCAATTGGGTGATTTTATTAAAAGCCAAGAACAGAAGGGTGTTGGATAGAATAGTGTGCAATAAGCGTAGTCCAGTGAGGGATAGCTTCATGTATGCATTGGATTCATGTCAAATAAATTAAGAAATGATACCTATTGTTAAGAAGTTTCAAGATATTTTTGAAGAAGTGAAAAGTTTGCCCCCACATTGGGAAATTAAATTTTGTATTGACTTAGTTCCGAGTGCAAGACCTGTTATTCACCTATTCAAAGAATGGATCCAAAAGTAACAGATGAATTGAAGGATCAAAATGATGAGTTGTTGAAGAAAGGGCTGATTAGACCAAGTCACTTGAATTGGGGAGTGGTGATGGTTTTTGTTGCAAAGTCCAATGGTTCTCTAAGACTATGGGTAGAGTATAGAGACCTGAACAAGCAAACGATTAAGAATAAGTATCCTCTACCTCGCATAGACGACTTGTTTAATCAACTTCTTGGTGCTTGAGTATTCTCAAAAGTGGATCTAGCCATAAGATTCCATTAATTAAGGATAGCAGAAGATTGCTTCCCCTTAACCGCATTTCATGGACTGGGGACTTTCTACGAATGGTTGATTATGCCTTTTGCGCTGACCAATGCACTCGATTATTTTATAGGTCTCATGACTATAGTGTTTAGAGATGTACTCAATAAATTCATGTCAGTCTTTATCGATGATATTCTTATCTATTCAAAGAACGAGGAAGAACACGAAAGGCATCTAGAAATTGTGTTGGAAATATTAAAAAAGAATGTGCTTAAAGCTAAATTCTAAAAATGCCACTTCAGGGAGACAGAGGTAAGATTCCTTGAACATGTAGTGTCAAGGGACATAATTTCGGTTGATCTAGGAAAATATAGCTATTTGAGACTGGAAGCATCCACAAACTCCAAAAGGCATCCTTAGCTTCTTAGGATTGGCAGGATATTTCAGGAAGTTTATTCAAGGCTTCTTAAAAAATTTCCACCTATCTAACAAAGTTGACTGTGAAGAATGTTAAATTTGAATGGACACTGAAATGTAAAGAAGCATTACAGGAGCTTAATAAAAGGTTAACTACCGCTTCAGTCCGAGCTATTGCTGATGAAAGCAAAGGTTTAACCGTGTATACTGATGCATATGGAGAAGGTTTAGGTGCAGTATTAATGCATCATGGAAAGGTTATCATTTATGCATATAGACAGTTAAAAACTCATGAGAGAAACTATGCAACACACAACTCAGAACTATTAGTAGTTGGGTTTGCATTAAAGATGTGGAGGCATTATTTACCAGGTGAAAAGTTCGATCTCTTCATAGATCATATATCATTGAAATATTTTTTCACATAGAACGATCTAAACATGAGACAACAACGTTGGTTAGAATTCTCATGCCATATGATCTTGATATTTTATATACGTCTGGGAAAACCAATGTAGTAGCGGATGCGCTAAGTAGAAGGCATGTTGTTATACCTTATTTAGTGGTACGTCCAACCTTGATTAATCATATGAAGGAGAATCAACTCAGGGATCCGTTGATTGTAAAAATAACCAAGGAAGTTGAGGAGAACACGATACCGGAATGATTGACGGGATTCATGTGGATGGGCAAGGAATTTTAAGAATGCATGACATAATATGTTGTCCAAATTTTGATGGGATTGGGTAGGAAGTTCTAGTCGAATGTCACAATTCTCGACTTACAATACATCCCCGAGTTACCAAAACATATCGAGACATAAAGAAGACTTTTTGGTAGAAAAGTACAAAGAGGGACATTTCCATTCATGCTAGTAGTTGCGCAAATTGTCAGCAAATCAATAGCGATCAGCAGAAGACTACTGGACTACTTAAACCTCTTAAGATTCCAACTTTGAAGTGAGACCAAATATCAATGGATTTTATCGATAGCTTTCCTCGAACGAGGAAGGGAAATGAAGGCGTTTGGGTTTTCATAGACTAATTGACCAAAAGCGCACACTTTATTCTGGTAAAGCCAATAAGGACTGCTTCAAGCCTATCAGATATATACATGAAAGAAATTGTTCGACTACATGGAGTTCCGAGCAACATAGTAAGTGATTGGGATCTAATTTTTACTAGTTAGTTCTGCGAGGCATTACAGACAGCTTTGGGAACAAGCTTGATTTAAGCACTGCATATCATCCCCAAACTGACGGGCAAACTAAAAGGGTGAATCGAGTATTAAAAGATCTTCTGAGAGCTTGTATCGTAGATTTTAGAGGTTCATGGGAGAATCATCTTTATCTTATAGAATTTTCCTACAACAATAGCTACCAAGCAAGTATTGATATGGCACCTTATGAAGCTTTATATGGTCATCCATATACATCACCAGCATGTTGGATCGAAATCGAGGATTTGTTAGTACTTGGTCCTAATATGATTCAAGAAGCCTCAAAAGAGTAGACATGATAAGAAAGAAGCTGAAAGAGTTAAAGTGGGCAAAAGAGTGGCGCTAATTAGAGGCATAGGAATTCAGAATTCCCACTTGGAGATTTAGTATTTTTGAAAATATCTCCGATGAGGGGAGTAGAAGGATTTGAAAGGAATGGGAAGTTGGCACCTTGATATATTGGACTTTTTCCCATTCTTGAGCTTGTTGGCCCATTAGGATATCGAGTAGAATTACCAGAAAGTTTGTCGGGTGTGCAAAATGTTTTTAGTGTGTCCTATCTAGGAAAGTATGTATATAACCCATAATAAATTATGGAGATAACTGCCCAAGAAGATTTGGAGGTACAATCAAACTTGGTTGTTTGATAACAACCAAATCAAATCGTGGATCGTGATGAGAAGCAATTGAGGAGAAATATTGTATGATTAGTTCTAGTTCTGTGGAGTGGTGATGCTGACGACTTGGAAAATAGAAGATAAAGTGAGAAAGGCATCTCTTGAGTTTAGGATGGATGGATAGTCAATATATATATATGTGTGTGTGTGTGTGTATTGTATCAATGTAGTGTACTCATCGCCTGTGGTGTAATCACTTATCATAGCTTTGTATATATTTCATGTATCTAATATATTCCTCTTTAAGTTATCTTCTTCTTGTCTTAATTTTCGATGACGAAATTCTTTTAAGGAGGAAAATTTATAACAACCCGTACATTTATCACTTAGAAAAATTATAATCATTTTAAAATATTAAAATATAGGAATTTTTTAGCACAAATTATGATGTTTTGAACAATAAATAATAATAGCGAACTTAATTTGGAAAAGTACTTACAAAATATATACTTTGGAAAGATATAGATAAAATGACCCAAATTGTTTTGTCGATAAATAGCTCATTAACTATCCGAAATTACGCACGGAACGGGATACGTACACTTATTTCTCCTCTTAAGTAAGAATATGTAATAAAATTATTTATTTTATTTTTGGAAATAAAATATTTTTATGACATCATCAATGATATCATCATCTTCAAATAATTGATTTTTGAGTTTAAATTAAATTCAGCCGATTTACTAATTGTCTTAAATATTTAATAAGGCCTTTTAATTATTATATAATAATAGGAATAATATTTTCAAACTTTGATTACAAATATGTATGGTTCAACTAAGAAATGAAATCAGAAATTGGAATCTGAATTTGTAATAGTTTGACGTAGAGAAGTTATGCAACATTATATGTTATATGTGACATACATGCACAGATGTACACATATATACATCCATATACACATACATATAAAAATATATTCACATTTATATTTCATATTTACTAATGGTAAATAATATAAATATCATGATATTATTAAAGAGAAAATTAAAGTAATAATAGCATATCTCCCTTAAGTTAACATGATACATGCCTTAAGAGCTAGTGGAAGTGATGGGAAGGGTTAGCACGACCAAACTCATGTTGTGGTGGTGAGGTGGAAAGGTGATGTGATGGAGGGTGAAAATACCATGATATTTTTGTACACATTTTTGCCTATAAAAGAAGAAGCACACTCTCTCATTTCTTAACACTTCCTTCTCTCACTTTCTAAGCTTCTTCACCTACTTCTTCCTCTTCATTGTTGGCTTCCATAGCCTCTTAGAAAAATTCCATAGTTAAGTCGAAGTTCTACCGAAATAAATCGTAATATACCACCTTTATTGAAATCAAAGCAAGTGATCACCTCCTTCTCTTTTCCTCTTGCTTGGACAACCTAGCTAGGCATTTCCACCCTCCACAGACTAAGGCCAAACCACCTAGTAGTCATAAAGTAGTTATCATAAGCTCCAGTGTAGGAATAGTGGAGCTATAGTCAATTCGTAGTTCGATCAGGAAAGATATCAAGTAAAAAACTCTATTATTTAATCTATAAATTATATGATGAATGATATGTTTGCTATGATTGTTTGCTACGTTTGATCGTCATGTTTTGGATGCAATAATATGGTTGTTTGGTTGTGAAAATAATTCACATTGAATACATGTCGAATTTACACAAAGGAAATCACTTTCCTATATGAATTATAAAAATGTTACGGTATAGTTAAACCTTTTAAACATGAATAAATTCACTTACAATGGTTTCTAAATGTTTTATAAACATTAAAACTTGTTTCGACAAGATCTGGAAAGGATATGAAATTTGTCCAAATAGGCACGTTGCGTAGCGGTAGTTTCCGATTTCACGCTGTAAAAAGTTAATTCTGTTTATAGGATGGAATATGAGTTGGAATTATTTGGAATAAAAATTTTCCAAACTCTTATAATCATAGTTTTCAAATGAAGAAGAAAAGTTAAGATTTCGTATAGAAAAGTTTGAAATATGACCAAATTCAGTTTTCAAAATAGTCGTGTTTTGGTAGTTCGTAAAACATGCTTTTCAACCTTTGAAAAATGAATATTTTTAGATCTTTAAAACTATGAAACAAACTCTATATATATATATATATCAAATTTTTTTAAAAATGATTTGAGTTATAAAAATGGATTTCTAAGTGATAGAAAAAGTGTTTTGATTGAAGAAGCTTTAAAAACACTATTTGCATCAGTTTTAGTAACTTTCGAAAATCCTCGTTTTAACTTGATTTCTTTTTCCCAAATCTTTTGTGAACCTTTTCCAAATAATAAATCAAGTATTTTAAGGTTGGAATCGATCAAATAATTTAACCGTCTTATTGGTGTCTGGAATGGTAGTCTCTAGACCCGAGCTTCAATAATTAGTGTCTGGGTTCAGCTCAACCTATCCGGTCTGCCCGACAGTGGTGATAGTTAAATTGATTTACTTGGCCACATTTTCCAAAGATAAAAGAATAGAGTTTTGGAGTTTTCTCGAAAGATAAACCCTATACTAAATTCCAAGGATGGAACTTTACTATCTGTATGAATTTAAAAGGTGATTTCACCGTTATTCGACGAATAGTATATGTTGAATACGAAAATTGGTATTGGGTAATATAAATATAAAAAGAATGGAAATAGTTTTCTTTGTAATGTAAAAGAGGTTTAATGATTCTGTATATACCCGAATAGAAATGGTTTAAAATATATACCTATATATATATTTTATTGGGACAAAAATATATTGATTAATCAAATGATGTTTATTAATCACCCACAAACTTAACATCTTTTTATTGGTGATTGGTTTGGAGAAACCAAGATCGAATTCGGGTGGTTCTTATCCAAAAACAACTTCGAACCAATATACATGTTTGAAAGTGAGGATATGTTAAAAATAATGGTTTGGAAGATTAGAGATCTTCATAATTAGGGCTGCTTGCAACTAACCTAAGATTTCCAAATTATATATATGGTGGCAGTAGTAACTTCATTTTGAAAATCTTCGATGTAAGGGCTTCTCGTTACTAATACTGGGGGTGATTACAAAATAAGGTGTACTAGGAGAGTGCCTTCGGTTTGTTCTGTTCCCAGACAACTTATATGGACGAATGTCTAATATTGCATTCTAAAAATCATGTACATTGATCTAAACAAACATACATATGTTTAGTGGTGTAGGAGGTAACCCCTCTTATACTTAATAACCTTCTTTGAGACGTACGAGCTCAAAGATTGTACTTTTGTGAAAACCAATAATGTGCTGTTGGAATTGGTAATGTGGCATTCAAAGTGGAATCTGTTATGAGAAAGGTAAACGTTACCTCTAGCCTCACATCTGGGAATGGTCAAAACAGGGGTTGTTTCTGGGTTATGTGCTTTGCAACCATTAGGGTATGGTCATCACCTTTCTAAATTACTCTCTATATGTCGAGTATGTTGAGTTTGCTATGGGATCCCGGTAAAGGTTGGAAACAACAGGGGTAAGGTCATACTCGGTACTATCCAGGATCATCTATTGGTCATAATTGGTTAGGTCAGTCTTAATTCACGAAGGACCATCTATTGGGACCTTCGTGCATTATTCTAGAGATGTATTGTAGAAACGTAGTCCCTTACCTTGCCATTCGTTGGAAATCCAATTTCCAATATGAACGTTACGAACTTAGTTGTGCCAACATTGAAATGTGAGACTCAAGCATTTCAGCTATATTATATATATTTATTTGAATATTGTTTTCAAAGAAAGTCACTAAAAATAATATCTCTGATTTTATGTATGAAATATTTTGGTTATCATAAGGTAAAAGCCCGTTCATATTTATGAGTGGCATGGTCTAATAAGATACCCTTTGTTTTTAAAATAGATGTTTTAAGTTTTCTCAAACTAGTCTCATGACTGACCCAGAGTTTATTTTCTTTTCTCTTAAACTCTGGGTCCCCTATTTTTTCATGCAGCCATGTAGTCAGGTATTACTTGGAGCATTTAGGAGGAGCTTGGAGGATGAAGCTAGAATTTCCTTTATAGATAGTAATCTGTTTCTATTTCCACTATATTATAAGTATCTACCAGCACCTGTAGCGATAGGCAGATATAACTATCCCTGGTTGGTTTAGTACTTGCTATGACTCTAATATCTCATTTTGAGTGTGATTATATGTACTATATGTAAAATTATAAGTTGTTTAATGCGATGTGAGAATCTTTTTTGTTCTATCTTCTATCTATATTTTATTTTTACCTCTGATTATCAGCCTCTTCGGCACTTGAATTTGTGGCACGTGAATACCGAAGATGTATTAATATCGATCTTCGAAGGTCGACAAGGTGGGTCGTCACAAGTTGACCATACTCTGGACACAGTTTCAGGTATAATCTCATCTCATATATGCCTATCCACCACACGTGAATCGAAATCAGACGGGAGACTGATGACCATGTGCCTTCTCTAAGAACCTAGGGTCTACTATTGTATGCCTACAACCGGATATGTTCCTACAATCTTCAGTTTCTTCAACTAACATCGTGATACACATTCAGCAGTGGCTCGTCGAGCCTCGGTTACGACCCTAATTTGGCTTATATGTAATAGACTGTTGGATTATGCGATATAAGGGGCTATAGGAAACCTATCTTATAAGTCACATAATCCAAACCTTGTAATGTGGGGGCACCTGCCCCATTGGTCACCAAACCCAAAACATATGATGCACATCAAAATCGTATCCAACAAAGGTATTGTAGATTGGGGGCATGACTTAGGATCAGGCCCTCAAGGTGGATACTAGTCAATCTGGTTTATCCCGAACCATAAAGGGAGTTGGACAAAGATAGACATACATAAGGAGTATACATAATGGACACCACGCGGCTCTATATAGAAGTCACTATATGACTATCAAATGCTCAACGCAGCGAGTATCACATATGCCAAACCCCTTATTAAGTGTCATCCATGAGCAAAAATAACTAAATAAATAACACAACGACATCACATACCACTGAGTGTTACTAGTTTATTTATTCAGTGCTCATGCATCACACTCGCTCTTTTTTATTCTATATAACGAGTCCAAAGAATAACTGAAAAAGTGTTACCGAAAGTCCCATATCAGACGGTATCACTAAACCTTTTATTCAAATTTCTCGTCACACAGAATAAGTATCATTAAATATACTAGAAAGATGCCATCACCATGTCATCTTAAAATAATCTACTCTCAACTGTGAATCACTCATAATATTATGGTTAAAAAAACTAGGAGAAAGTATCAAAATAGTAATATCAAAATAAAATTTTCAATTTAAATATAAAATAGACAAAATAATACTTAGTTATAATTTATTCACAACTTATAATTCTTATATAACAAAATAAATACAAGAGATGAGAAATAATTTTATATTCTAGAATTAAGTAAATAATTATCTAAACTCGTATATAGTTCAATAGTTGCAAGGAATATCCAATTTCTCAATCTTGTACAAAATCAATCTATAATAAGATATGCACTCATATCACTGGAATTATTGTATATAAAGAAATAAGAAATGAGAAATTAGAAATCTGAAACTAGTAAATAAAATAGATTATGTCATAAATATATTTGTATGACATCGAATCAATGTTAATAATAGAATTTTTGCAACATATATTCTTTTCTGAATTAGAAATAAACAATTTATAAATAGATTAACCAGATACACACACATATATATGTAAACAAAAATTAATATTTAATAATAATTCATTAATAGCATGTAATCTTATATATGAAATTATGTATAGAAATGGGCAATGATATTATTTATTATAGAGTTGACCAGATAATTAACTAACTTTAATATGATTTATCCTTCTATTTAAATTCCACAAAGTTAGATATAAAATAAGATACTAGTAGATTACAACAGCTAACAAATTTATATAATAATACCAAAACAAGGAAAATACAAGCATATACAGGAAAAGCAACTCACAGTCAAATATATCATTATATGAAAGAAATCATATATGGTAAGCCAAAAATATACAAAGAAATGATACCACCAAATTCAGTTCAGCAAAGAGTAAAGAAGACGAGGCATATGCATGCACCAACTAACCCATCACAACGCATGAACAGAGCACTTTGTCCACACACTAACATAGTGCGCACATACATATTTATACACTTTTATAAATAACAATCAAAAGCAATTGAGTTCACTTTGTCTATTTATTGAACTTAAAGATATTTTTTGCATTTATATTTAATATAAATATATATAGCAATGTAAAGACTAACAATAAACTTTTATATGAGAAGAATCCTTCATATGACATGCATACCTCACTTGCATTTAACATGCCTAAAAATATTTATGCCCACAATAACACACACATGCACTTCTTAAACACACACATATACAACATGAGTATCTACTCCAACATTCAAAAACACACTTACAATTATCCACACACACACTGATATACACACACAAGCACAACCCTTTCGTTAATAAGTCACCACTAAAATCTAAACAGTTCACCTACTCACGCGCACACTCATGAATAAAAGTTCACCTACTCACACACTTAAGCTTGTGTGTATATATATATATATATATATAATTTATTAATACACTCAAGAACACACATATATAATAACACACGCATGCACCTGATTCATTCAGGCTCATCTCAATCA
The DNA here is from genome assembly GCA_030765085.1 of Allium cepa. NCBI lineage: Eukaryota > Viridiplantae > Streptophyta > Magnoliopsida > Asparagales > Amaryllidaceae > Allium > Allium cepa. The sequence goes on along the minus strand of CM060937.1, from coordinate 887,165,286 downwards.
CAAAAATGAACCAAAAAAACATCTGGTCTTCGAGAGAAGCAAATAGATTATGATAGGGATTGTTTTGAATGTTGACTGGAATAAATTACTCAAGATATGGTTTCGAAAATCTTTAACAGATCACTTTTGCTCAAATTTGGAGCAACTTTAAGTAAATGATATAAAAACGAACTAGATTTGAAAAGGCTGAAAAACGTAAAGGAGCATAAAGATGAACATGAAGTTGATACAATATCTACACACACTAGACCCAAACGCACAATCATAACACCTGCACGATATAGAGAATGAAGACTTGTGCACCAAGAAATGGCTCAACTAATTAAAGCACTACATGACAACAAAATCTTCCTTTATTTTCTTTAATTACAAATTATGTATGCAATTAGTTACAATGTTTCTAGAAGGTGTAGCCACTTGGCACTATCCTATCCAATAGTTTGTAACCAATCTACCTATATATTGGTAGGTAATGATGAATGAAAGTTATCGACTGAATATATAAAACAAACTTCTCTCCCTCAATTCTCTTATCTTTCCCTCCTTCTCCTTCCCTTACCCTCCTTCCCCTTCCAACTTACATCATTTGGTGCTTTCACTTAACCAATTCCACCTCCCTCTTACCCTATAACCATGACCCGACAAACCGATGAACTCCTCCAACAACTACGTGACTCCTCCACAAACCAACAACAAACCGTTGATTCTCTCCAAGCTTCGTTTGCCTCCCATGACGCTTTACTCCAAAAACAACAACAACAGATCACCGATATCCAATCGTCCCTCCTCCAAATCACTCAAACTCTTGCTGATATCAACTCCAAACTTCCCACCACCCCACCGCCATCACCACAACCTACACTCAGCTCCCAAAACAATACAAACATTCCACCTTCCCACCACCGACCTCCACCCCCACCTCCTCTCCTCACAATTCCTATCACAACACGAACTCCAAAATGCGAGCTAACTCAATTCGACGGTACAAACGCCTTGGATTTGATTTTCCAATCCGAATGATTTTTCACATATCACTCCACTCCGCAAGAGCAACGAGTTGAACTAGCAAGTTTCTACATGAAGGGGCAAGATCTCACATGGTTCCAATAGATGTACCGCAATAATCAACTCACCTCATGGCCCAATCTCGCCAAAGCAATGGAACAATGATTCGGACCATCTTCCTTCATCAACCTTCAAGCTACGCTATTCAAACTTCGCCAAACCGGATCTATTGAAGAGTATCAATCCTCCTTCGAAACCATTAGTAACCGTATCACCACCCTACCAACCGACTCACTTCTACATTGGTTCATCTCCGGCCTCAAAACCCACATCAAACATGAGCTAATCATCCTCAAACCCGCCTCCCTTTCCGACGCCATCGACCTCGCCAAGCTTATTGAAAGCAAATCATTTGAATCTCGCTCCTCTTTTTACAAACAACCCCTCAAACATTCACAACCTCCACTCTTGGCAATACCTCCTATTCCACCACCCAACAATATACAAAACAACTCTTCCAACACAACCCCATTCAAGAAGCTTACCCTCGCCGAGATGCACCAAAAGCGCGCGCAAGGGCTATGTTATCACTACGACAAACGATACGAACCAGGTCACCGATGTCAAAACCCCACCGCGCTGTTGCTCCTCCCCGACGATGATTCTGCAGCAAACCCGCACGAATCTGAGCAAATCGCGGCGGAAATCGACCCAGATCCGCCCTTGGTCGATTTGGGGTCGCCATTAGGGGAGGGATTCCTCCACGCATTGGTCGGCACAGCAAATCCTAAGGCTTTGCGTCTCCAAATCGCCATCTTCCAGCAACGGCTATCCGCGTTGATCGACACAGGCAGCATGCACAATTATGTGCATCCGCGTGTGGCTCGGTTTTTGAAGCTTCCCATCGACGATTCCACTCAATTCGCGGTAATGGCTGGGAACGGGGAGAAGCTTAAAAGTTTGGGAATATGCCGTAATGTACCGATGGTTATTGGGGACTGTGAGTTTTCGTTAGACTTACATTTATTAGAATTTATGGGTGCGGATATAGTATTGGGTATTCAATGGTTGGAAACACTTGGTCCAGTCACCACAGACCACAAAGCCCTTACTATTTCTTTTCTTTATAATCAAAAACCAATAACTCTTTCCGGCCTCTCCAACTCCACTAATCCAAAAGAAATCTCCCTTCTCCAATTAAAACGACTCGACTCAACAAACTCCATAGCTCATTATTTCCACATTCAACTCGACACACCCACTCAACTTCCATCCCTCTCCAATTCCAACGTACCACCACCAATTCAAAACATTTTATCCAATCACAAAAATCTCTTTAATAAACCCGTCGACCCTCCACCTCACTGTCATCTTGATCATCATATTAATCTTCAACCCAATCATGCTCTTATTAATACTAAACCATATCGTTACCCTCATTTCCAAAAATCCGAAATCGAAAAACAAATACAAGAAATGTTGGCCACCAAAATCATACGCCCTTCTACTAGTCCGTTCTCCTCTCCCGTACTTTTGGTTCGAAAGAAAGATGGCACTTGGCGTTTTTGTGTGGATTATCGAGCCCTTAATACAATCACTATAAAAGATCGCTTTCCCATTCCGACCGTCGATGAGCTCTTGGATGAGCTACACGGTGCGTCTCATTTTACCAAACTAGATCCACGAAGCGGCTATTTTCAAGTCCGCGTTCACCAACCCGATATTCCCAAAACGGCATTTCGCACCCATGAAGGACATTATGAATTCATCGTCATGCCCTTCGGTCTCACTAATGCACCCTCCACATTCCAAGCCACAATGAACAAAATCTTCCAACCACACCTTCGTCGTTTTATTCTAGTTTTCTTCGACGACATACTTATATTTAGACCATCTAACCACTCATCTCAACCACCTTGAAACCACACTCCACATACTCTCCCAACACAAACTTTTCGTTAACCTCTCCAAATGTTCATTTGCACTTACCGAAATTGAATATTTGGGCCACATCATTTCGGGTCAAGGCGTCAAAGTAGATCCATCCAAAATACAAGCTATGGTTGATTGGCCAACTCCTACTACCATAACGGAGCTTCGTGGATTTCTCGGCCTAATGGGATATTACCGTCGTTTTATTCAACATTATGCTCGAATAGCCAACCCACTCACCAATCTTCTTAAAAAAACGCATTCATATGGGACCTCACCGCCACAAATGCATTCCAATAACTCAAAGTTGCCGTCACAACTACACACAACTCGCCCTTCCCAATTTCAACAACACTTCACAATACATACCGATGCTTCCATCACCGCCATTGGAGCCGTCCTCTCCCAAAACAAACACCCCATCTCCTTCTTTAGCAAAACACTTCCCAACCTCCTTCAACGGGCCTCTACATATAGCCGAGAGATGTATACTATCACATCTGCCGTTAAACGTTGGCGTCACTATCTTCTAGGCCGCCAATTCACCATCGTTACCGACCACTAAAGTCTCCGTCAACTAATGACTCAAACTATTCAAACACCCGAACAACAACGTTGGCTCACAAAGTTATTGGGTTTCGATTTCACCATCCAATACCAACCTGGACCTTCCAACACGGTTGCCGATGCGTTATCCCGTTGGACAACCGAAGAACTGACCCTCCCACAACCACTCAATAAGACACAATCACCGCTTCCTCCTTCTCTATATACCACACCCAGGCCCGTTCTCCCAAAAACTGCAGCTGATCCTATTAGTCACAACCCAATGGCCAACTCCACAGCCTAACTTACCCAACCTGCCCCTCCCCACACGGCAGACCGCACCCAGCAACCCACCCACCCAACCAACCCGCCTACAGCTCCCTCCCAATGCCGCAGAACCCAACCCAGTTGCACCCCTCATAAACCCGCACACCCCTCCACTTCACAATGCCCTCTCTTGACCCAACTTCCACCTACTTACTGCCATCAAATCGACACTCCAGCAAGACCCGACCGGCCAGCACCTCTTCCGCCAAGCTTCAACAACTAATGTACCACCATACCTCCAAATCCGAGATGGATTACTATTGTTTCACAATAAAATCTTTGTTCTTGCGGTCGACGGACTACGCGAACAAATAATGACGACATTTCATGCTTCCGCTCTTGGCGGCCACTCAAGTATTCAAGCTACGATAGCTCGCATTTCTATAAATTTTTATTGGCCTAACCAAGGTTTTAAATCTCCCCGAGATCAGCCGAGATGAAAATCCGAGATATTAGCCAAAATCCGAGATTTGGCAGCTTGGTTAGTTATAAGTCTTTTAAATATCGCCCGAGATAGCCGAGATATTTTCCCGAGATATTGGCCAAAATCCGAGATTTGAAACCTTGGGCCTAACATGACAGGGATGATCAAAGACTTTGTTCGGCAATGCTCCATTTGTTTACAATCCAAACCGGAGAACTCAAACCCCAAAGGTTGCTTCAACCCCTACCCATTCCTACCCGCATTTGGGAAGACATCTCTATGGACTTCATCACCCACCTTCCGCCATCATCGGGCAAGACAATGATATGCGTTATTGTCGATCGCCTCTCCAAATATGCTCATTTCATCGCTCTACCCACTTCATTTTCCGCCGCACAACTCGCTACACACTTCATCCAAGACTATATGCGCCTCCATGGATTTCCACGCACCATTGTTTCCGACCGTGATCGCCTCTTCATTAGTCATTTTTGGAAAGAGTTATTTCGCCTTCATGACACACTGTTGAAAATGAGAAGTGCTTATCATCCCCAAACGGATGGACAAACCGAAGTAGTTAATCATTGTCTTGAATCCTACCTACGCACCATGACCGGCGACTCCCCTTCCAAATGGACTACTTTCTTACCATGGGTCGAATGGTGGTACAAAACTAACCATCACTCTTCCCTCGGCATGTCACCATTCCAAGCGGTATACGGTAGACCTTCGTCCATTCTCTCCGATTATTGCCATGGGGATACCAACAATTGATAGAGACGCTCTTCTCCAACGGCTCAAAGAAAACCACTCCAAAGCACAACTTCGCATGAGGAACCTTGCCAACCAACACCGCACGGATAAGGAATTCACTATTGGTACGTGGGTCTTCGTCCGTCTCCAACCTTATCGTCAACTCACCTTGGGAAACGCACATCACAAACTTGCTAAGAAATATTTTGGACCCTATGAAATCATTGAATGAATTGGCCCCGTTGCCTACAAGCTCCAACTACCCCATAACTCCAAAGTCCACCCTGTCTTTCACATCTCCATGCTCAAGTATTGCCCCAACCCACACTCTACTCTACCGATTCCACTTCCCACACTTAACCATGATGGCCATCCACTTTACCAACCTTACAAAGTGCTCGCTCACCGACATAACCACACCCAACAACCATTAGATTCTCATCCAATGGCAAGGACTCGACCCCAAAGAAGCAACATGGGAGGATCTCTCACAAATCAAACAAAGTTTCCCACGCATTGACCTTGAGGAAAAGGCCACTCTCGGAGCGGGGAGTAATGATACAATATCTATACACACTAGACCCAAACGCACAATCATAGCACCTGCACGATATAGAGAATGAAGACTTGTGCACCAAGAAATGGCTCAACTAATTAAAGCAATACAAGACAACAGAATCTTCCTTTATTTTCTTTAATTACAAATTATGTATGCAATTAGTTACAATGTTTCTAGAAGGTGTAGCCACTTGGAACTAACCTATCCAATAGTTTGTAACCACTCTACCTATATATTGGTAGGTAATAATGAATGAAAGTTATCGGCTGAATATATAAAACAAACTTCTCTCCCTCAATTCTCTTATCTTTCCTTCCTTCTCCTTCCCTTACCCTCCTTCCCCTTCCAACTTGCATCAGAAGTCTTATAGCCAAACAACAAATAAATTCATGCATAAAGATATATGTTATTATAAAAATTGAACATAAATTGTGTGAGTGGTACACTTGCCTAAAAGCTGGGTTTACATCTTCGCCTTCCTACTTCTCTACTAGAACGCAACGTCCCAAGTCACCAACATATGAGCAATAATCCGATATTTCGATAGCTTCGGTGTAAATAGGCATTAGAGATTATATGTTTGAATTCGATAATTTATAACAGTTTTATAATTTGTTTTTGATTTTTTTTAATGTGGAGGGATTTGTGTGCTTGAGCTTCTAAAGCACGATACATTCAAAGAGAAGGTTTTCTTTGTTTTTTCTTATGGGGTAAGAAATTGAATGAATAGAGATAACCCACCACTACTACAAAAATACTCTATTATAATGTCGTTTTTGCAACGATCTTTAAATGCTCGTTGTAATAGTAAACTATTACAACGGTTTTTTCAGGCCTATTGTAATAGATGTCACTTTTCAACAACTATTTTCCTTTGCACGTTGTAATAGACACAAATTGCAACGTTTTTAATTTGTTCGTTGTAATATATGTTTTTGCAGGTTGTAATAAATACTAGTTTTCATTCCTATTTGCCCATTGTAGTATATACCTATTACAACTATTTTCTTTTGCACGATGTAATAAATGTCAATTTTACAACAGGCTAGAATGTCCGTTTTGCCACTTTTTGATAATTAATTATTAATAATTATAATAATTACAGTGCTTTCTTTAAAATATTAATAATAATACTTATTTATTAATATTTAATAGTTAATTATAAATAATATTAATATTAACCACAAGTTCAATTTTTTTGAAGAACTTTCACTATAGAGAAGACCGAATTACGTTAAATTTTTTGAATACATTTCCTATTGTTATAAATATTATAATAATCAATAATTTGTGATTTGTAATTAATAACCAATAATACTTACTTAATAATTTATAAACGATAATTTATAAATAATAATTATGAATGTCAACTTATATAGGACATTATTAATAATTTATAATAATTAATGATGATTAATAATTAATTTATAATTACTAATTATTATCTATAATCAATAATTAATTAATTATGTTAATAATTTATTTACAGTTAATTATTAATAATTAGTAAATTACATTTAAAATTTATAATTTCATTTAATAATTAATATTAAATAATTAATAATTAATGTTTAACAATCAAATTTTAATATTTAACATTAATTAATTTACAATTTAAATAATTATTATTTAGTAATTTACTATAGTTCAATAATTAATAATTAATAATCAAAAACTATTGATTAAATTACTATCTAGTAATATATTGGTAATTAATAATTAATGATTGATAATTATCTTTACTGTTTAATAATATATACAAAATAACAGTATTTAATTATTAATGTTCAATTATAATTAAGAAGTAATAGGTAACAACTGATAATTAATACTTAACAAATAAGAAGTAATTTTTAATAAATAATAATTTTATAAAATAATTTTTATTATACAATTAATGGTTAATATATAACTAAACTAATATTTAATAAATTACAATTAATAAGCAATTAATATTTAGTAATTAAGAGGTCAAGTTTATTATTTGGTATTTATATTGTAACGACCCGTATATTTAACCGGCTTTAATAACGTTATTAATTGGAATTTTGAGAAATTTTAAACGATAAAATTTGGAAATATAAATTTGATATTTGGAATGCGTCTAGCTAAACATAGCAACTGGTAAATTTTTGTCCAAAAATATGAAAGTTTATTTCGTGCGTAAATTTACTTTAATTTAATCAGTTAAAAATCGATGAAAATAAGACATTTTCGAAACCCAAATATTTTTATATAGAAAAATTCTAAATCGTCTTCTGAGCAAAACGTTATTTTATCGTTTTTCAAAATTCGGACTTTTTTAGCTCCGTCGATCATATTTTTCTGTGTTTTTCATGCATTTTCCGCTAGTATAAAAATTTGAATTTTTGTAATTCAATCGTACCACTGATGTCCATATGCCGTTTTGATCGTCTCGTCGTGCTGATCTCTGCGGTATATTCTTTTCTATGTTTTGAAGTTCCGGTATGCAGCGAAATTTGTAAAATATCTTCTTGGGTCAGTTTATTTGACACATATCTTGAAGTTGTATTGAACTCTAGTATTCTATTTGCATATTGTTGTCTAGTACAGTTGAAGCTTTTGGGAAATATCTTCATCATAGATCTTTCTTAGCAAAAGATAACATTATTTTTAAGCAATGTTTACATTGTAAAATTTGAAGATCTTACTGTATACATTAATCTAAAAAGAAAAACTAGGGAAACGCACCACTGTTATATATAAGGAATGTTGTCTTTACACTGCAAAAAAACGTACTATGTATTAGATCACTAACTAATCAAATAATTGTAATTCCTAAGGCCACTAATAAATGGATGGTTATCGTTGTCAGCTAGAACAACTTAACGTCAAGTGTGTGACCTTTACTATTTTATCCTTTCCATTTATTTGTTTCATTTCCAACCAGTTGATTCATTTTCAAAGTGAAGAAAAACGCAAAACAAGATAAAATAATTAAGCGGCATACGTATTCACTTGGAATGTGCCTCTTCATCTGGTCCATATTCTTTTATTCAGTTCTATCTTCTCATTTCATAATTTGTTTTTCTGAACTACTCACTCCACCCATGCTCATAGCATCATCACGGCATAGCTCAGCACCCCGCCGTAACACGCAACCCAGCTCCAGCCGATGGCCTCGTTTCTGTCCATACTTTCCTCCGCCTACCGACCATCAAGTATTGGCCACCACACCGTCCCTGCTTCGCCCACCGTGAACCGCGGCAACCACCCATGAGCCTCAGCGTGCCATCCCATGCGTCGGCCTTCTCCAAACCGAGCGCCTGGCCGCAAACGCCTGCCACAAACCTTCCATCAACATCCAGCCTCCCCTTTCACTGACAACCTGCCAACGCCCATTCACATCACTCGCGACCGCCGCCTCTTCCACCTCCTCTTTTCTCGTGCCTGAAGATCCCGCTTGCTCGTGCTCCACCCGGCAGCCGCCTTGGCAAGTGCAACACCCACCTCGGCGACAGCCGCTCCAGCATTTATTTTTTCCCTCTCACTCCGCCTCTACTCCACCTAACGCCGACAAAACCATCACAGGTAATCACCTCGGCTTGCTTTTACGTTGATATTTAAATTAAATTTTATATGCGGTATTATATTGTGTATAACTTCCTATACTGTTTATATATAATACGTATAGTATATACAGTTTATTATATACATAACTAAATTTGCATTTTTGAGATTTATATCCGAAGCTTTGGGTTTGTTTTTATACTTTCTGTTTTAACTTTTATAAATGGGCAGTAAACTATATTGATCTTTCAAATATAGTGATTTCTGAATATAATATGTGTAAGTATATATCTATCTAACATTTTTATTTTACGTATATATACATTTGTGTTCGGTTGCAGTGCTTAATACATATATGGTTTCTGGGAGAATGGTTGCGGCGATATAGATGTTTGTATATATAGGTTTTGATGTTTATATGTATGTTATAAGGTTGTTATACAGTGTCGTTTATATATTTTAAAGTATATGAAGTTATAAAAGTTATATATGTTCACATATGTGTTATACTGATAGGCACTGGTATGCATGTTCGGTTATATAAAGTATATACACGATTGTTTATAAATGTGACAGTATAATAGTCATGTGAGTTTATATATATATATATATATATATATATAAATATCTTTTAACTAGTCTCATTTTATATTTTTGTTTTAATATAACTGTTTACCGCTATATATAGTTATACTCTATATGTTACACACTTTTACAAGTTGCATACAACCTGCTCGATCTATATTTATATATTATATGAAGTTTTTGATTGTATAGTGTTCTGTTTATGTATGATTTGTGTTTATACGGTTACAAACTTTCATATATACATTTACTGTTTCAGTGTATAAGTATGTAAGATTTTATATAAAATTAATTTGTTTTCACAGATATATACATAGTATATAATGTTGTAAAGTTTTAAAATTTTAGAGTTCATAGAGTTTATAAATGATGTGTTTATATATGGTAGTATAGTATATCATATTATGGTATATTAGATTTTTGTTTTATTAGTTGCTGTTTTTTTAGTTTTAACATAAAAATCTATAAGGTTATATATATACATATATCATTCCAAATATGTAATTTAAACTGAATATTAGTTTTAAGAAAATATTACAATAATAATGGTTTATATATATTTCATTTGCATCGAACTAATTCGATTTATTCCCATCGATTCTTTTATCAGCTTTGCTTGTCAAATTCGCGTTCAATCTAGCTTTGCTTTGGATTCGTAACTCGTCTGATTCTCGTTCTTCTCTAGCCTCGAAAGGTGAGTAATCACTCACGATTAATGTTCTTTTATTTATTAAATTTGATTTCAATTGAAATGACAATTGGAATATGCTGTTGTTAGTTAATTGCACTATATGTATCAGTTCACCTGTGACATCTGACACCATTATCTGCCATTTATGAAATAATAATTCAGTTTGGTTGATAATTGATTGATTGTTTGTTGTTTATATTGGATGTTAAATTGTAATATATAAAGTGATAAATATTATGCAATTGAATTTGACGTAGAATAGTTAAAATTTGAATCGACATATGTGTTGAATTTGATTAGTTAAATTTGTAAAATATGACCCCTTAAATGTTTGATTATTTGACACGTAGAAAAATGATTAATTACCAATGAACCATTTGAATTTGTGTTGTATTAATTGTTGAAATATGAAATTGAATAATTGATGTCAAGTGTAGAATTGCGTAGAATAATAAGTGAATAATCTTTAATCTACATGAAATGATAGTGTAGATTCTAGAAATAATTATATTAATTTGCACAAATAACAATGTGAATTAATACGATTGTTTCAGGATTATTTAAATAAATTATTGAATCGTTATTGATGTTTGCTATTGCATGTTTATTTACTCAGACACCATCCTAGTTATCACACTGCAAGTTCCCTTTGCTATGCTTTGATTTAAATTGGCATGGAATCGGGTTGAAATGATATATACCCAAATGAATTTGACCTAGGATAGAAAATTAAATATAAACCCGATTGGTCAATAATTTGATTTAAAAATAAAATAAAGATTTTATTCGAATAGATAATAAAGTTTGAAAAGAAGTTGAAATTTGAAATTTTATGAAAAGTAATGATAATATTAAAAATCTGAAACAAAATATTAATAAAGTAATTATTGGAAGAACATTGTTTAATTTAAGAACGAATATTTGAGTTCAGAATTATTAAATAATTAAGTTTGAAATTATTAATCAAGTTTGAAATTATTTAATAATTAAATAAAATTGAATTATTTAAGAATTAAATAAAATTTGTATTCTTTGATAAGAGAAATTGAACTTTTGAATAAGTGAACTTGAACTTCGTTAATAAATAAAATTGGGTTTCTTTATTTATTAAGTTTTGGAAAAATTATTTAAGTAAGTTAATAAGTGAAATTGAAACTTATCGATTATGTGAAATTTAGTTCTTTATTAATTGAGTTTGAAATTTGTAATGAAGTCATTAAATAAGTGAAAATTGAATTTCTTTAACAAGAAATAAAATGTGATTTATTGAAATGAATGTGATTTATTGAAATTAACGTAAGACTTATAATTTCAAGAATTCATTTGACGAATCTAATTTAACTCAATTTGAAGTTTTGATATAATGAGAGTTGGACTTAAGTAATTGATTTAATGAATTGGAAATTTAATAGAAATTGTTTTGAATGACAAATTTACTTAACGAATATTGAATAAAATTGATCAATGAAATTAAATTGATTTGGACGTTAAATTAAATTAATTTAAATGATTTTGGAATGAAATTTATATACGAACTTGAATCAATATTTGTATTGTTTAAATAAATATTGAAATTGAATTATAAGATTTCGAAATAGTAATTTGGAAGTTTGAACGTAATTTATGGAAATTGTTTTAGAAAGACTAACGAAATGTTGATTTACGAATTCTAATTGAAATTGAATTTGATTTGGTTTTTTAAATTTGTTAAATGACCAATCAGTGCAATAATTACGAAAGTTATTAAAGAAACCGGAATCGGTTATGGACATACTCTCTGTCTAAACCGGAAACCACTTTAATAACTATACGCGGAGTGTGATCTAGAATGAAGTGGTTGGAAAGATGTACGTGATGACTGAAGAAAGAGAACGATAATGGATAGCCTTGACACTTGTGTCAAATTTGAAATGACTAAAATCAGGAGCCGTGTCGGGCCAAATGGGGTTAGCCACCTCGAGCGGACACACTTCTTCGTAAACTACTCATTACTTGTTATTGATTGGTGCAACCTCGGAATTTCAAGAGTGTTGTTTCGCGGTGTTGCGATCTTTGCGGCGATGCGTTCTCCCCAGTCCAGATCAAGCAAACTGTAGTTTCACTACCTTGGGTATTGCCTCATGTGCCTTGTCATACTTGTATCTCTATATACGCGACCACTACGAATTTGTTTTGTGTTATACCTATGGAGTACTCCCTGATATCCCACCAGTTTACGGTGGAGTTTACAGTGCTGTATAGTCTATGACATTTATATAAAATGTGTTAAAGGGGATAATGGTATTGCCTTAACACTATTTTGATACTTTATATTACTAATAGACATTATCTATTTAGCGTACACTACTACATAGTAGATAGTTTAACGGATCCTTAGAGGATGGTTATTCCAACATCCTTTGAGTTATTTGTATTTCGATTGTCATTTCACTTGAGTTGGATTTATTAATATAAGAATGTTAATCCCGACTCGAGTGTTTTGTGTTTTTCTTTACGCTCGGGTTAGACTGAGTGTACCGGTATTCAAGACCCACCTTTGGAATTAGAGCTTTGCTTGAAGATCCAGCCATCTATTTTGCTTTCAGTATTCGATGATTCCAGTGATGTATTCTGATTTGTACATGATGTATTGTTTTACTTTTCTGTTGTAAACTCTGATGTATCTTATATATTTATATAGTAGCTTCATGAACTACTATCTCTTTTATTTCCGCCGCATATTATTACTCTGTATCTGTGATTCTATGATTACTTATTTACTGTATATCCGAGTTTTGCCAAATTTAAATTAACAATTTGGTATTTTGAATTATTCAAGTCCGACATGTGCAGATGCGAATAGTCCAAAATAGCGGGTCGTTACATATATGTAATAATTATAACCAATAACAATATTTAGTATTTTCAAAAAAAAAAAATTTAAAATAATTTAAAATAAATTTGAAAAAATTCATAAAATTCAGAAACAAAATTTTGAAACTTTAAAATCAAAAGTAAAAATTTATAATGGTGTTTTTCATTACTTCCATTTGCCCATTTTTTAACATTTAGCATAGTAGATTCCATCGTTTCCCACCTTTTTTTCATGTAATTTTCATTTTCCACTAACACATTTTTACTTAACCCTAGTTCCAAATTGACCTAAAAATCACACAACAACATCATGGTGATGTTGCTCTAAACCCTACGCTCATTCATCCTTAACTTCTTTCCCTCGCCCTTACTCCCTCTTTGTCTTCTAAGATGACACCCAGCTTCGCAACAAACCCGAACCCCATCTTCCTCACCTCCACTTCGAGTTCCCTTTTACAATCTCTGCAACGATTCAGAAATTTTAACGATTTAAATAATATAACTAACTAAATTTTTCTTGAAAATTTACAATTAAATTTTAGAAATGAAAATTTAATATTCGGTATGCGTCTATTTAAGCATAGCAAGTAGTAGATTTTCATTGAAAAATATGAAAGTATGTTTGGTTATGAAATTTCAAAATCTTAAATTTAAATTAGTAAAATTTTGATGGAAATAAAATATTTTTGGAATCTGAATATTTTTACATAATAAAAATGTAAATCATTTTCTAAGTGAGACGTCATAATTCGTTTCGCCAAATTTGTATTTCATTAGCGCCGTTTATCTTATTTTCGGCGTTTTAGCAACATTTTGGCAGCGAAAATCGAGTTTTGATAGGAGTGTAACGTCCCGCCTTTTCGCACGCTTTAAATCGACACACGTGCCAATTCAAACCATACGGAAGGGCGGATTGTTATGGGGTAAATAAGAAAAACAAGAAAGAAATAAAACAAAACAGAATCTCACAGCGGAAGGATAAAATATAATAATCAAATATACAGTTCATGAAGCTATTTACAAAATATTTAATTTTTCTTATACAATACATATCAGAGTTGTACATACTAACGAAAAAAAATCGATGCAGCGGAATACAGTGTAGTGGAATATAATATAATAATAATAATGAAATCTTCGTCTTCGTCCTCCAAAATAAAATCTTCAAATCCTGAAACGCTCGGACTGACCCGAGCGAATTGAAAAGACAAAACACTCGAGTCAGGACTAAAAGATCTTATGTAAGTTAAATCAACAGAAATAAATATGAGTGCAGTAACTCAAGAGATGCTCGGGATTTACATCTCTTAAGGATCCGTTAAACTATTTACTATGTAGTATAATTCGCTATTATAATAGTCTCTAATTGTAAAATAAACTTACTTTTAAATAGCGTTAAGGGGTTACCCATATAGCCCTTAACACAAATAATGCCAATAGTCTATACAACACCGTAATACCTCCTGATCGGGAGGCTACCAGAGGATACTCCATAGGTACGACAAAAATAGAAACTCGTACAAGGCACGATAGGGTAGGTGACACGGCACAACTAGGCAATGCCAGGGTAGATATACCAATTACGCTTCCGGGTCGGTGGTAACGCGTAGCCGCAGCTACCTCCCACCTTGAGCCACACCCCCAAATAAAAAAAATCAAAAGTGGCCACCGAATCAATCCAAAAGTCAAAGTATAATATCGAAGGGATGTGTCCGATCAAAGGTGCTACCTCAATTAACCCGTCGATCGCTCCTGTTTTAGCCACCTTATGCCAACTCACGGGAGTTGGGTCCACGTATTTACCTCAAAGGAAACGCCGCCACCATCCTACTTCATTCTGGAATCTCCACCGCGTACATGGTTGTTAAAGTGGTTTTCGGAGTTGGCAGAGAGTATGACAACTTCCGATCTCGGTCTCTTCAACAACCAATCGTTATTATAACACCGCGGTCATTTAAAATAATTTTACTTTAAACCAGAATATAATATCCATTTCAAAACCATATAAATACGATATCATTTCTATTTTTAAAAACCCCAAATCAATATGATATCATTTTTATTTCAAATATATCTTTTTCAAAAATCATAATACTTCCAAATATATATACCTTAAACCCATAGCTTCGAAACATAATTTTCAATACTTAAATGGTTTAATAATACATTACTTTATAAACTAAATTAGCTTTTTAATTTCTCAAATCAATTCCAAATATAGATTTGAATTCCCAAATAAACCATTTAAATTTCCATATATTTCAAAGTTTTAAATATTCCACCATTTCAAAACTAAATTATTAATACACATATATATGCTAAATTCACTTTACTATTACTTAGTTTGAAATACTTACTTAATAAATCCAGTGTCCTTTAAATAAAACTTCAAATTTCAACAATTTAATATTCCTCAATTTATTTAGACTTGACATATTCACTTAAATCACCATAACCCCGAATTTAGTTTTAAAACAATCTTTTAAAATCTAAATTTCAATAAGTTCCACATGGACTCTTATTAAATATAATTATTAATTAAATAAAATCTCAATCAATTTCAACTATCTTCTCAACCTTGATTTATAAAATCAATATAAACTCTATATTAAATATAATTTAAGTAAATACTTATCCATATTATACTCAATAAAATCAAACTTTATTTTATACTTTAAACCAATTTTATACATAGCTTAAAACCAAAAATTTAACTATATATAAAATAACCTTTATTAAATATCCGAATCAATCTATCAAAAATCATATATATTCTTTACAAACCATAGATATCATTTCAAAATATTATTATATATATACCGCGGTGTCTGTATATAATTTTCTATCCTATGGTCAAGTGATACGAATATTTATCATTTCAATCCGCAATTTAAAAATAAAATGCGATTGTATATCATTTCAAACCGTAATCCCGAATGAAATGAAAATGCATAATAACTTGCAGTTTATAACAATATAAAATACAACATGCATTCATCCAATATCAACCATCAACCATTTATTGCAATCATCATCAAATTCAAACAATAACATCAATATAGAACGAAAAATAAACAACAGGTATTAAATAGCAATTTATATTCAATAATAAATTAATTAACTGTTTAACTGGCAGTTTATATGCAATGAATAATTAATTAACAATTTAACTGGCAGTTTAAATGCAATGAATAAATTAAATAGCAATTTAATTTAAATAAATGAAATTAACCGAGATGATGATTATAAATATGCCAAACGACCATAAATAAATTTTAAATCACATCATATATCAATTCAACAAACATAAGAAATTTAGAAGTTGTGAGTGGGTTAAAACACTCACCTTTTGAATTTAAATTGAATTTAAATCCAATTTAAACCCAAAATTTTACCAGTCTCAGAATCCATCTAAACCAACGCTAAAACGGCTATAATTCTAATACGATCCCAGCAAAACAAACCGCTCATGAATCCGAGCTCATACGAAAAAGTTAGGAAAATTAGAAGATTGGAAAATTCTGGTCCTGAGTCGACTTCGGGTTCAACTTCGGTCCACTGCCTCAATTCCCCGGTGCTTGCTTGGAGTTTTTGCCAAAACGACCCGGAGCGCCCCGAGTAATTTTCTTCCTAACCTGAAGTAGATGCAGCGTTTTTGCCTCTGAAACTCGAAGCGAGACCAGAAGTTGCTGCAGATCTGCAATTTTTTTTTTTTTGAAATCGAAATTAGATTGGGAAGATTAAGGTTTGCAGCCATTGGAATGAGAAAGAGCATACATACAGAATGAAAAATAAGCAATGACCTAGGGTTTACAACCACATATATACAGGCAAACAGAATAGAAAGAATGGGCTAGGTTGGATTTGGGTTTTGAACGATAATTGACCCGAAAAGCCCGTTTCGATTCCAGAACGGAAAAGGGTCAACCCATATATCAAAATATATGTTTTGAATGATTTTAAAATCGATGGAACAGGTTTCAAGTCCAAATTCCATCGAATGAAGAAGTTGTGCAAAATTCAGTTTATTTGAAATTGATTTCACTTAATTTCAATTTCGTTTATTTCTAGGCGTTTCAAGTCCGTACGATCAAACGACAAGCCCGATCAATATGAAACTTGAAATCCTATAATAATTCACCGATACAGAACCGATGAAACAGGTTTCGTCGAAATCCGAGACAGTGGCCAAAATGGCTATTTTTCTATTAATTAAATAAATTAATAATTAATTAATTAAATCCAATTTTTAAATTACAATTTTATAATTGACAATTTTATCACTTTTATATTTCTTCAGCATTTACAAAAATTTAAACAAGTTTAGATGTAAATTAAAAGTTGATAAATCTATCAATTGCAGTGTTAATTTCTCCGCTTCATTATATTTAGAATTTATAAATTAAATTCTCAAAACCCATTTATTAAATTTTTAAGCCTTCTTATTCACATCTTTTACCAAAATAAGATTTTCGCTACATTGATTCATGATTTATTACATTATTATCCTCAAATTCCATTTTAATTTCAATAACGTAGTATTTAAACGTTTTAATTCCATTTTATTTTGCAATAAATAACATTATTGAATTCTATACTTAAATTAAATTAATAAATCTTGCTTCATATACTTAAATCAACCAGTAGTCATATTATGGATGGATTAAACATTGGATGCAAAACTATTACATAAATTTCCTCATATTTCATCTAAATTTCATTTTAAAAGATTAAATTCATTTAATTGCAATTAATCCTTCTATTAAATTTTAAATTCCAATAAAATTAATAAAGCTTTATTCCCGATCCTTATAACTCAACAATTTGTCCAATATGAATAACCTTAACACTACTTACAAATATTACCTTAATTAACATCAACGTAATATTAAATTAGAATTGTTGTAACAAATTTCAAAGTTTAAATTTACAAGCAACCTACATAGGTAACATACAAAAATCATTACCGTTAACCTTCAGTCACACTAATAGGCTTTTATTGCTTACAAAACAATGTTACATTTATTTTCATAATGCTAATTTCATTTACTCTATCAGTTACTACATTTATATCCATTAAAGTAAAATTTAATTACCTTTATTCGAAATAACCGTTTATTACCAATATACTCTTTATACTACTTGTATGGTTATTCTCCACAACAATTTACCATCCAACCTATTATTTATAATTAAATTCTCAATTAAATTTATTTATCTTGATTTCGTTCTTTTATTACACTATTTATTACTTTACATAATAAAATAACATTTAAACTCATCAACGTAATACCAAACTTCATTTTAAGTCCAATTGATTTCCAAATCAAAGTTTATACATATTTCAAACAACTTATTATAATTTCTCTCAAAACATTGGTTTTATTAAATGACCATTTATTAATATTTAATTTCCTTAATTTAATTCAATGCTTACATTTTTTTCAATGTGTAGCTACGTAAACGTCTTTATTAATTCCATTGATTTGCATTAACTCCATTCCATAAATCTACATTCAATTACTACCTTTAAATAAGTTTAAGTTCTATTAATTTCCATTCACACCTCCGTTAAAAAGATTAAATTCATTTAATTGCAATTAATCCTTCTATTAAATTTTAAATTCCAATAAAATTAATAAAGCTTTATTCCCGATCCTTATAACTCAACAATTTGTCCAATATGAATAACCTTAACACTACTTACAAATATTACCTTAATTAACATCAACGTAATATTAAATTAGAATTGTTGTAACAAATTTCAAAGTTTAAATTTACAAGCAACCTACATAGGTAACATACAAAAATCGTTACCGTTAACCTTCAGTCACATTAATAGGCTTTTATTACTTACAAAACAATGTTACATTTATTTTCATAATGCTAATTTCATTTACTCTATCAGTTACTACATTTATATCCATTAAAGTAATATTTAATTACCTTTATTCGAAATAACCGTTTATTACCAATATACTCTTTATACTACTTGTATGGTTATTCTCCACAACAATTTACCATCCAACCTATTATTTATAATTAAAGTCTCAATTAAATTTATTTATCTTGATTTCATTCTTTTATTACACTATTTATTACTTTACATAATAAAATAACATTTAAACTCATCAATGAAATACCAAACTTCATTTTAAATCCAATTGATTTCCAAATCAAAGTTTATACGTATTTCAAACAACTTACTATAATTTCTCTCAGAACATTGGTTTTATTAAATGACCATTTATTAATATTTAATTTCCTTAATTTAATCCAATGCTTACATTTTTTTTCAATGTGTAGCTATGTAAACGTCTTTATTAATTCCATTGATTTGCATTAACTCCATTCCATAAATCTACATTCAATTACTACCTTTAAATAAGTTTAAGTTTCTATTAATTTCCATTCACACCTCCGTTAAAAAGATTAAATTCATTTAATTGCAATTAATCCTTCTATTAAATTTTAAATTCCAATAAAATTAATAAAGCTTTATACCCGATCCTTATAACTCAACAATTTGTCCAATATGAATAACCTTAACACTACTTACAAATATTACCTTAATTAACATCAACGTAATATTAAATTAGAATTGTTGTAACAAATTTCAAAGTTTAAATTTACAAGCAACCTACATAGGTAACATACAAAAATCGTTACCATTAACCTTCAGTCACATTAATAGGCTTTTATTGCTTACAAAACAATGTTACATTTATTTTCATAATGCTAATTTCATTTACTCTATCAGTTACTACATTTATATCCATTAAAGTAATATTTAATTACCTTTATTCGAAATAACCGTTTATTACCAATATACTCTTTATACTACTTGTATGGTTATTCTCCACAACAATTTACCATCCAACCTATTATTTATAATTAAAGTCTCAATTAAATTTATTTATCTTGATTTCATTCTTTTATTACACTATTTATTACTTTACATAATAAAATAACATTTAAACTCATCAATGAAATACCAAACTTCATTTTAAATCCAATTGATTTCCAAATCAAAGTTTATACGTATTTCAAACAACTTATTATAATTTCTCTCAGAACATTGGTTTTATTAAATGACCATTTATTAATATTTAATTTCCTTAATTTAATCCAATGCTTACATTTTTTTCAATGTGTAGCTACGTAAACGTCTTTATTAATTCCATTGATTTGCATTAACTCCATTCCATAAATCTACATTCAATTACTACCTTTAAATAAGTTTAAGTTTCTATTAATTTCCATTCACACCTCCGTTATTTTATATTAAAATCATTAAAGTAACGTTTATCAACAACACAAACATTATGAATACTTATCAACCTACATCATCCCTATTACATAAATTTACGTTTTATCCCATTATAAATAAATGCGCACTTTAATTAATTCATATTTACGTCCACTTGCGTATATGAAATTTTTGTAACCAAGTTATAACATTTACATTTTTCTTATTTTAATTTATTACCAAATCTTTCTGTTTACACTCAATTATAACTTTGCAATCTTAACAAATTCATAAATTGTCAATTGCCTAATATATACATTAATCAATTTAATACTTTCCTTTATTTCTCATATACAATTATATCCGGGTATCATCTTTTCACTACTTTCATTCATTAGAATTCTATTCAAATTTCAATTTCTTGCAATAACTCATTTATTATAAATTTGCATACCAATAAATTAGGTTCCAATAAATAGGATTTATTCAATTCAACCTTTTTAATTAAGTCTATTTTAATCAATATAATATTTCATAGGTTAATTCTTAAGATTTACTTCATTACAAATTATAATAA
Organism: Allium cepa; assembly: GCA_030765085.1. Lineage (NCBI taxonomy): Eukaryota > Viridiplantae > Streptophyta > Magnoliopsida > Asparagales > Amaryllidaceae > Allium > Allium cepa. The sequence goes on along the minus strand of CM060937.1, from coordinate 887,144,254 downwards.
TTATATTTCTTTATAAATTTGATTCCAAAATCTTATTAATATGACAAAATTTAATTACGAAATTCACGGGTCGTTACAAGGAGGTCGTGTCACTCATATCCATGTACCATTCTATTCATCTCGTCATGCTAATCTCCACAGTATATTCATTTATGTATTATGACATCCGGTACGCGCGAAATCTGCAAAACGATTAGCCGTAACGGTTCCGTATTTGAGCATTTGGTTTCCCAGTGTCCTTCTATTTGTCCATCGGCTGAAAACAAATGGCTACTAGTTATTAATATTCTCTGAATTCAATTGCTGACTTTCAATATTCTCTAGTTTCGAAATATATAGTGGTTTGCTTTCTCTTCCTTCTCTTTCTTTCTAACTCTTGGTTTTTAAAAAGTAAAAAAAGCATAAGTTTGTTTATATTCATCTATGAAAAACCTACTTATCTTCCACCTTGCATTGTTGGTCCTAAGCAAACCCATCCCTCGCCTTCGACGTTTTCGCATCCACTCCATCTTCTCACGCAACCTTCGTGTAACACCTCTATTTTTATTGATATTATTCAGTAGATTTAATTAGAATAAATTAAATAGAATATTAATGTCGACAAAGAGATTGAGGTAGATTAATAAAAATATAATGGCCATTCTTATTAAACTTAATGAACTTAAAAATAGTTAAGTACTTCAAAACAAGGGCATAAGAGTAATTGCCACCCATGTTTCCCACTCTTATACCGTCCCCAGACCATACACTATCATTTTTATTCTCAAAACAAAAATACATATAACTGTAAGAAGCAACAAGGCTGGCCATAGAAAGATAGAAGAGAAGAAGAAAATCTAGAAAAAGGTTAGGATTCAAGCTAGAGGAAAATCAATCTCAAACAATCTCTAATTTCCTTATCTCAAACAAGGTGAATACAAGTTTCTACATCGCTATTTTGATTTTTACATCATATGGTTTGGGATTTATGGATAAATCTTTTTTATGATATGTGAAGGATGATATGCTTGATTTTGATTTATAAATGTTTAAACAAGGTTTTTAAAAAAAAGGATACATACACGATATTAGGGTAAAACCGAGATGAAATGATGTTAAAATGCCATGAGAAATTTTATGTTATAGAAAATATGATTTTGGAGTTGGATTTCAATTTTTAAAATTTTCCAAGCCATACAGAATTTATTATGAATTTTCAAAGTAAAATATGATTATTTGGATTTATAAATTATTTGGGAAAATATACTAAGAATTTAGGTATAAAATTTTATTATGTTATATAACATAATTAAAGCGAATTTCTAGAATTTTTGGGATTTTTACTAAGTGATTTAGTATGAAAATTAAATTATTTTGAAAGGAGGACCTAAATGATTTTATTGTTTTATGAGAGGAATGACTTATTTGTTAAATGATTAATTGGTTTAGATGTAAGAAAATTGCGATAAATATTATCCAAAATATTTTAAAGGTTATGAAAGCCAATCAAACGTTTACAAGTAGGAAAGTTAGTTGCAAAAAGTTTACTTATTTTGGAAAAATCAGCTTTTATCCAGAAAAAGTTGGTTCCGCCTTCTTTGGCAAACCTTTCTCCTCAGACCTCTCAATCAAGACCTTTCGACTTCAATGACCAACAAGGTTGAAAGCAATGCGTATGATATCATTCAGGTGGTATGTAGTTAATTGATCTAAATCGAAAGGTATGGTGTCGAAGGGTTGCTTTCGAAGAAGATGGATCCTTAGTTTATCTCGATTTGAGAAATCACTTGCTTGTTTTCTAATGTAACGACCCGTAAATTTCGACCACTTAATTTGTTTATTTAATAGGATTTTGCAATTTATTTTGTAGAAATAATAATAGGGGTAAATAAATATTAAAATGAAGGCTAAAATTTAATTATAGTAATGGTAATTTTCAACCTATTTATAGGGATTTGAATAATATCCAAATGAATTAAGTAGAAAAGGATTCTTACCTGGATATAAAATTTAATATGAGAAATTTATGAAAGTATTATTTTGATTTAATGCAATAAAAGATTTTAAACGGTAAATGGGAATAAATTTAAAGAATTATGTTAATGCAAGTGGATCATTTGTAAACTTAAATGAAACATTCCAATTTAATAGAGATATTCGAATGTTACAATTTATTTTAAAGGCAATAATTGGATTTAATTGGAATTTGTTATATTTGGTTTAAATGGGAAAGGAGTATACAAAAGTAACTGTGAATAGTAAAGTCGCAACTGTAAATGGAAGAAATTGAAATAAGAGGCAATAAACATTGAATAAATTGATAGTAATAAATGCCAACATTGAATTGTAATAAATATAATTTAATATTACAAGTGGGTGAGCTTAAAGATAAGGGTTAAGAGTGTGGAATGGGTATATTAAAATAACTATAAAGTGTAAACTTAAGTATTTATAAAGACATGAATTATTTGAGGGAAAATAATTGGTAAAAGGGGTTTGGGCTAAGGAAATGTTATTGATTGTTTTGAAACCTTATTAATATTGGAAATTTATTTAGTATAAGCAAAACCAATGCAAATATTAAATTAATCAGTGAAGCAATAATAATAAATAGTAATCAATTCAAATTTATGTAACAATAGAAATGTGAAATTTGGGGAATAGATTCAAAGTTATGAATGAGTTGTTAAAATAATGCATAATAGTGCAAATTGAATGAATCAATGGGAGTATAGATTTAAGTATAGAAAACGATATTTTTAGTTCAATTTAAAGTATTGCAAAATAAATGAAATTAACGTTTAAATATTACGTTTATAGAGATTTAACTAAAATTCAAGAATATTAGAACAATAGATTTTGAACCCATCCTGGAATCTATCTACTTAAAATTTATAGATGGAACAAGCATTGATTATTTAATTTAATAGAAATTTTGGGAACTAAAATTTATAATTTTGAATATAATGAAATTTAAGATAGGGCATTTCAATTGATAAATTTATCTTCTCTAAATTGACATTTAAATTATGTTTAAATAATTGAAAATGATGGAAAAATATTTAGGTGATAAATTGTCAACTCTATAATTGAAATATAAAATTCGATTTAATTGATTTAATTTAATTTAATTTAATTAATATAAAAATAGCCATTTTGGCCACGGACTTGGATCTCGACGAAACCAGTTTCATCGGATCCGTATCGGTGAATTATTGTAGGGTTTCAAGTTTCGTATCGATCGGACCTGTTGTTTGATCGTACGAACGCGAAACGCCTTGAAATCGATTTAATTGAAATCAATTTGGAAATTTTGTTTTCGGCATAACTTCTCCTTACGATCAAATTTGGACGTGAAACTTTTTCCATCGCATTCAGAATATTTTAAAATACCTATTTGGATATATGGGTTTAACAAATTTCGTTCCGGGGTCAGAACAGGCTTTTTGGGCCAACTACCGTTTAGCCGTTTATAATTCGTGCCCACCTATTCTATTGCAGTTTGTCTATAAATAGGCTGTGATAAACCCAAGCCTCCATTCTATGCTCATTTGATGTACGTTCAAATTCTTCAACTCTTTCTCTTCCTCAATGGATGAAAATTTCAGATCCAATTCTATTCAAAATTCAAATGAAATTCAAAGTTCTCAGAAAATTCCGAAAAAAATATATGTTGAAGTTCTCAATATATGTAATCTGCTGGCACTATTCGTTTTTCAATCTGATTCACCATTTTCCCAAAATTTCAAGTTGAACCTCAGCCGTTCATAGGCTAGGGTTTCGATCCAACGGTGGATTTGAGTCGATAGGCCGATCGGGAAGTGCTGTTTGGTCGCGCGTGTCGAGCATGCCATATGGATGCAATTTCTCGTCGTATGGGGTGCGAAATTGACCGTGATTGGATGAAAAGGGGGCGGCGGCGCGAGCTGCTAGGGGGCGTTCGAGTGGGTCGCGATGGGTCCTGGGGGAAGCGGTTGGCCGAGGCGACGTCACTGGAGATCCTGATCGAGCCGAAGGCTGGTGGTTGGGTGGCGATTTTTGGAATTAGGGTTTTCTCGGTGGCGGCTAAATTCGATGTCGCGAGTTAGGGGGAAAGGGTCTGGACGCGTGAACTCACGGGAAGAAGCTGACGTGGAAACGTGTTAATGGTATATTATTTTATTTCTGTTTTCAATCAAATCAAATCGCTATAACTTCTACATACTACCTCCGTTTCACACGAATTTTTTTTCGTTAGGATCGTAATAAAATTTCGGATCTGTTGACGCTGGTGTGGACAGATTTGGAGACCGTTGAATTTTTGGATTTAAATCGAATTTAAATTCGATTTAAATTCAAAAGATGAGTGTTTTAACCCACTCACAATTTCTAAAATTCATTGGGTTTGTTAAATTAATTTTTAGATATGAGTAGAAATTTATTTATAACTGCTTGGCATGATTTATTCATTATCTCTGTTAAATCGCATTTATTTAATATAACTGTTAGTTAATATTATTATTGCATATAAATTGACAGTTAAAAATTTATTTAATTTGCATATAAACTTCCAGTTTAACAGTTATTAATTTATTATTGAATATAAATTGTTAGTTAATAACTGTCATTTATTACCTGTTATATTTTATATGCTATATATATTGATGTTTGTTTAAATTGATGATGATTGAAATAAATTGATGATGATTGAAATAAATTGGTTGATGTTTGATATTGGTTGAATGGATGATGTGTTCTATCTTATATAAACTGCAAGTTAGCATGCATTTTCATTTCATTCGGGATTGCGGTTTGAAATGATATACAACCGCATTTTTATTTTAAATTGCGGATTGAAATGATAAACATCCGTATCACTTGACCATAGGGTAGAAAATTTTATACAGGCACCGCGGTAAATATATAAAATTATTTTTGAAATGATTTACTATGGTTTTGTAAAGCTATATATATATATATATATATGGTTTATGGGATATTGATTTGGTTATTTATATATATATATATATATATAGAGTAAATTTTCGGTTTTTAAGCTTTGTATAAATTTGATTTGAAGTATAAAATAAAGTTTGATTTTCGAGATCAAATACGATTAAGAATTTATTTAAAATTAAATTTCTGGAGTTTTAATGACTTAAAAGAGAATAAGGTTGGAAGATGAATATTAAGTTAAATTGAAACTAAATGAAAAGTTAGAATTTTTAAAGGATATGATTTTTGTAACTTGATTTTTGTGTAAAGTGATTTGAATGAATATCAGGTTGATTTAAATGAATATATCAAGTTTAATAAATTGAAAGATTATCCAATTATGTGAAGTTATAAGTTTTACTTAAAGTATATTGAATTCATTAAGTAAACATTTCAAGTCTAAATAATAAGTAATTGAATTCGATATATATGGGATGGTCAAATGAGTTTGTTTTTGAAATGGTGTAATATTTAAAGCTTTGAAACGTAAAAATTTAAAATGGTATTTGGAAGTTTAAATCGATATTTGGAATTGATTTGTGAAATGTAAAGAAGCTATTTTGTTTTATAAAAGTAATTTAATATTTAACCATTTGAGAGATGGAATTTGTTTCAAAGTTATGGCTTTCAAGGTAGTATAATTTGGAAATATTATATTCAAGAGTTTTGATTTCTAAATATTTAACTTTGAAACCACTATGATTTTTGGAAGAATATATTGGAAAATAAAGATGATATCATATTGTTTTGGGTTTTAAAAGGAAATGATATCATATTTATATGGTTTTAAAATGGATATTATATTCTGGTTTTAAAAGTATAAATTATTTTGAAGGACCGCGGTGTTATAATAACGTTTGGTTGTTGAAGAGACCGGGATCGGAAGTTGTCATACTCTCTGCCAACTCCGAAAACCACTTTAACAACCGTGTACGCGGTGGAGATTCCAGAATGAAGTAGGTTGGTGGAGGCGTTTCCTGCAAGGTAAATACGTGGACCCGACTCCCGTGAGTTGGCATAAGGTGGCTAAAACAGGAGCGATTCTCGGGCTAATGAGGTCATTCCTCTGATCGGACACTCCTCTTCGATATTATACTTTGACTTTGGATTGATTCAGTGGCCACTTTTACTTTGATTTTGGGGGGTGTTTGTTCGAGGTGGGCGGTAGCTGCGGCTACGCGTTTCCATCAGCCCGGATAGCAATTGGTATATCTACCCTGGCATTGCCTAGTTGTGCCGTGTCACCTACCCTATCGCACCTTGTACGAGTTTCTATTTGTGTCGTACCTATGGAGTGTCTTCTAGTAGTCTCCCGATCAGGAGATATGCAAGCACTGTATAGACTATTGGCACTATTACGTGTTAAGGTGGAAAATGTAAAGCCTTAACGTTATTTTAAAGTAAGTTTATTTTACAATTAGACACTATTATAATAGCGCAATATACTACATAGTAAATAGTTTAACCGATCCTTAGGAGATGTAAATCCCGAACATCTCTTGAGTTACTGCACTCATATTTATTTCTGCTGATTTAACTCACATAAGTTCTTTTAGTTCTGACTCGAGTGTTTTGTCTTTTCAATTCGCTCGGGTCAGTCCGAGCGTTTCAGGATCGAAGACTTCAGCTCTGGAGGACGAAGACGAAGATTCAGATTATTATTATTTATATTATTGCACTACCCCATATTGTTCCGCTGCATTGTTATATGGTATGTGTACTCTGATATGTATTGTATAAATATAATCAAAGATTTTGTAAAAACAGATTTATGAACTGTATATCTTATTATTATATTTTATCCTTCCGCTGTGAGATTCTGTTTAGTTTTTTTTCTTTCTATGTTTTTCTTATTTATCCCATAACAATCCGCCCTTACGTATGGTTTGAATCGGCACGTGTGTCTGCTTAAATCGTGCGCAAAGGCTGGATGTTACATCTAAAGACTTTTCGACACAGTCGAAAGGTTTGGTTTTCAAAAGCTTATTTTAAAAAGAACTTTCAATAAGGTCGAAAGGTTCGAAAGGTATGGTTTTTATAAGTAGTTTTATAAGACCTTTTGTCTTAATCGAATGGTTAGGTTTTGAAAGGATTTAAGATACCTTTTGTAACAACCCGGTATTTGCATCGATTAATAATTGACATTTAAACGATAAATATTGTTGCAAATTGCCAATTGAAGTTTTAAAATTTGAATTAAAATTCTTTTATAAATTGTTAAAAAGGAATTTTGGGCTTTAGCATTAAATAGTGGCCCATGTTTATTGTGGCCGTGAAAATTTACAAAGTAAATAACCCGTTCTCTTTTTATTTCTTTAAAACCGGTTCCCCCCTTTTTCTTTCATTTTTCCCCTTCATAGCCCTAAAACAAACGAGAGCGAGAAAGTTGATGGCGGCCCCCCTTTTTTCGTTTATGTTCGCCTTCCCTCGGTTGCTCAGGCTTGGCTCGATTTCTGGTGAGCTCGGCTTCATCAATTCGTCGACAAGGTGAGTAATTTATACTCACATCTGATTCGAATTCATAGTCAGGTGATTTTGTGTTTCGGCCTTGAACTTTTTGTACCTGACTTCGGTTGTGATTTTTTGGCTTGTTTAATTCGTGATTTTTGGTACCCGTCTTCGGCCATTCGATTTGTTTTGGTATCGATGCTTTCTTTATCTCGGCCATTCGAATTTGTTGATGTTGATGATTTCTGGGTTGTTCGAATTTACGTCTTTTATTGCTTGACTTTGTCTCGGCCATTCCAGTATACTTTGATGTGGATGATTTACCGTAGCCACTCGAGTTTGTTTTAATGCTGGGAGTAACCTCTGACTTGTTCATTTGATCCTGCTTCGGCCTTGACGTGAGTGTTTACTTCGGCCATTTGATTTCTTGCATTTTCTTGCTTCTGTGAATCCCACGGCATTGATTTCAACTCCTTGGTCATCACGTTGTTGACTACGGCTTTGACTTGATCGGCTTCTTGATTGCTACTGCTTCGGCCTTGGCTTGTTCATCTTGAAATTGTTTTGATTTCTGGATAAAATCACGGCTTTGACTTTGTGCATTGGCTTTGAATTTTGAGATGTTTCGATTTCCTGTTGCATAGATAATTCTGTTGCTCGGCTCTGACTTCTGTATATTTGGGCTTGTTGTTGCATTTGTGTCCCTATTGGGTTGCTGTACGTATGAACTTGCATTCATTCGAGTTGTATTTATATTCTGGTCGTTATAGTATGTTGTCACTTGTTGTCTGCATTTCGTATGCTTGCAACCTTGTTACTCCATTCATGAGTTTTGATGCTTCGTGTAGCTGTTGGATCTTGCATGCTTTACATACTGTATTGTCTTCAAGTATGTTGCTGTTGGGTTGTAGTTTGCATTATGATGGTCGAGCTTGCATTTGTTACAGTATTCATGTCCTGATGCATTTGGAATTTGTCTGTTGCACTTTGTGCGTTCCCTTACTGAACTTGTTTCATGCTTGTTGTGTACTGATTCTTGATCATTGCTTTTGGTCTGCACTTGCATACTTGCATTTGAGTTGCTGCTTTCAGTCCTGTGCACATTGTTGCATGCATGGAGTATTTGCATTTGTTATTTCTGAAGCTCGAGTTGCACTGTCTATCAGTTACATGGTTCATGTCATGTAGTTTTTGAATTTGCACTGCTTCATGTTGTCACTTGATTTGTTTCACTATGGTTTCATGCCTTGTAGTTGCATTCCATTCCATGTTTGTATTGTTGCATACATTCCTTACTGTCACTGCCTGCTGTTTGTGGTCAATTGCTTTGAGTTGTTAATCATCCTATTTTGCATTTTTGATACACCATTGCTTGACCTATCTCATCGGATTTGCATTGTGCTTATGTCCACTTAAGCATCGAGTCTGCAATTTGTTGTTTCACTTATCTGGTCATGGTAGCCTTGCATATGTAAACTTGAAGTCTAGTCATCACTGCATATATACATGTCTGAATGCATGCATATCCTTTGTCCTCTTCGAATGCTTGCATAAGATTGTTTATGTGTCTGCACTTTGTCTTGTTCATGCCTCTGAACCGACATATGTGTTCATGTATTTGAATCTTCATGTTTCATGTTGGAAGGCTTAACTCGAACTTGAACTGGTTTGAATGGATGCACATGGTTGGTCTTCACTGTAGTGGCAAGGCAGTGCACGCAAGCGTGAACTGCAGCCACACGGTATTCATTGGGTACATCATCACTGTTGTGGCAAGGCAGTGCACGCAAGCGTGAACTGCAGCCACACGGTATTCATTGGGTACATCTTCACTGTGGTGGCAAGGCAGTGCACGCAGGCGTGAACTGCAGCCACACGGGATTGATTTTATTGATATTCTATCTTGCTTTGATTTATTGATCTTTTGCATATTTTATATGCTGTAGTGGCGAGGCAGTGCACGCGTGCGTGTACTGCAGCCCTACTCAAATTAACGTTTTAATTGATATTTTAATGGTTTGAACTGTTTTGTTTATTCAATTCAATATTCTGAATTGCATTCTGATTTGGTTTAAATTTGTTGATTTGTTGTTTAACACTGTTACGTGTTATATTTATCGTTATCCGATTTCTTTATTTAAGGATCGGGAAGACGAGGTTTATTGTGACTGTCGTCTATTCATTAGTTAATTATTATTGCTTCTATGCACTAATAACTGAGTTTGAATTAGACTGACCCGAGTATTATTTTCTTTTGAATTTAATACTCGGGTCAGACCGAGTATTTCAGGTTGTAGATATTCTGCTTTGGGTTGCTGCTAGAGCTATGAAGTTCTTTCATATCTTTTGGAGTAGTCGTCGTCATATGTACCGTGTCATATGTATTGTATCAAATGTATTGTAACTAACATCAGTTATTGTGTATATGAGACTTTCTGTTTTATTTGTGTTCCGCATTATATTATCTGTGTAATATTTTATATTTACTGTTCTAAACTATTACGAACCATCGTAGTTCGTTTTATACTGGAATTGGGGTATGTCGATGGGAGAAAATAAATCAGAGATGAAAAATGAAAGAATATTTATATATATACCACTCCTATCGAGATAACCAATACTAGTGTAAGGCCAAACTACGGATGGCCGCTCCTCAACAGCCTTATTCTCCGCGCTAGTTGACAGCATTACACCGTAGTGTTCTTGGCTAGCGTGGGTATAGAGGTGGGGCGTCACAGCTTGGTATCAGAGCCTGGGGTTTAGAACAAATATAAAACATAACTTAGATAGTACATGTGTTACAACTATTTGTCGACGTTTTATCTCTCATATTTGCATATGATTGTCTTTGATTGTTAGGTGTGAATTCCTAACGTTTATTCATGTGCATTTGATTTTGAATTCGTGAAAGTATTTTGGCTTCGGCCTCCGTTTTCTTTTCGAACTCAAGTTGAGTTTTTGATGATGAGGATTTTGCTATTGTGTTTTCGGCTTTGAATTGATTTAGCCGACGTTGATTTTGTTTGAACTTGGCCATTAATTGTTGACTTCGACATTGACTTGATTTTTATTTTTGTTGAAGTCATCTATGCATTTATGCTCATCCTGCTCTGTTTTTCCAATTGTTAATCGATTCTTCTTTTCTGATTAGTTGTTATCTCCTTTGTCGACTTTGATAACTTCTATTTCTGGAATTTTTAGGTATTTCTACTTTGATGGATTTAGAATCAAATTCTTTGGATTTTATTCACGTCTTCGAATGTGAATTTTAGTGAATTGATTTGGTTTCCAAATTTAATCAATTCTTGTTAATTCCCCGATTTGTTGCTATCATTTATTAGCAACTTTGATAACATTTTCTTCGGAATTTTTGTGAACATACCTTTTGATGGATACAGTATCGATTTCTTTGGATTCTATTCACATCTTTGTATGTGAATTCTTGTAATTGATTGTTCCTACAATCATTTTTGTGATTTGTCACTTTAAAAATATAAAGGTTTTCTATACTAGTAGTAAATATCAAAACCCTTTTCTCCAAACGATTTCAAAATTATTTTACTACAAAACTCTTTTCCTAAAACCGTTTTCCAATCTATTAGTATATACTAACCTTTACCTCACTCGTATGAGAAATCTAATTAAACGACTTAGTAAAACGAGTGGTATATAACGCTTGCGTTTACTTCGCTGGTTAATTCTTGGACTTATTCGATTGAATCTCTTGTGACAATTTTCTAGTGAAGATTTACAATTTGTTCGTAAATATTTAAGTTAAGCAAGTGGTTATGGGGCATGAAGCTAAACTTTTATATTTACCAGCTTAGTGTAATTGACACTTCTCGTTGATCTTGACGATTGCTTTATGGATTAGACTAGCAATTGCGCGATGTCTCTTTCATTGTAAGGTTAGGCTAGACACCACTTGTGTGATTCCACTCACACATACCTTTTTGCTTTTTGGTTAGCCTAGACACCATTTGTGTGATTCCATTCACACATACCTTTTTGTTTGCGAGGTTAGGCTAGACACCATTTGTGTGATTCCATTCACACATATATTTTTGCTTTTTGGTTAGTCTTGACCTCATCTGGGTGATTCAGACTCACTCATGCGGGGTAGCTTCCCATGGTCTTCTGACCGTCATGTGATAGGCCTCTTTCCCTTTTTCTGTGATTTCTAGATTTCTTGTGTTGATTTCTGGAATTTATGTCATTGACTTGTTGTGAGTACAAGTTTCGGGTATGATGCCCCTTTGGATCTTTGAGAAGATTCTTGTGATATTGATTGATCTCTGGATGATTATGACGATCATCTTTGTGATTTAGACTAGCATTTGTGTGATTCCATTCACACATATCTTTTTGCTTTCTGGTTAGGCTAGACACCACTTGTGTGATTCCATTCACACATACCTTTATGCTTTTTGGTTAGCCTAGACACCATTTGTGTGATTCCATTCACACATATCTTTTTGCTTTCTGGTTAGGCTAGACACCACTTGTGTGATTCCATTCACACATACCTTTATGCTTTTTGGTTAGCTTAGACACCATTTGTGTGATTCCATTCACACATATCTTTTTGCTTTCTGGTTAGGCTAGACACCACTTTTGTGATTCCATTCACACATACCTTTATGCTTTTTGGTTAGCCTAGACACCATTTGTGTGATTCCATTCACACATATCTTTTTGCTTTCTGGATAGGCTAGACACCACTTGTGTGATTCCATTCACATATACCTTTTTGCTTTTTGGTTAGCCACCATGAGATAGCGTCTCGATTTGTGTTGCACGTGTTGGTGAATTTTCATGCTCACGTGTAGGTGAGTTTCCATGCTCCCGTTCTCGCTTTGCGTTACACGTGTTGGTGATTTTTCATGCTCACGTGTAGGTGAGTTTCCAAACTCCCATTTGAGTTTTCATACTCCCATTTGAGTTTTCAAACTCCCATTCGAGTTTCCGTACTCCCATTCGAGTTTTCGTACTCCCATTCGAGTTTCCGTACTCTCATTTGAGTTTTCATACTCTCATTTTGTGTTATCTGGATTTCTTGTGTAGATTTCTAGAATTTCTGTTTTCTGGATTTCTTGTGATGATTTCTAGAATTTGTGCTTCACCAATTTTTGTGATTTCTATTGATGAAGTTTTATCAATTTTTGTGCATTGGTGAATTCGTGTGTTATTGACTTGTTATGAATACAAGTTTAGGGTATGATACCCCTTCCTATCTTTGAGAAGATTCTTGTGACATTTTTGATGAATGAAAATTCATTGGTATTATATTTTGATGCCAATTATTTCGATGAAATTTTGACGTATTAACTTCAGTAACCGTCAATTTTAAAATGAATTTTCAAGCGGTTATCCCGCAATGCTGTTTTTGTTGTCCGTTTTTACGGTATTTCGAGAAGTGAAATTTCCTTGTCAAAGTTGCTACTGACGTTGCTATTTTAATCACGTGTTTTAAAAATTGTTTCAAAATATAAATCAAAATTGTTTTCAAAATTTTTACGATTTGCGCTTTCAAAAGAATGAGGGAGCGAATTAAACATTTCAGTAAAATCGAGGACTATGACCCCTTTCTTTTGCTGATTCGCTTAATTCTGGACTTGTTCGTTTGAGAATGTAAATTATTATTATTTTTTATATAAAATAAATGAAAATTGTTTTCAGAAGTTTTACAGTTTACACTTTCAAAAGAATGAGGAAGCGATTTAAACGTTTCAGAAAAATCGAGGACTATGACCCCTTTCTTTTACTGATTCGCTTAATTCCGGACTTGTCCGTTTGAGAATGTGAAATGTTATTTTTAAAATACACCATTATGCACTTTCAAGAAAACGATGAAGTGAATTAAACGATTTAGTAAAACTCGTGGTTATGGGTCATGTGCGTTTGCTATTTCGGTTAATTCCGGACTCTTTAATTGAAAAATTTGTGATTTCTGATTATCGTTTTTGATAATCGGATGTTGGTGATTTCTGATTTATCGTTTTTGATAATCAGATATTTGCTGTTTCTGATTATCGCTTGTGATAATCAGATATTTGAGATTTAATTATCGTTTGTGATAATTAAACATTTGTGATTTGAGATTTGATTATCAATTGTGATAATTAAATATTTGTGATTTCTGATTATCGTTTTTGATAATCAGATATTTGCTGTTTCTGATTATCGCTTGTGATAATCAGATATTTGAGATTTAATTATCGTTTGTGATAATTAAACATTTGTGATTTGAGATTTGATTATCAATTGTGATAATTAAATATTTGTGATTTCTGATTATCGTTTTTGATAATCAGATATTTGCTGTTTCTGATTATCGCTTGTGATAATTAGATATTTGAGATTTAATTATCGTTTGTGATAATTAAACATTTGTGATTTGAGATTTGATTATCAATTGTGATAATTAAATATTTATGGTTTCTGATTATCGTTTTTGATAATCAGATATTTGCTGTTTCTGATTATCGCTTCTGATAATCAGATATTTGAGATTTAATTATCGTTTGTGATAATTAAAAATTTGAGATTTAATTATCGTTTGTGATAATTAAATATTTGTGATTTGAGATTGATTTTCGATGTTGATAATCGAATATCTGTTGATTTGATTATCGTTTTTGATAATCGAATATTTGTTGATTTGATTATCGTTTTTGATAATCGAATATTTGTGATTTGAGATTTCTGAATTATCTATTGATGATTAGATTTTGTTGAGAATTTGTGAATTTCTTTTATGAAATTAAAAGATTTCTTTGGCGTTTATATTGTACTACGCCAGTGTACCGGCTCAATTTTCTACTATTCGTGACGTTTTCCACGTCTTCCAATTACGGAAATGCCTTTGGGATTTCCGATCCTTATTCTTGAGCAACCTTCTATTCACATCATTGCTTCGGAGGTTCAACACCCTCGAAATAAAGATGTTTTTCTTGTGAAAGCTCAGTGGTTCTCAAATCCTATGGATTTCACTTTGGAATCCAGAGAATTCATCGAGCAAACACATTCAAGCTTACTCTTTCATGCTCTTATGGTTGTTACCTTTTGTCCATTTATTCCTTATGATTGCGAGGACGCAATTTCTTTAAGGAGGGGAGTCTGTAACAACCCGGTATTTGCATCGATTAATAATCGACATTTAAACGATAAATATTGTTGCAAATTGCCAATTGAAGTTTTAAAATTTGAATTAAAATTCTTTTATAAATTGTTAAAAAGGAATTTTGGGCTTTAGCATTAAATAGTGGCCCATGTTTATTGTGGCCGTGAAAATTTACAAAGTAAATAACCCGTTCTCTTTTTATTTCTTTAAAACCGGTTCCCCCCTTTTTCTTTCATTTTTCCCTTCACTAGCCCTAAAACAAACGAGAGCGAGAAAGTTGATGGCGGCCCCCCTTTTTTCGTTTATGTTCGCCTTCCCTCGGTTGCTCTGGCTTGGCTCGATTTCTGGTGAGCTCGGCTTCATCAATTCGTCGACAAGGTGAGTAATTTATACTCACATCTGATTCGAATTCATAGTCAGGTGATTTTGTGTTTCGGCCTTGAACTTTTCGTACCTGACTTCGGTCGTGATTTCTTGGCTTGTTTAATTCGTGATTTTTGGTACCCGTCTTCGGCCATTCGATTTGTTTTGGTATCGATGCTTTCTTTATCTCGGCCATTCGAATTTGTTGATGTTGATGATTTCTGGGTTGTTCGAATTTACGTCTTTTGTTGCTTGACTTTGTCTCGGCCATTCCAGTATACTTTGATGTGGACGATTTACCGTAGCCACTCGAGTTTGTTTTAATGCTGGGAGTAACCTCTGACTTGTTCATTTGATCCTGCTTCAGCCTTGACGTGAGTGTTTACTTCGGCCATTTGATTTCTTGCATTTTCTTGCTTATGTGAATCCCACGGCATTGATTTCAACTCCTTGGTCATCACGTTGTTGACTACGGCTTTGACTTGATCGGCTTCTTGATTGCTACTGCTTCGGCCTTGGCTTGTTCATCTTAAAATTGTTTTGATTTCTGGATAAAATCACGGCTTTGACTTTGTGCATTGGCTTTGAATTTTGAGATGTTTCGATTTCCTGTTGCATAGATAATTCTGTTGCTCGGCTCTGACTTCTGTATATTTGGGCTTGTTGTTGCATTTGTATCCCTGTTGGGTTGCTGTACGTATGAACTTGCATTCATTCGAGTTGTATTTATATTATGGTCGTTGTAGTATGTTGTCACTTGTTGTCTGCATTTCATATGCTTGCAACCTTGTTACTCCATTCATGAGTTTTGATGCTTCGTGTAGCTGTTGGATCTTGCATGCTTTACATACTGTATTGTCTTCAAGTATGTTGCTGTTGGGTTGTAGTTTGCATTATGTTGGTCGAGCTTGCATTTGTTACAGTATTCATGTCTTGATGCATTTGGAATTTGTCTGTTGCACTTTGTGCGTTCCCTTACTGAACTTGTTTCATGCTTGTTGTGTACTGATTCTTGATCATTGCTTTTGGTCTGCACTTGCATACTTGCATTTGAGTTGCTGCTTTCAGTCCTGTGCACATTGTTGCATGCATGGAGTATTTGCATTTGTTATTTCTGAAGCTCGAGTTGCACTGTCTATCAGTTACATGGTTCATGTCATGTAGTTTTTGAATTTGCACTGCTTCATGTTGTCACTTGATTTGTTTCACTATGGTTTCATGCCTTGTAGTTGCATTCCATTCCATGTTTGTATTGTTGCATACATTCCTTACTGTCACTGCCTGCTGTTTGTGGTCAATTGCTTTGAGTTGTTAATCATCCTATTTTTCATTTTTGATACACCATTGCTTGACCTGTCTCATCGGATTTGCATTGTGCTTATGTCCACTTAAGCATCGAGTCTGCAATTTGTTGTTTCACTTATCTGGTCATGGTAGCCTTGCATATGTAAGCTTGAAGTCTAGTCATCACTGCATATATACATGTCTGAATGCATGCATATCCTTTGTCCTCTTCGAATGCTTGCATAAGATTGTTTATGTGTCTGCACTTTGTCTTGTTCATGCCTCTGAACCGACATATGTGTTCATGTATTTGAATCTTCATGTTTCATGTTGGAAGGCTTAACTCGAACTTGAACTGGTTTGAATGGATGCACATGGTTGGTCTTCACTGTAGTGGCAAGGCAGTGCACGCAAGCGTGAACTGCAGCCACACGGTATTCATTGGGTACATCATTACTGTTGTGGCAAGGCAGTGCAATGAAGCGTGAACTGCAGCCACACGGTATTCATTGGGTACATCTTCACTGTGGTGGCAAGGCAGTGCACGCAGGCATGAACTGCAGCCACACGGGATTGCTTTTATTGATATTCTATCTTGCTTTGATTTATTGATCTTTTGCATATTTTATATGCTGTAGTGGCGAGGCAGTGCACGCGTGCGTGTACTGCAGCCCTACTCAAATTAATGTTTTAATTGATATTTTAATGGTTTGAACTGTTTTGTTTATTCAATTCAATATTCTGAATTGCATTCTGATTTGGTTTAAATTTGTTGATTTGTTGTTTAACACTGTTACGTGTTATATTTATCGTTATCCGATTTCTTTATTTAAGGATCGGGAAGACGAGGTTTATTGTGACTGTCGTCTATTCATTAGTTAATTATTATTGCTTCTATGCACTAATAACTGAGTTTGAATTAGACTGACCCGAGTATTATTTTCTTTTGAATTTAATACTCGGGTCAGACCAAGTATTTCAGGTTGTAGATATTCTGCTTTGGGTTGCTGCTAGAGCTATGAAGTTCTTTCATATCTTTTGGAGTAGTCGTCGTCATATGTACCGTGTCATATGTATTGTATCAAATGTATTGTAACTAACATCAGTTATTGTGTATATGAGACTTTCTGTTTTATTTGTGTTCCGCATTATATTATCTGTGTAATATTTTATATTTACTGTTCTAAACTATTACGAACCATCGTAGTTCGTTTTATACTGGAATTGGGGTATGTCGATGGGAGAAAATAAATCAGAGATGAAAAATGAAAGAATATTTATATATATACCACTCCTATCGAGATAACCAATACTAGTGTAAGGCCAAACTACGGATGACCACTCCTCAACAGCCTTATTCTCTGCGCTAGTTGACAGCATTACACCGTAGTGTTCTTGGCTAGCGTGGGTATAGAGGTAGGGCGTCACACCTTTCGACAAGACCGAAAGATTTGGTTTCGAAAGTTTGTTTCAAAGGTATTTTTGAAAAGAACTACCGCCTTTATTTTATTCAACCTTCCGAAGGGATCGAAAGTAGGATCTTTCGACTTAGTCGAAAGATTTACTGATTTTATAAATACTAGCCACTTCCCAACCTTCTGAAGGGGTCGAAATCAGGAGCTTTCAACACAGTCGAAAGGTTTAAATGTTTTCCCCAATGCTTTATAAAGTAGGGGAGGTTTTGAAAACTTTCACCTATGACCCAAAGTTATATCTTTACGTGTAAACCCAATGCTTTCAAAAGGTTTGATCTTCAATGGTTTCGAAATGTTTGGTTTTCAAGCGATTTGAAGGGGTAACCTTCAATGCTTTCGAAAGGGATACTTTCAAGTGATTTTGAAGCTATGCTTCTACCCTTATATAATAATACTTTAACATGGTCGAAAGGTTCGAAAGAGGGGTTTTAAAGTATTGTAAAGGTTGGAGCCTATTGTTTTAAATTTTATGATTTATGCTTTCGAAGGGGTCGAAAGCAAACCTTTCGAAGGAGTCGAAAGGTTTCTTTCGAAAGGGTCGAAAGCGGTCGTTCGTAGAGCTATTTACTCGATCGTAGACATTTCTGCAAAGCTTTCGAATGGGATACTTTCGAAAGGGTTGGAAAATTATTTCTTTGAATCTTATAAAATGTTGTTTAACCTTAGGGATACCTGGGTGAGCTTAATGAGTGCAACACAATAGTTGGGGATAAATGGGATATAACCTAAATTAGGGATACGAATGGAAATAGGCTAACCATGTGGATAGCACGAGATAATTATATTCATGGGGATAACATTAGTTAAGTGGCCAAGTGAAGGGTTCATAGTTATCCTATGAAAACTATGGGATGTTTAATGGATAGACAATACCAAGTTGGAGATGGATAGTCTCTGTATGATTGAAGAAGGGTTCGTAGTTATTCGATGAAAACTATAGGATGATTGATGGATAGTTAATATCATGTTCGGGATGGTTAGTCTCCATATGTTAATGAAGGGCTTATAGTCATCCTAGCAATACTATGGGATGATTGATGGATAGTCAACATCATGTTGGGGATGGATAGTCGCCATATGTTAATGAAGGTTTATAGTCATCCTAGGAAAACTATGAGATGTGGGATGGACAGTCCACATCTGCTTAAGTAAAATGAATATGGGATGGATAGTCCCTCTTTGAGGCTAATTAAAATCTTATAGGGGATGGGGAAATCCTAAATGTTTGCAAGCATGCATATCATCATAATATTTAGAAATTTTTTGCTTTAATCATTGTGGATGCAGGAGCACAAATATGGTTTTATAAAGGTTTTAGGATACCAGTGAGGGGAAAACCTGTTCCGCTAAGCGGTGTGGTCTCACTAGATATCTAATAGGATTGAGATGTTTGGTTATTATTCATACCAGGCTTTATGTCTGACTCAAAGTTTTTATTTTCCAATTAAACTCTCGAGTACTCAATTAATTTTAGTAGTTTGGGATTTAAGGTTCTCAGGTTTTCTTCTTGGACGAACAAAGCTGTTGATACACGAAGATTTTGATCAATGACAATGAGCTTCAACAAAAAGGAAGAAATATATGCAAAGTGTAACGACCTAGAATTTTTAGTAATTAAAATTTGAATATTTAATTAATTTTAAATATTTATAAGTGAATTTATAAGTCAAATAAATTTTATTTTGATTTATTGGATTTAATTGAATTATTAAATCGATAATTTAATATGTTAAATTATGGAAATAATTGAAAATTGAGTTAAAAATGATTGTAAATAATTTGGAAAATTTTATTTAATCATACTGGAGTTATGGAAATATTTTAGAACTTTTAAAATCGAATTAAAAGTTAATTTGTGAAAATTGAATATTTTAATATTTAATAATCGACTGTAAAATAGTCAATTTTTGAACAGTCTCAGAATTGAACGAAACCAGTTTCATTGGATCCGTAATAGTTAGTTATTACCGGATTTCAATTTTCGTGTCAATCGGAGTTATCGTTTGATCGTGGCAGCTCGAAACGCATCGATTTGTTTTTAATTTAAATTTGGCGAGTCAAAATAGCCATTTTTCAAAAAGTCTCGGATTTCGACGAAACTAGTTTCATCGGATCCGTAATGTGATATTATTGTAAGGTTTCAAATTTCAAGTCGATTGGATTTACCGTTTGTCCGGTACAAATTAAAACGCCTAGAAATCGATTTAAATCGGTTTAATTTAAATTGAGCGTTTACAGCCATAACTCGCACAGATGTCCGAATTAGCTTCCGAAACCTGTTCCATTGTGTCCGGAACGCGGGATAAACCCTAGGTACGCTGGTTACGGTGCGTAAATCGGAGTTCGGAATTCCCGGGATGAATAGTGTTTACGCTTGCTTTTTCTATAAAAGGAGACACACACCCTTCATTTAATAAAAAAAAAAAATATAAACATTAAACCCTAGCCGCCTCCACCAGGTCCAATGGCCAGAAATTGTCCAAATTCAACTCTCAATCTCTCCAAATCCATTCACATTCACGCGAGGTGTTCAACACGAAGATTGAAGAGCAAGGCGAGGGCTTTAATTTCATACGGATATGATCGTAAATGGTGCGACGGAGGGAGAGATAAGTGGGGCCGACATCCTACAGTCACGCACGACTTTCCACGTGATATTTGCAGCCGAGATTCACCTAGGGGGGGCCGAACCTAGAGGGAGAGGAGGGCTTCGCAATGGAGTTCCCCGATCGAGTTTCTATCGAGCAAGCAAGGAGAAAAATCAAAACCTAGTATACGATGATGGGTTTGATTTTGTGCGTGTGTTCCTGTAGAGTTGCGTGGTGGAAGATGAAGCAACGTACGGTGGAGATGTGTCTGGGTGTGGATCCAAGGGTGAGGATGGATGTATGTTAAAAAAAAATTAAAGTTTATATTGTAATTAGTTTATAAAATCGTGTGCGATCTTTAAAAAATCATAACTTTTTCATACGAGGTCGAAACTGCGCGAAACCAGTTGCGTTGGAATCGTATGGACGAGCACTACGCGATGGAGTTGGTTTGGAGTCGTTTGGAGTTAGTGAGAATTTCGGGTAAAATTAAACGCGCGTTTAATTTTATTCGAAATAAATCGCTAAAACGGAAATTAAAACCAAGGTGAGAACTTCTCACTCAATCGAATAGATTTCGATTTTATTTTAAATAGTTAGATTTAAAATATTTGAATGCATGTTTGAATGATGAATTGTATCTATTGATTGTTAAAATAGACATTATACGCCGTTAGTAAGCGGATGTTATTTAATATAAACATATACCGCGAATATTTCATAAACAGTGAAATTGGTATTATATATAATATCAATATATATATATTGGCATATGTATATATTGCAGTTGTTGATTTCCCGCATTTTTTGTTTAGCGGATGGGACCCTATTACGCCGTTATTAAGTGGATAATATTTAATAAGAACATATACCGCGATAATTTCGTACTGGAGCGAAATTGGTATTGTGCTAATGTTTTTGGATGCAGGAAAACAGGTTGGAGGGATCCAACTGGATTCCTCAACAGTTTTTATTTGATTTTCAGATATTTTGATATTTGATGGATTATCATATCGATATATGATATTGTTGTTTGTCGTGATTGACTATTTGGTGTGTAGCATCATTGGACCCAGATTTTGGGATTTTAAAATGATTTTAAAGTGATTTTTGAAAATATATAAGATTTTCGGAATTGATCTATTTTAAATAAATAAACGTTATAATTTTTATTGTTATAAAAATTATGGTTTTTGTGAAATATAGTTAAAAGCTGATTTTTGAGAAATATGAATTAATGATTTTATAAAATAGTTTAAACTGGATTTTTGAATTTATTATGAAAAGTTTAAATATAGGATTTATAAAATTTGATTATTTTATAAATCAAAATGGTGAAATTATAAAGGAAATTAAAGACGTTTCAGAATAATAATATAAACTAATTTATATTAAGAGATTTATAAATGGATATTTATAAATTGGAATATAGACATTATAAAACAAGTTTTTATAAATGTTTGAATGATGTGAGGATGAATTTCATAATAGAATGAAATTTATGGAATTATAAACTGTGAAGTTATAAATGAAATTTATAAATAGTAAGATTTATAAATTTGGTGAAATTATTTGAAGAATAGATTTGGTTAAATAAATGAATCTTATAAGTTATAAGATTTATAATTTGGGAAGATAAAAAGAACGATTTTGTAAAATAATCGTTTTATAAGTATTTAATTTATAATATGAACGTTTAGTTTATAATTTAGTTATAAACTGGAATAGGTTAATAAAGGAATTTATAAAAAGGAAGTTTTTATAAATAAATAGATATGGAATTTATGAACGTTGTTTTATAAATTCGCAAACGACTTATTTTGATAAGTTAATTGTTATAACTTAGAAATAGAGTCATATTCACGTTTTTAGACAGTGAATAATCCTTTGAATTAAAATGAATAAAAGGATGGAATTTGTTAAAGAAGTATATTCACGTTTTTAAATAGTGAATGATATGTTAAAGAAATTGTTTTGAATGAGATGTTTAATTTGAATTAAAACGATCTAACGATGTTTTAAATGTGTTGAGATTCGAAACCATAGATTTCAACATTGATTGTTGAAATAGATGTTTCGAGAAATAGAAGGAAATGGTGGACTATAACACTGTTGTTATAGTAAATGATTTCCGAAAGGAAATGTTTTGTATAGTATTGGGATTTATATATCTATTTTAATTTCGAATCCCTATACTAGTGATGTTGGGTTGTTATAACGATGTTTTACGCAACATTCGTTTTGACCCAAATAAATATGTTAAGTGAATGATTTCCTTAAAAAAATGAAATATATACTTAATTCGATTTAAGTATATGGAATATTTTCTAAGTGTTGAAAATAAAAGATTGTGAATTACTTATTTATAAATAAGTATGGAAATGTTTTCCAATATGAAGTGAATTTATAGAATTTAGCTTTTGAAGATAAATTGAAATGAATAATTGAAATCGTATATGCATGGATATTTTGAGATATTAATTCATTATGGAATTTATATGTGAAAGGGAATTTGTTAAAAATAAATATTGATTTATTTTTGAAGTTGAAATTTTATATCTTGTAAAGATATTTTGGAAAATAAATAATTTGGAAAATTATTTGGAAACTGGTGATGTGTGCATATCCATTGATAGTTCAATAACCGACTATCAATATTTCCCTTTGAATGGGTAATTGATGTGATTTGTTTGAATGTGAATGCTACACTTATTTTTGAATAAGCGCTCACTATTCGGGTTAACCGGGAAAGGACCATGGGGTCGTATAACCCATTCCGAATATGTGATACGTCGTTGTGAATTGCATTGAAGATCGGTGTTGAAGACCGAGTATTTGCGAAAGTGATAGGATGACCTATCGATTGTCTCTGCACTGGGTAGCTCCTGGTATTGAGATTCCTTAAGTGATGGGAAATTCGATCGGGATTGTGAATACCCGTATTGCAAGAGCTTCGTAAGAAGTGCCTTCGGTTTTGTTCGAGCCCGGAACAGACTTGTATGGATTGTATGTCTGACATTACAAATTGAGATGTAAAGCCGATTTCTTTCAAATATATTTCTGTTGGTGGCGGAGAATTTATTCTTTGCTTAACACCCTTCTTTGAGACGTACGAGCTCAAAGGTTATATAGTTGAAGTTATCAGCGATATATTCCCAATTTGGTAATGTGACATGCTGAGTGATGCTGAAATGATCATTGTGTTGATTATTGTGATAGGATCATTTATTTGATCGTCTATCTTAGTGATCATTGTGTTGATCATTTGTTGACCCAAAGCATGGCTTTTGTATAAAGTATGTTTTTGTGGACGTGAATTCGTCGAGCCTCACACCCCGTGAATGGTCAAAACAGGAAATAAGCAGCAAGGTTATGAGGGGTAGCACCCTTTAGGATGTGTCCATTTCCTTCTGGAAAAGGGTGGTATCATGGTATGGAGCCCAGATACTTACTCATGTTGAAAACACTTTATGATTGTGTGAATTGATTACGAGCGCTCGGTTGATAAAGGTCCCAAAGGACCGGGGGATGGCATATTCGGTCAGTTGTTACTCAGTTAGGAGTAACCCGGCCTTGTGTTGGTAGAGATCCGGTTTGGTTCTCGGGGATGTCCATCCAGAGGCATTCTCATGTGGCAATGGGAAGTTCCTTGGCCTGACCATTTGTTGGAAATCCAATTCCCAATACGAAACTTTTACGGTATTAGTTGTAGAACCTGCTATTCACTTATGGTGGTCACCACTGTTTGGATAGTAGCTATAGTAGGCATACGATAATGGTCGTATGTTGGCTAAGATTTATATCTTTATTTTCGAAATGATTTTCCTCTACACTATGCACTAATAATAATATCAAATATTATTTTAAATGCGTATCAAGCATCTTTGACTATCATAAGGAGAAATCTCCTCCGATTCTGCGTTTGCATGTGTGTGTGTGCGGGAGGCCTTATGGTAGTCTCATTTTTAAAAGCATTGCGAATTGATTTAAAATATTCCTCTATTTTGATTTTAAAGTAAATAAACTATTTTGAGTTCTCACACCAGTCACATGACTGACTCGGAGTTTATTGTTTTCCTTCCTAAACTCTGGGTGCCCACCAATTTCCACACGGGCAGTTAAGAGTTAGGTTTATCAGGATATTCTGGATATTCTGGAGTTGCTGGAGGCAAGCTGGATGGCATGGCGTATTACTAGTTTATATAGTATTTCTTTTTCCGCTGCACTGTTTGTTGATGTTGTTGTACACTCTGATGATATGTTGTAATGTAATGTATAAAATGTAATAACTGATATAGTTCTTTGTTTAAAGATTATTCATTTATTATTATATGTTGTTCCGCTGCGAATTGTGAGATTCTGTTGTTGTTCCTTTCTGTCCCGTTCTATTTTTAAAATTCTTCTATCTTCTATTTTCTAATTCTCTGTTTTCTATTCTCTTTTTCTATTTTAAATTTTTCTATTTTCCTTTTCCTTTATTCTCTATCTTTTCTCTCTTCTTCTCTTTCTATCTTTTTAAATTCTTTTCAAAAACCCCTAACTATTCGGTTTTTCGGCAACGAAAATCCGCGTGACGTTACATTTGGTATCAGAGCTGATGGTTAAGCGACAACCATGGTTCTGTTGGGTATTACTCATTAGAGATAGAGTCAGCAGTATTCTAGATTGAGTTTGAGTGTAATAATAGCTATGAGAGCGTACTTGTTAGTGAATAAAATTGTTTTATATTGTGTTGACTTATCGGTTGATTGTTTATAGATTCCCGTCGATTTAGTCTAGCTAACTATCGTAGATAGGGGTTTCTAAACTCTTAAACAAGATAAATCGACATAGTATATTTTTAAATTGGGTAAATGAAATAATTTTACCTTGATTATATTTTATACATAAAGAATAATTTTTCAGAATTATTAAAGTGTATATAAGTTGATTGTTTGGTTGTTGAATAAGTTGTTTGAATAATCCAAATAAAAGAATAATTGTATAAGCAAAAGAATTATAAGGATTGAATTATAATTAAAATGATTTACAATTGTGAAATAAACTTATATATATAAGAAGTAAAATTATATGAATATGAGTTGTAAATAACCAAGTGGATTAAATGAATATAAACTTGAGTATATGAATGAAATTCAACTTAGAAATTGAATTGAAAAAAAAAATGGTTTGAATATAAATCAATTGAATGTAAATTGAGTGGATATGGAATAATGAATGTAAGTGTAAATTCATTGAAACCTAATGTTATTAGAAGTTGAAAGGTTGAATGAAAATCAATTTAATTAAACCAATTGAAAGTGATGGTGTTAAACCAAATTGAATGAATATAAGTAAAGGAATTTGGTTGAAATTAATATACATTGATTGTTATATGATTGTTGATTGATTGTATATAATTCATTAAGTGTTAATGAAAGTGAATTAGCGAAATTGAAAGCTAAAGAAATTGAATTCAAATTAAAGGTAAATAAATTTGAATAGAATTAAATGTGAATTGGATTTAAATTAGTAAATGTTAACTAATTGAATTGAGAATGAATGTTGATAAAATCCAATGTTGATAAATCAAATATGATTTAGAGTGAAAACCCTTTCATTGAATATTAATGAGAATATGAATGAATATTATTGATTATGAATGGTAGTTGGTTGATGGTTGAATATATATTGCTATTGTTGCATTGCTATGTGACATATATAGTCATCATGTTGCTATATGTTGTATATTGAGATTATTGTCTATATGCATGATTCTCATGTTGTTTGTTGAGTGTTTAGTAGGTGCGGATCGCGTTTGCTTCGCATTTGGAGCTCGCTTTTGCGCTATATTAACCGTATATGCTTGCTAATAAAATATAAGGTACATATCTCGGATTAAATATCGCACTTTTATACTTTTTCCCTGCGGGATGCCTCATTACTTGATGAGATGTATATTTGTGATATATATACTGTCATTTTTTTTTCGGATCGAGCCGCGCAAAGGAGACTATGGCGAATTTTTCCGAAAATTTAAGGCGTTAGAAAAATTTGAGAAAATTGGAAAATTTTGAAAACTTTAACTTTGATTTTGGAGTTGAAAGTTAAACAATAGTAGTTGTTTTTGAAAAGATAACTAAGTATGATTTGAAAACTTAGTAAAGTTATTGTAAGAAGTTTAATTATGAATTTTGGAAAATTAATAAATTCTGTAACTTTTCTTACTTATAATTTCGAGGACGAAATTCTTTTAAGGGGGAAAGATTGTAACGACCCAGAATTTTTAGTAATTAAAATTTGAATATTTAATTAATTTTAAATATTTATAAGTGAATTTATAAGTCAAATAAATTTTATTTTGATTTATTGGATTTAATTGAATTATTAAATCGATAATTTAATATGTTAAATTATGGAAATAATTGAAAATTGAGTTAAAAATGATTGTAAATAATTTGGAAAATTTTATTTAATCATACTGGAGTTATGGAAATATTTTAGAACTTTTAAAATCGAATTAAAAGTTAATTTGTGAAAATTGAATATTTTAATATTTAATAATCGACTGTAAAATAGTCAATTTTTGAACAGTCTCAGAATTGAACGAAACCAGTTTCATTGGATCCGTAATAGTTAGTTATTACCGGATTTCAATTTTCGTGTCAATCGGAGTTATCGTTTGATCGTGGCAGCTCGAAACGCATCGATTTGTTTTTAATTTAAATTTGGCGAGTCAAAATAGCCATTTTTCAAAAAGTCTCGGATTTCGACGAAACTAGTTTTATCGGATCTGTAATGTGATATTATTGTAAGGTTTCAAATTTCAAGTCGATTGGATTTACCGTTTGTCCGGTACAAATTAAAACGCCTAGAAATCGATTTAAATCGGTTTAATTTAAATTGAGCGTTTACAGCCATAACTCGCACAGATGTCCGAATTAGCTTCCGAAACCTGTTCCATTGTGTCCGGAACGCGGGATAAACCCTAGGTACGCTGGTTACGGTGCGTAAATCGGAGTTCGGAATTCCCGGGATGAATAGTGTTTACGCTTGCTTTTTCTATAAAAGGAGACACACACCCTTCATTTAATAAAAAAAAAAAATATAAACATTAAACCCTAGCCGCCTCCACCAGGTCCAATGGCCAGAAATTGTCCAAATTCAACTCTCAATCTCTCCAAATCCATTCACATTCACGCGAGGTGTTCAACACGAAGATTGAAGAGCAAGGCGAGGGCTTTAATTTCATACGGATATGATCGTAAATGGTGCGACGGAGGGAGAGATAAGTGGGGCCGACATCCTACAGTCACGCACGACTTTCCACGTGATATTTGCAGCCGAGCTTCACCTAGGGGGGGCCGAACCTAGAGGGAGAGGAGGGCTTCGCAATGGAGTTCCCCGATCGAGTTTCTATCGAGCAAGCAAGGAGAAAAATCAAAACCTAGTATATGATGATGGGTTTGATTTTGTGCGTGTGTTCCTGTAGAGTTGCGTGGTGGAAGATGAAGCAACGTACGGTGGAGATGTGTCTGGGTGTGGATCCAAGGGTGAGGATGGATGTATGTTAAAAAAAAATTAAAGTTTATATTGTAATTAGTTTATAAAATCGTGTGCGATCTTTAAAAAATCATAACTTTTTCATACGAGGTCGAAACTGCGCGAAACCAGTTGCGTTGGAATCGTATGGACGAGCACTACGCGATGGAGTTGGTTTGGAGTCGTTTGGAGTTAGTGAGAATTTCGGGTAAAATTAAACGCGCGTTTAATTTTATTCGAAATAAATCGCTAAAACGGAAATTAAAACCAAGGTGAGAACTTCTCACTCAATCGAATAGATTTCGATTTTATTTTAAATAGTTAGATTTAAAATATTTGAATGCATGTTTGAATGATGAATTGTATCTATTGATTGTTAAAATAGACATTATACGCCGTTAGTAAGCGGATGTTATTTAATATAAACATATACCGCGAATATTTCATAAACAGTGAAATTGGTATTATATATAATATCAATATATATATATATTGGCATATGTATATATTGCAGTTGTTGATTTCCCACATTTTTTGTTTAGCGGATGAGACCCTATTACGCCGTTATTAAGCGGATAATATTTAATAAGAACATATACCGCGATAATTTCGTACTGGAGCGAAATTGGTATTGTGCTAATGTTTTTGGATGCAGGAAAACAGGTTGGAGGGATCCAACTGGATTCCTCAACAGTTTTTATTTGATTTTCAGATATTTTGATATTTGATGGATTATCATATCGATATATGATATCGTTGTTTGTCGTGATTGACTATTTGGTGTGTAGCATCATTGGACCCAGATTTTGGGATTTTAAAATGATTTTAAAGTGATTTTTGAAAATATATAAGATTTTCGGAATTGATCTATTTTAAATAAATAAACGTTATAATTTTTATTGTTATAAAAATTATGGTTTTTGTGAAATATAGTTAAAAGCTGATTTTTGAGAAATATGAATTAATGATTTTATAAAATAGTTTAAACTGGATTTTTGAATTTATTATGAAAAGTTTAAATATAGGATTTATAAAATTTGATTATTTTATAAATCAAAATGGTGAAATTATAAAGGAAATTAAAGACGTTTCAGAATAATAATATAAACTAATTTATATTAAGAGATTTATAAATGGATATTTATAAATTGGAATATAGACATTATAAAACAAGTTTTTATAAATGTTTGAATGATGTGAGGATGAATTTCATAATAGAATGAAATTTATGGAATTATAAACTGTGAAGTTATAAATGAAATTTATAAATAGTAAGATTTATAAATTTGGTGAAATTATTTGAAGAATAGATTTGGTTAAATAAATGAATCTTATAAGTTATAAGATTTATAATTTGGGAAGATAAAAAGAACGATTTTGTAAAATAATCGTTTTATAAGTATTTAATTTATAATATGAACGTTTAGTTTATAATTTAGTTATAAACTGGAATAGGTTAATAAAGGAATTTATAAAAAGGAAGTTTTTATAAATAAATAGATATGGAATTTATGAACGTTGTTTTATAAATTCGCAAACGACTTATTTTGATAAGTTAATTGTTATAACTTAGAAATAGAGTCATATTCACGTTTTTAGACAGTGAATAATCCTTTGAATTAAAATGAATAAAAGGATGGAATTTGTTAAAGAAGTATATTCACGTTTTTAAATAGTGAATGATATGTTAAAGAAATTGTTTTGAATGAGATGTTTAATTTGAATTAAAACGATCTAACGATGTTTTAAATGTGTTGAGATTCGAAACCATAGATTTCAACATTGATTGTTGAAATAGATGTTTCGAGAAATAGAAGGAAATGGTGGACTATAACACTGTTGTTATAGTAAATGATTTCCGAAAGGAAATGTTTTGTATAGTATTGGGATTTATATATCTATTTTAATTTCGAATCCCTATACTAGTGATGTTGGGTTGTTGTAACGATGTTTTACGCAACATTCGTTTTGACCCAAATAAATATGTTAAGTGAATGATTTCCTTAAAAAAATGAAATATATACTTAATTCGATTTAAGTATATGGAATATTTTCTAAGTGTTGAAAATAAAAGATTGTGAATTACTTATTTATAAATAAGTATGGAAATGTTTTCCAATATGAAGTGAATTTATAGAATTTATCTTTTGAAGATAAATTGAAATGAATAATTGAAATCGTATATGCATGGATATTTTGAGATATTAATTCATTATGGAATTTATATGTGAAAGGGAATTTGTTAAAAATAAATATTGATTTATTTTTGAAGTTGAAATTTTATATCTTGTAAAGATATTTTGGAAAATAAATAATTTGGAAAATTATTTGGAAACTGGTGATGTGTGCATATCCATTGATAGTTCAATAACCGACTATCAATATTTCCCTTTGAATGGGTAATTGATGTGATTTGTTTGAATGTGAATGCTACACTTATTTTTGAATAAGCGCTCACTATTCGGGTTAACCGGGAAAGGACCATGGGGTCGTATAACCCATTCCGAATATGTGATACGTCGTTGTGAATTGCATTGAAGATCGGTGTTGAAGACCGAGTATTTGCGAAAGCGATAGGATGACCTATCGATTGTCTCTGCACTGGGTAGCTCCTGGTATTGAGATTCCTTAAGTGATGGGAAATTCGATCGGGATTGTGAATACCCGTATTGCAAGGGCTTCGTAAGAAGTGCCTTCGGTTTTGTTCGAGCCCGGAACAGACTTGTATGGATTGTATGTCTGACATTACAAATTGAGATGTAAAGCCGATTTCTTTCAAATATATTTCTGTTGGTGGCGGAGAATTTATTCTTTGCTTAACACCCTTCTTTGAGACGTACGAGCTCAAAGGTTATATAGTTGAAGTTATCAGCGATATATTCCCAATTTGGTAATGTGACATGCTGAGTGATGCTGAAATGATCATTGTGTTGATTATTGTGATAGGATCATTTATTTGATCGTCTATCTTAGTGATCATTGTGTTGATCATTTGTTGACCCAAAGCATGGCTTTTGTATAAAGTATGTTTTTGTGGACGTGAATTCGTCGAGCCTCACACCCCGTGAATGGTCAAAACAGGAAAGAAGCAGCAAGGTTATGAGGGGTAGCACCCTTTAGGATGTGTCCATTTCCTTCTGGAAAAGGGTGGTATCATGGTATGGAGCCCAGATACTTACTCATGTTGAAAACACTTTATGATTGTGTGAATTGATTACGAGCGCTCGGTTGATAAAGGTCCCAAAGGACCGGGGGATGGCATATTCGGTCAGTTGTTACTCAGTTAGGAGTAACCCGGCCTTGTGTTGGTAGAGATCCGGTTTGGTTCTCGGGGATGTCCATCCAGAGGCATTCTCATGTGGCAATGGGAAGTTCCTTGGCCTGACCATTTGTTGGAAATCCAATTCCCAATACGAAACTTTTACGGTATTAGTTGTAGAACCTGCTATTCACTTATGGTGGTCACCACTGTTTGGATAGTAGCTATAGTAGGCATACGATAATGGTCGTATGTTGGCTAAGATTTATATCTTTATTTTCGAAATGATTTTCCTCTACACTATGCACTAATAATAATATCAAATATTATTTTAAATGCGTATCAAGCATCTTTGACTATCATAAGGAGAAATCTCCTCCGATTCTGCGTTTGCATGTGTGTGTGTGCGGGAGGCCTTATGGTAGTCTCATTTTTAAAAGCATTGCGAATTGATTTAAAATATTCCTCTATTTTGATTTTAAAGTAAATAAACTGTTTTGAGTTCTCACACCAGTCACATGACTGACTCGGAGTTTATTGTTTTCCTTCCTAAACTCTGGGTGCCCACCAATTTCCACACGGGCAGTTAAGAGTTAGGTTTATCAGGATATTCTGGATATTCTGGAGTTGCTGGAGGCAAGCTGGATGGCATGGCGTATTACTAGTTTATATAGTATTTCTTTTTCCGCTGCACTGTTTGTTGATGTTGTTGTACACTCTGATGATATGTTGTAATGTAATGTATAAAATGTAATAACTGATATAGTTCTTTGTTTAAAGATTATTCATTTATTATTATATGTTGTTCCGCTGCGAATTGTGAGATTCTGTTGTTGTTCCTTTCTGTCCCGTTCTATTTTTAAAATTCTTCTATCTTCTATTTTCTAATTCTCTGTTTTCTATTCTCTTTTTCTATTTTAAATTTTTCTATTTTCCTTTTCCTCTATTCTCTATCTTTTCTCTCTTCTTCTCTTTCTATCTTTTTAAATTCTTTTCAAAAACCCCTAACTATTCGGTTTTTCGGCAACGAAAATCCGCGTGACGTTACACAAAGCTAGAGGAAGATCGATGAAGACCAAAAGTATAAACATAAGTATGATTTTCTACGGGTCTTAGTCTAGATTATTTGTTAAAATCTATCCTCAAGAGATTTGCACGAACACTAGAACACATTCATAAAACTTCATTTTTTGTTCACATGTTCACTGTGCATACTTTTATAGTTCTGTCGACTGAACAGGCATGGCCAGTCGACTGAAGCTGATACACATATACAAATATGCACAGTTTCAGTCGACTGAATTTCCTGTGCAGTCGACTGAAATTGTTCCTGAAAGTTTTTCTTCATATTTTCAGTCGACTGAATCTCCTGCTCAGTTGACTGAATTTAAACCTTCGAATTATCACTTTTAAGTCAAGAAATTGAAACTCAAAAGAAAAAGAATGATGCACTTGTCTCTGAAAATCACGAGTTAAAAATTAAAATCAAACATGTTGAATTGGAAAATAATAGTCTTCAAGCTAAATAAGATGACATCACAAAAATTGTTTCTAACTTTAACAAAGGAAGAGAAAATTTATCTAAGATATTAGAAAATTCTCAAACGTCTTCGAACAAACAAGGTTTAGGTTATAAAAATGAATCAAAAATTCCTAATAAGAAAAATATAAAACTTAACAGGATTGTTGATTCAAAACAACAAATAAAGAAACCTATTAAAACAAATGTAGAAAACAAGGTAATTAAAATTTGGGTACCAAAGACTAACAATGTAATTATAAGAAATATATATATTAAATCATTTATGAATAATGTTCATCATAATGAAAACTATATTTATAAAAAGGATACTAAACCGAATTGGGTTTGGTTTCCTAAACTCTAACTTTTTAGGACCCTATTAAAAGGTGGGTACCAATAATTTCATATTTATTTTCAGGTCCCACTCAAAAAGAAGAAATGGATATTAGACAGTGGTTGTTCAAAACACATGACCGGAGACAAAGATATGCTTACAAACATTACATACTTCGATGGTGGCTTGGTTACCTTCGGAGACAATTCAAAAGGCTATATCATTGGCAAAGGAGATGTGAACAATTACGGTACATCAAATTTACCTTTTATAACAAATGTTTCATTAGTTGAAAATTTAAAACATAATCTACTTAGATAAGTCAACTGTGTGACAAAGGTTTTAAAATAACTTTCTCGAATAATAAATGTAGTATTTTTGATCAAAACCAAAATCTTGTTTTTGAAGGAAATAGAGATAGAAATATTTATGTTCTAAATATGAATATTAATCATAATACAAGTATGTGTTTACTTGCCAAAGATAATGATCCTTGGTTATGGCACAAAAGATTTTGTCATATAAATTTTAAAACTATTAGAAAACTTTCTAAAAATGAATTAGTAAGAGGTTTACCCAAAATAAACTTTAATATAAATAATCTTTGTGATGATTGTCAAAAAGGAAAATTAACGAAATCATCTTTCAAATCTAAGAAAAATATTTTGACTTTACAACCATTAGAATTACTACATATGGATTTATTTGGACCAACTCAAGTTCAATCCATTAATCATAATCGATACGTATTTGTAATAGTTGATGATTTTTCAAGATATACATGGACTATTTTTATGAAAAATAAAAGTGACACTTTTGAGCATTTTAAAACATTTGTCAAAAGAATTCAAAATACTAAAGATTTGAAAATTAAAAATATTCGAAGCGATCATGGAGGCGAATTCGAAAATGAAGCTTTTGAAACTTTTTGTAAAAAGAAAGGAATAAATCATAACTTTTCATTTCCTATAAATCCTCAACAAAATGGAGTTGTAGAAAGAAAGAATAGAACATTACAAGAATGCGCAAGAACATTATTAAATGGATGTTCTCTACCAAAACATTTTTGGGCAGAAGCCGTTGCTACTGCATGTTATGTATTAAATAGAATATCAATTAGACCATTAACTAAAAATACTTCATATGAACTATTTAATAATAAAAAGCCAAATATATCTTATTTAAAAATATTTGGATCAAAATGCTTCATTTTAAATACAAAAGATCAACTAGGAAAATTCTATTCAAAAGCCGACGAAGGAATTTTCGTAGGATACTCAGAACGAAGTAAAGCATATCGAGTATTTAATAAACGAACAAACTTAATAGAAGAAACTTTGCATAAATCTTTTGATGAAAATTTTAATAAAAATTTAAATATAAAAGATGATTAAGAATTGATAAATATAGAAGAAACAAACCTTGAAAATAATAATAATGAACTAAGATCTCCTCCTAGATTATTACGAGATCATCCAACTCAAAATATAATAGGAGAAATAAATTCTCAAGTTAGGACAAGAAATCAACTAAATCAAATGGGTCATGTAGCTTTCATTACATCAATAGAACCTAAAAATCCTAAAGAGGCATCAACAGATGATTATTGGATTATGCAATGAAAGAAGAATTAAATCAATTTGAACGTAACAATGTTTGGGAATTAGTTCCTCGTCCTAATAATCAATCGGTAATTGGAACAAAATGGATATACAAAAATAAAGTAGATGAACAAGGTAATATAACTAGAAATAAGGCAAGACTAGTAGCATAAGGATATAATCAAGAAGAAGGTATTGATTTTGAAGAAACCTTTGCTCCCGTCGCAAGATCTGAAGCAATGCGTATACTTTTAGCCTTTGCATGTTTTCACAATTTTAAACTTTATCAAATGGATGTTAAAAGTGCTTTTTTAAATGGTTTTATAAAAGAAAATGTATACGTAGAACAACCTCCTTTATTTATACACGAAAAATATCCTGATCATGTATATAAATTAAAGAAAGCACTTTATGGTCTTAAACAAGCACTTCGTGCTTGGTATGAAAGACTTAAAAGCTATTTATTAAATTCGGGATTTAAAATTGGAAAAGTAGATCAAACACTTTTTATTAAAAATACTACAAAAGATATTTTGATAATTCAAATATACGTAGATGATATTATATTTGGTTCAACAAATGAAAATTTATGTAAAGAATTTTCAAATATAATCACTAAAGAATTCGAAATGTTTCATATGGGAGAATTATCTATTTTCTCAGACTTCAAATAAAGCAATTATCAAATGGAATTTTTATAAACCAAGAGAAATATTGCGCAAATTTAATTAAACGTTTCGGAATGGAAAACACTTCTGCTAAACCCACTCCTATGAGTACTACTACTCATCTCGATCGAGATGAAAATGGCAAAAGTGTAGATCAAAAATTATTTAGAAGTATGATAGGTTCCTTACTATACTTGACCGCTAGTGGACCAGACATAATGATGAGTGTATGTTTATGTGCACGTTTTCAATCTAATCCTAAAGAATCACACTAAGAGCAGTAAAACGAATTATGCGATATCTTAACAACACTAAAGATTTCGGTCTTTTCTATCCAAAGGAGTGCACATTTGAGTTAGTGTCATTCAGTGATGCTGATTTTGGTGGATCTCGAACAAATAGAAAAAGCACAAATGGTACTTGCCCTTTCATTGGAAAGTCACTTGTATCTTGGTTTAGCAAGAAACAAAATTGTGTCTCGCTTTCCACCTGCGAAGCAGAGTATATATCAGCTGCTTTAGCTTGCACTCAAGTTATATACATGCAACAAACACTTAAAGATTTTAATATAAATTTAACAAATTCTACAATATACTGTGATAATACTAGTACAATAAACTTATCTAAAAATCCAGTTAATCATTCTCGTACAAAACAATAGACATTCATAACCATTTTCTACGTGACAATATCGAAAAAGGAATAATTAATTTAGAACATATTTCTACCGAAAATCAAATTGTCGATATATTTACTAAACCTTTGTTAGAAAACTCCTTTATAAAACTTCGACGAGAAT
This sequence comes from Allium cepa, assembly GCA_030765085.1. Lineage (NCBI taxonomy): Eukaryota > Viridiplantae > Streptophyta > Magnoliopsida > Asparagales > Amaryllidaceae > Allium > Allium cepa. The sequence continues at coordinate 887,108,316 of CM060937.1, read as the reverse complement.
TAGGTATAATATCCTTTAAAAATATCAATTAGAGATACATCTGAAATATTTTCATGTTGTTACATCAATATATTTGTAACTATTTCTTTAAATAAATTGTTTAATTAACCGAAACAACAAAAATGCTTGTTTCAGTCGACTGAATCCTCTGCTCAGTCGACTGAATCCTCTGCTCAGTCGACTGAAATTAAGACAGAAAACAATATTTACATAGCTCAGTCAACTGGAATCTTCTGCACAGTCGACTAAAAATTCAACAGAAACTTTCAGCAAAAAATTCAGTCGACTAAATGTACTGTTCAGTCGACTGAATCTATCACAGAAAATTTTCGGCCTTTGATTCAGTCGACTGAACAGTGTATTCAGTCGACTGAATGCCAATTCCCAGGCAACTTTCCCCCTTTATACACCAGTTTTTACCTACCCAATTCACTTTTTACCATCTTCTTCCCCAATTATTTTCAAAACCCTAGATCTCAAATTGCTCCAATCTCACTCAAATCATATACAAATGGCCCCAAAAAGATCTAGAGCTTCATCTTCTTCATCCTCCGAGCCAATTGATGCTCAAATCGCACAATGGCTATATGATGGGGTTGCTGTCACAAGATGGAACCAGATGAAGAATTCACGTATTTTCGAGCATTCTTTCGTTGATTTCCAAGGCCTTCAAGCTTACAACATCCAAGTGTTAACCGACCAAGCAGGTTTAACTTCTCTTCTTGATTTGAAAAGGAATGACATGGCTATAAATCATATTATGGTCAAGTTGTTCTACGCTAACCTCAATATCATATTATGGTCAAGTTGTTCTACGCTAACCTCAATCTTGGACACCAAACTCCAAGAAATCCAAACGATAGTGTTTGGAGCATGGTCTGTGGAAAGAAAGTTTGGTTTTCTTTAGATCGAATAGCTCACATTCTAGGGTCACCCAATGTTGGAAGGAAGCTAGACGAGATTGAGTTCAATCCAAAAATTCGTGATAACATAAATCACCAATTTATGGAAGATAATATCAATTTTCGAGATTTTAAGTCCACCTCTCTTCGACCTCGAGCAAGAATCCTACACAAAGCCCTAAGGAGAACGATTACTCATCGCACGGGCTCGTATGAAATCGTTTACCCAATTAACTATCGAGCTTTATATGCTATCTTTGGCAACATACAAGTCAATTGGGTACAACTTATCCTTGATGAGCTACTCTCTTTTCATAATGGTAAAATGCGAACAATTTATTTTGGAGAATATATCATGCGACTTCTCCTTAATGTCGATACACCATTACCAGAGTCAGAGAACACTATGGTCCATCAAATTAACCATCGGACCATAAGCCTAATGCAACTCCCATCTCGACCTCCTCGCATAATATCACTCGTCGAATGGGAAGCAAGGCATCAAGAACAACAACAACAATAACAACCTCCACAAGCTCATCATGAAGATCTTCTTTAAGCTCAAGAGGATGAAATCCAACTAATTGAACCAAGCTTTACTACCAACCAATCATTGGGGATATTGTCAAGAAATCAACAAATTCTTGTCACTCGTCTTAAAAAGGTAGATAACAAGCTTGACAAAATCAAAGGATTTTTCAACAAGCTATGGGATGCAATCTCGTGCTCAAGCACCACTACTGCTTCGACATCTCGCGGCAAACATCCGGCACCTACGTTTACATGGACGACATCCGAAGAGCATACAAGTAGTAGCGCAAGCGGAGCAAGTTGTGGCCAAGGAGGAAGAGCATATAGACCACCAACAGGAGGACCCGTCATACGTGAACCAACAGGAGGAAGAGAAGGTTCATATGACTGGGATAAAGATGAGTGATTTTTTTTAGAGATTTGTGTTTATTTCTAACTATCTAATGGCTTGTATAAATAGCCATTTTATGCTTGTTTAACGCAACAATTTTTTAACTTATGCCATGTTATGAAAATATACTATTCTCTATGCTTCAGTGATTGTTTTTATACAATATTTCTACTGTTATTACTTCCTTTTTGTCAATGATAAAGGGGGAGAAAATCTATGGTACTAAATTTGTTTTGTAGGAAAGATAGTGCATACATTCAGAGGGAGAAAATAAGTAAATATATCTCTAGAATAAAATAGTATTGTCATTAATCGAAAAGGGGGAGAATGTTGATACACGAAGATTTTGATCAATGACAATGAGCTTCAACAAAAAGGAAGAAATATATGCAAAGCTAGAGGAAGATAGATGAAGACCAAAAGTATAAACATAAGTATGATTTTCTATGGGTCTTAGTCTAGATTATTTGTTAAAATCTATCCTCAAGAGATTTGCACGAACACTAGAACACATTCATAAAACTTCATTTTTTATTCACATGTTCAATGTGCATACTTTTATAGTTCAGTCGACTGAACAGGCATGGCCAGTCGACTGAAACTGATACACATATATAAATATGCATAGTTTCAGTCGACTGAATTTCCTGTGCAGTCGATTGAAATTGTTCCTGAAAGTTTTTCTTCATATTTTCAGTCGACTGAATCTCCTGCTCAGTTGACTGAATTTAAACCTGTGAATTTTCACTGAAAAGACACCTTCTTCTTCCCAAGAGTTGCAACCATTCATCAATGGAAATGGAAGCATCTCTTGTTTGCAACCTTTGACAACAAATGCACCTCTTCTACAAGTATATATACATGATTCTAATCATTTAAGTCACCTAATTCTCTTGCTTTAATCTTACCATTTCTTGATCATATACTTTAGACATTATCAAAGCAATCACTATTCTTTTGCATGAATCTCTGTTTAGATTTAACACTCTTTTGATTCATAGCACACTCACAATTCCTTAATCTTCACAAGCACATTTCATACTCTCGAGGATAAGATTATAGGAATATTGTACTACATTAGACTCATCCGTGTTGTAAAGAACACAACTAGTCAAGACTTGTTTTGGCATTTAAGTTTGAAGTCCTCTTAGGTAGTTTTGAGGCAAAGAGATCCCGTTCGGTTGTTCGGGTAAGTTGTAAACCTATGACTCCGGGTTAAGAGAGGGTTTGTAGTTAGTGAAATACCTAAGTGAAGCTTAGGGACTGGACGTAGGACTAGTGGTCCGAACCAGTATAAAATCTTGGTGTGATTTTACTTACCTTATCTACATTAACCATATAGCTATTCCATATTACACGATCCTATCAAGTATCCCCGACTTTTAAAAGCTTCCGGAGACGTGCAGGAGACAGATAGATATTTAGAGTTTTTATTTCTGTTGTGTGTTTGTTTGTAAAGGCCAACTTATTAGCCTTACTATATTCTCTGATTAACCAAGGGGGCGTCATCATATGTCACTCTTGGCGTAATTGTAATAATTATATTTTGTAGAACGTGGTTAACGTAATTTGGGGATTATGTAATGAACAAGAAATGTTTTGTCATGAATGTGGAATTATGTTTTTGAATTGTTAAATTTTTTCCATATTTCTGTGATCTGTGCATCAATGAATCTAACACCGTCTTATTTGGTCCCCGAAGATTAATTTCTATGGACGACTGCAGCATCTGTAGCCGTTAGTTTTGGGCTTCCAAGTAGAGGGATATTACAAGTTGGCATTAGAGCATAGGTTTATGAAACTTTAAAATAAAAGTAAAACCTAAAAGTTTTTTCGAACATGATCCAATGAATTTGAAAACATGATCGGGGTTTGGGTTAACGTTATAGTAACGTATTTGTATTTGATATATAGGTATATATCTAAGTATGTATTCCGCTCTCTCTTAGACCGTTTCTCTATATCTTGCTAAGGCTCGTATGCAGATATAAGAGAAAGAAGATACGTAGGCAGGAAACGAAAGAGGAAATCTGGGTGGAGGAAGCACCACTACCAATGGTAATGTTTGACCTAATACTCGAAGGAACCAAGGTCGACATGCTAATGCTAATCAAAATGCTAAGGCCAATGTAGGTGCTGGAAATCTGCCAATAGATGCGGGGATAGTGTATCAGTTGTTGGCTAATCTTTTGCAAGCAGGAGCTGCTAAGAATGTTAATGGAGCTAATCCTATAGTTCCAGTTGGTTATAACTGTGCGAAGCTGGGTAGAGACTATGTCAGTCTGGGAGGAAAGACGTTTGTTGGAAGGGAAGATGCTATGGAGGTAAAGAATTGGTTGTTGGACTGTGAAAGGATCTTTACAGACTTAGGCTTGAAAGATGGAAAGAAGAGAGGGTTAGCCTCTAGATAGCTATAAGAGTTAGCGCTTCATTGGTGGAACAGTGTGATGATAGGAGTGTTGGAGGAAGAGTTGAGATAGGCTAACTTCAGGAGGAGGTTTGAGCAAAGGTTCTTGTCTGAGGTTGCCAAATCAACATTGATGAGGAAATTTATGGATCTTGTCCAAGGAGATATGTCTGTGATCGAGTATGCAGCTAAGTTTAATGCGCTATCTCGATATGGTTATGCTTTGGTTGACACTGATGTTAGAAGGCATCATAGATTCATTAGAGGCCGAGACAAGATTTAGGCAGAATGACTATGGCCCATATCAGAGACCCTTCTAATGTGGTGGTGGAGATGGTCATTCGTCATGAGGAAATGCTTGTTGTTTCGGCTAGGGAGAAGCCCGTCGAATCCCATGGTCCTCAAGGGAAGAAGAGGAAGTTCTTCAAGAAGAAGGGCGCTCAAAAAGGAGGAGCATCTAAGAAAGGGAAAGAAGATGTAGTTTGCTACAAGTGTGATAAGAAGGGGTACTATGCTAATGATTGTCGTTCGGGTGATGGAAAGTTGGTTGTGGGGAAGCAGAATGTGCAATGCTATACTTGCAACCAGATGGGGCATTACAAGAATAAATTTCCTAAAAGCCGCCAAAGCAGGGAAATGAAAGGTCTTGTTTTGGAGTCATCGTCCTCTAAACCAACTGCTGCTAAGAAAGGAAAGTCTGTAATGAAAGGTACGCTTTTGAGCCATGGCGTACCAGTTAGCGTAATTTTTAATACTGGTGCATCACACTAATTTATATCATAGTATTTGGTTGATAGGTTATGTATAGAACCCACATACCTTGTTACTTCCTTAAGGGTTGCAAATCCAATAGGAGGACATGCAACTCTTGGGATGGATGTGACCAGTTATAACTTGATTTGTTAGGTCATGAGTTTGCATGCGGTTTGTATATTTTTTATTTCGTAGATTTCGGGATCATTTTGGGTATGGGTTGGTTGGATAAGTATGAGGCTAGGCTATTTTGCCAGGATCGGGAAATATCATTGAGACACCCAGATAGTCATAATTGAATCATTTTCTCAGTGGAAAACTCCAAGAGTGTTTACGCTTTGTTGAGTGCCATGGAAGCTGGAGAAGTGTTTAGTCAGGTTCGTGTGGCTAGAGAGTTTGTAGATGTCTTTGAGCCGGTTACTGGATTAACATAGAAATGAGCCGTTGAGTCTTGGATAGACCTTATACCAAGAGCTGAACCTGTCAGTAGACCACCTAGCAGAATGACACCAACATAGATGAAGGAATTGAAGGTGCAGCTAGTGGATCTCAAGGGAAGGAATTTTACTAGACCAAATAGTTCATCTTGAGAAGCGGCCGCGGTGTTTGTAAAGAAACCAGAAGGATCGTTAATGATGTGCATCGACTATAATAAGTTAAATGAAGATCAAGAATAGGTACCCTCTGCCGAGGGTAGATGATCTGTTTGATCAGTTGAGTGGAGCCTGAGTATTTTTCCAATTGGATTTGGCAATGGGGTTCCATCAGTTGAGAGTGGCCGGAGGATAGTATTTCTTTGATGGCATTCCAAACTAGGTATGGTTCGTATGAGTGGTTGATGATGCCATTCGGATTGACGAATGTGTCTGCTTTCTTCGTTGATTTGATGATTCGAGTTTTCAGAAAGCACTTGGATAGATTTGTTTTAGTGTTCATAGATGGCATTTTGGCGTACTCTAAAGACGAAGGTTCATCTTAGAGTGGTGTTGGAGACATTGAGGCAGAATCAGCTAAATGCGAAGTTTTTCAAGTGTCATTATTGGAAGAAAGAGGTTAAGTTTCTTGGTCATGTGGTTTCAGAGAAGGGATTGTCAGTCGATCCAGATAAGATCGAAGTTGTAAACAATTGGAAGAGACCAGAAACGGTGATTGAGATTAGATATTTTCTTGAACTTGCTAGCTATTATCGTAGATTCATCAAGGATTTCTTGCAGATAGTTGCGCCTTTGACTAAGCTTACCAGGAAGGAAGTGAAGTTTGTTTGGTCTGACAAATGTGAAAAAGAATTCCTTAAGTTAAAGAATTTGTTGACCAGTGCTCCAGTATTAGTAGTTCAAGATGGTAACCAAGGGTTGGTAGTTTACATAGATGCATGCGGGACTGGATTGGGAGCAGTATTGATGCAGAAGGGCAAAGTTATTGCTTACGCATCTAGGCAGCTTAGACTGCACAAAGAAAGGTATCTTACCCATGACTTGGAGTTGGCAACGATAATTTATGCCTTAAAGGTTTAGAGGCATTATCTCTTACGGGAGAGATTTGAGTTATATACCGATCATAAGTCATTAAAGTATTTATTCTCTCGGAAGGAGTTAATTATGAGGCAGCAGAGATGGCTGGAATTTTTGGATGCTAATAATTTCGGTATAGAATATACCCAAGGGAAATGTAATAAAGTAGTGGACGACATCAACAAAAGACATTAGAATGCGGTGTTAGCTATGTTGGCGGAGTGGAAAGATCTAGAAGCTACGATCGTTTTAGTCAGAGTACTGTCATGTTGTCCTCTTTGGAAGTTCGGCCAGTATTGATCGAGAGAATTACTTCTAAATAGAAGGAGGATCCATTATTAGCTGAGAGGATCAGAAGGCTTGAGGTTGGAACGAAGGTCGATGATTTGAAAGATTTTTGTCTTGATCAGAGAGAATGGTTGAGAAAGAAGGGACGGTTATGTGTTCCAAATGTAGAGAACTTGAGAAGAGAAGTTCTTAAGGAATGTCATCGATCCAAGTTTATGATTCATCCTGGAGGGACCAAGATGCATCAAGATATGAAGAGGAGATTCTATTGGGAAGGCATGAAGAGGGATGTTGACTTGTGGGTTGGGCAGTGTGTTAACTGTCAACAAGTGAAGGCCGAACATCAAAAGCCAAGTGGATTGCTTCAGTCTTTAGATATTCCAGTTTGAAAATAGGATTCGATATCCATACATTTTATAGATGGGTTGCTAAGGTCAAGGAGAGGAAATGAAAGTATTGGATAGATTGACCAAGAGTGCCCATTTCATTCTGGTAAAGTCAACCAGGACGACACCTGTTTTGGCTAAGTTGTTCATCAAGAACATAGTTAGACTTCATGGGATTCCTAGTAGCATAGTCAGCGATCGAGATGCATTATTCACTAGTGAATTTTAGAGGAATCTACAAGAGGTATTAGGCACCAATCTCAAGATGAGTACAGTTTATCACCCACAGACATACAGGCAGGTAGAGAGAGTCAACAAGGTACTTGAAGATTTATTGAGAGCTTGTGTATTAGATTTTGGTGAGTCTTGGGAAGACCATCTACATCTGATTGAGTTTTCCTATAATAATAGTTATCAGACTAGTATAGGAATGATGCCTTTTGAAGCTTTGTATGGAAGGGCATGCAGATTGGTAGCATGTTGGTTAGAGACTGGAGACAGATTGGTCTTAGGTCATGATTTCATAAGAGAGACGTCGGAAAAGATTGAGTTAATCCGATCCGGATGAAGGAAACTCAGTTCACGCAGAAGAGTTATGTAGATAAAAGGCGTAAAGATCTAGAGTTCTCAGTGGGAGACAAGGTTTTCATTAAAATATCACGAACGAAGGGTGTGGTACAATTTGGAAAATCGAGAAAGTTATCCCCGATGTATGTTGGTCCATTTCAGATTATAAAAAGGATTGGAAAGCTCGCATACAGTTAAGAATTGCCAAGCAGTTTGGTAGGTATCCATAATGTGTTCCATGTGTCTCATCTTTGTAAGTATGTGCATGATCAGAGTCTACTATTACCTAGATAGAGTTGGAGGACTTAGTAGTGGAGCCTGATTTGACTTTTGTTAAACAACCGGTTCAAGTTGTAGTGAGAGATGAGAAGAGAATAAAGACCAAGACAGTCAAGTTGGTGAAGGTTCAGTGGAGCAACAACGAGAAAGACTATGTTTGGGAGACAGAGGATAGTATTCGAGAAGCTTATCCAGATCTGTTATGTCTATATTAGATTTATATAGATTGGTTGCTGGTCAGATAGGCTAGTATGGTTGTTGGGTGATGTTACAGATGATTTCTATGTTTGCTAGTAGTCCTTAATGAATTTCGAGGAAGAAATTCATTAAGGAGAGGTGCATGTAACACCTCTATTTTTATTGACATTATTCAGGAGATTTAATTATAATAAATTAAATAGAATAATGTAGATAAGGAGATTGAGGTTGATTAATAAAAATACAGTGGTCGTGCTTATTAGACTTAATGAACTTAAAAATGGTTAAGTATTTAAAAACAAGGGCATAAGAGTAATTGCCACCCATGTTTCCCACTCTTATAGTATCCCCCAAACCATACACATTCATTTTATTCTCAAGACAAAAATACATATAACACGTAAGAAGCAACGTGGCCGGCCATAGGAAGATAGAAGAGAAGAAGAAAATCTAAGAAAAGCATAGGATTCAAGCTAGAGGAAAATCAATCTCAAACAATCTCTAATCTCTTTATCTCAAGCAAGGTGAATAATTGTTTCTACATCTCTATTTTGATTTTTACATCATATGGTTTCAGATTTATGGATAAGTGTATTTTATGATATGTGAATGATGATATGCTTGATTTTGATCAATAAAAGTTTAAACAAGGTTGTTTAAAAAAGGATATATACACGGTTTTAAGGTAACATCAAGATGAAATGATGTTCAAATGTCATGGGAAAATTTTATGCTATAGAAAACATGATTTTGGAGTTGGGTTTCAATTTTTATAATTTTTCGAGCCGTGGAGAATTTATTATGAATTTTCAAAGGAAAATATAATTATATGGGTTTATAAATTATTCTGGAAAAATATATTAAGAATTTTGGTCTGAAATTTTACTATATTAGATAACATGATTAAAGCGAATTTCTAGAATTTTTAGGGATTTTTACTAAGTGATTTAGTATGGAAATTAAATTATTTTTAAAGGATAACCTAAATGATTTAATTATTTTATGAGAGGAAGGACTTATTTGTTAAATGATTAATTGGTTAAATGATTTATCATGCTTCTTCGATACCATATCTATTACTTTGTGATTTGATTGGGTGCACCTTTGATTTGAGAGTGTGTCTCGAGGTAGGCGGTAGTAGCTACTATGCGTTACCACCAGCCTGATTATGCAAAACGGTAGTATCATACCCCGGAATTGCCTCGCGTGCCTTGTCACATGCCTTATCGAACCCATTATGAGTTTGGTTTGTGTCGTACCTATGGATTGCTCCCTGATAGCCTATCGGTTTGGTGGAGTTATAGTACTATATGGACTATGGCATTTATACAAAATGTGTTAAGGGGGATATGGGTAACGCCTTAACGCTATTTCAATATTTTACTTTACTGTAAACATTATCTATGTAGCGTACTGTACTATGTATGTAGATAGTTCCATGGATCCTTAAAAGGTGGAATCCCAAACATCCTTTAAGTTATATTGCATTTCACTTGGACATTTCACTTTAGCTGATTTACTTGCAAAAGAATGTTAATCTTGACTCGAGTGTTTTGTGTTATGCTCAGGTCAGACTGATGTCACAGTATTTGAGACTCACTTTCGAAGCTTGGAGCTTCGCTTGGAGATCTATCTTCGTCTACTCAGCTTTCAGTTATTTTCAGTTGTTTATGTTCAGACTTGCTAATTGCTTTTGTATAGGTGACTTCTTGTATTTGGGATTTCTATTGTATTTGTTTTGGACTCTAACGTTCTGTAGTAGCTTCATGGACTACCATTTATCTATTCCGCTGCTTATTGTTGTATTACTCTTTGTCTATGATTCTGTGATTGATTTATTTACTGTATGTGCTAAATTTTGCCAAATATAAAAATAACAATATGTTGTTTTGAGAAATTCTAGTCTGACATGTGTGGATGATTGTCGATTTGAATGGTTCGAAATAACGGGTCGTTATAAGTGGTATCAGAGCTCTAATTTAGGCAAAACTTAGCATATGTAGTAAAAACTCATTAGAGATAAGGTAGTGATACCCTAGAATGAGTAAAAAATTAATCATTGAGTCGTCTTCATTCGAGCTTGAAATTCTTAGTTAAGATTCTCCTTGATTAGGATTTCTTTTGAATTTTGGATCTTTACCTTTGTTCTAGGATTCATCCTTGTCTTTTCCTGTTCGTGTTCTTATTGATATTGGTGCATCCCATAGCTTAATTTCTGTTGATCTCTGTAATAAATTTGAGCACTTCTTGCAACCTCAACTGGCAATTTCATCATTATGTGTAACTAATACCATCGGCGGTCCCGCCAACCTTTGTATGATTTGTAAAGGGTGAAACTGCTTTACAATAGGCATCGATTCACCAGAGATTTCTATGTCATCGGTTTGATGCTGTTATTTCTTGTATAGCCCGAACCGTTTCTTAAGTAGACGACCAGGGTGATTCTCTTGTGATCGTATGTCGAAAGACTCAGGATTATGCAGGCACTTTTATCTTCTTGCTTGATTCTCATCCTAGTGACCTTGACTCCACCTTGATAGTCGGGGATTATCCTGGTGTCTTTAGAGAAGTCATTTCTCTTCCCCCTAAGCGGAAAATTGTATTCCGCATCGATTTTATTTCTAGAGCTCGATCTTGCTACCGATTTTCACCAGCGTCGTGTAGTTGAGGAGAGCATTCCGAAGACTGCTTTCCGAAGCGAGAATAGTTTCTATGAATGGTTAGTCATGACCTTTTGATTTACCAAAGCTCGTGCCTTCTTCGTCGGTCTCCCGAATCACGTTTTCTGTGATGTTCTCAACGAGTTCGTCCTGATTTTAGTTGATGATATTCTCATCTTTTCTAAGTCAGAGAAGGAGCATGAGTCAAATTTGGGCTGTGTGCTGGAAACTCTTAGGAGTCATCAGTTGAAAGCCAAAGTTTCTAAATGCCATTTTAAGAGGGATGAAGTCCGATTCCTTAGCACATTGTTTCTGAAAATGGAGTCTCGGTTGACCCGGTTAAGGTCACCACGTTTAACATAAGTCTATCCATTTTTCCTCTTATGTAATTTAATTAACTTATCTTCCTTTCGAGCCTATCTTCTTAGCTGGAATTCTCTTTGATTAGTGTTCCACTAAATTTGAATCTCCATCCTTATTCTAAAATCCATTCTTGGATCATCCTATGAGGGAGTGTATTTGTAATTTATATAAAAATATTTTATATTGTGTTGTTTGAGTTGTTAAGTTTAAATTTTGGGTTTCGATCGATGCGTCTAGCTAATGCTATCGATACGAATTCCAAAACACTTGAACAGAGCAAACTAACACAATGTTTTTTTCGAAATTGGTAAATGAAATAATTTTATGCATGATTGTATCTTATATATAAAAGTATAATTTTTTGAAATTAGATAGTTGAATGAATTGGTTGTTAGAAATGATATACTAGATTATCATTTATTGTTTCATCAACATTCCTAAACCATCAACTATTGTTGAATATCATAAGGAGATGAAATTTTATAAACATGATTTATAAATCTGATTTGCAAATGAAATAAAATTAAATTGTGGATTTGAGAATTTAATTTCTTGTGCTTTTCAAAAATTTGGTTTTCAAAGTTTTGAACAATATTATTATTTGAAAGTATCATCGAATGGAAATTGTTTCCAAAGAATTTGTAAAAGACGTAAGTCAATACTCTCCTCTTATGTCACTGGAAAGTAACTCTGATGATGACTGCAACATCATCAACATTCATTTTCGAGTCTCAGAGTAGGGAGACCACTTGGTAGCTTTGCTACCCTTTTGTTTTGGAAAATGGATTTGATTTGAATTTCTTGAGTATGATTTGATGTGTGTGTGTGTGTATATATATATATATATATATATCTATTTCAAAATGGTTTGAAGTGAAATCGAAAATTTAACTCTTAAGTTTTATGTTAAGTGATGCTTTTCAATTATTGAAATAAAGCAAAATTTTTGATTAATTGGAGTGTTTAAAATGAGCAATGAAATTTGAAATAACTTGAAACAGTTGAACTAGGATAAAATTTATTTGTATAATACTTGGTGGCATTTTAAAACATGTATAACTTACCTGAAATATTCAAAAAGTTTAATGTTAATGTGAATATGTAATTGAAAGTTATATAAGAGAAAAACTTAAGTAATAAAAATATTCAAACCAAAATTTTACATAATGGAAAGGTTGTAAATAAAAGGTAAATTTGTATAGTGCTCAATTACATTCGGAAACACTAACATAACTTACCTAGAAAACGTTTAAATATGATAAGAACATGTAATACAATATAAATGTAAGCAATAAGATGTCCAAAAATGAAATTTTGTTAAGGGAATTTATAAATAAAATTTGAGCGGTTATAATTAACGTTTATACACTTAATCTATGTTGTAATGACCCGGTATTTTCGATAATTAAAAATAGTAAATTTAATAAAATTTTGTGATTTAATGTTAGAAGGAATAAAAAATTATGATTGCCTTGCCAAAAAAAATAAAAAATTATGATTTATTAATAAGAATGTAATTGGAATGAAAGGTAATAGTATTAAATTAAGGAAATTGATAACTGCTTCAAATAAAATTCTAATTAATTGAAATGATTAAAAAATTATAATTGGTTATAGAGTGTAAATTAATGGTAATAATATGTGTATTAATTGATAATTGAATTTAAAGGAGAAATTGATAATTTAAATGTTGTATTGATCTAATGAATTAATTAGTAATAAATTATAATTGCATAAAATTAGTGTTGTATCAATAACTATATCATTTGTGTGAACATAACAAACATATAAATGTTATTAAATGAAGAAATGGTGACAATCGTCATTTGTTACCAATTTATTTAATCTTTTGAATTAAATTTAAAATCAGCTGCAATTAAATGTAATTAAATGCCACTTTAGTATGAGTTAATTCAATAAATATAAACGGTGAATGCAATAAGATGTATGAAAATTTTAATTGTATTTACAAGACAATAATTGATGTAATAAAAAGAGTGAAACAAAGACAGATTAATTTATTGAGATTCTAAATTATACTATAATTTGCAAAAATTCAATATAATGGAAATATACTAACTAACACCAGTAAAATGAGGAAATTGGAGAATATTAATGTAATAAAATATAAACAAATGTTAACTATGTTTGTAAAAATCAAATTTAATCAATTTATTGGAATTAATTATAAATAATTGGATTTAATTATAGTTGAAATTGAACATTGTGATTAGTATAATAACCAACACTGAAATTTTATGTAAACTTGTTTTAAATTATTATAAATGTCTAAGTAATCACAAATGATGAAAATTCGTTAGTTTATAAATATTGAATTTAAAAAGTGATAAATTAATTTAGTATTATTTTATTCAATTAATGTGAAAACATCCATTGTGGCCACTGTCTTGAATTTCGACGAAACAAGTTTCATCGAATCCATAACGGTGAATTATTGTAAGGTTTCAAGTTTCGTAGCGATCAGACTTGTTATTTGATCGTACGGACTCGAAACGCGTAGAAATCAATTTAATAAATTTAATTAAAATCAATTTGAAATAAACTAATTTTCTAGCAAACTTCTTCATACGATGAAATTAGGACTTGACACCTGTTCCATTGAGTTTAAAATTATCAAAAACATCTATTTCGATATATGGAATGACCTACTTTCGTTGCGGAGGAAGAACGGGCTTTTCGGGTTGTTATTGTTAAATTTAAACCAGTCCAGTATGTAATTTATTTCTTATTGAGCCTCGGTTATATAAATAGCTTTGTTCCTCAAACCCCAGCAGTCATTTCTTATCATCTATACGTACAATTCTAACTGCTTCTCTCTTTCCAATAGCAGACATACCAAAATCAAATCAAAAATCAAACTCCTCAAAATTCGATCATATTATATATCAATTTGAAGTTCTCGATGAGCACAATCCACTGGTGTGATTCGTTTTTCAATTCGGATCACTGTTTGTCCAAAATAGACAAATCATTCTCGGTCGTTCATAGGCCACAACCTCGATTAACGGTGGATCTTCAACGATGGTTCGATCGGAGGCGATCTGTGGGTAGAGGGGATGAAGCAGCACCGATCCATACGATTAGTCATCGCAAACATTGCCTCGATTCGCTAGAAATTGGCCACGAGTGGAACAGCGGTGCTGGGCGTTTGGGAATGCCGGTGATGACCGCAGTGTGGCCATAGGCATAGGTTGAGGTGGGGGCGGTTGGCGACGTTCTCAAATTGGGTGGAAGTCGTGTGGTGGTGGTTCGGTTGTGTCATTTCAAGGTGGTGGATATGGAGGGTTTCGAGATCGCGATGAACAGTTAGGGTAGGGTTTCTCTATTCGAGCGTTACACGTGGTAATGCGTGATTTGACTTTACTTTAATTTATTTTAATTCAAAATTCAATTGTCAATCGTTCTAATATATATAACTTTTGCATGCGGACTCAGATTCACGCATAGTTTGTTCCGCTAGGATCGTATCGAAATTTCGGACGTTATGGAACTTGTTTGGATGAATTCTAAGACTGTCCAAATTTGGGCCCTATTTTTAATTTTAATTCGACTTAAAATCAAAGGTTGGTATTTTAACCCGCTCACAATTACTAAACTATCTTATGTTAGTTAATTAAATTTATGATGTGATTAGAAATTAGATGATCGATATTTTGTATGTTTAAATTGTCATTCTAGTAAAATTTGACTTTTATTGCATTAAATCATCGTTTAATTTAATATTGAATTAAATTTTCAATTTAATATCTGTTAATGATAATAAATTATCTATTGATGTTTATTGGTTGATTTGGATGATGGTTGTGATGGACGTTTCATTATCGATCTTGGATGACCGGATGTTGTATTTTATATAGTTATAACACTGCAAGTTCCCTATGGGTTGAAATGATACATACCGAATGATCTATAGATTAGGGAAAAAAATTGTTATGGGTTGAAATGGTAGACTCGAGTACGATTTTATGGATTTTTATTTAATTCGGAATTGGGGTTTGAAGTGATATATAACCGTAAAATTTTAAATTGCTGGTTAATGAAAAATTATATACGGACACCGGATTGGTTAATTAAATGATTTTTGAATTTTTAAAATTTTGATTTCAATTAACTGATATTTTGAAATAGGAATTGATTTATATAAATTGAATTATTTTCGATAATCCAAGCATTAATGTTGAAATTGGAATTGATTTAATGAATTGTTCAAATGATTTAAATTGAAATTTCAAGTTGAAGTGTCAAATATAAATGAATTTATCGGAATTGAGTTATTGAAAATGTTTGGATATAACTTTGAAATCTATTTTAAATTAATTTAAATTATTTTAATGAATCTAAACTATTTAATCAATTTAAAACTATCTTAATTTATTTAATCTATTATAGCATATTTAATCCAATTTAATCTATTTTTACCTATTTTAAACTAATTAAATTTATTTAATCTATTTTAAATCTATTTTATATAATTTATATCCATTTAATCTATTTTAAACTTATTTAATCTATTTAAAAATCTACTGAATAATTTAAATCTATTTAATCTATAATTAATCTATTTAAAACATTTTAAACCTAATTAATTCTATTTAGTCTATATTAAATCTATTTAAATCAAATTTAAATCTAGTTAAATCAAATTTAAATCTATTTGAACTATTTTAATTTATTTAAACTATTTTAATTTATTTAAACTATTTTAAACTATTTATGATTATTTAAACTATTTTCTAGAATTGAAAACTGTGGGAAGTTGAAGTATTTATATTTAAATCCTTGATGACGATACAACTTAAGTTGGAATTTGGAATTGATACCTTTTCGTGAAATGACATATTTGAGTGAATATGATTTTGAAAGTGAAGACGATTTTGAAAGTGAATATGGTTTTGAAAGTGAATATCTTTTCGAAAGTGATATACTTTGAAATCGAATATGATATTTTGATATTAAGTATGAGTTGACTTTTGAAAATTTAGAAGAACCAATCGATGTGAAATAAGCATTTGGTTGTTAAAGAGATCGGGATCAGATATTGTCATATTCTCTGCAAACACGGAAAACCACTTTAACAACTGCGTATGTGGTAGAGATTCCAAAAACGAAGTAGGATGGTTTGGTAATTGATTCTGTATGAGGTATTTACGTGACCCTGACTACCGTGAGTCAGCTTGATGTGGCTAAAACATGAGCTATACCGGGCCAAGTGAGGTCATTTGTAACAACCCGCATATTTAACGATTTTATATTTAAATGTTTGATTTAAATATAGCGTCGTTAGTCGGATTTTTGGGTCCGAAATGCTACTTTCTGCAAATAGCCGAATTGGAACTCGAAACTACCTCCATTGGTTCCAAAATGGTGTTTGCGATCTTTTTGAGTATAATCTTTGATATGTTTGGAGTTTGTGAAATTTTGACCTTTTTCTATTGGGTTTTGGGTTTGGGTTCAGCCCATTTGTTAATTTAAGCTTCTACTTTAGCCCCTTCCCCTCATCCCTCTTCATTTTATTTTATTTTCTTAAGCTAAAAACTGAAATGGGGGAAGAGAAAGGAAATTAGAAACTCCCAAGCCCTATCTTCTTCTTGTAGACTTGATTCTTGCTCCAAAATCCAAGTGAAGCCATTGGTAAGTTCATCTTCATCTTCTCCATCACTTCTCCACTTCAATTTCAGAAATTTCCTAACCCTAACTTAGGAAATACTTACTTTGATTCTAGATTGAAGCTTGTAGTGTTGAAGTGGAGTGTAGTTGGTTGATTCCTTGCATTTGTGCTCCTTCATCTTCTTTGTTTGTGCGGTTAAAAGGTGAGTTTTGAACTCACATCTACTTCTCTTGATTTCATAGATGTTGGGTATGAATTCCTAACACCTTGTTCATATGCACTTGCTTTTAGTTTGGATTGAATTAGTGAATACCCAAATTTTTAGTGTTTGGGTTCAATTCTTTAGAGATCTTAACTTTGATGTTTTGATCATGTCTTGGTGATGCTTTGAAGTGCTCATAGGGCCGGGTAGCCGCTAGGCGTAAACCCCTAGTGTCCGTGCTCGTCTGGTTGAGAGTTGGGAGAGTTTGCACTTCATTTGTTATAAGTTGAAAATGCAGGAAATTGGGTTCAGTCGACTGAAAATCTCTGTTCAGTCGACTGAGCTGAAGCCCGAAATCTTTCTGGACAATTTTCAGTCGACTGTGCAGGGACTTTCAGTCGACTGACCTGCTCCTGTTTTCCTGTTTTGCCTATTTATGTTCGTTTTGATTTATTTTTCGGATTTTACCGATTCAAGTTGCTTTTTAGTAGTTGTCATTGCATAATTGGCTTTGATAACTTACCTTTTTCGTCATTCACGGTTTTTTATAAATAAATCTCTTGAATCACATTTAAAAGCTCGTTTCTCCAATTTATAAATCCCATTTAAAACACACACTTTCGCACGTCGAGCGAAGTGGAAGGGTGATTAAATGGTTGGGCAAAACACGGACCATGAATCTGTGCGTTTATCTTGCCGATTAATCCCGACCTATTCGATTGATAGTTTTAACCTTCGGGTTTGGTTTATCGATGATATGAGGTAAACTTTGTACTGCTTTGAGTGTGGAAGTGACTGACGGATAGTAAACCGATTAGTGCGAACGAGTGGTTATGGGACATACGTTAACACTGTTCGGATTCCTTTTCGAGAGTTGTGACACATTCCGCCAGTTAGTGGTGTCCAGTACTGGGTCTTTGACCTTCACCACTACGGTTTGTTGCCTCTGGGATAGTGTCTTCGGACTGTCTCCCTAGGTGTGTTGCCTTCGGGTATGTTGCCTTCGGGTGTGTGCCTTCGGGTTTGTTGCCCTATATAGTTTCGCTCTGATGTTGGCCTTATGTGCCGCATGGGTGATACTTGGGTGTGGAGTTTTCGGGCTAATGGATCCTTGTTTGTACAGTACTGAGCTCGAGCAATTTTATGATGTTTCATTGATATGTGTATTCCCTTGGTACCGCCCTTCGGTGTTGGTCTTTTTGAGCCGCATGATGAGTAGCGTTTACCTTGTGGAACTTGTATACCTTATGGGTATTTGTTATTTGCCTTTTTGGCTTGTTTTGGGATATTCCTATCCTTTGTTTCTATGAGTTGCCAATGATATGAGGCTTGTTACGTTATGATATGATTCATCTTATGTTAGATGATTGTGTTATCTCTTTTAGAGATATTTGATGTACTGTGTAACCTTGCAGGTTTATTATTGTTCAGTTTATCTAACTGATTTTTTATCTAGACTGACCCGTGTATTTTATACTCGGGTCAGACCGAGATGTTTCAGGTTAGGTGCTTTGGACTTAGCCTATTTTGCTTCCGTCTGGACTATTCAGCTTATTCCTTTTTGTTAAAGCTTTTTGTATAGTCCTATTTTGTTGTAACTCTGATGTGTACTTTATTGACTCGTCTGTATATTGTGGTCTGCTATGCCACCTGACATGTATTATTTTGTGTACTCTGATATGTATTCAGGATATGTGTATATGATGATTTACTGTTCTGTGATGTATATTACATTTGAGTTGTTATATTTTGTTCTGATAGATACTATAGCCATTGTAGTTTTGCTTTAAATATTTATTGAATAGGTCGAATTGTTTTGTGGTTCTACTTTTCAACGTATTTACTGAATAGTTAAGGTAAGATTACACATGGTCGCTTCCATTATACTCTATTGTCTGCGTTAGCCGACAGTATTATCTAGGTAATACTCTTTGTTAACGAGGCTCTCGGAGTGGGGCGTCACAGCGTGGTATCAGAGCGTTGTGTTCGGAACGAAATATGATAAACACAGAATAGAGCACATATTACGATATATCAGAGTGTATAAGTGATACAGATCTTTGAATCATCGTGTCTCTTTGTTCCATCAAGGTTAGATAGAATTTGGGAATACGTCTAGGAATGTATTTTTATTGCGTAGTATTCCATATTGTGATATCTACCTTGTGAATAATCTTGTTCTTATCTTGGCTTTCAGCTTATGTCTGGGAGAGGCAGAGGTCGACGTTCGGATGTTGGGCAATCTAGTGGCTCACATCCGGATGGCGTTTATATGTCTACCGACCATTTTATGGAGTTGTTTAGGAGCACTCAGCCTCCCGTTCCTCCTCGAGTGTCTCCACCCCGCAAGTCTGCTTTTGCACGTCAGTGCAGTGATTTTGCTCATCTTGGAGGGAAGCCGTTTAAGGGTTCCGAGTCCGTTCTGGAAGTCCAAGCTTGGCTTCGTACGTGTGAGCGTATCTTTTCTCGCATGGATCTTTCTGACCATGATAGAGTTCTTGTAACTTCTAGCTTATTACAAGAGCGTGCTCTTGATTGGTATGAGCTTCTTGTAGCCGAGATTGATGAGTCTACTCTTTCTTGGACTCAGTTTCGGGAGCGATTTGAACTCAAGTTCGTTCCTGAATCTGAAAAAGTTTTGTTGACCCGTCGCTTCCTTGAGTTGAAGCAAGGGAAGTCTTCTGTTTCTGAGTATGTTGCATCTTTTGAGGCCTTATCTAAGTATGGTCTTGAATTCATCAGCACTTCTTACAAGAAGAATTTGAAGTTTGTTTCTGGTCTTAAGAAATATCTTAAGAAGTCTTTGTTGCTTCAGCTTAAACTTTCTTTTGAGGAATTGGTTGATTCGGCACTTCATCTCGAAGCCGTCGAGAAGGAGTGTGATAGTGGTAAGGGTGTTGAGGTTTCCAAGAACCCCAACAAGAAGCAGTTTCCGTTTCAGAAGAAGTCTTTTCCTTCTAAGAAGAAGAAGACTGTTGGTGCTAATCATCAGCCTCAGTCTTCCGGAACACCTTTCATTCGAAAGTGTTTCAATTGTGGTTCACCTGATCATATTATTCGAGCTTGTCCAAAGCCTCTCTTCTGTCGCCATTGCAAGAAGGAAGGTCATCATGTTTCAGCTTGTCCTACTGCTCCTGCCAAAGCAAAATCTGGCAAGCTCAATGCGGCTAATGCTTCTGGAGGTTCATCTCAATCCAAAGGTATGTCTCCATCTATTTTGGAGGGTTCAATTCTATTTCATGATCATAGTATACGAGTTCTTTTCGATACGGGTGCTTCGCATTCCTTCGTATCGAAGAAGCTCGTTGATGATTTATCTTTGGATGTTTCTTGTTTGGTTACTTCTTTAAGGATTGCGAATCCAATTGGGGGATCCGCGACCCTTAGTTTGCTTTGTGATGATGTTGAGATTGTTTTATGTGGCTTCTCTTTCCGTGCGAATCTGCACGTTATTTCTTGTCTGGGATTTGATATGATTTTGGGAATGGACTGGCTAGTGAGATATGATGCCAGGATTATTTGTTCGGAGAGGATTGTATATCTTCGACATCCTGATTCGCCTACTCAACTATCTCTTGTTCTTCGGGATATGGATAATTCCGAGATGGCTTTATATTCTCTTGATTCGCGAGAGGGTGATGATATATCTCGTATTCCTATTGCTTGTGACTTTTCTGATGTTTTTGAGCCTGTATCGGGTTTGCCACCCAAGCGGGCAATTGAGTTCCGCATTGATCTCATTCCAGGCGCGCAGCCAGTTAGTCGTCCTCCCACGAGGATGTCTACAAAGGAAAATGAGGAACTCAAGAAGCAGCTTTTAGAGCTTGAATCCAAGCAGTTGATTCAGTCTAGTTTTTCTCTGTGGGGTTCCGCGGTCGTCTTTGTGAAGAAGTCTGATGGAACTCTTAGGCTTTGCATTGATTATCGCAAGCTTAACGAGTTAACCATCAGGAATAAGTATCCATTGCCTAGGATCGATGATATGTTCGATCTATTAAGTGGTGCTAAGGTCTTTTCTCAGCTTGACCTTGCCACAGGTTTTCATCAATTACGAGTCGCAGAGAATAGCATACCTCTTACCTCTTTCCGCACTTGCTATGGTTCTTTTGAATGGCTCGTTATGCCGTTCGGTTTGACGAACGCTCCTGCTTTCTTTGTTGATCTCATGAATCGGGTATTCCGAGAATATCTCGATAAGTTTGTCCTTGTGTTCATTGATGATATTCTTATTTATTCTAAGTCTGAAGCTGAGCATGCTAATCACTTGAGAATTGTCTTGAGTACTCTCCGTCATCATCAGCTTAGAGCCAAATTCTCCAAATGCCACTTTTGGGAGAATAAGGTTAAGTTCATAGGCCATGTTGTATCTTCCGATGGCATTTCTGTCGATCCCTCGAAGATCGAAGCCATCCAGAATTGGAAGAGGCCTGAGAATGTGCATGAGATTCGTAGTTTCCTTGGATTGGCGGGTTATTACTGTCGGTTCATTAAGGATTTTTCCCGTGTTGTGCTTCCTCTCACAAGCCTTACCCGGAAAGGCATTCGTTTTATTTGGTCGGACAAGTGTGAAGCTTCCTTTCAGACATTGAAAGAACTTCTCACTAATGCTCCTATTCTTGTGGTTCCCGAAGGGAATCATGATCTTGTTGTCTACACCGATGCTTGTGGTAGTGGTCTCGGTGCTGTGCTTATGCAGAGAGATCGGGTAGTTGCTTATGCTTCTAGGCAACTGCGTCCGAATGAAGTTCGCTATGCCACTCATGATCTTGAGTTAGCCGCCATTGTCTTTGCCTTGAAGATTTGGCGACATTATTTGTTAGGCGAGCGCTTCATTCTCTATACCGATCATAAATCTTTGAAGTATTTGTTCACTCAAAAGGAACTCAATATGAGACAACAACATTGGCTCGAGTTTCTTGCCTCTTATGACTTTGATATCCAGTATACCCCTGGTAAGGGTAATCGTGTTGCAGATGCGCTTAGTCGCAAACATTCGGCTGTTGTTTCTACGATGCTTGCCGAATGGGATATTCTTGAGATTCTATCTTTTTGTGAAATTCGTGATTGTGATTTATCTTTTGATTCTTCTATTGCACTATTCAGTTTAGATGCAAGGCCCTCTTTGTTGGATCGTATTGCCGAGGCTCAGTGGTGTGATCCTAATTTGTTGCATCTTGTTCAGCTTTGTGAGTCTGGATCTTGTGATGAGGCGTTGCAAGATTTTAGCATTGATTCTCATGGGTGTCTTCGTAAGAAGAACCGTCTTTTTGTACCTTCTGATCGGGCACTTAGGCATGACATTCTTGATGATTGTCACCGTTCTAAGTATACCATTCATCCTGGTAGTAGCAAGATGTATGCCGATATGCGTCGTCTTTATTATTGGGAAGGCATGAAGCGCGATGTGGCGAGTTATGTGAGTAATTGCATAACTTGTCAGCGTTTTAAAGCCGAACATCAGCGTCCTTCGGGTCTTCTTCAGCCTCTTGAGATTCCATTGTGGAAATGGGATCAGATTCCTATGGATTTTATTGACGGCCTACCTCGTTCGAGATCAGGTCATTCTAGTATTTGGGTTATTGTTGATTGCCTCACCAAGTCTGCTCATTTTGTTCCTATTAAATCTAATAGAACTGCTTCGCATTTGGCTAAGTTATATGTCAAGGAAATCGTGAGACTTCACGGTGTTCCTAGATCTATTGTGAGTGATCGTGATCCTTTATTCACGAGTCATTTTTGGAAGAGTCTTCAGCAAGCTTTGGGAACAAAGCTTAATTTTTCTACAGCTTATCATCCGCAGTCTGACGGACAGACTGAACGGGTAAATCGTATCTTGGAAGATCTTCTCCGTATTTGTATCTTTGATTTCGGTGGTAGTTGGGAGGATCACCTACCTCTTGTAGAATTCTCCTACAACAATAGTTTTCAATCTAGTATTGGTATGGCTCCTTTCGAAGCCTTATATGGAAGGCCATGTCGATCACCTTCATGTTGGTTGGAATCTGGGGAGAAGCTTATTCTTGGTCCCGATTCTATTCGTGATTCTTCTGAGAAGATTGATCTTATTCGGTTGAGAATGAAAGAGGCACAGAATCGTCAGAAATCCTACGCGGACAACCGTAGGAAGCCTCTCGAGTTCTCGATCGGTGACTTTGTTTTTATTCGTGTTTCTCCTTTGAAAGGGGTTATGCGTTTCAGTGCGACTGGAAAATTGGCTCCTCGCTTTATAGGACCATTTTCTATTACTGAACGTATTGGCCTTGTGGCTTACAGAGTTTCACTTCCAGCTCATTTATCTGGCATCCATGACGTGTTTCACGTCTCGCAACTTCGGAAGTGTCTTCGGGAGTCGGATTCTGTTATTACTTCTCCTGATTTGCAAGAGCTTGAGGTCTCTCCGGACTTATCTATTGTACAGCAACCTATTCGCGTACTTGGCACGGAGGTGCGACACCTTCGGAACAAGGACGTGCCGCTCGTTAAAATTCAGTGGTCCGCTAATCCCAATGACTGTACTTGGGAAACCAGAGAGTATATCGAGCGATCTTATCCGGGTTTTCTATCTTTGCTTCTTAATGGTAAGTCTATTTTTTTTGTATCTCAAGCTTATTTCTTTATTTTGTTTGTTATAAGTATGTAGTTGTTACAAATATCGTCTCTAGGAATTGCGGGGACGCAATTTTGTAAGGAGGGGAGATCTGTAACAACCCGCATATTTAACGATTTTATATTTAAATGTTTGATTTAAATATAGCGTCGTTAGTCGGATTTTTGGGTCCGAAATGCTACTTTCTGCAAATAGCCGAATTGGAACTCGAAACTACCTCCATTGGTTCCAAAATGGTGTTTGCGATCTTTTTGAGTATAATCTTTGATATGTTTGGAGTTTGTGAAATTTTGACCTTTTTCTATTGGGTTTTGGGTTTGGGTTCAGCCCATTTGTTAATTTAAGCTTCTACTTTAGCCCCTTCCCCTCATCCCTCTTCATTTCATTTTATTTTCTTAAGCTAAAAACTGAAATGGGGGAAGAGAAAGGAAATTAGAAACTCCCAAGCCCTATCTTCTTCTTGTAGACTTGATTCTTGCTCCAAAATCCAAGTGAAGCCATTGGTAAGTTCATCTTCATCTTCTCCATCACTTCTCCACTTCAATTTCAGAAATTTCCTAACCCTAACTTAGGAAATACTTGCTTTGATTCTAGATTGAAGCTTGTAGTGTTGAAGTGGAGTGTAGTTGGTTGATTCCTTGCATTTGTGCTCCTTCATCTTCTTTGTTTGTGCGGTTAAAAGGTGAGTTTTGAACTCACATCTACTTCTCTTGATTTCATAGATGTTGGGTATGAATTCCTAACACCTTGTTCATATGCACTTGCTTTTAGTTTGGATTGAATTAGTGAATACCCAAATTTTTAGTGTTTGGGTTCAATTCTTTAGAGATCTTAACTTTGATGTTTTGATCATGTCTTGGTGATGCTTTGAAGTGCTCATAGGGCCGGGTAGCCGCTAAGCGTAAACCCCTAGTGTCCGTGCTCGTCCGGTTGAGAGTTGGGAGAGTTTGCACTTCATTTGTTATAAGTTGAAAATGCAGGAAATTGGGTTCAGTCGACTGAAAATCTCTGTTCAGTCGACTGAGCTGAAGCCCGAAATCTTTCTGGACAATTTTCAGTCGACTGTGCAGGGACTTTCAGTCGATTGACCTGCTCCTGTTTTCCTGTTTTGCCTATTTATGTTCGTTTTGATTTATTTTTCGGATTTTACCGATTCAAGTTGCTTTTTAGTAGTTGTCATTGCATAATTGGCTTTGATAACTTACCTTTTTCGTCATTCATGGTTTTTTATAAATAAATCTCTTGAATCACATTTAAAAGCTTGTTTCTCCAATTTATAAATCCCATTTAAAACACACACTTTCGCACGTCGAGCGAAGTGGAAGGGTGATTAAATGGTTGGGCAAAACACGGACCATGAATCTGTGCGTTTATCTTGCCGATTAATCCCCGACCTATTCGATTGATAGTTTTAACCTTCGGGTTTGGTTTATCGATGATATGAGGTAAACTTTGTACTGCTTTGAGTGTGGAAGTGACTGACGGATAGTAAACCGTTTAGTGCGAACGAGTGGTTATGGGACATACGTTAACACTGTTCGGATTCCTTTTCGAGAGTTGTGACACATTCCGCCAGTTAGTGGTGTCCAGTACTGGGTCTTTGACCTTCACCACTACGGTTTGTTGCCTCTGGGATAGTGTCTTCGGACTGTCTCCCTAGGTGTGTTGCCTTCGGGTGTGTGCCTTCGGGTTTGTTGCCCTATATAGTTTCGCTCTGATGTTGGCCTTATGTGCCGCATGGGTGATACTTGGGTGTGGAGTCTTCGGGCTCATGGATCCTTGTTTGTACAGTATTGAGCTCGAGCAATTTTATGATGTTTCATTGATATGTGTATTCCCTTGGTACCGCCCTTCGGTGTTGGTCTTTTTGAGCCGCATGATGAGTAGCGTTTACCTTGTGGAACTTGTATACCTTATGGGTATTTGTTATTTGCCTTTTTGGCTTGTTTTGGGATATTCCTATCCTTTGTTTCTATGAGTTGCCAATGATATGAGGCTTGTTACGTTATGATATGATTCATCTTATGTTAGATGATTGTGTTATCTCTTTTAGAGATATTTGATGTACTGTGTAACCTTGCATGTTTATTATTGTTCGGTTTATCTAACTGATTTGTTATCTAGACTGACCCGTGTATTTTATACTCGGGTCAGACCGAGATGTTTCAGGTTAGGTGCTTTGGACTCAGCCTATTTTGCTTCCGTCTGTACTATTCAGCTTATTCCTTTTTGTTAAAGCTTTTTGTATAGTCCTATTTTGTTGTAACTCTGATGTGTACTTTATTGACTCGTCTGTATATTGTGGTCTGCTATGCCACCTGACATGTATTATTTTGTGTACTCTGATATGTATTCAGGATATGTGTATATGATGATTTACTGTTCTGTGATGTATATTACATTTGAGTTGTTATATTCTGTTCTGATAGATCCAATAGCCATTGTAGTTTTGCTTTAAATATTTATTGAATAGGTCGAATTGTTTTGTGGTTCTACTTTTCGACGTATTTACTGAATAGTTAAGGTAAGATTACACATGGTCGCTTCCATTATACTCTATTGTCCGCGTTAGCCGACAGTATTATCTAGGTAATACTCTTTGTTAACGAGGCTCTCGGAGTGGGGCGTCACATCATTCCTCCTATCGGGCACACTTCTTCGATACTATATTCTGACTTTGTGATTGATTTGGTGGCCACCCGGTTTGATTTTGGGAGTGTGTTCTAAGGTGGACGGTAGTAGCTACTGCGCATTACCACCAATCCAGGAGTGCAATTAGTATATCTACCTTGGCATTGCCTTGAGTGCCTTGTCGCATGCCTTATCGCGCCTTCTATGAGTTTATTTTTTACCATACCTATGGAGTGCCCTCTGGGTAAACCTCACGGGGGAGCGTACGATACTGTATAGACTATAGAAATATATAAAATGTGTTTAAGGGTAAATGAGTAACGCCTTAACGCTATTTTAATACTTTAGTTTACTGTAGACTTATTACAATAACTTATTGTACTACATAGTAAATAGTTAACGGATCCTTAGGAAATGGAAATTCCGAACATCTCTTGAGTTATTGCACTCACGTTAGACACTGAATAGGAGATGTCGAACCCCATAAACATCTCTGACGCCGTTACACTCATATTTAACTGTTGATTTAACTTACATAAGACCTTTTAGTTCTGACTAGAGTGTTTTGTCTTTTCGATTCGCTCGGGTCAGTCTGATCTTTTCAGTTTATCGAAGACTTCTTTCTAGAGGATGAAGACGAAGAATTTGTACTATTATTATTATTTATATGTATTCCACTACACCATGTTGTTCCAATGCATTTATTTATTTATTCCTATTTTATGTAACTCTGATTTTGTATTGTAAAATAATAATCAAATGTATTTATAAAACAGCTTCATGAACTGTTATTTGATTATTATATTTTGTCATTCCGCTGCGAGATTCTGTATTTGTTTTTTTCTTTCTCTGTTTTTTTTATTATTTACCCCATAACAATCTACCCTTTTGAATGGTTTGAGTCTGACGTTGTGCCTTATCGTAGATTTAAACTATCAAAAAAGGCAGGTCGTTGCATATGTTGCGAGATATGTTAAGTGAAATAAATTAAATAATAAAAAGGGAATGTTATTTAAGTAAATAATGTGAATGCAAATAAATTGGATATGAATGTAAATTAATTGAAAGTGAGTTAATCAGAATGATAATAATAAATGGGTATTAATAAGTAATAAGATGTATAATGTTGACACGTGAAATTTATATGGTTTTGAATTAATTGTTGTATCTGGTATTATATATTTCAAATTTATCTTTCCTTTCTCTTGCTTCTATTCTCCTATTTCGTTCCTTTTCGGGGACGAAATTTTTTGAGCGGGCGAGAGTTTAACAACCCAGAAACACTAGTACAAAAAGTGCATATTGCTTCGCCTCATTTGCATCGGTTGAAGTAAAAACTGATGTAAATAGAACTATTTGCATCAGTTCTATCTTAATAACCGATGCAATTGGTACGTGGAAAGCAATAGGTAGTAAAAAAATCAAATTTTCATTAGTTCTCACCAACAACCGATGCAAATAGTTTTAGTCGCATCGGTTTTAAAGTCAACCGATGCAACTACATGTTGATGGCAATATGAAATTTAGGTGGGAAATAATGAAAAATTGGGTCCACTTTACTTTGGACAAATGTTCTCCTTCCTCCTCAATAACCCACTCCGAAAAAATAATAATAATAATATCGTGTACTCCCTTTCTTTTCATTTTCAAAATCACGAACAAAAGAAGAAAAAATTAAAATCGAAGCTTTTGAAAATTTTAATGGCGAAGATGGCAGTAAACTGGAAATCGATTTACAATAAGAAATCCACGGCCGACCATCTCAAACAAATAAAAATCGAAATCAAAGCAGTTCGATAAAATTTCACTTCCCATCGATTTGTTCGTTTTTCTCCCAATTGGATCCGATGGATGCTCAAAAAAAATCTTTTGTTAGTGTTGCAGATTTGCATGAGGATTTGAATCCGCGTCTTCAAGCATTAAATTAGGATACAGGTATTAACAATCAAGTTCTCATATATCCTTCTTTTATTTTTTATTTAATAATTCTTCCATTCTACATGGGTTTTGATACATCATTTTGTTATTGTTTGGATCCTTTTGGAAAGCAGGATTGTGGTAATCTCTGAGACCCTGTCATAATATTGTCTTACCATTATTTTTTCTAGTCTAATATTGTTTTCTATAGAAACTCATGTTTAATTGATCTAATTTTCTTAAAAAAATATACTAAGTACACCATGTTCCTTAACTAATTAATATTAGCTGGTGGATCAAACACTTATTGTTGCTAAACATCTAATAAGAGCATCACCTGAAGAGCTTCATCGTATTTCTGGTGATCTTATTTAAGCATTAATTCATATGCATTGTTAAGATGTGACTGTTGAAGGCAAGGAAGTATCAGCTGAATAAAAAAGGCAAAAAACCCTGGTTGCTTTTCTTGTCACATGCCTATTTGAATCTTTAGACACCATAACACAATTATTATACTCACCAGACGTCGATATAAGTTGAGGTGTTTTGATACTTGATGTCATGACTTAGGCAATGCAATTGCTTTTTGATACTAAATTCATACTGAAAAAATGCTAAAAAAAATTTAGTTAAAAAGTTTTAAGATGGTCAGGCTTGGTATATACCATCTAGTAGAGGCCTTGAATGAAAAGCAGCATTAGAATCAATTCACAGTAGCACAGCTCTAAGTTTTATTATATTATTTGATTGAATTATGCACATGTCTTATCAAATATCTTAATTCATGGCAGTATACGCACCATATTAAATTAAGACAATTTTCTTACTCATTTATAGACCAAACTTGCCTGTCCACCTTGCTTTACATGCTGCATTGCCTGCTGCATTACATGCCTGCTTATCCTCTTTTGATTTATCAGGCCGTTCAAGATTTATATTTTCTTTGATAAAGGAGCCGAAGATCCTTGCTTCCCTATTACTGGTTTGGAAACTTTAATTCAAAAACACAGCAAGCATATGAAGAAGCTGGTTATCCTGAAAAATTTAAGGTACTTGTATTTCTTAAGTATGGTATATTCCGAATTAGCAATCATCAATAAGGACGTGGAAATTATTTTCCATTACTTTGATTACTAAAATAAGTTATTTTGATGCACAAATGACAATTTCAATGGTAAAAGCAGCTAGTGACTGGTTCGACAAATACCTTAATTAAAGAATCCCATTTGGACCATTGTGCAACTAAAGCCATTTTCCTTGTATATTTTAATTATATTTTGCCTGTTGTTTGTAATTGTTTTTACCTTGCTAGGATATATGCATAGTTGGATGCTTCAGCTACCTATAAATATTTACATGTAAGGCACAATAATATCGACTAAGCAGTCAAGGCAACTCATGAATTGTAACTGATGTTTATTTGTATATTTACAATGATATAATTATAAATAACTTGGATACAAGCCACTCTGTTTGAAAACAGGATGAGTGCTTGCCTTGTGATCTTATATTATTTTAATTATAACCATATAAATATTTTTTTAGCAGGATACTGTGGTACCATATCTTTTCTTAAATACTTTCCGTCTTCAACAAATTACTACAGTTGGTCAAAAATCCACAATTGGTACCCTGTGAGATGTTTTGAAGTGTGTGTCTGTTGTGGTTGTGGAATGGTATAATAAATGTTGATGGTAATGTGTGTCTGTTGTTGGTGGTAATGCAGATGGCATGTCGAGATGCATGCACTTATAAAACATTACATCTCTGTAATGTCTGATGCTGGCCTTGGCATGGCCATGTTTAGTCTTGGTCAGTACCATATTCTCTTGTTCTCCTCTTTCATTATTTCTTTTGTCGTTGCACCACCCGTATTTCACTCAGTCATTAATCAAATGAATAATTATTATTATTACAGTTGTTTATGGCGTTGCAGCCAAGAATGATAGCATATGGGAACAAAATTGCATGCTACACAATTGCAGCTTCCTTCGCTGTTGGCCTCCGCAGTGTGCTTCTGCATGTTGCAATCATACAGGTCCTATATTTATTTATCTAAGTGATGTTTCTGCATGTTGAAATTCTTACTTTGACTGATGTTTCTAGGCAATTAAAAGAGACTCCTCATTTCACAAAATCACATAGCTTACAGTAAAATGAGTTAATGACATAAATGATAGCACATCATTATAGATTCAGCACACAAACTGCAGTAGTTGTTTTCCTTTCTTGAATAATTTCAACAATATCAGCCTCTTACCAAATTTTCCTTTCTTGTATGTTAATGTTATGCAGCTCGATTGCTGGGTTTTCGACAACTAGTTCCATCCTATGCAAATGCTAGAAGAACTAAAGTACTGAGAGGCTTCAACTTTGCTTCTGGGGCCGCAGGTATCAGAGCAGAGACTGGAAACAACCTGGTAATTGACATTATATTCAAAGTTGAATAGTAAAGCATTATCATAATATTAACCTAAAAGCTAATTGCCTAAGAAATGAAATATTATGAAATTCAGGGGCAGCATTACTATTTTGAAGAGCAAGTAGATCATTTCGAAGAAGCGCTACGATTCATGGCAAGAATGTTCAGAGGAAATAGAACAGCAGTTGCTGAGCACTTGAGTAAAGTCGAAGAAGCGCTATGATTCTAGGATCAGGTTCAGTCTGGAAAATGGTAAGCTAACTAATTCTTTGATTCTTTAGTCGTGCCAACCATCTAATTTTCTTCCTTTTCCCCAAACTGAGAATTTAGAGAGTTTATATTTATGATAGTTAACATTTTGTTACTGTTTTGTGCAACACATCTCTCCATCTGGACCATCTCCGCTCACTGTTTTGTACAACATTTTGCCAAGTTCCATTTCACTAGATGACCTTAATGTTGGACTTATATTCCCAGCTGATGCCAAAGCAAGAGCCAACCATTATCTATCATTGACTTCTGGTGTTTTAGGTAATACTGTTTTGTATTGCACATATTTTATTTTATTCATTTATTTTAGTTCTGTGTCACACATAGATATCCAAGCATTTATACTGTTAAAGAATTATCTATATGAAACAGTGTCCAATAGCCAATCATCATGTATCGAGCTGTATATAATTTATCCTTATTTTGATACATTGCATATTTATGCCTTTAGCCTGTAGGATCTTTAATTTATTTCCTTGGACATGCATTTGTTGTATCAGTATTATTTCTAATACAGCGGTTTCCAATTTTGTTAATAATGTTTGATTTTTATGTTTGCAGTAGTCACGCTTGTGATTCATAATCCTAAACTGTAAACATTGTACCCAACAGCCTATAAGCATTTCCATATCCTTAAAAATTTGTCTGAATAAAAGGGATCCTGAACTTCTATTTCATATGCTTTGTATTAATCAATGCCTGAGATTTCTGACCCTGATTTTATGCTAACTTCTGTCTTGTAATATCCGCCAAACTATAAAGTTGATAACGTTATACCACTCAAATATTCTCTTCCTAATTTCGAACCTCGCTTCAAGCTTACATAATGCAACATTTGCATCCTATAACTAACAATAGTATCCAAACTAAATAGGTGCATATAGTGATTCTTGAGGTCTTCTTAGAATAAGGAAGGAAGTAGCAGAATTTATCGAAAAGCATGATGGCTATCCCAGGTACTTGATTAGTCTTTTATAAACTTTGCTTAAGCTCCATTATTGAATTCATCATTGTTTGTATTTATCGACTACAGTAACCCAGAGCTTACTTATCTCACTGATGACGCAAGCAAGGGGTTTTTTAAATACTGTTATCAGAAATAAAAAGGATGGAGGGTCAACTGTGAGTAGATGAAGCCGAGACAGTGGTCAAGTTGTTGATGAACTGTAAATAGGGGAATGGCAGCAGTCCGATGGGCACAGTTTTGGTTGTATGCAGGGTAACAGATGGTTGTGCAGTGGATGTGGCAGTGACCAGAAGAGCTACATAAGGATTGCACAGCTCAACTTCATGTAGCTCAAGTACAATATAGGATGAAGGTTTGTGCATTTGAAGACCATCTTCTGCTTAATTTATCCACTGTCAACGATACATTCTCTTATCTGTATATATGTATTTTTGTGTGTCTACATATAACACGCTGCATTTATTTTTTACTACTGACTGTTTGATTATGTATGGTGGAATTTATTTATGTTTTTCATTCTTTTGTAGAATTATTAAATCAGATTATGTATTTGCCATCAAATTTAATTTTGAATGATAGTAATATTGCATGCAATAATTGTTTGTTATAATCAATAATATATATAGCCTATTTGAGTACTGTAATAATAGTATCTGAGAATGGTTTTTTTGCATCAGGTATAAATAGCTGATGTAATAGAGGGATTAGTTTGCATCGGTT
Organism: Allium cepa; assembly: GCA_030765085.1. Classification (NCBI taxonomy): domain Eukaryota; kingdom Viridiplantae; phylum Streptophyta; class Magnoliopsida; order Asparagales; family Amaryllidaceae; genus Allium; species Allium cepa. Next base: position 887,075,715 of record CM060937.1, on the reverse strand, counting down.
GTTACAAAAAACCGATGCAATAGAGGGATTAGTTGCATCGGTTTTCATTACAACCGATGCAACATGGGGGCTATGTCCAAGCAACCAACCATGATATTTTGCATCAGTTGTTAGTAACAACCGATGCAAAAAGGACCTTTTTGCATCGGTTTCAGAATTGATGCAAAAGTGTTAAGCCTGTTGCATCGGTTGTTGAACTGATGCAAAAGGGGGTAAACAATCGATGCAAATGGCATGTTTTGTAGTAGAGAAATTTTAACGATTTAAAAAACGTAATTGACTAAATTTTTCTTGAAAATTCACAATTAAATTTTAGCAACGAAAATTTGATATTTGGTATGCGTCTATTTAAGCATAGCAAGTAGCATATTTTTACATTGAAAAATATGAAAGTTTGTTCGGTTGTGAAGTTTTTAAATTTAAATCAGCAAAATTTTGATGGAAATAAAATATTTTTGAAATCTGAATATATTCACATAATAAAAATTTAAATCATTTTCTGAGTGAAACGTCATAATTCATTTCGCCAAATTTGAACTTCGCTAACGCCATTTATCTTATTTTTGGTGTTTTAGCAGCATTTTAGCAGTGAATATCGAATTTTGATAGGAGGGTCGTGTCACTCATATCTGTGTATCATTCTATTCATCTCGTCATAATGATCTTTGTAGTATATTTATTTATGCATTTTGACGTCCGTACGCGGTAAAATCTGCAAAACGATTAGCTCTAATAGTTTCGTATTTGACCTTTTGATTTCGTTGTGTCCTTCCATCTGCTGAAAACAAATGTCTTGTAGTTATTAATACAGGAAATTATTGTCAAGGACAAAATTTCACAGCTTTTTAGCCTCAAGGACAAACCTTCAATATTTTATCCTGAAGGACAACTTTCTGTAGGTATCAGTTTTTAGTTATGGATAGCAGTTTTTAGGTATCAGTTTGTAGTTATCGGTAGTAGTTTTTAGGTACCAATTTTTAGCTCGGTAGCAGTTTTTTTGTCCTTATGAATAATTTTGAAAAATGTTTGTCCTTATGAATAATTTTCAGAAGAATATTTGTTCTTGTGGTAAAAATATTGAGGTCGTGCCCTTGAGGTAAAAAATATACAAATCTTTGTCCTTTGGATTAATTCCCCCTTATTAATATTCTCTAATCGCTAACGTTCAGTGTTCCGTTTTTTCAAAATATATAGTGGTTCGTTTTCTCTACCTTCTCTTTCTTTATGACTCTTAGTTTATAAAAAAAAGCATAAATTTGTTTATATTCGCCTGTAAAAAACCTGCTTATCTTCCACCTTGCACTGCTCGTCCTAAGCAAAGTACAAACCCATCCCTCGCCTTCTATAGATCCGCATCCACTCCATCTTCTCACGCAACCTTCCTCTTTCCTTTCCCACCACATGCCACTTCACCCTGACCGTGCTCAGCCTCCACAACCAGCAACTCCACCAACCACCTGACCTGAGCCCGATCGAGCAGCCCACTGCCACCGCTTAGCCGAAGCAGCCGACCATCTCCCTTTACCAATCCCGACCCACCACCTTCTGCTGCCATGTCGTGCCGACCATTTTCCAAACCATCACTCATTCCCACTTCATCATCCAATGCCCACAGCCTGTAGCCACCCACCGAGCAGCAGCCACCTTCCTCCACTGACCGCCACTAGAACCTCTCCACCCACTACCTATAGACTTCCACCAAAGACTCGAACTCGGACTCGACCTGCACAGGCAGCCCTCCCCGTAGCAAACCCACCACTCCTTCCTTCCATCAGCAGCAACCCAGTCCTCCACGCCACCCCTGCAGTGCCAAACCCCACTCAACAACAATCGGAGCACCGCCTTTTCGCTTTCGAGCAGCTGCCAAGCACTTCTCTTCCTCTTTAGAATTTCTTCCGCTTTAGATTTCCCCTTTCACTCTTTTATTCTCAATTTCCACCCGCTTCTCAAACCCTAATTCTTTTACCAATCACTCTCAAATGCTAAAAATCGTTCTCTGCTCGCATGCTTCTCCTACTTTGAAAATTAGGTGATCCTTCGCTCGTAAGCTTATTCCCCTCCGATGAGGTCCTCCCCTCTCCTCCCTAAAACATTCTCCAATGATAGTCTATTTGCCTCTAAATATTGTCTTCCTGGACGAAGCTGTCGATGAAGCAAGTGGGAATGGCAGAGGAAGCGAGTACTATGAATAAGATCTGTACTAGAAAGTGCATGCTACAACCAGGTATATCACATTTTATTATAGATTTTAATTTCAAGGGTTTTATTTTGAATTATTTTAGGTGTATATTTAGGATCTGTCCATTGTTATTGTGATATTTACATGCAAAAGCCGACAGGCATTTTGAAGCTGGAAATTTGTTTAAATTGGAAGATGGATGCTACACCGAGCTTGCTTTATTAAGCTACTTAACATCTGGCCATCAAATGTAAGCGATCTTCTTCAATGATATTTGATTTCCAATATAAGTCTAGTTTAACTGGAACATGTTGCTTGTGTATTTCCAAGTTAATACGTTACTTGCTGAGGAATGGTCAATTTCCCAATCATATTATCTTATGGTCCTATTTCCTACCTAGAAGTATGCTCTGCACAAACTGACATAGGTATCTTTGCAGCACATGTATCAATATTCAAAGGTAGATAAATACTAGAGATGTAGAAAAACACAAGTTATCTTACATCCTACTAATTAAAAAGCTTAATTATACTAAAACTTGTTTTATTTGGATGGATAACATTAGCTCTCAGCACGGTCTACCTATAATACTGAATCATATAATATGTATACAATTGACTCATTTGAAGGGTAGCCCTTCAGTCTAGGAAATAGTTTCCTTTTCAATACAGTGGGAGATCAAATAGACCATTAGTATCTTTAAAATCACAAGTGTAAAAATGTTAGATATTGTTTTAGCATATAATTAACATCAGCTGTTAAGGCTTAGCAATCTGTCCAAGTGCATAATAGGAATATTATATTGGTAACTGCAAAAAATGCACATGAATGAATGGTTGCACAAGGTCATTTGAAGTGCAGCTAGACAAATATGAACCTTTGGTTAGTTTGGCGAACTGTGTATTGAAAGTGTACAATGTATAAATTGGTTATACCTTTTAAGTAGTACCATAAGCATTAAAACCCTGATAAGAAAACTGTATATTGTAATGTGAGAATAATACTTTATTGAAGATAACTTGCTGGCTTATAAATAGCCTTACAAAGATAAACAAAAATAAGTTACGTCTAACAATCCTATAAACCTAGTCTACCGCTAAAGAATAGGTCAACAACTGAATAAAAGATCAACACAGAACTAGTCTTATTAACAGCGAATACAAACTAAACAATAACAACTAAAACTAAATACTTTAAAATCCTCCCTTAAAATGAAAGCTTTAGCTGTCAGTTTACTCCAGGATCCAAACAAACACCCAACAAATCACGCGTCTTCAAGAAAGCATCAAGTTTCAAAGGTTTGGTCATTATATCAACAACCTTCTCCTGGGTATGACAATGAATCATCTCTACAGTTCCATCTTTTGTGAGCTCACGAAGAAAATGAAAGCGCACATCAATGTGTTTGCACCGACCATGCATAACTAGATTCTTAGAAAGCTTGATTGCTGAACTGCTGTCACAATAGACTGTTGTGGAATCATGTTGAGGAATCATGTTGAGCATGCTTCAGACATTCCAATATCCTTCTTAACCAGATTGCTTGACAGACACACGAAGTGGCAGCAATAAACTCAGCTCCGGTAGATGACAAAGACACTACAGGTTGTTTTTTTGAGGACCAAGACATTGCTCCCGAGCTCAACATAAATACATAACCTGAGGTGCTTTTCCTGTCGTCTAAATCCCCAGCATAATCGCTGTCAGTGTAGGCAATCAGTTCCTCACTTACCCTTTTTTTTATAAAAAATGCCAAAATCAATGGTACCTTGCAGATACCTTAGTATCCTCTTTGATACTTGCAAATGAAGTTCAGTAGGACAGTCAATAAACCTGCTGATTAGACTCACTACAAATATAACATCTAGTCGAGTGGCGGTCAAATTCATAAGGCTTCCCACAATCTGGTTATAGAAAGTACTATCAATTCTAACTCCATCTCCAGCTTTTGTAAGCTTGCATCCAGGCACCATCGGGTTTTGGACCGGATTGCACTTGTAACGACCAAAATTTTCAACCATTCGCATCTACACATGTTGGACTTGAATTGTTCAAAATACCGAATTGTAATTTAAATTTGGCAAAACTCAGAATATACAGTAAACAAATAAATCACAGATCACAGACACAGAGTAATAAATGCAGCGGAAGCAAAGAGATAGTAGTTCATGAAGCTACTATATAAATACATCTGAGTTAAACAAGATACAATAGAAGTTCAATAAATTGATCAAGTATAAAGCTGAATACATCACTGGAATCAACTGAATAACTGGAATCAACAGAATTCTAAAATTGAAATAGATGGTTGGATCTTAAAGCAAGGCTCCAGCTCCTAAGGTGAGTCTCTAATGTTGTATCACTCAGTCTGACCCGAGCGTAAAGCAAAACACAAAAGTCAGGACATACATACTTATACAATGTAAACCAACTCAATTGAACTGTAATATAAGGTACAAGTAACTTAAAGGATGCTTGGGACCGTCCATCCTCTAAGGATCTGTTAAACTATTTACTATGTAGTAATGTTTCGCTGTTATAGTAATGTCTATAGTAAAATAAACTTACTTTTAAATATCATTAAGGCTTTACATTTTTCACCTTAACACGTAATAGTCTCAGTAGTCCATCCAGTATCATGGTTCCTCCTGATCAGAAAGCCACCAGAGAATCTCCACGGACTACGGGAGAAATCCAAACTCGTACAAGGCGCGATAGGGTAAGTGACACGGCAGAACTAGGCAATGCCAGGGTAGATATACCAATTACGATTCCGGGCCGGTGGTAACGCGTAGCAGCTACTACCGCCCACCTCACGCCACACCCCCAAATCAAAAATCAAAGGTGGCCACCGAATCAATCCAAAAGACAGAGTATAATATCGAAGGAGTGTGTCCGATCGGAGGAATGACCTCACTTAGCCCGTCAATCGCTCCGGTTTTATCTACCTTATGCCAACTCACGGGAGTTGGGTCCACGAATATACCTCAAAGGAACACCGCTACCATCCTACTTCATTCTGGAATCTCCACCGCGTACACGGTTGTTAAAGTGGTTTTCGGAGTTGGCGGAGAGTATGACAACTTCCGATCCCGGTCTCTTTAACAACCAAACGTTATTATAACCCATGGATATTTATTTCAAAATCATTTATACTTTCAAAAACAAACTAGCATATTCATTTCAAAATCATATCATTTCTTTCAAAATAGTATATACTTTCAAAACCAAAATACCATACTCATTTCAAAACCATATCACAATAGTATCATTTCCATTCAAAACTAATTCAATAATATATCATTTAAATAGAACCCAAATTTTCAAATCACTGAATATTTCCTTCAATTTATTAAACTTGAAATATTCCTTTAAATTACCATGGCATTTTGGAAATGTAACCTCAAGGAATCGTAGCATTTTTGGAATGTAATACTTTCCACTTTAACATTTTATATAATCAAAGTATTTATATACTTACAAATTTTAAGATGGTCATTTTATTATAGCCTTGTAGTTAAATAAACTTTGTTACTGTAATATCCAATTTAAAGCTGAAATTCTTATGTTAAGTTAAAAGTACCTTATTAACTTACATTATTATTACAATAAAGAAACTTTATTATTTTAATCATTTAAAATATGTTATTTACATTAATTAAAACTTGCATATCAAATGTACATTATCAACTTACATTTTATTATTACAATAAGGAACATTTATCATTTTAATCAATTTAAAATACACCATTACATTGATTAAAACTTACATGTCAAATGTACGTTTTAACTTACATTTATTACAATAAAGAGCATTTATCATTTTAATCAATATTACAATTTACATTTCTATTACAGTAAAGAGCATTTATCATTTAATCAATATTACACTAATTAAAACTTACATTATCAAATGGTACGTTTCAATTTACGTTTTTATTTCAATAATATGCATTTATTATTTTAATCAATATTACACTAATTAAAACTTTACATGTTTCTTTCATTAATTAAAACTTTACATGTTTCTTTCATTAATTAAAACTTTACACGTTTCTTTCATTAATTAGAACTTTACACGTTTCATTCATTAATTAAAATTTTACATATTTCTATTTTAAAGTCATAGCTATTTATCTTACAAACGTAACATTTCACAAAGGAATATTTTATCATAGTTAATATAACAATCAAATTTCCTTCATAGATCTATTCATTTAGACATCAATTAACTATGATTTTCTAGTTAAATAAATTTTACTACAAATTGCCCAATCAAAACTGTATTCCATTTTACCGATTCAAAATACATTATTTATTATACAAAACATGTCCATTCATAAAGTAAAATTTGTAACAATTTCTAGGTTAGATTTACAACTTCCATATTATGTCAAACTCAATTATAAAGTTATTTATCATCAATAAAGGTCTTTAATTCATCTTAAAACCAATTATTAACTTATGAAAATTTAACTTATAGAAAAACCAATACACCTTTATAATTAAAGCATTGCATCAAATTTTTAAGTCAAAATTTCATATATTTATAAAACTCAAAAATACTTAAAAACCTTTTAGGGAAATATTATTTAATAATAATACATTTTTAGGAAAATATTGTTTCAAATATAACCATGGGCCTGTATAATATTTTCTAACCTAGGTCAAGTGATACAGATATTTATCATTTTAATCTGTAATTTAAAAAGAAAAATCCGGGTTATATCATTTCAAACCCGCAATCTCAAGTAAAATAAATACAACAAAAATCAATAAAAATCACTTGAGCTTATCATTTCAGCTCATAATGATTTTTTTCTTATTCTAATGTCCATTCGGGTATGTATCATTTCAACCCATAGTGATAGGGAACTTGCAGTGTGAGATACAGTAATTAAATATGAACAGTATAACATATAATAACATATCAAGTAATGTAACAGGTATATAAACAACATTTAACATAATATAAATATATCACAGGCATGTATGAATAACATATCAATTTATACATATTCACTTGTCATCATTTCACAATAATATAAGTACATATGTCTAGAGTGATAAAACTCACCTTTTTTAAAGCTAGAATTGAAATTCAAACCCAAATCTAAACTCCGCAAAGCATGAAAAGGCACGACAAAGTACGACCATTTTTTTGAGTGAATGAAGAGCCAGATTCAAATCTTGTATGCAAACAAATACAACATATATAAGAATACATTTCAATACAAAAGAAAAGAAATTAAAACAATGGAAAAATATGAGATAAACACGACATAACCTTTGCTTCAACCACCAAGTGGGGCTCAGCCTTGGTTATGTTTGGGTCAAGTGCATCTCTAGTCACGGCAAGGAGGTGATAAGGTCATGGAAAAGTAAGGCATGGGCAAGGTGGAGCCAAGCATAGCAAAAGAAAAATCAAAGAGAAAAATAAAAGAAAAATGGAAAGAAGGAAGAAAAGAAGCCAAGAATTTAGAGCTTGTATTCTTTTCTTTCACGCAAATGAATAAAATGAGGAGATGAGAAACTTTGTGCGTGAGTTATCAAAAGAAATACACGGCTAAAGATGGAAAAAAAAAGAAACGACTAAGGTGGTGTAAATGATAGGAAACAAAAAGGCATAAGCTAAGGGGAAATAAACTTGCATATATTTTATTCTTAAATGCAAATGAACATGAGAAGTGGGAAATAAATCTTTGTACGTGAATTGATAAAGTTTCTCACGACTAATATACGGAGTGGTTTGGAAGGCAAGCAAAGAAGTAAATGCTAGAAACCGGAAAAGGCATAAGTTAAGGAGAAAGAAACGTATATATTTATTCTTAATTGCAAATGAAAATGAGGAGTTTGAAATGAGAAATATTTTTGTACGTGATTTGTGGAATGATTTCTCACGGCTAAGAAAATATATACATGACTATGGTAGGTAATTAAATAGATAGGTAAATAAAAAGGCAAGAAATAAAGCAAATGTAACGTATCTCTAATTAGAACAAGGTAACGTACGTCTAATTGATTTGTTCCCTAGCCACTAAATAAAGATATATACAAGTAAAATTCAAAATAAAATAAAGTTTAGACAAAGCAAATTAGAAAAATAAAATCGAGGTAGAAAAATAAAAATATAAATAGGCTATATTTACTGAAATTTAGCACGTGCAAAACACTGAAAGTTATTCAATTTAAAGCGGAATTTCACAAAACGAAAAGCAAAACTAATATAAAAATTATATCCTGTTTCAAATAAAAAGATAAGAATTTAAAATTTAAAATTTTAGAAATTTAAACTGAAATTCAAAATTTTACCTAAGCATAAAATTTTCAGAAATGTTTATTTTACTGCATTTGAAAAATAAATTACAAATAAATTTCAAACTTACATTGGAGAATTCCATAAATTCAATTTGAAATAGTTTTAAAAATTAAAGTTTTCAAATAAAAATTTAATTAAAATATCTTCAAAATTATGGGTTGATACAACACTCGTCCATGTTGAACCTTTCCAACACCTCCTGTGTGTATTTCCTCTGACTAATAAAGATACCATCTGATCTTTGCGTCACCTCAATGCCGAGAAAGTATCTCATTTTTCCAAGATCAGTCATATCAAACTCAAGCATCATGGACTTCTTAAACTCAACAAACATAATTTCATTATTCCTAGTGAATATAAGATCGTCCACATAAAGACATACAATCAAAATCGTACCTTCTTTTCTAGTCTTGATGAACAAAGTATGTTCATAGTGGAATTTCTCAAATCCTTCCTTGACAAAATAGGACTCTATACGACTATACCAAGCTCTTGGAGCTTGTTTAAGTCCATATAAAGCCATTTTCAATCTGTATACCTTTTTCTCATTGCCCTTCTGTTCATCGCCAGGTGGTTGTTCGACAAAGACTTCTTCACTTAGTTCACCATATAAAAAATGTAGACTTTACATCTAACTGGTAGATTGTCTACTCCTTTAGAGCTGCAAGAGAAATCACAACTCGAATTGTATCTAACCGAGCTACTGGTGCAAAAACCTCAGTATAATCCACCCCATGTTCTTGAGCATAACCCTTTACTACCAACCAGGCCTTGTACTTGTCAACCTCTCCATTCTCATTGAGTTTTGTCTGGTAAACCCATTTTACCCCAACGTTCTTTGCTCCAGCAGGTAAATTTGTAAACTCCCACGTATCATTCCTCTCTATGGCTTCTGTCTCTACATCTATTGCTTTCCTCCATTTTATTTTTCTCACAGCATCGCCAAATAAGACCGGGTCACTGCCTGTAAACAGAGCTTGATGTGCAATGTTTTCTTCCTCAGATAGACCTTCTCCACTTTCGAAATCTCTCATCCAAGTTGGTGGCCTTCTGATTCTTCCTTGATTGTGATTTAGTGGATTTTCTTCATTTTTTTCATTTGATTCATCTGATTCATTTCCTTCCATATTCTTAATTGTAGTTTTGTGGTGATCAGTTATGATGTTCCTACTGTTTCCGCTATCAGTATCAATTGGAACTTCTTCTTTGTCACTTTCCCCCCGTCTACATCAGTTATATTGTCTTTGTCATGACTCACGTTCCAATTCCAGATATTTCCTTCTTTAAACTTTACATCTCTGCTGATTATTATCTTCTGAGAGACTGGATCATACAATCTATATGCCTTTGACTCCTTACTAACTCCGAGAAGAACACATCTCACGCTTTTGTCATCAAGCTTAGTTCTCTTACTATCAGGAATATGAGCATGTGATATGCAGCCAAACACCTTGAAGTGATCAACTGATGGTTTAGATCCGCTCCAAGCTTCTTTCGGAGTCATGTCCTTTACTGCTAGAGTTGGACATCTATTCAAAACATAGACAGTTCAATTAACTGCTTCAGGCCAGAAAGGTTTTGGTATTTTTCTTGCTAAAAGCATGCTTTCTACCATATTCATAATAGTCTGGTTCTTTCTCTCCGTGATACCATTCTGTTGTGGAGTATATGCAGATGTCAGTTGTCTACGTATGCCATTTTCCTTACAAAATTCCATGAACTCGTGTTATGTGAATTCTCCACCACGATCAGTTCGAAGACATCTTATGTATGAACCAGTTTCTTTCTCAACACAACTCTTATATCTCTTAAAAGTGAGGAAAGCTTTTGACTTTTCCGCCAAGAACTAAACCCAAGTTTTGCGGCTAAAATCGTCAATAAAAGTAATCAGATACCGTTTCTTGCTATTTGAAGTGGGGTCTATTGGTTCGCAGATGTCGGCATGTACTAGTTGAAGATTCTGTGAGGACCTCCATGTGCTCTCACTTGGAAATGGATCTCTATGTTGTTTTCCTACCAAGCAGTCTTTACACACCTTTGAAGAGGATTGAAATTGTGGCAGTCCATTCACCATTCTTTTCTGCTGAAGAGTTTCAACCCATTGAAGCTTAAGTGTCTATATCTAAAGTGTCAAAGCTGAGCCTGATCCTCTGTATGAAAAGAGAAGCAGATTTCTTCCTTTATTAGTTTGTGAACGGGAAAAATAAACATTTCTATTTGAAGATATTGCTGTCTCCATGATTAGTCTTCTCTCTGGGTGATAAATCTTACATTTTCCATGTTGTATGAGAATTGCAAGCCCTTTCTCTTCTAGCTGCCCTGCACTTAGCAAGTTACTCTTCAAACCAGGCACATAAAATACCTCAGTAATGACCTGCATGATTCCATTTACAAATATTCGTATATTTCCTTTCCCTATCACAGCCATGCTTGAATTGTCTCCTAACTTCACAGTAGTGCTGAAACTCTCATCGAGCCTAGAGAAAAGCTCCTTTTTACCGCACATATGATTGCTGTAACCCGGGTCCAGAGACCATAACTCCTCTTTACTAGCTTCCTTGACATCCTCTGCCATCAACAACATTTCTCCACTTGCTTCTGCAAAGTGTGCCTTTGTCTCTGTCTCATTCATTGTTTGGACATTCATACTGAAAATGTCCAAGCTTATGGCAATTGTAGCACTCGATGGTAGACTTGTCAAAGTTTTGTCTACCTCTACCTCTTCCTCTTCCTCGTCCTCGTCCTTTGAATCCACCACGACCTCATCCTCTTCCTCTCCATGAATCTTCATGTGTAACCTTCAATGCTTGTTCTTCCACAAGATGGCCATTCATGCGTTGTTCATGCACTAAAAGACTGCTTTGCAGCATATCAATTGATAATTTATCTAGATCATTAGACTCCTCAATAGAGCACACAACATAGTCAAATTTAGAAGTCGTAGATCTCAAAATCTTTTCAATGACCACAACATCCCCCATCTTTTCACCATGAACCCTCATCTTGTTGGCTATAGTAAGGGTTCGAGCAAAATACTCATTTACAGATTCCCCTACCTTCATGTGGAGCATCTCAAATTCTTTTCAAAGAGCTTGTAGTTGTGCACGCTGCACCCGTGCCGTTCCCTGGTACTTTTGCTTCAAAGAGTCCCAAATACTCTTTGATGTATACTTGTTCAGACTGGTCTCCAGAACTGTTCGATCAATAGCCTAGAAAAGATAATTCTTAGCCTTCAAATCCTTCAGTTTTGCATCTTCAATCGTCTTTTTTTGTCCTTCCGTGAGTACAACCCTTTCTTCTGCTGTAGGTATCCCTTGTTCTATCAAATTCCAATATTCCTTCAAGCGCAAATAATTCTCCATGAGCATACACCACTGGTCTTAGTGTACTCCATCAAGCTTTGGAATTGCTGGTTGCACAAAATTACTTTCAGTTGCCATCCTTACTGATATACGCTTAGAAGACTGCTGCTTCTCAATGTTAAGAAATTGCTCCGATACCAAATGATAAGAAAACTGTATATTGTAATGGGAGAATACTACTTTATTGAGGATAACTTACTGACTTATAAATAGCCTTACAAAGATAAACAAAAATAAGTACGTCTAACAATCCTATAAATCCGGTCTACCGCTAAAGAATAGTCAACAACTGAATAAAAGATCAATACACAGAACTAGTCTTATTAACAGCGAATACAAACTAAACAATAATAGCTAAAACTAAATACTTTAACAAACCTGAAAATCCATTTGTAATATTAACATGTTCGTTTCCTTTTGGACTGAAGCTATGTTAATACATTAGTTATTCATTGTACAGTAATGGTATCAATTTATTTGTTGGTAATTTGATGGTTATGAGCCGTGGTGATTGTCATATTCAGTCTTATTAGCTGACAAGGTATTAAAACTGCTTTTATATGTTTTTGATGAAGCTTTCTTTAAAAAAATGATGATGCAAAAGACCTAATCCTGAGTTCGGTTACAATGTTTCCTTTTTTTTATCAAAAAATGAAAATAAAAGACCAAAGCATCATTAGTATGTAATGTACAAGTGGTTGCAATGTTTAGTTGAAATATTTATTCTTTTCAGATATTGCTAGTTAAATATGAAGCACATGTGCTAAAAACACCTTTGAATCTGGCTCTAGATTGTGTTAGCTATAAGTGGTAATGTAGATGATATGTGTGTGTATCTAAGAAAAGAGAGTATTGTATCTGACTTTTGATGCTGAAACAGGTGGGGAAGCGTTGGAGGGAGGTGGAGATGCAACTACTTTAAACAAACTTAAATAATTTGAAGGTAATATTTTTTTGAAGCAGTGTCAAAGTCTAATAGAAAATTAAATAGTTTATCATGGTTTCAGATGGATTTCAAATATTTAGGTATATGCTAGCGAGTGTTAATTTGCCAGTCAGTACACTGCGATAATCCTATGAAAGTGATAGTGCATGAAAATGGGAATTGCATTCTCTATTGACGAAGTTCGAGCAGTGAATTCTCTAATAATGTGTACCGATTCTCTAGTTTTATTTGTGATTTACATATAACAATCAAGTCATTCTTAACTTTAATAATTTAATTACTGATACTCGATATTTTATAATTATTGTTATTTAATTGAATGATGGATTAAGTTTGAATAAGAAATGAAAGTATTGACATTTTGATTGATGTGTGTATTACAATGCGAGTTTATTAAAAAAATTGCAGTTTTTTTTTATTAAAATTGCATAAACATCTGTATATTACCACAATACTACGTTTGAATCATTTTTGTCTTCGGTATAAAACTTTGTTTTTTTGTTTGGTTCACTTGGAATATCAGTTGCATAAATACATTTTCATTCTTTATAGCTACTATGTAGATGACCTTTGGATAATAAAAATGAATTATAACTGCATTTTCTATTTATGAATACGATTACAAGATACTTAAATTCTATTCATGACGGAGCGGCGGCAGGTGGTAGGACGTTGTGATGGAGATGGCGGCGGCGGTGTGTGTGTTAATAATTATCTTTAATTTGAACTTCAATGACAAGTAGCTCATATATATTAGCCAATATTATTTATTTTGTTGATCATCAGGTCATGATCCCTTTGACACTCTTTGCATAAATAAATAAAATGCTTGGAAGTTAAAGTAGAAATACAATTTGACAAGTAAGATAATGGTTGAATGAAAATATGATCGAGGAAACAAAATCTCATGATTTTTCATAGGTTCACTCATAAACATAAAGTCGGATTCTAAATTTGACAGTTACAAAAAACAAATCAGGTTTGAACCAAACTTCACTTCTCGTTAGTTGCATGGATGAGCACAACATTACAATATTTTATTACATATTGCCCAATATAAACTACTTTGTTGACATGATGTCTAATCAATAAATTGAAAATATCTTTTAATATGAATGGAAACCTATTAAACTTATTCATTATATGAGAACAATATTAGCGTTAATTTTCAAGACAAAAAAGTTTAACTAATGATAACTGTACATTTTACTCCCGGTTCTTATTATTCTCTTAGCAAGTTTTCTTTTGACCTGCTAAGGAAATATACAAATTCAATTGGCTAAAAGAAAGCCGGCTAAGAAGAAACACTCCGGGTTGCAACCTAGAAGGCCACAACCGACACTCGGTTGGGAATGTTCTAAGCAAACTAAAGAAAAGTAAATATTTGAAAGTTCAATTCAGCATAATGTATTATGTTGTACTTTTATGCTTTTCAGCATACTACCGACTCAATATAACAGTGTTAAATTTTGGCGACACTATATGGAGAATTGTAGAGGTCGGAAGTAGCTTCGTAATGGAGAAAACGGTTCGTAAATCAGAGTTCGAAGGTGGAAGTTATAAGGGAAAAGATGAAGAGGGCTGAATTGGTAGGGTCAGACGTCTAAGGAAAAAGGTCAGACGTCTGGCGCTTCCGTAAATCTGCACCAGAGCTGTTCCAGAGAGTTAGGTCTGATGTCTGACCAAATGGGTCAGACGTTTGAGTCTGTGCAGAATTGATTGTAGAGCCTTGAGTCAGACGTCTGACCAAATAGTTAGACGTCTGAGCTGAAGCGAAACTATTTCAGTAACTTTAGTCAGACGTCTGGCCATTTTGGCCAGACGTATGAGGCGACTTCCGTCTGTTTTTCACGTGTGGACTTGGCGCGAAGATTTGTGATATCTGCATGGGCAATTTCGAAACATTGCCTAGGGTTTCTATTCTCCTATATAAGCTAGCTTCAGGTTCCAGATCTACAAGCGTGCAAGCAACTGCAAGAGATTAGCCTCCACCAATTAGTGTTTATCAAAACCTTATTTTCTTCAATTTTCTTCTCCACAAATCAATTTCTAACTAGAATTTTGATCATTATATTCAATCTCTTGTACTTTTCTCATTAATGTTAATAAAAGCTCTTTATTAAAGTGGATGTACACTAACATAACGTTAGTGGAACCACTATAAATCGCTGTGTGATTTATTTTTCATTATTGCTTTGATTTCTGAATTGCTTGTTTGGGATTGTGATTGTCTTGGATCGATTGAGATTGGAATTTGAGTTATTAATTGGTTTACACTTCTTACCATGATCCCGTCTTCCGCTGTGTTTGTGGGGTTTCAATTTGAGTGGTCTCTAGTTGGAATCCAGCCCCAACATTTGGTATCAGAGCATTGTTTTTGGTAGGTGGTTGTAGAAATGCCTGAATCAAGTAGTAACCCTATTAGTTCCTCAATGGGTACTCCTAGTGTTATAGCTCTTTATGTACGTGGCTCGTTCGGAGCATCAGGATCACAATTGGTAATAGACAAGTGGAATGGCGATAATGATTTTGAAAAATGGCAATGGAATATGAAAGCGGTTCAGAGGAATCGAGTGCATCGGGTAGTGTTTGACATATATTTGTTGCCAGCGGACATCTCGGATGTTGAGAGAGAGGAGATGGAAGAATGGACATTCACTACACTTCAACTTGCTATGGGAGAGAATGTTAACTCTAAAATTAGTGGCGAGACAACCGTTAAGGGTATTTGGGACAAGTTGGAGGAGTTATATATGAAGAAGTCACTGACAAATTGATTGATCTTATTGCGAACGTTCTTCACCTATAAGATGAAGGAAGGTACTTCGCTAAAGGTGCATTTAAACATTTTTGTTGATTTGCTAATGAAGATGGAGGAGGTAGATTTGAAGATTGAGGAAGAGCAAACGGCGATGATATTGTTGTGTTCATTGCCAGATCGCTATACAGGTTTTTCAAATAGTTTGATCTATAATCGGGATACATTGACTCAAGATGATGTCAAGATGGGTCTTCTTAGCGAGAAGTTGGGGGATCAAATGAAGGAGTTAGGTGATGGAAGTAGTGATGCTAGTAGTGGTCATAGTTTGTTTGTAGAGAAGGAGTGGTATGTGAAGAAGGGGAACCAGGGGCGTTTTAAATCAAGGAACCCCGGTTGGAGAGGAAAATCGAAGGAAAGAAATGGCAAGTGATATATTTGTAGAGAGCCCGGTCATTGGAAGAATGAGTGTCCAGACAAGGCAAAGAAAAAAGTAACATCTTCACCAGTAGCGATGGAGAGTGGAGTTGGTGAGGGAGATGTAGATGTTTTGTCGGCGGTAGCATCGGATGTTTCAGGTAGCAATTAGGTGCTCGATTCGGGAGCGTCTTATCATATGACGCCAAATAGGAATTGTTTTTCTTCTTACATCGACAAAGAAGGTAATTCAATTGTTATGGGAAATGGTGCTATTTGTAAGTCGAAAGGCATTGGTTCAGTGCAAATTCGGATGTTTGATGGAGTGGTTCGTACTCGCACTAATGTGCGCTATGTTCCAGGACTTAGGAAGTCTCTTATCTCTTTGGGGCTGCTGGATTCTTTAGGTTGTAAGATCACTATTGAGAGTGATAACTTGCGGGTTTCGAAGGGTGCGCTTGTGGTGATGAAGGGTGCTAGGACTCATGGTATTTATTTTCTTCAAGGAGTGACTGTAGAAGGTGAAACTTGTATAGGAGTTGATAATTCTCGTGGCTTGGATGCGACTAGGTTGTGACAATTGAGGTAAGGTCATGTCTCGAAGAGGAGTTTAGATGTTCTTTGGAAGAGGGAGATGATCGATGGAGAAAGTTTCAACAAGTTAGAGTTTTGCAAAGAATGCGTCATGGGGAAGCAAACTAAAGTTTCATTCGGTGAGGGAAAACATGATTCGAGAAGGGTTCTTGAATATGTTCGCACGGATTTTCGAGGATCAACATCTGTAACTTCTTTTGGTGGAGCATCTGTAACTTCTCGTAAAGTTTGGGTGTATGTAATGAAGTCCAAGTCGGAGGCATTTGCAAAGTTCAAAGCATGGAAGGCTCTTGTTGAGAATGAGAGTGGAAAGTCTTTGAAGATTCTAAGGTTTGACAACGGCGGAGAGTATGTTTTCGGAGAATTTTTGGAGTTTTGCAAGCATCTTGATATTCAGAGGCATTTTACTACACCTGAAAATCCACAGTCGAATGATGTTGCGGAGAGAATGAATCGTACTCTACTTGAGAAAGCTCGATGCTTGAGATTGACATCGGGTTTGGCGAAGGGATTTTGGGCTGAAGCTTTGTCAGCCTCAGTGCATGTAATTAATCGAATTCCATGCTCAACTATTGGTAAAAAAAATTCCGGAGGAAGTGTGGAAGGGAAAGAGCATTGACTTGAGTTATCTTCATGTGTTTGGCAGTTCTGTTTATGTGCATGATTCGGGAAATAATAAGCTTGAACCTAGATCTTTCAAGGGGATTTTGCTTGGCTATACGGACGGAGTAAAAGGGTATTAGATTTGGAATCCAAAAACGAAGAAGGTAATGAATTCTCGTTATGTTACTTTTGATGAGTCGACGATGTTCAAGGAGAATGTGAGCTCATTGGATATTCCAGATTTGGTTCATAGTGAATCAAAAACAAAGGAAATTATTTCCACATTTTGTCCAAGAAGTAGAGAGAGTAGAGTAGTTGAAGATGCTGATGAGGAAGTGGCAGTTGATGTTACATCACAAGTCCATATGATTCCTCTAGTAGTGTTGGTGATGTACATGATTTTAGAGAAGATTCGGTTCAAGGTGGAATAGAAGGGAGTTTGGGTGATGGTATTGCTATTCGGGTTGGTCGTCGTACTATAAGACCACCCGAAAGATATGGTGATTGAAACTATCTTAGCTTATGTGATAATTTGGACTATGCTCTTCATGTTGTCCAAGATGAGCCGATGGACCTTGATGATGTCATTAAGTCGAGTGATAGCTTAAAATGGATCTGTGCTATGGAGGAAAAGATGCAATCATTATTGAAGAATCAAACTTGGGATTTGGTTCCACTTCCTAAAGGAAACCGTACTATTGGATGCAAATGGATATACAAGGTGAAGGACAATGGGGAATACAAAGCTAGGATAATGGCTAAGGAGTTTTCATAAAGAAAGGGAAATGAGTATGATGAGATATTTGCACCGGTTGTGCGCCATACTTCTATCCGGATATTACTTGTTATAGTTGCTATTCACGACTTGGAGTTGGCGCAACTTGATGTGAAAACCGCCTTCTTTCATGAGGACTTGGATGAAGACATCTACATGGAGAAACCGGAAGGTTTTGTTGTAGATGGTAAGTCAAATTTGGTTTGCAAGTTGAAGAAATTACTATATGGTTTAAAGCAATCGCCTATACAATTGTACAAGAGGTTTGATCATTTTATGCTTGAAAATGGTTTTGATAGAAGCATCAGGGATGCTTGTATTTATTTCAAGAAGTTGAAAAATGATTGTTGTGTGTATTTACTCTTGTATGTAGATGACATGTTCATTGCTTCTAAGGATAAGAATGAAATCAACAAGCTAAAACTGAGTTTGAAATCGGAGTTCGAAATGTAGGATCTTGGAGAAGCAAGAAGAATATTGGGCATGGAAATGGTAAGGGATCGAAAGTATTTTGAGTTGAAACTAACTCAAAAGGAGTATATTGAGAAAGTGCTTTGCCGGTTTAGCATGGAGAATGCAAAGACGTCAAATACACCTTTATCTTTGCATATGAAGCTTTCGAGTAAAGGATCACCTATCTTGAAGGAAGACAAGACTTATATGGCAAATGTGCCATATGCTAGTGCGGTTGGAAGTCTAATGTATGCAATGGTGTGTACAAGGCCCGATATTGCAAATGCCGTCGGGATGGTTAGTTGATATATGACTAATCCGAGAAAATCGCATTGGGAAGCTGTAAAGCTTATATTGAGATACCTTAGAGGCACATCAACTCATGGTCTTATTTTTGGTAGTAGTAAGACGATGGATTGCAAGTTGGTTGGTTATTGTGATTCGGACTACGCCGGTGATAGGGATCGAATAACCATAAGCTAGAGATCTAGATTACAGACCGTAATTGCTTTATCCATTACAGAGGCGGAGTTGACAGTCGCGGTGGAGGCGGCAAATAAGGCACTTTATTTGAAGTGATTATTGTGTGACTTGGGATTCGGGCATGATAGTATTGATGTTCGATGCGATAGCCAAAGTGCTATTCACTTGGCAAAGAATTTGGCATTTAGCTCATGGACTAAGCATATTGAGGTGAAGAGTCATTTTTAGTAGCCATGGATGAAGATAAGCAAGTATATCTTCGAAAAGTGTACACAAAGGATAACATAGCGGACATGTTCACTAAGGCATTGCTGGTTGGAAAGTTCGAGCATTGCTTGGACTTGATTCGCTTGAAGAAGTGCTAGGTGCCACGGGGCGGCATGGTTCAGGGACGAGCTTGGTGGTAGATGAGGAAGAGTATCAATGAGAGATTGAGGTTCTATCTTCTTGGTAAGTGCTAGTCTTTGGTGAGGTAGCTTAGGATTTGGATGTTTTCAACATTTTATTAGCGGGTGGGGGCTTTGCCTGAGCTCATTGGTGGAGTACAATGGGCGGTGGCTTTGCCGGAGTTCATTGGAAAAGCATTCATGTTTGGTTGAAGGTAGAAGAAGTGATGGTTGGTGCCATCGGTTGTCGTTGATGGCATAGTACCATTGGAGTTGGAGATGGATATAGTGTCGAGGTGGAGTGTTAAATTTTGACGACACTATATGGAGAATTATAGAGGTCGGAAGTAGCTTCGTAACGGAGAAAACGGTTCGTAAATCGAAGTTCGAAGGTGGAAGTTATAAGGGAAAAGATAAAGAGGGCTGAATTGGCAGTGACAAACGTCTGAGGAAAATGGTCAGACGTCTGGGCTTCAGTAAATCTGCACCAGACCTATTCCAGAGAGTTAGGTCAGACGTCTGACCAATTGGGTCAGACGTCTGAGTCTGTGCAGAATTGATTTCAGAGCCTTGAATCAGACGTCTGACCAAATGGTCAGACGTCTGAGCTGAAGTGAAACTTTTTCAGTAACTTTAGTCAGACGTCCGGCCATTTTGGCCAGACGACTGACGCGACTTCCGCCTGTTTTTCACATGTGGACTTGTCGTGAACATTTATGATATCTGCAGGGGCAATTTTGAAACATTGCCTAGGGTTTCTATTCTCATATATAAGTTAGCTTTAGGTTCCAGATTTATAAGTGTGCAAGCAACTGCAAGAGATTAGCCTCCACCAATTAGGGTTTATCAAAACCTAATTTTCTTCAATTCTCTTCTCCACCAATCAATTTCTAATTAGAATTTTGATCATTGAATTCAATCTCTTGTACTTTTCTCATCAATATTAATAAAAGCTCTCTCTTAAAGTGGATGTACACTAACACAACTTTAGTGGAACCACTATAAATCGCCGTGTGATTTATTTTTCATTATTGCTTTGATTTTCGAATTGCTTGTTTGGGATTGTGATTTTGTCTTGGATCGATTGAGTTTGGAATTTGAGCTATTGATTGGTTGTTTTTACACTTCTTACCATGATCCCATCTTCCACTGTGCTTATGGGGTTTAGATTTGAGTGGTCTCTAGTTGGAATCTCACCCCAACAACCAGATCGTGCAGTTTTACACTAATGTTATTTAAGTTATAAAAGTTTATTGCTCTTTGCAGCTACAACTGTAAGCTCTTTTTTTCCTATTTATTTAGTATTTATGTTTTTTCACTTTGTTTGTATATCAAATCAACTTATTTCGTATAAAATCAAGGAGAATTCTTTTAGCTGCAATAATTTGGCATTTAACTTTCCTTTTACAGGTTGCATAACTTGGTGGTGCTCCTGTATCACCTTCAATCAAATAGCCGAATTGTTGATAAAGGACTACTTTTGGTGATATGCATGTTGATAGATTCACTTGCAATGCTAATGTATGCATACACTTATTTTTTTGTGTTTTATTTAGTATGAACGTGAATGGATGAACCTGAAATTTTGATTTGCAGGCGACTGAGAGGGATATGGTTGAGTCCTTTTTGAAGCCATTCGAAATGTGCGTGGAGGACGGAGATGTTGACCGTGTAATGTACTCATATAAGTTAACAAGGTCAATGGCTTACCCACTTGTGCTGACAGGAAGCTACTGAGAAAAATTATAAGAGGAGACTGGAACCTTCATGGGTAAATTCAATTTCAACTATACATTTCTGCTACTTTTTATAGTTACCTGATAAAATCAAATCTTTGCATTTCAACTATACATTTCAACAATACATTCAACTATACATTTCTGTTACTATACATTCAACTATAAATTTCAACTACATATTCAAACCTTTGCCTAGGAGTTGGCTGTTTACTTATTATTATTTATTTTTTTTGCCGAACTAACCTTGGACTTTGCATTGATTGAAACAAAGTTCTATGGGTGAATATGCGATATATCTACAAGGAAACTTGTACATGTTACATTAGTATTATGTTTCATGTTTGATATTTTAAAGCACAGAAATTTATCATTCATTCGCATGCAATGTGGATGTTATTGTATGTTACCAGGAATTGTTGAAACCTATTGCTAGTGATTTGATGTTATTAATTTTATTATTCTGTGGTGAATGTGATTTCGATGTTAGAAAGTAAAAAGTTATTTATTATCATACATGTTATTGAGTTTTCTGATAGCAGTTTATAAGGGTGTCCATGCAGAGTACGAAATGTTAAGTTTGGCTGTTTAATGGCCGTGTTCCTTCGAGCGTTACGACACGCGCTTTGCGCATGATTTTTTTTGTATAAATTGTATATGTTTAATACGAAATCATTTTTGTTAGTTTAAAATTTTATTTCTAAGTTGCAACGTCAATTTTTTTAAGTTTGAAATTTTGTTTATATTATTAATTAATAATTTATTTGATAGATCCTATTTGTAGGTGATATTAAGATCTCATGGTATCTATTGATAGATATTTTAAATTTATAATAAAGAATTATTTGTTAGATTCTATTTTTTAGTGATATTTAGATTAGATAATATTTGTAGACGAACGTTTTGAATTTGTAAAAAAACTTGAATTGTTAGATCCTAATTTCAAGTGATATTAAGATTTGGTATTAGGGACATTTTTGGTAGTTTACGCAGACACCGAAAATGGGTGATATAACGACCCAGACCCGACCTTCGAAAATCGACACTGAATACGATACTCGTATTCAAATGCCGCAGATCCAAACGTCGGATCTGGTTCGCCGGAGCTTATAACACATTAAGTACAACATAGCGGAAGAAAAATAATATATCAATATACAACGTTGATACAATATCATACAATAAATGATATCAATATACACAGAGATATGATACAAGACAAAAGAATTTTAAATAAATTTTATATCATATTCATTTTATAAATGAATACACCCCCTTATTCATTTGTATATATATATACAATGTTAAAAGAATTGCTTTATTCTAATTTTTTATGAAACATGTTTTTTATGTTTTCTTATGTATTTTAAACTTCACACTTTTATACGTTTACAAACTATTTTCAAATGAAAATGTTCAAATCTTTATAACCAATATTATTTTAAGCTTAGTTCATTATATTTTTTTGAATTAAAACTATTATACCTTTTAAATAATTAATTGTCTATATATGTATTGTTTTAAACTTTTATTTCTGGTTTTATCTACATTTTGTTTATTATTTCTACTTATACCAATTTAAAGAAAGAAATGATTTTAAACTAATTATGCTTTTAATAATTAAACACATATATAATGGTATTTAGTTTTAAACAATTGTTTTGAAAATTATTTACATCTAATTCAAAATATAACTTTCAAAATAAATATTGCATATGTCTCTTAAAATTAGAAAACAAATTTCTACTAGTATAAAATTATATAGTTTTCAAATCTAAATTTTATTTATTTATAAGATATTAAATATAGAATTTCAAAATCACAATTAAATTTTAAAATCAATGTCCAAATAAACAAATATCCTATTTAATCTTGGAAAAATTAATTTAATTTACAATTTAAATTTACAAATTTATATCAATTACTAAATTTAATTTTACTCAAAAATCGAGATCGTTACAGATTCCCCCTTTAAAAAAAATTCGTCCTCGAAATTTGCAAGGGAGACAACAAAAAAAAGATGAAAGATAGAGAAATATCTTTCCAAATCAAACTGGATATCGATTCTGTATTTGGCTTACCAAATCAGAATATCAACAATAGATATGAGAACAAGCTCATACAATTACTTCACAAGATACTCAGGCCACCGGATCTACGAATATGCAAGGGCAATGATTAGTTCGAAGGGATGACTAATCGTTCGTAGAATATATCGGTCCCCAAAGAATAGATAGATAGATTCACTCTTCTACAATTTCTCCAACACTAGATATAGATTCCAACTTAGGTCAGAACACTCCAAAGTATATACCAACTTGTTCCTCTTCGGACTTCAGTCTACACAAGAAATTATAATAGAATTTCAAATTTGGTTTTAATCGAAATCGTTTTATTGATACAATTCAATTCAGCCTTATATTTGTTAACCAATTTATCTTAATTTAAAATTTCCAATTTATTTAAAATTTTCAATTTCAAATTCATTAAAGTTTAGATGGAAAAACTGATAAGAAATCGATGAAGATACGAAGTAGCGATTCGTAGGGCCACCATCACACCGAAACTTCTTCCTCGAGCCGTCACGAAGCCATCAAAGAATTTGAAATCGAATCAAAGGAGATTGAGAAGAAAGTTGTTTCCGCTATTGTAGGGCATTGACCATTTGTAGTGGTACTCCCTTGTCCCCTATCTCGTCCTCTTCTTGCACTCATACCTACTATCAGTGGATAATAAGAGAATTTACTGAGGCGTTCGAACGGATATCTTAGGGATATACTCATTCTAGGGTATACTTCACCCTATCTCTAATGAGCTACCTAATGTGTTATACTCCTGAGCTAAAGTTTCAACCTTCAGCTCTGATACCAAATATAACGACCCTGACTCGACCTTCGAAAATGGCACTGAATACGACACTCGTATTCAAATGTCGCAGATCCAAACGTCGAATCTGGTTCGCCGGAGCTTATAACACATTAAGTACAACACAACGGAAGAAAAATAATATATCAATATACAACATTGATACAATATCATACAATAGATGATATCAATATACATCTGAGATATGATACAAGACAAAAGAATTTTAAATAAATTTTATATCATATTCATTTTGTAAATGAATACACCCCCTTTTTCATTTGTGTATATATATATATATCAATGTTAAAAGAATTGCTTTATTCTAATTTTTTATGAAACATGTTTTTATGTTTTCTTATGTATTTTAAACTTCACACTTTTATGCATTTACAAACTATTTTCAAATGAAAATGTTCAATTAACCAATATTATTTTAAGCTTAGTTCATTATAATTTTTTGAATTAAAACTATTATACCTTTTAAATAAATAATTATCTATATATGTATTATTTTAAACTTTTATTTCTTGTTTTATCTACAATTTTTTTATTATTTTTACTTATAACAATTTAAAGAAAGAAATGATTTTAAACTAACTATGCTTTTAATAATTAAACACATATATAATGGTATTTAGTTTTAAACAATTATTTTGAAAATCATTTATATCTAATTCAAAATATAACTTTCAAAATAAATATTGCATGTCTCTTAAAATTAGAAAACAAATTTCTACTAGTATAAAATTATATAGTTTTCAAATCCAAATTTTATTTATTTATAAGATATTAAATATAGAATTTCAAAATCACAATTAAATTTTAAAATCAATGTCCAAATAAAAAATATCCTATTTAATCTTGGAAAAATTAATTTAATTTACAATTTAAATTCACAAATTTATATCAATTTCTAAATTTAATTTTACTCCAAAATAGGGATCGTTACAGGTGACACCAAAGGTATTACAACTATTATTAAAGAAAAGGTATTACATCTATTATTAAAGATGAGAGGGTGGATTGCATTTTTATGAGCTGCTGTTATAATGGTTAAGTTCCTCCTACATTACGGATTTGATACACCAATACCAGGTAACTAAATTAATGGTTAAATAACAATAATATTTTTCTTGGTGGTATGAATTCCTATTCAGATCAACCCACAAATAAAATTTGATATAACTCTAGGAATATTTTTGGACAATTGGAATGTATGTTCAGGTCTGTATTTGAACTGTGGTGGCTACCATTTGGGATTTCTAGAGCAAGCAGCGATGAAAGGGATGGAAGAGGAAAGCGAACTTGATGAGAAAATGTTCAGTAACTACATGGTTCTATTCTGGCTTGATATGTGTTAGTTCTCTATTTTAGAACTCTGTTTGGTATGTGCATTTTGGTTTTATGGGTTATGTGTTAGTACTCTATTTTAGAACTTGATTTATTGGAACTGTTTAGCCTTTTGGAAATGCTTGTTATGTATAAATTTATGGATTATGTGTTATACATTAGAACTCTATGAATAAAAGCTTATGTCCTTTTACAATAAGTTAGAACTCTATGAATATAGTTTTATTTAATATTTTGTATGTGTGATTTTGGTTGTTTTATGATAATATATTTATTAGTCATTAAATTATTAAATATTGGTACAAGTGTATTATATAAAGGCGGCTGGTAACTGCTTTTTTATTTAGATTTTGTATTTCTTTTGCAACGATCTAAAATAGTTGCAAAAGATAAAAGGACAATGACCAATGTTTGTTGTGGTTGAGGCTTATTGCAACGGTCTATGTCTGATGTAGTCGAGGCCTGATAGAAATCTATTAGAAATAATTTGCTTTACAAGAGTTAAGATAGGCTATAAATTGGCCAACTGATTTGCTAAAACAAAGGTAACTAAATAAATACTTCTAAAATAAAGATATCGTCAAATCAACTAATTTGCTAAAACAAAGGTAACTAAATAAATATTTTCCAAATAAAGATAACGTCAAATCAGAGAATAAATGCAGGAAATATCAAAGAATAAATGCATGAAATATCAGGTTCTCGTATGCTTAGACTATCCCTGAAATCATTAAATAATACGCGCGGAAGCCCTTTTGTAAAAATATCAGCAATTTGATAACGGGACGGTACATGAAGCACACTCACTTCGCCACGAGCTACTTTCTCATGGATGAAATGAATATCCATCTCAATGTGTTTAGTGCATTGATGCTGAACAGGATTGCCGGATAAGTATATAGCACTCACATTATCACAAAAAACTAGAGTAGCCTTTAGAATAGGACAATGCAACTCTAGAAGCAAATTTCTGATCCAGCACAAATCAAAAACAACATTAGCAACACCCATGTACTCCAACTTAGCACTACTACGGAAAAGAGTAGGTTGCCGTTTCAAAGACTAAGAAATCAAATTATCTCCAAGGAATACACAATAACCGAACGACGGGTGTCAGGACAACCACCCCAATCTGCATCTGTATATGAGATAATACGATTAATATTGGATTTGTACAAGTGGAGACCAAAAGAAAGGGTACCCTGGAGATAGCGTATGATACGCTTAAGAGCTTTCATATGCTCATTAGTCGGGGCATGCATATGAAGGCAGATCTGCTGCACGGCATAGGAAATGTCTAGCCGAGTGAATGCAAGATACTAAAGAGCACCTGCAAGACTACGATACTTAGTCGGATCATCATAAGGAGTGTCTGCGGTGGCACTTTTAACGACCCGGAAATTTCGATCCCAAAATTTCCATATAGTTAGAGAAAAGAAGAAGAGATAGAAGAAAAAGAAGAACCAGAAACACCAAAACACAGAAACCTCACATCCGCAGCGGATCAAAATATAATATCAGATAAATAATAGTTGTACAAAAGAGAACTATATCAGTACATTTATATTTTTATATATCAGAGTTACAACAGTTTCACAACACTGGACGGTTTAAAACAACATGTCCAAGTTACTACAATATCATAGTGGAAACTCTCCATACGTCCCTGTCATCCAGCTCACCTCCTGAGCTCCAGCTCCAGAACGTCCTTACCTGAAAATCTGTAATACTCGGTCTGGCCCGAGCATTACATCAAAGTAACACCCGGGTCAGGCTGGAAACCAGCATGAGTAAACCCATCTAACATGAATACAAAAGCATACACTGATATGAACCCGGGATAACTTATATCAATTTACAAGTTCACAAGTCGTTAAAGACATTACTCATTTCACACATCAATTTCTAAGTACCAAAACCCTAGATTAAATGGTTCAATTCTCTTAAATCATTTCATTTCAGCATATTGATTTCACAAAGCAATTTATAAAGAATCGAAGTGGTTTCGGGTATTTACTAATACCCGACTCCGGTCTCTTCGAAATCAATATCAACTTAACTTATATTATTCAAGTGAAATACAACTCAATGTTAAATACAGGATGTCACCTAATTCATCAACAATAGATAACCACATCATCACAGTTTAAATCAACATATCTTATCACATAGCATCACAAACCACATATTAGGAATAACAATTAATCAAATACTTCCAATATCGTTCTATTTATCCTTTAATTACATTTATGTAATCAACCCATAATTAATTCACAAATTAATTATCCCTAACCCAATACAGTAATTAACCTTTAATTATTTCATTAATTAATTGCTAACCATAAATATTAATAACCCTTGATTAATAACATCAGTAATTAACCACCCTTAATTACTTTATCAAACTAATTACTCCTTAATTATCTCTAATTAATCCCTTGATTAATTATACAAAATAATTTGATCCAAATTTCTTTCACAATTCCATCTTCCACTAATTACATTCAGTAATCATCATTAATTACTTCACTAAGTAATTATACTTAATCAATTACATTAAGTAATTATTATCAAATCATCAAGTGATTAAAATTAATTAAACTTAATTAATTAATTTAAACCAATCACATTGAACTCCATTAATTACATTAAGTAATTAATTTCTAAATTACTTACATTAACCATTCTTTAATTACTCCATTAAGTAATTAACTTAGGTTAACCATCGTTAATCACATAATTAAATTATCTTTAATTATCCATTAATTAAATTCTAATTATTTAATTAATTAAGTGTTAACTGTAACTTAATTAATCCTTAATTATTTAATTAGTTAACCTTGATTATAACTTAATTGCTTAATTAATAAATCTTAAATCATTAATTAATAATCTTTAATTATCTAATTAATGATCCTAATTACCAATTGATTAACTCTTAATCAATTATTTATTAATTCATAATCAATTAATTAATTTAATTAACTAATCATTCCATAATTACCTCATCAATTCAATTAATTTCAAATCATTAAATCTTAATTAAATTTTAAGATTAAAACATTTCTTAATTATGACTAAATTGTCATTAACAAAATCATTTGAAAACACATTTACTTTTGAACTAACTTAAAAATTTCATTTCAAATATAAGATTTAAAATGAAAATAATTTAACCTAGCAAAGTTTTTAAACAATTTAAAAAACTTTTTAAAATTACATGTCAAACAAATGCTTATCTTATAAAATAATTTCATAAGAGTTTAAAACTAAATTCATTTTTAAATTCAATGACTTACATATACAGATGTTTAAATCTTTCAAATTTAAAAAAACTTCTTTTATTTCAAACTGCAATACAAATTTAAAATCTTTGATTTTCGGTTTTAAACTTAATTTAAAACTTGCTCATATTTTTAAAACTTCATATTTTTTATAAATTTAAACTACTTAACCATTTTTTTAAAGTAGTTAACAATTTAGTTTTAAGTTTTTTTTTTAAACTGAGATTTTAACTTTAAACTTGAATTCTAAAATTTCCAACTTTGAATTTAAAACTAGGATTAAAACACTAGCTTTCATTTAAAAACTGTAGTTTTAACAAACATTACAGGTTTTGTTAAAACCTGTAACTGCTGTTAAACTCGAAATACCATCCCTTTCACTTCGAGTTCAATGCTCAATCTTCCCGAGAAATCTACGTTACTACTTCGAGTCACACCGAGATTTACTCGAGTGTCCTCACTGCTTCAAAACTCAACCCAAAACAGCATCAAACAAAACACTTCACCTTGCATATGCACGGTGACTCCGGCCACCCTTGATCATCGGCGATGATCGCTACACACCATTAGTCAACACTACAACCCACCATGAACATTAAAATGAACTTCCACTCTCGAAATTGAAATCGAAGCCTCGACCCCAAACCTGGAAACATCAGAGCCCTCGACGACCAAACCTAGCAACGCTTCGCATTCGTCCCTCCGATCACCATGACATCTATAACTCCGGCATTGACTTCAACTACGGTCAAGCTTTATCTACCCAAAAACTAGTTGAACTCGATCAATGCTACGAACCGTGGTGATCGATTTACCAAGCATAGCTAAAACTAGGGTTTTAAAAAAAAAAATCTCTGGCGCAACTTCCACCATGAATTCCATCGCCTCCAAGTATTTTTCCAAGATTTACCGAGTACTTCTCCCTCATCTGGAAGATATCCATCCCCTCCAGATACATAGATTACCAGAAAACCCCAAAAAATCAATTTCAGTTCAAACAAGAACTGTACATTCATTCTATATCTAAAAATCCAGATTTTAATGTTAAAAATCATGATTTGGTTAAGGTATTTGATTTATAATACTAAATTAATAAATTATACAGTTTAAAATTTTGACTTATATCTACATATACTGATGTTTCAATATTCCCAGAGGCAACATGCCTTTATTTTGTCTAACTTAAATTTTTTAAACTTTAAACTAGGATAAATCAAGCAACATTTGTTTAATAATTAAATTCTATCCAGCACTAGATCACGGGGTATGAATTTTAAAATAAAAACTGAGTCTGGAAAACAATTACAGAGCACAATACACAATCACAGCATGCATACAATTAAGTATCCTTAGCATATTTACACTTATAACCAATACTTATTCATTTCAGCCATGATAATATGCAACCAAACTATTTGTTTAATTTTTTATATACATGCATTTATACATTCCACATGCAGGCATATATGCATATTCAAACTGATATCTTCCTCTCATCTTTAATTCCATCATATTATATAGAAAATTATATTTTAAAGTTGGAAGGAATTTACTCACCAAATTTTTCTTTGAAGATGCACGAGAACAGTCTTCTTGGGTTGAAAACAGCATGCATGCTAAAATTGCTTCTTTGATCTATCTCAGGTTTGCTTGCAGGCTTTTTCTTGATATTGAAAATGTACAGGCTTTGAGCTGCTATTATTTTGAAGTTGATATGCAGTTTATTGTTTTATAAATTCTGGTTTGAGAGAAGATTTATCACTGATTGTTTTGGAGTTATAGTATTTAGTTTCTTAGCTTGAAAAGAGAACAGTAAAAAGAAATGAAGAGGCTGGATTTAAGTTACTTAAAATAAAATAAAAAATCAAAAAGTGACACATGTTTTAAAATCTTTACATTTGTCATTCACTAAAGTTTATAAATCTACATTTGTTATAATGAAAACTTAATATATAGACACTTGTAATTAAGTAACTTATATTTAATTTTTAAAATGCTAGTAAAAGTCCTTACTTAATTTATTTATTGTTATGTATATATGAATTTCTTTTTATTGAAAATGTAACAAACAATTTATATATAAACAAAAGCTTATACATATATTTTAAATCCAAATATTTAAAATATCCATCCTTTGAATTACTTAATAAATCCAAATTCATATTCAAATTAAATTTGAAAATCTAATTTAAAAATCAAGTCAACAATACATATATTTTAAACAAACCCAATTCAATGTGTAATTAATAATGATATTTAAGAATTTATTTATCTATAAATTCAGTATTTCTATTAATTAATCCAATAATATTATTAATTACAATGCCCAGAAATCCTGGTTATCACACACTTAGTTTGGACTTAGTGTCAACAGGAGTAGGACATGAACAGCAGTTAGACATTCCGACACGTTCAATAATTTTTGCAGCATACTGTGTCTGAGATAAGAAAAGACCATGGGCATGACGAGTGATAGCAATACCCAAAAAGAAACTCAAAGGACCTAGATCCTTCATAGCAAATTTAGAAACTAAGAGGGTCATAATATACTTACGAAGACGATCAGAAGAAGTTGTAAGTATAATGTCATCCACATATAACAGAACATTAGCAATATCAGAACCATTCTTGTAGATGAATAAAGAGTGATCTGACGTACTATGAGAGAACCCAATGGTAGCAACAAAATCAGTAAAACTTTGGTACCAAGCTCGAGGAGCCTGTTTTAATCCGCATAAAGATTTCATCAAATGACAAACATGATTCGGATAATTTTTGTTATGAAAACCCATGGGTTGATGCATATAAACTGCTTCATTGAGATGACCATGCAAGAAAGCATTCTTGACATCCATTTGATGAATGGGCCAAGATTTAGAAAGAGCAATGCTGAGAACCGCTCTAATGGCGACCGGTTTAACCATGGGGCTAAACGTTTCATCACAATCAATGCCATGCTGCTGTGTATTTCCATTACCTACAAGACGAGCTTTATAACGCTCAAAAGAGCCGTCAGATTTATATTTATAGCGAAAAATCCACATAGACCGAATAACATTAACATTAGGTGGCCTAGGCACTAATTCCTAAGTCTTATTGTCAATTAAAGCATTACATTCATCAAACATTGCGCTTTTCCAATTATGGTCATTAAGCGCACTAATAGGATTTTTCAGAGTAGGAGAAATATCTGTGGTGGTGGTAGTGTGGTAACTAGAAGAGTATTTGGGGTTGGGTTTAAAAATGCCATTTGATGCACGAATGGTCATGAAACGGGTTGGGAGGCATTGGAGTGGTGTGAGGAATGGTCAAAGTGGGGGAGGTCATAAACGGCATTGGATTGTGGGGAAGAGAGGATGGGTCAGAGGAGGAAATAGAGGACCGAGTGTGGGCAGCAGTGGAAGGTGTGGAATTTGGGCCTATGTGAGACTGTGGCCCAGATTGAGGAATAGAGGGCGAATCGTTGGGCTGCGTTGTTGGGTCAAGCTGCATATCTTGTGTGTGGTATTTCGAGATAAATGATGTATTAATCGAGGATTAATATTGCCACTCAAAAAATCATAATTCGAAGGTTTTGTTTTGTGGAGCATGGAGAATGGAAATTCTGTTTCAACAAAACGAACATGACGACAAATTATGATTTTACCACTAGACATGTCATAGCATTTGGAGCCACGATGATTGGGAGCTGGATCTAAATAAGCACAAGGAGTCGACCTTTCTTTTAATTTATGAATAGTAGAAGAGGGGAATAATGGGAAACATAAGCAACCAAAAACACGCAAACCCGAATAATCCGAATCACTTTGATAGAGGATTTGAACGGGAGATTGGTAATTCAATACCTTGGAAGGAAGGATATTGAGAAGATATGTAACCATGAAGAGAGCATGATGCAAAAAGGAGAGTGGCATAGATGCATGAGCAAGAATAGTTCGGATGATATTATTTATGGATTTTATGTGTCTTTCGGCCTTTCCATTTTAAGGAGATGTATAAGGACATGAGAGATGGAAAAGCATGCTATGTTGCTCAAAAAGAAATCCTTAAAAGTGCCATTAATGTATTCCATACTTGTCACACTGAAAAGTCTTTATATTACGTTCAAATTGTGTCTTGACTAAAGCATGAATCGCTAAGAAAAGTTGTTTGACCTAAGATTTTTTGCAATAGGAAAGGTCCACAAAAATTTGCTATAGTCATCAAGAAAAAGAACATAATAACAATTTCCGGAAGTACTAACAATAGGAGAAGTCCAAAGATCACTATGAATAATATCAAACGGAAGAAAAGTATATGACAATGAATCATAAAAAGGTAGCTTAGAATGTTTCCCAAGAGGACAAGAAGAACAAAAAGTTTTACAAACCTTATTGCAATCAACAAACTTTTTACTACAAAGAGACTTAAGAACATCATCGCCAGGATGACCCAAACGATTGTGCTAAATATTTGAAGGCAAAGCAGTAAAAGCAGAATGATTATTGGAAGAAATGGCTTGAGAGTTGGAGAAAAGTGGATATAAGCCCTCAGTGCTATCACATCTCATTAATCTGTTTTCTGTTTGTAAGTCATTAACAGAGAAACCAAAAGGGTCAAAAGAGATAGAAAACATATTATCTATGGTAAATTTAGAATAGAGACCAGATTTTTAATAAGCTTGGGAGCATGTAACACATTGTTTAGGGTAAATGGTGGATAAGGTGGAGGCAATGTAGTGCGACCGTGACCAATAATTGGAATTAAATGACCACTACCAACAACAATGTTATGATGCTTATTGCTTGAATTGAAATAAGAAGAGAGAATGCCTGCATCCGCCGTCATGTGAGATGTAGGACCAGTATCCATGTAGTAGTTCCCATCTGGTTGAGAGAACGAAAGAGCATGCATAGCGGCCTCAATGTCGGTGGGCATGTAGCTAGGAGTAGGAGGAGCAACTGCATTGAAAGCTTGAGGTCTGGTCCCAAGTAAGCCTGACCCAGAAGAGGAGGGACGTTGGGCCGCTGAATTGGGTCTTGGCTGCCAAGAGTATGCGGGAAATGGGCAAGGAGGAATAGTCCACCCTCCCCAACCAGGCTGCTGCCACTGTGGCGGTGGGGCCTACTAACGTGGCTGCCACTGGTGCTGCTGATATGGCGGCTGACTAGAAATGGACCCATTAGTACTTTGGTGGACCTTTTTCTTCCCATTGTTTTTCAAATTGTTCCTCCCTTTCTTATTGTTGTTGCGCTTGTTGCTTGCAGATGAATCAGTAGCAGCCATGGCAACACCACTGGACTGACTCCCAGAACCACCAATTTCACGAGCTTGACGAGCCTTGATAGCACGCTCAGCCATTTTCAACCTTGAACGACAACTCTCAAAGGATGAAAAAGGCTCTTGATTTTGTATATAGTCTACCGTACCACTATACGCTTCTGGTAAGGACTCGGTGAGATGTAAAACCAAACGACCATTTGTCACCGGAGCATCAACATCAGCCAACCTATCCGCCTGAGATTGTAGATAATTATAATAATTGTCAATCGAGTTGAAAGCCTCAAAAGCAGCATTTGTAAAGTCCTCCTCGAGATGGGTAGCCCGAGAGGCTTTATTGTCCTAAAAAAGAGCTACAAGACGGTTCCATGCCCCCTCTGCCGTGTCATTACGTCTGAGAATAGCGAGGAGAAGATCGGAAGAAATGGTGCTGTAATTCCATTACAAGACAACGACATCCAAATGCCTCCAAAGTGCTGGATCAGCGGACTTAGCCTGGACATAGGCAACCATAGCCTTCTCCTCCGTTGGTGGAACCAAGTGATCGTAAAGATCATGAACCCTAACAAGATGGGTAAATAGAGTAGGCCAAGAATGATACATGGCTTGCTCATTGTCTAATGTTATGAGAATAAGAGATTTAACATTAGTGATGGTGAGTGCGGGATGAAACTTGGATGAGTCTGCCATGGAAAAGAATTAAAGATAGAAGAAGAAGAACGGAGAAGAAGAGAGGTGAGGCTAAGGTATGGAGAACAGTTTTGATACCACGATAGAAATCTATTAGAAATCAGTTTTCTTTACAAGAGTTAAGATAGGCTACAAATTAGCCAACTGATTTGCTAAAACAAAGGTAACTAAATAAATACTTTCCAAACAAAGATATTGTCAAATCAGAGAATAAATGCAGGAAATATCAGAGAGTAAATGCAGGAAATATCAGGAAATCATCTAACGCCTAGAATATATGTAAAATATATTCTATCAAGACCTATTATGACGGGTTGGGTTAGTTGTATTATAATCTACTACAACCGTCTGTATGCGTTGTAATATCATGTTTTTCAAAGAAATGTTACATATTTACAACATGCAGTAATTGATGTAAAAGACTATATTGCAACAGCTCTAGACCGTTGTAAAAATATTTACTACAACGGGCTTTTGCAATGGTTTTAAAACGTTGTAGAATCTTATGGGTCTATGATAACATCGCATAATAAGACGGACGCTGGTCCATTGCGAAACCCCTAGTACAACGGGTATTGTCCGTTGTAAAAAAGGTATTTTGTTATAGTGCATGTACTTCTAGGAAAAATCGAGAAAAAGAAAGCTCTAAAAATCAATTAGGTCATAGATCGTTTGGGGTTGGGCTTAATACAAAATAAGTAATCATTTAGTTCATTTTATATTTCACTTTTACTTATAATCCAAATTTCAATTTAATTTAAGTAAATACAATTTACATTTCAAATCACTTCTTCAACGAACTTATATTACATGCCGATGACATTACTATTATAAAATATATTTTTAAATTTTAACTTATTTTGAATTTTAAATATTATAATCTCTTAATTTAATTCTTTTTATTGAATAATTTATAAAACCCATTTTTGATTAAACCTCCAAATTCCAATTAATTAATCAAATTATTATTATTACCTTAAATTAATTGTTATTTAAAAACCAGGTTGTTACAAACTCCTCCTCTTTAATAAAGTTGCATCCTCGCAATTTCCTATAATGAAAAATCCATAAAAATTGAATTACATTAAACTAAATAATTTCACTTAGCTTTTATTTTTAAATACTAAACATTTGCCAAATATAAAACTTATTTATCAAAATCACAAAATACTTTATTTAAACTATCTACTTTAAAAAAACTAAGTAATAATTTTCCAAGATTACATTTTATTTAGTTCAAACACAATTTAAATTCAATTTTTCTATCAAATAACTTCAAATAATTTTAATAAAAACCCAAATTATTTTTAGTATGCATCATCTTTCCCTATTATAATATGAATCTTTTGATGTATTTCTTAATTTTGAACATTTCATGTCCTAAAATTAATTTCAACTTCTATTTTGCAACCTCTTTTCATAAATTAAATAAAACATTTAACTCATTTAAATCAAATCTAGGAGAGAAATTCTAAAAAAATTAAAATTTTAACACTTCAAAAATAATTCTGTGTCACTTATCAAAATATTTCTCATTTTAATTAACTTACAAAATAAATCTTTAAATCATATAAGTGTATATACATATCCACATCTTAAAATCTCAAAATTTTATAACATTGACACATTATATTTTTCATATACATATATATGAAAAATATAATCAAATACAAATACTTCTATCCACAAACTCTCAAATATTACAAAATAAAGTGATATTGCCCCCACCATCAACTATATTGATTACTAATATTAGTTGGCTACAATATTGACCACATAATCAACTGCTTCGCCAGTGATCAAAGTTGTGCACTAACATCCAATGGCTGCCACTATCAGAAAAAGTACGTACAATCATATAAAATATCCTTTACAGACCATTTTCTAAAAAATTAAATATATCTCAAGTTTCTAATGATCACAGTTGTGCACTAATATCCAATGGCTGCCACTATCAGAAAAAGTACATACAATCATATAAAATACCCTTTATAGACCATTTTTCTAAAAAATTAAATATAATCTCAAGTTTCCAAATCCTTAAGTATAAGTCTCAAATATCATTTTACTAAATAACTTATTTTACTTAAATCCTCTTTTAAAACAACCAACTCTATTCCAAAATAGTTTGGCCCTCCATAGATTAGTTATACTTTCAAAATTACAGTATCCAAATGTCTCGTTTAAGTGTTTAAGAATTTCTATCGAATAAGTGTGCATCCACATCGGCCAACATCCTTAACACACTCAATGGACAAGTTAACACAATTTTTCTTCCAAAATATCTACAAGTATTTCTTTCATAAATTTATTTAATATACTAGTTTCAAAATAACAATTTTCCAAATCCTCATTTAATACTTTATTTATAGTATGTACTTTTCAAATGATTTCTATGTAAAACATTCACTTTATTGCTAAAATCATTTGATAATAATAACAACCAATATTTATATACAAAAACATTTGCTTTCACCAAACGCTTATTAATTTTAGAAACATTCTTAAATAATCTTTAAAACACATATATATATCTATATGTATATTACTCAACAAACCAATTTAAAAAGCAACTCATGATAATAAACAAACATTACTTATATTTATTTACAGAAAGAATATACCAAAAAATTAAATTTATTTCACAACTTTGATAATTATACACAAATCCCAAATCAAACTCAATTCTCACAACTTCATATTATCAAATAAACATAGGAAATTAAATAAAGGTACTCAGTGGAAAAAAATGCGAACTTTGACAAAACATATCAAAATTCAACTTATAATATCAAACTAAACATTGCAATGTAATATCAAACCATCCAAAATTTTCAATGCAAATACTGTTGGTTGGACTAACTCTTTTCATCTTTGCTACTCCAACCATAATTTGTTTCACACTCCAAACAAAAAATTAATTATATAATTTAACATATATACATGTTTGTAAAGCCATAAATATGTTACCTACCCCTAATGATTACCCTACTAATCATCAAATACACACACAAACACACACACTATTTCTTATCATAGAAAATTTACCGACTCACCCAAGGTTCAGGAACTTCTAAATCTCATCCATGGTCTTGACCTGTGTCTCTTATATACAACATACTCTTCTCTGCCTTCTCTAATACCATTATGTAATACACCTTTATATTCAAACTATCCAAGAGTATTACTGAGCAATACTATCAGATAATACGAAGAACGAGGCTCTATTCGGTACAGACATTAATATATTCCCTTAGACCAACACTAGTATGTATTAGAACATGAAATATATAACTTAGTTATACATATGCAATATCGGAACAAAGCAATAGGCACGTGTGCCTTTATGATTGAACAATATGTAATATACAGTATCACATAGAGAACACAAAGTCAATCATAGTGAAAACATACAATATACATACATACATATTACAATAATGTTATGAGAATACAATACAACTCAAATGTTAATTATATATATATATTGAAACAATTTCGTATAAATATTATGTGACAACCTAATATAATTGTCTTCCAAGACCAATGAAATACAAGTTGGTCAAGTCATTCCTGTACCTGAAATGTCTCGACTGACCCGAGTATTATAAAATAACACACGAGCCAGATTATGTCTGATCAAGGATCATAAGTGAGAAGATACAATAACAAGGAATAATAATATGATATCACTACCAAAGATTCTTAGAACACCTAACGATATGTCAAAGTATATACACATAAATAAAGGATAACACCCAAGGCTTTACATCACCCAAATATTTCAAATCCATATAAAATTAATCAGATCTGATATCAAAAGATGTCATCACCCACTTAGAAAAACATCAAATAAAAAATCATGCATTCAAAAAAAAAAAGGGTGAATCAAATATATCCAAAAACCATTATCCAAATCCATAAAACATCAATAAGTGAGATATCATTAAGCATATTGTGCTAGCACGAAGCAATGCCCAAACACCTCCTATTCTCATATTATAAAATATCATCATCAAATCACTAAAATCAATAAGAAAGGTTTGAGCCAACTCATAACAATACCCAAACATAATCTGTATAATCAATAATAAATAGGTTATCTGCCAAAGAAGGATACGAGGTTAACCATACTCTGGACACAGTCTCAGGTATAATCTCGTCTCATATAGGCCTATCTATAATATGTGAACTAAAACCAGACGGGAGACCGACGACTGTATGCTACTCCAGGAACCCACGGTCTACTGTCATATTCCTGTACCAAGATCTATTCCTATAGTCTTCAGTTGCCTCAATGGATATGTGACACATATCCACCAGTGGCTCATCAACGCATAGCCTCAGCCATGATACCTCTTTGCCCCTATAGGTAATAGACTGTGGGCCTATGCGACACAAGAGGTTGTAGGGCACCTACCTTATGAGTCACCTACCCTATGGGTCACATAACCCAAGCCTCGTAATGTGGGGCACCTCCCATAGGTCACCAAACCCAAACTATATGATATGCATCAAAATAATATCCAACAATGGTGTTACGGATCAGGAGTGCGACCCCACGATCATGCCTTCAACATCGGTATTGGCCCATCTGGTTCGCTCTGAACCATAAATGGAGTGGACAAAGATAGAAAGACACATAGAGTATGCACAATGGATGCCATGTGTCTCTACATTAAAGTCTCCATGTGATTATTAAATAATCAACGCATCGAGTATCACATAAAACAAATCCCGATTTGGGTGTCATCTACAAGCAATGAATAATTGAATAAATAAATAACACAATGATGTCCCATGCTACCGAGTGTCACATGTCCATTTATTCAGTGCTCATACATCACACTCGTCCTTCTTTATTCTATATAATGAGTCCAAAGAATAACCGAAAAAGTGTTACTGAAATATCATATTAGACGGTATCACTAAACTATTTATTCAAATTTCTCGGCACACAAATATTAAATCAACTAGAAAGATGTCATCGCAATATTATCTTAAAATAATAAACGAAATCTATCTCAATGTTGAAACCCTCATAATATAATTGTTCGATAAACCAGGAGAAAGTATCAAAACAACAATATCAAAATAAATTGTAAAACTGAATATAAAATAAATAAAACAATACTTAGGTATAATTTATTCACAACCTATAATTCTTATATACCAAAATAAATACAAGAGATGAGAAATAAGTTTATGTTCCATAATTAATTAAATAATTATCTAAACTTGGGCATAGTTTGATATTTGCAATGAATATCCAGTTTCTCAATCTTATATAAAATTAATCAATAATAAGATATAACTCATAACATTGGAATCAATATATATTTAATTAAATAATAAATTAGAAATCAAAAACTAATAAATAAAAAAGATTATACCATAAATATATTTATATAACACCGCAACAATGATAATAATATAATTTTTGCAATAGATATTCTTTTTTAACAAAATAAACACTACAAAAATAGATTAATCATATATATATATATTTATATAAACACAACAAATCAATATCTAATAATAATTAGTTCACAACATGTAATCTTATATATGAAATTATATAATTATAAACAGGTAATAATATTATTTATTATAGTGTTAACTAGATAATTAACTAATTTAAATATGATTTATCATTATATTTAAATCCCAAAAGATTAGATATAAAATAAGATATTAGTACATTTCAATAGCTAACAGATTTATATAATATATCAAAATAAAGAAAATACAAGCATATACAGGA
The DNA here is from genome assembly GCA_030765085.1 of Allium cepa. Classification (NCBI taxonomy): domain Eukaryota; kingdom Viridiplantae; phylum Streptophyta; class Magnoliopsida; order Asparagales; family Amaryllidaceae; genus Allium; species Allium cepa. Next base: position 887,035,488 of record CM060937.1, on the reverse strand, counting down.
AAAGCAACTCATAGTCAAATATATCATTATGCGAAAGAAATCATATACAGTAAGCCAAAAATATACAAAGAAATGATACTTTCAAATTCGATTCAGCAAAGAGTAAAGCAGAAAAGGCATATGTATGCACTAACTCACCCATCACAATGCACGAACATAGTACTCTGTTTACACGCTAACACAATGCACACACATATTTATACACTTTTATAAATAACCATCAAAAGCAATTGTGTTCACTTTGTCTATTTATTATACTTAAAGATATTATTGCATCTATATTTAATATATATATATATATGTATGTATATATATATATATATCAATGCATAGACTAACAATTTATATGGGAAGAATCCATGACGTATGGCATGCAGACCTCACTTGCATTTGACACGCCTACAAATTATATACCCACACTAAAACAGACGTGCACTTCTCAAACACGCACATATAAAACATGGGCTGCTACTCCAACATACAAAAACACACTCATAATTATCCATATATACACAAACTCACATGATATACACTTGCAAGCGCAAACCTCTCGAATCACCTACAAAAGAACAAGGCACTACCCAAATCTAAATAGTTTGCCTACTCATGCATGCACTCAAGAAAAACAGTTCACTTACTCATACACTTAAGCTTTTATGTGTGTGTGTATTAATACATTCATGAGAACACACATATAATAACACACCCACGCACCTAATCCACTCATGCTCATCTCAGTCACATAAATGAACACTTCCTTAAATTGGGTCGAAGAGAAATTGTTCTCCTAGACATCTACTATGACTGAACCCCACCAATCCATGGCAGCATCATATAGATATCACGATGCCTTGTAACGCTTCATCGCATCATCCAACTCCATGTTTCCAAATATCTTATCACATAAACTAAGCCAAGTCTGAACTTTGATGATTGTCTCAGTGCCAGCGATCCTCTTACCACCTAACCTCTCAAAGTCACAGCGTAGCGAAGCAAAGTTCATCTATGGTCAAACATTCACGACTTCTTCTACAATATTCACCCTCGGTTCCTCGATAGGCATTTCTCTATATTCGATTCCTTTATGCTCGATTCCCACTATTAGAAACAGTACTACTCCTTCCACCTCTACTTCCTCTTCTAACAATAGTAGCTCTAGTATACATCATTATCACAACCTAAACATAGCAAAACATCTTTATGATGCTTAAGGATAGAGTTATTTCTAAGAAAGAGTTATTCCTAAGGAAATACTATAAAGGGAGTTAGTTTATATAAAACTACAAATATGCTCTTGTATATATATTAATACACTCAACACATTAAAGGGTGTTACTTACCCTATCTCTAATGAGCCATACCCAACCAACGCTAAGGTATTCGCCAAATCTCTCCTCCAATACCAAATGTAATGACCCGACTTTTCAACCGTTGAATGTTAACACTAATACATCCATAATATTTGTGTGCCGAGCACCCAACTGCCAGCAAGATAAAGTGGTAGGGTAAAGAAAGCAATAGTAATAGAAACTGAAAGAAACAACACAATATCAGTGTCTCACAAGCGAAACAATAATATACAATATCCAAAAGGACAATACAAAGGGTTACTCCAAAATACATAGTAACTTTGGAGTTACAAAATCTAAGTACTATCAACAGCCTTGGTAGTTATACTTGTTTGTCCTTACAATGCTGATACATACAATATAATATTGCAACAAAAATAGAAATGAATAGATAAATAGAAGCCTCTAGCTTGTCATCGAAGCTCTGAAGCATCCAAAGTCAAACCTACTTTACTCAACCAACTCAAAAAGTGCATAAGAAATTCAAGGAAAATAAAAATGATGTGTTAGATATAAGTTTGATATAAGAAACTCAAAATACATGCATCCATATAATATTAACTTTTGAGACCGTATGAAACACCGTAACAATTTTCCCATCAAATGAAACTAAGTTGTAACACTTTGTAAAACTAAACATTAATTAATGAAGCATCAAAAATGGAACTTGAGCAAAGGTCAAAATTTGGCCATGAAACTTGCACCATTCTGATCGTGGCGATTTTATAAGTAACTTTCATAACTGAAGTTTCGCGGTCGGAGATAAAAAGAAGAAGTTATTTATGTTTGAAAATTTTGAAACAAAAATAATTAAAAACAAGAAAAAGGAAAAAATAATAATAACCATGTGACCCCATTGGTCGATCAGCTTAGTTGGGTCGGTCAACCGCTATCAATCGACTGCTTACAGGAAGCGAACAACCGATCGGGGTGGCAGCTATGGTTGAACCTTGATCGAATGACCTAAATTTAATTATTTTAATCTAATGAATACGATGGATTCTAGCACATATAAATACAGGCCCAACCCCTCAGTTGTTTACTCTATTTTCTAACAAAGCAGCGATGCTCCGTCCTTTTCACTTCTTCACTATTTATTTTAATTATAAAATATTATATATATATATATATATAATCGAAGAACGACAGGAAATAAAAGAGAAGGAGTGAATCAATACTATGGAAAAAGGTTAATTTCATCGTTATAAATTCCCCTTAACCCCAAATCTCTACTCGGATCTATGATTCTAATAGTATGTTACATACTTTATTATTCATATTCTTTTGGATTAGAAAGAAAAATGAGTCAAGTAAAGGGATGAATTTAGATTTGGGAGATTAGGAAAGCTTGAAAAGTAAGTGAGAAATCATATAATTATTTGTAATATTGAAATTTACATCATTGAAATTTATTTAATTATTATGCTTATATAAGATCTGATGAGTTATAAGCTTAAAACGAACATATAGGAATATCCCCTACATATTATTTAAGCTAGGTAATTGGAATAGGAATGATATTTACACCCTATTCTGGAAGTTTGGAAATTGGTCCCTAAATTTGTTAATGTGGTATATTGATAAGATGGTAAGATTTATGCTAGATTTAGGATGATTGGGTGTGAATTGTTAGTATTAATTTTGATTGCCCTAATTTGACTTGGAATGTTAATTTCTATGCTTTAATTTATTGAGAGCATTATGGGTATTCTTTAGTAGTCTCTATTACCATATAATTTTCAGTAATTATCTAATTTCGTAAATGTATAAAAGTGAGTAGCTTGAAATAATAAGGAATATACCAAAAATGAAAGAGACGCGTAAAGTACAGATGTTCTTCCACGTAGTTTACACTATCTATTTCAATAAAAGGAATAGGTAATTCTTTGTAATTTCAAACAAAGCAAAGTACACACTTTTCGATAATTTATGAAAGGTTATAATGGTAATCCTTTTTGGAAGGATAGCCATGATAAATTTAAATATGGAAAGGAATATTCTGATTTAGGGATTAATAGTTAGAATTAGGAATACACACACGCACACATATGTATAACCTCACTCACTGATTAAAAATAATAATATACTTATATAGCATAACATACATTCATATTCACATTAGTTATAAGTAGGATACCTAGTTATAAGTAATGCAGTAAACTATATGATTAGGAGGTGTAGATGGAAAAGAGAAAGTAACTTTAAAATTAATAGGACAATAGATGGAAAGTTTAATAGGGAATTATGGGAATTAAATGGGGACATAAATGTGTTAATGGGACTGGTCGAAAATTTTATTATGGCATTTATGGAGAAATGGATAAGCATAACAGGTTGAATTGGAATGAATAAATCAATGTTATTATTGATTGTTCAATTAGAATAATAATGACAATTTATTACTAACAATTGACATTTATGGACTATTGCAATTAAGCATACAAGATAGGAATTAAATGCTAGAAGACATTATAACTTTCATAGTAGAAAGTTATATAGCCTTAATTATACATTTAGAATAAGTGTGAATTAGTTGGTCTAGTCCAACATTTAGCTTAGAGTGATTGGTTTGGTTTAGTGGGTTGAAATGCGAGGTTAGTGGAGTTACACAACAAGTCTGCTATAACGAACCAACTTTTTAGACCCTCAAAAGTTGATACTTAATACATCCACGACATTCAAATGCCAAACACCCATGCACCGAAAAACAGATTGTTAGGGTAAAAAGAAAAAGAAAAGGGAAAATAATTTCTTACAACGGGAAATATATAATATAAAAAAGACAAATAAAGTTGTCACTTAATGATACATAATATATCGAAGTTTAAAATAAACCTTACCGGCTTATATAGTTATAACTTTCCGACCTTATAATTACTGATGGGTATACATAATATTACATCGAAAAACAAAATACTACGGCTGGTGAACTCCAGCACTACTCCATAAGCTCCATGTCCCACTAATGACAATTTAGAAAAACTCGATTTGACCCGAGCATTATCATAAAATAACACTCGGATTACTTTGGAAAACCAACATGAGAAAACTCAAGAAATATGATGAATATATAAAAATCTATGAGACCATGCTGCTAAATATGGAATGAGCTTTACCATAGAAGAACATCATCCCTACATGAGAGAATGGAAATAAATCAGAACAAAATCTAAGTTTGAAAGAATGGTCATAAACAAGATAAAATTCAAAACTTAAAGAATGGACACAAATAATTAAACATAGAGAAGAGCACAAGGCACTTCTCGATGCAATAAAAAAGGATTAACTCAAACGTTCGAATCAAAAGAAGGCGAATTGAATTCATCCGACATGACTAGGTGGGTGCGCCTCCTACACCGAAAGTGTACCTTTAGATAAAATATACTTGAGAACCCATGACAAACACGCAACACTCTTAGAAAGTTCCAAGCTAGAATCTACAAATCAACTTTCAAGAATCCGAATATATCCACATCCATGCATGCATGCAACCAAAACCTCTCTAAACAGATGTGAACATACCCTAATAAGTTCGACCCACATGGCTTGGCTCCCACTCGCTCTTTGGTTTTAGTTATCTTTGGTATTGGATACACCAAAAGCGTGCTACAAATCGTCTTAGATTGATATCGTTGGTTAAAAAATCCACAATCGACAACAAATTAGTACTAACCTAGGGAAAACAATAAAGCCGGATAAGTAAGGGTAACGTAGTTTCCTATCTTGACTCACTGACATTCTTAAATTTAGGAATACAAAGAGTTTAAATGCCCCAAGTGAGCAAAATATCATCTTAAATTGATGAACACAAAGAGGTAGCAAGATCGATAATCAAAAAATCAAATATCGAGAATAACAAAATGATCGTATATGAAAATTAAATTTCTCACAATTATCATAACTCGTTGATCCCAGACTAGCACTACCCTGGGGAAATAATGAAGCCAGATAAGTAAGCCCGGTGTTTCTCCCACCTTATCACGAAAACATTTTTAGCTTTAATAATAATAAGAGTTCCTCCAACGTTTAATGCTAAGTTTAAGACTAAATATTTTTAATAAATGAATCAAACTTTTAAAATATTCAACTCACACTTGTGCTTGATTGTCACATTAGAAATATTTGTAAAACACTTTAAAAACACTCTTTAAAAATATTCTTTTCAAAGAGCTAATTATATTTCTAAGTGTATTAGAAAGAAGGGTCAAAATCAAATGTCATTAAAACAATGTTTACTGTAAACACAAAACCAATTGCACTTATCTTTTATTTAAAACATTTCTTTTTAAAGATCTTTTATTTATAAAATATCATTTATAAATCAACTTATTATCATCTTTAAAACAAAACTCCTCTAAAAAATTTAGACTATCAACACTTATTAAGTCAGGTAATACTTCTTTTTTCAAACCAAACTTTCGAAATCATTAATTATAACAAAAGTGTTACAATATATGAATTCTTCCTTAATTCTCAGAACATTTATCACACCAATGGTTTTGTAATCCACATTTCCTTTCCACTTCAAAATTTTCAAAAATACTTAATATAGTTTAAATGTTCATTTCCAATAATGCTTGAAAAATATCAAGTTTAAAATTATACTCAAACTTCAAAATTACTTCCTTTCTTTGTTTCAAAAACCTCTTCATAATTAATTTAAAATAAATCCTTTAAGATATATATATATATATACATATATATCTATAAACATAAATTACAAACCATTATTAAAATACTTAAATACATGTCAAAAAGGTTCACTAGAAAGACCGAAGAATAAAAACCAACTTTGAATCCATTTTGAAAATCCCTTCAAAAATGGCTACTAAGATATATACTATATTTTCTTTTTGAAACAACAAACAATCGATCTATTATATATTCCAAACAATTTAGAGAGTTTTGAGGTTAATAGAACTCTTTTAAAAATCGTTTAAAAACCCGACTTTTCGAACTGAAAAAACATGACCAAATATATATTTTGTAAAAACACAAGCACCAGTTCAACACACGAAGGTTTAAGGAGATGATATTTCATAAGTGACGCTAGAATGATACTTACACAATATTGGCTAGAAACCTCTTAGGGTCTCTTTACAAAAGTTCCCTGTAAAACAATGATTATTTATGCCATCCACTTTCAAGTGGTAAATCAACTAAACCAAATAAAGAAATCATTCGAGTATGCTAATAATAATTTATATCAATCATATATCATGTAATATTAATTCAATGCGAGTTAACTCACCGAAATTCTAGTTGATTCTTTGGCGTTCCTGCTCGATCCAAAATCGAATGACATTCGATTTTAGCTTAAAATTCTACTTTCTTTAAACTCAATGAAATCAACTCCAGTGCATAGATAATGCTCCTACGAGCGCAACCAAAAGACCACATCTCGATTGGACCATATTTGAAAAAGTTATGAATTTAATAAGATTTTGAACTTTAAATATTCATTAATCAAGAAATTAATCACTAATTACCCTTGCAAATCATCTTCTCTACCACCAAATTTGTAACGACCCGCCTTTTCGACCATCGAAAGTTAACACCGAATACATTCACGTACTCAAATGTCGAACATCCAATCGTCAGAATGGCTGATTGTTAGGTTAAAATAAAAAGAAAAGAAAAAAGAACAGGAAAAAAATCTCACAGCTGAATCGAAAACATATAATATAACAAAGACAATATACATCGCCTCTCCAAAATATAGAGTATATAAGTGTTAAAAACAAACCTTATCAACTGGATGGTTATAAATTTCCGACCTTACAATTGTTGATAGGTATACATAAAATACAATGAAAAATAAAACACCACGAAGGTGAACATCTTGTTTTGATTAAATTTATCATGTTTTAGAAGCTTAAGAAGTATTATTAATTATTTGAATTCAATTAGTTCTTTTGATTTATAGTGTTTAAATTTAATTAATCATTTTAGATAATGATGTTTGAGATTAATTATTCACTTTAATTAATGATTATTTGAATCTGATAAACCGTTTAATAAAAAAATTTAATAATTGATTTAATAAATGAATTGTGACGTCCTAGGATTTTTGACCCTCGAAAATCGACTTCAATACGTTCACTGTATAGCATGCCGAATATTCAAGTGCCGGAAATACCGATTGCTAGGGGTAAGAAGAAAGGAGATAAAAGGAACAGAAAACAATAACATAGAATCTCATAATCGCAGTGGAACAATATATAATAGATAATAACAGATTTTTATACAAAAGAATCTGTAGCTGTTAAAATACACACAATCATCAGAGTACAATAAATCAACAATCAACCTGGATAGTCGTAATAAATTGTCCTCACAAATATTGAGTTACAACATGACTCACACAACGGAAATAACCAAGTACGTATAATACGCCTGAGGATCCTCCAGCTCGTCTTCTAAGCTCCATAGCATCATAACCTGAATCTTTAATACTCGGTATGACCCAAGCATTATAATAATAACACTCGAGTCAGTCTGGAAAACCAACCGAAGAAAACACACTCAATTTGAATTATTCCTATTATCAAAATCCTTTGAAAATAAAGGTATCTCATAAAATGTAACATCCCACTTCCGGAGGCTTAAAACTAACCGCTACGGATGCTGCAGTCATCTATAGGTGTTATTTCTGAGTGACCGAAATCAAAATCTTGAAACTAATGGCAACACAAAAACCCAAGAGTATAAAAACCTTTAAACTTCAACAAAACAGAATTTCTCATTTCTTATGAGTATCAACTTAAGATTTAATTACATAATCCCAGACGTTAACGACGTTCGGATCACATATACATGTACAAAATATGACAAGAGCGACATATGAAGATATCCCCTTATGATGATCAGAGAACTAATAAATATGAACTTTACAGTTCTTAGTACAACATAGCGGAATACACAAATAACTCCTATATTGCTAACACCGCCTCCTACACTTCTCCGGAAGCTTATTTGTCCAAAAACCTGAAATTTTTCCACTCTCAGACTATTCAAATTAATTTTGAGTACCCGAATGTTTGTGGAGAAACACGAACTTCGAATCAGGCAATAAGTCTGGTATGAATAATCTTATATCATCTCTTATCATAAGTAGATAGCTAGTGAGACCACGCCGCTTAGCGAAACGGGTTTTCTCCTCACTAGTATCCAAAACGAAACATGCAAATCATTTACTATGCCCCTGCACCCAAAATGATTAGTCTTTACATAATATGAAATAAATCCATAAATCATATGTATTGGATATCCCATCCATCCATTTATTAGATATCCCATCTAAAAGCAATTTATTAGATTTTCCATCTAGAAATCAATTTATTAGAGTTCCCCTCTGAAATCTTTAAAGTGAATTTCTTCCATAGTTTAATAGGACTATCCATCCCAAATCCATTCAAAATAAATGCAGATTATTCATTGTACATTGTTTTATAAAAGTTAATGTGGGGTATCCACCACACACTCCATAGTTTTTCTAGGATGACTATGAACCCTTGCGTGTCAAATCTCGAGGCTAGCCATCTCTGGAAAAACATTCTTTAGTTTAGAAATTTGATGTGGGTTATCCACCACACAATCCATGGTTTTCCTAGGTTAACCCAAAACCCATTACTTGGCCAATTAAAACATCACGATCCCCATGATTATTTATAAAAATTCACGATCTCAATGATTAATTATTTTCATCAGGCACCTATTTAACCTATTCCATTGGTAGCCCCAATTAGGTTAAATTAAATAAAAACACATTGATAGCCCTAATGTATATATTTGAAAGCATATTTCTATTTTAACCCCAAACTATGTATCTAAAACATTAAACAAACCCGATGTCCCCAAGGTTTCATAACATTCAATTTAAATAAGGATCCCCCTCATATATATTCAAACAAAGATAAGTATTTTATGTTATAACCTTTCAAAATCAAACCTTTCAAAATCAAAACCTTTCACATTGAAGATTACCTCTTCAAAACCTTTCGTAATCATTGAAGATAAACCCTTCAAAACCTTTCAAAATCAAAACTTTCGATCAAACCCTTCGAAATCAAAACCTTTCGAAATCAATTATGTTTATGTTCAAAAGCAAAGGAAGCAGCCACCCTATCCCTTCGCCCCTCTTCCCTTTGGCCCTGTGCTTAGCTTTCGACTTTGGCGGAGGGTAACTGTTTACCTTCCGTCTTAGGCGAAAGGTGCCTTTCGACTTCATCGAAAGGGTAAAAGTGGGCTTGTTGGAGTCGATGGCAGAACTGGGCCCACTGAAGTGATGTTTTTATCTTGTTTGTCTAATTTTAGTTGGATGAGGAACCTTCTCCTGTACTTTCGAATAGTAAAAAGTATACAAAAGTTAACCTTTTTCTCAAAACACGTTACTTCTTCCTCAAATATTTCCAGAAGCAATTTTCTTCCGAATTTAAATAATTTTGGAAGCAAATTTTTAGTTTAGCCCATGGGATTAAATAGTTTAATTATCTTAGTAAATCACTAAGGAAATATCCTCAAAAATCACCAAAAATCTGAAAAATCATATACTTCAACATATTAAAATTTCAAAGCATATGAAGATCAAAACAACTCGGAATTTAACCAAAACTGAATGAAAATGTGTTACTTATCCTATTAAAATTTTAAAACACCTATGTCTTATCCAAACAAGGGTTTAAATGGTTATATCCAAAAAAAATCACAAATATGAATTGGGTATAACCCATAACCGATCCAAACACAGAAAATGAGATGATAAACATGATTATTCACCTTGATGAGTTGATTGGAGAATGAGATAATTTCCTAGCTTTAATTCCTTAGCTTTTTCTTCAACTTAAACTCTTCTTAGGGCTTTTTAATGGTCGGCCGAAAGTTGGTGAGGGGTTATGAATAAGAAACTAAAAATTTATTAAAGTGGGGAAAGAGATGCATACTAAGAAATGTTGCCCCATTTCCAAGTTTATCCCTTACGAAAATTTCTCCTTCTAAATTTAGTTAAGTCTTATTTTAGTTCATTCATTAAGACACGGCCATTGGATTTATTAGTCTCATCTCCCTAATTATTCCATTTAATTTATCCAACTAAATATCTCAAATAATGTTAAATTAAATTCAGGGGCATTACAGACCTCCCCCCTTAAAGGATTTTGTCCCCGAAATTTCAATAAGGACAAAACAACAATCATTTTCCTATGCAAGCAATGCTAGTATATCCTACTAGCCCAATTCTATATAAACCCTATATAGAACATGCCATCTAAAATAGCCTAGGAAAAGTAGCCCTAATCTAGTCTTCTGTCTCCCAAGTACAGCCTTCGCGTTGTCGCTCCACTAAACTTTTACCAACCTGACTATTTTGTTTCTTAACCTCTTCTCATATTTTATCACAACATGAACTGGTTTCCTGTCAAAAGTCATATCTGGTTCCACCACTAAGTCCTTTAGTGCCGTCGGAGCTATAGTAGTTTCTAGATCATGAACATACTTCCTAAGGTGAGAAACATGAAACACATCGTGTACCCCAGCCAAACTGCTCGGTAAATCTACTCGGTACGCGAGTCTCCCAATCCTTTTTGATATAGGAAATGGTCCAACATATCTCGGTCCAGCTTCCTGGTCTTTCTGAACCGAACTACACCTTTCAATAGTGATACCTTGATGAAAACTCTATCTCCAACTGAGAACTCTAGATCCTTTTGCCTTGTAACGATCCAGAATTTTGGATATTTGAAATTGTAATATTTAATTGAATTTAACTAGTTAATTTTTAACTTGAATTTCAAATATAACTATCTACCAGATAATTTTATTATTGAATTTAATAATTGAAAATTGGTTAAAATAATGAATCTTGAGTTTTAAGCTTGTTAAAAATAATTTAAAGGCTTATAAAATTTATATTTATACCAAGAAATATAATAAAAGTTTTAAAATTGAATTTAAAAGTGATTTGTTCAGTTTTAAAAATATATCGTTGAAATTGACGAGCAAAAATCGCCTTCCGGGGCATAGTCTCGAATTTCGACGAAACTAGTTCCATTGGATCCGTAATAGTATATTATTATCGGATTTCAAATTTCGTAACGGTTAGAGTTAACGTTTGGCCATGCGGGATATAAACGCGCTAAAATTTATATCGAAAATTCAATATAATAATTGAGTCTAGAAAGCTATCTTCTCCGTATGATTGAATTAGGACTCGAAACCTTTTCCATTATATTCAAAATAGGAGTATAATATTATAAATGCCTAACGTCATGCCTCGATAGGGATTCGATATTTTAAGTTACGAAAATGGAGATATTGGCAAAATTAATTTATATATATATATAGTCAAAATGTCATTTCCTCTACAACCTAGGACTGTGGCCTTACATATTAAAACACGCTAACTTCTTGTCTTCTTCCTCTTTAAATAAAGCACGCGATAGTACAACAAAGAACGAGGAAACAAAAAAATGGTAAATTTTAAAAAAGAAATTATATCTCAAGTTATACTTCACGAGAAAATTCAAAGCTAATTTGTAAATTCATTTCTGGCTTGAGCTTTCCCTCTGGTATGATCGAAGTGGAGTGCGGCGTTGAGATTGGGATGGTCGGCGTTGATGTCGTGAGTGTACTTTTGGCTAGGGTTTGAGTTCTTGGAAGTTTGAATCATCGATTCGCGGAGGTGTGCTTGTTTTTGGATTCGTGAGGGAAAGTGGCTCCAATGGTGGCATTTTGGCAGAGCTCGACTACAAATGGTGGGGGTTGACATGTTGACAGCGACGGTAATGGGGGTAGGTCGCAAAACGAAGGGAGGATGCAGGCTCGACGGCTTGATTGGGGTGATGGAGTGCTCGAGAGGGGAAGTTGAATGGTGGTGACGTTGGTGGGTTTCGTCAATGGGAGGGGAGAGGGTCGACGGTCTAAGGTCGGTCATTGGTTGGTCCGAAAATCTAAAGGCGGGATTTTTGAATTGGGGAAGAACACTATTCAAGCGAGTTGGGTTTTGGATGTTTGGGATGGGTTTCTTTTTTTCAAATTGAATTTATATTTTAATTTAAATAACAATTAACTAATATAAAATTCGTACCTTGCACATAGGAGGTCCATTTCGGACGATTTGCGTTGTGATCGTGGTAACGAGGCTTCGATATGAAACTGGTTTGGACGGATTTAGAGCTAGTAGGTTTTGGTAAAAAAACTAAAAGTCCGTTTAACTTTAAAATTTAAAACGGATCGCTTCAGCATCGATAATAAAAATCAAAGGTGAGTTAATTTCACTCAATATTGGATTTCTGTAATTACTTTTAAATAGTTAAAATTAATTGTTGGTTGATTGGTTGGATTGATAAATTACTGTCAGTTGAATGTGATATTATATATATAGTATATATATTGGAGCGATTGGTATTCCCATATATATATAGCGGAAGAGAAATTTGAAAATTTAGCCTAAGTAGGCTAAATGAAATAGTTAATTGGATTTATTGAGATCTGAAATGAATAAATAAAGAGACTATTTAAATCGATTAGTTATTTGGTTATGGTTAGGAATATTGATTGATAAAAGTCAAATGTGAAATTGGAAAATTGGAATTAAATTTGGTTAAAATGGGAAAATTAAAATTGAACTTGAATTGAAATGGATATAAACTTAAGTTATGAAGTGGTAATAACCATAAGAACAACTTGTATAAAATGTTATAAGTTGACTTAAGGAAACGAAGGGTGAATTCTTAAGTGAAATTGGTATTAAGGAAATATACTAAGTAAATAAGTGAATGTGTATAATAATTGTGAAGAATTGATTGTAAATGAAATGAATGTGAATAAAAGAATTTGATATAGCTAAGAATCAAATGGAAATTAATACGTAAGTTGTACATATATTATTTTATTCCCATAGCGTTTTGATCCAGATTCGAGCGTAGAATTTTGAGATAGTTATATCAATTCGAGCTAGGAATTTTCACTCGATTTTCGACGGCGAACCTTGAGTACGGATTTTTATTGATTCTGGAATTCTCTATCATAGTATATGGCTATGCAAGGAGAATGACATTTTCTGATCAAGAAACTAGATCTAAGTCCCCACTAGAGAATCGTGTGAACGATACTAGTTCGGAAGCGAAATTGGTTGATCGAGTGAGCGATCAGATTTGATTTTTGCGTACGGATGATATATGTATATCGTACGGGCTTAAGTAAAGAAAATATTAAAACTTTTGAAAAGGAATGAATTAAATGATTTTGAATTGTATGATTGGGTGTTATTGGTAAATATGGTGTAGGTAATTAAAAGCAAAACTAAATTGATGTCTTCGATTCAGAAGCAAATTTTGATTGCCCGGCAAATGATACATGTTAAAATTGTGTTTGAAATTGATGGTTTTATAATTGAGCCAATTGGCTTTTGTTTTCTTTTGATGATTTGGGCCTATAAAGGAAATTTTGTAATTTTTCAGATCTAACCGCGCAAAGGAGGCGCTGGCGAAATTTTTCGAAAATTTTAGGAGTTAGAAATTTTTTGATAATTTAAAATTTGGTTTTAAATTATAATTTGAATGATTGAGGGAATAATATTAGTGTAATCTATGAATGAGGTTGGAAAGTAGTAGAGGTGATAATGTTGTTTTAATAAAATTTGTTTTTGAAAAGTGGTTTTAAACTGTTAGCGTTGGGAGATAGTTACTGGGTTTGGACCATTCTTCTTACGTGGCAATTTCAGGGACGAAATTCTTATAAGAGGGGAGGAATGTAATAACCCAGAATTTTGGATATTTGAAGCTGTAATATTTAATTGATTTTAAATATTTAAAATTTAATTTTTAACTTGAATTTCAAATATAACTATTTACTGGATAATTTAATTATTGAATTTAATAATTGAAAATTGGTTAAAATAGTGAATCTTGAGTTTTAAGCTTGTTAAAAATAAATTAAAGGCTTATAAATTTTTTATTTGTAATAAGAAATATAATAAAAGTTTTAATATTGAATTTAAAAGTGATTTGTTCGGTTTTAAAAATATATCATTGAAATTGACGAGCAAAAATAGCCTTTTGGGGACTAGTCTCGGATTTCGAAGAAACCAGTTCTATTGAATCCATAATAGCGTATTATTATCGGATTTCAAATTTCATAATGGCTGGAGTTATCTTTTTTCCATACGGGATATAAACACACTAAAATTTATATCGAAAATTTAATATAATAATTGGGTCCAAAAAGCTATCTTCTTCATACGATCGAATTAGGACTCGAAACCTTTTCCATTGCATTCGAAATAGGGGTATAACATTATGAACGCCTAATGGCATACCTCGATAGGGATTCAAGCTTTTAAGTTATGAAAATTGAGATATTTGCAAATTAAATTAATATATACATATTTATATATGTGTATATATATAGTCAAAATGTCATTTCCTCTACAACCTAGGACTGTGACCTTACTATATTCAAACACGATAACTTCACGTCTTGTTTGTCTTTAAACAAAGCATGTGACAGTACAACAAAGAATGAGGAAACAAAAAAATATGGTAAATTTTGAAAAAGAAATTCATATCTAAAGTTATACTTCATGAGAAACTTCAAAACTAATTTGTAAATTCACGTATGGCTTGGGCTTTCCTTCTGGTATGATCGAAGTGGAGTGCGGCGTTGAGATTGAGATGATCGGTGTTGATGTCGAGGGTGTGCTTTTGGCAAGGGTTTGAGTTCTTGGAAGTTTGAGTCATCGATTCGCGGAGGTGAGCTTGTTTTTGGATTCGTGAGGGAAAATGGCTCCTAGGGTGGCATTTTGGTAGAGCTCGGGTACAAATGGTGGGGGACGATATATCAACAGCGATGGCAATGTGGGCATGTCGTGAGATGAAGGGAGGAGGTGGGCTCGACGGCTTGGTTGGCGTGATGAAGTGCTCGAGAGGGGAAGTTGAATGGTGGTGACGTTGGTGGGTTTCGTCAACAGGAGGGGAGGGGATCGATGGTCAAAGGCCGGTCACTGGTAGGTTCCAATATCTGGAGACGACATTTTTGAATTGGGAAAGAACACTTTCAAACGGGTCGGGTTCTGGATGTTCGGGTATGGGTTTCTTTTTTTTTAAATTGGATTTATATTTTAATTTATATAGCAATGAACTTAATAAAAATCTGTATCTTGCATATAGGAGGTCCGTTTGGAACAAGACTTTTTGCGTTGCTATCGTGGTGACAAGCTTCGATCTGAAGCTGGTTTGGACGGATTTGGAGCTAGCAGGAATTTTGGTAAAAAAAATAAATGACCGTTTAATTTTAAAATTTAAAATGGATCGCTTCAGCATTGACAGTAAAAATCAAGGGTGAGTTAATCTCACTCAATTTTGGATTTTCGTAATTAATTTTAAATATTTAAAATTAATTTTTGATTGATTGGTTGGATTGATAAATTATTATCAGTTGAATGTGATATTATATATAGTATATGTATATATATTGGAGTGATTAACATTTCTGCATATATATAGCGGATGAGACCCTATATGCCCCGCATAATAGCGGATGACCCTATATACCACGATATACCCCTCGAAGTGGGATTGATATTTTTATATTGTATTAACATCTGTGGATGCAGGAAAACATGTTGGAGGGATCCAACTGGATTCCTTAAAAATGTTGAATTAACTTCATATATTGATATATGATTTATTTGAATAATCTGTGGTAGATTATAGTGTAATTTGAATTTATGGAATGTTGTGGTAGTTTTGGCCTGGACTTTGGTAATTTTAAAAACCAATAATAAATGTTTTGAATTTTAAAAGAAATTAAAAAGTGATTTTGAAAGTGAATTATCTACATTGAAATTGGATTAATTAAAAGTAAGGAATTTTGTTAGAATAAGTAGTTTGATGCAATTTTGTATTTAATAAATTCGGAATATTGTAAATAGGAATTTTGGAATATTGTAAATGAGATTTTGGAATAATGTAAATAAAAGGGTTTTTAAATAATAGATCTTAAGCAATATTGTTTATGTATAAAAGGATTTATTTTTAAATCGAGATTTAAATAGTTGGAAGAATAAAAAAGGAAAATTTGAAAATAAATATGTGATTGTCAGCTTGATTTTAAGTAAGGTTTTAAATTATAAAAAAGGAAGTGGAACTAAAATGTAGTGGTTTTGGGATACAGTTAGGTTATTTTGGAGAAACTGATTTAAATACGAAATTTTAAATTAGAAATTGATTTAAAATCAAATAAGTATTGTGAAACCGTATTAAACGGGAAATGAGACTATGGAATTTATATATGAAGTTTATAAATAAAGTGAAGTAATTATCAGTGGATAAATTAAAATTATAAATTCACGATGATGATTTATAAAGAGATGGGTAAATCGGTTTAAAAATAAATGGTCGATTTATTTTTTTAGAAATGTGGAAAAGGAATTTACGGAATTGGGACGTAAATCAAATTTGTAATAAAGCGAGAGGGATTTTTAGATGTTAACTGGCTATATTGAAATTGAAAAGTATTTTTATTGAGAAGTTAAGCTGGATTTAAAGAGGAAGGATTTTTAATCATTAATTGGGTAATTAAAAAAAAGTGTTTAAAGAATATTTCAAAGAAAAATTAATTATTTGGTTGGTTAAAAATTGTCTAAAGTATATTTAAATATTAGTTCAGCTAGTTTATAGTAAGTCAAATTTTTATTTAAGAATTAATCAGTATTATTATTTTCAAAGGATAA
This sequence comes from Allium cepa, assembly GCA_030765085.1. NCBI lineage: Eukaryota > Viridiplantae > Streptophyta > Magnoliopsida > Asparagales > Amaryllidaceae > Allium > Allium cepa. The sequence goes on along the minus strand of CM060937.1, from coordinate 887,018,409 downwards.
ACTATTCAATATTAATATTTTATATAACAACTTTTATTTAAAAAGTAGTTTGCCTAGAGTCTAAACTAGAAAATTATTATAGAAATTTCATAAGTATTATTTTGAAAATTATTAAATAAATTTTTCTGGAATTATTGGTATACTCGAATGGCGAAATCGGAGGCAGTGAGTGCCTGCAGTGAAGTCTTGGATTTCTCTGTGATAGAGACGTAACCATTGAGCTGTAAATCCTTGGTTTGATACCACGGAGGTACTTTCCATATTATTTTGAAAAGGTTTTCAAATATTTTTGAAAAGATAGTATGTGAATTTACTAAATTCGATAAGATAAGTACATACTTTTGGAGAAAGAGATTTAGTTTATATAAAATAAATAAAAATGAGACTTGGTGTTTTCAATCGACAATGAATTATTTGGTTGAATGATTGTTATTTGATAGCTAAATAACTGACTATCAAATTTGGATCCAAAATATAACTTTGGGAATATCTAGGAGAAATATGAGGATTATATGGTGCAGTTACTGTTCGAGGTGCTATAATGTACATATAAACTCGTTTCATTCTTCCAGGACGATGATAAGGAAATGCGACCACTAATGGTTAGGAGGTGATCTTCGATCTTATTTCGTCTATTTATTTCCTAAAGCACCGGGGTTGAGTTTATTAGAAATATCGAACGTTGTTTCGAAGGGACCGGGATCGGATAAGCTATCGAAAAACAACTTTGATCCAACGAGTATGTTTTCGATGTGAAAACAAAAGCATGGATTGGAAGATGGAGCAGTGCAGTGCGAGGGCTAATCGCTACTAATCCTGAGGATTATTCCAAAATGGATGTAGTAGGAGTAGTGCCTTGGGTTCTGTTCGGATCCAAAACGGACTTGTATGGATGAATGCTATCAGTACATTGTTATTGGAGGACAGTGAGAATTTTAAGTGAAAATTCCTTAAAAAGGTAACCAAAGCCTCTAGCCTTATCAACCGGGAATGACTAAAAAGCAGGGCAGATGCAGCAAGGCAAAGTGGGTCGCACCCAATTAGTGTATGTTTATCACCTTTCTAGATAACCTCGGATATTGCTACTAAGATTCATGAAAGGAGCTCAAAAAAGTATGGGAACACCCGAAGTGGTAGCATATTCAGTCTATCTAGGTTAGGGATAGTCCAATCTTGTGTTGTAGGGGATCCCGCCGTAGTCCTCGGTACACTGTTCTAGACGTGTACTATGACAGGTGATACCTCAATGCCTAATCATTCATATGGAATCCATTCTTCAATACGTGCCTTGCGGTTTTGATTGTAGAGCCTAGTATGCTAAAATTTAATTAATGTAACAATTTCAGCTATTTGAGTAAGTATTTGTACTTAGACACTATTATAATATCAAAGGATTTGATATGAAATGTTTTGGTTATCATAAGATAAAAACCCATCGTGTTTATTTGTGGCATGGTCTTACGAGATACCTTTGATTTTCAAAGGATTTTGATAACTTTAATAATTCAATTTGAGTGTGTTTTCTCACGCTGATTTTCCAGATTAACTCGGGTGTTATTTTATTATAATGCTCGGGTCAGACCGAATATTACAGATTCAGGATAGGATGCTATGGAGCTAAGGAGGCTAGCTGGATGGCGAAGACGTATTACCCGTATTTGATTTATATTCCGCCGTGTATTGTAGGCTATATATTCAGCTTTTGTGAGGACAAGTCATTATAACCGTCCAGTGTTGTGTTATTTATGTGTTGTACTCTGATGATGTAATGTATAAGAAAAGTTGTAGTTCTTTTGTACAAAGACCCATTGTGATCTATTATATATTGTTCCGCTGCGATTGTGAGATTCTGTGTTGTTATTTCTATTTTCTTCTTCTAACTCTTTCTTCTTTTTCCCTAACGATCTGGTATTTTCGGCATTTGATTTCTTGGCATGTAATACAGCGGATGTATTGATATCGATTTTCGAAGGTCGAAAAATCTGGATCGTCGCATGCCTCTTGTCCATATAACTTCTGCCTAAATTGAGCTTCCTTATTCTTTTCCGTCGCTTCTCTCACCAAATCTGGAACAAGGACCAACCTGTCTCCGGTCTCAAGCTAATATACTGGTGATTTTCATGGCCTTCCATACAAAGCTTCAAAATGTGTCATTTCTATAGTAGTCTGACAACTATTATTATAGGAAAACTCCACTAAGTGCAAGTGATCTTCCCAAGAACCACTAAAATCCAACACACAAGCCCTCAACAGATCTTCCAGTACCTTGTTGACTCTCTCTGTCTACCTATGCATTTAAGGTTGATATGCGGTACTCATCTTGAGCTTAGTGCCTAATATATTCTACAGGCTCTTCCAAAACTCGCTAGTAAACAAAGCATCTCTATCGCTGATGATACTACTAGGAATTCCATGCAGTCTAATGATGTTCTTCATGAACAACTTAGCCAAAACAGGTGTCGTCCTGGTTGACCTTATTGGAATGAAATGGGCACTCTTGGTCAATCTGTCCACAATGACCCATATACTTTCATTTCTCCGGTTTGACTTTGGCCCAGTCAATAAAATCGATGGATATCGAGTCCCATTTTCAGACTGGAACATCCAAAGGATGAAGCAAACCATTTGGCTTATGAGTTCGGCTTTTAGTTGCTGACAGTTTAAACACTGTTTTACCCATAAGCCAACATCCCTCTTCATTCCTCCCCAGAAGAAACCTCTCTTCGTATCCTGATACACCTTGATTCCCTCAGGATGAATCGTAAACTTCGATTGATGACATTCCCTAAGGACTTCCTTCCTAAGGTTTCCAACATTCGAAACACATAACCGTTCCTTCTTTCTTAACCAACCCCTGTGGTTAATAATAAAATCCTTCAAATCATCGATCTTGGTTCCAGCTTCTAACCTTCTAATCCTCTCGGCTAACACTGTATCCTCTTTCTGCCTAAAAGCAATTCGGTTGATCAATATTGGTCGAACTTCCATATAAGAAATCATGGCGATATTCCGACTAGATCCAGCAGTCGACCTCAACTGCACATTGCAAGCAGCCAGTGCTTTGAAGTCTTTCCAATCCACCATCACAGCTAACACGAAATTTTGATGCTTCCTACTAAGCTCATCCACCATCTTATTTCATTTTCCCGGTGTATACTCAATGCTAAAATCATAAGCAACTAATAACTCCAACCATCTCTGCTGTCTCATGTTCAGCTCCTTCTGAGAGAATAAATATCGTAGAGACTTATGATCCATGAATAGCTCAAACCTTCTTCCCAAAAGATAATGCTCCATACCTTCAATGCGAAGATTACCACTGCCAACTCTAAATCATGAATAGGGTGTTTCACTTCATGCGGTCTAAACTATCCAGAAGCATAGGTAATAACTTTTCCATTCTAAATTAGCACAGTACCTAACCCAATACCACATGCATCAGTGTAAACTACTAATCCTTTATTCTCATCTGGAACTACTAGCACGGACGCATTGATTAACAAATGTTTCAACTTAAGGAATGCCTCATCACATTTGTCAGACCAAACAAACTTCACGTCCTTCCCGGTTAGCATAGTTAAGGATGCCGCTATCCGCGAGAAATCCTTAATGAACCTTCGGTGGTATCCTACAAGACCAATAAAACTTCTAATCTCACTTACCATCCCTGGTCTCTTCCAACTGGGAATAGATTCGATATTATCCGGATCAACTAGGTTTCCATCAGCTAAGAGTGGTAGTGGGCAGTATTCCTTTGACAGCATTTAGGACCAGATATGGGTCTTACGAATGGTTGGTTATGTCATTCGGGCTTTCCTATGCGCCAACTTTCTTTGTGGATTTGATGAATCGGGTTTTCCAAGAGCATTTGGACAGGTTCGTGTTGGTTTTTATTGATGACATTTTGGTATATTCTAAGAACGAGAAGAATCATGTGGATCATCTTAGAATAGTGTTGGAGACGATAAGTCAATATCAGCTGAAAGCGAAGTTCTCAAAGTGTCATTTCTGTAAGAAGGAAGTGAAGTTTAATGTTCATGTTGCTGGGAAAATACTCTGACTCCACTCACCTGATCGAATAAGTCGTCAATCGTCGGCAAAAGATACCTACTTTTGATCGTCCTCTCATTCAGCATGCGATTGTCGATACACATCCTTAACGACCAATCTGGCTTCTTCATGAACACCGCAGCCGTTCTCCAAGGGGAACTGCTTAACCAAATGAAATTCTTTCCTTCCAGTTCTCCAATAGCTACACCTTTTATTCCTTCATCTTGGTTGGTGACATCCTGTTAGGTGGTCTACTTATGGGTTCAACTTCTGGTATGAGATCTATCTGAAACTCGATAGCTATTTTCAGGGCAAGCCCGAAACTGGTTCGAAAACATCCACAAATTCTCTTGCTACATAAACCAGCTTCAACTCTTCTTCCGTTCCCATAGCACCCAATAACGCATAAGCATTTCCGTCCGAACTCCTTACCAAGTAAATAACTCGGTTACGGCTATTAAGGTGTCTCAATGATATTTCCCCCTCTTGAAAAAATATCCTAGCATCATATCTATCTAACCAATCCATACCCAATATGATCTCGAAACCCATGAAATCAAAAACATATAAACTGCATGCAAACATATGACCTAACAAATCAAGTTCTAACTGGTCATATCTCATTCCCAAAGTTGCATACTCACCTATAGGATTCACAACCCTTAAAGGAGTAATATGTTATAAAGGTTCCAGATGCGACGACCCGAAATTTCTAGATATTTGAAATTGAAATATTTAATTGATTTTAAATATTTGAAAGTTAAGTTTAACCTGAATTTCAAATATCATTGTTTATTTGACAACTAAATTATTAAATTTAATAATTTGAAATTGGGTAAATTGTCGAATCTAGAAGTTCCAGGCTCGTTAAAAAAATTTCTATGGCTTGGAAAATTTATATTTATGATATAGAGATAACAGCTGTGTTATAACTGAATTTGAAAAGTAATTTGTTTAGTTTTAAAAATATATTGTTTAAACTGATATTTAACAATAGCCTACGGAGGCATAGCCTCGGATTTCGACGAAACTAGTTCCGGATCCATAATATTGTATTATTATCGGATTTTAATTTTCATAGTGTTTGGAGTGATCGTTTGGCTATACGGTAGGTAAACGCGCGGAGATTTTTCTTGAAAATTTAATATAATAACTGGGTTCAAAAAGCTATCTTCTCCATACGATCGAATTAGGACTCGAACCCTTTTCCGGTGCGTTTGAAATAAAGGTAAAATATTATAAACACCTAGCGGAATGTTTCGATTGGAGATCGAGACTGTGAGTTGCGAAACCATGAAGATTTGAATTTAAATTTAAATTCAAATAATATATACATCAGTTTCTTTCACTCCAACACCTGTATGAAAAGAAAACAATGTTTTCACCATCTGTCATTCATCCAGTTGAATTTAGAACACGTTGAAAAAAGGGGAAATAAAACAGTTCAAAAATAAGGGGGAAGTCATTGTTGTTTCTTTCCAAAAACACCATCCTATCTCCCTCAATTAACAAATCAATGAAATAGAAAGAATCGAGCCATTCTTCATCTTCGAACATGAGTAAATTAAATTAGCACCCTCATTTTCAATTTAATTTCATGAAGTCATTTCGTATAAAATTAGGGCGAGCTGTAGATTTTTTGACTGTAAGAAATGAGAGTCGTGATTTCTACTATCGCATGCGAAGCCAAGCACGACACCGCGAGGGTCGTGTGAGGAGATGCAATGCGCATATCGCGCTGTTCTCGAGCTCATGTAGGATGGAGGTGGCGAAGCGTAGTCTTGCTTGTTGCCGTGATGCGATGGGATTTAGGTAGAGGGTGGTCACGATTCAAGGCGCGACTGGTGGTGGTGCTGCGAGTCGCGAGTGGAATAAGAACTGTAGCCGAGTATGGGAGGAGGAATGTGGTGATGGGCCAGGTTGCGAGAAGGGTTCAATCTGGGTAGTCTCGAAGACAATCTCGAGGGTTGTGATTATCGAGTTGTCGAATCTGATCGAGAATGTTGGAGCCATGAGGTATCTTCGATATTTATAAATTTTGTATATATGTAATTACAGGAAAATAAATAATTACAATAAACGTAAAGAAATTCTGTTTTAGGTTAATGTAATTTATATACATATGAAAGTAGGAATTTGGAAATGTTTATGTGAAAATGGATTTTTGAAGCCAATAATTTATTTTATAAATATATATGTAGTTTCAAAAATAAAATAAGTATATATATTTTTAAATATTAATTTAAATATTGGATTGAGTGATTAATTGTTTAATTTACTCATATTAATTATTTTAGGAACTAAGGATTTTTAAAGGGGAAGTAGTTAAAATAAAATCCTTAGTTAAGTAATTTATAAAATGAGATAAATGGTCCAATTTATTTCAAATATTAATAAAATCATATGATGTTATACAAGGTCTAAAATCAAGAAGAAACAAGCTGGTTTGGATCAGATTGCAATATCAAAAAGCAAAGGTGAGTTAATCTCACTCATCTGGGTTGTTATTTAAATTTAAATAGTTAAATTTAAATTTTGCTTGAATGATTAAATTAATTGGATTTGGTATATTATATAGTAGTGTGTGTGTGTGTGTGTGTGTATATTAGAGTGATTGATTTCCTACCTTATATAGCGGATGAGACCCCATGCGCCGTATAATAGTGGATGAGATAATATGATCCCTTATACCGCGACATTCCACCTTGAAGTGGAATTGGTATTATTATATTGTGCTAACATCTGTGGATGTAGGAAAAAATAGGTTGGAGGGATCCAACTGGATTCCTCAAAACATTTGAATTTATTTTATATATTCAGCGATATATTTATGTGAAATCTGGGATGGATTATATTGATCATATTAGGAATTGGAAATTATTGAATACCCTGGCCTGGTTAAATATATGTTGGAATTTTGAGAATTGATGTATATATATGAATTTTGGATTGTTAAAGTAAATAAAAAGGTAATTTTAAATAAATAATTATAAGGAATTCGGATGATTAAATGATTTGGAAGAATAAAAGTTGATTTTTAAGTTTTAAATAAATAAATTCCGAAGTATATTTTGAATAAAGAGGAATAAATAAATTTTTAGACTTAATGATACTATTTAAAGGAATAAAGAAATTATTTTCAAATTTAAGGTTTAAATTTAGAAAAGGTAAAGGAAAAATTTAGGAAAAGTATGAAATTTGTATTCAGCTTAAATAAGATTTTAAATCATAGTAAAGAAGTTAAATCTGGAATTAATAAGTTCTGAAATAAAATTAAATAAGTAAAGAAATTTATTTTAAATGGAGATAATTTTGAAAATCAATTTGAATATTGATTTAGTGTTTGAAACGGTGATTTAAAGAAAGATGAGACTATCAGATTTACAAACTGGGATTATAAAGCGAAATGGATATCGGTGGATATTCGAGGGAATATATTCACGCTGGGAAATTATAAAGAAAGGGATAATTTGTTTTAAAAATAAATAGTGGTTTATTTTTAAAGTTATGGGAATGGAAGTGTATTTCCATGGAAAACCAAGTGTATTTTAAAGGAGACTTTTATATATAAGCTAAAAGCTTTAAAAATTTATTTTAAGGAAATATTAGAAAATTTATTTTAAATGTTTTAAATTTTAAAGTAAATATCTTTCAAATTTATTTTAGTAATAATTATTTAAAGGTTAATTAGTATTATGTTCTAAAAAGGTAATTATCAATATTAAGATTTATATTTTATAAACTAATTTTATTTTAAAGATAGTTTGGTTAAAGTTTTATTTAAAAACTTGTATAGAATTTCGTTACACTTATTTTAGAATTTAGTTTGGCTTAACTTTTATGTTAAAAATTAGTTTTGGTATTTTATAAAGTAGTTTTATTTTAAATATTTTCTTTAAGTATATATTTTCGAATAAGGTGTTTAAGTAATTTTAAATTTAAATATTTTAAAGTATGTTTTAGAATAAAATGATTTAAATTGTTTTAAAATCTAAAGTATTTGGACTTGGTTGTTTCCAATGGAAATAAATAAATATTTGAGAAATTTATTTCGTGAGAGAAGGGAGGTTCGAAACTGTTTTCAAAGGGTTGAAAAGTGGAAATTTATCTTTCGAAGATATTTGGAGGTTAATCAATAATTTGAGAAATTATTAACGTCTGATGAATTGCTTGTGAATGTTATTTGATAGTTAAATAACCGACTATTAATATTGGCCAATGCACTGATCGTTTCGAAGAGACCGGGATCATGATTTAATTTTCCGAAAACCACTTCGATGCGGTTTGAATGTTTTCATGAAGTAGATTAAGTGCTGGAAGTCGAAGATGGAGCAGTGAAGTGCAAGGGCTAATCACTACAAATCTTGAGGGTGATTCCAAAATAGATGTAGTAGGAGTATTGTTCGAACCCGAAACGGAATTGTATGGACGAATGCTTTCAGAACATCATCAGGAGGACGATGAGCATTCTAAGTGATTGTGTGCTAAAAAGGTAATGAATAGCCTCGAGCCTCATCAACCGGGAATGGCTAAAACATAGAAGGTGCACATAAGGCTAAGTGGCTAGCAACCAATTAGGGTAAGGTCACCCTGTCTAGATGTCCCTTTATATATTCGGTTGTGTGGCGGTTGCTGATCCAAACCGCAGGGTGAACTTAATCAAACTATCCAGTAAGGGGTAGCACCGACCTCGTGTTGCAGGAGATTTAGGGTGGATCTTCGGTACGGTGATCTAAACCACGTACTATGACGGGCGGTACCCCAGTAGCCCTGTCATTGTATGGAATCCAATCTCCAATAAGCGTCTGTACAGTTTTGATTGTGCCCAACTATTGTTGAAACGTGAGATGCAAGCATTTCAGCTAGATTCTATTTTACTTTCTATACAAGCTATTATAATATCAGACGGATTTGATAAAAATATTTTGGTCATCGTAATGTAAAAACCCAGCATGTTTATTTGTGGTGTGGTCTTACGAGACACCTTTGATTTCAAATAATTTTGGAAACTTTAATAATCCAATTGAGTGTGTTTTCTCACGCTGGTTTTCCAGATTGACTCCGGTGTTATTTAACTATAATGCTCGGGTCAGACCGAGTATTATAGGATACATGATATGATGCTGTGGAGCTCAGGAGACAAGCTGGATGGCAAGACGTATTTCCATACTTGATTGTTATTCCGCTGTATATTCAACTTTGAGGACAAGTTTATATAACTGTCCAGCATTTGGATATTGATTGTGTTGATGAATTGAATTGTACTCTGATGATGTAATGTATAAATTAGTACAGATTTCTTTGTATTTTAAAGCAATTGTTATATATTATATTTTATTCTGCTGCGTTTGTGAGATTCTAATGTTGTTCTGTTTTTCTTCTTCTACCTTCTTCTTCTTTAACCCCTAATGGTTCGATTTTCCGGCATTCAATTGTTCGGCATTCGATATAGTAAACGTATTGATGTCGATTTTCGGGCGACGATAAATCGGGTCGTTACATTTGGTATCAGAGCAGAAGGTTAAGCGAGAACCTTGGCTCTGGTGGGGATTACTCATTTGAATAGAGTCTGTAGTACTCTAGAATGAGTTTGAGTGTATTAATTGTATGAGCGCATATTTGTTAGTGAATATAAAATTGTTTCTATATTGTGTTGACTTATCGGTTGAGTGTTTATCAATTCTGGTCGATATGTGGGACGTCATGTCATCGATATGGATTTCTAAACTCTTAAACAAGATAAACCGACACGGTATTGTTTTGAAATAGAGTAAATGAAATAATTTTACCCAAATTATTATTTTTGTATAAAAGAAATAGTTTCCCATAAATTATTATAGTTATATATGGTTGCTTGGTTTTTAGGAGATGATAATATTAAATTATTATCATTGTTAAGTGGAAGTTGAATAAAGAATTGAAATTATAACCAAAGATTAAGGAATAAATTCATTAACTAAATGAAATTTATAAATGTGAATTATGAATGTGATTTATAATTGAAATTGAGATTAAAAAATTCCAGAGTAATGTTTGAATATGAATTGGTAGGATTTGAAATTTGGAATTTTGGGAAAACTTTAAATTCCTTTGAGTTTGAAAATTATTTTTAAAAAAATATATGTATCTTGTTCTGCAGTACAGTGAAACAAAAATGAATAATTTCTAGTCATTCGAATTCAAAATAAAGCTCGTGATTTCTGAAAGTAATTGATTGTGAATTTAATGTTGTATGAACTCTATCTTTTTGACTTGAGAAATAATCGTTTTAAATCAAATGGTTCCCAACTAGAAGTTTATACACTAATAACTTTTATAAGAAATTAAGTTTAATTTGACATGTATATTTTTGTTTGGATATATTTTTTTTATTATAAAACATTTTGGTTTACTAATTGCATTACATTTCCAATCCTTTTGTTTCAGAATTATCAGATACGTTTACCAATGGGTGGAAGATGTGAAGTGTCTGAACCTGTGATATTTGACATTCTACTCTATTTGCCGGTGATTTCTCTATTACGATTTAAAACCGTATGTAAGTCTTGGTGCTCTATCATTGAAAGCACTAGTTTCATCAATCAACACCTCTATCATAATAGTGAAAAAGACAATGCAATTGTTTCTAGTTATGATGGTCAACTATTTTTGGTCTATGCTAGAGAACACGAGCCGTGTTTGAATTTGAATTTTGAGTGTATGTTTCCCAAGAGTAAATTATGGGGCCTTAGTTCATGTAACGGCATTGTCTGTTTGGGGTTTATTTTATCAAAAGATTACTGGCGTGTCTGCCTATGGAACCCTGCCACAAAACAAGCTAGAGAGCTGTCAGAAGCATCTTATTTGTGCTGTCAACCAAGTGGGACACTGGCATTTCACACTTTTGCTGTTGGTTTTGATAAAAAAACAAATGATTACAAGGTTGTTAAGTATCAGTGCGGATTCTGATGGAGAAAATTTGGTGAAGGGCAGTTTAGTTCAGGTATATAACATGAGAAGTGATTCGTGGCGAACTATACACGAAGGTGATGATTTTCCTACACCGTGTTTACATGAGGAAAAAGTATTGTGCAATGGTGAAACATGTTTGTGGATAGCGGACTCTGTTGAGTATAGTCTGCCCTTATTTTACTTTGATATGGTTGATGAAGTGTATGGAGTAGTGCCTTTGCCCAAATGTCCCTTGGAAACCATTGAGAATTATCCTGCTTTTCTCAATGGCAAAATAGGTTACATCGATTGGACTCTGGAACCAAGTCGCACTTATTCTTATTATGAAATTTGGATGATGAATGAATTCGGTGTGAAAGAATCGTGGAATAAAGTATGCAGGATCAAGGATACCCTATTGCCAAGTAACACTGCTAGTCTAGTACATCTATCAAACAATGGAGATTTTATTTTAACAAGAAAGAATGGGGAAACCAAATATGAATTGTACTTGTACGACTTGGTCACAGGAGAAGTAAAGTATGTGGATGCTCATAAAGTGGGTGGTATTACAAATTATAGTGAGAGTCTGGTTTCTCTCAAGAGAGAGAGTAGAGATGAAACAAGCTAATATTAGCCAACGTTGCTTTAAATCAAAGCAATTCATTGCTATGATCATGAAAAATGTGGATTTTTTGTGTGATGCAATCTAAACTTTAACAGGCCTATTTGTTGGTATTGTTAGGTTGAATGATGAGCAGTTAAGACTACAGTGAGATTTTACTTGTTTGTGATCCTTTTTAAACTTGTTTGTGATGCAATCTAAACTTTACTACTGTATTCTAATTGTGTCATTTTTCTGTTATTTTTTTTCTTTTGTTTTCGAGTCAATTAGGTTCATGTTGTAAATGAACAAAATAGTTTTGATCACCGATCATTTTTAGTTTATATATATATATATATATATATATATACACACACACACACAACACACACACATATATAGATAAAAGTTCAGAATTTGATTACTCAAAATTTAAGGTAGTGCTTGGGTTTATCATTTTTAGTTTTGAGTTTTCATCCATGTAAAAATTCGCATGACGTATATATTGTGAAAAGCGACCAATTTAGAAAATAAATTTAACATACAAAATAGAAAACAATTTTTTTTCTTTTCATTTTTCATGTTTTGAAAAATAAGAGAAGCACGAGAAACAATCATTTCTTCCATTGTTCCTCCACTTCCTCTGTGGTCTCCTCCATCTTCCTTTCGTTCTATTCGTCGTCTCTTCGTTTCTCTCATATTTTGTGATTAATGTTGAAAATTCATAACACAAAACTCATTTTAAACCAAACGCTGCCTAAGATTTTAAATTTGAAATTATATTTCTCATTGTGTAATGACGAAAAAACAACCAAAAATTAAATTTACAATAATTTCATTTTTGACAACTAAAAAGTAAACATTTCAAATTTGGAATAATTCGAATTTTGCATTACAAGTTTAGGAAAGCTCAAGTTTGTAGACTCACATTTGTTAAAGAAGAAATTTTAGTATTTAAAAAAAGAATAATCTATTTGGATAGAAATAGATAACACAAGTGGTGATACAATGGATGTCAACCATGGAGTTTCCCCGAAATCAACCCCCAACATTATCCATGTTGACAACTTCATGTTAATATTTGCAGTTATCGAATTTATGTTCTTAAAATTACGTCTATGTTAGCAATAATATTTTTATCTCCGATCTAGCAAACATTTACATTGAAAGTTATATAATCCAGATTTCGAAAGTTATTCATGTAATATAGAAGGATATATTGTGAATAGCTGAGATATAGAAGGATATATTTGCAGTACCTGGTGTTCATTTACTTTTTAGTAGCAATGAACACCACGAATGCCTGAATAGCTGAGATATAGCTAACAGTACTACTACAAAGCATGTATTTGGAACACAACATGAATACCTGAATAGCTGAGAAATAGAAGGATGCAAATAGATTATAATCCAAATTCACATTCACATTTACAGAGCCCAGCTAGCAGGTACATTTTCATTATTTTATTGATTGTTGTGCTAATAGTTTCATGTTGTTCTGAGGATTACATTTACAGAGCCCAAATACAAAAGACAACAAACCACATACTTTTTAGCGGTGTTCTGAGGATTCGGATCAGGCAAGTGAACCAAATTCGAAACGCGTCTCTCATCTTTCCTGATCTCCTTTCTGTTTCTCTTACAACTCATTTGACGAGCAATTTCTTAAGTAGCAACTTCTCTTGTCACATTCATATTACTTTCAAGCAAAGGCAAGCAACCATATTCACCGACTAATCTTTTCATTTCCGTTGAACCCGAAATCTTACAAATAGTAGAAGCAGCTGCTTGTTTAGCTCCTACAGAGCCTTCTTTTAGCACATGAAATATCCGTGGTATAATCTTTAAAGAAACTATACTATCTGTCGATATAACATACATCAAATTTCTTAATACTCCGATAGCACATTTATGAGGCGATGCACTGTCTATGTACTTCAAAATGATATTGATTGCACCTTTTGAAACAATAGCTTTCTTAATATCATCGTTTCTAAGTGATAAATTTTGCAAGCATTTAGTTGCATATTCTTTGAGTCCAACCATATTTCCATATTCTAAAATATTTACCATGATGCAAATAATACCTTCATCTGCTAAATTCTTTCTAAGTTCAGGTACAGTTGAAAGATTTATTAGTGTTCCAACAGCTGCAAATTAAGAAATTGGATCTCCATTTTGTGATAATTCAATCAGAGGTAAAATTCCACCATGCCTTGCAATTAATTTTGCATTTTCATTCGAGGTAGAAAGTGTTAGCAGTGTTAGTACTGATTTTTCTATGGCTACAATGCTTCCAGATTAAATCAGTCTTATCAAATTAGATACAACGCCTTCTGCAACTAGCAAACTTTCACAATTTCCTGATTCTGCTATAATATTTATAACACTGACAGCCTTCTGTCTGATCTTAACTGAAGAAGCGGTTAATAACTAAACAAGGGCATTTATATTACTACGAGATAGAGAAGCAATTGTTACATTTTTATCCCCTTTTTGTAGAGCTTCTTGAAGATAATCGACTGCTTTATGCTTTGCTTCGATGTCACGAATTTGAAGTCTAGCAAGAGAGGAAACAATAGAATTTACATTTGATTCACAAAGAACTCCAGATTTGATTGGAAGCTTAAAGTCTTTGATGCACAGATCCAACTTTGCTATTAATGAATCAAGATTGCTTCGCATTTGAAGCTTCCCAATTGAAACATTTTCGAGTAAGCATTTCTCTGCTAAGAGGATTGTTTGATCAAGGCAAGTGGAGATAGATTGCATTTGCTCTAGATATAGGAAGTTCTTCTTGAATAAGGGATGAGATGAAAGATCTGAAATGCATTTTGGGAGTTCTTTTCGTAGATTTTGTTTTTTCAATGGTGATGTGAATGAGATTATATGTGTGGGAAAGCCAATAGTTTCATGTTGTGCTATTCATAATTGTCTAGGCGGGGATTGATTGAGAATTAATCGGAATTAGGCATTTTTGATAAACTCATGCATTTCGGATAAAATTGTAGTACCTTATTTAGTATTACCTGATTCATAAAGGGATATCATGGCTTTGAATGGGTTTGAAAGCAACCATGTAGACAATCGCTTGATATAAATATTTGATGCTTATAACAGACATCAAACCTAAATTGACGCGTAGATGGTGTCTATAAATATGTTTAAATGCTTAGATAAAATAGTAAGACTCATCTAGGCTGATTAGTCAAAAACATAGGTGGTAAGACTAGCCCAGCGTCTAGACAAGAGTCTGTTGATATAATATATATAAGAAGAGTAAAAATTGGTTTAAATGTTTCAAAAAAAGATTAGAAACATAATGTAATGGGAACTATTAGATATAAATCAATAAGGTACATTTCGATGCTCTATTGCTTTAAATATAATGCAACAAAATATTTGACCATTAATACACGGGATCCTAGGTTACATGTGGTTTTCAGTTATTGTCTCTAATGATGCATCGTGTGCATCCATCTCAATTATTAGTAAAGAAATTTGATAAATAGATTTTCACGGTATTTTTTAGAAATTCCAATAATACCATCATCCATAAAAGGAATCTCAACCATCCATCAACCAAATTTGGCTATTAATTTGCAATCAACGTCATCAACAAAATGGTTTGAAATAGAAGTGCCGTGACTACCAAAAGTTTTGCATTTATTACACACTTCCATCCGCTATTTTATTTATCTAATAAAAATTAAATACCTCCAACGGTTGGATGCATATTAGATACACGTATTAAATATCTCCATCCCTTATTTTTCTAACAAACTTGTTTTTTTTGTGCATTTATCGAAGTGAAAGATAATGTATTTTAACCAAACATTAGCACGCCCTTCACCGACCAACTACTTTCAAAAATGACGTCACGCTTCAGTTTTAATTTTTCAACATGCTAAAAACAAGTCAAAATAGATGAATACCAAAAAAAAATATGCAAAGGAGAAGTGTCCTAAAGGATTTAATTTTCAACTCTACATAAGTAGTAAGTAGTAAAGCTAATATAAGTTACTCACTTAATTGTCGCTTAAACATTCAGTTTCTGCAAAAAATGCAAGTAATGTCTTTATTCAGGTTCTGGAAGGAAAAGAGCTACTCTTATGCATGCATCTATTCAGATAATCATAGTTTAATCATTTTAAAAACTATTTTCACCGAAATCTACTTTTTGCCGGCTAGATTTAAAGTGGTGAGAAGTGACAGAAAGTGCATATTTTTCAATAATGGGATGCTTCTGCGAAGCTTCAAAAGGAATATTAGTTAGCGAAATATTGAGAGCGAAGAACATAGAAAAAATGATCAAGCTCAAATTTGATAATGTCAAAAATATAAAGGATTGGAGGATTTTATAAAAAAGAGAACATACTAAAGTTTAAAGTAAATAAATATAAATTTTCAATCGTATATAATAATAATAATTAATCGATGTGTTATATCTTTTCATCTTAGGTATAAAGCGATCAATTCAAAACTACTAGATGTGTTCAAGTGCAACATACAGTTAGTCGCAAAGGAATAGCTCGATTAGCCGAAGATATGGCTAGAAAGAACAATTAGTTTAATTAATATAGCATATCACAATTATTTAATATAATCATTCATTTTATTTATCATTCTTAACATAGTGAAAAGAGAGCGGCGATCACATTTCCATTTCTAGAGCTTCAATTTGGATTAAATCTCGCACTAGAAAAAATGGTGAACCAGTGAATATGAATGTCGTAAATGCTATTGTAAGACATAACGATATTGGTAAATATCATATAATATTGTCTTTCTAATATTTGTTGGCATTTTATCTATTATTTATCAATATGTAAAAAAATGTTAACTTTTGTAGGAAAATATATTAAAAAAAACAATTGAAAGTCAATTGCAATCAAACTCAAGAAGTAGCTCTTTGAGAGAAGATGTTATTACACATGTGTTGGGGCAGAATAGACCTGGACGGCTACGAGAGATGTAAAGAGGTGAAAACTACACCGATTCCCTACTCTTACAAGCTAAAGGTGCGAGAATTTCACAGTTAGATCAGGATAGCTTGGCCAGAATCAAAAGTAATTGTCGAGAAAGTGAAAGCTGCATCTTTTTTTACTAGTCATGTTAACATTACAACATCTAATTTTGTAATATGCAAAATTGTAGCAACTTGTCAAATTTATTCACTCATACACACACAAATATATTTATATCAAACAATTGCTTTGGTTGATAAAGTGGAAGGCCAATCTCCAAAAGTAAATACAAGCTGATCGATGTCGGTGGAGTAGGAGAAATAGTTGTCAAAGGAGTTGTGGCCTCAACCGATCCAAATGAATAGGTCCATTTTGTTCAACTTTGAAAAGATGCTATTAAAGTTTGGATACTGAATTCAAAAACTTCACATGCAATTCTATGGAGATCAACTTTCAATCTTGTTAGCTTGGAAGATGCTGGTGGCTCTATAGTAGAGCGGGTAATTGCAAAAGTTATAATAGAATCAAGTTCTAGTAAGTATAAATTATTTCTTTTACAAATACAAAATTTTAATATGTTTAAATATTTTAATGTGTGATTTAATTCTTAGTGTTGTACCACTTTTATACAGGTTACCAATATTAAGATTTGTTACCAAATCAAAAGATAAAGCTCTTTTCGACGTAATTGTAAGTTTAAAACTTTCTATATTTCTATCTTTTTATTTATTTGTTATCATCGTCCTAAGACATAAGCTATTTATAATAGGCACTAGTAAGAATATTAAAGTTAATAATTTTGGCTTGACAAAAATTTAAGGAGCATATTATATTTCAGTATCAACCTCTACTTGGTAGTAGAGAAGCACAGTTGAAAGTTAATCGTGGTAGCTCATAATAGTTGCTACAAAGCATTGAATATGTGGAAATGTATGTTTAGCTTAATGTAGCTACAGGTGTTTCAGTTAAATTACTGTGAGAAAAAATCAATCTAGAATTGAGTATAGTTTGAATTACCCTAATTGAATAGAAAACCAACCAAAGTAGTAAATTATCTAATGGACAGTGTATAAATAGTTTAGACTTAGGGGGTAGCAAGTTTCTTTTAGTTTTGTAACAAGGTGATAAAATGTTTGCTTTTCTCATCTATACCTTGCATCTCTACGTAAAACCTACTTCATGTCTTGTGCAATTTTGGTTGCTAATTAATTTAAAACAGTGTACTTAACGAAGATAGAGAAAGAAGAATTTAAAGTGAACTTAACTAGGCGAATGGGTTTAATTGAAAATAAGGATGAGAAGAATTGGTTTAAACAGGGGCTGCCTGTTGGTTATGAAACATTTATGAATACATCAAAAGCTATAATCTTAAATTCAACAAAAGCATATTCTTATAATATGCATATGCATCCACTTGTTAACAATTCAATTTATAATATATATCCATGTGTTGGTGAAATTTGGGATATTTGTAAGAATTAAAGTCCCAAGTGTCTACATTCAGATCCGATGAAGAGTGATTTTGACATGGTGGAAATTCTGGATTCATTCTGCTTCAATTTTGAAGTAGTGATGATGACAAATGTAAGTAGGCACAGGGCTATCTTCATGAGTGGTAAGGATTGTGTAAATACAATGTTGATTCCTTTGACTGAGCGTTTAGGATTCTCACATACAGAATCCCCTCAGTCTAGCTTATCGTAGATAAAGTTGAGAAGTTAGGAGGTTAATTTTTAGACGCAAGTCATTGCTCTAAAATGAGACTATACCATACGGAAAACATTTTTTGCAAATTAGTTGTGCTAAATAGATTATAGTTCACCAATTTGTGATTGTTTCCATGTAGAAAAAATGAGTCCGAATAAGGCATGGACATAGCTGCCTAAAGTATAAGTAACTATAATAAGGCATGGACATAGCTGCCTAAAGTATAAGTAACTATATGAAGTCTTTGTGGTAGAAATAGAGAAAAACTGATTAATTTTAGTAGAGGAATTTAGTTCAGTTTAATTAGGACCATTGTAAGGTGATACATCAGTTTTACTATTACCTAGAGTGGAGGAATTTTGTAATAATCCGCCCCATAATAAACCTAAATTTCGATCAAGAAAAAGCTCATCGAAACTTAGATTCATTCTAAGGTTTGTTGTTGGTTGGTAAAAGAAAACAAGACAGAGCTATCTATCTATCCTTTCAGAACTCACGGCGGAAGGAACAAAATATAATAACAATACCCATTTTTATTTCAAAACAAATGTCATAAAACATACATAATGTCAACATAAATCGTTACACTATCTTTTTCAAAAATGCATAAGTTTCAAATGGGTACAATTGAAATTATCAAGAATAGATAAATAGTGACTACCACAAGCTCCACTCTTGCCATCTTCAAGCTTCATCATCATCATCTCCTTCTCTAACCTGTGTTGTTATGAGGAGGAGGTCAGAACAATAGTTTTGGTGACTAGAAATCTCGAGCCTTACCATTTTAGTGCTTAGGCGGTATATTTCAAGGTAAGAATACATCTATGAACATAAAACCATTTAAATCATTTTATACTTCTTTCCAAAGAAATAAGTAGGTTTCTAGAATCTCATATCCCAATCATACGTCATAAACAACTAATAATGTTAGAGACAGTATCCAAGCCACTTAATACCCTTTTATCTGAAAATATGCAGACTCTGGTTATTTTTTGTGCACTCGAAAGCATGAGTATCATGAGGACGCTCATGGGTACTTTGTTTGGCTAACTCGAATCGGTTGAATATATATGTGTATCCTGAACATATAGAATGAGTCTAGTATCAGCTTCGAAAAAAAGACAGGCACATTGAAAAATTGGATTTATCCATTAATCTTTGGAAGAGGAATGGTCAAACGAGTTATCATATATCCGAGGCACATCGAGTGATGGTGATGATTGTTTGATGGATGTAATGCTTGTTTTGGTTGTTTTCTCCCATAGTCTATCACTATAGCAATGCTACTTGAGATAAATATTATGGATAAGGATACCTGGGCACCTGTCATTGTACTTAGTTTATAGTACACGCTTATGATATTTATAGAGTAGCATATTGTGATCGTTATGTGCTAACTCTTTGGTTATAGAGACATGTCAGGTATGGTTTATATACCCACGTTCCTTACTATATCAATTTGTATAGTATGTTGGGATTCATTTATCACTCACACCAGACTATTGTCTAGCTCGAGATTTTATGCCTTGCTTCTTATTGTCTTGGGTACACTTAAATGAGTAGACTAAATAATATGTCTAGGTGATACGTGGTGGCAATGCAGAGGACGAGAAAGATAAAGCCTTCTCATATTATATATGAGTATTAATGCTTATTCCATTGTGGAGCACTATGGAGCCTATATGGTGTTTGCTTTACTATTGTAGGACATATTATTTGAGTTTATTTCCGCTTTGTATAAACTCTATTGCTATGTTGTATAACTCTATGGATTTTTGCTCTGATATGTGGTTCACTTAGTTAATTCTGTCTTTTTTGTTTTATATCTATGATGACTATTATATTTTTATTCAATGTTGTAAGATAGACGATAGGTTCTATGATGTTTTATTTCTTTTCAACCCTTGATAATCGTTCTACAAAGGCTAGCACCGTAGTAGCGCACTATTTAGTTATATTTGGGTGCTATTGGCGTAAAGCAGTCGTCACAAAGAATCTTCCCCTTATTTAAAAGCTTATACAGGATGAACCATTCTAAAAAAGTTTTAAATTACCTATTAATTTTTTTTGAAATACTTTTTTCATTTTTTTGTATTTTACAAATCAACTATCCACTAAATCAAAGGTTATACAAAATAAATTAAACATTTTTTTTTAAAATGCAAATATTTGTAGTTTTCTTGAAAATTATTTGTAGTTCATGAAACCATAAATATTTGCAGTTTCTCGAAAATTATTTGTAGTTCACGAAAACATAAATATTTGTAGTATGACTAAAATTAGAAATATGAGAGTTTTTTTGAAATCTGTTTTGGAAAGGGAAGGTTATATATTTTGAACTTTAAAAAAGGTGTTTAACAAAATTTCCTCTAAATTAAATAAATATTCTTAAATATAAAATATATTTAAATTATTATAACCATTAACGTGTCAAATAAATCCTAAAATAATGACAATTTCAATATCTCTACCATACTTAGATTAGCAAAGTGGTATGTTGCTACCAAAAATCACTTCAACCCTATCGGAGCCCAAAAAATTATAAAGGAGAGCTTCCTGAAGAACAATAGTGATACCAAGGCCTTTCAAAAGAGTCGAAGGGATGCATCTGCAAGTATTAAATAAATTATGAGCTTTCGAACTACCCTTTCGTTTCAGTTGATCTATAACGACCTGCCTTTTTGAACGTTTTTAAGCAGACACACATGCCAGACTCAAACCATTCAAAAGGGCAGATTGTTATGGGGTAAATAAGAAAAGGAGAAAGAAATAAAACAAATACAGAATCTCACAGCGGAATGACACATTATAATAATCAAATAACAGTTCATGAAGCTGTTTTACAAATACATTTGATTATTCTTTTATAATACAAAAATTAGAGTTACATAAAACAGAAATAATAAAGAAATGCAGCGGAACAACATGATCAGTGGAATAAATATAATAAATATAATAAATAATAATATTACAAATCTTCGTCTTTGTCCTCCAGAAATAAGATCTTCAACCCTGAAATGCTCAGGCTGACCCGAGCGAATTGAAAAGACAAAACACTCGAGTCAGAACTAAAAGATCTTATGTAAGTTAAATCAACGGTAAATATGAGTGCGGCGGCGTCAGAAATGTTTACGGGGTTTGAAATCTCCTATCCAGTGTCTAACTTGAGTGCAATAACTTAAGAGATGTTCGGCATTACCATCCCCTAAGGATCCGTTAAACTATCTACTATGTAGTACAATACGCTATTATAATAGTGTCTACAGTAATGTAAAGTATTAAAATAGCGTTAAGACGTTACCCATATCCCCCTTAACACATTTTTATATATTCCCATTGTCTATACAGTACCGTAATTCCTCCATTAACTAGAGGGCTATGAGAGGGCACTTCATAGGTATGGTACAAAAAAAACTCGTAGAAGGCGCTCTAGGGCATGCGAACACGACATTCGAGGCAACGCCAAGGCAGATTTACCAATTGCAGAACCAGGATGGTGGTAACGCATAGCAGCTACTACCGCCTACCTTGGAACACACTCCCAAAATCAAAATCAAGGGTTGGCCACCAAATCATCATAAAGTCATAATATGGTACCGAAGAAGCATGTCCGATCGGAAGAATGACCTCACTTGGCCCAGATATAGCTCATGTTTTAGTCACATCTAAGCTGACTCACGGGAGTCAGGGTCACATCATACCTCATACAGAAATCGTTCGCCAAACCATCCTACTTCATTTCTGGAATCTCCACCACGTACATAGTTGTTAAAGTAGTTTTCGGTATTGGTAGAGAGTATGACAATATCCAATCCCGATCTCTTTAACAACCAAACGCTTATTTCACACCGGATGGTTCTTTTACATTTTCAAAGAGTCAACTCACAATTTATATCAAAATGTCATATTCAATTCCAAATCATATTCTCTTTTGAAATCATATTCACTTTCAAACTATATTCACCTTCAAATCATATTCACTTCCAAATCATATTCACTTTGAAATTATCGATAAGTTATGTTAAATAAATTCTTCTTTTTAAAGTCATCATATTCACGCAAATATGTCATTTCACTAAATGGTACCAATTCCAAATTCCAACTTAGGTTGTGTCATCATCAATGATTTATACAAAAATACTTCAACTTTACACCGTTTGAAATTTTAGAAAATAGTTTAGGTAATCATAGATAGTTTTAATAGTATAAAATAGTTTAAATAGATTAAAATAGTTTGAATAGCAAAAATAGTTTAAATAGATTTAAATTTTGATTTAATTAGATTTAAAAATGATTTAAATAGATTCAAAATAGATTTAATAGATTTTATTAGGTTTAAAATGTTTTAAATATATTAATTCTAGATTAAATTGATTTAAATTATATTGGATAGATTTTTAAATAGATTAAATAAATTTAAAATAGAATAAATAGATTTTAATTATATTAAATAGATTTAAAATAGATTAAATAAAATTTAATTAGTTTAAAATAGGTAAAATAGACTAAATTGGGTTAAATAGGTTATAATAGATTAAATAAATTAAATAGTTTTAAATTGATTAAAATAGTTTATATTATTTTAAAACAGATTTCAATGTTATGCCCAAACATTTCAATAACTCAATTCCAATAAATTCACTTATATTTGACACATCAACTTTGAAATTCCAATTTAAATCCTTTGAACGATTCTTTAAATTAATTCCAATTTCAACATTTACGCTTTGACTTCGAAAATAATTCAGTTTATACAAATCAATTTCTATTTCAAAATTCCAGTTAACTAAATTCAAATTTTCAAAGATTCAAAATCATTTAATTTAACCAATCCGATGTCCGTACATAAATTTCTACCCTAGGGTTAAGTGATACAGATATTTATCATTTCAATCCGTAATTTAATTTTTTTACGATTATATATCATTTTAAACCGCAATCTCAAATTAAATAAAATCCATAAAATCGCTTGAGTCTATCATTTCAACCAATAACGATTTTCCCTAATATATAGATCATTCGGGTATGTAACATTTCAACCCATAGGGAACTTGCAATTTATAACCATAAAAATACAATCATCCAGTCATCTAATATCAACAATCAAACATCCATCACAATCATCGTCGAAAACGATCAATAAACATCAATAGATAACTGATAATCAACAACAGGTATTAAATTGACAATTTAAACTCAATATTAAATTAAACGATGATTAAATGCAATAAAAGTTGAATTTAACTAGAATGATAATTTAAACATACCAAACATCAATCCATAAATTTCTAATCACACCATAAATTTAATTTAACTAACATAAGATAATCTAGTAGTTCTTAGTGGGTCAAAACACTCACCTTTGATTTTAAATCGATTTGAAATTCAAATTTAGGCCCAAAATTTGAGTAGTCTTAGAATTCATCCAAACCAGTTACATAATGTCCGGAATTTTAATACGATCCCAGCGGAACAAACCGCGCCAAAATCCGAGTTCGTATGAAAAAGTTATATAAGCTAGAATTTTTGAATTTAAATTAATATAAAAAATAAACCAGGGGCATTTACGTAATTATTCACCTCCTTGAAGCCCTCGATCACACAGCTCGGCTAAATCCAATCGGCTTCCAACAATCATGACGTTGTCTAGCAAGCTCTGGCCACCTGCGACCTAATCAAACACCAACGCCGCCTTGCCCAGGCCATACGCCTCCGACCCCACCCTCCAAGACCACGGTGATCGACGGCAAAAGGATAGCCGCCGTCTATGATTCACAAACCCCAATCGAACATTGCCGACGATCTACTGTCGACTTCACCCATGAACTACATAGATGAACTACATTAGACACTCTCCACCTACCCATACCACCCAAACGACGATCTGAGAAAGTCGATCGCGATGAAATGAACGGCCGTGGCTGTTTTGGGCAATTCTGGCCAAATCATTATCTAAATAAAAAAAATCATAAATTTGGTTATGCTCATCGAGAGCTTGAAAACGATATATAATTTGTTATGGTTTGGAGGAGTTTTATTTTTGGTTTGATTTTGAAATTGAATTGAGGGTTGTGAAGTTTGAATCTGTTTCTACCGTTGAGAAGGAGAAGTAGACAGGTGAAATGTACGTGCTGAATAATGGAATAAGAAATAGGTATGGTTTATAACAAGCTATTTATAGACAAGTCAGAAATAGAAATGAATGGACTAGATTGAATTGAAAGTTGAACGATAAACGACTCGAAAAGCCTGTTTTGTTCCCGAAACGAAAATGGGTCATCCCATATATCAGAATAGATGTTTTCGATATTTTTAAACTCAATGGAACCGGTTTTAAGTTCTAATTCCATCCTATGAAGAAGTTAGCTTAAAATCAGCTTATTTCAAATTGATTTCAACTAAATTGATTTCTAGGCGTTTCGAGCCCGTACGACCAAACGACAAGTCCAATCATTACGAAACTTGAAATCTTACAATAATTCACCGTTACGAATCAGATGAAACTAGTTTCGTTGAAATCCAAGACAGTGGCCAAAATGGTTATTTTTACCTTAATTAAATAAACTAATATCAAAATAATTATTCACTTTTTAATCCAAATTCTATAATTTACAAATTTCTGTCACATTGGATTACTTAGTAATGTATAATCCTTTAAAAAAAAATTCTATATCAATTCAATAATCAATATTGCATAAATTACAGCATTTGATTTCAATTTCAATAAATTCAGCAATTATAAATTTAATTTCCAATAAATCCATTTGTTTGACTTTTCAATCTTGTTATCCAATCAATTATTACCCTAAGGATGTAATTAATATTAGTTTATCTCTTACTACATTAATATTTTACAATTTCATCTTAATTTCCATTAACGTAGTATTTAATTACATTTAATTGCAGTAAATCCATTTATTGTAGCTTAAGTCCCAATAAATTGATCAAACTTGATTTCATTTTTTTTATTCAATCAACTATCATATCATATTATGAATAAAATTTACATTGGGTTACATCTTATTGAATCAATATTATACAATTATCAATTAAATCAACATTTGCCGCACTATTTAAGTGAATTAATTGCAATTGATTTCAAATTTAAGTTAACAGGCTAAATAAATAGGTAACCTATAATAATTTGTAACTGTTAACTTTTAGTCACATTAATAAGTTTATTATTTACAACCAAATGTAATAATTACTTGCATAGCATTGATTTTATTCAATTACCAAAATTATATATTAGTTCATTAATTGATTCAATATTTACATTTGTTTTTCTATATTCACTTTATAACCAAGTATAACCTTTAAATTATTTCAATTGATTGGTTCATTCAACTTGTTAATAATTAACTTAAATTAACATTATTACCTTTCACTTTAGTTATTATTTTATTAGTTTATCACAATTTTTTGTATTTCTTCTAATATTAAATCACAAAAATCTTATTAAATCAACTATTTTTTATTATCGAAAATTACGGGTCGTTACACAATCCCTTCCTCAATAGTTGGTTCCGCATGCATTAAAGAGTTTAGCATGTCTTAAAAATACCTTTCAAAGGTATAAAAAACAAGGCCCCACAATAATCAAAGCCTGATGCCTTCCATAAGAAATAACTACTTTAGCGAAAGCTACCTTCCGCAAGTAATGAAGGAGTCTAATGCTTCCAAAGGAGTCAACAAGAATGCCTTTCGTAACCAACCAAGTAAGTGCTTCTGAAGCAGTTGACCCTTACGCAGGAGTCAACATCATTTGTTATACCATTCTCAATGGATGCTTCCACAACCATCAGAATGAAAGCATCTGAATCATCATCACCTTTCAGTGTTGGTTATGTACTTTTCACACATATTAAGACACCCTTTTGTGCTACCCGACACATGTACAACAACATAAAGATCGCTTTAATACCTTCCGATGGAGTCGAAGGCTTGTAGATCTTATGCGAAAGCAACATTAAAGAAGTACTCTGAACTCAACAGCGGCAGAAGTTCATGAAGGAATCATTTCGCTAAGTCAAAGGGACTGATTTGAAAGGATCCAACTTACGCCTATAAATAAGAACTTAGGGGTGCCATTTTGGGGATTCGATTTCATTCATTTCACACTTGTACTTTTCTGGAGCTTATAAACCATAATTTCTGGATCGAATCAGGGATTTCACTTCATTGTAATACCTAAGCCCTTGCATTCATAAAATTATCAATAAAGTGAATATATGGTACCCTCAAATGCATGGATTCTGATCCGCTGCTTACATATGGTTTCATTTACGGAACATGCATATCTATACCTTTCGAAGGGGTTCCTTTTGAAGGAATAGGATCCTTTAGACTCGGTTAATACCTTTTGTTCCCATCAAGTTACGACCTTAGATTACTCCAACTAATTCGAATGGGTTTTGAAGGGGTCATTCACTCCTCTAACCTTGCTTTGGGGTGTTAATAAGATTCCTTGTTAACAATGTCGGCACTAGAAGGAGGGATTGAACCTCCGACTTCATTGAGTTCCCAACGTTACTTTCCACTATCCCTATTCCATTCCAAGCCAACCTTAGTTTCGACATCACAATTCTCAATAAAGTCAAGAAGTCCGAGCAAGGGTCTATAGAACCACATTTGACTAGATTCTCCCATGAAATTGTTAAAGATTCAAAACTATATGAAGAAAAAATATTAAGATTGGAAGCTTTAAGAGTCATGGAAAAGAGGATAGCTGAATTTTATGATCCAGACAATTGGAGCCTAAACCCATTTCACATTGGCCCTACATCCATCTTTGCTTTAGAGAAACAAGATGTAGGGGTGATAATTTGTTTGTTCAAATGATGAAGGCTATATAATTCTACGCTAAAGGAAATATATTTGAAGAAGGAATGATGGCCGATTACTACACATTTGCTCAGAAATGGCACCAAGCAACAAGCAGACCGCTACCTCCATGTGAGCTTCAAAAGGCCTAAAAAGGAAATTGATCATTGAGGGTAAAGCTCCTGAGTCAAGAAATTATCGAGTCAAGCAAAAAAAGAGCTAAAAGTCAACACCTAAAGACAAATTTCAAATCAAAACTCCCAAAGGAAATCAATTTGACTGCATCAATTAAGAACATTTACTTGCTAACAAGGGATGAACTGAACTATTGGCTGTCCAAAAAGAAAGCACCTAAGTACGAAAGAAACTTAGGGGGACCATATTGCCACTATCATATGATGAATGGACATGAAACCAACCATTGCAAGTCTCTTGAAGGAATGATCATCAACATTTTCAAACAAGGAAAGATCAATAGATTTGTAAAGAACTCATGAATCGATTCAATAAAAGTTCATTCAAGCATGAAAATCTACATTATTGGCAGTAAGGTTCTCCTTGAATTTGGAAGCTACCTTAAACGGTCTAAAGCCTTTGTCCATGCCATGATGGCCAGGTCAAAGAACCTCCTAGAGGGAGGTCAGGGTAATCCTTTATCTGCGCTAGGAATGCCCAGGTTAAAGTTTCTGTAAGCCCTTGATCGCGCCTACGTGGCTAGATCAAGGTGCCCCTTGAGGGGGGATGGAGTAAGCCCATGAACACGCCACACTATGGCCGTCAAGGCTCCAACCAGCCTTCAGTCCTGCCTGTAAGGCCTGAATGGAGCACCTCCTAAAGGGAGGATAGAGTAAGCCCTTGATCACGCCATGCCATGGCCTGGTCAAAGCACCAGACAAGCCTTAAGTCCCGCCTGTAAGGCCTGGCTAAAGCAACTCCTAGAGGGAGGTTGGTTAAGTCTTTGGGTCCTACTTGTGGATGAGCTAACTAACCGCGCTGGACGACCTAATTCATCACATAAATGGTGATAAAGGGTCAAAACAAATGGACTAAGACGTCCAAGCCTAGGAAGAGGAAGCACAATAAGCCTAAGAAGTGGCATACAATAAATAGTTCAAATATCTAAAAGGTGGCACAATGCAAAAAATCCAAATAATCACTACTTAGAGAACAATATCGGACAAAAAGTTTCACAAAAATGGTTTCTAAACTCTTATTACTAGATAAGGATTCCTGAATTTCCTACCATTATAATCACCAGGTATAAAGATTTATGAGCCTATACTATGTCCAAAACATTCAAAGAAGATCAAGTTGTTCGAAAATGCAAAGAATGTAGCCAAAACTATCAAGAAGTAGATTCAAAAACAACATTACAAACACAGATAAAGGCTACAGGACAGGTAATATCTTTCTAATTTATAAAACTATTTACAAAGTATATTATACAACACAATAAGATATTGGTACCAGAAAATCAGAAACAGGTGCACGCCTGAAAAGTCTTGTGCTATCTTATCTAAGTTCTTGAAAATTAAGGGGTCATCAATATGGCGTATAACCACACGAATGGTTTCTTTAAGTTACTTTACCTTCTTCCTAATCTCATTAGCATTATCGATGGACTCAATTCGAGCCGTCAAAGCACGATCATAAGCACTATTTTACTTCCTAAAGGTCTTCTTTTCCCTTTCTAACTCAGCAATTTGTTTCCGAAGAGAGTAGTTCTAACGTTCAAGCTTGGGAACTTTCGCTATGTATTCATTGATGCAACACAAAACCTCATCCTTCTATTTTGTCTCATAAAATTGCATTATTTCGAACTTAACTTTCCAACTCCAATCACAAGCCAACTTTTTATCCAAACCTGGAGGAGGGTTTAATATGTGAGGAAATTTCTGGGTTACTAGAATGTCAAACTTGGTTGACCTATCATTACTGGGAGAAACTGAAGTGGCTAAATGAATAACATCTGAAATGCTTTTGCCTGAAATAAATTCCAAAGATTTGCAGTATGCTTGACCATCTTCCATCTTCAGTTCTAAGTCACTTATTCATTGATAAAGCTTAACCATTTCATTATAAAAATCTACTGAAGGATTGGACTTTACTTGTCGCTTTAATTCTAAGATGGTCTTATCCTTCTTTTTAGATTGTTCTTCCAAGTCAGTAATCTGTTCTCTAAGTCCCGTGACAATCCAATGCTGAGTAAGATATTTCTTATTCCACTCTTGGGCTATTGGATTATCTGCAAATTTAGAAGTCATAGCATACTTGGAAATTTTTTCCTTATTCAAATCAGCAATCAATCTATCTCTAAGATCGGTAAATCGAGATAAAGGAGCTATTGGAAGAGGCATAGTTGCTAACAATTTGTCCTATTCAAACAAACAAAAGAAAAATCAATACTCAAAGAACATATTTCTTTGTTTCAATATTAGGGATTACAACTCAAGAGGAAATAAGACAAAAGGCACAACATCGTTGCAATAATAAAGTTCTTCTTTTGTCCTATCACATTTAAACTCTAGATTCGACATTTTTAACTTTATCTAAGGAGTTATCTGAAAGGGAAAGTGTTGATTCAAAAGTGGTATTGAATCCTTATGGAGTGACAACTGGGGGAGCTTTTGTTGTAGTCCCATTTTGCAACTGAGGGACTATCACGACCACAAATTAATTTTATGTAATATCTGAATTTCCTTAAGAAGCTTTTCTTTTTCCTCGCCTAGAAAATTAAGGTGAAACCAGGGATATTGCATATAAAGCTTTTATAGATCTCTAAGAAAATAATATCTTGCCAATCTTGAAGATTTGATGAGCAAGGACTTCTCTAAGTAATCTCTTCTTAACTAGACAAATTTTCCTAAGTAATCTTTATTAATGGGGCTGCTTGAGAGATGTTTACTTTGTAGTAACGCAATGAAATAAAACTAAGAATAGCAAGATTAATACGGTAAAGTCCATAGATCAGCATAGTCACATATTACAAGTTTTCTTTTGGTTCGTACGGTATTGATCTTTTAAACATCTCAAGAATAAAATTATCCCTATAATATTTAAGTTTTTTTGGAGGCAATGTGCGAGAAATTGAGTAAACCTATTGTAAGTTCCAACAAGCCCCAGGGTAATGGTCAGTCCTGTATTCATCTATGTATCTCTTATGTAAGCGTTTAAGTAAGCCCCCACTGAAATCAACATGGTATGAGTAACCCAAAATTGTATGTCTGCAACAAGTTTTATACAAAAATTCCACCAAGATGTCTCTTTCTTCGGTTAACTTCCAAATAAATGTTATCAATTCTTTGTTTTCCTCCAAAAGCTTGTCATAGCGAAGACTTGCTCTTTTCAATTGAGGAGCTGCTTCCTTGTCTTTGAAAGACATTAGCAATGCAACACTTTTGTCAAGTTTATAGTACTTATCAGATAGTGCATTGTGTTTTTTTAATTGTTTATCTAGCTCCCTATGCAGAACATTTATTTTTGCTTATTTCTTTTCTAGCCTTGTCATATTAAAGTCTGTGGTTTTCTTCCTTATCTAAAGTGGTAAGATATTAACTAGTGTTTTCTTGGAAGTGAAAGCCTTTTAGATAAAGAATTCCATGAGAAATAGGAATCGAGGTCTGAAAGATTTGCTTCTTCCCTTTTTTTCTCTCTGGCATTAAAATCAGCATCTTCTCTTTGAGGATCAAAGGAGTCGAGGAATTCAGTCTGATCCACTTCATGGACGATAGGATCAGGGTTAACTTTTCTTGATCCATCTTCATTATCCGAAGGCCTAGAAGTGTCACCGCTATCCCCTCCGGGAGTATTATCATGATCGACCTCATTGTCACCAGCACCGTGACCTTTGTCATCATCGTTATTGTTATTATCATCATTATCATCATCATAGTCATCTTTATCAACGACGGCATCGTCACCCTCTTTGTCTTGCTCTTCATCTGATCCGGAATCCTCTTCCATGGGAGGATCTTCATAGGATAGAAGTTGGGTAGTATTAATTTCCTTCCTATCAGGAACCTTAATCTTTTGCTCCATTTCCTTAATCTTAGCCATAAATCTTTTGACTAGCACTGGGTCGAATGAAGGAAAGCTTAGATCTGATCACTTTTCTATATTATTGGAATAGGCTAGCATGAGCACATCCTCATAAGAATTCACAATAATGTCATTAGGAGAAGTGCTCAAAAACTGGGATGCTTTTTACTTAGCCTCAGAAATAGTGTTGATAGCTTTGGATAAAGAATCCCTTTTCTTCTCTATCTACTTTTTAACAAAAGTACACTCCTTCTCAAGGGGGAGGTGTCCAGCATTAACCCTGGCTTTTTCATCCGTGGACCTTTTCAAAGTTATTTTAAGAGCCAAAACTTCATCTGCTAAAATCTGTTTAGCCTTCCTCTCTTTAGAAATTGTAGACTCTGCCAGAGTAAGAGAAGCATTCAACCTTTCTTGTTCCTTCACTTCATTATCTTTAGAAGTAGTTAGGTTAGTACTATGATAGTTTAGAGCCGAGACTTCTTCCTTGAGTTTTGATGTCTCGATAGAGGACTTATAAACATCTTTCTGAAGAGAGTACCAGCTTTTAGTGATTAAGTAGAAAAGTAAGATATGAGTCAGGATTTAGTATAAAAACAATAGTAAGGAAATCAAGCAGTATAGGATATACCAGAAGTTGTTGTTCCACAAGAGATCGTCGATGACTCGATGAATCTAATAAAGAGGTGGGTGGATGAACATCAGAAATAATGAGAGTGCATAATCGACTGCAAAACATTCAAAAATTCATTGGAAGGCACTAGTGACAAGGATCTCGAGGGATTCAAATCCTAGGAAGGAGTTGAAGTGCCTATCTGCATTTAGTCAATAACGTTGGGAGAACCAGATACAACAATATGCGGTAACAAGTCATCCTTTAGAGGAACCGTTTTAGTTTGATTGGTAGTTACAGAAGATTATTCATCCACAGAAGAAGTAAGATTAGGGTTAAGACCCTCTAAAGCCTTGTCTGCACTAACAATTTGACCCTCTTTAGAGGTAAGAGAGGACTGAGTATTGGTAGTCTTGGCTTTCTTAGGTGCAGAGCCTGTGACGGTCATTCCGCTTAATTTCCTTTTAGTAATCATTTTAGATTTAGCAATGACATGTGTCAGGGCAGAGCATCAGATTCTAAAAATTGAGGAGGTGGATCATTTGTAGTCAATTCAGCTAGAGGAGCAACTGTTGAAACCAAAAGCATAAGCTAGGAAAATAATTAAGATATAACATTGCAATAGGTTATGAACAATACACTCAAGTCTTACCAGGTATACAAAACCAGAGACAAAGATGAAAAAAATTTGAGGTCTCTAAAAGCTAAACCATGTTTGCTTTTTGAAGCATGTTGAACAAGAGGAGGTTGTCCAAGAACCTTTGACCATCTGGAATATGAAAATGTTTCTGAAGGTTGCTGGGAGTCAGCAACGTAAGTCTATTCCTAATATGAAGTAGCATTCATCAACCCTATGATTCTCTTGCCTTCTTCGCCAAGATCCTTGGGAGAAGGGTCTAATAAGAAGATAATACTCAGTAAAAGATTAAAAACAATTAATAGAAATAATGGCCATGGTCTACTTACGGGGAGAAGAAAAGGTTCCACCAATATTTAGAAAGCACTTGACATAGAAAAACCATGTTTTCCAGTCCTTAAATTTGTTCACTCCTTCTAAAACCAACTTTTTCGGGGGATTGGTCTGGAATGTATGGCTGTTTAAATTACTGAGTTTGATGGGCATACTAAGTAGTTAAGAATATAAGCACTCAGGGAAGGAATTCCATATTCTAAGGCCATGAGCTCCAAAGAGACAAGGTATATGTATACATTCCGTGATAGCAGGATAGGGGCAATATCAAGATGACTTAAAAATCTTGACAAGAATTCAAGAAATGGAATGAAACTCCCATGCCAAATATGAATGGCAGTATAGGCAAAGTATCCCTTTGGAAATTCTTAAATAGTATCATTATCACCATGAGGAATAGCTTCAACCCCTGTAATCCCAAAGTCGTTGAGGATAGCATCTACTTCATCTTAAGAAGCTATGTGAGAGTGCTTTGAAACTACCTCAACCTTTTTTGGAGACGATTCTGACTCCGGAACAATATCCTTATTAGATCTCTTAGATGTTCTTTTAATACCCACGATCCTGCCAGGTGGTATAATTTCATCAAGTTATAATTTAATCAACTACTTATACCTTTCGAAGGCATCGAAAGCCAATTACAACGGCACAAGTACTATTGTAGTACTTAATTCCATGCCTTTGAAAGGGTCAAAACTAATTAGACCTATGGAATTATTGAGCCATCGACACTGTCAAAACCATTATCAACATTCCCCATTTTATGGCATACATTCACCTGAACTTACCCTTCGACAACGTTGAAGCCCACAGATTTTACTCTATCCTATAATAAGCGTAGATATTTACATATATCTATTTGAAACTACACATTAACAAAATGCCATACTCCAATTAAGTCGAAATAATTGAAACAATATGGTGTTGATACTAACGGAAAGACATCGAGACGTTTCGATAATGTTTGTGTTGGAAAAGTGATAATAGCTATATTCCTATTGACTATTGTCGATTTCGACTAAGTCGAAAGGGCATAATAATGTTTCGAAAGTGTTAAGACTAAATTAAAACAATGCAAATAGCCGTGCTTATCTCAGTTTTGGGGTTTCGTTCAAATCGAAAGATTAACTAATGGTTTCGACGATGATAGAAAGCATATTTCTCTCAACTTACTTTATAGTAAGGTCATTAATTTTTAAATCTTAGTATACTTCAAGATAAATTAGAACTAGGCACAATGGGTTCGGGTTCAAATCCGCATATAATAGCGACAAAT
The DNA here is from genome assembly GCA_030765085.1 of Allium cepa. Classification (NCBI taxonomy): domain Eukaryota; kingdom Viridiplantae; phylum Streptophyta; class Magnoliopsida; order Asparagales; family Amaryllidaceae; genus Allium; species Allium cepa. The sequence continues at coordinate 886,984,434 of CM060937.1, read as the reverse complement.
AACCCCAAATTGGGCAAATTCACATTTGAAGCCGAATTGATGTCATGAACTAATCAAAATCAGCATGAAATTCTAGTTTAGATACATGGTTGATTAACTCGAATCATTTTCAAAATTCAAAACAGTAACATGGAATTAAATCCTAGAAATTTGAATTTAAAATTGAGCATTAAAAAATCTAGTTTCTAATTAGAAATCATAAATACTCACCTCAAATTCGAGAGTTTCTCCTTTTAAACTTAGAGATTGATGGAAATTTGAAGAATATAATTCTTTCTTTAGAAAATTTCAATTGCGGGTGAAGAGAGAGGAAGAAGGAGGAGTGCAATTTATAAGCTGAATGGATGGGATGAAGACCATCTGATTGGATTCAAGTAAATGGTCGAGATCAGCTCAAGAATACCGATAAGAGGGAAAGTTCTATGCCGAAGCAATGGAAGATGCGGTATCAAAACGGCTGATTTGAAAAGTCAAGAGCATCCATTTGCCGAGGGAAGAGGCAAATATTACTACCAAAAATCACTTCAACCTTGTCGAAGCCCAAAAGATTATGAAGGAGAACTTCATAAAGGACAATAGTGATAGCAAGGCCTTTCGAAAGAGTCGAAGGGATGCTTCTACAAGTATTAAACGAATTATGGGCTTCTACAAGGGTCGAATGTGGTCAAGACTTCTCTTCCACTTCATTTGATCTCTTCCGCAATAGTTGGTTCTGCCTGCATTACAGAGTTTTGCATGTGCTTAAAATGCCTTTCATAGGTATCAAATAACAAGCCTCTGCAATAATCGAAGGTTGATACATTCCACAAGAAATAAATACTTCAGCGAAAGCTACCTTCTACAAGTATTGAAGGAGTCCAATGCTTCCGAAAGAGTCAATAATAATGTCTTCCATAACCAACCAAGTAAGTGCTTCCGAAGCAGTTGACCCTTCCGCAGGGGTCAACATCATTTGTCATACCATCCTCAATGAATGCTTTCGCAACTATAAAAACGAAAGTATTCGAAAGCATCATCACCTGTCACAAGTATTGGTTATGTACCTTCCACACATATTGGGACACCCTTTTGTGCTTAACCGACACATCTACAACAACATAAGAATCGCTTCAATATCTTCCGATAGAGTCGAAGGCTTCCAAATCTTATGTGAAAGCAACATTAGAGAACCGCTCTGAACTCAACAGCGGCAGACATTCATGAAGGAATCCTTTCGACTAAATTGAAGGGACTGATGCGAAAGGGTGTCGTTTTGGGGATTCGATTTCATTCCTTCTACACTTGTACTTTTCCGGAGCTTGTAAACCCTAATTTCTAAATCAATTTAGGGATACCACTTCATTGTAATACATAAGCCCTTATATCCATAAAATTATTATTGAAGTAAATACATGGCACTCTCAAATGCATGGATTCTGATTCGCTGCTTACATATGGTTTCATTTATCGAACACACATATCTATACCTTTTGAAGGAATTGGATCCTTTGGACTCAGTTCATATCTTTTGTTTCCATCAGGTTACGACTTTAGATTACTCCAACTAATTCAAAAAGGGTTTCGAAGGGTCACTCGCCCCTCTAACTATGCTTTGGGTGTTAACAAGATTCCTTATTAAGATAGTGAATTTAAATTCTCATTCTAGTAGTAGTTTAAAAATATATAATAAAAATTTATACATATAAAGAACAGTAAGTTTAATTTATGATTCATTTATCTTAATAAAATTATCACATTGCATGCTAAAATTTTAAATTTAATAGTATTTACAAATTTTGTTGATGAAAATTCGTTTTAACAGAAAATATGGCACAAATGTAGATTATTCCATTAATAATAATCAAACCAACCGTTAGGAAGGTTTGCTTACAGTCACCGGCCAAAATCAATTTTTTGAAAGCCAAAAAATATATAATGTCTCACCGTGATTTATGAAAGAAGCTTTCTCCGCGATTTATGAACACAAGCTTTCCTCCTCCTACTTTCCTACTACTTCGGCGGTAACAATAAAATCTCTCCCCAATCCGTCGTTCAAATTCCAGATCCTTTGATTAATTCTTCTTCGGAAAAAAGAGAGTCAAACAAATCAAATCCTAGATCAGCGCGTCAAACCTACATAAATAGATCAAATCCCAAAAACATTGAATTGGCGCTCAGATCTCCGCCGCCCACCACCATACGCAGCAACACACCTCCACGTCAGACCATTAGGACGTTTGCCGCCTAATGAATTGTCGTTTCCACCTCCTGGATCCTGCTGTCGTGCTGCATCCTCCAGACTTTGAGGCTTCCACAAAAACATTCTTATGTGAGTTTAATCGACTAATTGTGCAATTTTGAGTTAATTGAGTAAAACGAATTGTTAAATTTTAGTGAACGATCCGATTGTTAAATTCTGCAACTATTTTCAATATACTTCTTTCGAACTTGCTCTTTTAAATCTCAAGTAACTTTACATATGTAATCTCAAGTAACTATTTTGTGCAACCATAAAGAGCAATTAGCCAGTGATTATATACCGGCATACATGACTTCACTCATATAGCAAGGAAATATGAACATGGCAGTTTGGATATTCTTTTTTCCATTTTTTTGACAAAAATAAATTAGTGTCTTTGTCACATCTTTGTACTTAATGATAGTGTAGGTTTGATCCACGTTCTTATTTCTAGCAAAAATATATTCAAATCTTTGTCACTCCATTTTTTAAGGTTACTGCTTTTTACAAAAAATATATCTGCATTACTAGTATTCTCTATGAAAATATAAATAGTCAATCACTGTACAACATTATAGTAGCAAATATTTTGAAGACTATTTTCCTGTTATTTTTGTTCTTGTATATGTGATTTTAAACAACAAATGAGTTGATAACATCATAAATACTTGCTTAGGAGATGTTTGACGTGCTTATATTTGCTTAGAAATTTTTGTGTTGATAGGAATCCGAGTATTATTTTTGTATGCATTAGATGCAACAATTAACATTTGAAAAAATGCATTAATTTTAACATCATCACCATTAATGACTTTTTTTTCAAATATAAATAACTATGTGCCTTATTGATTTATTAAATGAATGTGTGCCAAATTATTATTTTCAACAAGGATGTGAGCCGAAATACACCCCTTAGTTTATTTGAGTTGGTGAGTAACTTTGATTTCCAAATTATTTGTACATTGCAGTTTTAATAAAGTATATATTATCTATATTGTTTTACATGTTAACATAAAATTCTTTGTTTGCTTAGTCCAAAGCTAACACACTATTTATGTAACAGATGTGAATGTGACACATTGATTTAGGTTACATAAGACATACTAGAGACAGAAATGAAGCTTTCATAGTAGCTTTTCTTCCTTGTCGTACACTACCTGGTTAAGCATGTTCTATACAATCAATGTCAATAATGTTTTACACCTTGAAGTAGTTAGTTTGATTTGTTTGTCCTTATTTCTAGGTTGGAAATATTCTATTCAAAAATGAGTATCTACTGCTTCCCATATCAACATACGTCTTGCGCGATCATTAAGAGAAAATATTCTCTAATTATTCAAGGCATGTATGTAATGTGTTCACCAAATTAGTTGTGTAAGTTTTTTAACGGGATAGCTAATATAATTATTGATATGGTAATATGGGAAGAGGATTATAACATTGAATGTCTCTTTAGCAGCATAACATAGTTAAACCATGATCACTTTTTAATGTTTTTTCTGAACCAATGTTGTATGTAAACAGTGAACTAGCATGAATTTTAGGTCATCTTAGGAATTGAAATCAGTTTACATTCAGGCAGGTCTATTCCGGATTTTATGGTGCAGATTATTTCTATTATTTTTAAGTTGCAGATTTTTTTTAATCGATCATCACAAATAATTTTTTTTCCAGTGCTTCCTATGTTGTTTACAAAACTTATTAAACCGACCGTTAGGGAGGTTTTTCTACTATAAGGGAGTCTAAATAAATTTGTCTAAAAGCCAATTTTATTTGGCATTAATTATTCCACCGTCCTTAATTGTTTCACACAACAATTTACCTCAATTATTTCTCGGATCTCCTCACCATGTCACCTATTTCCTTTAAATTTTTAAATCAAATGTTATATGTTGTTGAAATGGTGGAATATACTTACCCACTCGTATACAGTATTGGGAAGTCTTGAGGTAGATTTGATTTTGTTTATATGATTAAAAAGCATTCATTTCTGTAGTTGTAATTTTGATTGTAAGAATTATGACGTATGCTCTCTGCATATATTGTTGTATCTGTACTCATTATTGTTGTCTGTCTCAATGTTGGCACATGAATTTTAAGAGTATTTCCAACAGCTCCAAATAATAGTATTGTTCTAGGTTTTAGCGAATAGTAATCTTCGAAGTAATTTTGCTGAACTTAATTGAGTAATTTTCCAATTGGGGATTACAAATGGGTGCGAGTTCTAGAGTCCAAACACATGTTAAACATGCTTAGGTTGGTCCATTGTTGATCAGTAGGCACCTAGTTGATAGGTGCTGAGCTGCTTGTTGATCATACTGCGAGCTTGTTCAAAGAGGTTAGACATTTGTTTAACAATTTGCTGGAGGTGCTCTTATAATCATTACGTAGCATAAAAAAAGATAATATTTACCTGGACATAAGGTATGATAAACCAAAACTAAATAAATCTATGTGTATGTTGGTCTTCTTCAAAATAACAAAAATGATACTGTTGAATCTGATGTCATGCTGGTGAAATATATAGGCTTGAAGCCAATTCAAGAACATTTTACGCTTTACTGGTTTTTCTTTATTATGTAAAAGTCTGACCATTTGAAGATTTTTTGGAACTCTCTTAAGTTAAGCTTGGTGTTAGTGATCTCTGTCGTAAAAATTCTTCTAGGCCCCTGCCTAGGCCTCGTTTAGGTGCCAGGCGAAGCTTGCCACCTATCTATCTGCCTAGGCCTGCCCAGATGTGGAATACTGCATTATCTAAGCATATTAATATGTTTCCAAGAAATTTTTAGGCACTGGTTGAGGACAGATGTCTTCTTTAAACATTTACATGCTAGCTTTAGACGGTTTTGCCTCGTTAACTACTACTGTTCCCATACAAACCCCTATATTTTCAATTTGGATCAGTTAATACTTAGAAAATACTAAAATTATCAAAATTCATAAGTTTATCAAAAAAGCCTAGTTTCGATTAATCTACGATTAAACTCCGTCTAAACGATTAATCCCTAATCAATGCTTTTCATTTAATGTCCGTCAAACGATTTTTACAACCTTCTTAGTGATAAACTTTTTGTTTTGCTATGCAGGACACTATTTAATTCAGTGTTCCATGGAACCGCAAATATGGATTATGCTATAACATATTGTATCATTTTATTTTTCTTTCCAATGAACATCTTACCTTCACTAAGAGTTCATGTTCACTCATAACTGATTTTACAAGGAGTTGCAACTGCTTGCAGTAAGGAAATGAGGACTCAATGTCTTTGACCATGGCAGTCGGTATAAATACAAGAACACCCTTGTTGACGTTAAAGTTGACACCGATTCAAATGTACATCTTGTTCCAACTCTTAATTATTTTTATGTTTTAATCGCAACAATGTTATGAGTAATTGGAAAGGTTATGGGACTAATTTAACATTGCAAATTTCGACTACTTTCACAGTATCAGATATTTTGCCCTCTACCAAGGCTATTGCTTCTTTGAAGTTTCCAGACTATAACGCTAGAAAGGTAAACTTATCTTTGTTTCTTTTGTAATCAAACTGTAAGCTTTTATGTTTATTTCATTTCATTTCTTTTCTCAGATGGAAGTGCAAAATTTTAAATACCATGCTGGATTTTTTTCAGTTGCAGCTTTGAAGCAAACACATGTAGTTGAATTTTCTGCAACCATAGGAGCTCAAGGTTTTGCTTTCATTGCAGAGGCCGGTTTTGATGCAGCATCTGGAAATTTAACCAAGTATAACGCAGGAATTAGCATGTCAAGACCTAACTCTATTGCTTCCGTTATTTTGTAAGTGGTTAAAACTAATCTGGTGCTGCTCAATTTTTTACTAATGCTCTTACATGTTTCATTTATTGATAAAAAATTCATATCTCATCTCCGGTGTTAAAGACTATTTGTTTGAAGATCACGAATCCTTAGGATATGATTGGAAAATAGTTCACTTAAGGATCTGGCAACTAATTCTGTGTTCATCTATACAACAGATCTGAAGATCACTATAAAAATGAGACATGCTAAAAATGGTTTTATCATTCAGTGAGTATTGAGTTTGTAGCAAAGTTTTGTTATTGATGTGTAAAAATCAAACAACAATCTCATAACCATACATCATGCTGAATATGAAAAATTCCAGAATCAAGTCAGAAATAGTATTTTAATGTTATACGAGGAAAATAGGCACAATGACAAACTTTTTAAAAAAAGTCACAGGACAACAATTTTTTATTTATTTTTATTTCTAAGGACAGTGCTGATTATAACTAGCCTTATGTATGATATACATTGAATATGATGTTAGTTATAACTAGCATTTTGGAAACTGTAAAAATTGAATGTAATAATAGTTATAATTAGCATTCTGTCCTTCAGTCCAAAATTAAAATTTATGTTCTTCAGCCTAATTTTTCTTCTTCAAAATTTTTCATTTTCCCTACTTCCTTGTTTTTATATTTTTGTATTTATCGTTTGTAGAAAATAAAGTCACCTCATGTATTTAAAATCAAAGGTCATATCCTATGTCCAAGTCAAATTACTAAATATGGGTTTGTTCCTATACTATTCAAGTTATTGAATATGATGGTTTATTTGGTCAAGTTATTTGAATAAGGCTATCTCGTATATACCCTATCTTGTGTTACATGTGTCTTGATTATTTGAATATTTGGTTCTCTCTCTTCCCACGATACATATTATTCAAATTGGAATTTGTGGTGAAAACCAGAAGGTTAGTGGGGTGTTGTACTATTTGAGGTGTTATTGAACGCTTACACATATAAAGAAACAAACATATTGGCACATATGGTTTTTTAATATGTTTTTCTATTAATACAAATATTTTTTATCGAAGATATTACCATTATATGTTCAACTGAAATAACTGAATCATTACAATTTTTTTCTTCAAATTGTACAATCAAACGGTCGATTTTCCCACCGCTGTTCGGTTATACTAGTAGGCCAAATAAATCATTCCCCTATTTCCTTGGTTTCCTGGACCTTTTTTTTTAGAAAGTTGGCAAATAATAGGCCCAAAGCCCAAATTAACATAACCTTACCCGTTTAAAATAGTAGCAACTGTAGAAAACCCTAGCCGCTTTGATTTTGTAAATCTCTTCGTTTCCCATCTTTGGAGAAATTAGATTCGGTTGCATAAGAAAAGGTACGGAATTTTTACTGCTATTTTTTTCAATCCCTATTTTCATGTCGTAGCTCAATTTTCTCGAAGTCCCTTTTTTTTTTTTTTTTTTTTCCAGAGCTTGTCGATTTTTGGGTTGAATTTTGGCCGAGAGTTATTTTTTGTCTCTTGTATTCTGGATGTGCTTCCTGAACTCTATAAAATTATTCACGTTTTCAGATTTACATGTTATCTAATGAAAATTCTAATAAGACAAAGTAACAATCATGCTACAGCGAAGTTGAAAAATGAAATGTGGAACCTAGAGTTAGAACATGAAACAATAACATGTAATTGAAACAAACAATTTATTTTTAAAGGTATCAATTATTACATCCCAATTTTTTCATTCTTATCCCAAATTTATTTTTAGCAACGTTTGTTTTGCTTCAAAGTTCGAAGCCTTGAGCATTGCTGTATTGATTCTCTGCACTGCAAGTAACTATTTATATATACCATCCATTTTGTACGTATATGTATAAACAAAGTTAATGAGTTCATGTGTTGATTGTAGAGTACTAGAACATATCTACTAAATCAATTCATGAAAAAAGTTGGATTGAAAGTCCACTTTACATTTTTTTTAATAAAAATATATATGTATCTTTTTCTGCAGTACAGTGAAACAAAAATCAATAATTTCTAGCCATTCGAATTCAAAATAAAGCTTGTGATTTCTGAAAGTAATTGATTTTGAATTTAATGTTGTATGAACTCTATCTTTTTGACTTGAGCAATAATCATTTTAAATCAAATGGTTCCCAACTAGAAGTTTATACACTAATAACTTTTATAAGAAATTAAGTTTAATTTGACATGTATATTTTTGTTTGGAAATGTATATTTTTGTTTATTATTATAAAACATTTTGGTTTACTAATTGCATTACATTTCCAATCCTTTTGTTTCAGAATTATCAGATACGTTTACCAATGGGTGGTAGATGTGAAGTGTCTGAACCTGTGATATTTGACATTCTGCTCTATTTGCCAGTGATTTCTCTATTACGATTTAAAATCGTATGTAAGTCTTGGTGCTCTATCATTGAAAGCACTAGTTTCATCAATCAACACCTCTATCATAATAGTGAAAAGAACAATGCAATTGTTTCTAATTATGATGGTGAAATATTTTTGGTCTATGCTAGAGAACATGAGCCGTGTTTGAATTTGAATTTTGAGTGTATGTTTCCCAAAAATAAATTATGGGGCCTTAGTTCATGTAACGGCATTGTCTGTTTGGGGTTTATTTTATCAAAAGATTACTGGCGTGTCTGCCTATGGAACCCTGCCACAAAACAAGCTAGAGAGCTGCCAGAAGCATCTTATTTGTGCTGTCAACCAAGTGGGACACTGGCATATCATACTTTTGCTATTGGTTTTGATAAAAAAACAAATGATTACAAGGTTGTAAGTATCAGTGTGGATTCTGATGGAGAAAATTTGGTGAAGGGCAGTTTAGTTCAGGTATATAACATGAGAAGTGATTCGTGGCGAACTATACACGAAGGTGATGATTTTCCTACACCGTGTTTACATGAGGAAAAAGTATTGTGCAATGGTGAAACATGTTTGTGGATAGCGGACTCTGTTGAGTATAGTCTGCCCTTATTTTACTTTGATATGGTTGATGAAGTGTATGGAGTAGTGCCTTTGCCCAAATGTCCCTTGGAAACCATTGAGAATTATCCTGCTTTTCTCAATGGCAAAATAGGTTACATCGATTGGACTCTGGAACCATGTCGCACTTGTTCTTATTATGAAATTTGGATGATGAATGAATTCGGTGTGAAAGAATCGTGGAATAAAGTATGCAGGATCAAGGATACCCTATTGCCAAGTTGCACTGCTAGTCTAGTACATCTATCAAACAATGGAGATTTTATTTTAACAAGAAAGAATGGTGAAACCGAATATGAATTGTACTTGTACGACTTGGTCACAGGAGAAGTAAAGTATGTGGATGCTCGGAAAGTGGGTGGTATTACAAATTATAGTGAGAGTCTGGTTTCTCTCAAGAGAGAGAGTAGAGATGAAACAAGCTAATATAGTAACAATGACATAGGCCATATTTGTCCATGTAGCAGAATAAGGCTAGAACAGCAGCAATGGGTGGTGGAGCAGAAGTAATATAAACGGCCAATCGTAATATAAATGGAGTTTTATGCAAAGTATTTTAGTTTACAAGTTCTTTTTACTTTTGAACAATTCATGGTTGTTGATACTGTTGAATCAAAGAGTATTAGTCAAAGTTGCTTTAAATCAAAGTAATTCGGCTATGATCATGAAAAATGTGGATTTTTTGCTTGTGATGCAATCTAAACTTTAATAGGCCTATTTGTTGGTATTGTTAGCTTGAATGATGAGCAGTTAATACTACAGTGAGATTTTACTTGTTTGTAATCCTTTTTAAACTTGTTTGTGATACAATCTAAACTTTACTGCTGTATTCTAATTATGTCATTTTTCTGTTATTTTTTTTCTCTTCTTTTCGAGTCAATGAGGATCATGTTGTAAATGAACCTAAGTGGTGGTACGATGGATGTCAACCATTTCTTCGAAAGCAACCCCCAACATGATCCATGTTGGCAACTTCATGTTAATATTTGCAGTTATAGAATTTATATTATTAAAATTACGTCTGTGTGAGCAATAATATTTTTATCTCAGATCTGACAAACATTTACACTGAAAGTTATAAATCCAGATTTAGAAAGTTATTCATGTAATACAGAAGGATATATTGTGAATAGCTGAGATATAGGAGGATGTATTCGCAGTACCTGCTATTCATTTACTTTTTAGTAGCAATGAACAGTACACGAATGCCTGAATGGCTGAGATATAGCCAGCAGTACTACTACAAAGCATGTATTTGGAACACAACATGAATACCTGAATAGTTGAGATATACAAGGATGCAAATAGATTATACTCCAAATTCACATTCACATTTACAGAGCTACATTTTCATTATTTTATAGATAGATAGATGATTTATTTTTAAAAGATTTACCATCTTTTATGTAACACAAGTATAGACCTGGGTTATTAATGTATTATGCAATACAGGTATTCAAATCAAACAGATTTGGTACAGCACACCCACTCGGCATGGCACTCGCCAGTGTCGTACCTCATCGAAGGGCTACCTCGACCAGTCCGACGACCTTGAAAATGCCAACCACGGTGGCACCAAAACTCCAGACCCATCAAAAGATGCCAATCCCTGCATATTCAAGAATATAATTAGCATTGAGTTTGCATGCAATCAATATTTTTATTTTTTGGATGCGAGTTGAGATGTAAGTAGCTTATCAAAACCCTTTTAAGACACTGACATGTATGATATTTTTAGAACACTATTCATAAGAGTGGATACAAAATTTAAATGCGTTTTCTGAGATCCTGTTATAAATAATGGGAAAGACTTTCTCTGCTAACAATAGAACATACCTTGATGAAAATAAATCTGAATTTCAGTTCATTGTGCTTAAGAAACGAACCTAGAATACTGGATGTTCTGATAAAAAAATGAACTTGCAAACGTTAAATAAATTGGTGTGGTTTCATGGTCTACCATAAGTGCTGCACGCGGGCCTCTCATTCATATATTCATATATATATATATACACACACACATATATATATATATACACATATATATAGGTGTGTGTGTGTCTGTGTGTGTATATGTGTACATATATATATATATATATATCTGTGTGTGTATATGTGTGTATATATATATGTATATATGTATATATATATATATATATGTAGTAATTAAAACAAGGGTGGGTTGACAAGCTTAATTTTTTTTTTTTTTCAAATTCTAAAGTTCAACAAAATAACAATCAAATTAATCGACTAATATAATATTTTTGTTTAAAGAGAACAGAGTCTATATAATAAGGTAATTAATTTCTTTTTGAAAAATATTCATATTCAAACTTATTTCTAGAATGCTTAAAAAAGCATAATTTGACAAAAATAAATTGTTTTAACTAGCCACCTTTTTAACCGCTTTAACTATCATTTTCAAACAAAATCAATGGTTGCAAACTGCAATATTGTGAATGAACAAAGAGCTAAACTAGCAAATAACAACTGAAAAAAAATCAATTAGCCTACAACCTAATTCCTATGGAACATGTATGCAGACTGCAGTAATGCAAATTGCAACCCAATTTGAGATTTGAAACATGAGAAATCCAACATTTAGAGTTTTTTCATTCAAAGAACTAATCTCCTATATAGTAATTTGAAAGAAAATGAAAAATCACCTGGATTGAAAAATCAACCCATAACTTGAAAAATTGCTGCAGTAATTAAAATCGACGCGCATGAAGAAATGTCTCTGGAAACTGACAGCAAAAGAAATGCGCAGGTAGTCTGAAGTTTAAAGGATGGGGTAGGCTTCAGTTCCTCCATCTTAGGCTAGGCCAGGTAAGATTTTGATTCTTTATTTTACACTGGGCTGCAGCCCAGTTGAGCCCAGGGCTGGGTCCGCTTTTATATGTAACGATGCAGAATTTGACCACTTTAAAATATACTATTTGAAGTGTTTTTAAATATAAAATATATAACATTTTATGATCTAAATAATACTAGATAGGATTGGCAAAGAAAAATATACACAAAAATAGAAATAATTGCTTATATCGACAAAAGTGAAAAATCCTGATTTCAAAAAAGTAAGTTTTAATGGTTAAATAAAATATTTTAATTAATTTATAAGTGTTTATATTTTTAAATAACATTATACCAATATATTTTTAAGTTTGGTTTGCATAAATAAATAGTTTTGCTAAAAGCCAAAATGTGACCGTAAAACATTTTGTCGAAAATATCCGTTTTTTCGATTTAAAATTATCGCATTGTTGTTGCACCTTTACGTATATATACATGTACACATTTTTAAATATGTTGAGTATTAACAATTAATTAATCAAGTTTACTTTTGCTAATTAAGGTTAATTTTTTTAAGAAAAACACTAAGAAAAGGTATACGTAAAAGGACAAAATCATGTCTAATCAAATCAAATGAAATCTTTATTTTATTTTCCTTATGCATTAAGTGATTAAGACATAAAGTAGTGATATGACAATGTGATGATAGGTGTTGAAATAGTAAGATAAAATAATGATATTTTGGTAATTTTGTAAAGGGTTAATTTTGTAATTCATCATTCCTTGCTTTTCCTTATAAATACCCATCCATTCTTCTCATTTTCTTCACACTTCTCATTCTTCTTCTTCTTTGTTTTTGAGCTTTCTTTTGCTCATTAATGGCTTCTCTTCTTTAAGAGAGGTAGGAGGGTTAAAAATAATGGATTGTTATATACATATGCATGTATGTATATGTATGTATGTATAGGAGGGTTCAATAGCACCCCTATTTGCAGCCTCCGTTTTGTACTTCATTTGTAGCCACAAGTTTATATTAGAATAAGTTAGTGGGAACAGAGAGAATGAATGGAAAGAGAGAGAAACATGATTGTGTCGTGGATATCGGGGGCATCTAGGGGTGCTGCATTATTATGGTTGCTATTGATCCTAGCTTATATATATGTGTGTTGTCCAGTGATAGAATATATAAGAAAATGTAACAACCCAAAATTGCAGTCCTTTTATTTTATATATTTAAATAATTGAATTTTGGAATTTAATAACTTATAATTCAAATATATGAATGTTTGAATATTTGAATTGTGAATTAAATCTTAATTAAATGGATTTAATAATTTTATTCAACTGCTTTTAAATAATAAATAAAATTGGTGATTCAATTTGTAAATTTATTTGCAAATATAAATAGATCGGATAAATATCGATAATTAAGTATAAAATGGTATTTAAATATGTGAAATAGTCATTCTGGGGCGTTAGCTCGGATTTTGATGAAACCAGTTTCACTGGATCCATTATAGTGAATTATGATATGCCGTCGAATTTCATGGCAATCAGGCGAATCGTTTGGTCGTGCGAATTCGAAACGCGTAGAAATTAATTTAAGACATTTAATATAATAACTGGGTTAAAAAACCATCTACTGCATACGATCGAATTAAGACCCGAGACTTGTTTCATTGTGTTCGAAATATGGGTATAACATGTAGAACGCCAAGCGACATGTCACGTTGGAGTTCGAGATTTTTGGCTATGATTTGTTGAATATTTTAAAAATAAAATTATATATATATATATATATATATGTATATGTATATATATATATATATATGTATGTATGTTCCTTAAATTCAACCCTACCTCTCTATCTCAGTCCATACCTTCACTATACCCCCTCGCTTTTGCACGTAATCAACCCATACCCCCTCATCCTTATAAATGAACGCGTGTACCAAGAAAATGTTTTCCCTTTTTAAAAAGCAAAGTTCAAAAATCCTAATCAAAATAAGTAAGCAATGAAAAATTCCAAAATTTGGTTCTTTGGATTTGTTTCGAAGAAACCTCTAATCCAATATAAATTTTGACATGTGCGGTCATCGTTTGGCCATGGCCGTTCATGGGAGGAGAAAGTAGGGCTTAAGATTTTAGGCGTTATGGTAAGAGTTAGGTGATTGTGTTGGGGGCAAATCGGTTGTCGGGTCGAGGAGCTTTAAAGGTGAGTTTTTGGTGAGGTCCGATGGTGCATGGAAGAAAGTGACGTTTCGTTATGGTTGTGGAGGGAGCAAGTCACATTTTTGATGGGGTGTTCGAGTGCTTAGTGGATGGCTTGGGTGCATCGAGCTTGGGGAGGGGGATAGGATGGTGGAGTCGAATTTTGATTTCATCGCCTGAGGTGGAGGATTGGCTGTGCATGTATAGGGGTTTCTTGGTGCACATGTTTCTATCATGCATAGTGGTCTTAGATTGAGGACGAAAGTGGAGAGGGTAAAGTTGTAATTTATTTAAAATTAGCAATTTAATTTAATTATGTAAATTTGATAAAAATCGAATAACTTTATCATACGAGGACGGATTCGAACACCGTCTTTTACATTGGACTCGTGTCATCGAGATCTACACAATGGAATTGGTTTGGTTGAATTTGTAGCTTGTTGGAATTTATGCCGAAATCGAACAGTCGTTCGGTTTTAGTCCAAATCGAAACGTTTCGGTGGAAACAAATATCAATGTGAGTAACTCACATTAAATTTTATTATATCATATCTATGATATTATAAACATTTATTGATTGTTTGGATGTTAGATAAATTATTTGATTGCTTATTTGGTTGAATTTCCGTTTGAAAAATTGGTGACATATTAATTTGATCATTATGAACCCATATGATTATATATTTTATCCATGACCATTTTTTGCATGGAAAATCTGTAGAGATAATTTATGGGGGTTTCTCACCCATTATTATTTATTTACATCTATATGTTATTATATTAATGGCTAATTGAAATAAATCCTGATATTTCCATTTAAATTGTTAATTGTCTTATAACAATTTCGCTATGTCATCATTTATTAAATTTCATCTTCGAAACGTTGTCATATGTTTTGAACTTAAGTTGTGTTTTCGCTAAACAGAATTTTAGAATTCATTAATCATTTTGATTAATAATAATTTAAAAGTAATTAATCATTTTAATTAATGATTTTGATTACCCAATTTATTGAATGATGTTTAAAATTGGTTTTTCTTTGATTCAAATGAGATAAGATTTAATTAATCATTTTAACTAATGATTACTTGAGCTTAATTAATTATTTTAATTAGTGATAATTGGAATTAATAATCATTTTAATTAATGATATTTAAAAGTAATTAATCATTTTTATCAAGCCCATATATTGCACATCCCTGGTGCTTGCAAACTTTGCTAATAAATCAACCTTTTTGTGTTGATCTCGAGGAATGTGCATAATATCATAGTACTTAAAGCCAGTCAACAATTCTTGGACTTGGGTAAGATACGGAGAAATTCGTTGTCCTTTAGCTTGGTAATCTCCCCTGACTTGGTATACTGCCAATTGTGAGTCGCAAAAGATTCCAAGGAATTTTATTCCCAGTTCTTTGGCGAGTTTAAGTCCAGCTTATAGAGCCTCATACTCAGCTTCATTGTATGTTGCAGGGAAATTAAGCTTTAAAGCATAGAAAATTGACCAACCTTTGGGAGTTACAAGCGCAATTCCATCTCCAAAACAACGATCATTGGATGCTTCATCTGTATATAACTTCCACCGTATGGTAGGGGTTTCATTTTTCTCTAGGAAGTCATCGTGCGCAGTAAATTCTGCTATAAAGTCCGCCACTACCTGACCCTGGATAGCCCTCTTAGAAAGATAAGTGATGTCGAATTAGCTAAATTCGACATTCCAGAAGTCTTAGGTCGCTGTAAGACTTGTCATAATGGCCGGTCAGTGTAAAAGTTGATAGGACGTGCCTAAATGTAAGGGCATAGCTTTCGCGAAGCAATCAGAAGGCAGCATGCCAATTTTGCTATCTTCTGATAGTTCCTTTTAGCTTATATTAATCGCTTGCTAACATAATAGACAGGTCTTTGGATTCGATTCTCTTCGCGAAGCAACACAACACTTATAGCGTGTACTGATACGGCCAAGTAGATATGAAAATCTTTGTAATCCACCGACTTTGACAAAATGGAAGGTTGGAGAACTAACCTTGCCTCAACATGCATTCTTAATTCTCATGGATAGAAAAGAGTTTCCATACCTTGGAATTTAGTGTCAAGTATAGGAAGAATGTTTTCCATACCACCATAAATTGTAAAGATCATTTCTGGAAATCAAATCTCCTACTTGTCATGTTTCTGATATTTCGGTAATGACATGGTGTTTTAATATGAATAATTAAATAATAATAAAATATTGGAATCAGCTATATAATTAAATCTTGGATTTAATGCGAATGAAAAAATAATTTCAAAATCTTATTTAAATTCAGTTTAAATAATAATGATACTAGAAAACTTTTAATTTAGATTTAAAAGTGATTAATTTGGTTTTAATAATAATTTGGTTTAATTAACGTGTGAAAATATCATTTCCAGGCATTGTCATGAATTTTTGATGAAACCAGTGCCATTTAATCCGGAATAGTAAATTATTATATACCAACGAGTTTTGTGACGATCAGACATATTGTGTGGTCGTGTGAGCTCAAAACACGTAGAAATTAATTACAGGATTCTAATATATTATAATTTGATTTTGAAAGTTAACTTCTGTATATGATAGAATTAGATCCCAATACTAGTTCCATTGTGTTCGGAATAGGGGTACTTAGCTAAGAACACGGCCTCGTTTGGTGTTCGTAATTTCTAGACATGAATAGTGTTTGTTAAATCTTCTATATAAGAACCGCACTTCTTTCTCAATTGAGAAACTAAACCCGGCCGCCATTTCTTTTAAACCCTAACCTTTGAATCTAATAGCCAAAATTTTCCTCATCAACTGGAGCCAAAATAGGGGAAGTGCTCAACTATAAAGAGGACCGTGGGCCATGGGGATTCAATCTATGGTGGTGGATTGGAGTGTAGTGGCCCATGGCTGCGTGAATCTAGGTAGAAGTTGTTGTAGTTTTAAGAGGTGTTCTCTGGTTAGGGGTAACGTGGAGTGTCAGGACTAGCGCGTTGAGGAGCACGTGATTGGGGCTATCTCAAGGGCTCGAGCGGCGGTCGAAGGTGATGCATGGTGGAGACCATTGAAGGGGAAAGTCGTAGTGGTGGGTTATTTGAGAGTCGACCTGGGTTGTATCACGCGGGAGAGGAAGGGTAATTAGAGTTAAACTGATTTTAATTAAAGTTAATTAGTTTAATTAATATCTCAATGTTTATTAATTCGTATCCTGCTCATACGAGGTCGGATTTGGACGCGGTCAGTTGCGTTGGACTTGTAATGATAATATCTATGCATTGGAGTTAGATTCATTGAATTCTAATCTTGTTGGAATTTTAATTAAAATCAAATGGCATTCGATTTTGAACTAATTGGAAACGCGAAAACGTTAATTGGAATTTGGGTGAGATTTTCTCACTAGTATTTGGTCATTATTGTGATAATTGTTGTTATGAAAATTGTAGATAAAATTGATAACAATGCAAGTTATTACATTCGAACCCCTTCTTGATTTTAAAAGCGAATAATAACAATATATATAGGGTAACTTCCCTTATAAATCCTCTATAACATGTATTATGGCCTAGACTTGTTTACATGTTTAATATTGCTATTTGATTCAGTTTGAAATTATATTATAAATGTTTGAAGTGATATAGACATTAAAACGTGCTTTGAAATCCCTGATATTAAACATGTGTTTAAATTGGATAAATTGTGATGTATATAAATATTATAAATATTGGATTGTTTTACACATGTTTTGATGTGTTGGACATAAATGGATAGTTTTGGAAAGTTATAGAAACTGGTAAATAGAGTTGAGTAGGAATTCCGTGTTTATAGTAAAGTATAAAAGGTTTTATTTGAACTTTCTTTCAAATCATTTTAAAGTAGTTTTGTAAATATTTATTTAAAGTAATTTAATAAACCAGTTTTGAAGTTTAAAAATGTTTTATAATTATTTTTGAATTTCAATGTTAATAATTTTATATCATAAAACATGTTTTTATGGATTTTAAATAAATTATAAAATAAGTATTTCTAGGGATATTTAATATGATTATTTTGAATCATTATCCAATAGTTTTAAAGTATTTGAAAGTATATAATAGTTTTTTAAGTATATAAAGTTTTTAAGATAATTAATTAAATAATTTATTAAAGTAAATAGATGTTTATGTAATATGATATCATTTTGAATTGTTTTTATTATTAAATATTTTATCTTATAACTAAGTTAGTATACATAGATATATCATTTAAAAGTTTATCAAAAGTGTTTAACATGTTAGAAAGTATTTTAAAAGGTATTCCTATATATATATATATATATAAGTTTTTAATATTAAATTAAGTATTTTATAAATATTATAAAAGGATATTAGGGTTTTAACACTTAAGTTGAAATAAATGGTTTTGTGAAATTAACTAAAAGTGTATTTTCTAAATTAATAAATTATAGATACGATTGATCTTTAAATAAATGTTTTAAAGTTAATGATAAAGATAAATAGGTATTTAAAGATGTATGCTTTAAGATTTAGTATAAATAAATGATTTGGGTTTTTTCGAAAATGTTTTAAAGACCACTTGTTTTAAACCCGAACGCGTAAATAATCTTTAAAAGTAAGTTTTAGAGATAATGATGAAATGAGAAGTGTTTTGGATTTGTGGTAAACAATGTTTTAAACAACAATTGTTTTAAATCCTTGAATTATATTTTTAAGGGAAACATATTATAAATATAATTAGACCTTTAATAAGGGAATTTAAAGATAATAACAAGTATTGAAATATTTTATAAAAAGATAGAAAAGGTTACATGGTTAATTTATAAAAGAAAAAAAAGTCTATTTCAACAATGTTTTAAAAACATTTATGCTTAACCTCTTTGATTTTATTTTAAAATAAGTAAAACTTGTTAAGTGACCTGTGAATACTTATACCATTGGAATAAGCATATGAATACGTTTTAAGTATTATAAGATTATAAATGAATAATCAAATATATATTCAAATATAAATCTTTTATAAAGAGAAACTAAATATATTTATATATACAAATATATAAAAGAAGTTATATTAATAATGAAATATTAATAAATAAAGGAAGCCTTGATTTAAAAGAAGTTTCATTAGATAAAAATATGTTTTCTAATAAGAAGGGTTTTTAATGAATAAAAGATAAATTAATTAAAAGGGGTTAAAAGTTACATTTATATGACTTGACTATGTCTTGCATGAAATGATAGTGCACATATGCTCACTATTCCCGATGGAACCAAACATTTACGGTTTTCACAGATGTTTGTGGCATAGGGTTAGGAGCAGTTTTAATGAAAGAAGGAAAAGTAGTTACTTATGTAAGTAGATAACTAAAGGATCGTGAGAAGAGGTACCTAGTGCATGACTAGGAATTGGCAGACATTGTCTTCGCCTTAAAGATGTGGAGGCTTTATCTCATAGGAGAAATATTTGAGTTATTCACTGATCATAAATCACTCAAATACCTATTTTCCTAAAAAATATTTAAATCTTAGGCTATAGAGATGGATGGAGTATATAGCGTCATTTGACTTCACTATTCAGTAGACCCTAAGAAAAGGGAACATAGTCACCAACGCCATTAGTCGGAGGCATGCTACCCTATTTGCTATAGATGAATGGAGACAACTGTAGTTTCTCTTGAATTTTAACTTCCAACTGTCAACATAATCTATCCAAGATTTTCTACCAGTTATAGAGATTAGACCAGCCTTGATGGACCACGTAGGGCATAAGCAAATGAAGGATGAGAATTTAGTAGAAATCATGGAGAAGTTGAAGAAAAAAGGGCATTTTCCCCATGCTAGTAGGTACGTTGATGAGAAGGGATGCGTGAGAAGGGATGGATGCCTTTATGTCCTGATGATTGATGATTTGTTGAGAGATGTGCTGTAACAACCCTAGATTTTTGCACACAATTTAAATTTGATTTTATTTTATTTTGAAATTATTTTAAACTTTTTTCATTTCAAACATTTCACTTTAAAATATAAATTTTGATTATTATATGAATTATAATTTCAAACTGGTATAAATTGAATATTTTCCTGAAAAATGGATTTGTGGTCAAAACTGGTCAAACTTTGACTTTTAAATTTTAAATTTAAATATTTGAATTATTAAATTTTATATTTTATTTTGAAAATATATTTAATATCATGAACACTACTTTTCGTTTCGTTGAAATCTGATTTATTATGTGAAAGTTATGCCTTTTTAACTATTGTGTGATATTTGTTGTATTTAACAAAATTATTTATTTTAAATTATATAAATAATATATTTTTTTGGTCATGTAATGTTTGAATTTATATTTATATGGGTAAAATAACATGTTATGTATATATTTTGGTTTTCAAACATTTTAAAAGTGTAATTAACATTTTCCAATGTCAGTGGTATTCTGTTTATAATTTTTAATTTCTAGTTTTAATTTATTGAAGAAATTCTTTATTTATTTCTGTTTTCTCAAGAACTTATTTTCTTCTCATTCCCACTTTATTTTGTTCCTCGTTTATTTATTTATTTGACTTCTTATTTGTTTTAAAATGATATAGAAATTTTATAAGGCTAGTGATATTTTTTTTGTAATTTTCATGCCCTGTTTTCAATTTTTAAACAATTTCTTTAGTTCTTTTTTCTATTGTTCTCCAATTTAATTATTTATTCTATTTTATAAATGATAAATAAATTATTTTATTTCAAATTTTTACTTCATAATATTTTTAAAATGAAGTGGATAATTTTCCAAAGTCAATGGTGATTTATTTGTAATTTCTGGACACTGTTTGAATTTTAAGCAATTTCTTTAATTCTTTTTCTATTTTCTTGAAATTTATTTATTTTCTTTTTCTTTTATTTTGTTTTCAGTTCTGAAATTAATTTACTTATTTTTATTTTGTTTTATTTAATTTAAAAAGAGTGGAAATGTGAAGAGTTTAAAAAGCTTAACCTAAGACCTTTCATTTGCCTAAAACTCTTCATTTTCCTTTGTCTTTTCATTGCCTTGAGATTTTGGCCGTATACCTCATTGTAGCCGTGAGTTTTTCACTTCAATTTCACGTGAAAAATTCCTTCTCTATCTCATTTGCACGGCTAAAACAAAAAAAATGGGTAATGGCTCCTTATTTCTCTTCTTTTTCATATATTTTGCCTTGTTTTCACATGATGTTTGCTCGGCCTCCTCACTATTTCCATGGCCACCACTCTTTACATCTATTCCCTGCCATCACCACCCCCTGTACTCCAGGACATGACCATAGCCGAGCCCTTCATGGTGACCAAACCCCTCAAAAATGCAACCAAAGGCCTAAAACCATGCTTGTTTGACCACTACTTTCTCATCCACTTCAACTACCACCCTAACCACCACCATAGGCCGCCACCACTCCTATGAGCTGACCACCACACACACCTCTAGCCACTTTCTAGTCATGGTGCATCCACTGGTCGAGCCCACTCCCCATGGCCGAACCACTTTGATGACCAAAAACCACTATATTGCCTAAAACTCTTCACATCCCATGTTGTAACTCCTCTCCATCATTCTAGCCTTTATGCCATGCATTTGCATGACCAAACCCAAGCCATGTACTGTCGAAACCTGAGCCAAATGTACCCCTAGGCTGTGCATAGCCTATGAGAAAGCAAGGCAAAAGACTTGACATTCAAATCTCTTTTCATTTAAAAGTTACATCAATTCGAAGTATTGTATTTATGGTTTGTTCTGATTTTTGTTTGGGTTGTAACACAAGATCTATAGCATTGGATTGGCTCTCTACTCAAGTCCGTAATCTTTTCATCATGCTTTGATTTCCGTTATGTCATTGGTTTTGTTATCTCCAGCATTTTGAGGTGAGTAAAGCTCATACGACATTTATACTTATGCAGTTGTGAAACAACAGCATATGAATGTGTAGAAAAAAAATATATGATGTTATAACTGCCATGTGATTATTTATATATGATGTTCAACCTGTTAAATTTCATGTCATATCATCTGTTAATGCTATATGTTGTTAACTGTTCATTTATATCTGTTTATCACGCTGCAAGTTCCCTGTAGTTTAGGTTCACTATGGGTTGAAATGATACATACCCGAACGGACTTTAGAATAGAGAAAAATCGTTATGGGCTGAAATGATAGGTCTGAACCGTTTTTATTTATTTATTTTAACTCGAGATTGCGGGTTTGAAATGATAGAACCCGGATTTTCTTTGTAAACTGCGAATTGAAATGATATATATCTGTATCACTTGACATAGGTTAGAAACTATATACAGGCCCGTTGTTATTTTATAAAGTATTTTGTGTTATAGAATAAAGAAAAATAGAAGCCATTGGAGAGAGAGACAAAAGATATATTATTCACTTCTGAGATTTGATTTTTATTTACATTAAATAGCCTCCTTTATATAAAGGCTTCAAAGCAAAGGACTTAACCAATTCCACGATGTGGGTCTAAACAAAAAACCATAAAAGCATATTCACTTACATATTTACATATATTATAACACTCCCCCTTGAATATGCGTTTTCAAAATCATGAATGCTCGGATAATTTGGAAATTTCCGTTTCGAAACGTGTATGATGATTGCTCCCCCTCATTATTATCTTGCTTGCATTTATCGATTCAGTCGATATAGATATTGTCTGATGCCTCATTAAAAACCTCTATTAGAAAAACCCAGTGGGAAAAAATCTTGAACGAGGAAAAGAGTGAAACTTGTGGAATCATAAATATCATACTAAAAATGATATTCGTTATAAGAGTTTGATACTTCAGGATCAAAATAATGCCTCATTAAAATCTTACTAAGAAAACCCAATGGGAAAAATCTTAGTGAAGGAAAAAGAGTACAATGACATATTTTATTTTCTTTTTTCTTTAAATAAAGCTTGATAATTCTGGATCAAACTAATGTCTCATTAAAACCTTACTAAGTAAAACCCTATGGGAAAAATCTTAGTGAAGAAAAAAGAGTACAATATAGTATGTCATATTTCAATAATTTACTGCATCTGACAGAGTTTGATACATCTGGATCAATTTAATACGTCAGTAAAAACCTTACAAAGTAAAACCCAATGGGAAAAACCTTAGTCAAGGATAAAAATATAATTTAACTTAAATAACATATTTAAGATGTTATTTCTTGAAAAGACGTTTGATTCTTCTAGATCAAGATAATATCTCATTAAAACCTTAATAAGAAAAACCCAGTGGGAAAAATCTTAAATAAGGAAAAAGAGTACATTATAGCTTATTTCAAATATTACTAGGGAGTTGATACTTCTGGATCAAGATAATGCCTCACTAAAACCTTACTAATAAAAACCCAGTTGGAAAAATCTTAGTTAAGGAAAAAGAGTGCATTATAAAATACTTATGGATGCTCCCCCTGATTTAAATTTTCCTCTGAATTCGTATTCGTCTTTCGATAACTTAAATTGGTTATAGATACTTCTGGATCCATAAATATGTATCTCGTTAATAATACAATTTATTAATAGTTTCCTTCGATACAGTCAAATTTTCTAAGATTGTTTCTTCAAATATGGTTTGCATTTTATGCATTTGTATGCTACTTTTATGAAAAACACTTCATGTGCTTTCATTTTTGTGCTTCAAATTAGTTTTGCGCATTGCAACTATACATCTTTCATGAATATTAAAAATTTCATTACAACATTACTAGAAAGCAGGAAGTAATCTACTCATCTTGATGTATCAAGATTTTCATTACAACAATACTTAGAAGAAATTTGTAATCTACGCTTCATGTCTTTTTCATTCTTTATAACTACAAAAGTTATATATATTCTTCAGAAATTTGTATACTTTAATAAGTATTTGCATATCGCAACTATCACTTCAATGGATATTAAGAGTTTCATTACAGTGATACTTAAAAATAGGAAGTAATCTACTCATCATGAATTATATCAAGATTTTCATTACAACAATACTTAAAAGTAGGTTTAAATTTACTCTCCTTGTTCTTTGCATTCTTTATAACAATGAAAGTTATTTATATTCTTCAGGAATTTGTATACTTTCATTATTTAATATGATTTTAAACCACATTTATACCTTCAGAGTATATTAAGCATTTCAAGTACTTTTGGTACTTTGCGGACTACATGTCCATATTTCTCTACCATTAAAGGATTCATGATGGTCAGTCATGTTTTCCCTTAATTCAAGATTATTAATCTATTTATAAATATAAGCACTTTATTATTTGCAAATTTATCATCGATGATTATTTCTTGTCAGTTCTAGACATGATTTATTGAGATCTCTTTAATTATGTTTTAGGTACCTAACCCACTTCTAGGGTTATTTGAGAATCATATCATGGATCTCTTTCAGAGCATCCTTAAGTGTTTCTTCAAGAACACTCACCTCCTTTATTTGCATCTTTATTACTTACTCCAAAAATATTTTGAACTGACTTTTGAACCATATTTCAGATGTGGTTTACAAACTTTGATCCTTCAGGGATTCAAATCTATATTGGAGAAAGTCTATTAGGGATAATATTGATAATATTTTGCATCATTGTATATTTTAATAAATATTTAACACTGATGATCAAAATGAACTTGTATCCCTTTATCCTCCCCCTCAATGTTGACAAACATTGAATAATTATCGTCTTTGGATTCTTATTTTGATCCATTATGATGTTGCTACTAGCAAATACATCATACATATTAATAATAGGAGGATAATTCTTTTATTCGTTGATAAGATGCATTAAATCGATATTGATTATTAGAGTTTGTTCTCATTCATTGATCTAAGCTATTGGAGGAATTTACTTATTGTGTAGATCATTTGAATACATACATGACTTCAGGTCATTCAACATTTATGTTGATTGAATTTTAAATCACTAAATAATATCTATGCATAATCACTAAATAATAGCTTATAACAAACTTCAGGTTGTTAGCTAAATATTTACATATATGGATGTATACGTGCGTCCACGTATCACATATATATTATAAAGTTTTCATATTCTTTCTCATTTGAATTAGTGATTTTTAGAACAAACTATTACAAGGATCAAAACTATCAATTTCAATTTATAAATCAATGTCAATGCAAATCTGTCAAAACCGTATGATAATGTTCAAAACATTTGGTTTGAAACCATATCAAACTTCTGGTTCGAACAAAATATACACAACTTCAAGTTGTTTTATTCCTCAATTATATCTCAAATATCGGTTTTGAACACTAATTATGATTACTTATCAAGGAGTAATTTTTAATTGCATATAGACATTTCTACACATCTTTATTGAGAGTTCTGTAAAAAAAATTACAGCAAAAATAATAATAGTATCTTCTAGATATTTGGAATGTTATAGATACAGATTTCCTCAGGACCGTATGTATAGCTCTCAAACTTTTAGGATCTAATCTAAGCTAAATTAGGATCCTTTATAATCAAATTCCTATGCATTTATTTGGTTTAATTAAATTACCAAACATATAAGCAAATCTCTTCTAGAGATATGTTATCATTTCCTAATTTATTAGTCTCTTTTAGGGATATTTTATTATTACTACTTCTGGAGTGAATTTATCTCTTCTAGAGACATATATATGTACTATTGGAATGTCATAAATGTACATTGTTTCTATTTGTAGAAATTACATAATTACTACCTTTACAATAACATAAAACATCCCTACTGGAATTTTTGTTGTTGTTGTAACTATCTTTGAAATGACATATCAGACTTTAAATACAGTAACAAAATTAGATGCACCAAATGAAAGTAAGATGCGAAAGATAAAACCACTACTTCTGGAGTGTAACATTGGTATACAATATCATTTTTTTTCGATAAATTATTGTTATTACTCAAAAATATTTATATCATTATTCCTTCGGGGAATATAGTATTTCCTTTTAAGGAATTGCAATGTAACAAAAATAAAATTTCTATAACATCTCTTCTGGGATGTTAAATTTTGCAATATAAATATAAATAAATCTCTAAAACATCTTTTCAAGAGATTAATACACACACATCCAATGATGTTTGATATATCATATAACATAATATCTTCAGGATATTTGGTTAATATAATATAAATATGAAGATATAAGGTAAGGTATAACTCATTTCGAGATTTTTGTAATCTCTTGAATGCAGCATTATTATCTTATATGATAATATATTATTTTCCTTTAACTTCTTCAAGAAGTACAACCTTATCATTTTACACAATTTCAATAGAGCTTCGGGCTTCTAATTCATGAACTTCAAGTTCACTAATTTATTATGAACTTCGGGTTCTTAAATTTTGTGTAAACTGCCTTTTTTTAGAAGCTTGTACATTTTGACAAATTAAAAAAAAATACTGACAAGAATTCGAGCTTGTAAAGTTTGTCAGAAAATCTTTTCGTAATTCCAGACTTCAGGCCTTGGACTTTGAGTTATACAACTTCTATTAAAATAATTCCTTTGCACAACTTCAAGTTGTTGTTAAACCTATTTTTTCCATTACAACAGACATTACTTGTCAAAATAAGTACATCAAATAGTAAATCATACGTCTATTCTTATTCCAAACACAAACATACAACGTCATTTAATTTACAATAATCAATGCATTTAATGCATTTATGACAATAAATGATTTAATTTATTACCATAACACTTGCAATTAATTCATTTCTGATAAAAACAACTACAATTAACCTTTATGTGGTTTATGATATAACTACAGTCATAGCAAAATAATTTCATTATAAATATATGAACTAATCGAACAAACAGTACTCAAAGTAACACAATTTCATCTCAAATATAGGTTCAATAATACTCAATAATAAAATTAAAATGAATACTTAAAGCGAAACTTTGTTTCCCAATAATCAGAATTTCTAAATAAACAAAATTATCTCAGATCTATCCATATCATTCATAATCATAAATAACTATAAATCTTAGATCCAAATCATTATTATTTTCATAAGAAAACTAACTTCATAATTCTTTACCAAATATATCAAAACAAACATGTAAATCTTCAAATCAACAAAAGTTATTTTAGAAATTTAGGAAATTAAGATTATTTCAGATCTATTATATTTGATCTATTATATTTTACCTTTTGAAAAGCGATTGGATGCATGGAAGAAGGAAACAAATTAGAAAATAAACTTCCTATTAGAATGCCTTATTTTTAATTAAAAAGAAAGAGAGTAGAAGAGTAGATATGTTTCTATGTAATTATTTGGTTTAGTAAAAACACCAAATATATCAACAAATCTCTTCTGGAGATTTTTTTTTAAAATATATTATTATCACTACTTCTGGAGTGAACAAGTTTCTATACATTTATTTGATTTAGTAGTTAATACCATTGGCAAATATTTTTAGAACTTCAGGTTCCAATTTTACTTTAAAAAAAGTCTTTGTTTAGTACTTTAGATCCTAAATGGTACAACTTGAATTTCATTATCAAACTTCATGTTTGATTGCAATTGAAATTTACCATAATCTGAATTAGATTTTCTAATAATTCAAAGCTTCACATCTCAAATTTATATATTTGAGTTTTGATATATAATCCTTTTTTTAGTTAGAACTTCTGGTTCTTTATTTTGAGGAAACTTGTAATTTACTGATTTATGAAAACTGCAGGTTCTCAGTTATTATTTCCTTTTCCTTTTTTTAAAGGAAACATTGGAAGATATTAAGCTTATCATGTAAGCTTTACTAATGTTTCCATTCACTTAATACGATCTTCTAGATATGTATTATATTTATATTTGTTTCTCTTAGAAACAATAAAATATTTCTTCTCGAAATATAAATCATATATCAAAATAATTTCCAAAGTCTTCATTCAAATCTAAATCAAATCAAAAGGTTTTCAAAATGAAAACCCCATTTACCAACCATGTTTGATTTCTCAAATCCATGTCCAAACTAAATACAATCAAATTCAAAAAAATTGCTTTAATCAACAATATAAAATTTTGTCAAGTTCAAACTTGCATTCCAAAATAAATGAACTCAAAAGCATAAAAATAAGTATGATATTGAGATCTACAATATAATAAGATCATAAAAATAGCAAAAAAATAGATCTGAAATATAATAACTAACAAAATAAGAATCAGATCTCAAAGTTTAGATCTATATAAGATCTAAAATTATAAGACTAATATAATAAAATTTAAAAAAATAAGACAACATATTCAGATCTGAAGAAGTAGATCTAGAATGGAATTAGATATAAAAAATGATTTGGAAGATTAAATCATCAGAAAAATGACTTACCATTATGAGATCTATAATTGCATCTAGAAAAGAATAGATATGATTTCATGAATTATCACAATTGTAGATCCATAATTTTTTTGGAGATCGTGCTCATAACGTGTTATAGAATAAAGAAAAATAGAAGCCATTGGAGAGAGAGACAAAAGATATATTATTCACTTCTGAGATTTGATTTTTATTTACATTACATAGCCTCCTTTATATAAAGGCTTCAGAGCAAAGGACTTAACCAATTCCACGATGTGGGACTAAACAAAAAAACATAAAAGCATATTCACTTATATATTTACATATATTATAACATTTTGAATATTTTTAAATATTCTTAAAGGTGTAAATTTATGAAAATTTGATTTAAATTGGATTTTTAATGTTTAATTAATAAATTTTGATTTTTCTATAAGTTAAAAATGTTTAATAATTAAATGATTAAATTGAATTTTTGAAATATAACTTAAATTTGGAAATTTGGACTTTGGCTTTTGAAATGACATTTAAGTTATATAAATAAAATTTTAAGTGGTTTAAATGTAAATTTATGATAATTTGATTTAAATAGATTTTTAAAGTGTTTTAAATAAAGGATTTATGATTTTTGTATAAGTGGAAAATGTTAAATAAATAAATGGTTAAGTTGAATTATTGAAATATAACTTAAAGTCTAGAAATTTGGGTTTTGGTTTAAAAAGGGAATTTTAAGTTATATAAATAAAATGGAAATTTAATTATATTTGGAAAATGGTAAATATGATGATTTGATTAAATTTGAGTTTAAATGAATTAATAAAGTATTATTGATTTTTCTATGTATTAAAATGGTTAAATGCTTAAAAGTGTAATTTTAAAATGAACTTGACCTGGAAATGTGAATTTGGTTTTAATTAAGGGTTTAAGTTAATTAAATAAATTGGAAATTTAGTTTAATTTGTGAAATGATAATTTGAAAATGTAAATGTTAATAAAGTGATAAATGTAAAAATGGGAAAGTCTACACTTGAATTTATTAAGTGGATTTGTGAAATTTGATTTAATTATAAAATGTTGCTTTATAAAAATCATTAATTGAAAGAGTATTTTAATGAACATCTTTGAATGTTAAAATATGATTTTTATAATGTTTAAATGGTTTAAATTGAAATGTTTTCAAGTATAACTTTCAACAGCTTTTTCTGAATGCTGTGAAAGGTTGAAATTTTCAATGTTTATGGTTTTAACTTAGTAAATGAACTCATAATGGTTTAAAACTTTGAAAATTGAAAACTTGATTTGAAAGTATATAAACTTAAATTTTTAAATGGTTTAAATGAATTATTTTGATTAAAATATAAGCTATTTAAAAGGTGATTTGGAATGATAATAAATGAATGATATCTTTGAATTTAAAAGGTATTTAAAGTTGAATATTTGGATTTGAACTTATATGATGATTTGAAATTGAAGCTTTAGAAAGATATGATATTTTGATATATATTAAATATTTTGAAATGAAGTTTTGAAAGATATGAATTTTGATATTAAAATGACTGATATTAAAATGATTTGAAAAGAAGTTCTGAAAGATATGATATTTTGGAAATGAAGCTTTGAAAGGTTATGATATTTTAATATATTAAAATGATTTGAAAGGAATTTTTGAAAGGATGTGATAATTTAATGTATTGAAATGGTTAGAAATGACTTGATATTTATTTTGATAAATATTTGAATTTGAAATATATGGTATGTTGATATATAGAAATGGTTTGGAAATGATTTAATCTTTATTTTGATAAGATTTGGATTGAAATGATATTTTGTTTTGAAGTATAAAATATTATTTTTAAGTTATAACCACGGGTTATAATAACGATTGGTTGGCAAAGAGACCGAGATCGGATATGGGCATACTCTCTGCCGATACCGAAAACCACTTTGACAACCATGTATGCGGTGGAGATTCCAGAATGAAGTAGGATGGTGGTGACGTTCTTGAGGTATATTACGTGGACCCAACTCCCGTGAGTTGGCATAAGGTGGCTAAAACAGAAGCGATCTCGGGCCAAAAGGGGTAGCTCCTCTGGTCGGACACATTTCTTCGATACCATTCTATTGCTTTTGTGATTGTTTGGGCACCCCTTCGATTTTAGAATGTGTTCCGAGGTGGGCGCATGTGGCTGCTGCGTTACCACCAGCCCGTGTGCATAATTGGTATATCTACCCTGGCATTGCCTTGTGTGCCGTGTCACCTACCATATCGAGCCTTTACTACGAGTTTCTATTTGTGTCATACCAATGCAGTATCTTCTCATAGTCTCCCGATCAGGAGATATGCAGGTACTATATAGACTATTGGCATTATTTGTGTTAAGGTGGAAAATGTAAAGCCTTAACGCTATTTAAAAGTATGTTTATTTTACTGTTAGACATTATTATAATAGCGCAATATACTATATAGTAAATAGTTTAACGGATCCTTAGAGGATGGGCGGTCCCAAGCATTCTTTAAGTTACTTGTACTTTTACTACAGTTCACTTGAGTTGGTTTACATTGTATAAGTATGTATGTCCTGACTTGAGTGTTTGTATTTTTATTTACGCTCGAGTCAGCCCGAGTTATTCATAGATTTGGATTTCCACTTTCCGGAGATTGGAATCACTGGAGATTATCTACCTGTCTAGTTTTACCTTTTTCAGTCTGTTGATCCTTTCGGCTCTTGTATTAGTAGACTTCTATGTATTGAAACTTCTGTTGTACTCTATTTCTCCTGTTGTATCTTATGTAAATCTGATATATATTTTTATAGTAGCTTCATGAACTACTATTTCTTTTACTTCGGCTACATTATTAAATACTCTGTGTCCGTGATCTGTGATTTTATTTACTGTATATTCTGAGATTTGCCCAATTTTATTTACAACGCAGTATTTTGAGCAATTCAAGTCCAACATGTGCGGATGCGAATGGTTGAAAATACGCGGTTGTTACATGTTCTTATGGAGTGTCACCACTCAAGAATGACTATTCATCCTAGTGGAGATCAAATGTATAAGGACATAAAGAGGATTTTCTTTCGGTATGGAATGAAGAAGTATAGATGAGTTTGTTGCTAGGTGTTTGACATGTCAGAGAGTAAGATCTAAGTAAGGAAAGCCTGGTGGATTATTATTACCTTTAGAAATTCTGACTTGGAAGTGGGAGCATATTTCGATGGATTTTGTGGAAGGATTGTCTAGAAGTTAAAAGGACAATAAGACTATTTGGGTTGTTGTGGATAGACTCACTAAGATTGTTCATTTTATTCCGATTAGAGAAATAGGACCGTCGCTTCTCTTGCATAGATTTACATCAAGGAAGTAGTTATTTGCATGGAATTCATGTATGCATGGTCAGTGATAGGGACCTCTTGTTTACCAATGAGTTTTGGAGGAGCCTACTAACAGCTTTGTGAACTTCATTGAACTTTAGCCCTGCATATCACCCACATACTGCTGGATAAAAAGAGAGAGAGTGAATAGGATTTTGGAGGACTTGTTGAGAGCTTGTGTCTTGGACTTTGGAGGACACTGGGAGCAGCATCTACCTTTGGTTGAGTTTGCATATATCAAACGACGATTAGTATGGCCTTTTTGAAGCACTTTATAGGAGGCCATGGAAATCACCAAGTTATTGGTGGGAAACCACCATCGACAAAGTATTGCTCAAACCTACTTTGATCCATGATACCACAAAAAATAGAGTTGATCAGGCAGATGAATGCAGCGCAAGATTGTTAGAAATCTTATGCAGATGTAAGGAGGAAAGAACATGAGTTTGAGGTTGCAGATATGGTGTTTGTTAAAATCTTCCCTTTTGGAAAGGTAGTTAGATTTGGCAAGTTTGGAAAACTAGTACCTAAGTTCGTTGGGCCATTCTGAATTTTGGAAAAGGTAGGAAAACTTGCTTACCGCATGGAACTTCTTGATGAGTTGGCGGGAGTCTGCAATATTTTCCATGTTTCCCACCATAGGAAATGCCTTCATGACACCGCTATTAGAGTGGAGCCTGATCAGTTGAGGGATTTAGAGATGAAGCCGACAGTGCCCAAACCCACAACATGCATTATGGAACACGAAACGAGAAGACTCTACAAAAAAGTAATTAGTATGGTCTAAGTATAATGGGGAGACAATCCGATAGAAAGCACACGGAAAACCGTGGAGAAGATGAGGAACACTCATCCAGAGCTTTTCATTAGTAAATTTTCTCTTCAAAATTAGGATTTTTGGTGTCATCGTGGTTGCTAGATTGGATGGTAGGAGATGTTTTCCACACTTTTTTCACTATCACTTTACACTCATGTAGACATTTCTATGAACATTTAGGGTATTTGCATACATACTTGCATGACACGATTACACATTCATGCTAGGATTGAGCTCATTAGTATGTCCGCAGTGCATAATCACCTTACACTATTGGTTGAGTAGATGGATGTGTTGATAACTAGGCTGTATAACATAGATGTTATTGCGTGGTTTGCCAATTAAAAGATTTCGAGATGAAATCCTTTTTAAGGGAGGAGAGCATAGTACCCTGTAAACTGAACCATAAATAAATGAAGTAAATTGAATTTAATGCAATAGGGTAGATAAATAGAAATTTTATAAAGGTTAGAATTCAGCCACGAAAGTTATTCTCTTGCATTCATGATGAAATTCTAATTTGTTTTCATATATAATATGCTGAAAATGGAGCTAAAAAAATGGTATAAGTGTTTGAAGTTTTCAGATTTAAATTAATTTAGCTAGAATTCAAATGAGAAATCAAATTTATGGTTTAAATTTAAAAAATTATCCTAGGGGTTAAGTAAAATTTAATTAACGCCTAACATTGAAAAGTCAATTAGGGAATAAAATAACTTGCGTAATGGAACAATTAAACGTTCCCTAAAATAATAGATCGGTCGACCTATAGAGGTATACTATAGAATCATAGCGGTCGACCGGTCGAACATAGGTGGTCGACTACCTTCTAATAGTGGTGACAAGGGTTTTTAGTATTTAACGCTCCGAATTTGCCTATTTTTCTCATAATTTGATCCTACGGTTCTGGTGCGTTTCAACCCTTATAAATAGAACCCTATCCTCTCCATATTTTATTCATATTATTTTGAGGAATTTAACGAAACTCTACTATTGTTATTTCTCCAAATTAGATATAGAAACTCCATAGAGAATTCAGGTAAGGATTCAATCAATTTTCTAATTTTTTTTTCTTCCTCCAACATATTCTTATTTTTTTCTTTCTCAAGCTATTCTAAATTTAATAAGAATCTATGCATCTTCCCAATTGTGTGTATATATTAAAGGAGAGAGATTCTGGAGGAAATTGTAAGGCGTGAAAATCCATGGAAGGCAATGCTAAGACTATTCTATAAGTGGAAACCTTAGTATTTCTTTTTAGTAATGGTTTAGTATATCTCTGTGATGACCCGCCATTTTGGACGATCTAAGTCGATAATAAACCACACTTGTCAGAGTCAAACTATTCAGAACGATGAATTGTCAATGGGGTTTAAATAAATAAAAAGTTGAATAGAGAATAGAACACAAAATCTCATAACGGAAGGATAACATATAATACAAACATATATGTAGTTCATGAAGTTGCTAAATTAAATTCATTACATTTGATGTTTACAATAATAATCAGAATTGACATGTACCAATCAAATAAATAGGCAAGGAAGAATAATAGTAGTACAGTCTTCAAACACCATCTTCAACTTCAAGATCAACTTCTCCAAATGAACACCAAAAAACTCAGGCTGACTCGAGCATAAAAAACAATATACTCGGGTCAGAACGGTAAATTCTTGTGTCAGTAAATCCAAAATCAATCATGAATGAATAAGGTCACTTACGGGATGTTACGTGATTTTCCATCTCATAAGAAGTCGTAAAATTACATAAAAGCTTATATTTTTTCCAATAAATTCATATTAAAATAACTTGGCAATAAGTATTTAATATAAAGTTAGACATTTTAAATAAAAGGTTAAAGTAAAATTTTAGACATTTATGAAATCATTTATTATTTATAAATATTAAAATATATCGTTATTATAAAAACACATTTTGATGTATACATTTAACTTCAAAATTTATAAATAAACATCAAACAAAACATCAAAAACAATTTTACTTAAACATACAAAAATTTTGTTCTATAACATATAAAAAGTTTGAATTTAAATATTTTCATTTATGAATTTTTTTCAAAAAAGGATAAAGAAACAGTTTTTATAAAATTTTATGATTGAAGGCCAAATCAGTCAAATTAAACATTTTAATATTGCAAGCATAACTGACATAACAATCATATCATCACACCAATAGTGCTAATAACAGTCATCAATAAATCAAGGTGTGTGTTTAACATATCAACTATCATAAACTGGCAATTTTAAATCATTTTTCAATAGTTTAATTTCTACGTACTACGCATCAAAATATCAATCAACAATTATAATCAATAAACAATATCGATCAATCAGATTTGGTTTAACTTCAATAAAATTATATAGTTTGTATGAATGTCATAAACACTCACCTTAGCCAAAATTTAAATTATCCAAATGCTATCCAAAACAATTCCATAACAAATAAGGTTTCTCTATGAATCCATGGGCACCGGTTTCATTTAATTCCGATCTCATATGAGGAAGATACGAAATTAAAACGGTCCAATAATACACGAATTAATTAAAAAGAGATTAGGTTTAAATATTATTTTATTCAAAACCCTTACAATTCATCATTAGTTTTCTTCAGCTCATACTCGACCTCCATATATGAAACTCACGGTTGCCTTTTTCCTCTAACCACCGCCACCTTCACCTTCGACTGACCTTCGATCCAACCACAACGCTATCATCCACCTTCGATTCGACATGAAATAAGCCCAAGGCAATGATGTCTGATCCCTCTAGTATCCAGCGGTAATATCCCCCATTTTGAGGCCCAAAATTAACTGCTATAGATGTTGTAGTCATCTATATTTATTATTTTTCGATGACCAAATGTGGTAACGTTTGATACATTGATATACCAGAAACACATAGTTAATAAGCCCAAACTCAATTTTAAAACAAATTTCTCATTTCATTTCAAATCACATTTTAGATTCATTACATAATCCCAATTCGTAAACCACGTTCAGAGAAATATAATTGTTACAAACTATGCCAGGAGCGACATATGAAGATTCCCCCTTGGTTGTTCAGAGTCTACATATAAGCACTAAAAAACTTTTCTATTACATCCAATTACACAGCGGAAACAAGCAGAAAGAACTCCTAATAGCTAGCTTGCCTTCTGCATGTCTCCGAAAGCTTATTCGTCTACAGAAGAATATGAAAACCTTAACTCTCAATTTACTCAAAATCAATTGTGCACTTGAGAGTTTAAAGGGAAAACATAAACTTCGAGTCAGATAAAAAGAATGGTGTGAATGATAATCTACCATCTCGAACCATATGGATATCTAGTGAGACCATGCTATTTAGCGGAACAAGCTTTCCCCTTACTAGTATCTTAACCTAATTTATGATAACCATATATTGTGCACCTGCATCCACAATGGTTAAGACGTAACATGTTAAAATGTATCATGATGATATGCAAACATGCAATATGCTCTGGATTTCACATCCCCATTCGCCTGACTATCTGTCTCAAGTTATAGTTTCTAGGGTCACTATTAACCTATTAGTTTTCATGGGCTGACTATAACCTGTTCCAAGCTTACGGACTATTTGCCATGTTTCATAGTTTTCATCGGATCATTAAGAACCTATTGATGTCTACCAATAACATCATCCAATCATAATTTTCATGGGGTCACTATGAACCTATTGGATTCTCCAATAACATCTCTCATGCCATAGTTTTCATGTGCTGACTATGAACCTATTGGGTCCTCCAATAACATCTCACATATCATAGTTTTCATGGGCTGACTATGAACCTATTGTGTCCTCCAATAACATCTCTCATGTTATAGTTTTCATGGGCTGACTATGAACCTATTGATCTCTATCAATAGCCTATTCCGAACATAGTTTTCATGGAATCACTAAGAACCTATTATCCCTTGCCAATAATGTTTCCCAAGGTATAGTTTTCATGGGCTAACTAAGAATCTGTCTAAGCCAATAATCTTTTGATCAATCATAGGCATCCTATATTCTGGTCTATTTGACCTCCTGGATGCAATTCTACTCACACATGAGTTAATTCGATGTATATTCGCTACTGGGTCAACCTAGCCTGTTATTCTACCCTTAATACCCCAAAATGCAGTTACGAGTTATAAATGAAGTGAATACGATTATGCAAGCATGCATGATAATTGATCAAATAACATAACATTGTAAACATCTATGGTTTAATTCCTTGTAATCATTTTCTAATGAAATATGGTTAATACCTTTAACCCACTATCTTTGGTAAGAAAAGATTTCTCTAAAATTTCAAAGTTAAATGCCATTTCAAAACTCTTTTACATTGCCATGTGTTTACTTTAGAAATGAGATTAGTAATCTATTGTGAAAACTAAAGCTTTCAACTATATCCTTCGGATCATTGTGACATCATGAGTTACCCTCCACCACTATCCCTTTCGACTATATCCTCCGGATCATTATGACATCATTGCTTAACCAATGCAGAAGGCCCCTTCAACTACTTCTTTGAAACCACACGGAAGGACCCTGTCGACACCATTGATTGAATGCGGTACAATCCTTCCACCTCTATAGTTAAACATGCATGCAGAAGGACCCTTTCAACACTATCAACTAGTGCGGAAGGTACCTTCCATAATGATTGGACTTACTCAAGTATAAATATACAGAAAGTATGTTGTCAACATAATTGATTAGTGCGGCACAACCCTTCCATCCTCATTAAATAACATACTTGCAGAGCATATAAAAGTGGAGGGAACCATTTTAACACTACCTACAATTGAGGAAGGTCCTCTCCATGATAGTTGGATCAATTAATGCGGTAGTGCACACTTGTTAAAGTGTATGTATGTGGTGGGACCCCTTCGACACTATTGATTGGTGCGGAAGGACCCTTCTGCCTTCATCCCAGACAAGGCTATATGTTAACTACAATGACATCCCTATCCACTTAGTGTTTAAAGAAAAGCAGCATTTTATGATTTCGAAGGCATCAATGCTTTCGAAGGCAAGTGGCATTGCTGTAATTATCATAAAAACTGGTTTTTAACTAAATAAACAATTTCTTTTTACCTAACCCCTTATGTTGTCAATTTTCTATTGGATAACAAAACCTTTATAAAATTCTTTCTAGAATTTTCTGCCACATGTAATTCCCAATGCTCTAATATTTAATTAGAAATTATAAACTAAGCCATTGTATTTAATTAATCATTAAATACTAATCTTTCTAACTAAACCCAAAACCCACCTAAATCTCTTAAGAAAAATATTAGAAATTCATATAAATTCCCAAATGATAATATCCTTATCATACAAAATTTTCAGGCCGAAAATAATTAATTGATTCCTTAAATCGATTAAAATTCAAAATATCCATTTCTTTTACTTGAAAATTCATAATAAATTATCCATAGCTTGGAATATTATGAAAATTTAAACCCGTCTCTAAAATAATGTTTTACATAATATATTCAAAAATCTTGGCATTTGGAAATCATTGTGCTTGATTTTAGCCTTAAAATCGAGCTATATTATTCCACAAAATCAAATTATAACATGGCATTTAAATAAAAAAATATCATCATTCATCCAATCGTACAGTTTTAAAACTTAAATCCAAACTAGGACATTCAAGATGACTTATATGAGATGGTTTAGATCATTATTCACCTTGTTTGGATACTGTACTTGAGATTTGTTCTACACTTTAATATTTTTGGCTTTTTTTCCTAGGGTTATGGCCGGCCTTGTTTTTCTTTTGTTTATGTTTATGTTTTGTAAGAATGTCAATAAGAATGAGAATGTAGGAAGGGGTTTTCAAGTTTTTTAAGTTTGGCATACCCATTTTACCCTTGCCTTATTCTCTTTGGTTTCTAAGTCTTAACTCTTTCTCATTGATTAATTTAGTTATGGCACGACCTTAATTAGTTTTCAAATCTCAATTTCCTTACATTCTAGTCTCTACATTATTCTATTTAATTTATCTAATTAAATCTTCTGAATAATGTTATTTAAAATTAGGGGTGTTGCACTAGCAAAATATGTAAACGTAGTTGAAACTTCTCGACATGATAGCCGCCGCCTCCAACCATAATTGGTTAATCCTACAATACAATATGAAGAGGACCATGAGATGTTCATCTTCTCCCTTGGCGTCGACACGAAATAAGTAACAAAGGTCAAAATCAAAAGAAGGGAAAAAGAAGGGATTTCGGCCATTGGTTTTATGGAAGAAAAACAAGTGGTGGCCACGTTTTCTCCTTTTTTAGGGTTTAGGAATATTTTTATTGATATTTCATCTCGAAGTGCATACATATTTATAGAGTTAGGTCAAAAAAGGACTGGAGTCTAATTGAGGTGTGCCAGCAGTCTACCTGTACTATAACATCCCCTATTTGGAGGCCCAAAGGTAAGCGCTACAGATACTGCAGTCATCCATAGTATTAATTCCGGTGACCAAATACGGTAATGTTAATGGTATCCATAATATCAGAAGCACTTGAATAAGAAATAAAATCATCATAGATTAAAAAACTATTCTAATTACATTTCAAAACAACATTTCATATCCAAATTACATAATCCCAAACGTTTCCCAAGTTCAGATCAAATATAATTACTACATAAATACGCCATGAGCTACATATGAAGGTGCCCCCTTGGATGACCAAAGTACTAAATAGTCATAACAAACTTAATACAACAGGGTGGAATTAAACAAAACAACTCCTAAATATAGCTAGCATCAGCCTCCTATTCATCTCTAGAAGCTTTATTCATCCACGTACTTAAACCTGAATATCCTCAACCCTCAGCCTACTTAAATCAATTTTGAGCACCTGAGAGTTTAAGGGAAAAAAAATAAGCTTTGAGTCAAATATAAAGTCTGGTGTGAATAAAAATATTCATCTAGGCTTTTTGATATTAAGTGAGACCATGCCGCTTTGTGGAATGAGTTTCCCCTCACTAATATCCTTTTAGAACATATGTTTTGCAAATCTTAATCCTACAACCAAAACTGGTTAAAACAATAAAGCACTATCATGTATACATACAAATCAGGTAAAAAATTGACTTTCTGTCCGAACAATGTAGTTTTATTTGGCTAACAACAAACCTTTGGCTGACTCGGGCCTACCAGAAAAAATAAACAAATAATCTAACTTCTGTTAGATACTCCTCTTCTGGATGGTTTTTCCCTAACTTAGTTCTCTAGGGTCAACTGATCCTAATGGTTTTGCGGGCTCACCTATAACCCATCTCTCCTTTGTAGATTCCTTTCTGTGTGTAACATCGTTTTAGTCTTATCTGTGACAATGCCCAACACACTAGAATTTTGGACTTATATTAGCTAGGGGATACTAGCTAAAGTATAGGGCGCGACCCCATACTAGTCCCATCTTATATTCTAATATCAGAGTCACTTTCCTTAGGGTCATCTACCCATAAATTTTCCTTGAAAACATTTTCTCTCAAATTGACTTAAACCTTTAAATCGTACTTTAAACAAGGAAAATATACTCTATGCTTTATTCAAATCACCTTTCCATGTTATATGTACTTTACAAAAAACTTGGTTGATGAAAACATTTAAACCTTTGAAAGTACCTCTTTCGAAACCATTGAAAGTTCCACTTTCGAAACCAAGTAAAACCTTAGACATCCTCTTATCAAAACACTATAAACTTTGCCTTTTGAAAACATTAGAACCTTCCATTTAAAACCTTTCGAAATCATTAGAGAACCACGCCTTCGAAACCTTTAAATCGAACCTTTCGAAAGCACTAAATCCTTTTCATAAAATCAAACCTTTCGAAAGCATTTGGGTTCAAGTAAAACATATGGAATAACCTTTCGAAACCATTTAAAACCATTTCTTTTGAAAACTTTGAGTTTAACTATAACATCCCAAATATTTAATAACATTATTAAGAATATTTAATTTGTTAAATTAAATAAAATAATATATTGTTTAGTGGATTGAGATTTGATTTTAATTAAGGTGTAGCAGTGCCATTTAAAAATGAATTAAATAAGAGTTAAAATGAATTAGAGGAGGGGTATAATAAGAAAGAGGCCATTCCTATATCCTCCAAACCTTGGCCGTGTAAAATTTTACACGTTCATTATCATTCTCAAATTTTATAACTCAAGGCTGGCCACCATTAATAAGGAAAATAGGAAAATGGAAGAAGCTTAAGCAAATCAAATTTATTCATATCTTAAAGGCTAAAGAGAATAATGTTTACATCTCATTTTTGATTATGCATTCGGTTATAAGATGAATTTCGAATATTTTACAATGATTTTCCATGTTTTTGAATGATGGAATGTTTATATATAATTGTTGATGATTAATACAGGTTCATATTATTTTTATGATATATTTTAAGGTATAAACCCTATTGAATGACATCTTTTTGCCTTGCGAATTTTTAAGAAGATCAAAAATAATATTTTGTAGATGGTTTTCAATTTTCAGAATCTTTGTAATTAATGTGGATTTTATATGAATTTTCGAGTGAAGAAAATAATAATTTGGGTTATAAATCATTTACGGGTAAATAAAATGTGGTTTGGGTCTGAAACTTTTATATGTTAGAAACCATATTAAAAGAGATTTACTCGGCTTTTTCTAAATTTTTCCTAAGGGTTTTGATAGGTATATAAAATTATTTAAGGCATGGGACTTAAATGTTTTAAAATGGAGAAGGGGCTTTTTGTAAATAATTTGAATCTGTTAATTCCGGAAAATGGCAGCACTTTTGAAAAATTAAAATGGCAACCGATCAGATTTAGACAAATAAGGCAGGTTAGGTGCAAAAGAAATAGTTTAAAAGTACAAATAAATAGGTTTTTCACTATTTCGCCTCGATCGACACCAAATTCCGCCTTTATACTATTGCCTCCGACACAGTTGAAACCAATGCATATGGTATCAGGTAATTGGTACGTAATGAATTGGATGTGGGCAAAAGTATTACATAGTATACATCAAATATCAGAGTACACAGACATATACAACTCATACTAGACAGTTATAAACACCTATCTAATTATTACAACTCAATTACAATACATAACAACTCAGAGATACCAACACAGCGGAAAACAACATAACTATACGCAGAAGCCTCCTGCTCCATATGCTCCTCCACAATTCGTCAAAGCTAATCCTGAATCCTAACCTGAATTCCCTTGGCTACTCATAAAAATTTGAGTACCCAAGAGTTATAGAAAAACAGAAATAACTCCGGGTCAGACATGGGTCTGGTGTGAGTAACAGGTTAAAGTTGCTTAACTTTGAAAAATCTTTGAAAAGAAAAGGTATCACGTAAGACTTCCCACACATAAACATGGAAAAGTTTTTACCTTACGCTAACCAAAACATTTGATAGGAAATCCGATGATATTATAATAGTGTCTAGGGTTTTCAAATAAATATGAAATAGCCGAAATTGTTACATGATTAAATTCCCGCTACTAGCCACAAAAGTGGGTAATACAATCAAAACCGTTGGCACTTATTGGATTTTGGATTCCATCAATGGCAGGGCTACTGGGGTACCGCCCGTCACAGTACGTGGCCTAGATCACCGTACCGAGGATTACTCCCTTCATCCCCTGCAACACAAAGCCGGACCCGTTCCTTACTGAACAGTTCCAAACAAGACAACCCCACAGTTGTGATCAGCAACCGCACCACTAAGCCGAAAATAAAGGGACCTCTAGACAGGGATCAATCTTGCTCTCCAGTGGGGGCTACCCACGAAGCTTTGCTGCACCTCCCCTGTTTTAGCCATTCCCGGTTGATGAGGCTTGAGGCTACGATTACCTTTATAGGACATATCACTTAGAATGCTCATCGTCCACCTGACGATGTTCTGAAAGCATTCAATCCATACAAGTTCGTTCCGGGTTCGAACGAAACCGAAGGCATTATCTCGTTACACTCGTATTGGAATCACCCTCAGAGTTAACGACAATAACCCTTGCACTCTGAATCTCCATCTCGAATCTATAAGTGCTATTCCGTCAAACTCATTACGGAATCACCCACAGAGTTATACTGACGTATAGCCCTTACACCTCGAGTCTTCACTCGCACCATTTGGATTCACGACCAAACGTTATTTGAAATCGATGTGGTTTTCGGACCCCAAATATGGAAACCCGATCCCGGTCTCATCGAAATCCAAAGCGTGTCTTTTAAGGTCCAAGTTGTTTTAAGTTTAAAACAATTCAATTCATTATCTAAATATACATAGATAGATAATTCACAACACAATAGATAATCAACATTATCATTACCAACAGATAATTCATATCATAATCAGATATCCATACTATCATCCAAAAGCAACCAATGCATACATATCACATACACTACTAATCTCATAACTGAGATTACAAACCATACCAATCAATACCAATCATCAAACATAAGCAACTATCTAATGATCATTCCATTCTATAATTAATTTAAAATGAATTAAATTAATTACTTACTCTCTAATTAATTTAAAATAAATTAAATTAATCATTTCATCATCAAATCCTGCTTATCTTAATCATCAATTGATTATAAATCAATTTATAAATCATCTCAATATTCATTTCAATTAATCCTTATTGATTAATAATTCCCTAATTACAATAAGTAATTAGCATTTAATATTAATTATACCTTAATTAATCAATTCCAAATTACATCATTAATTAATTAATTAATGATTTCTAATTACATTTAATCAATCTCTAATATAAATTAATTACATAAGTAATTAATCTTCAACTTAAACCATATATATTAATCACCCATGATTAATATCCAATTAGTAATTAACTATTTTAATTACTCCTCCCATAACTTAATTACCCTTAATTAATTATCTTCATTAATCACTTGATTAATTTTCAAAGTAATTTAAATCAAAATTACTTCTATAATTAATATCTTTAATTACATCCTGTAATTATTAATTAATTACTTCTCTAAGTAATTATAAATTCATTAATTACATAAAGTAATTATCAAACAATCAACAATGGTTTAAATTAATTAAACTTAATTAATCTAAACTAATCACCTTAATCAAATTAATTACACCAAGTAATTAATTCATTAATTACTTTTATTAAGTAATTAAACAATTGAT
Organism: Allium cepa; assembly: GCA_030765085.1. Lineage (NCBI taxonomy): Eukaryota > Viridiplantae > Streptophyta > Magnoliopsida > Asparagales > Amaryllidaceae > Allium > Allium cepa. The sequence goes on along the minus strand of CM060937.1, from coordinate 886,940,687 downwards.
TATTATTAATTAATTAATCTAATTAACTATTAAAATTAATCACATTAATTAATTGTTAAATAATCTTAAGTTAATTATCTTCATTGACACCTCTTAATTACCTAATTAAGAAATTAACTTATAATTAATCATTATTAATTAACAACTAATTAATATTTAATTATAATTTAATTAATCTCTAATTATTAATTAATTAAGTGTTAATTAAAATCTTAATTATCATTAATCACTTGATTAAGTAAATCTTAATCATTAATTAAAACTTAATTAACCATCCTTAATTATAGATTAATTAACATTAATTAATTAATCTCAAATCTTAATTAATTAACTTAAAAATTATTAATTACTTAGTTAATCATCCACATTATTAATTAATTAAATAATTAATATTACATTTAAATTAATTAAATAATTTAAATGAAACCAATTTCTTAAGTTCAAAATTTAGAAACCTTCTTCCTTTATACAAAGTATTTTAAACACTTTCTTTCAAATACAAATTCAAATTTAAAAATTTCTTTTTAAATTTCAAACTGAAACATAATTTAAATTTCATTTCAGATTCAAAATTAAAAATCAAAACTTTACTTACATTCCATCTTCATTTCAAATGCAAATCATTATTTAAAAACAAATTTAAATTTAAACCTTTATATTTCTTTTTAAAAAAAAAACTGAAGTTTGAATTTAAATTCCAGATTTAAATTAAATCAAACTCAGATTCATTTTCACATTTCACTTCCAGATTTAACTTGTTTAAATATTCATTTGCATTTTGAAATTTTACTTTATAATTTAAAACATAAAAACAGAAACAGTTTACTGTTTTGGTTTTAAACATATAGCATTCAAAAATGTTTAAATTTCAAGAATTAAACTATTGATTTCAAATTTAAACTTCAGGTTTAAAACTTCCAGTTGGATCTTTGTTTTACAAACTTGAAAATTCACCTTTAAATCTAGAAACAGAAACAGTTTCTGTTTTTAAGTTTTAAACCAAGCTTGAATTTAAAACATTTCAAAATTTAATTCAAAGGTCTAAAGTTTAAAACCAATTGAGTTTAAATTAAATCCTAGATTCAAACTTCTTTCCAGATTTTAGTTGACAATTTATCTTTACTTCAAAACTTAACAAACCTGGAAACATGATTCTGCTCAAAACTAAAACCCTGAAGCATTTTAACAGACCCGAGCCATCCTCCAAATTACTTCGGGTAAAATGCTTCTCTGCTTTGAGTCATTTCACAAATAACTCGAGACCATCTCGGGTTTTAAAACCCTGCAACCCAAGACAACACAAGCATGCACATCACCAATAGGCACAGCACCTCTGTGCATCCAACCACCAACTCCGGCATCACTGGCCATCATCTCAGGCCAACCTCCATCGACCATAAACCCCTCATCCCTCTTCAGCCCTCAAAACCCCATAAGACAACTTGAATTTTGAATTCAAGTTTTTAAACAAAACCTGAAACAGAGCCCCCTCCCCTTTCCAGTGCCTCACCTGTCAACGCTTCAACCCATCTCCTCCGACCACCGTCACACTTCCAACTCCGGCAATAACTCCATCTACACAACTTCTATCAATAACCAAAAGATCTTTGAACTCGATCAAATTTTGAAATCACAGCACCAATTTTCTTAAACCCAGTCTTCATACTGAAATCCCCAAATCACCATCTCAAAATTAAATTGCAAAACTACTTAATAATTTTCCTATCATACTTGATGGCTACACCATCAATAGAACCAAATTCAACCAATTTAAAGGCAAGTATCAACTGAACTTAGCAAATTTGTAATGTACAGTATATTTGAAACTGCACAATATACATAGCTCTAAAATTTGGAATTTTTGTTTTAAAATTCTTGAATTCTTTTATTGTTTCTATTTGTAATCCTGAAACACTTAATTATGAAGTTTGAATTTTCATCCTATATGAATTATTGCTCTGCATAACTGATCCCCCAGGTTACAGACAATTTGTTTAGTTTATATGATATTTTTAAAGCTTTTCCTATTTTACAATAAGTTTCAGTAAATTTTTACTTTAATAAATCCTAAAGTCTAAACTCTGTAATTCAACATACAAATCTTTTTTAAATCCTATAGTTTAACAGAGACAAATCAAAGATATAAGAATTTAAATAATACTTGTCAAGAACAAAAACAGAACCAGAAAGCCTATTAGCAAACATCAAACACATTTATATAGCAGACAAGTTAGATGCAATATATATTTTAACCTTAAATTTTAAAAAGATAGTTACTCACTTTATTTGCAAGATGCAGAGCACAGATTTGTAAAATGTTGATGCAGATGCCAATTAAAATTGCTGGCCTTTGTTTTAATGCTTTTAAATGCTTCCAGATCGAAAAATCCTTGCATGCAGGCTGTTTGAATGGCTGAAATGCAGGTCACAGACTCAAAAGGACAGATGGAAGCAGATGCACATTGAAATTGCAGGTTGTTTGAATGTAGGTACAACTTGAAATTGCAGTGACACATCCCAGATTTCCTTTGCAAGCATGAATGCAGACCTTCTTGCCTTTTTTTTTTCCAGATGAATGCATGTTTAAAATTTGTAATGCATGCAGGCTCTTGCTTCCAGATTGTAGAAAACATGAATGCAGGTTTTTGCTTGCTTTTCCAGATTGTAGAAAACATGAATGCATTTGAACAAAGGTTTGGTTTTGCATTTTTTGAAGATGGTTTGCATGCAGAAAATGGATCAGGGATTTGCATTTTTGAAGAGATGAAATTTTGCTATGCATTTTGATAACAGGGAGTTTGATTTACAGGGTTTGAGGAGTTATTTACAGAGAATGATTTGCATATGGTTACAGAAACTGGAAATACTTTTGATGTTTGGTTTGAAAATGCTTTGAACTTGAAAATGAGGTTGTATGCAGAGGCAAATTCCAGGTTTTGAAGAAATGCATGATTCTGGCTTTGGAAATGAACTATGGGTTTTAGAAAATTGTTGCTGATTTTAGATGGTTTGCTTTCAGATTTGCATTATGATATGATGAGGAGTTTGATTTACAGGTTGATGAGAAACTGGTTTCAGATTGAGGAATGAAGAGTTTTGATTATAGGTTTTTAGTTGGAAATTTTCTCTTAGTTATGAAATGAAAAATGAGAAAAGAAAGTGGAAAGAAAGCATGCAAGTTTTAAATAACAATATTTTGATAAATTAGAAATCAAAGAAAATAAAATTTAAAACAATGACACATGTAAAAGAAATGGACACATGTTAACTACCTATCTTAAATACTTAACACATATTTAACTTATCTCCTAATTTACATACACATGTCTTTTGAATGGTTTTGTTATTTAATTAAGTGTTAAAGAAAAATTAAACTAAATGAAAGCATGTTCACATTTTAAAATTGTATTTCAAATTTACAAATTAAATTGACAAATCAAAATTATCAATCAACATTTTAAAAAGAATGACACAAACATTTTAAAACCTTATTTTAATATTCAAACTTGAATTAAATGAATTTTAAACCAATTAAAACATTTATCTTACATGTTTTAAAATCATAGAGTATTTTATAAAATATTTTTTTTGAAAAGCTTAATATTAAAAATAAATCACAAAATCCTATTTTTAAAACATTAAAATATGCTATACTAATTTAAATAAAAACCAACTTGTCTATTTAAAAATATATACAAAAACATATACATTATTAAATAGAAAACAATTTATTAGTTTATTAAAAACAATTCACAAATTAAATATTTAAATGAAGAAGATTATTAAATCAAATCAAATTTATTAACAAAAATTTATCAATTCAATTTAAATTTAAACTTAGATTATTAAATTTAAATTGTCCAAAATTCCGGGATATTACAATCCTTCCCCCTTAAAAGAATTTCGTCCCCGAAATTTAAAACAAAGTTAATTTAATAATCTATTTACAGATTTTATTTTAAACACAGCATATGTTAATCATATGCTAACAACCAAAGCAACCAATTCACACAATCAGAACAAATTTAATTATCCAAAAGAATATTGGATATAACTTTCACGAGTTTCCCCGGTGTATATATATATATATATCGATATACTCGCTCTATAGAATCCAATCAATCAATACTACTAAGCTATAGAGCTTCTAACAACAATTCTATACAGCATATCAGACTACAGACGAGTCTGACTCAACAAACAAACCATCCTAAAACTGCTGATTCTACAACCAGAAATATCCAACACGTACTCCCTCAGAGATACGTGAAACACCCTGAATTCCAGTTATCCAAACTGACAATTCAACTCCAGAAAACCAAACACTGATCTAACCCAAATCATAGAAGAAACCAAAACACTACGGAGCTAGCTTCTCAAACTTATAGCTCCCTGAATCAGAGAAAAACTTAACCCAAATCCAATCTCCGATTCCAGAATCCAAATTCTCCCGTCTCTTATCAAAAAAACTCTTCGGACGATCCTGGGCTACCAACATCCATCCTGATCAGCTTAACTCTTGCTGATTCCACTAGAAACAGACTGAATCAAAACAATCCAATGATCTCCTCAAGATCACTCAAAAACCAAGAACACACGCCCTGCTTCTTAACAACAGAAGACAGAACAAACTCTCCTTATCCGGAAAAACAAAACAAAAACATTCCCAAACTGCTTCCGCTGCACAACTCTGATCCGAAACAGAAGAAAATGCTGACTAAGAGCACAAGCACAGACCAGACAACCCAGCACAGAAATATGGTTCCACGTATCCATAAAAGAAAACTCAGATGTGTTCTCCCAATCTGAGTTACTCCACCAACTTCTATCTCAAGGAACCATCTATCTACTAACTGAACCACTAGTTCCATCCTGGAAAGAAAACTCGATCTCCAGATGCAGACAAACTTCTGACTTCCTGGAAGAAACCCGGACAATCTCCAACAATCCAAAGAACAAACTATCGCAAGTCACTTTTGCGATCAACTCAGCCTAAATCCAAAGAAAACTGCTCTCTCTTTACCAAACAGAACAGCTTATGCTGGCTTAGCCAACTTACACGAGTAACGGATTCACTATGCTGCTTCTGAACTCCACTTCAGAAAAATTACTCAGCCAGAAGACTCCTTTCCAACTCAGAATACTCTGCTAAACTCAGCCACATCACCGGGCTGACTCACTTCTTACTCCTGTTCCAAAGAAAACATCTTCGGAAATATCCATATTCACTGCATCTCATCACGCAGCTACTACTTCCTGAGATATCAAGATATCTTTACTCACTGGCTTCTGCCCTACCGACAGATCAAAACTCAACTTAGCACTTCATAGATGAACTCCGAACCTTTACAAGTTTCCTTCAGAGATCGATGAAGTCCTTAAACCAAACAAAACTCACTCGAGACGGTATTAGGTCTACAGTCTCGACAAATACACTTCCAACCTCATCCATCAAACACCAACCAATTTTAGTCGTGTTACACACACTTCTACCTCATCTACCTTTATAACTTACATTGGAAAAACCCGAACAGGTAAACCAACAAATAGGTAGAACCATAAAAATATATATACATAAAAATACAAATACGCTCTCTCAAGATAGACACCATTACAGAGCCTAGGTATTCACTCAACCTAACGCTCCCTAAAGAAAGACACACTTCAGAGCCTAGGTATTCACTCAACCTACAGCTCTGATACCAACTGTAACGGTCTAGGCTTTGCAACCATCAACAGCGGCTCACCGACTGGTAGGCTTTTCAACCATCCCAGCCCCGCCGTGGCTTACAGTGATACCTCGGATTTGCTTTTACGGCCAGCCTCTCGACTCGCAACCAACCCAGGGCCTTCTACTACCCAAAAGGGACATGTAGGGGTAAGAGTCTCCCGTTCGCCACCTAACGCGAAGCGAGAACCCCCTATCACGCTGTAATGAAGCAAACCCGATCCCGATCTCATCGAAATCCAAAGCGTGTCTTTTAAGGTCCAAGTTGTTTTAAGTTTAAAACAATTCAATTCATTATCTAAATATACATAGATAGATAATTCACAACACAATAGATAATCAACATTATCATTACCAACAGATAATTCATATCATAATCAGATATCCATACTATCATCCAAAAGCAACCAATGCATACATATCACATACACTACTAATCTCATAACTGAGATTACAAACCATACCAATCAATACCAATCATCAAACATAAGCAACTATCTAATGATCATTCCATTCTATAATTAATTTAAAATGAATTAAATTAATTACTTACTCTCTAATTAATTTAAAATAAATTAAATTAATCATTTCATCATCAAATCCTGCTTATCTTAATCATCAATTGATTATAAATCAATTTATAAATCATCTCAATATTCATTTCAATTAATCCTTATTGATTAATAATTCCCTAATTACAATAAGTAATTAGCATTTAATATTAATTATACCTTAATTAATCAATTCCAAATTACATCATTAATTAATTAATTAATGATTTCTAATTACATTTAATCAATCTCTAATATAAATTAATTACATAAGTAATTAATCTTCAACTTAAACCATATATATTAATCACCCATGATTAATATCCAATTAGTAATTAACTATTTTAATTACTCCTCCCATAACTTAATTACCCTTAATTAATTATCTTCATTAATCACTTGATTAATTTTCAAAGTAATTTAAATCAAAATTACTTCTATAATTAATATCTTTAATTACATCCTGTAATTATTAATTAATTACTTCTCTAAGTAATTATAAATTCATTAATTACATAAAGTAATTATCAAACAATCAACAATGGTTTAAATTAATTAAACTTAATTAATCTAAACTAATCACCTTAATCAAATTAATTACACCAAGTAATTAATTCATTAATTACTTTTATTAAGTAATTAAACAATTGATTATTATTAATTAATTAATCTAATTAACTATTAAAATTAATCACATTAATTAATTGTTAAATAATCTTAAGTTAATTATCTTCATTGACACCTCTTAATTACCTAATTAAGAAATTAACTTATAATTAATCATTATTAATTAACAACTAATTAATATTTAATTATAATTTAATTAATCTCTAATTATTAATTAATTAAGTGTTAATTAAAATCTTAATTATCATTAATCACTTGATTAAGTAAATCTTAATCATTAATTAAAACTTAATTAACCATCCTTAATTATAGATTAATTAACATTAATTAATTAATCTCAAATCTTAATTAATTAACTTAAAAATTATTAATTACTTAGTTAATCATCCACATTATTAATTAATTAAATAATTAATATTACATTTAAATTAATTAAATAATTTAAATGAAACCAATTTCTTAAGTTCAAAATTTAGAAACCTTCTTCCTTTATACAAAGTATTTTAAACACTTTCTTTCAAATACAAATTCAAATTTAAAAATTTCTTTTTAAATTTCAAACTGAAACATAATTTAAATTTCATTTCAGATTCAAAATTAAAAATCAAAACTTTACTTACATTCCATCTTCATTTCAAATGCAAATCATTATTTAAAAACAAATTTAAATTTAAACCTTTATATTTCTTTTTTAAAAAAAAAAACTGAAGTTTGAATTTAAATTCCAGATTTAAATTAAATCAAACTCAGATTCATTTTCACATTTCACTTCCAGATTTAACTTGTTTAAATATTCATTTGCATTTTGAAATTTTACTTTATAATTTAAAACATAAAAACAGAAACAGTTTACTGTTTTGGTTTTAAACATATAGCATTCAAAAATGTTTAAATTTCAAGAATTAAACTATTGATTTCAAATTTAAACTTCAGGTTTAAAACTTCCAGTTGGATCTTTGTTTTACAAACTTGAAAATTCACCTTTAAATCTAGAAACAGAAACAGTTTCTGTTTTTAAGTTTTAAACCAAGCTTGAATTTAAAACATTTCAAAATTTAATTCAAAGGTCTAAAGTTTAAAACCAATTGAGTTTAAATTAAATCCTAGATTCAAACTTCTTTCCAGATTTTAGTTGACAATTTATCTTTACTTCAAAACTTAACAAACCTGGAAACATGATTCTGCTCAAAACTAAAACCCTGAAGCATTTTAACAGACCCGAGCCATCCTCCAAATTACTTCGGGTAAAATGCTTCTCTGCTTCGAGTCATTTCACAAATAACTCGAGACCATCTCGGGTTTTAAAACCCTGCAACCCAAGACAACACAAGCATGCACATCACCAATAGGCACAGCACCTCTGTGCATCCAACCACCAACTCCGGCATCACTGGCCATCATCTCAGGCCAACCTCCATCGACCATAAACCCCTCATCCCTCTTCAGCCCTCAAAACCCCATAAGACAACTTGAATTTTGAATTCAAGTTTTTAAACAAAACCTGAAACAGAGCCCCCTCCCCTTTCCAGTGCCTCACCTGTCAACGCTTCAACCCATCTCCTCCGACCACCGTCACACTTCCAACTCCGGCAATAACTCCATCTACACAACTTCTATCAATAACCAAAAGATCTTTGAACTCGATCAAATTTTGAAATCACAGCACCAATTTTCTTAAACCCAGTGTTCATACTGAAATCCCCAAATCACCATCTCAAAATTAAATTGCAAAACTACTTAATAATTTTCCTATCATACTTGATGGCTACACCATCAATAGAACCAAATTCAACCAATTTAAAGGCAAGTATCAACTGAACTTAGCAAATTTGTAATGTACAGTATATTTGAAACTGCACAATATACATAGCTCTAAAATTTGGAATTTTTGTTTTAAAATTCTTGAATTCTTTTATTGTTTCTATTTGTAATCCTGAAACACTTAATTATGAAGTTTGAATTTTCATCCTATATGAATTATTGCTCTGCATAACTGATCCCCCAGGTTACAGACAATTTGTTTAGTTTATATGATATTTTTAAAGCTTTTCCTATTTTACAATAAGTTTCAGTAAATTTTTACTTTAATAAATCCTAAAGTCTAAACTCTGTAATTCAACATACAAATCTTTTTTAAATCCTATAGTTTAACAGAGACAAATCAAAGATATAAGAATTTAAATAATACTTGTCAAGAACAAAAACAGAACCAGAAAGCCTATTAGCAAACATCAAACACATTTATATAGCAGACAAGTTAGATGCAATATATATTTTAACCTTAAATTTTAAAAAGATAGTTACTCACTTTATTTGCAAGATGCAGAGCACAGATTTGTAAAATGTTGATGCAGATGCCAATTAAAATTGCTGGCCTTTGTTTTAATGCTTTTAAATGCTTCCAGATCGAAAAATCCTTGCATGCAGGCTGTTTGAATGGCTGAAATGCAGGTCACAGACTCAAAAGGACAGATGGAAGCAGATGCACATTGAAATTGCAGGTTGTTTGAATGTAGGTACAACTTGAAATTGCAGTGACACATCCCAGATTTCCTTTGCAAGCATGAATGCAGACCTTCTTGCCTTTTTTTTTTCCAGATGAATGCATGTTTAAAATTTGTAATGCATGCAGGCTCTTGCTTCCAGATTGTAGAAAACATGAATGCAGGTTTTTGCTTGCTTTTCCAGATTGTAGAAAACATGAATGCATTTGAACAGAGGTTTGGTTTTGCATTTTTTGAAGATGGTTTGCATGCAGAAAATGGATCAGGGATTTGCATTTTTGAAGAGATGAAATTTTGCTATGCATTTTGATAACAGGGAGTTTGATTTACAGGGTTTGAGGAGTTATTTACAGAGAATGATTTGCATATGGTTACAGAAACTGGAAATACTTTTGATGTTTGGTTTGAAAATGCTTTGAACTTGAAAATGAGGTTGTATGCAGAGGCAAATTCCAGGTTTTGAAGAAATGCATGATTCTGGCTTTGGAAATGAACTATGGGTTTTAGAAAATTGTTGCTGATTTTAGATGGTTTGCTTTCAGATTTGCATTATGATATGATGAGGAGTTTGATTTACAGGTTGATGAGAAACTGGTTTCAGATTGAGGAATGAAGAGTTTTGATTATAGGTTTTTAGTTGGAAATTTTCTCTTAGTTATGAAATGAAAAATGAGAAAAGAAAGTGGAAAGAAAGCATGCAAGTTTTAAATAACAATATTTTGATAAATTAGAAATCAAAGAAAATAAAATTTAAAACAATGACACATGTAAAAGAAATGGACACATGTTAACTACCTATCTTAAATACTTAACACATATTTAACTTATCTCCTAATTTACATACACATGTCTTTTGAATGGTTTTGTTATTTAATTAAGTGTTAAAGAAAAATTAAACTAAATGAAAGCATGTTCACATTTTAAAATTGTATTTCAAATTTACAAATTAAATTGACAAATCAAAATTATCAATCAACATTTTAAAAAGAATGACACAAACATTTTAAAACCTTATTTTAATATTCAAACTTGAATTAAATGAATTTTAAACCAATTAAAACATTTATCTTACATGTTTTAAAATCATAGAGTATTTTATAAAATATTTTTTTTGAAAAGCTTAATATTAAAAATAAATCACAAAATCCTATTTTTAAAACATTAAAATATGCTATACTAATTTAAATAAAAACCAACTTGTCTATTTAAAAATATATACAAAAACATATACATTATTAAATAGAAAACAATTTATTAGTTTATTAAAAACAATTCACAAATTAAATATTTAAATGAAGAAGATTATTAAATCAAATCAAATTTATTAACAAAAATTTATCAATTCAATTTAAATTTAAACTTAGATTATTAAATTTAAATTGTCCAAAATTCCGGGATATTACAGGTATAGGTTGGAAGCTTTGCTTTGGTTTTAAAGAAAAATGCGCCTACTTGCTTTCGAATAAGATGCTTTCGACTTGGTTGGGTTTCGACTAGGTCAAATGGTTTAAAAGGAAATTGTTTCGAATGGGTTGCATCTTTGTTTTAAATGAATGCTTTCGACTAGGTCGAAACACCTAGCTGCCGTCATTTTACCTTTCGACCCAGTAGGTTTCGAAGGGGTTGTTTTTGTTGTAGAAAATTTGCCCATCTCTTCAATGCTTTTGAAGGGATGGTTTCGATACCGTCACTTCATTACTTAGGAAATGGTTTCGAAGCAGTTTCTTTCGAATTAAATGTTTTAAGACCCATTTCATAAGTAAAATAAAACCAAAATTGGTTTCGAAAGAGATGATTTGAATGATTTCAAAAGGAAGTGCTTTCAACTTTGATGGGTTTATATCCTTTTTTTCTACTTGAAGACATAATCCAATGGTTTCTACCGGGACGTTTTCAAAGGGTTTCGAAGGAGTTAACTTTGAATGGTTCAAAAGGTTGCCACGTGTTTTAAATTGAACCCAAATGCTTTCGAAAAGCTTAGGTTTAATGCTTTCGAAAGGTTTTAAAAGTTTTTTCGAAGGGGTGGTTCCCCATAGGTTTCGAAGAAGTCGAAAAGTGTTAGTTTTCTGATGGTTTCGAAAGGATTTTTTTTCCAAGGGTTTCGAAAGGCAATGTTTAAAGGTTTCTAAAAGAAAGATGTCAAAAGTTTTTAGTTCTTTCGAAAGGGTTACTTTCAGTGGTTTAGGAGTTGCCTTCAAGGGTTTTGAAAAGGTGTTTAAATTTTTTAAAAAAAGGCTTTGAATGTATTGAATAGGCAGTGTAGCCTAAGTATTTCCAAGTTAAAAAGGGTTTTGACTTGTTTTGGAAGGATAGTTAATCCTTATTAAATTCCATCAACATTATTTTGAGTAAAGTGTGTGTGTATATATATATATATATTTATGATGGCAAAATTGCTTATAGTAAAGCCAAAGATATATTTTCCTTACATATATATGATTTGAAGGACTAAATCATTTTGAAAAGGTTTTCAAAGAAAATTTAAAAGGTAGTTAACCCTAAGAGAATAATTCGGACAGATAGTCCATTTTGAAGGTGGTTTGCCTAGATTTCGGACGGTTAGTCCATTTTGGTTCGGACAGTTAGTCCAGTATGTGGCAGTTAACCCAGTTTTATGAACAGTTGCTCCATTTTAGCATAACGAACCTTGCAATTGTTTTTCGGACAGATAGTCCTTTTGTTAGCATAACGGACCTTGCTATTATATTGTGGGAAGATAGCTCACATATTACTTGCTTTATGGATAGATAGTCCATTTATTAGCATAAAAGATATTGCTATTTTGATATAATCAGTTTGATTAACCAGTTTGATTATAGGAAAGGATTGCAAAAATATTTACATGTTTTGAAAAGGGTATTAGTGAGGAACCCATTTTGCTAAGCAACGTGGTCTCACATAACATCAATAAACCGAGATGTAACGGAATTATTCACACCAGGCTTTATGTCCGACTCAAAGTTTTTGTTTCCCCTTAAACTTTTGGGTACTCAAAATTGACTTGAGTAGGCTGAGGGTTTAGGTTTTCATGTTTTAGTCTTTTGGCGAATAAAGCTTCCAAAGACGATCAGGTGGCTGATGGATAGATAATTAGAAATACAGATTATTCTGTTTATTTTTCCGCTGTGTATCTAAAGTCAAATATTACTATATTTCTTTGATCAACAAATGGGGCAACGTCATATGTCGCACTTGGCATAATTTTATAATGCGATATTTAATCATTTCCTGAGAATCGTTAAGGGATTATGTAACATGGATATAAATTATTGTTTTGAAATGTAATAAGCAAAATGTTGTTTTTAAAATCTGTGATTTTGTTCATATTCATGTGCTTCTGATATTATGGATACCATTATCATTACCGTATTTTGTCATAAGAAGTTAATACTATGGATGACTGCAGCATCTGTAGCACTTAACTTTTGGCCTTCAGATATGGGACGTTACAACTTTGTATCAGACCATAAGTTTATGAATTTTTTTAACTATAAATGCTTTTTAAAGCATAATCCTAAAGAAGTAGAGTAAGAATGTGGTATGGGATAACACTATAGTAACGTACTTATATTTGTTATATATATGTATATGCTTTATCTCTAGTCTTCTATCCTTATTTGGTTATTTTTCTATATCTCATGAGGTTTGAATATAGATATAGAAGGGTGAAAAGGAAGAGTCAACCTAGGAGGGGAAGGCACTGAAGGGAACGCCAAGCCTAATGTGAGAAGAGGTCAAGGTCAGACACAAGCAGAGTATGTGTGTGATGGAGTTTCGCAAGTTGGAATGGAAGCTATGTTTCAGTTCTTCGTGAATATGGTGTAGGCCGATGTTGCTGCTGGAGTAGTGGTAGGAGGAGTTCCGGGAGGTCCGTTTGATAATGACTATGCTAGGTTGAGTGTGGACTAAATTAAGCTTGGAGGGAAGTCGTTTGTTGGGACGGAGGATGCCATTGAGGTAGAGAATTGATTGTTGCACTACAAAAGGATTTTTGCAAACTTGGGGCTTAATGATGTGCAAAAGAGGAGGTTGGCATCTAGACAGCTTCGTGGAGCTACTTTATTCAGGTGGAATAGTGTGACTGTGGCAGCGGATGAGGAGGCAATGACCTGGGATGATTTAAAGGGAAGATCCTAGGAAAGGTTTATGTCTGCAATGGCACAGTCTGCTCTGATCAGGAAGTTTGCTGAGTTAGAGCAGAGGGAGATGTCATTCTGGAGTATGTTATGAAGTTTGAGGAGTTGGCCTGATATGGTATGCTTTAGTGGATATATCCATGAAGAGGAACGAGAAGTTAATCGGGGGTTGAAGCCTGATTTAGCTAGGGATACATTACCTCATATTAGAGGTCCTTCTGATTTTTTTAGTGGAGATGTCCTTAAGGCATGAGGAGAGAAGAGTAAGGCTAAAGAAGTTCTGGTTAGGTAGGGTCAGAAGAGGAAGTTCTTTCCAAAGAAAGGTGCTCAAAAGGATGGAGCAGCTAAGAATGGGAAGTCTAAGGTTGCTGTTTCAAGTGCGACAAGAAGGGGCACTTCGCCAATGAGTGTCGTGCTGGGAAGGCAGAAGGAAGTGGATGGGAGGAAGAATGTCAGGTGTTACAACTATAACCGGATAGGCCACTATAAGAGCCAGTGCAAGGAGACCGCTAAGGATGGAAAGGGCAAGGTGTATGTATGGAAGCCTGCTGCTTCTAAGCCAACATCTTAGGAAAAAGGAAAGGCAATTTTGGGAGGTAAGATTTAGATTCATGGTATGACTGTTAGCGTTTTATTTGATATTGGTGCATCACATTTGTTTATATCTAGATGTTTGATATATGAGATTAACTTAGAACCCACATATTTAGTTACTTCCTTATGGTTTGCGAATCCAATAGGAGGGTATGCAACTCTAGGGTTGAGATGTGACCAGTTAGTGTTTGACTTGTTAGGTCATACTTTTGTTTGCAGTTTGCATGTATTTGATTTTGTGGGGTTTATAATCATTCTTAGTATGGATTGGTTGAGTGAGTACGATGCTAGGATATTTTACTAGGATAGGATAATATCGCTTAGACACCCAGATTATAGTGTCAGGATTGTTTATACCATAGAAGGTTCTTGCAATGAGATGTATGCCTTGTTGGGTGCTATGGAGTCGGAAGATGAGTTGAGTTTTCGTGGCTAGAGAATTCGTAAATGTTTTTGAGCCAGTAGTTGGATTGCCACAAAAACGAGTCATTGAGTTTCAGATAGATTTACTTCCGAGAGCATAACCAGTGAGTGGACCACTAAGCAGGATGACCCCTTCATAAATGAGGGAGTTGAAGGTGCACTTGGTGGATTTAGAAGGCAAGAGTTTTATCAGGCTAAGTAGTTTGTCTTGGGGAGCAGCTGCAGTGTTTGCTAAGAAGCTAGATGGATCGTTGAGGCTTTGTACCAATTATCGTAAGTTGAATGAGAGAACGATAAAGAATCGATGTTCATTTCCCAGAATTGATGTTGACCAGTTGAGTGGAGCCAAGGTATTTTCGCAGTTGGATTTAGCGACAGGTTCAATCATCTCAGAGTAGTAGAGGAAAGTATACCTTTGACAGTGTTTAGGACCAAGTATGGGTGGTACAAATGGTTAATCATCCCGTTTGGACTGACTAATGCGCCAATTCGTTGTGGGTTCGATGATATCTTAGTATACTCTAAGGATGAAAGCGAGCATGAAGTTCATCTTAGAGTGGTGCATGAGATTCTTAGGCAGCATCAACTGAAAGCGAAGTTTTCGAAGTGTCACTTCTTGAAGAAAGAAGTGAAGCTTCTAAGTCATGTAGTCCCAGAGGAAGGGTTGTCAGTAGATCCAACTAAAATTGAGGCAGTAAATAGTTGGAAGAGTCCCGAGATAGTAACCAAGATAAAGAGTTTCCTTGGTTTGGTTGGTTATTATCGGAGGTTCATCAAGGATTTTTTGCGGATAGCGGCACTGTTAAACTGGCTAACAAGAAAGGATGTGAAGTCTGTGTGAACCGATAAGTGTGAGAAAGCATTCCAGAATTTGAAACACTTTTTGACTCATGCACCTGTGTTGGTTGTTCTAGAAGGGAATCAGGATTTTGTTGTTTATACCGATGCATGTGGATCAAGATTAGGAGCTGTGCTGATGCAGAGGGGTAAAGTGATTGCCTACGCTTCTAGACAGCTTAGACCGCATGAGGTTAGATATCTGACACATAATTTATAATTGGTTGCAGTTATTTTTTGCTTTGAAAGTGTGGAGACATTACCTTTTGGGAGGAAGGTTTGAGTTATATACAAATCATAAGTCGCTGAAGTATTTGTTCTCTCAGAAGGAGTTGAACAAGAGACAACAAAGGTGGTTAGAGTTTATCACTGCTTATGATTTTGGGATTGAGTGCACACTGGGGAAAGGAAACAAGGTTGCAGATGCACTTAGTAGGAAACATCAAAAAGAAGGTTTGGCGATGATTGATGAGTGGAAGGATTTGGAAGCATTAGCAGATTGCATAATGCAGTGGAGATCCGGGCTGGGTCTAGTGTAGATACAGTTGTATTAACTTGTTCAGAAGTTTGACCAGTGTTGATAAAAAAGATTGCTTCTAAACGGACGGAGGATCCAGCATTAGCCGAAAGGATCAAGAAGCTAAGATAAGGAACTGAGAGCGGTGACTTGAAAGATTTCTATCTTGACTAGAGTGGATGGTTGAGAAAGAAAGGAAGATTGTGTGTTCCGAGTGTAGAAAACATAAGGAAAGAAGTCTTAGAGGAATGTCATCATTCGAAGTTCACCATTCATCTAGGAGGTACTAAGATGTATCAAGATACGAGGAGAAGCTTCTTTTGGGAAGGCATGAAGCAAGATATTGGTTTGTGTGTGAAGCAGTGCATGGTTTTCCAACAGGCAAAGGCCAAAGACCAGAAGCCAAATGTGTTGCTTCAACCGTTAGATATCTGGTATGGAAGTGGGATTCTTTATCCATGGATTTTATTGATGGGTTTCCATGGTCGAACATAGGAAATGATGATATATGGGTCATGGTGGACAGGTTGACCAAAAGTGCCTATTTCATTCCAGTTAAGTCAACCAGAATGGCACCTGTTTTAGCAAAGTTTTTTATGAGGAATGTGGTTGGACTGTATGGAATTCCCAGTAGCATAGTCAGTGACAGAGATCCTTTGTCCACTAGCGAGTTCTGGAAGAGTCTATAGGAAATCTTAGGAACCAAGCTTAAGATGAGTACCGCTTACCATCCGTAGACGGATGGGAAAACAGAAAGGGTTAACAAAATTTTGAAGGATATGTTAAGAGCTTATGTTCTAGATTTTGGGGGATCATGGGAAGACCATCTGCATTTGGTCGAGTTTTCGTATAACAATAGTTATCAGACTAGTATTCGGATGGCACCGTTTGAAGCTTTGTATGGAAGGCTATGCAAATCACCCATATGTTGGCTAGAGACTGGGGATAGGTTGGTTCTTGGTCCAGATTTAGTCAGAGAAGCTGCAGAAAAGATTGAGGTTATTCGGGCTAGAATGAAGGAGGCTTGATCTAGGCAGAAAAGTTATGCAGATAAGGGACGGAAAGATATAGAATTCTCGATTGGATACCAAGTTTACTTCAAAGCGACACTGATGAAGGATGTGATTATGTTTGGAAAATCGGGGAAGTTATCAGCGAGATTCATTGGACCTTTTTCTATAGTCAAGAGGATTAGGAAACTCGCATATAGGGTTGAGTTATCGAGTAGTTTAGCAGGAGTCCATGATGGTTTTCATGTTTCTCATCTCGGAAAGCATGTTGAAGACACGGGGACTTCTATTGCATTAACTGTGCTATATGATTTAGTGGTGGAACCAGACTTGACCATAGTAAGGAAACCATTTCACATTGTTTCGAGAGATAAGAAGAGGCTTAGAACCAAAACGGTCAGATTAGTCAAAGTGCAGTAGAGTGATGATGACAGGGACTTTACTTGGGAAGTTGAGAGCAGGATTAGAGATACTTATCCTGTTTGATTAATGGTATGTTTTACCTTCTTGTTTGATTGTTGTATACCTTATCGTAATTTTAAGGACGAAATTCCTCAAGGAGGGTAGTCTGTAACACCCTAGATTTTTGGTAACATCATTTAGACTATTTAGTTAGCTAAATTAAATAAAATAATGTTATGATTAGGGGATTGAGATTTGATTTTGATTAAGGTGTAGCCGTGCTAAGAGTAATTAAAATAAGAGTTAAAATGAACTAGAGGAGGGGTAGAATACGAAATAGGCCATTCCTATATCCTCCATACCTTGGCCGTATAAAATTTTACATGTCCATTATCATTCTCAAATTTTATAACTCAAGGTCGGCCACCATTAATAAAGAAAAAGGGAAAAAGGAAGAAGATAAACTAGGAAGAAGCTTAATCAAATCAAATCTATTCACATCTTAATTTCTTTAATCATAAAGGCTAAGGGGAATAATAATTTAACTCATTTTTGATTATGCCTTCAATTTTAAGATGAATTCTAAATATTATGCAATGATTTGCCATATTTTTTAATGACGAAATGTTTATATATACTTGTTGATGAATTATACATGTTCATATTGATTTTATGATATGTTTTAAGGCAAAAACCCTAGTAAATGACATCTTTATACTTTACGAATTTTTATGAAGGTCAGAAATAATATTTTGGAGATGAGTTTCAATTTTCAGAATTTTGGAATTAATCTTGATTTTATATGAATTTTTTGGTAAAAAAAATGATAATTTGGGTTATAAATTATTTACGGGTAAATAATATATGGTCTGGGTCTGAAATTTTTATATGTTAGAAAACATATTAAAAGAGATTTATGCGAATTTTTCTAGATTTCTCCTAAGAGTTTGATAGGTATATAAAATTATTTAAGATATTAGACTTAAATGTTCTATATGTTTTAAAATGGAGAAGGGCCTTTTTGTAAATAATTTGAACCTGTTAATTCTAGAAATGGCAGCACATTTGAAAAAGTAACATGGCAACCAATCAGATTTAGACAAACAAGGCATGTTAGGTACAAAAGAAATAGTTTAAAAGTATAAATAAATAGGTTTTTCACTGTTTTGCCTCGATCGGCACTAGGTTCTGCCTCTACACAATCGCCTCCAACATAGTCGAAACCAATGCATATGGATCAGGCAACTGATACGTAATGAATTGGATATGAGCGAAAGGTATAGGGTCGAAACCATATGGTTCCGAAAGGGTGGAAGCTTTGCTTTGGTTTTAAAGAAAAAGACGCCTACTTGCTTTCGACTAAGATGCTTTCGACTTGGTTGGGTTTTGACTAGGTCAAATGGTTTAAAAGGAAATGGTTTCGATTCGGTTGCATCTTTGTTTTAAATTAGTGCCTTTGACTAGGTCGACACACCTAGCTGCTGCCTTTTTACCTTTCGACCCACTAGGTTTTGAAGGGGTTGTTTTTGTTTTAGAAATTTTGCCCATCGCACCAATGCTTTCAAAGGGATGGTTTCGACACCATCACTCCATTACTTTGGAAATAGTTTTGAAGCAGTTGCTTCAACTTAAATGTTTTAAGACCCTTTTTCTATAAGTAAAGTAAAACCCAAATTTGTTTGGAAAGAGATGATTTGAAATATTTCAAAAGGAAGTGCTTTCGACTTTAGTGGGGTTATGTTCTTTTGCTCTACTTGAAGACATAATCCAATTATTTCAACCGAGTCATTTTAAAAGGGTTTCAAAGGAGTTAACTTTGAATAGTTTCAAAAGGTTTCCACATGTTTTAAATTGAACCCAAATGCTTTCGAAAGGTTTAGGTTTAATGCTTTCGAAAGGTTTTAAAAGAGGTTTCGAAGGGGTGGTTCCATAGTGGTTTCGAAGAAGTTGAAAGGTGTTGTTTTTTGATGGTTTAGAAAGGAAAGGTTTTCCAAGGGTTTCAAAAGGCAATGTTTAAAGGTTTTTACAAGAAAGATGTCAAAGGTTTTTAGAGCTTTCGAAAGGGTTACTTTCAATGATTTCGAAGTGGTTACCTTCAAGGGTTTTTAAAGGGTGTTTAAAGGTTTTAAACAAAGGTTTTGATTGCATTGAATAGGCAGTATGGCCTAAGTATTTTCGAGTTAAAAAGGGTTTTGACTTGTTTTAGAAGGATAGTTAATCCTTATTAAATTCCATCAACATTAGTTTGAGTAAAGTATAGATATCATGGCAAAATGGCTTAGATTAAAGCTAAAGATATATTTTCCTTGTATATATATGATTTGAAGGACTAAATCATTTTGAAAAGGTTTTCAAGGAAAATTTAAAGGATAGTTAACCCTAAGAGAATATTTTGGATAAATAGTCCATTTTGTAGGCTGTTAACCTAGATTTCGGATAGTTAGTCCATTTTTATTTGGACAGTTAGTAAAGTTTGCACCAGTTAGCCCAGTTTTATGGAAAGTTAGTCCATTTTTATCATAACGAACCTTGCTATTATTTTTTGGACAGATAGTCCTTTTGTTAGCATAACATACTTTGCTATTATGTTGTGGGCAGATAGCTCACACATTACCTGTTTTACAGACAGATAGTTCATTTGTTAGCATAAAGGATATTGCTATTTTTATATAATCAGTTTGATTAACCAGAGTGGTTACAGGAAAGGATTGCAAATATATATATGTTTTGAAAAGGATATTATGAGGGGAAACCCGTTTCGCTAAGCGGCGTGGTCTCAATTAATATCAGTAAACCGAGACGTAACAGAATTATTCACACCAGGATTTATGTCTAACTCAATGTTTTTGTTTCCCATTAAACTCTCGGATACTTGAAATTGATTTGAGTACGCTGAGGTTTGAGATTTTTAGGTTTTAGTCTTTTGGTGAATAAAGCTTCCAAAGATGAGCAGGTGGCTGATGGATAGCTAATTAGGAATACAAATTATTATGTTTATTTTTCCGCTGTGTATATTAAGCCAGGTATGACTATATTTCTTTAATCAATCAAGGGGACAACGTCATATGTCGCTTTTGGTATGATTTTTTAATAATGTATTTAATCATTACCTAGGAAACTTTAAGGGATTATGTAACATGGATATGAATTATTGTTTTGAAATGTGATCAGCAAAATGTTGTTTTGAAATCTGTGATTTTCTTTATATTCATGTGCTTCTGATATTATGGATACCATTACCATTACTGTATTTTGTCACTAGAAGTTAATACTATTGATGATTGCAGCATTTGTAGTGCTTAGCTTTTGATCTCCAAATGCAGGATGTTACATTAGCTCTCAATCGAATAAAAGAGTCATAAACAACAAAGTCGAAAACACTCTTCCGAAAGCTACTTTGTAAAGAAAGGAGTGATGGTTTCAAAACCAACTCTTCGAAAATATTGGACAAGTGGCCAAGTTTTAAAAACAAAGTAACCCTCTTAAAGGCATTGCTTCGAAAGGTAAGATGCTGTGACGACCCAGAATTTTGACATTTGAAATTGGAATATTTGGTTGAATTTTAATATTTGAAAATTGATTTAACTTGAATTTAAAATGTAACTATGAATTTGACAATTAAATTATTGAATTTAATTTATTGAAATTGGGTAAAAATTTGAATCCTTAGTTCTAAGCCTGTTAAAAATAATTTGATGGCTTAGAAAATTTATATTGACAATATTGAAGATAATGAAAGCTTTAGAATTGAATTTGAAAGCAAATTGTTCATTTTTGAAATTATATCGTTTAAATCGATAATTAAAAATAGCCTTCCGAGGCACAGTTTCTGAATTCGACGAAACCAATTCCACTGGATCCGTAATATTGTATTATTATTTGGATTTCAATTTTTGTTGTGTTTGGAGTGATCGTTTGGCCGTACGATAAGCAAACGCACTGAAAATTATATCGAAATTTAATTTAATAACTGGGTCCAAAAAGCTATCTTCTCCATACAATTGAATTTGCACTCAGAACCTTTTCCATTTTGTTCGGAATAGGGGTTTAACATTATAAACGCCTAGCGGCATGCCTCGATAGGGGCTCGAATTTGTGAGTTGCGGAAATCATAACGATTTAAAATTTTGAATTTAAATTTTAATATAAATAATATAATTTAGCTACTGTAGCAGGCTTAGACATGTTGTGAATTCTAAAACACATGTTCTCTTCCTTTTGTAATTTTCACACGCATTATTCTCTTCATTCTTTGTATCATAGCCGAAAATCTTTGGGAATCGAATAAAAAAAAGAAAACGAAACCCTTTTCTCGTTCAAAAAAATTAAACGGTTCGAAATAAAAATTTAGTTGGTTGAAGCTTTCTCGTTCGAAAAAATTTCTCCTCCTCCCTCATTTCTAACCCCTTTTCTAATGCAAATCAAAGAAAAAAATATATACGAAATCGATTTCGAATTCAAAATCAATCATCGACCGCTTGTTCTTTAATCGCAATCGTTCAATAATAATAAAAAGAGGGGGATAATGGCTCGCGACTCAGTCACGACGCCGAAGGCGACTTGAGGGGAAGCGTGCGCTCACGGCGCGATGGTAGTGCTCAGACTATGGTGGCTCGGATTCTAAGCGTCGCAGCGAAGGCGGCGGTGTGAGCGAGGCGATGGGTGGCAGCTGCGGGGTGTGAAGGCGTTGATTTGGGGCTTGCGATTGAGTGATAGGGCTCACATTTGATTTATGGGTCGCGTGGAACATATACTTAGGTGCAGTTTTTCAAAATTTATATGCATGCAGAAAAAATACATATATAATTATTTTCATCTACTAGTTTGATTTAAAATAATATATTTAGGGGATTGATTTATTTTATTAACTTATTTAATTTATCTAGTTACTAAAAATAATTTATTAAAGTAAATTTAGTTTTAAATTTAATTTTTAGCTAAATAAATTTATTAAAAAAGAATTTGTTTAAAATTAAAATCATTATTTTAAAATCAAATTGTTAGTTAATTAAATTTATCAAAGGGAAATGGTTTAAGAAATTAAATTATTAGTTTAAATTAAATAAATCTATTAAATGGAAATTTATTATTCGATTTATTTCGAATATTAATCAACCGTATAAAATTGTCTATACAAGGTCTAATACTTTGAAGAAGATAAGTCGGGATAGGAAACGGATTGCAAATAAAAAGGTGAGATCTTCACACTCAAATTTAATAATTGAAAATTGCAATTATTGATTGATTTTCTGTTTGTGATAGTATATATAGTAGTATATATATATTTGGAGTGATTGATTTCCCGCATTATATAGCGGATGACACCCTATGCACCGCATAATGGGGGATGATTTTATATAATCTCATATACCGCGATATTCCACCTCAAAGTGGAATTGGTATTTAACTGTTATGCAAACATCCGTGGATGTAGGGAAACATGTTGGAGGGATCCAATTGGATTCCTCAAATATTTGAATTCGTTTCAATGTTGTGTGTTAATTTATTTATAATCTGTTTATGATTATATTTTTGATTGAAATCGTTGAAGGCTATGGTTTAGCCGAATATATTTTTGGCATCGTAGGATACCAGAAATATGAAATTGGATTTTTGAAAATTAAAGTAGAAAACTTTAAGTAAATTCTTTTTAAAGAATTGAGTGAATTTAAAAGAAGGAATTTAAAGGGGGTAAAGATTGAATTTTGAATTCTTATCGAATTAATTCCAAAATATGGGAAAAGATTTTTATAAAGAGATTTTAAGCAATATTGTTTAAAAGTTGAAGGAATTATTTAAATTTTGGATTTTAAATAGTTTGGAAGAGATAAAGGAATTTATTTTAAAAGGAAATAAATTTTAGAAATTGATTTGGAATTTAAATTGATGTTTGAAATAAATTTGGAAATCAATTTGGAAATTGATTTGGTGTTTTAAAAATAAATTGAACAATCGATTTGAAATTAATTTGGTGTTTTAAAATAAATCTTTGGGAAATTGATTTGGAAATCAATTTGGTGTTTGAAATAAAATTTTGGAAATCAATTTGGAATTTGATTTGGTGTTTGAAAGTGAATATTTGAAAATCGATTAGAAAATCATGTATCAGTGAATATTTGGAAACAGTGAATATTTGGAAATTTAAATTCACAAATGGAATTTTATAAAGAAAAGGGAAAATTGTTTTAAAAATAAATATTGGTTTATTTTTAAAAAGTGTGAAAGGAATTTACGGATTCGGAACCTAAATTTGAAATAAATCAAGAAAGATTTATTGATTGATTTAAATGAACCATTTTGAAATGGAAGTGTATTCCCCCTGGAAAGCCGAGTATATTTTTTAAAAAAGTAGCTTTCAAATATAAATTAACATTCTAAAGTTGATTTTAAAAGGATGTTTTGGAGAAATTATTTCTTAAGTTGTTTTGAAAATCTTTAAAGTAAAGATTTATTAAATTAATTATAGAAGTGATTATTTAAAGATTTAATTGATATTTGATTTAGAAAATGGTTTTTTAAATAAGTTATACCCTATCTACTAATTTCATTTAAAAACTAGTTTGGGCTTAAAGTTTATACGTGATATTAGTATAATATTTTCATGACTAATATTTAAGTAAGTGTTTGAAAAAGTTTTCATTCCAAATGTTTCCAAGTATATATTTTTGGATAAATGATTTAAATTATTTTAAAATATTTGAACTCGACAAATTTTCAGTGGAAAAGAATAAATATCTGGAAATATATTCCACGTGAGGAAAGTTATTTGAATTTTGTTGTCAAAGTGATGAAGTGTTAAAAATATATCTTACGAAGATATTTTGAAAATAAATAATTGGGGGAAAATTATTTAAATCTTGGTGATTGTTGTGAATGTTGATTGATAGTTAAATAATTGACTATCAATATTGGCCTTTAAATGGCATTTGAATTTAGATGCGACCGGGGGTCGGATTCCAAATGGATATTCGAAAACCACATCGAATCTTTGTGATGGATCTTATGTTTAAAAAGATCAAAGTGGAAATTTGTTGTGAATTACTTGAATCTGAATGTAACATTTATTTTTAAAATAAGCACTCATTATTCGGATTAGCCGGGAGAGGACTTTGTGTCATATAACCCATTCCGAATAATGATACGACGAAACGGGATTGCATTTGAGATGGTGTTGAAGACCGGGTATTTTCGAAAGCGAAAGGATTACCTATCGAATGTCTCTGCACCGAATGTCCCCAGTATAGAGATTTCATCACCCTTTGTGGTGGGGATTACGGATGTGATTAGTGAATATCCGGATTGCAAGGGCTTCTTTGGAAGTGCCTTCGGTTCCATTCGATCCTAGAACGAACTTGTATGGATGTATGTCTGACGTTACACTTTGAGATGTAAAGCTGGTTTCTATCAATTACATTTCTGTTGGTGGCGGAGAATTTATTCTCTTAGCTTAACACCCTTCACTGAGACGTACGAGCTCAGAGGTTATGTAGTTGATGGTTGTGAAAGATAGGGGGCTAAGCAGTAGGATCGTGTAATATGGAATAACGGAATAGTCTAGGTAGATAAAGTATGTAAATGCAAGGAGACACCAGGATTTTATACTAGTTCGGACCTCTCGTCCTACGTCCAGTCCCTAAGATTCACTTAGGAATTTCACTAACTAACACCCTCACTTCACCTGAAGGAGTAGGTTTACAACTTACCCGAACAACTGAACGGGATTTCTTGCCTCAACTACCGAAGAGGACTTCAACTCAATTACTAAAATACAATATTTGACTTGTTGTGTTCTTGTCAACACTAATGAGTCTAATGTAGTACAATATTCCTATAATCTTATCCTCGAGAATATGCAATGTGTTTGTGAAGATTTAGGAAATGTGAATTGCTATGAATCAACAGAATATTATAATCAAAACGGTGATTCAAGCAATAGATTGGTGATTGCTTTGAGAATATTTAGAAAATATGAACAAGAGAATAGTAAGATTAAAGCAAGAGAATTCGATGAATTAAATGATGTTAGAATCATGTATATATACTTGTAGAAGAGATGCATATGTTGTTAAAGGTTGCAAACAAGAGATGCTTCCATTTCCATTGATGAAAGGTTGCAACTCTTGGGAAGAAGGTGTCTTTTCAGAGAAAATTCGCAGGTTTAAATTCAGTCGACTGAGCAGGGAATTCAGTCAACTGAAAATATGAAGTAAAATTTTCAGGACCAAATTCAGTCGACTGTGCAGGAAATTCAGTCGACTGAAACTGTGCATGTGTATAAGTTTGTTCCAGTTTCAGTCGACTGGATGTTCCTGTTTAGTCGACTGAACTCATAAAACCTGCATAGTTAAAACTTAATTGAAACATGAAGTTTATAAAAAAATTTCTAGTGTTTGAGCAAGCTTCTTGAGGATAGATTTTAACAATATATCTAGACTAAGGCACATGTAAAAAACATACTTTAAGTTTGTTTGGTCTTCATCTTTTTTCCTTTAGCATTTGCATATATTTCTTTAAAGCACATTGTCATTGATCAAAATCTTCGCGTATCAACATTCTTCCCCTTTTTGATTGATGACAATACTGATTTATTCTAGAGATGTTTTATTTGTTTTCTCCCCCTGAATGTATGCACTATCTTTCCTACAAAACAAAGTTAGTACCATAGATTTTTTCTCCCCCTTTTTGATTGATGACAATACTGATTTATTCTAGAGATGTTTTACTTGTTTTCTCCCCCTGAATGTATGCACTATCTTTCCTACAAAACAAAGTTAGTACCATAGATTTTCTCCCCCTTTGTCATCGACAAAAAGGAAGAACTAACAGCAGTAATAATTTATCAAAACAATCACTGAAGCATAAAGAATATTTGCATAATCATGACTGAAGATATATAAAAATATTATGACAGACAAGCATAAAATGGCTATTTATACAAGCCATTAGAAAGATAAAAATACACATCAAAACAACAAAAATTACTCATCCTTATCCCAGTCATATGAACCTTCTCTTCCTGTTGGTTCACGTATGACGGGTCCTTCTGTTGGTGGTCTATGTGCTCTTTCTCCTTGGACACAACTAGCTCCACTTGCACTACTACTTGTATGCTCTTCGGATGTCGTCCATGTAAATGTAGGTGCCGGACGTTTGCCGCGTGATGTTGAAGCAGTAGTGGTGCTTGAGCATGAGATTGCATCCCAAAGCTTGTTGAAGAATCCTTTTATTTTGTCAAGCTTATGATCTACCTTTTTAAGACGTGTGTCAAGAATTTGTTGATTTCTTGACAATATCCCCAAGGATTGGTTGGTAGTGAAGCTTGGGTCAACAAGACGAATTTCATCATCTTGCTCGAGATGTTGTTCGTGGCGAGGTTGAGGAGGTTGGTATTGCTGTTGTTCTTGATTCCTTGCTTCCCATTCGGCAAGTGATATTATGCGAGGAGGTCGAGATGGGAGTTGCATTAGGCTTATGGTCCGATGGTTAATCTGATGGACCATTGTATTCTCTGATTCAGGTAATGGCGTATCGACATTTAGGAGAAGTCGCATGATGTGCTCTCCAAAGTAAATAGTGCGCATTTTGCCATTGTTGAAAGTGAGAAACTCATCAAGAATAAGCTGTACCCAATTAACTTGTATATTGCCAAAAATAGCATATAAAGCTCGATAGTTATTTGGGTAGACAATTTCGTATGAGCCCGTGCGAGGAGTAATCGTTCTCATTAGGGATTTATGGAGGATTCTCGCCATAGGTCGAAGGGAGGTGGACTTAAAATCCCTAAAGTTGATGTTATCATCCATAAATCGATGGTGGATGTTGTCACGAATGTGTGGATTGAATTCTATCTCCTCGAGTTTTCTCCCGACATTTGGGGGCTCTAAAATGTGTGCTATTCTATCCAAGGAGAACCAAACTTTCTTTCCACACACCATACTCCAAACACTATTGTTTGGATTTCTTGGAGTTTGGTGTCCAAGATTAAGATTAGCATAAAATAATTTTACCATTACATGATTAATGGCATGATCATTTCTTTTTAAATCTAGAAGTGGAGTCAAACCTGCCGGATCTGTTAACGCTTGAAGGTTGTAGGTTTGAAAGCTTTGAAAATCAACGAAAGAATGCTCAAAAATTCGAGAATTCTTCATCTTGTTCCATTGAGTGACAACGGTTCCATCATAAAGCCATTGTGCTATTTGAGCATCAATTGGCTCGGAGAATGAAGAAGATGAGGCTCTTGCTCTTTTTGGTGCCATTTGGGTGAGAATTGATTTGATTTTGAGGAATTTGGGGGCTAGGGTTTCGAAATTTATTTGGGGAAGAAGGTTTGTAGGAGGTAAAAGTGAGTTGGTAGGGTAAAATCTGATGGTAAAAAAGGGAAATTTTGCCTGGGAAGTAGCGTTCAATCGACTGAATATGCTGTTCAGTCGACTGAATCAAAGGCCGAAGTATTCTGTTATAGATTCAGTCGACTGAGCAGAATATTTGGTCGACTGAATTTTGTTGCTGAAATTATCTGTTGAAAGTTTAGTCGACTGTGTAGATTATTTCAGTCGACTGAACTTCGTAAATATTGTTTTCTGTCATATTTTCAGTCGATTAAGTAGGGGTTTTCAGTCGACTGAAACATGCATTTTTTGTTTCAGTTAATTTTTGAAATTTAAACAATTTATTTAAAGGAATAGTTACAAAAATATTGATATAAAAATTTCAAAATTCAACTATTTCTTTGGGGATGGACTTGGAGTCTTCTTTCCTTCATTCTTTATGTAATTCATATCCCATGAATTCAGACTATATTGAGGAGTCTTAGGAGACATCCAAGGATTCACAGGATCAACTGGTGTACGATAAGATGAAGACGGATCAAGTGAGCTAACAGGGCGAGGTAGAGGTTCAGCCACTTCGTTCTTCTTTGATCCACAGAAGCGTAAACCAATTTGCTCTAGAAAGCTTAACCGTCTAGCCGTAACTTTTTGCTCGAAGTATAGCTCTCGTTGAAGATCTATCTGTTGTTGTTGAAAGTGATGAATTTCATCAATCTTTCTTTTTGTGTCAGGTGAAATAAAGAGTCCACTTTTCACCTTTTTCGATTCTGGTGTGAAACCAGTACGATAATTTTCCCATTTGTAAACCGGCTCATGTGCTGGTGTTGGTGTGGGAAGTTTTGGCGATGTTGGAGTGTTATCAACTGATGAGGTGATATTGATCGGAGAGAAGGAGTTGTTTGACGACATTTTATATTGAAATTGTTTAAGCTTTTAATCGTAAAATCGAGATGTGAAAATAAATTTTTTTTTGAACTTATTTATAGTAGAATTTTACTAAACAACTAATGGTTATAATTTATTTAGATTTTTAACCACATAATGATTTAATGGTTAGGAGAGTTTTGTTAGAAAAGTATGGTTCTTATTAAAAATTCAGTTTTTAAAAAAAAAGTGTGGTCTATAAATTATATAATGTAGCATATAACATTTTCGAAAAATATTTGATATTTTCATTCAGTCGATTGAACAGATTGTTTTAGTCGACTGAAATGAGTGAATATTTCAAATGTATCTCTAATTGATATCTTTAAAGGATATTATACCTAATTCTCATCGAAGTTTTATAAAGGAGTTTTCTAATAGAGGTTTAGTAAATATATCGGCAATTTGATTTTCGGTAGAAATATGTTCTAAATTAATTATTCCTTTTTCGATATTGTCACGTAAAAAATGGTGACGAATATCTATATGTTTTGTACGAGAGTGATTAACCGGATTTTTAGATAAGTTTATTGTACTTGTATTATCACAATATATTGTAGAATTTGTTAAATTTATATTAAAATCTTTAAGTGTTCGTTGCATGTATATAACTTGAGTGCAAGCTAAAGCAGCTGATATATACTCTGCTTTGCATGTGGAAAGCGAGACACAATTTTGTTTCTTACTAAACCAAGATACAAGTGATTTTCCAATGAAATGGCAAGTACCACTTGTACTTTTTCTATCTGTTCGGGATCCACCAAAATCAGCATCACTGAATGACACTAACTCAAACGAACATTCCTTTGGATAGAAAAGACCGAAATCTTTAGTTTGGTTAAGATATCGCATTTTTCGTTTTACTGCTCTTAAGTGTGAATCTTTAGGATCGGATTGAAAACGTGCACATAAACAAACACTCATCATTATGTCAGGTCTACTAGCGGTTAAGTAGAGCAAAGAACCTATCATACTTCTAAACAATTTTTGATCTACACTTTTGCCATTTTCATCTCGATCGAGATGTGTAGTGGTACTCATAGGAGTAGGTTTAGCAGAAGTGTTTTCCATGCCGAATCGTTTCATTAAATTATCACAATATTTTTCTTGGTTTATAAAAATTCCATTTGTTAATTGTTTGATTTGAAGTCCGAGAAAATATGATAGTTCTCCCATATGAGACATTTCGAACTCATTAGTCATTATATTTGAAAATTCTTTACACAAATTTTCATTTGTTAAACCAAAAATAATATCATCTATATATATTTGAATTATTAAAACATCTTTGGCAGTATTTTTAATAAAAAGTGTTTGATCTACTTTTCCAATTTTAAATCCTAAGTTTAATAAATAACTTTTAAGTCTTTCATACCAAGCACGAGGAGCTTGTTTAAGACCATATAGTGCTTTCTTTAATTTAAATACATTATCCGGATATTTTTCATGTATAAATAACGGAGGTTGTTCTACATATACATTTTCTTTAATAAAACCATTTAAAAATGCACTTTTAACATCCATTTGATAAAGTTTAAAATTGTGAAAACAAGCAAAGGCTAATAGTATACGTATTGCTTCCAATCTTGCAACGGGAGCAAATGTTTCTTCAAAATCAATACCTTCTTCTTGATTATACCCTTGTGCTACAAGTCTTGCTTTATTCCTTGTTATATTACCTTTTTCATCTACTTTATTTTTGTAAATCCATTTTGTTCCAATTACTGATTGATTATAAGGACGGGGAACTAATTCCCAAACATTGTTACGTTCAAATTGATTTAATTCTTCTTGCATTGCGATAATCCAATAATCATCTGTTGATGCTTCTTTTGGATTTTTAGGTTCTGTAGATGAAATGAAAGCTACATGACCCATTTGATTTAGTTGATTTCTTGTTCTAACTTGAGAATTTATTTCTCCTATTATATTTTGAGTTGGATGATCTCGTAATATTCTAGGAGGAGATCTTAGTTCATTATTATTTTCAAGGTTTATTTCTTCTATATTTATCAATTGTTCATCATCTTTTATATTTAAATTTTTATTAAAATTTTCATCAAAAGATATATGCAAAGTTTCTTCAATTAAGTTTGTTCGTTTATTAAATACTCGATATGCTTTACTTCGTTCAGAATATCCTACGAAAATTCCTTCATCAGCTTTTGAATCGAATTTTCCTAGTTGATCTTTTGTATTTAAAATAAAACATTTTGATCCAAATATTTTAAAATAAGATATATTTGGTTTTTTATTATTGAATAGTTCATAAGAAGTATTTTTAGTTAAAGGTCTAATTGAAATTCTATTTAATACATAACATGCAGTAGCAACGGCTTCTGCCCAAAAATGTTTTGGTAGTGAACACCCAT
Source organism: Allium cepa (assembly GCA_030765085.1). NCBI lineage: Eukaryota > Viridiplantae > Streptophyta > Magnoliopsida > Asparagales > Amaryllidaceae > Allium > Allium cepa. The sequence continues at coordinate 886,909,731 of CM060937.1, read as the reverse complement.
TTAACAATGTTCTTGCGCATTCTTGTAATGTTCTATTCTTTCTTTCTACAACTCCATTTTGTTGAGGAGTTCTAGGAAAAGAAAAATTATGATCAATTCCTTTCTTTTTACAAAACGTTTCAAAAACTTCATTTTCGAGTTCGCCTCCATGATCGCTTCGAATATTTTTAATTTTCAAATCTTTAATGTTTTGAATTCTTTTGACAAATGTTTTAAAATGCTCAAAAGTGTCGCTTTTATTTTTCATAAAAATAGTCCATGTATATCTTGAAAAATCATCAACAATTACAAATACATATCGACTATGATTAATGGATTGAACTTGTGTTGGTCCGAATAAATCCATATGTAGTAATTCTAATGGTTGTAAAGTTGAAAAATTTTTCTTAGATTTAAAAGATGATTTCGTTAATTTTCCTTTTTGACAATCATCACAAAAATTATTTATTTTAAAATTTATTTTGGGTAATCCTCTTACTAATTCATTTGTAGAAAGTTTTCTAATAGTTTTAAAATTTATATGACAAAATCTTTTGTGCCATAACCAAGGATCATTATCTTTGGCAAGTAAACACATACTTGAATTATGATTAATATTCATATTTAAAAAATAAATATTTCTATCTCTATTTCCTTCAAAAATAAGATTTTGGTTTTGATCAAAAATACTACATTTATTATTCGAGAAAGTTATTTTAAAACCTTTGTCACACAGTTGACTTATGCTAAGCAGATTATGTTTTAAATTTTCAACTAATGAAACATTTGTTATAAAAGGTAAATTTGATGTACCGTAATTGTTCACATCTCCTTTGCCAATGATATAGCCTTTTGAATTGTCTCCGAAGGTAACCGAGCCACCATCAAAGCATGTGATGTTTGTAAGCATATCTTTGTCTCCGGTCATGTGTTTTGAACAACCACTGTCTAATATCCATTTCTTCTTTTTAAGTGGGACCTGAAAATAGATATGAAATTATTGGTACCCACCTTTTAATAGGGTCCTAAGAAGTTAGAGTTTTAGGAAACCAAACCCAATTTGGTTTAGTGTCCTTTTAATAAATATAGTTTTTATTATGATGAACATTATCCATAAATGTTTTAATATATTTATTTCTTATTAATACATTGTTAGTTTTTGGAACCCAAATTGTAACTACCTTGTTTTCTACTTTCGTTTTAATAGGTTTCTTTATTAATATTTGTTGTTTTGAATCCATATTCCACTTAAAATGTGTATTTTTCTTTTTAGGAATTTTTGACTCCTTTTTATATCCTAATCCGTGTTTACTTGAAAAGGATTGAGAATTTTCTAAAATCTTAGATAAATTTTCTCTTCCTTTGTTGAAGTTAGAAACATTTTAAGTGATGTTATCTAATCTAGCTTGAAGACTATTATTTTCTAACTCAACTTGTCTAATCTTAGTTTTTAACTCATGATTTTCAGAAACAATCATATCATTCTTTATCTTTTGAGTTTCAATTTCTTGACTTAAAAGTGATAATTCAGTTTCTGAATTCGAATAAGATTCTTGAACTTTTTCAAGTTCTTCTTCAAGAATTTTCTTTTCATCATTTAACATATCTCTTTCAAATTCAGCTTTGTTTTGATTTTCACGAGTTTCTTTGAGTTTCTTTTTAAGAGTTTTTATTGTGTTCAAAAGTTCAGTGTTTACTTCAATTGAATCGTCGAAAGTTAAATTATTTACCTCAGATTCTTGAGCCATGAAGCATATATTTGCCTGTTCATTGTCACTATCACTATCATTTTCGGATGATGATGAATCTGAATCATCCCATGTTACAGAAAATGCCTTCTTTTTGAATTTATCCTTCTTGTTTTTGAAGTTTTTCTGATTTTCCTTCATTTGTTCTTGACAATCTTTTTGCATATGTCCTTTCTTATGACAATTGAAGCATTCTATATTTGAGGATGATGGTTTGTTCAAGAAATTCTTTTTGAATCCGTTTTTGTTTCCTTTTCTATACTTTAGGAATTTCTTGAAATTTTTGGCTATAAATGCTAGATCCTCATCTTCAGACTCTGATTCTTCCTTTTCCGCATGAAAAGCAATATTCTTTCTTTCTTGAGCTTGATCTTTCTTAGCTTGCATATTTACTTCATACGACATAAGATTTCCAATCAATTCTTCTGGTTTCATTGTAGATAGATCATTTGCTTCCTCGATTGCTAGTACTTTTCTCTCCCATTCATCTGTGAGTGAATTTAGAACTTTAGACACAATGTCAAATTCCGTGTATCTTTCTCCTAGTCCGATTAGAGCATGATGAATGTCTTGAAATATTGAGTACATGTCATTGATGGATTCATTTTGTCGCATTCTAAAGTTTTGGAATTGATTCTTCAGCATGGATATCTTTGTTTGTTTAACTTTTTTTGTGCCTTCATGTATGACTTTGAGTGTTTCCCATATCTGATATGCAGTAGTACATATGCTAACACGGTTGAATTCATTTCTATCCAGGGCGCAAAATAGCATATTCATAGCTTTGGCATTTGCACTAGCTTCATTCTTTTGAATTTGTGTCCATGTAGGATAATCGGTTGTGGGTACAATGAACTCTGCTTGAGTAGCATTCCAGGCTTCGAAACTTGTTGCTTGCATATAAATCCTCATCCTTGTAGCCCAATAGTTATAGTTTAGTCCATTGAATAGAGGAGGTCTTTGGGTAGATTGTCCTTCCGCAAATGTAGAACTATAGGCATATGTTGTGCTTGTACATGCGTTATTTTCCATATTATCAATATGTCTAATAACGGTGTTATGGTTATAGGACGGCCTTGCTCTGATACCAATTGAAAGATAGGGGGCTATGCGGTAGGATCGTGTAATATGGAATAACGGAATAGTCTAGGTAGATAAAGTATGTAAATGCAAGGAGACACCAGGATTTTATACTGGTTCGGACCTCTCGTCCTACGTCCAGTCCCTAAGCTTCACTTAGGAATTTCACTAACTAACACCCTCACTTCACCCGGAGGAATAGGTTTACAACTTACCCGAACAACCGAACGAGATTTCTTGCCTCAACTACCGAAGAGGACTTCAACTCAATTACTAAAATATAATATTTGACTTGTTGTGTTCTTGTCAACACTAATGAGTCTAATGTAGTACAATATTCCTATAATCTTATCCTTGAGAATATGCAATGTGTTTGTGAAGATTTAGGAAATGTGAATTGCTATGAATCAACAGAATATTATAATCAAAACGGTGATTCAAGCAATAGATTGGTGATTGCTTTGAGAATATTTAGAAAATATGAACAAGAGAATAGTAAGATTAAAGCAAGAGAATTCGATGAATTAAATGATGTAAGAATCATGTATATATACTTGTAGAAGAGATGCATATGTTGTTAAAGGTTGCAAACAAGAGATGCTTCCATTTCCATTGATGAAAGGTTGCAACTCTTGGGAAGAAGAAGGTATCTTTTCAGAGAAAATTCGCAGGTTTAAATTCAGTCGACTGAGCAGGGAATTCAGTCAACTGAAAATATGAAGTAAAATTTTCGGGACCAAATTCAGTCGACTGTGCAGGAAATTCAGTCGACTGAAACCGTGCATGTGTATAAGTTTGTTCCAGTTTCAGTCGACTGGATGTTCCTGTTTAGTCGACTGAACTCATAAAACCTGCATAGTTAAAACTTAATTGAAACATGAAGTTTATAAAAAAAATTCTAGTGTTCGAGCAAGCTTCTTGAGGATAGATTTTAACAATATATCTAGACTAAGGCACATGTAAAAAACATACTTTAAGTTTGTTTGGTCTTCATCTTTCTTCCTTTAGCATTTGCATATATTTCTTTAAAGCACATTGTCATTGATCAAAATCTTCGCGTATCAACAGGTTGCTAGTGATACATTCCTAATTCGGTAATGTGGCATGCGAAGTGCTGCCGATCATTTGTTGATCGAAGCATAGCTTTTGTGAAAAGCGTAGCTTTGTGGACGAGACTTCGTCGTACCTCACAACCCGGAAATGGTCGAAACAGAAAGGATGCAGCAAGACAATTTAGGGTAGCGCCCTCAAGATATGTCCATTTCCTTCTAGAAAAAGGTGGTATCATGTTATGGAGCCCAGATACTTAACTTATGTGGTTACTGCAAATTTGTGCTTTGTGGTTGTTGCTTTGTGGTTGAGGATTCTCGAATAAAGTTCGGTAACGACTGGGGATGGCATACTTGTGGCAGTTACGTATGTTATAGCTTGGTTAAAGCGTGAGGTAATTCGGCCTTGTGTTGGCAGAGAGCTGGTTAAGTTCTCGGGGCGTCCCTCCAGAGGCATTTTCATGTGGCATAGGAAGTTCCTTAGCCTGACCATTTATTGAAATTCCAAAGAAACAATACGTGTCCTGTACGGTTTTAGTTGTATAACCTACCTTTTACTTACGGTGGTGACCCGCTATTTAATTGGTATCTATAGTAGGCATAAAATAATGGTTGTATGCTGGCTAAGATTAACATTATACTTTCAAAATGTTTTCTCCACTATGCACTAATGATAATATTAAAAAGATTTTGCATATCAATCATGTTTGACTATCATAAGGAGAAATATCCTCCAATTCAGCGTTTGCATTTTGTGTGTGGCGGGAGGCCTTATGGTAGTTTCATTTTCCAAAAGCATAGCAGGTTTCATTTTATTTTCTTTGTGAAGATAATTGTTTTTAAGATCTCACACCAGTAGTATGACTGACCTTGCTTAATACAACGTGATAGGGGGTTCTCGCTTCGCGTTTGGTGGCAAACGGGAGACTTTTACCCCTACATGTCCCTGGGGAAGGGTTGGTTAACCGGTTAGGTGAAGAAGTCGAAAGGTTGGCCGTAAAAGCAAGGTCAGGGTACTATTATATGCCACGGCGGGGCTGTGATGGTTGAAGAGCCTACCAGTCGAGAGTGGCCGCTGTCAATGGTTAGAAAGCCTAGACCGTTACAAAGTGGTATCAGAGCAATTGATTAAGCGACAACCTTGGCTCTGGTGGGGAAAATACTCATTAGAGATAAAGTCAGTAGTACTCTAGAATGAGTTTCAGTGTAATAATAGCTACGAGCGCGTATATGTTAGTGAATATAAAAATTGTTTTATATTATGTTGATTGATTTGTTGAGTGGTATATGGATTCTGGTTAATACGAGTAATTAACATTATTGATAGGGATCTCTAAACACTTGTATAGAACAATTCGACACGATATTGTTTTAAAATCGAGTAAATAAAATAATTGTACCCAATTTTTTTTGTATATGAAAGAAATAATTTTCCATAAATTATTATAGTAGTATATGGTTGCTTGGTTGTTAGGAAGTGATAATATTAGATTATTATCATTCAAGAGTGAAAGTGAATAAGAAATTGAAATCGTAACTCAAAAGTTAAGAAGTAAATTCATATACAAATGGGATTTGAAGATGTAAATTGTAATTGTGATTTGTAATTTTATATGGAATTCTAGAGAAGTGTTTTGAAAAGATTTGAAATTTTGGAAGTTTGGAAATTAAATCCCTTTTAGGTTTGAAAATGGTTTTCAAAGGTTTGGAAAAATATAGTGAAATTATTTAAGGAAAATATTTTTAAATTGGGATTGAAATCTGGTGGAAATTTGGTATTTAAAAATATTTGGAAAAATGTTTTGGAGGGATGAAAGAACTAAACTCTTTTCGGTCGTTGGAAAATAACTTCGGTGATGATTGCAGCATCATCGATGTTCATTTTCGAGTTTCCAGGAGAGGAATTGCTGTCAAATTGTTTTAAATAAAAATTGTTTGCAAACTGGGTTTGGTTTTGGAAATTCAAAGATAATTTGAATTGATTTAAAAAATGATTTTGAAATGTTGGACAGACCCTGGAATCCTATTTAAAATACTTATGGAATTATAAGAGGTTTTATAATTTATTAAATTTGGAAATTTGCTTGAAATGTAAATAAATTGGAAAACTTATCAAGGCTTAAAATTTGAATTTAATTGGAAGACAATTGAATTATGTTAAATAAAGGAAATGAAATTCAAGCTGAATATTGGAAATTGAATTTGATTTGTGATAAACAAAGCGAAGAATTGAAATAAAATTTGTAAGTGAAACTAATTGAAGAAATAAATTAAATTCATTATGGAATTGGAAATCCAGTTTAAATATAAGTAGATATAAACCAAAGTGGTGAATTGAAAATAAATATAGGAAGTATGAAAAATACTTATATCGAACTTAAGAAAAAGGTGGTGAAATTCTTAAGTAAAACTTGGAGTTGATAAAATATTCTAAATTAATAAGTGAACGAAGATTAAACTGGAAATTTTGAAATGGCGATTGGGAATAAGTGTATTGAAATGAAAATCAAAAGTGAATGAAAGAAAAGTAATTGATAAAGCTAATAATCAATTTGGAATTAATACGTAGGATGTATGTATATTATTTTATTCGCATAACGATTTGATCCAGAATTCGAGCACAGAATTTCGAGATATTTATATCGATCCGAGTTAGAATTTTTCGCTCGATTTTTGACGGCGAACCTGGATGTGGATTTTTGGTTCATTTTAGAAATTCTCTATCATAGTTTACGACTATGCAAGGAGAATGATGGTTTCTGATCAAGAAACCAAATATGAGTTCGCACTAGGAAGTCTGATGGACGATACTAGTTCGGAAATGAAATTGTGTGATCAAGTAAACGATTGAATTTGGTTTAGCGTACGAATGATGTAAGTACATCTTATGAATTTGAATGAAATAAATATTCAAACTTTTGTAAAGAAATGTGAAAAATGATAAGCAGGATATACATGTGCGTTAAAGGCAAAAGATAAATTGGGATTTGATTTCGAAGATAAATTTGAATTGCTCGAAAAAGGTATGTACTTGAATTTCAGTATCGAGCTAGCCGCGCAAAGGAGAGCTGGCGAAATTTTTCAAAAATTTAGAGAGTTAGAAAAATTTTGAGAAAATTTTGAAATTTTGAAATTTGATTTTAAATTTGAATGGTTAAGAAAACAATGCTGTTTGGAATTTATGGAAGGTTTTGGAAGATTAGTTGAATCGATAATGGGTCTTTAACAAAAAGATTTGTTTTGACAAGTTGATAAAATTGTTTGGATTAGGAAAATAATAAGTGGTTGAGGATCATTATTCTTAACTAGTAATTTCGGGATGAAATTCTTGTAATGGGGAAGAATGTGACGACCGAGAAATTTTGACATTTGAAATTGGAATATTTGGTTGAATTTTAATATTTGGAAATTGATTTAACTTGAATCTCAAATGTAACTATGAATTTGACAATTAAATTATTGAATTTAATTTATTAAAATTGGGTAAAAATTTAAATCTTCAGTTTTAAGCATAATTAAAATAGTTTGATGGCTCAGAAAATTTATATTGGAAATATTGAAGATAATGAAAGCTTCAAAATTGAATTTGAAAGCAAATTGTTCAGTTTTGAAATTACAACGTTTAAATCGATATTTAAAAATAGCCTTCCAAGGCACAGTCTCGGAATTCTATGAAACCAGTTTCATTGGATCCGTAATATTGTATTATTTTCGGATTTCAATTTTCGTAGTGTTTGGAGTGATCGTTTGGCCATACGATAAGAAAACGCACTGAAAATTATATCGAAATTTAATTTAATAACTGGGTCCAAAAAGCTATCTTCTCCATACGATTGAATTTGGACTCGGAACCTTTTCCATTGTGTTCGGAATAGGGGTTTAACATTATAAATGCCTAGCGGCATGCCTCGATAGGAGCTCAAATTTGAGAGTTACGGAAATCGTAACGATTTAAAATTTTGAATTTAAATTTTAATATAAATAATATAATTTAGCTACTATAATAGGCTTAGAAACGTTGTGAATTTTAAAACACGTGTTCTCTTCCTTCTGTAATTTTCACACCCATTGTTCTCTTCGTTCTTTGTATCATAGCCGAAAATCTTTGGGAATCGAATAAAAAAATAAGAAAATGAAACCCTTTTCTCGTTCAAAAAAATTAAACAGTTCGAAAGAAAAATTTAGTTGGCTGAAGCTTTCTCGTTCGAACAAATTTCTCCTCCTCCCTCCTTTCTAACCCCTTTTCTAATGCAAATCAAAGAAAAAAAATATACGAAATCGATTTCGAATTCGAAATCAATCATCGACCGCTTGTTCTTCAATCAAAATCATTCAACAATAAAAAAACGAGTGGGATTATGGCTCGCGACTCAGTTGCAACGTTGATGGCGACTTGGGGGGAAAGTGTGTGCTCGTGCGGGAGATGGTAGCGCTCAGACGAAGGCCGCTCGATATCTGGGCATGCGGCGAAGGCGGCGGTGTGAGTGAGGCGATGGGTGGCAGCTGCGAGGTATGAAGGCATCGATTTGGGGCTTGCGATCGAGTGATAGGGCTCACGTTTGATTTATTGGTCGCGTGAGGAATAATTTTCATTTAAATAAATATTTTATAAATACACATGCATTGTGATAAGCAGAATATATATACAGTGAAAATTTATTTAGGTGTAGTTTTTCAAAATTTATATGCATGTAGAAAAAATACATATATAACTATTTTCATCTACTAGTTTGATTTAAAATAATATATTTAGGGGATTGATTTGTTTTATAAACGTATTTAACTTATCTAGTTACTAAAAATAATTTATTAACGTAAATTTAGTTTTAAATTTAATTTTTAGCTAAATAAATTTATTGAAAAGGAATTTGTTTAAAATTAAAAGTATTAGTTTAAAATCAAAATTGTTGGTTAATTAAATTTATTAAAGGGAAATGGGTTTAAGAAATTAAATTATTAGTTTAAATTAAATAAATCTATTATATGGAAATTTATTATTCGATTTACTTCAAATATTAATCAACTGTATAAAATTTTCTATAAAGGTCTAATACTGTGAAGAACAAGTCGGGATTGGAAACGGATTGCAAATAAAAAGGTGAGATTTTCTCAATCAAATTTAATAATTGAAAATTGCGGTTATTGATTGATTATTTGTTTGTGATAGTACATATAGTAGTATATATATTTGGAGTGATTGATTTCCCGCATTATATAGCGGATGAGACCCTATGCGCCGCATAATAGCGGATGATTTTATATAATCCCATATATCGCGATATTCCACCTCGAAGTGGAATTGGTATTTAATTGTTATGCTAATATCTATGGATGCAGGGAAACAGATTGGAGGGATCCAACTGGATTCCTCAAATATTTGAATTTTTTTCAATGTTGTGTGTTAATTTATTTATAATTTGTGTATGATTATATTTATAATTGAAATAGTTGAAGGCTATGGTTTAGTCGAATATATTTTTGGTATTGTAGGATACCAGAAATATGAAATTAGATTTTTGGAAATTAAGTATAAAACTTTAAGTAAATTCATTTTAAAGAATTGGTTGAATTTAAAAGAAGGAATTTAAAAGGGTAAAGACTGAATTTTGAAATCTTATCGTATTAATTCCAAAATATGGGAAAAGATTTTTATAAAGAGATTTTAAGTAATACTGTTTAAAAATTGAAGGAATTATTTAAATTTCGTATTTTAAATAGTTTAGAAGAGATAAAGGAATTTATTTTAAAAGGAAATAAATTTTGGAAATCGATTTTGAATTTAAATTGGTGTTTGAAATAAATTTGGAAATCAATTTGGAAATTGATTTGGTGTTTGAAAATAAATTGGGAAATCGATTTGAAATTGATTTGGTGTTTTAAAATTAATCTTTGGGAAATTGATTTGGTGTTTGAAATAAAAATTTGGAAATCAATTTGGAATTTGATTTGATGTTTGAAAGTGAATATTTGGAAATCGATTTGAAAATCGTATATCAATGAATATTTGGAAATTTAAATTCACAAATGGGATTTTATAAAGAAAAAGGAAAATTGTTTTAAAAATAAATATTGATTATTTTCAAAAAGTGTGAAACGAATTTACGGATTCGGAACGTAAATTTAAAATAAATCAAGAAAGATTTATTGATTGATTTAAATGAACCATTTTGAAATGGAAGTGTATTCCCCCGGAAAGCCGGGTATGTTTTTTTGAAAATAGCTTTCAAATATAAATTAAACATTCTAAAGTTGATATTAAAAGGATGTTTTGGAGGTATTATTTCTTAAGTTGTTTTGAAAATCTTTAAAGTAAAGATTTATTTAATTAATTATAGAAGTGATTATTTAAAGATTTAATTGATATCGGATTTAGAAAATGGTTATTTAAATAAGTTATACCCTATCTACTAATTTTATTTTAAAATTAGTTTGGGCTTAAAGTTTATACGTGATATTAGTATAATATTTTCAAGACTAATATTTAAGTAAGTGTTTGAAATAGTTTTTATTCCAAATGTTTCCAAGTATATATTTTTGGATAAGTGATTTAAATTATTTTAAAATATTTGAACTCGGCAAATTTTCAGTGGAAAAGAATAAATATTTGGAAATATATTCCATGTAAGGAAACTTATTTGAAATTTGTAGTCAAAGTGATGAAGTGTTAAAAATATATCTTACGAAGATATTTTGAAAATAAATAATTGGGGGAAAATTATTTAAATCTTGGTGATTGTTGTGAATGTTGATGAATAGTTAAAAAACCGACTATCAATATTGGCCTTTAAATGGCATTTGAATTTAGATGCGACCGGGGGTCGGATTCCAAATGGATATTCGAAAACCATATTGAATCTTTGTGATGGATCTTTTGTTTAAAAAGGTCAAAGTGGAAATTTGTTGTGAATTACTTGAACTTGAATGTAACACTTATTTTTAAAAAAAGCGCTCATTATTCGAATTAGCCGGGAGAGGACTTTGTGTTATAAAACCCATTCCAAATAATGATACGACGAAATGGGATTTCATTTGAAGATGGTGTTGAAGACCGGGTATTTTCGAAAGCGAAACGATTACCTATCGAATGTCTCTGCACCGAATGGCTCCGGTATAGAGATTTGATCATCCTTTGTGATGGGGATTCCAGACATGATTAGTGAATATCCGGATTGCAAGGGCTTCTTTGGAGGTGCCTTCGATTCCATTCGATCCCGGAACGGACTTGTATGGATGTATGTCTGATGTTACACTTTGAGATGTAAACCTGGTTTCTATCAATTACATTTCTGTTGGTGGCGGAGAATTTATTCTCTTAGCTTAACGCCCTTCACTGAGACATACGAGCTCAGAGGTAATGTAGTTGATGGTTGCTAGTGATACATTGCCAATTCGGTAATGTGGCATGCGAAGTGCCGCTGATCATTTGTTGATCGAAGCATGACTTTTGTGAAAAGTGTAGCTTTGTGGACGAGACTTCGTCGGACCTCACAACCCGAAAATGGTCGAAACAGAAAGGATGTAGCAAGACAATTTGGGGTAGCGCTCTGAGGATATGTCCATTTCCTTCTGGAAAAAGGTGGTATGATGGTATGGAGCCTAGATACTTAACTTATGTGGTTACTGCAAATTTGAGCTTTGTGGTTGAGGATCCTTGGATAAAGGTTGGTAACGACCGGGGATGGCATACTTGTGGTAGTTACCTATGTTATAACTTGGTTAAAGCGTGAGGTAACTCGACCTTGTGTTGGCAGAGAGCTGGTTAAGTTCTTGGGGCGTACCTCCAGAGGCGTTCACATGTGGCATAGGAAGTTTCTTAGCCTGACCATTTGTTGGAAATCCAAAGAAACAATACGCACCCTGTATGGTTTTAGTTATATTACCTGCCTTTTACTTATGGCAGTGACCCGCTGTTTAATTGGTAGATATAGTAGGCATACAATAATGGTTGTATGATGCTAAGATTAATATTATACTTTTGAAATGTCTTCTGCACTATGCACTAATGATAATATTAAAAATATTTTGCATATCAAGCATGTTTGACTATCATAAGGAGAAATCTCCTCCAATCTTGCGTTTGCATTGTGTGTGTGGCGGGAGGCCTTATGTAGTTTCATTTTCCAAAAGCGTAGCGGGTTTCATTTTATTTTCTTTATGAAAATAATAGTTTTTAAGATCTCACACCAGTCCCTTGACTGACCTGGAGTTTATTGTTCCCTTTCTAAACTCTGGGCGCCCATAATTTTCCACACGGGCAGCCTAGAATCAGGTTAGCAGTTATTCTGGAGCAAAGTCGGGAAAATATGCTATGAAGATCTGAAGTTCAAGCTGGATAGCTAGGCGTATCACCAGTATATAATATTTCTTTTTCTGCTGTTTGTTGTTGAACACTCTAATGATGTGATGTATAAACCGATATAGTGATTTTGTTTTAAAGATTATTCATTTATCTATTATATTTGTTCCACTCTGGAATGTGAGATTCTTTTATTATTTCTGTTTCTTCTTCTATCTTCTTCTTCTTTAACCCTAACGGTTTGATTTTTCGGCATTCAACTGTGTGGCATTTGATACAGTGGACGTATTAATGTCGACTTCGGGCGTCGAAAAATTCGATCGTTTCAGATGCGGCAGCAAGGGGTTTCGGCCCTGTCAAAAATTCATTATAAAACAAAAGGCGCAACCTTTTTCTGAATCATTTCTTAAAACCATTTAACTAAGTCAAAAGCATTTCTTTCAAAAGAAAAGCAGGCACATAAAGCTTCGATCCCTTCGAAACCTATTATTTCGACTTCATACCTTTTGCCTCTGTCCAATTCACTACATATCAAGTCTTTGATACTATGCGCATTGGTTTCTATGGTGATGGAGGCGGAGGAACTTAGTCGAAAGCTGAGTAACAAAAGTGGCGAAACGTGTAAAAAGCCTGTATAAACCGATTTTTAACTTTTTAAAGCAAATCTTTTCAACTAACCTGCCTTATTTATCCAAACGTAATTAGTTGTTAATTTGTTTTCTAAAAGTATTTCTGAAATTTCTGAAATGGACAATTTTAAGTATTTACAAAATGCTCTTTCTCCTTTTATAAATATATAAAACATTTAAGTCCCAGATCTTAAATAATTTTATATACTTCTTAAAACACTTAGAAAAAAATCTATAAAAATTCCTGTAAATCATTTTAATATGTTTTCTTGCATATATTAATTTCTGACCTAAAACATATATATTAGCCGTAATTAATTTTAAACCTAAATAACCATTTTCTTCACTAGAAAATTGATACTAAATCCATATTAATGCTGAAAATTATGAAAATAAAAACCCATCTATAAAATATCATTTCTAACCTTATTCTAAATCACGAGGCATTTGGATGTTATTTAATAGGGTTTTCACATCAAAACGATCATAAAATTTCATATGAATTTGCAAAAATCATCAAGAAGCATATATATCAAATTTAAATCAAAAACATGGCAAAACTTTGCAAAATAGATGGGACTAAATCAAAAACCGAAAACAATGAAAAACATAATATGTAGTCATTATCCACCTTAGCTTTGTGATTAAGGAGTTGAGTTTTGATCTTTGATTAACTTTTGTAAGCTTTCCCCTTGAAATCTTCTCTTGTTTACTCTTAACGGTAGTCGCCCTCTCTAGCTTTTGTTTTAGTTTGTGAATGTTATTAATGAACATGAGAATGATTATGGTTTAAGAGTTTAGGATATAAGAATAATACTTATTCATATATTACCCTTGTTTATTTGCCTAACTTATTTTATTTCATCTTCCTTTTAGTTCATTTGTATAAATGGAACGGCTACCTTCTAATCACACAAACCTCAATCCTTTAACTATTTTACATTATTTCATTTAATTTTACTAATAGATGTCCTAAATAATGTTACTAAAAATTAGGGTCGTTCCATGTACGTAAAACGGCCATCCGAGTACAATGGAACTAGTATCGAGACCTAATTCTAACATATGAAAAAGTTAACTATCAAAATAAAATTATATCATCTTTAACATGTTAATTAGCGAATTTTTATTAAAACTAATTTAATATAGTTTAATCATTTACAATATTAAAATTAACATTTTGTTATCATCATTTTGATTCAAAAAGAATTCAAACAGACTTTTTAAATCATTCTTTCTCATTAAATCCAAGATAAATATTTGGTTATTCGAATATTTAATTATACATCGTCATGAAATCCAGTTCATTTCATTTTATGGTATTAAAAATATATTAATCAACTTTTCTAGTTTATTTTTACGTAAAAATATTTATATTTCAAAATAATATTTTCCACTATATATCAAAATAGGGAGGTTCTGCGCGCAAAATGGGGAAATAATAACATATACAAATTACTTGAAAAAATGGTGGAGAATGTAGTGAGTTCTCAAATTGGAGTTAGAGAGACAAATTTATCTGAATCAAAGTGGAGCATGCAACGAAAAATTACAAAGTCTGCTTAAAGACCTTCATGGTATTACCAGCAATTCTAATTTATTGACGATATGCATGTTTAATGGGAGCACGCATAACTAGGTGGTTTGAAGGTTGATTAATTTTATTTTTGAACAAAGGTGGAGCATATGAAGAATGTTGCGTCGAGCTGGAGTGTTGAACATATGCGTGCAACATTTGTTTTGTATATTAGCAAATTGGCTGGTTAACTAATTAACAACGGAAAGTATTAGATTTTATTTAATAAGAGATATTTATGAATATATTTCTCACAAATGTTTTCTTTTTTTAAGAAAACAAATATATATATATATGGACAAATATATTTTTATTTAACTGATTATGGGAGACATATTAGCAAATATCTACGTTTCTTTATATTAGTTGGTAGTATCTGTAAATATGTAAGTTAGGAGAGTCATTGTGACGCCCCACCTCTATACCCACGCTAGCCAAGGACACTACGGGGTAATGCCGTCAACTAATATGGAGAATAAGGCTGTTGAGGAGCGACCTTCCATGTAATTGCTTTGTGCGAGCACCGATATGCCAGATAAAATATAACATGCATTTCATCACAAGAGGAAATTCGACATATCGACACAAACTCAAAGATACTACACAGTGGCTATATATAATCTTTCGAAACAAATATAGAAATAAACATAACACAAATCAGTCACAGATAATTCATATCACAAAGGCGGAAATAGATATGAATATTACACATAAAAGTGTATATCAGAGTAGTGGTCAAACAAGATCCACAATAACACAAAAGAATAGATACAAGTGCAAGACAAAAGAATATGTACACATCAAGGAGTCAATATCTCAAATGTATACAACCAAAAACTACAAGCTAAGTAGTTAGCCAAAAGTTCAGATGATGGTCTGATAAGGAGTCAAGCAGAAGCACCTGTAAAATCTCCGTCTGACGCGAGTATTATTTAAAAAGAAAATAATAAACGGATCAGTCTAGCTATAATTATCAGATAAAATGAGATAGAAGAAGAGATATAATAAAAAGACATATGATAACCAAAAATGTCATACTACGACAAGTATACATTAGAAAATCCACAAAGGCCATACAATATCACAAGATTCTCATAGCATCAAAAAGAATGTCATATCTTTATTTAATTCACCAAGCCACAAAAAATGGCATACATATCAATGCCAATTGTAAAAGTTGGTGAAACATAAATTCCAGAAATCAATAATTAGAAATCCAGAAATCACGAGAAAAGGATGGCCAATCCCATAAACTGGACATCGACGCACCTAGAAAGACACGTACCATGCACAGCCGAATATTGACACACCTAGAAAGATACGTCCCAGCTCTAGCATCGACGCACCTAGAAAGATACGCCTCATGCATAAATAAACAACGATGCACCTAGAAAGATACACCCCATGTAATGTCTAACATCGAAGCACCTAGAAAGATACACCCCATGCAAAGTCGAACATCGACGCACCTAGAAAGATACGCCCCATGCATAGACGAACATCGACGCACCTAGAAAGATACGCCACATGTCCCGACTTATTGAGCCGATTGCTCCACGAAGTAAACAAACATCGACGCACCTAAATAGGTACGACCCATGCGTAAACAAACATCGATGCACCTAGATAGGTACGACCCATGCAAGAAATAAACATCGACGCCCTAGATAGGTACGACCCATGCGAGAAATGAGACGAAGCTCAATAAAATGAAGTACAGTCCTTCACATAGACAAAGAGACATCGCACATTGCTAGTCTAAACCATAAAATGATCATCATCGATCATCAAGAAGTGTCAATTACAATAAGCTGGTAAATATATGAGTTTAGCATCATGTCCCATAACCACTAGCTTAACTTAAATATTTGCGAACAAATTGTAGATCTCCACTAGAAAATTGTCGCAAGAGTTTCAATCGAACAAGTCCAAGAATTAACCGACGAAGTAAACGCAAGCGTTTCATACCACTTGTTTTACTAAGTCGTTTAATTAGATTTCTCATACGAGTGAGGTAAAGGCTTGTATATACTAGTAGATTGGAAAACGGTTTTAAGAAACGAGCTTTGTAATAAAATAGTGTTGAAATCATTTTGAAGAAAGAGTTTTGATATTTACTACTAGTATTAAAACCTTTATATTTTTAAAGCGACAAACATAAAAATGATTGTAGAAACAATCAATCATTAAAAATTCACATACGAAGACGTGAATCAAATCCAAAGAAACCGATAAAGAATCCATCGAAATGGATATTCAAAAATCCCTAAAAAGGAGTCATCAAAGTCATAATAAATGATAACAACAAATAGGATCATCACGAATCGATTCAAATTGGAAAATCAATCCTAAAAGGCAAAGTGGGCTGAAACAGCAAATTCAGTTGACTAAACAGAGATTTCAGTTGACTGAACAGAGATTTCAGTCGATTAAACCCTGCCTGGAAACTTTCTGTTTCCAGGTTCAGTCGACTGAACAGAGATTTCAGTCGACTAAACCCTGCCTGGAAACTTTCTGTTTCCAGGTTCAGTCGACTGAACAGAGATTTTCAGTCGACTGAGTCATGCCTGGGCTGTTTTTCAGCCTATCCAAATGAAGAGCAAACTCTTCCAAAATGCAACCGGACGAACATTGGCTCTAAGGGTTTATGCCAATCGGCAACCCGGCCCTATATGCTCCTCGATGCATTATCAAAAGCATGATCAAACATTCATAAAAGGATTTTCACACAAATTTGACTTAAAAACCTAAAAATTGGAATATTCACAAAACCAATCCAAATCAAAAGCAAATGCACATGAAGAAGTGTTAGGAATTCATACCCAACAATCAAAGATAAATATAGTCATAGATGTGAGATAAAAATCTCACCTTTTCACAAAAACAAGGAAGGAGAAGCTTGAAAACTAAGGAGGATCAACCACTCTTCAACACAACCCAAATGAACTTGAATCTAAGCTCAAAATATGAACATTCCCTAAGTTAGGTTTTGGAAATTTCTGAAATTTAAAGGAGAATGAGTTGGAGAAGAAGAAGGAGATGATTACCAATGGCTTCTCTTAGAATTTGGAGCTAGACCTTGGATTTTGCAAATGAACTAGGGCTTGGAGTTTCTAATTCCTCTTCCTTTCCCCCATTTTCAGTTTTAGCTTGAGTTTGAGGAGTGGGGATGAGTGAAAGGAGAGGAGAGGGCTGAGTTAGGGTATTAAGTTAGCTAGTGGGCTGAATCCAAACCCAAAACCCAATAGAAAAAGTAGCAAAATTCGACTTACTCCAAACATATCGAAGCTTATACTCAAAAAGGTCGCAAACGGCATTTTGAACTCAATGGAAGTGGTCTCGAGTCCTAATTCGACTATTTGCAAAAAGTAGCTTTTCGGACCAAAATCCGACGAACGACGAAATATTTAAATAAAATGTTTAAATATACAATCCATAAATATACGGGTTGTTACAGACTCCCCTCCTTAAAGAAATTGCGTCCTCGTAATACTTAAGAAGAAAAATAAAAAGTAACAACCATAAAAGCATATCAACACAAACGAAATTTGAAATAGAAAGTTCACCATAACGAGTATGGAAGAGTAAGCCTGAACGGGATCGCTCGATGAATTCCCAGGATTCCCAAGAGCAATCCTTAGGATCTGAGAACCATTAAACTTTCACAAGAAGAACATCTTTATTCCGAAGGCGCTCAACCTCCGAAGCAATGATGCGAATGGAATGTCGCTCATAAGTCAAATCTGGTGAAACTTCAATTTCCTCAATAACACCGGGCTCAAGAATAAAACTCGGAATCCCTAAGGCATTTTCGTAGTAGAAAGACGTGAGAAAACGTCATGAATAACAGAAAATTGAACCGGTGCAACGACGTAGTATAATAACAGTACCCCCAAGAAACTAGAAAATCGAATAATTTGGAACAACGGCGTAGTACAATAACGGTATGCCAGATGAACCAAAGCTTGAATAATTTCGGAACACCGACGCAGTACAAAAACGGTGCGTCCAATGAACCGAACACCATAAAAGAACATTGGACGCAAGCCCATAAAAGAAATGAGATAAAGCTCAATAAAATGAAGTATATCAAAACGTCCGATGAACTTGATAAAAAGATAATTTCATTTGGTCATCAACAAAGAAACAACCGCTTGTTGCTTACGACTAAGTGCATAGGCAACACGATTCTCCTTTCTGGGAGTATAAAGAATATCAAGATCATAAGATATAAGGAACCCAAGCCAATTTGGTTGATACAAATTAAGTTCCTTATGAGAAAATAAATATTCCAAAGATTTATGATCGTGGTGGAGAACAAATTTCTCCCCCCAAAAAATGATGATGCCTAACTCTAAAAGCGAAAACAATAGCCGCGAGCACTAGATCATGAGTGGCATACCTAGTCTCAATCGGCTTTAATGATTTAGAAGCACAAGTGATAGCATGTTCTCTTTTGCAAGAGAACGACATCCAAACCAATACGATTAGCATTGGTACAAAAGATAAAGTCTTGGTTCCCCTTCGGGAATCACAAGAATAAGAGTATCGAAAAGAAAGAATTTCTTTTAAATAATCTTCTTTCCCGAAAAGTTAAAACTTTCAAAATTACATTTATCTTTATGTAATAATCTTTCTAGAAAAAATTACATTTTTACAAGTCAATATATCGTGTCTGACTGTCTCATCAAAGCGTTTAGGAGATTCTTATCGATAACGTTGATCAAGCGCATCGACCAGAATTCTTAAAGCACTCAACGGGCAATATAATTACAAAATCATCTTCTTTATGATTAAACATGTTTTCTAACAACTTTTAAGAATTCTCTTTGTTTTTTTAAGAAAAAAAATTCAGTTATACTTTAAATAAATCTTATGAAAAAGATTTGCAAAAATTTTTAATTGCTAATTTCCATCCAAAACCAACAAAAACAAGAATGGAGTCATCGAGATCATAGAATAATCGATTCATAAAATGGATGAAATAAGCTGGACAAACTGAATGACATAATAAGTCATTCATAGGTATCATAACGAGTGCGGAATGCGGTAAACGGAATGCTAACTCCCGCAACTCGTAGCAAATGAAAATTGGTGGCGAGGTCGACCTAAAAAGACCTTAACATCTCTCAAAAGATTGCTTAGGTGATAATCCTAAGTCAAGCTAAAAAATACCAGAAAATTCTCAAACTACATGAATGAGAGAAATAACACTTTCCTCATCATGTGAGCTTAAAGAATAAAATGATGCCATCAAATTGGAATCAAAATCACAAAGGAAAAATAGAAATCTGCTTAACAGATTGAAAATATCGAAGATGAATAGTCCACACGGGACAAAGCATATGGCTTCATAATAATTAAGCCAATCTTCACAAAAGTCAATTCCGAAGTATAAGTAAAAATCGGCTCGGTGAGAAAAATCACATAAAATAATTTCAACATCAACAAAAAGCAAATTGAGTATTGCGGATCGACTAATCCGGATTCACAATCCTCAAAGAAGTCATCAAACCCAAAAATGTTTTAAAAAAAAGATTCAACAAGTTCTTTTGATATACAATAATGAGATGAAACCCATATCAAAAAAGAACTCGAATAAGATAATCACAAAATAATGTCATCAAGGATTGAATAAAAAAATACCTTGACCAAGAAACGAGTTGCGAGGCGTTTACACAACATTCAACTTTCCCTCCTTCTTGCTTTGAAGTATGGGACATGTAGTTATATGGTGACCCGAATTTTTGCAATAGTGACAAAAGAGGGGTTTTGGACACTCCCTTGCATAGTGGTCCGTGGAACCACAATTGTAGCATTGTCCACGACTAGAGGTAGGGGCTTTTGCTACCGGGGTTTCTTGCCTCCCTTTCTTGTTGGGAATAAGGCCTTTGAATTTAATATGCCTCTTTTCGTTATTGTTGAAGTTCTGTTTGGCAACCACAACTTCAACATTACTCTCTCTATCAGCCTCTTCAAGACGAAGAGCGATATCAATAAGCTGATCAAATGAAACATCAAGTTTCAGGAGTAATGGCTTCTTAAGATTCTTATTCAAGCCATAGACAAATCTCTGATTTTTCTTCAATGGGGTATTAATGTATTCAACCCCGTATTTGGAAAGAGATTCGAAAGATGCGACATAGTCTGTCACAGAAGATTCACCTTGAACAAGGTCAATAAAACGCCGGGCCAAAGTTACTTTTTCAGCCTCCGGCACAAATTTCAATTCGAATCTTTCCCAGAATAGCTCCCAAGTGAGATCCGCTTCAACGATTTCAGAAATTAAAATCTCATACCAATCTAACGCTCTTTCTTGGAGCATGCTAGAAGCCACTTGGACTCGATGAAGGTCAACAAGATTCATGCGAGTAAAGATGCGATCGCATGATTTGAGCCAAGCTTGAATTTCTATAACACTCTCGGATCCCTTGAATGGCCTTCCACCCAAATCGATATAGTCTCTGCACAAGCGTGAAAAACGGATCTAGGATGAGTAGGCTCTGGAATGGGTCCGGCTGCTTGAGCGTTCTTTACTAGATCATGAAGCTGCTGGGCAGACATAAATACTCCATCCTGGGGAGTAGCACTAGATTGTCCGGCACTGGGACGATTTGATCTAACCATTTCTCTTCTTTAAGAAAGAAAGAAGAAAAGTTATTCTCAAAATAAATATCAATCAAACTTGATAGATAAAATAAGGAATCATAAAGAAAATAGGATGAATCGGTACGAAGACTCGAATAAATCCTAAGGCACAACTCCTAAGAAAGACTTAGGACATGATCCTTGCTAGATTATTCCACATTGTTCCGAAGTTTGGCTTTGATACCAAGCTGTGATGCCCCACCTCTATACCCACGCTAGCCAAGGACACTACGGGGTAATGCCGTCAACTAGCGCGGAGAATAAGGCTGTAGAGGAGCGACCATCCATGTAATTGCTTTGTGCGAGCACCGATATGCCAGATAAAATATAACAAACATTTCATCACAAGAGGAAGTCCGACATATCGACACAAACTCAAAGCTACTACACAGTGGCTATATATAATCTTCGGAAACAAATATAGAAATAAACATAACACAAATCAGTGTCAGATAATTCATATCACAAAGGCGGAAATAGATATGAATATTACACATAAAAGTGTATATCAGAGTAGTGGTCAAACAAGATCCACAATAACACAAAAATGTCATACTACGACAAGTATACATTAGAAAATCCACAAAGGCCATACAATATCACAAGATTCTCATAGCATCAAAAAGAATGTCATATTCTTTATTTAATTCACCAAGCCACAAAAAATGGCATACATATCAATGCCAATTGTAAAAGTTGGTGAAACATAAATTCCAGAAATCAATAATTAGAAATCCAGAAATCACGAGAAAAGGATGGCCAATCCCATAAACTGGACAACGACGCACCTAGAAAGACACGTCCCATGCACAGTCGAACATTGACGCACCTAGAAAGATACGTCCCATGCTCTAGCATCGACGCGCCTAGAAAGATACGCCTCATGCATAAATAAACATCGATGCACCTAGAAAGATACACCCCATGTAATGTCTAACATCGAAGCACCTAGAAAGATACACCCCATGCTAAGTCGAACATCGACGCGCTTAGAAAGATACGCCCTACGCATAGACGAACATCGGCGCACCTAGAAAGATACGCCCCATGTCCCGACTTATTAAGCCGATTGCTCCACGAAGTAAAAAAACATCGACGCACCTAAATAGGTACGACCCATGCGTAAACAAACATCGACGCACCTAGATAGGTACGACCCATGCAAGAAATAAACATCGACGCACCTAGATAGGTACGACCCATGCGAGAAATGAGACGAAGCTCAATAAAATGAAGTACAGTCCTTCACATAGACAAAGAGACATCGCACATTGCTAGTCTAAACCATAAAATGATCATCATCGATCATCAAGAAGTGTCAATTACAATAAGCTGGTAAATATATGAGTTTAGCATCATGTCCCATAACCACTAGCTTAACTTAAATATTTGCGAACAAATTGTAGATCTCCACTAGAAAATTGTCGCAAGAGTTTCAATCGAACAAGTCCAAGAATTAACCGGCGAAGTAAACGCAAGCGTTTCATACCACTTGTTTTACTAAGTCGTTTAATTAGATTTCTCATACGAGTGAGGTAAAGGCTTGTATATACTAGTAGTTTGGAAAACGGTTTTAAGAAACGAGCTTTGTAATAAAATAGTGTTGAAATCATTTTGAAGAAAGAGTTTTGATATTTACTACTAGTATTAAAACCTTTATATTTTTAAAGCGACAAACCATAAAAATGATTGTAGAAACAATCAATCATTAAAAATTCACATACGAAGACGTGAATCAAATCCAAAGAAACCGATAAAGAATCCATCGAAATGGATATTCAAAAATCCCTAAAAAGGAGTCATCAAAGTCATAATAAATGATAACAACAAATAGGATCATCACGAATCGATTCAAATTGGAAAATCAATCCTAAAAGGCAAAGTTCGCTGAAACAGCAAATTCAGTTGACTATACAGAGATTTCAGTTGACTGAACAGAGATTTCAGTTGACTGAATTCTGCCTGGAAACTTTCTGTTTCCAGGTTCTGTCGACTGAACAGAGATTTCAGTCGACTAAACCCTGCCTGGAAACTTTATGTTTCCAGGTTCAGTCGACTGAACAGAGATTTTCAGTCGACTAAACCCTTCCTGGAAACTTTCGGGTTCCAGATTCAGTCGACTGAACAGAGATTTCAGTCGACTGAATCATGCCTGGGCTGTTTTTCAGCCTATCCAAATGAAGAGCAAACTCTTCGAAAATGCAATCGGACGAACATTGGCTCTAAGGGTTTATGCCAATCAGCAACCCGACCCTATATGCTCCTCGATGCATCATCAAAAGCATGATCAAACATCCATAAAAGGATTTTCACACAAATTTGACTTAAAAACCCAAAAATTGGAATATTCACAAAACCAATCCAAATCAAGAGCAAATGCACATGAAGAAGTGTTAGGAATTCATACCCAACAACCAAAGATAATTATAGTCATAGATGTGAGATAAAAATCTCACCTTTTCACAAAAACAAGGAAGGAGAAGCTTGAAAACTAAGGAGGATCAACCACACTTCACCACAACCCAAATGAACTTGAATCTAAGCTCAAAAGAAGAACATTCCCTAAGTTAGGTTTTGGAAATTTATGAAATTTAAGGAGAATGAGTTGGAGAAGAAGAAGGAGATGCTTACCAATGGCTTCTCTTAGAATTTAGAGCTAGATCTTGGATTTTGCAAATGAACTAGGGCTTGGAGTTTCTAATTCCTCTTCCTTTCCCCCATTTTCAGTTTTAGCTTGAGTTTGAGGAGTGGGGATGAGTGAATGGAGAGGAGAGGGCTGAGTTAGGGTATTAAGTTAGCTAGTGGGCTGAACCCATACCCAAAACCCAATAGAAAAAGTAGCAAAATTCGACTTACTCCAAACATGTCGAAGCCTATACTCAAAAAGGTCGCAAATGACATTTTGAACTCAATGGAAGTGGTCTCGAGTCCTAATTCGACTGTTTGCAAAAAGTAGCTTTTTGGACCAAAATCCGACGAACGACGAAATATTTAAATATACAATCCATAAATATGCGGGTTGTTATAGTCATTTTACTAGGGTTTTTTATATTGAGATTAGTTGTCAACTTTTAGGGTATTTTTGTAATCTTTTGGTGAATTAATAAAGCTTTTATGTAACGGCCAAGAATTTCGACACTCGAAAATCAACACTAATATGTCCACTGTATTGCGTGTTGAGCATTCAAGCGTTTGAAAAACCGCTCGTTAAGGAAAGAAATAAGATAGAAGAACTAAACAATCATAGAATCTCACAACGCAATGAAATAATACATATTAATCAACATAATTCTTTACCAAGTCATTTCAAAGATGATACATCAGAGTCATACTAACACAAATTATACCTTAGGGTAGATATAATAGCCTGTCCATACATAACTGAACAGAATACATATATTACAGTGGAAACATGATAATAATTAGCTATCGATGAAGCCTCCTGCTCCAAGCTCCTCCAAAATGCATATGTAGGAAACCTGAACTACTTGGCCGCCAATATAAATTTGAGCACCCAAGAGTTTTAGGAAAAGAAAATAAAACTCCTGGTCAAACATGGGTCTGGTGTGAGTAAACTCAAAACAACTAAATTATTACTTTTAAAATTCCTTTAAAATAAAGGGTATCTCATAGGAGCACGCTGCACATAAACACAGATGCGTTTTTACCTATGATAACTAAAAACTTTCTATTGAAAATTCAGTGATATTATTGTAACGACCTGCCCTTTCGAACCCTAGAAGTTGACACCAATACATCCATGGTATTCATGTGCTGAACAACTACATGCCGAAAAGACATATTGTTAGGGGAAAGAAAGGAGATAGAAGAAACTAAAAAATCATAGAATCTCACAATGCAACGGAATAATATATATTAATCAACATAGTACTTTACAAAGTCATTTACAAAATGATATATCAAAGTCATACTAAAACAATTTCTAACCTAGGACAGTTATAGCAGGCCGTCCTTACATAACTGACACATGATACAAATAATACAATAGAAACAAAAATAATAACTAATTATCGGTGAAGCTTCATGCTCCAAGCTCCTCCAAAATGCATCCGTAGGAAACCTGAATTACTTTTCTGCTCGTAAAAGTTTGAGCACTCAAGAGTTTTAGGGAGAGAAAATAAAACTCTGGGTCAGACATGGGTCTAGTGTGAGTGAACTCAAGCAACTTGATTATTACATTTCAAAACCTTTTAAAAATCAAAGGTATCTTGTAATACCACGCTGCACATAAACACAGGCGGTTTTTACCTTATGTTAACCAAAACACTTTTATAGAAAATCCAGTGATATTTTAATAATGTCTAAAGTACAAATACTTATTAATCTTAGCCGAAATTGTTACATTAGTTAAATTTTAGTAGACTAGGCTTTACAATCAAAACCGTAAAGGATGGTATTAGAGAATGGATTCCATACTATGACCAGGTAAGAAACTACCTCCGATGGGTACATCTTTAGAACAATGCACCCGAGTTTGACGAGAACATCTTGTACCCTGCCACACAGAACCGGCCTACCACTTAACTGGTAGTACTGAATATGTCATCATCTCGGACTTCCGACCGTAATCGAGATCTCTCATGCACAACCAATTCCATAAATATAAGGTAATTTAAAAAGATGATGACATACCCAAATGGGAGCGACTCACTTAGCCCTGCTGCATGCCATGTTTTAGTCATTTCCCGGTTGATGGGGGCATGAGGCTATGTTTTATTTTTTTGAATAACAATCCCACTTGGAATGCTAACACAGCCCTCCAAGAATCAATGCAATGCTAGCATTCAACCATACAAGTTGTCCAGGATAAGGACAAACCGAAGGCACTACTTGTACCACATCAATTTTGGAATCACCTAAAGGACAAGTAGTAAGCAACCCTTGCACTTCAATGCTCTATCTTCGATTCCATATTCTTCAAGATTTCTCCAGTTCGAAACACTTGAGTTGGATGAAAGTGGTTTTCCGATAATAGATCCAATCCCGGTCTCTTCAAAAAAAAATTCGATAATTTTCGGTGAACTCAACCCCGGTTCTTTAGGAAATAAGCAGATAAAATATAAGAGCGAAGTTCACCTCCGAACCGTTAGTAGACGGATTTTCTTATCATTTATCCTAGAAGAACAAAACAAATTAAATAGTTAAACAATAATAAACTATTAATTAAACCCAAAGTAATCCTTTATTAATTATTAAATAATAAATTAAACCTTCGTTAATAATTAAATATTAAATAATCTCAATTAATTAATTAAATAATCTTTGATTAAATTTAAATAATAAATTAAACTTTTAATGAATAATTTATTATAAATTAAATCTTTAATCAAATAATTAAACCCTTGATTAATAATTAATCCTATATTAATTAACGATAGAATAAATATAAATAATTTACTTAACCCATACTTAATAAAATTAATTAGTAATTAATTAAAATAAATCTTAAAATTAAAAGATAATTAATTAAGAACCAATCTTTATATAATCAAAGTTAATAAACCTCGTTAAAATGTAATTAATTATCAATTTCTAAAACCTAATTAATTAAATGTAAAATCCTTAGTTAAATTTTTAAAACATTATTATTTAGTTTATAATATATTCACAAAACAATTTGAAGTACAAAAACTAAACTTTGCGCAAATCGAAATTTAAGCGAACTGCATCCATAGCGACCATCGCTATAGATGCCCGTAAGCTTTAACTTGTTTCTATCCTTCTTTTGAAAACTATATCTTAAAGCTCATTAACTTTCTAAAAACAAAAATAAACTTAAACAAGTTTAAATCTGACCAAATATTCGATTTCTAAAAACTGAAAGCATAACTTCCTTACATAAGATTCCAAATTCTCCAATACCCTACATAGGTACCAACTTCTTCTTAGCTTATACCTTATATACCCAAGTCCATACACAACCATAACGTCTAGGATAATATCATGCCACAAACATAAGCAAGATCTAATCTTTAACAATTTAGACTACCCATTCAAGTCTAATGTCCTGACATATCCAAGCAACAAATATATATAAAAATACATACATATATGTATATATATCCATCACATGATAAATTAACCAATACTAACCATCATATCACAAAATATATTAACTAACATAAAAGTAAAAGCTTTCATAAAAATCCATAGTCTACTCATCGGAAATCCTTTGAAAACTTGACACACTTTGAAATTCGAGAAGCTTGGAAAACCACAAACTCTAATAAAAAATAGGTCAAATTCTAGTCTGCGTTTGGACCGTTTTCTCTCGGATATTAGTAATGGGGTCAAAAGGAAAGTTTTAGATAATTCTTTCCTCAATCGTTTCTAAAAAATAATTACTCAAAAAGTTAAGTTATGAGGAATTTATGGCCAAAATAGTGAGGGGTATTTTCGGACATAAAAATCTAGGTTCAAAAACACTCTTGCAACGAAATGAATATTTGGAGCATCAAAGATTGAAATAAAAAAATGGTAAACTACAAAGTTGTTGCCACTTAAAATATACATGGTTTGAAAAAATGAATATCTAGTTTTGGAGAAGTATTGTAACACCCTTCTCCGAGACCCACATTAGCAAAGAGTATTACAAGGTAATACCGTCTGCTAATACGGAGAATAGAGCTGGATAGGAGCGACCATCTATAGTCTTGTCTTAACTATCTACTGAATACCTCGATAAATGTTGCATATTTTTTTTCATGTGGATCGACATATCCAATAGATATTTAATACAAAACTATAATGACTATAAGATCTAATAGAAAAAAATATAACAACTCAAATGTAAAACACATCACAGAATAGTAGATCATCACATGCATGCACATATATACAGATACATTACAAAGTATACAAAATGAACATGTCAAGTAGTATAGAAACCACAATATACGTATGAGTCAAAAGAATATACATATCAGAGTTATAGCCAAAAAGGACTACACAAAAAGCTATAACAAAAGGAGCTAGCAGAATAGTCCACGCAGAAGCCGAATAGGCTAAGTCCAAATGTACCTAACCTGAAACACCTCGATCTTACCCGAGTATAAAAATACATGGGTCATGCTAACTAACTAAATCAGTTAGATAAGCTAAATGATAATGAATATGCAAGGTCATAAGTACCACAATAATCTCTAAAAAAGATAACTCGATCATCTAACAAAAGATGAATCATAACAAGCCCGATATCATCGGCAACTCAAATAAAAAAAGGATATGAATATCCCAAATCAAGCCAAAAAGGCAAATAAAAAATACCAATGAAGGAAACACCAGATTCCACATGGTAATCGCAATGTATCGAGTGGTTCGAAGGAACTACTCCGAAAGGCGATACTCGAGGAAAATATAAATATCAATGAAACAAAAGATGCACGTGCTCAGTACTGTATAAACAAGGATCAACAAGCCTGAAGGTGACAAACCCAAGTATCTCTCGAGCGGTGACGAAGGACCAACTCCAAAAGCGATACTATAGGGCAACAAATCCGAAGGCAACAAACCCGAAGGCACAAACCCGAAGGCACAAACCCGAAGGCACAAACCCGAAGGCAATAAACCCGAAGGCACAAACCGTTGTGGCAAAGGTCCGGAGGCCCGGTACTGGACACCACTAACTGGCAATATGTGTCACAAACCCCTCGGATAGGAACCCGCAAAGTGTTAACATGTGTCCCATACCACATGTTTGCAACGGTTTACTAACCGTTAGTCAATTCCACACTCAAAGCAATACCAAGTTTAACTCATCTTATTGGTAAACTAGATCCGAAGGTCAAAACGATCAAACGAGTAGATTAGGAATTTACTAAAGAGATAAACGCACGTGTTCATTGCACGTGTTTTATCTAATCATTTAATTCTCCTCCCACTTCGCTTGAAGTGCAAAATTGTATGTTTATATAGAAATTAAGTTGAAGAAAATGAGTTTTAGGAACGTTTCGAAATTGCTTTAGAAATTGCCTTTGAAATTCTCTTATCATAGAGTATATTATTTTTATACTAAAAAAATAATATATAATAATAATTTCAAAAGCCCATTTATTTGAGAAACATTTTTTAAACACATTATGATACCTGTGTATGAAATCCAGAAAGAAATATCAGGAAAACATCGAAATAACGGAAATTACGCCATATAATCCGTTTAAAACAAGCTGCGACTCAATATTCGACAGCAGGTTTGAACAAGTTAATAGTGTCAAAATGACTTGGAATTTAGCATAAATTTAGTTCAACATTCCTACTTCAATATAAAAAAGAATTATTTAAATCCGATTTGAAACGAAGAATTTGCGTCGTTTCAACTTTGGACTAAAAACAAGGTTAAATTGCTGGATTCCAACAGGTTGCGGGTATAAGTTCGACAATAGTTTCGAAATAGCAAACGAACCCAGATTGTCATTAAATTTTGCAAGAATGTAATTCAACACTCCTACTTCAATATGCAAAATGAAGCACTCAAATCTGATTTGAAACGAATGAGCTATGTTGTCTCAAACTTGGACTCAGGCCATATTTGCAATAGTTTAAAAACCGAAAATGTACAAGCCTGAAACCATCTTGGGTTCAACTTGCAGGCATGAAACAGAGGATAAAATGACATTGGATTGAGCTCAAAATTAGTATGCATGTAGCAGAAAACTTCATCTTTTAAAAAAAAGAATGATGCAATTTGGATAAAATATGAGAATTTTATGACGTCTCAAAGTTGAACACAGACAGTGTTTTCACAGTAAAACTCTGGGCAAAAACATAGTCTAGGTCAAAGTTTGAAAGCATATTTATATAAGCTATATATGTTGAAATGACCTTAAATTTGGTAAGCTTATAGTAGAGACGTTCATCTTTCCAATAAAAAAAGAATCATGCAATTCGGATAAGAAATGAAAGAGATATGCTATCTTAAACATGGACTCAGGCCATGTTTACAGCAACTCGGAAAACAAAATGTGCACAGAAAATGTTCAGGCTGTGCATTGACTTTGCAGTGTAGTTTTCAAGCATCAAATAAATATTCTTTGCAATAAAATTTGACATGCATATATTACAACACACAAGCTATCAACTTAAGAAAATCCGGCAGTATTTCGTTGTCGGAATTGGGAGAAAATGATGTGCAAAGTGACATACAAACTCAGATTTCACCAAAAACAAAATATGAACATAATCTCAATGTATTGAAGCTATTTTCGGTTAGATTTTGGCATTTTGAAGCTTTTTCTTCAGCTAGAAATTGTGAGCAGTAACTCACCTTGTTTATGAAGTGCAAAAATCAGATTTTGAGCTGAAAGGAGTGAGCTTTGAGCTAATTTATAATTATAACTCATTTTAAAACCAATTTCCACCATTTCATTAGATTAAACAATCTTTAAAAATCAAATACTTCTTTTAAAAATATTAAAAGAAGTAAGTGGTAATAATTAATAAAATTATTGCATTTTCTTCATTTATTATTAACCCAAACAAATAAAATAAAGTTTCAAACTTTATATTCTAATTTTTTTTACCAAATTCATTGTTTATTCCAAATAACTAAATTTAATTTCTCTAATTTTATTTTAATTCACAATATCAAATCATAACTACCGTTATAATATAATATTTACAGGTAATCTCCAAAACCAAGGTTATTACAAGTATGAAGGAAGTTATGGACGAATTAAGTTGGAGGAAATGGAGAAAGAAAAAGCTTAAAACTAAGTTTTTAAATTTTAAAAAGAAGTAAAAATTCAAATTTAAATTCTTTAGAATTCTAAAGG
This sequence comes from Allium cepa, assembly GCA_030765085.1. Lineage (NCBI taxonomy): Eukaryota > Viridiplantae > Streptophyta > Magnoliopsida > Asparagales > Amaryllidaceae > Allium > Allium cepa. Next base: position 886,878,935 of record CM060937.1, on the reverse strand, counting down.
GAAGCCATGGAAGTGGATTATGAAGAAGATGGAAGCTTGGAGGAGTTTGAAAATGAAAGTATGAAATGAGAAAAATATGAAAAGAAATTTAGAAAAATGTATATATACAAATAGATAAGCTAAATTACTAAAATACCCACCCTCCACAGATTATGTGCCATGTCACCATCCTCCACCTCACCATGTACCTCATGCCACCATTATATCCCCCTCCCCATTACATCAAAGGAAACATGTATTAATGACTTGTACTTTTTGTTTGCATATGACTTGACATGTTATGAAAATTTCCATTTAATCGTTTTAAACTTAATTAAATTTTCATTAAATGTCATATCAAAATCTTAATAAACTTAAGTATGAATTATATATAAAAATATACCTAAACTTATTTGTAAATGTGTATATACATTGAACTCAACTACGTACAACGTTTTCTGATAACTTTCAGACATCGAAAAGTCGAAAAACGATGTCCAGTCGCATTTTAAATTTTCTTCGAACTGTAGAAACAAATTTTAAAAATTATTTCACCGTTATTATATATTATTAAAAGAGTTTTATTTTCATTATAAAACATTTATATTAAATATATAAAATTAATTAAATATTCATAAATCAAAGCAGTGAAATTCTGGGTCGTTACATTCTTCCCCTTTAAAGGAATTTCGTCCTTGAAATTACACCTCATAACCTATTCAGAAACACTTAACACTCTAAATCCTTCCATATGATGTATATAGATCATTCTCATGCAAAATCAGGTTCGATCACAACTCAAATACATAACTTCATTTCCAAACTACTATTGCTTACCCGATTCTCTAATGCGAACTCCGTCAGGCTCCTTGATTTGGAACCTCTATTCTCCTTACATAGTTGTCACTGAAATAAACTTTGGTACCAAACAAAAAATCCTCATCAAATACTCGTCGTTAAAAACCAAGTAATAAATCCTTATTCAAAACGGTGCAAATACTTAAAGTCATTTACTCGAACCTTAGATCAAAAATCTATGGAAAGGAGAATTAATCTACGTCCACCTAACGCACTTACTATATTGGTTCTCTTTAATACCAATTATATTTCACTAAATAATTTATGAAAACATTTCATAAATACATTCAGGTTCAACTTGGGTAATACTACTCCACTACATACTGGGAGTATATAACCCTATTAAATTCAACAATTAAATTTTGCATTTATTTTCCTTAGGAAAACTCAAGATCTAATTATCCAGATTTTATTTCAAAAACTTTCTGAAATGAAACTCTATATTTTAGATCATACAATATATAAATATATAGCCCGAATAACTCCAAAAGATACTATGGAACTGGGTACTAGCAAACAATAACGTGCATTCCTTTACCAAGAAGGGTACCACTCAAGAGAAGTATTTACCATCCGAACACATCTCTTCCCTAAATTTTAAGTTATTTTCAAGCCACTTGAACTACTTAACTTAAAAAAATTATTTCAAAATCCCATTTTTGAAACAATACTTTACATTTTCCAATAAAATATTTATCACTAACTTACTTTGGATTTGTTCGGGTTGAATTTATTTCGATTGTAAAATGATAAAGAGAATAATTTACTAAGCACATGACAAAGTTTGCAAGGCAAACATCTGATCGTCACTTAGAAGATTATTCCAATCATCAAAAAACAATCACAACTCATTCCTCCTAACTAACCGAAAGAAAACACTTTTTACTTAAATTTCATTATCAAAATTTCATACTTTAAGCAAAATTTCTTTCAAATACCTTTATTTTTTTCTCAAAATATTGAAAAATAATTTTCCAAAGCAATGAGATTTAAGTTCTCAAGTGTTCGACCTAAATTCTTTTTTAATTAAAAAGAGACATTCTTATTAAACCATTTCCAAATATACTAACCTCTTTTTTTAAACACCTTTTAATCCAATTTTACCCCATATTAACATCGAACGGCTGTTAGTCAAATTGTGAAACTTAATTCACAAGGTGTTCGTTTCAATGTTACTATATCTATTTACCGAACTCAAATCTTAGAAAGGGAAAGCTAACTATACACACTAACAATAGTCCATGTTCAAAATGGACGAGCATCACTAAACAAACCCTACATGATAATAATAAAATATTATTATCTCTTAACAAAAACATATCAAAAATACCATACTATTTTTAAAAATCATCTTTTATATATAAAATATATTTTTGGATAAAATTATTTCACTTACCTAATTTTCAAAACAATACTATGTCAATTTGCCTAGTTCAAGTGTTTAGAAACCCCTATCAACACAGATGTACCTTCCATATTGAAAAGAATTCATAAGCCACTTAACTAATAAATCAAAATAATACAAAATGTTTTATATCACTAACAAATACGTGCTCTTATGTAATACACTCAAACTCATAATAAAGCATTCCATTACCTTATCACCTAATGAGTTGTCCCACCAAAGCCAAGGTTCTCGCTTAATCTTTGCTCTGATGCCACATGTAACGACCTGCCCTTTTGAGCACTAGAATTCAAGACTAATACATCCATGGTATTCACGCACCGAACAACTAAATGCCGAAAAAGCAGATTGTTAGGGGAAAGAAAGGAGATAGAAAATAGAAGAAACTAAATGATCACAGAATCTCACAACACAATGGAATAATATATATTAATCAACATAGTACTTTACAAAGTCATTTACAAAATGATACATCAGAGTTGTACTAAAATATTTCTAACCTAGGACAATTTTAATAGTATGTACTTACATAACAGATAAACAAGATACATATAATACAACAGAAACAAAAAAATAACAACTAAATATCAGTGAAGCCTCCTACTCTAAGCTCCTCCAAATTTAATTCGTAGGAAACCTGAACCACTTGGCTGCTCATAAAAATTTGAACACCCAAGAGTTTTAGGGAAAGAAAATAAAACTCTGGGTCAGACATGGGTCTAGTGTGAGTAAACACAAACAACTTGGTTATTACATTTCAAAACCTTTTAAAAATCAAAGGTGCATGTAAGACCACGCCACACATTAACATGGACGGGTTTTTACCTTACGTTAACCAAAACACTTTTGTAGAAAATCCAATGATATTATAATAATATCTAAAGTACGATTACTTATTAATCTTAGCCAAAATTGTTACATTAATTAAATTCCTGCATACTAGGCTTTACAATCAAAACCGTAAAGGCACGTATTAGAGAATGGATTCCATACTATGACCAGGTAGGAAACTACCTTCGATGGGTACATCTCTAAAAAAATGCACCCGAGTCTGATAAGAACATCTTATACCCTACCACATAAAACTGGCCTACCACTTGACTAGTAGTATTGAATATGTCATCATCTCGGTCTTCCAACTTTAATCGAGTTGTCTCATGCACAACCAAATCCATAAAAATAAGTTAATCTAAAAAGATGATGACATACCCTAATGGGTGCGACCCACTTAGCCATGGTGCATGCCCTGTTTTAGTCATTTCCTAGTTAATGGGGCTTGAGGCTAGTTTTACCTTTTTGAATAGCAATCCCACTTGAAATGCTAACACAGCCCCCCAAGCATCAATGCAATGCTAGCATTCATCCATACAAGTTGTCCAGGATAAAGGCAAATCGAAGGCACTACTTCTACTGCATCCATTTTGGAATCACGCTCAGGACTAGTAGCAAGCATCCCTTGCACTTCAATGCACCATCTTCGATTCCATATTCTTCAATATGTCTTCAGTTCAAAACGCTTGAGTTGGATCAAAGTGGTTTCCAGATAACAGATCTGATCCCTGTCTCTTGGAAAAAACTTTCAATAATTTCCAGTGAACTCAACCCATGTTCTTTAAGAAATAAGAAGATAAAAGATAAGGGTGGAGTTCACCTTTGAACCATTAGTGGATGGATTTTCTTATCATTTATCCTAGAAGAAGGAAATGAATTGATACGTACAGTATAGCACCACCGACGAAAACCATACCATATAATTTCTATGTTTCTCCTAGATATTTTCAAAGTTACGTTTTGGTCCAGATTTGACAGGTTGTTATTTAAATATCAAATAAACAAACAATCAAACATTGATTCAATTCCATATCAGATAATCTAAGCCTTTATAAATTAATCTTTAATTAATAAAATCATTTTATGAAAATTTATCAAAGGAAATTTTCTAATTTTTTTCCCAAACTCCTTACATCCTTTTTACTTGGAAAACAATATAAACATTTATCAAAAACATTTGGAAAATTCTCTCTTCTCACATTCCATATTAAATGGCCAAACCATTCCCTTTCAAAACATCACTTACTATAAAACTCATTCACTTTATAAAACCCGTTCACTTATTCCTTATAAAAATTCTTTTATAAGTTCACTTCACATTTCAAACATCTTTAAAAAATTTCAAACTTGATTTAAAATGTCTTTCAAAAATGTCTAAAATGATTTATAAAATCTCTTTCTATTTTTAAAACTATTTAAAAGTCTTCCTTCATAATTCCTCTATAGAATCTCCTTCATAAAATATAATTTTCAAGATATCATTTGTAAATCACTTTAGGTAAAACATTTTATTTAATAAACCCATTTTTAAGACAAGATATTATTTAAAAATAACTTTATAAAATAATAATAAAATTTAAAAATCATTTATAACCTTTAAACCCAAATTGATTAAAGAATTAAAGAAAATTCAAAAACATACTTTAGTAATTCGAAAAGAGGCGCAGCAATCCCAATGGTGCTATTTTAAGTTACCATTTAGTTTCCTTTTCAATTCACTTAACAGTTATTTACATAGATCAACATTTATTTACACATATATCCAAATCAAGGAATAACATGTCAATATGAACTAACTAGCATATACATATCCAAATAACATAATAGCGGGGTTGTGATTTGTCCTGCTAAACTGATGTCCAATCAATTCAACCAATTCATAGCAAGATGGTGATTTATTATGCTAACACATATCCACACAAACAAACAAACAAACAATTTATAACAGAATGGAGATTTATTATGCTAATACAAGTCCAAACAACCCAACAATCAACATTTTAACTCATCCATAGTTATATGGTTTTTTAATGGTATCAATACTTGAATCACTTGTATTCAAAACCATCTTTGGAAAAGAAGTACCTTTGACCCATTTTACTTTTGAAGACCAAAGGATTTGAAACCTTTAAACCCTTTTACAAATAATTAATTAAAGGTTAAATCCTTATTTAAATCATAATTAATTTTAATTGAATCTTAACTTAATTTAATTAAATAGTTAAACAATAATTAACTATTAATTAAACCCAAAGTAATCCTTTATTAATTATTAAATAATAAATTAAACCTTCATTAATAATTAAATATTAAATAATATCAATTAATTAATTAAATAATCTTTAATTAACTTAAATAATAAATTAAACCTTTAATAAATAATTTAATATAAATTAAATCTTTAATCAAATAATTAAACCCTTGATTAATAATTAATCCTATATTTAATTAATGATAAATTAAATATAAATAATTTAATTAATCCATACATAATTAACTTAATTAATAATTAATTAAAATAAATCTTAACTTTAAAAGATAATTAACTAAGAACTAATCTTTATTTAATTAAAGTTAATAAACCTTGTTAATATATAATTAATTATCAATTACTAAAACCTAATTAATTAAAAATTAATTATTAAATCCTTAGTTAACTTTTAAAACATTATTATTTAGTTTATAATATATTCACAAAACAATTTGAAGTATCAAAACTAAACTTTGCAAAAATTGAAATTTTAAGCGAACTGCATCCATAGCGACTATCGCTATGGATGCCCGTAGCTTTAACTTGTTTCTATAATTCTTTTGAAAACTTTATCATAAAGCTCGTTAACTTTCTAAAAACACAATTAAGTATTTAAAACTTGAACAAGTTTAAATCTGACCAAATATTCGATTTTTAAAAACTAAAAGCATAACTTTCTTACACAAGATTCCAAATTCTCCAATACCCTAAAAAGGTACCAACTTCTTCTTAGCTTATACCTTACATACCCAAGTTCATACACAGCCATAAAATCTAGGATAACATCATGCCACGAACATAAGCAAGATCTAATCTTTAACCATTTAGACATCACATTTAAGTCTAATGTCCTTACATATCCAAGCAACAAGTGTGTGTGTATATATATATTTATAACCATCACATGATAAATTAACCAATACTAACCATCACATCACACAATACATTAACTAACATAAAAGTAAAAGCTTTTCCAAAAATCCATAGTTTACTCATAGGAAATCCTTTGAAAACTTGACACACTAGTTTACTCACCGGAAATCCTTTGAAAACTTGACACACTTTGAAATTCAGGAAACTTGGAAAACCACAAACTCTACTCAAAATGGGTCAACTTTTAGTCCGCGTTTGGACCTTTTTCTCTAGGATATTGGTAAAGTGGTAAAAAGGGAAGTTTTAGATAATTCTTCCCTATATCGTTTCTATAAAATAATTACTCAAAAAGGTTAAGTTTTGAGAAAGTTATGGCCAAAACAATGAGGGGTATTTTTGGACATAAAATTTTAGGTTCAAAAACACTCTTGCAAAAAAATGAATTTTTGGAGCATCTCAACTTGAAATAAGAAAAAGTGGTAAACTACAAAGTTGCAGCCACTACAAATATACATGGTTTGAGAAAATGAAAATCTGGTTTTGGAGAAGTATGAAGGAAGTTATGGCCGAATTAATTTGGAGGAAATGGAGAAAGAAAAAGTTTAAAACCAAGTTTTTAGAACTTTTAAAAAGAAGTAAAAATTAAATTTATATTCCTTAGAATTCTAAAAGAAAGCCATGAAAGTGGTTATAAAGAATATGGAAGCTTGGAGGAGTTTAAAAATGAAAGCATGAAAAGAGAAAAATATGAAAAGAAATTTAGGAAAATGTATATACAAATGGATAAACTAAATTACTAAAATACCCGCCCTCCACACACTATGTGCCACATCACCAACCTCCACCTTACCATATACCTCATACTACCCTTGTGTCCCCCTCCCCATCACATCAAAGGCAATATGTATTTATGGCTTGTACTTTTTTTTGCGAATGACATGTTATGAAAATTTCAATTTTACCATTTTAAACTTAATTAAATTTTCATTAAATTTCATATCAAAATCTTAATAAACTTAAGTATGTATTTATATATCAAAATATACCCAAATTTATTAGTAAATGTGTATATACATTGACTCAAATGTGCACAACGTTTTTTGATAACTTTCAGACATCGAAAAGTCAAAATTCGAAAAATGATTTCCGATCACATTTTCGATTTTTCTTCGAACTGTATATTTTAGTAAACAAACTTTAAAAACTATTTCACCTTTATTATTTATTATTAAAAATATTTTTATTTTCATTATAAAACATTTATGTTGTAAACTTAAAATTAAATAAATATTCACAATTCAAAGCAACGAAATTTCGGGTCGTTACATTCTTCCAACCTTAAACGAATTTCGTCCTCAAAATTACACCTCATAACCTATTCATAAACACTTAACACTCTACATCATTCCATATGATGTACATAGATCATTCTTATGTAAAATCAAGTTCGATCACAACTCGAATACATAATTTTAGTTCCGAACTACTATCGCTTACCCGATTCTCTAGTGCGGACTTCGATCAGGCTCCTTGATTTGGAACCTCAGTTCTCCTTACATAGTTGTAACTACGATAGAAACTTTGGCCCCAAACCAAAAATCCCCATCAAATGCTCGTCGTCAAAAGCCGCGTAATAAATCCTTATTCGAAACGGTGCAGATACCTTAAATCTTATACTCGGATCGTAGATCCAAACTATATGGAAAGGAGAATTGATCTACATCCACCCTACACACTTACCATATTGGTTCTCCTTAATACCAGTTCTATTTCACTAAATCATCTATGAAAACATTTCATAAATACACTTGAGTTCAATTTGTGTAATACTACTCCACTACATCCAAAGAGTATACACCTCTATCAAATTCATGTATTCAATTTTGCAATTATTTTCCTCGGGAAAACTCAAGATCCAATTAAACGGATTTTAATTCAAAAACTTTTTAAAATGAAACTCTATATTTTAAATCATACAGTATATAGATATATCTCTAGTAACTCCAAATGGATACTAAGGAACTGGGTACTATCAAATAGTATCATGCATTCCCTTACCACGAAGGGTGACATTCAAGAGAAGTGTTTACCATCCAAACACATCTCTTTCCCAAATTTTAAGTTATTTTCGAGCAACTCGCACTAGTTAACTTAAAAAAAATCTTTTATTTCAAAATCCCATTTTTGAAACAATACTTTACATTTTCCAACAAATCATTCATCACTAACTTACTTTGGATTTGTAACGATCCCAGTTTTGAGTCAAATTTAAATTGATAACTAAAATAAATTTTAAATTAAATTGTGAATTAATTTGACATTTTCCAAATTTAATAAGATATGTGCTTGTTTATTTATATAAATAGATTGTAATTTGAAATTTTGAATAAATATATGTTTATGTATATATATGATTATAGAATTTGATTTGAAATTAAATAATAAAAATCTTATAAAGGGATTTGAATTTGAAAACTTTATAATTTAAAACTGATAAGAATTTTTTTTCTAACTATAATATATAATATATATGTAATATATATTTGGAAGTTGTGTTTTAAATTTAATATAATAATTTTTAAAAGATAATTAAGGGTTAAATTATTATATATATATATCTTTGTATGTGTGTGTTTATTTATTAATGTGTAATTAGATTTTTAAAAATCAATTTCTTTAAAAGTTACAAATATTTATAAAAGAAATATACATATATAAATAGTTATAAAAGGAAATATAAATAGAAAATAGTATAAAAATATATTTAAACATTTAAACACATGCAAAATACATATGTAAGCATTTTAACAATGAAATTAACACGTGTAAACATTTTATGATACAATTTAACATTTATAAAAATTTTAACAAAGCATTAATACAAGTGTTAGCTCAATTTTATTATATAACTGTAAGTGTCATTTGCCATCTTTTATTTTTTTAAATAAAAGGAAACGAGTTTATACATACATATCACTCTCCTCCTTCTTTCTCATTTTTCCTTTGATCTAATTGGAAAAAAACCAAAAGAAAATGAAACCTGGTATCCAAAATACAAACCAAAAAAACAAGATTCAAACAATCTTTTACATCTCAAATTTCTGAGCAAAAAAATTCAAAATCAAACAACAAAGAAAATATAAGAATTCAAATTCAAACTGGAGCAATCAAAAGCAAATCAAGTTCAAGACAGTTTCACTTTTTTTAAAAGAAGATCCCGATACAACAACATCTCTGAATCCTGATGCAAACAGATCAGATTCAACTCAACATAATCAAGTTCTCAGACCCAAATCAAGTTCCAAGTTGAAGCATTAAAATCTGTCTCTCTGTTTACATTCCAGGTTAGCAAACTAACCTTTTAAATTCAAATCTGTTATATACCTGGGTGTTTGTGATTGATGCTTGGAAAGAATATTGTGATACATGTTTACAATGCATGATTTTTTTAAGATGAGTGCATGTATATATGTATATGGATATGTGTGTATACAGGCATATAATTGCCTCTGTTCAAATTTGTAGGTTTCAAAACCTGTTCAAATTTCAAATTCTCCCCTTCTAGCTTCTTATAGCTCATGATATCTGAAAAAAAATAAGTTTGAATGAACAAGACCAAAATTTTAAAAATATTTTTAAGTATACTTTGGAAGTAGTTTAACTGGAAAAAGAATATACAGTAAAAACTCAAAAAAATGTCAAGATTTCGACTTTTACAGTTTATTGTTTCATTTATATAACCTGATATGCTTTTGTAAACCATGAATTTTGGAAGTAAAATCATGATTTTTTAGGTTTTAAAAAGAGAGAACTGGTGAGTTGAATAGAAATTAAAATCGTGGCAATTTATGGTGATCGTGAGTTCGTGTGGTCTCGAGCATGATGTCGACTGTAGCTTGAAGACTGAATATCATCAGAAAAATTGTGAATTAATTTTTAGATCATCAGAGGGGATAGTCGACGTTAAAATAGGATTTAGGTACCTGGTTTGAGCGAAGTTGTATTTGAGGTCGCTACGCCATCGGGGGTGAATCAGACTTAACCGCAGGTGGTGGGATCGAAGCTCAATTCTGTGACGCTGCTCTAGGTAGGCTCGCGTGGTTTCAGATGAACGTTGGCGGCGGCACAAGGCATTTCTAGTTGGTCATGTTTGGGTTCCAGTTTGATCTATATGCTCGGTTTTGGATTTTGGTGTTAACGATGGATCTGGGTAGTAGCAGTGATTTAGAGGAGGATCGGTGACTCGCCGATGATCGGAGCAATGATCGAAAGTGTCAAGGCATCGGTGCATGTGCATGGTGTCATGCTGTATCAGTGACTTGATTTTTGGGAAGAAGGATTGTTCCCTCGACGTCGATCTCGGGGAAAATAAGTGTTGGCTTAGGTTTTAGTTCGAGTGTTTGCACGAGTACAAAGGGTTTTAAGTTTTAAAATAAAAACTAAGAATAAAAGAAAAGAGAAGGGATTTACTCGGGAAGAACTCGAGTAATTTTGTCTCTAGCTTGGCGTTAAACTCGGGGATGTCTCGGGTTGGTATAAAACAGTTTCAAACTTTAAAACAAATTCAAATTTAAAAACATGTTAAACTCATTCATTTTAAATAATTAATATTTTGTTTAAATTTAGGATTAGTAAAAGATTTTGAAAATCAATCATTTTAAAATTATTAAGTTTAAAGTGTTTTAAATTATATATAACCTTTATTTAAAAGTTTATTTTAAATAAACTTAATAATGTAATCAAGAAGTTAATCGAAAAGATAAAATGGTTTAGTTGTTAATTAACTTATAAATCTAAGTTAATTTATGGACTAATAATAATTTTGTTTCAAAGATTAAAGGTTTAAAGATTAAATGTTTTAAAAGTTAATTAATGGCTAATTACTTTGTGTAATTAAATTAAAGCTAATTACTTTGTGTAATTTAATTATAGATAATTACTTGGTGTAATAAATTTAAGGCTAATTAATTATTGTGATTAAATTAAAGAATAATTAATGTAATTAATTTAAGGATTTACTAATTAATTTAATTAATTAAAGGTTAATTAATTAATGAAAGTAATTAAGGATAATTAATAAATCAAGTGGTTAAAGAATAATTAATTAAAGGATAATTAACTCATGTGATTAATTAATTAAGGCAATTAATTTGAGGATAATCAATTAATTTAAAGGTTAATTAATTAATGAAAGTGATTAATGGATGATTTATTAATTAAGGGTTAATTTAGTAATATAATTAAGGATAATTAATTAAAGAATAATTAAATGATTAAAGGTTAATTATTTAATGATCAAAGGTTGATTGATTTATTAATTGAGATTGATTAATTAATAATCTATTTCTTTAAAAGATATAAATATTTATAAAAGAAATATACATATATATAAATAGTTGTAAAAGGAAATATAAATAGACAATAATATAAAAATATATTCAAACATTTAAACACATGCAAAATACACGTGTAAGCATTTTAACAATGAAATTAACATATGTAAACATTTTATGATACAATTAAACATTTATAAACATTTAACAAAGCATTAATACAAGTGTTAGCTCAATTTTATTATATTACTACAAGTGTCATTTATCATCTTTTATTTTTAAAAATAAAAGGAAACAAGTTTATACATATATATCACTCTCCTCCTTCTTTCTCATTTTTCCTTTGATCTAATTGAAAAAAAAAACAAAAGATAATGAAACCTGGTAGCCAAAATACAAACCAAAAAAACAAGATTCAAACAATCTTTTACATCTCAAATTTCTAAGCAAAAAAAATTCAAAATCAAACAACAAAGAAAATATAAGAATTCAAATTCAAACTAGAGCAATCAAAAGCAAATCAAGTTCAAAACAGTTTCAGTTTTTTTAAAAGAAGATCCAGATACAACAGCATCTCAGAATCCTGATGCAAACAGATCAGATTCAACTCAACATAATCAAGTTCTCAGACCCAAATCAAGTTCCAAGTTGAAGCATTCAAATCTGTCTCTCTGTTTACATTCCAGGTTAGCAAACTAACCTTTTAAATTCAAATCTGTTATATACTTGGGTGTTTATGATTGATGCTTGGAAAGAATATTGTGATAAATGTTTGCAATGCATGATTGTTTTAAGATGAGTGCATGTATATATGTATATGGATATCTGTGTGTATACAGGCATATATTTGCCTCTGTTCAAATTTACAGGTTTCAAAACCTGTTCAAATTTCAAATTCTCCCCCTCTAGCTTCTTATAGCTCATGATATCTGGAAAATAAATAAGTTTGAATGAACAAGACCAAAATTTTAAAAATATTTTTAGGTATAATTCGGAAGTAGTTTAACTGGAAAAATAATATACAGTAAAAACTCAAAAAAATGTCAAGATTTCGACTTTCACAATTTATTGTTTCATTTTTATAACCTGATATGCTTTTGTAAACCATGAATTTTGGAAGTAAAATCATGATTTTCTAGGTTTTAAAACGAGAGAACTGGTGAGTTGAATAGAAATTGAAATCGTGGCTATTTCTGGTGATCGTGAGGTCGTGTGGTCGAGCTTGATGTCGATTGTAGCTTGAAGACTGATGATCATCAGAAAAATGGTGAATTAATTTTTAGATCATCAGAGAGGATAGTCGACGTTAAAATAGGGTTTAGGGACCTGGTTTGAGCAAAGTTGTATTTGAGGTCGCTACGCCATCGAGGGTGAATCGGACTTAACCGCAGGTGGTGGGATCGAAGCTCAAGTCTATGACGCAGCTCTGGGTAGGCTCGCGTGGTTTCAGATGAACGCTGGCGGCGGCACGAGGCATTTCCAGTAGGTCATGTTTGGGTTCCAGTTTGATCTATATGCTCGATTTTGGATTTTGGTGTTAACGATGGATCTAGGTAGTAGTAGCAATTCAGGGGAGGATCGGTGACTCGTCGATGATCGGAGCAATGATCGAAAGTGGTCAGGGCATTGGTGCATGTGCATGGTGTCATGTTGTATTAGTGACTTGAGTTTTGGGAAGAAGGATTGTTCCCTCGAAGTTGATCTCGGGGAAAATAAGTGTTGGCTCAGGTTTTAGTTCAAGTGTTTGCACGAGTAAAAAGGGTTTTAAGTTTTAAAATAAAAACTAAGTATAAAAGAAAGGAGAAGGGATTTACTCGGGAAAAACTCAAGTAATTTTGTCTCTAGCTCGGGGTTGAACTCGGGGATGTCTCGGGTTAGTATAAAATAGTTTCAAACTTTAAAACAAATTCAAATTTAAAAACATGTTTAACTCATTCATTTTAAATAATTAATATTTTGTTTAAATTTGGGATTAGTAAAAGATTTTGAAAATAGATCATTTTAAAATTATTAAGTTTAAAGTGTTTTAAATTATATATAACCTTTATTTAAAAGTTTATTTTAAATAAACTTAATAATGTAATCAAGAAGTTAATCGAAAAGATAAAATGGTTTTAGTTATTAATTAACTTATAAATCTAAGTTAATTTATGGATTAATAATAATTTTGTTTCAAAGATTAAAATTTTAAAGATTAAATGTTTTAAAAGTTAATTGATGGCTAATTACTTTGTGTAATTAAATTAAAGCTAATTACTTTGTGTAATTTAATTAAAGCTAATTACTTGGTGTAATAAATTTGAGGCTAATTAATTATTGTGATTAAATTAAAGAATAATTAATGTAATTAATTTAAGGATTTATTAATTAAGTTAATTAATTAAAGGTTAATTAATTAATGAAAGTAATTAAAGGTTAATTAATTAATGAAAGTAATTAAGGATAATTAATAAATCAAGTGATTAAAGAACAATTAATTAAAGGATAATTAATTTATGTGATTAATTATTTAAGGTAATTAATTTGAGGATAATCAATTAATTTAAAGGTTAATTAATTAATGAAAGTGATTAAGGGATGATTTATTAATTAAGTGTAAATTTAATAATATAATTAAGGACAATCAATTAAAGAATAATTAAATGATTAAAGGTTAATTATTTAATGATCAAAGGTTGATTGATTTATTAATTGAGATTGATTAATTAATAATTAAAGGGTTGATTAATTTGTTATTAAAGGTTGATTAAAAATGATTAAAGGATAATTAATAAAAATGGTTTGTAATTAATGTTAATTAACCAGGATTTGGAATTTATTCATAAGTAATTAATCTGGTTTAAATTAATCAGGTGACTAATAGATCTTACTTGTGGATGTTTGGATTGTACGGAATGTGTTGAATTGTTTAATATCCTTGATGTGTGATCTTCTGTGATGTGAATTGTTTTGAAGTAAGCTGTAAACTATGATTTATTTATCTGTAAAAAATTTACTTGTTTATCTGTGAATGGGAGATAAGCTTATAGGATTATACCGCTTATCGATTTTTTTATGCTTGAATTGATGATGGTTGTGATATTTTATTGTTGCATGTAAAACCCCTGGACTACACCACACACACACAAATATGGATTTCATGAGGAATTGGTTAAGTCACAGATATTTGAATTTAATATTATTTTCAAAATGATGTAATGGTTTTAAAAGTTGAATTTTGAATCCAATTGGTTTGGAAATGAAACTGAGTTGAATATGAAAAGCTTTTGAAAAGAAAGTTGTGATATCTAAATTTAGTTTGAATATACTATGTCTTGTTTTGGAATTATTTTGGGAAATATTTTTTGAAAGGATTATACAAGTTATAATAATATATATATATATATGTATATGGATTTTAAACCATTTGAAGTATATTGAATAAATTATTTTGGGAATTTTAATTTAATTCGAATAGAACTTGCCAGGTGTATGGCAGTTCATTGATTTTTCTTTAAAAGGCTATAACTTGAGCAAATTTAATCGGATTTTCCCGAAATGAAAAAGCCTTTGTTTCTTTAAATGATAACATCTTTCATATAAAGGAAAGAGTTTCTAGTTTTTTCGAAACGACTTCAAATTTGAAATTGAAATAGTTTTGAAAGCTATGAATGAATCTTTATTAAAGATCGGTGAACCTTATTTTGAAATTGAAAAGGATCTTAAAAGTGGTGAATCTTTTGTTTAAAGATTAAATGTGGAAAAAATATTTAAACCATTCAAGAGGGAAAGGTTTTTTGGAAACAAGTGTTGAAAAGTTGTGACTTACTAAGATCCCAATATATCCATATGCTTTTTAAAATAAGCGCTCATTATTCGGTTTAGTCCGGAGAGGACTTTTGTCATAAAACCCATTCTGAATTAATGATACGACGAAATGGATAGCAATTGAAGATGGTGGTTGAAGATCGGGTATTTTCAAAAATGAAAGGATTAAATGTCGATTGTCTCTGCATCGAGTGGCTGCGGTATAGAGATCTCCATATGTGATGGGGAGTCCAATCGGGATTGTGAATACTCGGATTTGCAAGGACTTCTTTTGAAGTGCCATCGGTTCCATTCAGAGCCAGGATGGAATTGTATGGTTGTATGTCTGACATTACACTTTGAAATGTAAAGCTGATTTTTATCAAATTCATTTCTGTTTGATTGCGGAGAATTTATTCTCTTAGCTTAACACCCTTCTTAAGACGTACGAGCTCAGAGGTTATGTAGTTGATGGTTATTAGTGATATACTCTCAATTTGGTAATGTGGCATGCTGAGTGCTGCTGATCATTTTTTGATCGAAGCATGGCTTTTATGAAAAGAGTAGCTTTATGGACGAGACTTCGTCAAACCTCACTACCTGGAAATGGTCGAAACAGGAAGAATGTGGCGAGGTTATGAGGGCCACAACCTTTAGAGTATGTGCATTTCCTTCTGGATAAAAAGTGATATCATGGTATGGAGCCCAGATACTTGACTTATGTGGTTGTTGGAATTTTTTGGTGTAGAGGTACCTCGGAGAAAGGCCGATCACGACCGGGGGATAACATACTTGTGTCAGTAGTTACCTAGTTACAAAGGTAACCTGGCCTTGTATTGGCAGAGACCCGGTTAGGTTCTCGGGGCGTCCCTCCAGAGGCATACCTATTCGATGAGGAAGTTCCTTAGCCTGGCCATTTGTTGGAAATCTAATCATCCAATACGAGCCCAGTACGGTTTTAGTTGTAGAACCTGCCATCTAACATGGTAGCTATAGTAGGCATACTATAATGGTACCTATGTTGGCTAAGATTAATATTATACTTTCAAATGTTTTCTGCACCATGCACTGATAATAATATCAAAAGGATTTTCACGTATCAAGCATATTTGGCTATGATAAGGAGAAGTCTCCTCCAATTGTGCGATTGCATTGTGTGTGTGGCGGGAGGCCTTATGGTAGTTTCATTTTCCAAAAAGCATTGCAGATTTCTTTTATTTCCCTTTGTTTTCTTTTGTTAAAATAAACTATTTTTGTTTTCTCACACCAGTCCCATGACTGACCTGGAGTTTATTGTTCCCTTTCTAAACTCTGGGTGACCACAATTTTCCACACGGGCAGCCTGGAGTCAGGTTATCAAATAGTCAGCCGGTAGGTGTAGCTTTTGGAAATCTTTGGCGTCTGTTGGATTGGCGATCGCATTATGTTTCATTACCGCATGATGGTGGTTCGAGCTTCTGCTTTGGAGTCTTTGAAGCTTGGCATTGAAGATATTATCTTTCCTCTTATGTTGTATTCTGCTATTGCATCTATCTCTGATAGTGTTGATCATTTCATTTGTATCATTGTTGTATCAAATGTTGTATATTAATATAAGTCATTCTTCTGTTTTCGCTGCGTTTGTATTCATCTAATGTTGTTATAAGCTCCGAAAAACCAGAATCAACGTTTGACTCTGCGGCATTCGAATACGGGTGGTGTATTTGGATTTCGATTTTCGAAGGTCGAGTTGAGTAATAATTTTAGCCCTGGAGTATAACACATTAGGTGACTCATTAGAGATAGGGATATAAATGCCCTAGAATGAGTATATCCCTAAGATATTCGTCCGTATGCCTCGGTAAATTCTCTTACTATTCACTGATAGTGAGATTGAGTGGATGAAGAGGACGAGGTCGGGGATAGGGGAGTGCCACTACAAATGGTCGATACCATGTAACAACAAGGAATAACTTTTTCCCTCAATCTCTTTTGATCATCATTCACTTTCAATTCTTTGATTGCTTCCTGGCAGCTACAAGAAGAAGTTCTGGTGTGGTGGTGGCTCTGTGAATCATTGTAGAAAAGGTACTAAATTCCTATTTCGTATTCTAATCATCAGTTTCTTATGAGTCTTTCCGTTTTAACTTTAATGAATTTGAAATGTTTGAAATAAATTGATTAACAGATATAAAGCCAAATTGCATTGTATCAATAAGACGATTTCGTTCAAAACTAAACTTGAGAATTTTGTAAGTCTAAAGAGAGACAAGCTAGTGTATATTTTGGGATATTCTGACCTGAGTTGAGTATCCATTCGTCTATTCTTTGGGGTTCAGATATACTCTGTGAATGGTTAGTTATCTCTTCGAACTAACCAATGCCCCAGCATATTTCGTAGATCGGATAACCCGAATATTTATTAAATTGTCGAATAAATTTGATCTCATATCTATTGATGATATTCTGATTTGGTAAGCCAAATATAGAATAAATAATTCAGCTTGATATGGAAAGCTATTTCTCTATGTGTTTGTCTATTCTTTATTGTCTCCTTGTCTAGCAAATTTTGGGGACGGAATTTTCTTAAGGGGGAATTTGTATGATCCCAGTTTTGAGTCAAATTTAAATTAATAATTAAAATAAAATTTTAAATTAAATTGTGAATTAATTTGATATTTTCCAAATTTAATAAGATATGTGCCTGTTCATTTATATAAATAGATTGTAATTTGAAATTTTGAATAAAATGTGTTTACGTATATATATAAATTGATTATAAATAGAATTTGATTTGAAATTCAAAAATAAATATCTTATAAAGGGATTTGAATTTGAAAACTTTATAATTTAAAACTAATAAGAATTTGTTTTCTAACTATAATATATAATATATATGTAGTATATATTTGGAAGTAATGTTTTAAATTTAGTATAATAATTTTTAAAAGATAATTAAGGGCTAAATTATTATATATATATACGAGTATATATGCACGCCCAGGTGGGTCTGCAAATCAAAATATGCATGCATTTATAGCTATACCCCTAAAAGCAAATTTGACATTATCATTTTCTGCATAAACTGAACCTAAAGCAGCATTTGAGAAGACCAAAACAGCTGAAGAACAGTCATGAACCAATTTTATTATAATACTAAAGTTTTATTATTCGTTTCTTTTGTTTTAGTTTATATTATACTACTGGAAATGGAAATGATACTTGCACTTATACATCCATATGCTCTTTTAGCTAATATACAAACATATTATATGCATCATCACTTCACAACATGGCTTCATCTCTTCTATCTCATCTTCTAGTAATAGGGAAAATTTAATGCATAAGACTTTCACCTTGGCTTTTTGAAATTTCAAATTTGAAAGATTGTATGACTCTATTTATATTTTACTACTTCTTAGAAGCAAATTGACTACATTACTCTTATATTATTTATATTGAGTAAATATCAAATGATCCGAAAGTTTTTGTGAACTTGGTAAATCACTTGCACTACTTTTTGTGAAGCATAATTGAACTATGAAATATGGATATTGAAATTATGTGTTAATTAATTTACTTTAATGTACATAATTTGGCACCAATGTAGATTAAAGACAGAAGAAAACAATGGGGGGTGATGACACAGTAAGGATCAAAATCTTGCAGATTAAATACTCCCTAATCTGCAATAGGGGGTGATTCACAATATAAACATCTTGCTGAACCATGTTAAATTTTGTGTTCTCTTCTTATAGTTAATTTATTCTTGACGATTAGGTATTATTGAATTGTTGTTGATGATTAATTGAAATGTTAAATCTTGGATGTTTCCACACGGTTTTCACAGAAGTTTATACTTTTTACTCTTTCATTCCTGTTTACCACCAACTCTAATGTTCACTTCTGCAGTTCCCTGGTGTAGACATAAGCTTGTATTCCAATTATTTTGAATTGCTTACAACTCATGTCTTTCTTATATAACGCGATATTAATATATGCTTTGTATTTGGAGGATATTTGTTATCCTTTTGTATGAAAAATGAAAAGAAAAGGCACATCAACATTTGATGATCACGAACTTGATTTTTCGCAAATTGAGTTGGCAAAATGGAGCCTACCAGAAGTAATATCAATAACATGTCAAGTTAAGATCTAATCAAACAGGTAAAAAGTCATTAGCATTAGAATTCAAACAAAATGTTTCAACAGGTGAGTCTAGAATAGACATAACATTAGAAACATCAGAATCCACCGTAAAAATAGAAGCGTCCATGGTATCATATATGGTGGGCAATTTATTGATTTATTACTAAAAAAGCTTCAATGTTCAGGATTCATAAATCATGTTTTCAGCTTCCTTCTTTATAGATTCAAAGAGTACAGAAGATAGATAGCGCTCTCCAAAACTTGGAAAAACCACCTGTAGCCAGTAAAGTGATTCTCAAATCAATTATAATTTGCATACTGAGGGAACTTAAGTTCGAAATTTACAATTATCCAATTAAACTGTAACCCTTGCATTGGATTCCCAATAAGAAACGATAATCAAATACATCAACCCACACATTAACTGATATTCAAAGTTCATTAAACATTAATACACTGAATAACTCATGAATGCCTTTTGATTTTCGATACCACATTTAGTGTAATTTTAAGAAAATACTATAATTTAGCCTAGATAAGTGAACAGAAAACCTAGAAAATGATGACTCTACTTTGAGATATGTGAAACTTCTAAATGTTATAATGTTAGATTGAGCAAGAAAGATAACATACCACAATTAGTTTCCCCTCATTTTCTGGCCTCTTGGCAATCCTAATAGCTGCTACGGTGGCTGCTCCTGATGATACCCCAACCTATAAGAAAATTATGTACATTAATCTGCTCCTGATAATACTTGAAAAACCTAATGCTAAAACCAAGTTACTGACTAACCAACAACCATATATTTTGCTGTAAATCACCATTTATGTGAAGCTTATTTGGGGTTTAAACATCACTCGGATTTCTTTAAAATTAGGTACTATCCGATAATAATATGTAGCAGCCATAAGAGTTAAACAAATGGATAAGAACTATGAAACATAAAATGTGTAATAAAAGCTTATATTCTATGAAAAAGATGAACATCCGAAAAAAAATCATTTTAAAACTATTCAAGTACAAAATTTTTGAAACGTTTATTACACAACATGTAATCTGGAAAATACTCCCTCTGCTTTCTGTTCGTAAAACATTTGTATACAAATTATTACTCCACTAAGTCATGAAATAAGGGATGAAAGTGGAATGAGTAACAAACAAAATTATGAAACTAAAGTGTGAGATATGAAGATAGAATCAAATGAATAATAACTAACATTGAATGCCACAGAGTATTCGACCTTACCAGCATTAGTGGCAGTCAGCTTCGCGGACAGTGACACCGAAGTAGTTGTTCGATGCTGCAGATATACAATCTCCATTATTATCGCCTTCTTATATCCTCAACTAAACTCCTCGTGACCTCAGCGGGATATAAAAATAAAAGAAAAACTTGTTTCACTAACTCATACATTTCGTAAGAAAATTAGATTAACAAAACCAAACAATAAAACAAACAGTCAACTATATAATACAGAAGTAATTTAAGAACAAACGGTGAAATAGCAAAGAATATTTTACATTCATTATTTTGACTATTACATGTCGGAGTCCAGTCACCAACTATTGCAGGAGCTAGTAACAACAATAGAAGTACCGAAGCATGTGGTACAATAATCATTAAGGGGAAGAAAGAAGACGAAAGGATTTTGATGTTAAAATCAATAAAATCAATAGTAGCAGATTTTGTAAAAGATGTACTAAAACCATATTGGAAAAT
This sequence comes from Allium cepa, assembly GCA_030765085.1. Lineage (NCBI taxonomy): Eukaryota > Viridiplantae > Streptophyta > Magnoliopsida > Asparagales > Amaryllidaceae > Allium > Allium cepa. The sequence continues at coordinate 886,857,770 of CM060937.1, read as the reverse complement.
TGTACAATGAAAATTTAAGTGGTGCTAAAAAATTGGTAAGTGTCCTTCAGTTGTCCTTCAACTGACCAAGACAACAGCAGCAAAGCACTTCTTCAAGAAGAAAAAACCAATTACATTATGTCTATTGAATACAAAAGGTATCATGCAGTTTCGATTATTGCAATTATAGAAACCCTTAAGAACATAAGACCTATTGGGTAAATATTCAGTTTATAATATGTTTATTGAATATTCAACTTATTTTTGCTTATTGAATATCAACAACAAAGAAATTAGAGCACCGTTGATCATTTTTTCAGTTTTCTATTATAGTATTAACTAATCTACAACAAAAACAAATATAAATACCTATTTTGATGTTCACTCCATAATAATCACTAAAGGATTTGTAATCTGAATTTTGCCAAAACACTAAATTGAAGTGAATGGGAATGGTGATGTCATAGGCATACAAATGGTAGATTTGGAAAGGGTAGAATGGGGAAATTAATAGGCGCTGTAGGTGGTATATTTGGCCAGGGCTATGGCTCAGCTGGTATATCAGTGCGTCTTTTGAAGACATTTGGCTGAGCTATGGCGTAAACATATAATTGTGCACCTTACATTAATTCAAGTCTTAAAACATATAATTGCGTACCTTACATTAAATGCACGGTAGAAACAATGAAGCAACAATGATGTGGTAAAAGGAACATATATATATCAAATAATTTTTTTTTAGATGACCTCAGAGTAAGTTCAATCAGGACAGAAACAATTAAGTTTTAGAATTAACTCGTTGGTGTTCATCTTATTTTGAAACAAAACTACTATATGTTTGAATGTTTGATGAGAAACCGACACAATTTGTCAAGTCTACTAAAAACTGGCAATAAGTATATAATTAAGCATACCTTTTGCTCATGCACCCATGCTTCGTGCATTTAACTGCAAAAATTCAGAGTTGATTATTGATAACTGTTCTTAACTGTAAACATCATTCAAATGTTAAATTAAATGTATGTTTTGGTTCTACTGTGGTGACAGGCAAGATATGTTCTATTCATTTCCAGTGAGGGCTCCATAGTTTGAACAACCAATGCACTATGCTAAAAGAATTAAAGTATGGGTAGGTTATATTTGTATTCAATTCATTTATGAAGCAATTTCCAAATTAGCTAATGAGAACATAGGAAAAAATTAAATAAATTTAACTCTAGTTATGCCAGTTAAGACAATCAAGTAGGGGATATAATCTTCATCTAACATAACAAATATTATAAACTCAAATTATGCAAAGTTTTAAGATTTTTTTAATTAATAGATAAATTTAGTATACAAAATAAACTAATAGCTAAAAATTTAAATTGCACAGAACAGATTGAATTTACAATATGCATCATAATATTAAATCTATTCTATTTTTTTTAATAAAAAGCTTACATCATAATAATATGTATAATAAAAGTATCAAATCATATACTTACATCATTGCATCATTTTAGATGTTATTGGACCAATTTTTGATATATTCTCATCATTATAGATGTAAATCAAATTGAATGTAAGAAAATTTAGTTAGTCAAATTTAGGATCAAATTTTAGTCCAATTATATTAACTTATCATATATCTTGCATCATATATATAATAGTTTAATCCAATTTAGAGTATATCATAATATTACATAATATAATTTCTATGATATAGAATATATATGCAATTTTTTTTCTTATCAAGTACAGTATATATATATTATAGATTGAGTATACAATGCAGCTAAAAAAGACAAAATCAAGAACATAGTTAGGTTTAAACATCTTACACTCTTCAAACGTACTTTCCTCGTTAAGATTGAGGCACCATGGCAAACATATACAATAATCCACAGACTCAAATCTCAAAGTTTACAAAAGTTTATGCATCAGACTCAGTGGAGCACAGACTTGTTCATAATTCATAACAGATATTAACTTGAACAAATTCGGTAGAATGCAAAATTGTATGGTAATATTAATAGATTAGAATCAACAGATAGGGTTAGAAGTATGATACTTAAAATTACAGAGATGTAAAATTGCGATTAACTCACCACAGTATCAGGTAGATTTCAAGTGGTTGATTATCCCTTCGAGGCAAAACTCTTCGGTCTTAGAACCCACTGATTGTAGATCGGGACTTATGGTGTAAGTAGAGCTTCTATAGATGATCGAGCGAAGGTAATATTGTCGATTGAAGAGGCTGAGAATGCGATTACTAAGTGCTGGCCTGGATTTAGGTAGCGTCAATTTGGGTGAAAGTAATGGACTAAGGTTAGTTAAGAGTTAGGGTTGATAATGGATTGGAAATAATAATGGATTAATTTGCTTGACAGTGATGAATCGGCATGGCGATTAGGGTTAGGAAAGAAAGAGGAATAAAATGAGACGAAGAAGAAGCGAATGGGATGAAAATGTAAAAAGCGAAGAGAAGGGTATTTTTGGCATTTCCAAAAGACACGGTTGAATTCTATTGAACGAACTCTTATTATTAGTAGTAGAGATGTGTGTGTATTCATTAATGTGTAATTCGATTTTTAAAATTCAATTTCTTTAAAAGTTATAAATATTTATAAAGAAATATACATATATAAATAGTTATAAAAGGAAATATAAATAGAAAATAAAATAAAAATACATTTAAACACATGCAAAATACATGTGTAAGCATTTTAACAATGAAATTAATATGTGTAGACATTTTATGATACAATTTAACATAAGTAAACATTTTAACAAAGCATTAGTACAAGTGTTAGCTCAATTTTATTATATAACTACAAGTGTCATTTATCATCTATTATTTTTAAAAATAAAAGGAAACAAGTTTATACGTATATATCACTCTCCTCCTTCTTTCTCATTTTTCCTTTGATCTAATTAAAAAAACCAAAAGAAAATGAAACCTGGTAACCAAAATACAAACCAAAAAACAAGATTCAAACAATATTTTACATCTCAAATTTCTGAGCAAAAAAATTCAAAATCAAACAGCAAATATAAGAATTCAAATTCAAACTGGAGCAATCAAAAGTAAATCAAGTTCAAAAAGTTTCAGTTTTTTTAAAGGAAGATCCTGATACAACAACATCTCAGAATCCTGATGCAAACAGATCAGATTCAACTCAACATAATCAAGTTCTCAGACCCAAATCAAGTTCCAAGTTGAAGCATTCAAACCTGTCTCTCTGTTTACAATCCAGGTGAGCAAGCTAACCTTTTAAATTAAAATCTGTTATATACCTAGGTGTTTGTGAGCGATGCTTGGAAAGAATATTGTAATAAATGTTTGCATAAATGTTGCATGATTTTTTTAAGATGAGTGCATGCATATATGTATATGAATATCTGTGTGTATACAGGCATATATTTGCCTCTGCTCAAATTTCAAATTCTCTCCCTCTAGCTTCTTATAGCTCATGATATCTAAACAAAATAAGTTTGAATGAACAAGTCCAAAATTTTAAACATATTTTTAAGTATAATTCGAAAGTAGTTTAATTGGAAAAAGAATATACAGTAAAAACTCAAAAAAGTGTCAAGATTTTGACTTTCATAATTTATTTTTTCATTTATATAACTTGATATGCTTTTGTAAACCACGAATTTTGAAAGTAAAATCATGATTTTTAAGGTTTTAAAACGAGAGAACTGGTGAGTTGAACAAAAATTGAAATCGTGGCAATTTCTGGTGATTGTGAGGTCGTGTGGTCTCAAGCATGATGTCGAATGTAGCTTGAAGACTGAAGATCATCAGACAAATGGTGAATTAATTCTAAGATCATTAGAGAGAATAGTCGACGTGAAAATAGGGTTTGGGGACCTAGTTTGAGCAACGTTGTATTTGAGGTCGCTATGCCGTCGAGGGTGAATCGGCTTAACCGTCGGTGGTGGGATCAAAGCTTAAGTCTGTGCCGCTGCTCTGGGTAGGCTCGCGTGGTTTCAGATGAACGCTGGCGGCGGCATGAGGCGTTTCCAATTGGTCGTGTTTGTGTTACAGATTGATCTATATGCTCGATTTTGGATTTTGGTGTTAGCGATGGATCTGGGTGGTAGTAGTGATTCAGGGCAGGATCGGTGACTCGCCGATGATCAGAGCAATGATCGGAAGTGGTCAAGGCATCGGTGCATGTGAACGGTGTCAAGTTGTATCAATGACTTGATTTTTTGGAAGAAGGATGGTTCCCTCGAAGTCGATCTCGGGTAAAATAAGTGCTGGCTTAGGTTTTAGTTCGAGTGTTTGCATGAGTAAAAATGGTTTTAAGTTTTAAAATAAAAACTAAGTATAAAAGAAAAGAGAAGGGATTTACTTAGGAAGAGTTTGGGTAATTTTATTTCTGGCTCGGGGTTGAAATCGGGGATGTCTCGGGTTGGTATAAAACAGTTTCAAACTTTAAAACAAATTCAAATTTAAAAACATGTTTAACTCATTCATTTTAAATAACTAATATTTTGCTTAAATTTGGGATTAGTAAAAGATTCTGAAAATAAATCATTTTAACATTATTAAGTTTGAAGTTTTTTAAATTATATATAACCTTTATTTATAAAGTTTATTTTAAATAAACTTAATAATGTAATTAAGAAGTTAATCGAAAAGATAAAATGTTTTTAGTAGTTAATTAACTTAAAAATCTAAGTTAATTTATGGATTAATAATAATTTTCTTTCAAAGATTAAAGGTTTAAAGATTAAATGTTTTAAAAGTTAATTGATGGCTAATTACTTTGTGTAATTAAATTAAAGCTAATTACTTTGTATAATTTAATTAAAGCTAATTAATTGGTGTTATAAATTTAAGGCCAATTGATTATTGTGATTAAATTAAAGAATAATTAATGTAATTAATTTAAGGATTTATTAATTAAGTTAATTAATTAAAGGTTAATTAATTAATGAAAGTAATTAAGGATAATAAATAAATTAAGTGATTAAAGAATAATTAGTTAAAGGATAATTAATTTATGTGATTAATTAATTAAGGTAATTAATTTGGGGATAATTAATTAATTTAAAGGTTAATTAATTAATGAAAGTGTTTAAGGGATGATTTATTAAATAAGGGTTAATTTATTAATATAATTGAGGATAATTAATTAAAGAATAATTAAATGATTAATGGTTAATTATTTAATGATCAAAGGTTGATTGACTTATTAATTGAGATTGATTAATTAATAATTAAAGGGTTGATTAATTTATTATTGAAGGTTAATTAATAAATGATTAAACGATAATTAATCAAAATGGTTTGTAATTAACTAATGGTAATTAACCTGGATTAGTAATTTATTCACAAGTAATTAACTTGGTTTAAATTAATCAGGTGATTAATTGATCTTACTTATGGATGTTTGGATTGTATGGAATGTTTTGAATTGTTTGATATCCTTGATGTGTGATGTTCTGTGATGTGAATTGTTTTGAATTAAGATGTGAACTATGATTTATTTATCTGTGATAAATATACTTGTTTATTTGTGAACGGGAGATAAGTGTTATGGGATTATACCGCTTATCGATATTGTTATGCTTGAATTGATGATGGTTGTGATATTTTATTGTTGCATGTAAAACCCCTGGACTACACCCCACACACACTCATGAGGAATTGGTTAAGTCACAGATATTTGAATTTAATATTATTTTCGAAATGATGTAATGGTTTTAAAAGTTGAAATTTGAATCCAATTGGTTTGGAAATGAAACTGAGTTGAATATGAAAAGCTTTGGAAAAGAAAGTTGTGAAATCTAAATTTAGTTTGAATATACTATGTCTTGTTTTGGAGTTATTTTGGGAAATATGGTTTGAAAGGATTATACAAGTTATAATATATATATGGATTTTAAACCATTTGAAGTACATTGAATAAATTATTTTGGGAATTTGAATTTAATTCGAATATAACTTACCGGGTGTATGGCAGTTCATTGATTTTTCTTTAAAAGGCTATAGCTTGAGCAAATTTAATCGATTTTCCCGAAACAAAAAATCCTTTGTTTCTTTAAATGATAACATCTTTCATATAAAGGAAAGAATTTTTAGTTTTGTTGAAAGGATTTAAAAATTTGAAATTGAAATAGTTTTGAAAGCTATGAACGAATCTTTGTTAAAGATTGCTGAACCTTGTTATGAAATTGAAAAGGATCTTAAAAGTGGTGAATCTTTTGTTTAAAGATCAAAAGTGGGAAAAAAAATTAAACCATTCAAAAGGGAATGGTTTTTTGAAAACAAGTGTTGAAAAGTTATGACTTAACTAAGATCCCAATATATCCATATGCTTTTTAAATTAAGCGCTTATTATTCGGTTTAGTCGAGAGAGGACTTTATGTCATAAAACCCATTCCGAATTAATGATATGATGAAATAGATAACAATTGAAGAGGTGGTTGAAGACCGGGTATTTTCGAAAACGAAAGGATTACCTATCGATTGTCTCTGCATCGCATGGCCGTGTATAGAGATCTCCATATGTGATGGGGAGTCTGATCGGGATTGTGAATACTTGGATTTGCAAGGACTTCTTTTCAAGTGCCTTCGGTTCCATTCAGACCCAGGATGGACTTGTATGGTTGTATGTCTGACATTACACTTTCAGATGTAAAGCTGATTTCTATCAAATACATTTCTGTTTGGTGGCGAAGAATTTATTCTCTTAGCTTAACACCCTTCTCTGAGACATACGAGCTCAGAGGTCATGTAGTTGATGGTTATTAGTGACATACTCCCAATTTGGTAATGTGGCATGCTGAGTGTTGTTGATCATTTTTTGATCAAAGCATGGCTTTTGTGAAAAGCATAGCTTTATGGACGAGACTTCGTCAAACCTTGCAACCCAGAAATGGTCGAAACAGGAAGAATGCATCAAGATTATGAGGGTCGCGCCCTTTAGGGTATGTGCATTTCCTTCTGGGTAAAAAGTGGTATCATGGTATGGAGCAAAAATACTTAACTTATATGGTTGTTGGAATTTTTTGGTGTAGAGGTACTTTGGATAAAGGTCGGTGACGATCGGGGGATGGCATACTCGTGTCAGTAGTTATCTTGTTATAGAGGTAACCCGGCCTTGTGTTGGAAGAGAGCCGGTTAGGTCCTTGGGGCATCCCTCTAGAGGCGTACCCATTCGGTGAGGAAGTTCCTTAGCCTGACCATTTGTTGGAAATCCAATCATCCAATACGAGCCAAGTACAGTGTTAGTTCTAGAACCTGCCGTCCAACATGGTAGCTATAGTAGGCATACTATAATGGTGCATATTCTGACTAAGATTAATATTATACTTGAAAATGTTTTCTGCACTATGCACTAATAATAATATCAAAAGGATTTTCACATATCAAGCATGTTTGACTATCATAAGGAGAAATCTCCTCCAATTGTGCGATTGCATTGTGTGTGTGGCGGGAGGCCTTATGGTAGTTTCATTTTCCAAAAAGCATTGCGGATTTCTTTTATTTCCCTTTGTTTTCTATTGTTCAAATAAACTATTTTTGTTTGCTTACACCAGTACCTTGACTGATCTGGAGTTTATTGTTCCCTTTCTAAACTCTGCGTGCCCACAATTTTCCTCACGGGAAGCTTGGAGTTAGGTTATCAGATAGTCGTCCAATAGGTGTAGCTTTTGGCAATCTTTGGAGTCCGTTGGATTGGCGATCGCATTATGTTTCATTACGGCATGATGGTGGTTCGAGCTTCTGCTTTGGAGTCTTTAGAGCTTGGCATTGAAGATATTATCTTTCCTCTGATGTTGTTTTCTGTTGTTGTATCTATCTTTGATAGTGTTGATCATTTCATTTGTATAATTGTTGTATCAAATATTGTATATCAATATAAGTCATTCTTCTGTTTTCGCTGTGTTGTATTCACCTAATGTTGTTATAAGCTCCGACGAACCAGACTCAACGTTTGAATCTGCGGCATTCGAATACGGGTGATGTATTTGGATGTCGATTTTCGAAGGTTGAGTCAGGGTCGTTAGAGGATTCATTCAGGTAGAATTTATTTCGATTGTAAAATGATAAAGAGAATAATTTACTAAGAGCACGATAAAGTTCGCCTAGGTAAACATCCGATCGTCACTTATAAGATTATTTCGATCATCAAAAAACAATCACAACTCATTCTCCCTAACTAATCTAAAGAAAGCACTTCTTATTTAAATTTCATTCTCAAAATTTCATACTCTACGCAAAATTTCTTTCAAATACATTTGATATTTCTCAAAATATTGAATAGTAATTTTCCAAAGCATTGGGATTTAAGATCTCAAGTTTTCGGCATAAATTCTTCTTTAATTAAAAATATATTCTTATTATTCCATTTCCAAATATATTAACCTTTTTTTGAAACACCTTTTAATCCATTTTTACCCCGACATTAATATCGGATGTCTTTTAGTCAAATTGAGAAACTTAATTCACAAGGTGTTCATTTCAATGTTTACCACTTTCTATTTACCCAACTCAAATCTTAAAAAGGAAAAGCTAACTATACACAGTAACAATAGTCAACGCTCAAACTGGACGAGCATGACTAAGTAAAACCTACTGATAATAATAAAATATTATTATCTCTTAGCAAAAACACCTCAAAAAAACCATACTATTTTTGAAAATTATTCTTTACATATAAAATATATTTTTGGGTAAAATTATTTCACTTATCTAATTTCCAAAATAATACTATGCCGATTTTGCTAATTCAAATATTTAGAAACACCTATCGATATGGTGTACCTTCCGTATCAACAAGAATTCATAAGCCACTTAACTGATAAATCAACATGATACAAAATGTTTATTTACTAACAAATACGCGCTGTTATGAAATACACTCAAACTCATAATAAGGCATTCCATTACCTTATCTCTTAATGAGTTGCCCCACCAAAGCCAAGTTTCTCACTTAATCTTTGTTCTGATGCCACATGTAACGACCCGTCCTTTCGAACACTAGAAGTCGACACTAATACATCCACGGTATTCACATGCCGAACAATTAAATGCTGAAAAGACATATTGTTAGGGGAGAGAAAGGAGATAGAAATTAAAAGAAACTAAACAATCATAGAATCTCACAACGCAACGGAATAATATATAGTAATCAACATAGTACTTTACAAAGTCATTTACAAAATGATACATCAGAGTTATACTAAAACAATTTCAAACCTAGGACAGTTATAGCAGCATGTCCTTACATAATTGATACAAGGTATATATAATACAGCAAAATCAATAAAAAAAACTAACTATCGGTGAAGCCTCCTCCAAGCTCCTTCAAAATGCATTCATAGGGAAGCTGAACTACTTGGCTGCTCATAAAAAATTGAGCACCCAAGTGTCTTAGGGAAAGAAAATAAAACTTCGGGTCTAACATGGGTCTGGTGTTAGTAAATTCAAACAACTTTGTTATTACATTTCAAAACCTTTTAAATATCAAAGTTGTCTCATAAGACCACGCCGCACATAAACACGGACGGATTTTCACCTTACGTTAACCAAAACACTTTTATAAAAAATCCTGTGATATTATAATAATGTCTAAAGTACAAATACTTAATAATCTTAGCCAAAATTGTTACATTAATTAAATTTTTGCATACTAGGCTTTACAACCAAAACCATAAAGGCACGTAATGGAGGATGGATTCCAAACTATGACTAAGTAAGTAACAACCGCCTATGGGTACATATCTAGAACAATGCACCCGAGTCTGACAAGAACATCTTGAACCCTGCCACACAGAACCGTCCTACCACTTGACTAGTAGTACCGAATATGTCATCATCCCGGTCTTCCAACCTTAATCGAGATCTCTCTTGCGCAAGCAAATCCATAAAAATAGGGTAATCTAAAAAGATGATGACATACCCTAATAGGAGCAACCCATATAGCCCTGTTGCATGCCTTATGTTAGTTATTTCTCGGTTGATAAGGCTTGAGGCTACGTTTTACCTTTTTGAATAGCAATCCCACATGGAATGCTAACATTGCCCTCCAAGAATCAATGCAATGCTAGCATTCATCTATACAAGTTGTCTAGGATAAGGACAAACTGAAGGCACTACTTCTACTACATCCATTTTGGAATCACCCTCAGGATTAGTAGCAATCAGCCCTTGCGCTTCACTACTAAATCTTCGATTCCATGTTCTTAAATATGTATTTAGTTCAAAATGCTTGAGTTGGATCAAAGTGGTTTCCAGATAACAGATCCGATCCATGTCTCTTTGAAACAACTTTCGATAAACTCAACCCCTGTTCTTTAAGAAATAAGCAGATAAAAGATAAGAGCAGAGTTCACCTCCAAACCGTTAGTGGATGGATTTTCTTATAATTTATCCTAGAAGAACAAAACGTATTGATACGTGCAGTATAGCACCACCGACGAAAACTATACCATATAATTTCTGTGTTTCTTCTAGATATATTCAGTTACGTTTCGATCCATATTTGGTAGTTGGTTATTTAACTATCAAATAAACACACAATCAAACATTGATTTAATTCCATATAGGATCATCTAAGCCTTTATTAATTAATCTTTAATTAACAAAGTCACTTTATAAAACTTTATCAAAAGAACTTCTCTAAAACACTTTTCCCAAACCCATTACATCCCTTTTACTTGGAAAACAATTTAAACATTTGCCAAAAACATTTGGAAAATTCTCTCTTCTAAAATTCCATATTAATTGGTCAAACCATTCCCTTTCAAAACTACACTTGCTATAAAATTCTTTCACTTTATAAAACCCATTCATTTACTACTTATTAAAGTTCTTTTATAAGTTCACCTCATATTATAAACCTCTTTACAAATTTTCGAAACTGTTTTAAAACGTCTTTCAAAAATATCTAAAATGATTTATAAAATCACATTCTATTTTTAAAACTATTAAAAAATCTTCCTTCGTAATTCCTCTATAGAATCTCCTTTATAAAATATCATTTTCAAGATATCTTTTTTGAATCACCTTAGGTAAAACCTTTTATTTGATAAACCCCTTTTTATAAATAAGATATTATTTAAAAATAACTTTATAAAATAATAATAAAATTTAAAAATCATTTATAACCTTTAAACCCAAATTTATTAAAGAATTAAAGCTAATTCAAAAACATACTTTAGTAATTCGAAAAGAGGATTAGCAATCTCAATGTCGCTATTTTAAGTTACCATTAAATTTCCATTCAATTCACTTAACAGTTATTTGCATATATCAATATATGTGTAAATAAACTCATATCCAAATCAAGGAATAACATATCAATATGAACTAACTAGCATATACATATCCAAATAGTATAATAGCATGGTGGTGATTTGTTCTGCTAAATAGATGTCCAATCGATTCAACTAATTCATAGCAGAACGGTGACTTATTCTCCTAACACATATCCACATAAACAAATAAACAAACAAACAATTTATAGCAGAATGGGGATTTATTCTGCTAACACATGTCCAAATAACCCAACGACCTACATTATAACTCATCCACAGTTATATGGTTTCTTAATGGTATTAACACTTGAATCACTTGTATTTAAAACCATCTTTGAAAAAGAAGTACCTTTGAACCATTTTACTTTTGAAAACCAAAGGATTTAAAACCTTTAAACCCTTTTAAAAATAATTAATTAAAAGTTAAATCCTTATTTAAATCATAATTAATTTTAGTTGAATCTTAACTTAATTTAATTAAATAGTTAAACAATAATTAACTATTAATTAACCCAAAGTAATCCTTTATTAATTATTAAATAATAAATTAAACCTTCATTAATAAATATTAATAAATCTTAATTAATTGATTAAATAATCTTTAATTAAACTTAAATAATACATTAAACCTTTAATAAATTATTTAAGATAAATTAAATCTTTTATCAAATAATTAAACTCTTGATTAATAATTAATCCTATATTTAATTAATGATAAATTAAATATAAATAATTTATTTAAACCAATTAACTTAATTAATAATTTATTAAAACAAATATTAACTTTAAAAGATAATTTATTAAGAACTAATCTTTATTTAATTGAAGTTGATAAACCCTGTTAACATGTAATTAATTATCAACTACTAAAACCTAATTAATTGACAATTAAATATTAAATCCTTATTTAAATTTTTAAAACATTATTATTTAGTTTATAATATATTCACAAAACAATTTGAAGTATAAAAACCAAACTTTGCAAAAATCAAAATTTTAAGCGAACTACATCCAAAGTGATTATCGCTATAGATACCCATAAGCTTTTACTTGTTTCTATCCTTCTTTTGAAAACTTACCTTAAAGCTCGTTAACTTTATATAACCAAAAATAAGTATTTAATACTAAAATAAGTTTAAATCTAATTAAATATTCAATTTTTAAAAACTACAAGCAATAACTTTCTTACAGAAGATTCCAAATTCTCCAATACCCTACAAGGCACCAACTTCTTCTTAGCTTATACCTTACATACCCTACAAGGCACCAACTATCTTAGGTTCAAGTTTTGATTCTTTTACTGTTTACTTAGCAATAAAACTAAGAGAGGCTCCCATATCAAAAAAATACTCTAACTAAAACATCTTCGGTAAAAATATTACGTTCCAAAATTCCCTTGTCCTTCACACTCTAAGAGGTTGAAGGCTCACCCTATATTGCGTAGACTCTGACTTGCTCTCCCTTCCTCATGATCGGACAATCCTTGATCATGTGTCTCAGCTGATGACAATTATAGCAGTTTGTTTGTAGCCTATGAACCTTGGGGTTCTTGTAATGAGTCGCTAGGTGGTCCTTTTGTTGGAAATTGTAACACATAACATCTTTCAAATAGTTACCATGGGCTCCTCCTCCAGATTTGCCTTGACCTGGATTTTTCCCATTTAGAATAAACTTCCTCTTCTTCCAATTGTTGGTGTTGTTGTTGTTGGTTTGAGCTATTACCGGTTTCGTCTTGTCAAATGTTTCATATGGAATCCTATAAGCAAATCTATAAATGAGCCTTTAACATGGGCAGTCATCTTGCTCTAGTACTTCTCATTCATCCCGGAAATGAACTTCTCATTTTTCTTTAAAGGCATGTCAATTAGATGTAACATTCCCCTACTTGGTGGCCCAAAACTAACGGCAATGGATGTTGCAGTCATCTATAGTTATTAATCCCCGACGACCAAATACGATGACATTAGATACATTGACACACAGAAAGACAAGAATATGGAAAAAAATTAAACAGTAACCAAATTCCACATTTCATTTCAAAATATTCCAAATTGATTATGTAATCCCAATTTGTAGACCATGTTTAGATAACAAATAGTTAATATAAAATACGCCAAGAATGACATATGATGATGCCCTCTTGGTAGATCAGAGTATATAAATAGGCAAGAAAGCAACTTGCATTTACAAACAAAACACATCGCGAAAATAAAAGAACTCTAATAATAAGCATGCCTCATGCACGTCCTCGGAAGCTTTATTCGTCTAAAAGAACACCTGGAAACTTTAACCCTCAACCTACTCAAAATCAACTGAGTACCAGTAAGTTTAAGGGAAAAAGAAAAACTTCAAGTCAGACATAAATCCTGGTATGAATAATATTTTACCATTTTAAAAAATTTAGATATCTAATGAGACCACGCCGCTTAGCGAAATGGGTTTTCGCCTCACCGGTATCCTAAAACATTTACCAAACCATACACTATGCTCCTACATACACAATTGTTAGAACATAGGATTTCATAATCTTTATGATGATATGCAAAACAAGTAAATCAAATCCAGATTACCCATCCCTATTCATTTCGACTATCTGTCACAGTTATAGTTTCTAGGATTACTATTAACCTGTTAAATGTTTATGGACTATCGGTCTAATTTCATAGTTATCATGGGATCACTATGAATTTATTGGTGACTATAATATCTTATCTCTTATCCTAGTTTTAATGGGCTAACTAGGTACCTATTGACCAACTATCAATATCTTAATCCAGATATACTTTTCATGGGCTAACTACATACCTACTGGCCTTCCCAGTATCAAATCATACTTTTCATGGGCTGACTATGAACCTATTAGCCCCTGCCAATATCATACAGTTTTCGTAGGCTCACCGAAAACCTGTTACCTCCTGCCAATATGTTTAATTAAGATTTTAACATCTGTTATGTTATATACTGGGTCAACCTAACTGGGTATTCTACCCCTTCCCCAAAATAGAGTTATAGGTAAATAACAATGTGAATAATATTTTAAAAACCTTTACTTATGCCATGGTTTTTTTCGTTTAAAAATGAGAATGAGTTATTTGTTTTGAAACCTTAAAACATCACTTTCGAAACCATTGGATGACCTCCTTTGAAAGCCTACAAAAACTCTTTTCAAAACTATAAGTACGTACATTTCAAAACCAATGATACCTTTCGATGGTATCAAGTAAGCATTCTTTAAAACATAGCTTCAAAACGAATAAAGTATCCTTTCGAAAGCGTTGGATTTACTCTAAAAACATCATTGGTTCAAAATGGTTATATACCAAAGTATCTCTTTCGAAACCAACAAAAATTAGATTGGAAAAAAATTGATGGTGTCGGAACCATCTTAACCAAAAGCAAAGACCTTTAAAAACAAAAATATCAATAGACAGAGTCGAAACCCCCTTTCGACTCCATCACCTTCGAAACCTCTAACCTCTTTCGAAAGCAATTAGGAAGCGGCTTTCAATGTAAAAACAAGGATAAACTTTTGAAGGTATTGATGACTTTGATGATTTGAAGGAAAATAGCGGCTTGGTTTCGACTAGGTTGGAACCTACCCTCTCGAAAACTTCTATTTAAAGAAAAAGTTCCCCTTCGCAAGCAATTTATAAAATTTCTTTTGAGAGCATGGCTTTCGACTATGTTGAAAACTTTAGTACTACAAGGCAAAAATTTAACTTTAGAAAATAAACTAAGGTTTCGACTCTATATGGTATCGACTAAGTCGATAGCCCTTCAAAAATTAGGCAGGCGTTTATCTTTTTAAAACAAAACTTGGTTTCTACTCTGGCGAAATCATAGCTTTCGAAACCCTACCTTGCGCTACTTAGCAATTTCACTTCGTACCAATTCTATTCATACTATGCCTTGGTTCCGACAATGTGGGTTTCGACGTGATGGTTTCGACTGAGATAGTGCGGAGGTAAAGGAGTCGAAAGGTGCCTCCGAAATAGGTGGAGCCACCTTTTTCCTGAAATGCTGATTTATAGCTATACACGACAATTGCTTTATAATTAATATGCTAGTTGCAATCCGTTGATTGGTTACTTTAAAACTTTTCAAATACTTTACAATTTTTAACTGCCGCATTGATTTAGATCCAAATCAAAGAAACATAATGTCTTAAGCCTTTCCATATAATAAAACCAACATTTGCAGAAATGTCCTTCTTTAACAATAATTTATTTTTCCAAATAAATCAACTGGGAAAATCCCCAAAAATCATAGAAAATCAATTTATCATATAATTAATCATATTCAAATTTTAGATCCAATTTCTTCCAAAAATACTCGAATAAAATTTTAAACCCAATTACATCATATTTATCATTAAAATTCATAATAAAATTTCCATAACTTGGAAAATTCTGAAAATTAAAACCTCTCTCCAAAACCATGTTTTACTTAACATAAAAATTTTCCATGGCATTTTAAAATCAATAAACCATGGTTTTGACCCTAAAACCGTACGAATTTAGCGTATAAATAAATTGTTTAAATTAAACAATCCAAAACTTTGTCATATCATCATCCCAAAATACAATAGAAACGAAATAAACACTTAAATCTGAAATCATAAGATTATAGAAACAAAAAGAGATGGAATGAATTATTATTCACCTTAGTTATGATAAGGAATTTGAGATTTGTTGTTGATTAATCCTCCCTAGCTCTTGATCTTTAGCTTCAGATTGTAATTCCTCTCTTCCTCCTTGTTAATCGCTGGCTACCTTAGGATTTTTGCATTTTATTTTAGATTTGAAAAAAATAAACGTTAATGGAAAATAGTGAGAAATGTATAGCTATGTAAAATAAAGAGGCTATTTTACTAATATGCCCATGTGTGAACTAATTATCCTTTAAACCAATTAAAGCCTATTAAGTTTTTATTATTAAGCACGACCTATGTTATAATTTATTTAAATCTCAATTCCCTTATCATCATTATTCTATTTAATTTATCTAATTAAGTTTTTTTGAATAATGTTATCAAAAATTAGGGATGTTACAGGCTTGCCCCTTAAAGAATTTCGTCCTCGAAGTTAACATAGAAATCATCTATAATAACACCTAACGATTATACTAGTCTAACTGACTAGCAACTATTTATATAAATCCAATATAGACATACCCTCAAAGCAGATCAGGTTGAGTATCTATAATCCTAGCCTTTGTCTCCTAAGTACAATCCTTCTTGTTGTCGCTCCATTGAACTTTCACCAACCTGGCTATCTTATTCCTTGATCTTTTCTCATCTTTATTCACAATCCAAACTGGTTGTCTAACAATAGTCAAATTAGGCTCTACCACTAAGTCATCCAACCTTGTCGGAGGAATAGTAACCTCTGGATCATGCACAAAGTTGTTAAGATGAGACACATGAAACACATTATCATTACTTGCCTAACTGCTCGGCAACTCTATTCTGTATGTGAGCTTTCCAATCCTCTCTATAATCTGAAATTGACCTACATATCTTGGGGCTAACTTCCCTGACTCCCTAAATCGTATATCATCCTTCATTGGTGATACCCTAATGAAAATCTTATCACCAACTGAGAATTCTATGTCCTTGCGCCTCTTATCTGCATAACTCTTCTGTCTTGACCGAGCTTCCTTCATCCTTCCTAGGATTAACACAATCTTCTCTGATGCCTCTCTAACCAAATCTAGACCTAAGACTAATCTGTCTCCAATCTCCAACCAACATGCTAGTGATTTGCATGGTCTTCCATACAAAGCTTCAAACGACACCATTCCTATACTAGTCTGGTAACTATTATTATAGGAATACCCAACCAAAAGTAGGCGATCCACCAAGATATACCAAAGTCTAATACATAAGCTCTTAGTGGATCCTCCAATGCTTTGTTGACTCTCTCTGTCTGCCCATCTGTCTGAGGGTGATACACAGTACTCATATTAAGCTTGGTACTCATCACTTTCTGTAGAATCTTCAAGAACTCACTAGTGAACAATGCATCTCTGTCAGTGACTATACTACTAGGAACTCCATGCAGTCTAACTATGTTCTTTAGGAACAACTTAGCCAAAACAGGTGTCATTCTGGTTGACTTAACTGAAATGAAATTGGCACTTGTGGTCAACCATTCCACTATAACCCATATACTTTCATTACCTCTATTCGACTTTGGCAACCCGTCTATAAAATCTGTATATATCGAATCCCATTTCCAAACTGGAATATACTCATTGATAGTTTGTAAATTGCCTAACCCACAAGCCAACATCCCTCTTCATGCCTTCCCTATAGAAGCTCCCCTTCATTTCTTGGTTTCCACTAGGATGAATCACAAACATGGACCGTTGACATTCTCCTAAAACTTCTTCCCTTAAGTCCTCCACATTCGAAACACACAACCGTCCTTTTTTCTTAGCCATCCTTTCTGGTCAAGGTTAAAATCCTTTGAATCATCGATCTTTGTTTCAACCTCTAGTCTTCTGATCCTTTCAGCTAATACAGGATCCTCCTTTTTCTTAGAAGCAATTTTCTGAACTAGTACTGTTCAAACTTCTAAATAAGACAACCTAGCGGTACTCTGACTAGAACCAGTAGTTGATCTTAGTTGCACATCGCAATTGACTAAAGCTTCTAAATCCTTCCACTCTGCCAACATAGGTAACACATATTCTGATGTTTCCTGCTAAGAGCATCATCCACTCTATTACCTTTTTCTAGTGTATATTCTATACCAAAATCATATGCAGCCAAAAACTCTAGCCACCTCTGCTGTCTCATATTCAACTCCTTCCGAGAGAATATATATTATAAAGACTTATGATCGGTATACAACTCAAATCTCTCCTCTAAGAGATAATGTCTCCAAATCTTCAATGCAAAGATCACAGCTGCTAACTCCAAATCATGAGCAGGATATCGAACTTCATGCGGTCTAAGCTACTTAGATGCGTAGGTAATAACTTTACCATTCCGCATCAACACCGCTCCTAATTCAGTTCCACATGCATCGGTATATACCACTAATCCCTGGTTTCCATTTGGAACTACTAACATGGGTGCATTGGTCAATTAATGCTTTATCTTAAGGAATGCCTCCTCATATTTGTCCGACCAAACAGATCTCACTTTCTTTCTGGTTAGCTTAGTTAAAGGTGATGATATCCGCGATAAATCCTTAATAAATCTCAGGTAGTAGCCAGCAAGTCCAAGAAAACATCTGATCTCAGTCGTCATCTCTGGTCTCTTCCAATTCTTTGGTCTCTTCCAATTATTCACGGTTTCGATCTTATCTCGATCGACTGACTATCCTTTCCCTAAAACCATGTAACCAAGAAATTTTACCTCTTTCTTCCAGAAATGACACTTGGTAAACTTCGCCTTTAGCTGATTCTGTCTCTGTGTCGCAAGCACCACTCTAAGATGAACTTCTTGCTCTCTCTCATCCTTAGAGTATACTAGAATGTCATCTATAAACACTAGTAAAAACCTCTCCAAGCACTCTCGGAAAACTCAGTTCATCAAATCCACAAAGAAAGCAGGTGCATTCATTAATCCAAATGGCATCACCAACCATTCATATGAACCATATCTAGTTCGAAATGTTGTCAAAGGAATACTATCCTCCGCCACTCTTAACTGATGGAAACTTGTCTTCGAGTCCAACTAGGAAAACACTCCGGATCTGCTCAAATGGTCAAAAAGATCATCTATTCTGGGCAAGGGATACTTATTCTCGATAGTCCTTTCGTTAAACTTAGGATAATCGATCCATATCTTCAACGACCCATCTAGTTTCTTTACGAACACGCAGCCGCTCCACAAAGCGAACCGCTTGGTCTAATAAAACTCCTTCCTTCTAGATCCACTAGCTACACCTTTAATTCCTTCATCTCAGTTGGTGTCATCTTGCTACGTAGTCTACTCACAGGTTCCGCTCCTGGCATAAAATCTATTCTAAACTCAACAGCTCTTTTCGAGGGTAGTCCAGTGACTAGCTCAAAGACATCTACAAACTCTCTTGCTATCTGAACCTGACTTAACTCATTTCCAACCTCTATAGCATTAAGGAAAGTGCTAACACTCCAGCCAGTATTCTCCACTGAGAATACCACTCATTTATGATTATCAAGGTGTCTTAGTGATATTTCCCTATCTTGGCAAAATATTCTAGCCTCATACCTACTCAACTAATTCATTCCCAAAATGATTTCAAAATCTATGAAATCAATCAAACTACATACAGATATATAACCCAACATACCAAGTTTTAACTGGCCACATCTTAACCCTAGAGTTGCATAACCTCCTATTGGATTCGCAACCCTTGAGGAAGTAACTAGGTAGGTGGATTCTAAACATAATCTATCAACTAAACACTGAGATATAAATGAATGAGATGTAATGGAATCAAAAAGTACTCTAACTGAAATATTAAGAATCAAAAGCGTACCTTCCATCATAGTCTTTTCTTTATCTGCTACAGTAAACCTAGCCGGTGCCATAGCAAAAACTTTTTCTTTATCCTCCCTAACTGACTCTAGACACTAATTCTTGTAATGCCCAACTTGATCACAGTTGAAGCATTTCATATTCTTCTTACTTGCAGCTTTCTTTCCATTCCCTGACCGGAATTCATTAGCAAAGTGACCCTTCTTGTCACACTTATAGCAAAGTACTTCAGCCTTTGACTTTTTAGTAGTATCGCCCTTCTGGGTTCGCTTCTTTTTAAAGAACTTTCTCTTCTTCCCTTGAGAACCATAAGTTTTCACTGACTTCTCTTTAGCTAAATCAGCAAGATTCTCCTCATGGAGAATGGTCATCTCCACCACTATATTACAAGGATCACGGACATGTGTCTTAGTCATTCTAGCAAGCTCGGGCCTTAGTCCCCGAATGAAGTTCTCATTCCTTTTGATGTCAGTATCTATAATAACATATCTGTATCATGACAGTTCTTTAAACTTAGTAGCATACTCAACTATTGATATCCCTCCCTGAACTAAATCCACAAACTTCCTCATCAGCTCAAACTTAGCAAACTCAGATGCAAACTTCTACTCAAATCTCGTTTTCAAATCAGCCCAAGTTAACTGCTCTTCCAGCACTCTGACAGCGACATTATTCCACCAATGTAATGCTGACCCATTCAACGATCCAGAGGCCGACCTTCTTTTTTGTCCATTATTCTGACCCAAATCAGTGAATATACGCTCATAATGCAACACCCAATTCTAAACCTCTATAGCACTCTCTGTTCCCAAGAATGGCTTCCCACCCAAACTGGTGTAGTCTCTACTTAGCAAAGCAATATTCCCTACTAGAGCCATAGGATTAGTTCCTCCTGCATTTCAGCAACACCAGCAGCAGCTCTAGCTGGCATCAAACCATCAAAGAACTGATACATCACCCCCATATCTACTGGTGTATTTCCAGCACCCACATTAGCTTCAGCATTTTGATTACTAGCATTAGCCTATCGACCCGAATTCCTTTTGGTAGTGGGTCGAGCATTTCCATTAGTTGTGATGTTTCCTCCACCAAGATTTCCTCTTCAGTTTCTTGCTTCCATTCCTCCTTCTCGTAAATCTGCATACGAGCCTTAGTAAGATACATATTAACGGTCTAGGAGAGCGAGGAATACGCCTTATATACATACATACATACACATATATATAACTATATATATCAAATACAAGTATGCTAATACAACGTTAACCCAAACCCCAATCTGATTATCCGATTCATTGGATTATGAATGGAAAAATCTTTTAGGTTTAAGTTTCTTTTAAAGTTTCATAACCTACGCTCTGATACAACTTGTAACATCCCCCTACTTAGAGGTCCAAAACTATCGGCTACGGATGCTGCACTCATCTATAGTTATTAATTCCCAACGACCAAATACGTCAACATTAAATACATTGATACACAAAAACACAAGAATATGAAAAAAAAATTAAGCAGCAACCAAATTACACATTCCATTTCAAAATATTCCAAATTGGTTACATAATTCCAGTTCGTAGACCACGTTCAGATAACATATAATTATTACAAAATACGCCAAGAGCGACATATGATGATGCCCCCTTGGTAGATCAGAATATATAGATAGACATGAAAACAATTTACCTTTACAAACAAAACACACAATGGACAAAAAAGAACTCTAATAACATGATTGCCTCCTACATGTCCTCGAAAGCTTTATTCGTCTAAAAGAACATCTGGAAACCTTAACTCTCAACCTACTCAAAATCAATTAAGTACCCAAGATGTTAAGGGGAAAACGAATACTTCAAATCGGACATAAAACCTGGTATGAATAATAATTTGCAATCTCAAACCATTTAGATATCCACTGAGACCACACCGCTTAGCGGAACGAGTTTTTCCCTCACTAGTATCCTAAAACATTTACAAAACCATATACTATGCTCATGCATCCACAATGGTTGAAACATAGTATTTCATAATCTTTATGATGATATGCAAAATAAGTAAATCAAATTTAAATTACCCATCCCCATTCATTTTGACTATACGTCTCAGTTATAGATTCTAGGATTACTATTAACCTGCTAAATGTTTATGGAATATTTGTCTAATTTCATAGTTTTCATGGGATCGCTAAGAACATATTGGTGACTCCAATATCTTAGCTATCATCCTAGTTTTCATGGGCTAACCAGGAACCTATTGACTAACTGTGAATATCTTAATCCGGATATAATTTTCATGGGCTAACTACAAACCTACTGGCCCCTGCCAATATCAAATCTTAGTTTTCATGGGCTGACTATGAACCTATTAGCCCCTGCCGATATCATACAATTTTCATGGGCTTACCAAGAACCTATTAGCCCATGCCAATATCTTTAATTAAAATTTAACATATGTTAAGTTATATTCACTACTGAGTCAACCTAACTGGTTATTCTTCCCTTTCTCCAAAATACAGTTATGGGCAAAATAACAATGTGAATAATATTTTCAAAATCTTCATTTATGCCATTGTTTTTTCTTTAAAAATGAGAATGGGTTATTTGTTTTGAAACTTTAAAACATCACTTTCAAAACCAATGGATGACCTTCTTCGTAAGCATAGAAAAACTCTTTTCAAAACACTAAGTACGTACCTTTCAAAACCAATAATACCTTTTGATGGTATCAAGATAGCATTCTTTAAAACATAGCTTCCAAACGAATAAAGTACCCTTTCGAAAGCATTGAGTTTACTCTAAAAACATCGTTTGGTTCAAAATGGTTATATACAAAAGTATCACTTTTGAAACCAACAAAAATTAATTTGGAAAAAAATTTGTGGTTCTGGAACCATCTTAGTCGAAAGCAAAGACCTTTAAAAATTAAAACTTCGATGAACAGAGTCGAAACACCCTTTCGAATCCATCACCTTCGTAACCCCTAACCACATTTGAAAGCAATTAGGAAGCGGCTTAATCTAGGTAAAAACCATGATAACCTTTCGAAGGTATTGATGACTTCAATACTTCGGAAGGAAAATAGCGGCTAAGTTTTGACTAGGTGGAAACCTACCCATTTGATAAACTTCTTGTTTAAAGAAAAAGTTCCCCTGCGAAAGCCATTTATAAAGTTACTATCAAAAGCATGGCTTTCGACTATGTTGAATACTTTAAGTAAAACAAGGAAGGAATTTAACTTTAGAAAACGAACTAAGTTTTTGAATCTACAGGGTATCGACTAAGTCGAAAGCCCTTCAAAAACTAGACAGCTGTTTATCTTTTTAAATATAACCTTGGTTTTGACTCTGATGAAAGCATAGCTTTCGACGCCCTACCTTCCACTAATTAGCAATTTCACTTCATACCAATTCTATTCATACCATGTGCCTTGGTTCCGACAATGTGGGTTTCGACAGTGATGGTTTCGACTGAGATGGTGTGGAGGTAAAGGTGTCGAAAGGTGCTTTCAAAATAGGCGGAACTACCTTTTTCCTAAAATACTGATTTATAGCTAAACATGACAATTGCTTTATAACTAACCTACCAGTTATGATCCCTTGATTGGTGACTTTAAAACTTTTCAAACACTTTGCAATTTGTTACTGCTACATTGATTTAAATCCAAATCAAAGAAACATAACGTTTTAAGCTCTTCCATATAATCAAATCAACATTTACAGAAAAATCCCTCTTTAACAACAATTTATTTTCCCAAATAAATCAACTAGTAGAAATCCCCAAAAATCACAGAAACTCAATTTTATCATGTAATCAAACATATTAAAATTTTAGACCCAGTTTCTTCCTAAAATACTCGAATAAAATTTTAAACCCAATCACATCGTATTTATCATTAAAAATTCATAATAAAATTTCCATAATTTGGAAAATTCTGAAAATTAAACCCATCTCCAAAATCATGTTTTACCTAACACAAAAAATTTCCATGGCATTTCCAAATAAATAAACCACGATTTTGACCCTAAAATCTTACGAATTTAGCGTACAAATAAATTGTTTAAATCAGATAATCCATAACTTTATCATATCATCATCTCAAAATATCATAGAAACGAAATAAACACTTAAATCCAAAATCATAGGGTTACAGAAATAAAAAGAGATAGAATGAATTATTACTCACCTTAGGTATGATAAGGAATTTGAGATTTGTTGTTGATTAATCCTCCCTAGCTTTTGACCTTTAGCTTTAGATTGAAATTCCTCTCTTCCTCCTTGTTAATGGCCGGCTACCTTAGGTTTTTTGCGTTTTAATTTTTATTTGAGAAAAATGAATGTGAATGGACAATAGTGAGAAATGTATAGCCATGTAAAACTAAAGAGGCTATTTTACTAATATGCCCATATGTGAACTAATTATCCTTTAAACCAATTAAAGCCCATTAAGTTTTTATTATTAAGCACGACCTATGTTATAATTTATTAAAATCTCAATTCCCTTATCGTCATTATTCTACTTAATTTATCTAATTAATTTTCCTGAATAATGTTATCAAAAATTAGGGTGTTACACTAGACTTGGCCCAAATCAAGATAATTCGTTGAACGTATTTACATTCTTCTCAACAGTCATTTTGTCCTGCTTCAGATCCATAAAGCTTCTTTAAAGACAAGATTTCCCAGACGCTGGCATGTACTACTCCTCCAAAACTTCCTTAAGTCTTTGCCAAGAGAAATTGTCCTTCGAATCATTTAGGGTAATGGACTACCACCAAGCCAGAGCCCCTTCCTGAAGTTGCCACGAAGCGAAAAATCTCTTTTACTCATCACTGATGTTCAATGCTTTAAAGATCCTTTCGCATGATTTAATCTAAGCTTGTACTTCGATGATACCTTCTGTACCCTTGAATGGTTTCCCCCCTAAGCTGGTATAATTCTTGCATAGGACGGCAAAATTGACCTGGGGTTGCACAGAAGTTATTTCTTCTACAGCAGCAGTTGGAGCTCGGTCGTTGGTTGTTGTGGTGCTGCTATTTCCCCTCCTTCATTCTCTTCAAGTACTCATGTCTTACTACCTGAATTCAGTAAGATAACTTTAAGATACAAAGATGAAATTATCTTTGGAAATGGCTATATAGCACAACTTTTATTCAGATAAGGTTTATAAATGCACACTCTCAAAGATTAAACTCATTCTAGGGTATTGCTAACCCTATCTCTAATGAGTCATACCCTACCAAAACTAAGGTTCTCACTTAACCTTCAGCGCCGATACCAAATGTAAAGACTCATCTTCTTGACTCCTAAAAATCGACACTAATATATCCACGGTATTCACATGTCGTAAATCCAAGTGTCGGGGAGGCAAATTTTCAAGGGTAAAGTAAACATAATAGATATATACCCAAATTCTCATATTACGTTGAAATAGATAGATAGTACATACAACCACCCTTACTAGGGTACATCAGAGTTTTTTTATGTATGAACTAACCCAACCAAGAACAGTTATAACCGCCTGCTCCCATTATTTGCTGGTACAAACTAAACTTAGACACAACGGAAAAATAAAATAAATAAATAAATAGAAGGACATCCATTCCGGTTGCTTTAGCTCCATGCTCTAAAAAACTCTTACCCTTTCCCAAAATACTCCAAACAGATTCCTGACTACTTGGCTGCCTGGAAAAATTGTGCACCCAGAGTTTAAAGGGAAACCAAAATAACAACGGGTCAGTCATGGGACTAGGGTGAGAACTCAAAATACTTGTTTGAAAACAGAAAGGTATCCCATATGACCACGACACATGTAAACATGGAACGAGTTTTGACCCTATGATAACCAAAATATTATTACATAAAAATACTTGATATTATTTTTAATGACATATCTTTGAAAACATTTGGAAGTAAATTTATCAATCTTAGCCAAAATTGTTACCATTGTTAAATTCCAACATACTAAGATCTACAAACAAAATGGTAGACACTTATTGGGGAATGGATACCCATACAAATAACCAAGTAAAGGGACTACCTTCCGGTAGTACATCTCTAGAGGAATGTACCGAGGCAGAATTGATGGTCCTCTACTAACACAAGACCGACTACCTCTTCCTAAATAGCACCTAATATGTCATCACCCCAGTCGTTACCGACCTATTCGAGACGTCCCTTAGCATACACCATAATCATTTAAACCCGAACGTCATAGCGTGTAGAAATATAACTAGAAGGGGATGATCATATCCTAATGGTTGCGAACCACATAGCCTTGTTGTATCTACCCTGTTTCGGCCATTTATAAGGGTAAGGCTTGAGGTAATGATTACCTTTCTCATTGCACACCATCTTTCTTTGAATTCCACACTGCCATTCCATGGTCACACAACTGATTTCTACAAATGCATAACTCCTAAGCTCATACGTCTCAGGAAAGGGTGTTAAACTAAGGGAAGTTGCCTTCTCCGCCATCAAAAGATGATAAGTTCATAGAGATTACTTATGTAACTATAAATGCAACATCGAACATTCATCCATACAGTTGTCCAAGAATAGGACAAACCAAAGGCACTCTCCTACCACATCCTGTCTTGAATCAACCCTAGGATTAGTAACATTTATTCATTACATTGGATATTTCATAACG
Source organism: Allium cepa (assembly GCA_030765085.1). Classification (NCBI taxonomy): domain Eukaryota; kingdom Viridiplantae; phylum Streptophyta; class Magnoliopsida; order Asparagales; family Amaryllidaceae; genus Allium; species Allium cepa. The sequence continues at coordinate 886,831,408 of CM060937.1, read as the reverse complement.
AAGAGACTACTACTACTATATGTTTATTTGGAGTTTATCCTCAAATGATCAACAAACAGTCCTTCATTATGAAAATGCCAAATATTATATCCATATCTTCACTTCTAATATGTAAATCCGTTTGAAGTGGTCTACGGATAGGAATCATTCAGATTCAACCCTGGTTCCTTAAAAACAATCATTGATAAAAAGATGTTCTTGTGAATAGGGAATCATTCTTTAATGATTTAGTTCTTTCTATCAAAAATATCTTTTGGAGGTATATATTCCTTAAAATTTCTTTTCGGTATATATGGAATCATTAAACCACTCTTATCACTGCTTTTGATTTATTAAAACCTTTTTTACACTTAACTCGTTTCCAACATTTCGACCTTATCTATCCCAGGCCCAAGAAAGAGGCCGGGTGAACCAAGGCACTGGTTTCTCATGAAAATCTCATTAGTTTAAACACCTCGCATCTGAATCTCACGAATAGAAAAATCCAGCATTCTTATCGAGTTTTAGAGCCAAGATTAAACTACTTAATTATAATAGCTTTTCTATAAACATTTATTTAAATTCTTTTAAATAATTACAAAATTTCCAAATTATTATAAAAACACTTGTATCCATTTGAAAATATTTATAAAAGATTTGAAAAAGAATTGTTAAGCTTAAAATGTATTTCAAAAGTTATAGAAAAAGTGCTGTGGAAAAGTACTGTGGAAAGTGCTCTTTTAAGCTATATTGATCAAAACAACTTTTTATTATTTGAAAATTAATTTTTTAACTCAAATCACTTTTAAAAAATTTTAAAGCATTTACAAGATTTATTACATAATTTTAAACAAATTCAAAACATCATTTTCAAAGAAATCCAGTTTTGGATTCTGAACTGCAAAGCCGTGATTTTTCAAAACTTGTTTTACTCGTATTTCAAAATATACTTATCAAAATCTTGATTTTCATTATTCATTGGAAAAAAATGGATATAATAGTTTGAAAAATTCTTATCTCGAAGAATTCTGAGCTATATTCCATCTTTTACACGTATTTGACTTTTATGGCGTGGAATCACGAACTGCCATTACGCGACGCGCCTATTTTTGACTAAATTTCCAATTCTCATTCAAACTTCACCAAAACACTTTTAATTATTTGTGAAAAATTTCAAACTCATTTTAAATACTTTTTAAAGAGGCTTAACATTCCATACACACCTTTTTATTAATTCAAGAAAAGTGAATTCCTTTGTGCTTATCGATGTGTATTTCTTGCATATATTTTCAATATTCATATGAAACAATCCAAACTTGATGATCAAAGCATATTATACATCCATTTCAAACATCATATCATCATCAAAAATAAAATATAATAGTATAGGAGTTCTCACCTTGAGTTTTCAATGGTTAATTAAAAATTTGCTATAGCTCCGCTACACGTTTTTCAAAGCTCACTATTCTTCGTATTTTAGCTCCTAGATGCCTCAACCAAAACTTGAGATGGCTGGGGATGCATGGCCTAGGATGGAGCAAAGACGTGCTTGGCTAAATAATGAATTGTGGTGGAGATTTGAAGAACAAAGAGAAAAGGTGAAGTTTCCGGATTGTTTTGAGGTGTTTAAGTATATAGAACTATATATCATAATTTAAATTCTTTTTGAAATAAATTTTGACATTATTTCTCTTAAAGTGGAAGACAAATATTAGAAATATGAAGAAGAAAATGAATGAAAATGAAGAGAAAAGGGTATGGTATTTATAGGAAAAGAAGAGAGTAAAAATATCGATGCAAACATCACCTTTTGCATCACCATTGCAAGGCTTCACCAACACAACTCCTCCCTTCCAAGGCATGACTAAAGCTTCCTCCCATGTGCCCATCATTTGCACCTTCTTATGTATGCATATGATGACTTATATATGCTTAAGGAGTAAGAAATCTTAAAATATATTATATATTTTATATTAAACTTTTATACTTAATTATTTTAGGGTGTGTGTGTGCGTGTGTGTATTTATGTGCATGTTTATGTATGCACTTGTACATGTATATGTGTATGTAACATATCCCTACAACGTTGCACAACTTCCACACATTGTATCGTTACAAACCTCGATTCCAATTTTCGGTCATATTTTCTCTTTTAAATTAATATGCAAATTTTTGTAAACAAATTTTCAAAATAAATTTTCTTATCATTACTAACTAATAAAAATGATCACATTTTATTTTTAAAATCATAAAAATTATTTTAAATCATTATTTACAAAATTAATTTTATTTTGATAAAGCTAAACAATCATTTATTTAAAGTGATATATTTAAGGATCGTTACGATTTTCTGAATAGATGCAGCATAAGAGTAGCTTTTTTATCTTCCAGAAACTGAACAAAGACATTACTTGCATTTTTACAGAAAAAGAATTATACACGCGACAATTAAATGAGTAAATTACATTAGCATTACTACTTATGCAAAACTAAAAATTAAATGCTTTAGGAAACTTCTCCTTTGTATTTTTTTGTATTCATCTACTTTTACGTTGAAAAATTAAAACTGAAGCGTGATTTCATTTTTTAAGGTAATTGGTCGGTGAAGGGCATGCTAATGTTCAGTTTAAATACATTATTGTTCACTTTGATAAATGCAAAATAAAACAATTTTGTTAGCAAAATAATAGATGGAGATAATTGATACGTGCATATAATATGCATCTAATAGTTGGAGGTATTTAATTTTTCTTAAATAAAAATAATATTGGATGTCTGTATGGAATAAATGTAAAATCTTTGGTAGTCACAACACTTTTATTTCAAACTATTTTGTTAATGGTGCTAATTGCAAATTGATAGCAAAATTTCATTGATGATGGTTGAGGTTCCTTCAATGGATGATGGTATTTTTGAAATTTCTAGAAGTCACCGTGAAAATCTATTTATTGAATCCTATTTATTAATGATGGAGATTAGTGTACACGGTTCATCATTACGTATAGCATTTGAAAACCACATGTAACCTAGGATCTCGTGACCTAATGGTCAACTATTTTGTTGCATTTTATTTAAAATAATAGAGCATCAAAATGTACCTTATCGACATAAATGTTAAGATTTATATCTAACAGTTTTCTTTACATTATGTTTGTACCATTTTTGAAACATTTAAAACAATTTTACTTTTCTATAATGAGCCGCCTTTTAACCATTCGATACCGGACACTACCATTGTGTTCAAATGTCACACATCTAATCGATAAAAGGGAAGATTTTTAGGGTAAATAAAAAGAAAAGAACAAAGAATAGAGAAAAACAGAATCTCATGGTGGAATCGACAATATATAATATGACAAGGATAGTAGAAACTATCACTCTAAAAATACAGAGTATATCAGAGTTAAAAACAAACCTTATTAGTTGGACAGTTATAAAACCCCGGCCTTACAAATGCGGATAGGGATACTATATAATACAACGGAAAATAAAATACTACGATGGGTGAATCTCCAGCTCCCTTCTAGGCTCTCCATAACTCCAAAGGCAACCTGGAAAAATACTTGGTCTGACCTGAGCGTTATAATAAAATAACACTCGGATCAGTCTGGAAATACTAGCGGGAGATAACTCAAATAATGGAGAACATATAAAAGTTCTATGAGGCCACACCGCTAAAGTGGAATGGATTTCTATCTCACATGATTAATGTCCATACAGGCAAGAGCAGAAATAAAAATTAGGAAACAAATCCAAATAAGAATGGGCATCATTAATAGTAAAACCAAACTCGAAAGAATGGAAAATAACCCGAGTAAAATCCAAACTGGACAGAATGGATTGAACTTGAAAATAGTCCAAATTTGGTTGAATGAACTAAATAAGTTGATGGTCCAAAATTTATAAAATGGACAAAATTAGGTAACAAACCAACATGATAGAATGGACAGAATAAGTTAATAGTCTAACTTGATAGAATGGACTAAACCAATATTTAAATACCGTAAACAGTGGTTGACTCTTCTTGTGGCAAATTAAAGATAAACAGATTCAAAGATTCGAATCAAATAAGGAAAGAAAATTTTCTAACAAAGGACTAGGAAGGTGAACCCCCCTAGGAGTATATCTCTAGTAATATACTCCTAAGAAGCTCATATGCTCCGTGACACTTCTTGGAAATCTCTAAGCCGGACCCCGCCAGACCTTACCTAGTATCCAAATGTTTTCACATCTAAGTGCATAACCGAATCCAATCTAGATGAGATGTAAAAATACCTTAATGGGAGAAACCCCACATAACTTGACCCCCTCTCACGCTTTTGGTTTGGTCATTTCCTATAAGGATAATAATGCTCAATGGAGCAATAAATTTCCTTAGAATGACGATAATAAAGTAGCCGAAGTAACCGATAGATGAGAAACTAACTATCAAGGATATGAAATAATCGTATATGGCAACTAAGTCTTGGAAACTTATCACCACTCATCGAAATCAAACTTTTACTATTTCTTGGTTAACAATAATACCGAACAAGTCAAGGTAGTGTTATCTCAAAGTCATGTCTCATGATTACTTTTAACTTCCGAAATAGCAACAAGTCTACTTCTGCGATGTTTAGTGCAAATTATACAAATAAATCATTTCCATATAAGTGATTCGCTTTATGGAAATAATTCATTTACATAAATGAATCAAACCTTTTCATTAAAAAGAACCGAACTTGTGCTTGATTTCCGTATTATAATATAGGTAAAATATTTTTAGAAATACTCTTTCAAACCGTTCTTTTATAGGACAAATGTTATAATACTAAGTGTATTAAACAAGGGTCAAAAGAAATGTCGTTAAAACATTGTTTAATATAAATCCAAAAACAATTCACTCTTAGCTTTATTTATAAATAATCCCCTGTAGAGGATTTTATAATTTATTAAACATTATCTATAAATTTAAAACAATATTTATTATCCCAAAAGATAATAAAGCAATTTAAATACCTTTATAAATTTAAAACAATATTAATTATCCTGAAATATGATTAAGCACATTTGAAATCTCTTTTAAATAAACAAATCCATTATCTTTAATAAAATAGTTAGTTATTTCCAAACACATTTATATTATCGTTAAATTAACTTTTAAACCTTTATTACTTTGAATCATTTTTATTATATTAGTTAATTTACTTAATTTACATTTTATTAAATCAACTAGTTAACTTTAAATATCATTAATAAAAAAGATTTATTCAATTCAAACAATCATTAGTTAAAAAAGAATAATTCACTTCAAACATCGTTAATTTAAATGATAAGTAAATTTTAAATACCACTGATCAAAACAACTGATCAAGTTCAAATAATCATATTAATTACTTTTAAATATCATTAATTAAAATGATTATTAATTCCATTATCAATAATTAAAATATTTAATTATGCTCAAGTAATCATTATTTGAAATGATTAATTAAATCTTATCTCATTTAAATCAAAGAAAAATCAATTTTAAAAATCATTTTTTAAATTGGTTAATTAAGCTCAAAATCATTAAATAAAATGATTAATTATTTTTAATTTATCATTAATCAAAATGATTAACGAATTCTAAGATTCTGTTTAGCGGAAATACAAGCTTAAGTTCATAACATATGATAGGGTTTCGGAGATGAAATTTAATAAATAACAATATAGAGAATATGCTATAACGACGATTAACAAGTTAAATTGAAATAATAGGATTTATTTCAATTAGCCATGAACATAACGACATACGGATGTAAATAAATAACAATGGGTGAAAAACTCCCTTTGGGTATCTCTATAGATTTTCTCTGTAAAACTATGGTTATGGATAATATATATAATCATATGGGTTCATAATGATCAAATTAATATGTCATCCATTTTCCAAAGGAAATTCAACCAAACAAGCAATCAAACAATTTGACTAACATCCAAACAATCAATAAACGTTTATAACATCATAGATATTATATAATAAATTTTAGTGTGAGTTAAACTCACATTGATTTTCATTTCCACTGAAACATTCTGATTTGGACTAAAACCGAACGACCGTTTGATTTTCACATAAATCCCTAACAAGCTCCAAATCCAACAAAACCAATTCCTTGCATAGATCTCGACGACATGAGTCCAACGCAAAAAAAGGGCTTTCCAATCCGACCTCGTATGAGAAAGTTATTTGATTTATAATTTATCGAATTTACACGATTAAATTAAATTGCTAATTTCAAATATATTACAACTTTACTTTCTCCATTTTCTTCCCCAATCTAAGGCCACTGCGCAAGACAGAAACATGTGCACCAAGGAAGCCCTGTACACGCATGGCCAATCCTCCCCTTAGGCGATTAAATTGAAATTCGCCTCCACCATCCTATTCCCTTTCGCAAGCTCGACGGACCTAAGCCATCCACCAAGCACTTGAACCCGCCTCGAAGATGCGACCTGCTCCCTCCATAGCGATAGTGAAATGTTGCTTTCTTCCATGCACCGTCGGACCTCACCAAAATCTCACCCTCTAAGTTCCTCGAACCGACAACCGCTTTGCCGTCGACTCCATCACCTAACTCTTCCCATAACGCCTAAAATGTCGAGCCCTACTTCCTCCTCCCATGAACGACCATGGGCCGAACGATGATCGCACATGCCAAAATTCATATCGAATTGAAGGTTTCTTCAAAAAAAAATCCAAAGAGCCAAATTTTGGAATTTTTCATTGCTTATTTATTTTGATTAGGACTTTTGAAGTTTGCTTTTTAAAAAGGGAAAACATTTTCTTGGTACAGGCGTTCAATTTTAAGGATGAGGGGTATGGGTTGGCTACATGCAGAAATGAGGGGGGTATGGTGAAGGTATGGACTGAGATAGAGAGGTAGGGTTGAATTTAAGGAACATATATATATATATATATATATATATATATATATATAATTTTATTTTTAAAATATTCAACAAAACAAACCCAAAAAATTCGAAATCCAAATGAGACATGTCGCTTGGCGTTATATATGTTATAATCCTATTCCGAACACAATGGAAAAAGTCTTGAGCCCTAATTCGATCGTATGAAGAAGATAGATTTTTTAACCCAGTTATTATATTAAATTACTAAAATTAATTTCTATGCGTTTTTAACTCGCACGACCAAACAATTCGTCTAATCGCCATGAAATTCAATGGAATATCATAATTCACTATAACAGATCCAATGAACCCGGTTTCTTCGAAATTAGAGACAGCGCCCTGAAATGACTATTTTACGAATTTAAATAACATTTTATATTTAATTATCGGTACTTATCCGATCTACTTATATTTTAAATAAATTTACAAATTGAATCACCAATATTATTTATTAGTTAAAAGAAGTCGAATAAAATAATTAAATCCATTTAATAAAAATTTAATTTACAATTCAAATATTCAGACAGTCTCTATATTTGAATTATTAGTTATTAAATTTCAAAATCCAATTATTTAAATATTCAAAATAAACTTAACATTTAAAATCAAATGAACTGAATTTTGGGTTGTTACATTCTCCTCCCTTAAATGAATTTTGTCCCCGAAATTGCTAAGGAAGAAAATGTTTCCAAACCCTTAATTTTAAAACTATTAATTAAAATGAGTTATTAAACTTATTTTAAAAACCAATTAGCTAGAATAGATTCTAAATTTCCAAGTTTTTAAATCCACCCACTTATGCCAACTAATTCTCTTCCATTCATTCATTCCAAGGCATAACTCAACAAAAATCAAATTTTAGTTATCAAAATTTTTAAAAATTCCATAAAAATTTCCGACTCCTAAAATTTCAGAAAATTTTGCCAACGTCTCCTTTGCGCGGCTAGATCGGAACAACTACAGAAAGCCTCTATGGGCTCCAAACCAATCAAGAAAACAAAAGCCAAGTAGCTTCTCATATCTGGGGCATAAAATCACCAACCAATTTAAATTTTTATGTACCTTTTTGCATTTGATTTGTATTTTGGAAAGTAATTTATTATCTCTTTGTGATCGTAGGTGCACAAGAATGAAATAGCAGTCTCTTGCATACCTGTACTTACGAAATCAAAAGGAAAATCAAGCTGACAAAAGCAATGTGATGTAACTCTACATGCAAAAGCTAGTCTGATATAAATTTACATGCAATCAACAATTATATCTGAATCATATGCGACAAAATACAAAGAATATTCTGTAATAGACGCTATGCAAATAAAAAAATTTAAATGTTAATTATAGATCTAAATACCTGGATTTTTCAATTCAAAATTTTATTTCCAAATTTCTCAGATGAGAAAAATAATGACAAAGAGGGGATCTCTTGTAATAAAATATAGTGAAACACTAGAACCAAAACAACATGGAGCATCTAGTGGTATTCTGATTCCTCCAAAAACATCACTAGAGCGAACAAATTTCATTCCTTTCCCAAATTTAAATTTTATCGACAGGGGTATATGAAATCACACAACCAATCAATTCAATTCAACAAATCAAATCAATCAAACTCCACTATGGAATAAACAAACACTAACAGTTAATAAAAGTCCATAAGGTAAAACTTATCAATTAATATTGTTTCAAAATGTCAAATGTCTCGCAAATAAATCTTAACCTAGGTTCAAAACTTTCTTGATTGTCCAAAATATAGATAATTCTCTTATCGTACCATTTTGGTCATTAGTCTTTAGTTATTACTTAGAGGATTATCCAAACTTTCTCGGACAAAATGGAAAGTTATACTCTTAATGTTATTAGTTTTTCAATTACAAATTTTCTTTTCCTAAATCACTTATATTTCACTTAGTATTTTGTTCAATACTAAAAAATTTTATGCATTATTTCATAAATTCTCACCCAAGTTTTTAAAAAAAATTATAAAGTTATTTCTTTATAAAACATCAAATACAAACTTATTCCACTTTGTTTACTTGTATAATACTCTTCTAAATCCTAAGAGTACATACAAATTTTATTTCACTTTCTCAAAGTTCTAGGTGTGGATCAAATCAAATTATGGTTTCTTAAAACTGAGTCAACCTATTAACCTCTTGAACTTAGAGTGTCAAAATGAATCATGTTTATGGGGTAATTTACACAACTTAGATGTTTTAAACAACTATATGGTTTTAATAAAACAATGTTTATCAAAACCTTCTTATTTAATTTAATCCAATTTACCTGTGTTAAATTCTCCCATATTTTATCTAAGGGAAACCATACCTATTAAAATAATATCTTATCAAAATACCTTTTGTTTTGAAACCAATTCCCTTTAAGGGAACCTTAAAATAAATAATCATTTTTTAATTTCTAAACTCACATTTGAAAACATACTACATAAATTTTCATATATAATAACTTTAAACAATTCATTTATTAATACTTACTGTGGGTTTATTGAGATTTGAACTCATTTCAATCACATGATGATAAAGATAATAATTTATTAAGTACACTCCAATGTTCGCCTAAGCAAACAGCTGATCGTTACTTAGAAGATTATACAGATTACCACAGAAATAATTGAAACGATTTCCTTCAAATTATCCCAAAGAAAATGCGTCTCGTTTAAAATTTTACTTCACAAAATATTATTACCCTTCAAATACTTCCAAAAGTACCACTATTTCATTTCTTAGGAATTCCTCTGAAATTATTTTCAAAAATCTTATGATTTAGATTCATAAATCTTCTTTAAACACATTTTACAATCTAAATTTGTATAAAATTTTCTTTATGTAAAAATCATTTCATATTATAATAATCCTTCTTTATTATAATAGAATTATCTCGAATATTTATTTTCTAAATGTCATACCCCACTATTTAGATTATATTAACAACTTTTTATTAAAGTTTAATCCTTAACCCACCATTATTAAGAGGTGATTTTTTAACTTAACATATTCTTCGAACACCAAATAATCAGATTGTGAAAATTATTTCACAAAGGGTTCATTTTAAATCAAAACTATAAATGCTTCTAAATAAATCGAGCACAATATTACAACTAACAAACAACAGTCAATGCTTCTTATTTAAGTTAAACATAATTGAACAAACAATAGTGATGATAAATAAATATCATCACATTGAAACAAACACACTTTATAATTATATAAAGTTTTGAAAATTATTAGTTTTATACATACATACATACATACACATATGTAAAATATAGGGGCATTTCATTAGAAGGACAGACTTCGCAGTCCAATTAGTTTCTAAGACACACATCCACAAAAATTAATTTCAAGGCCAAAGTCAGCAGAATAATTACTTTCACGGACAAAGTCAGCATATCCAATTATTATCAAGGACATAATTTCATAGGTTTTTAGGCCTTAGAAACTAATTATTTTACATTTTGTCCTTAAAAGTAATTATTTCAGTTATGTGTCCTAAAAACTAATTACACTTGCTAAAGAGGCCCTTGTTGCAAATTTCCACTAAAATATAATCCTAGGCGAAATATTTAATTTGCCAAATTTTCAAAAAATTTCAATACCATGTCCATTGGCCTTGGCCGGGTGTTTAGAAATCTCTATCGATAACGTCGCATACCACGTCTCAACTCGAATTCATAAAAACTCAACACACTAATTAACATAATTCATTTTTATAACATTAACAAATACGCTCTCGTATATATAATACTCTCAAACTCATTTTAGGGTGTCGTTTATGCTATTTCTAATAAGCCAAATCCTACAATAGGTGAATCTCTAGCTCTCTTCCAGGCTCTCCATAGCTCCAAAGGCAACCTAGGAAAATACTTGGTCTAACCCGAGCATTATAATAAAATAACACCAAGATCAGTCTGGAAATACTAGCCCAAGATAACTCAAATAATAGGGAATATATAAAAGTTCTATGAGGTCATGCCACTAACGTGAAACAGGTTTTTACCTCACAAGAATAAAGTCCGTACTAGCAAGAGCAAATATAATTATCAGGAAACAAGTTCAAATAAGAATGAACGTAATTAATATTAAAACCAGACATGAAAGAATGCAAAATAATCTGAGTAAAATCCAAACTAGGCAGAATGGATAAAATAAGGAAACGGTCCAAATTTGGTTGAATGGACTAAATAATGTTACAGTCCAAACTTGATAGAATGGTAAGATAAGGTAACAGTCTAACATGATAGAATGGACAGAATAAGGTAACAGTACAACTTGATAGAACGGACTAAATCAATACTCAAATGTTGTAAAGAGTGGTTGACTCTTCTCGTGGCAAATTAAAGATAAACGATTCAAGGAGTCGAAACGAATAAGGAAAGGAAATTTTCCAACAAAGGACAAGGAAGGTGCACCCCTCTTGGAGTATACCTCTAGCAATATATTCCTGAGAAGCTCATATACTCTGTGACACTTCTCGGAAACCTCCATGTCGGACCCTACCGAACCTTACCGAGTATTCGAATATTTTCACATCTACGTGCACACCCGAATCAAATCTAGATGAGATGTGAAAATACCCTAATGGAAGCAACACCACATCGCTTGGCCCCCTCTCGTGCTTTTGGTTTAGTCATTTTCAACAAAGGATATCAATGCTTAACGGAGCAATAAATCGACTTAGAATGACGATAATAAAGTACCTAAAGTAATCGATAGTTGAGAAACCAACTATTGAGGATATAAGTGATCGTATATGGAAATTAAGTCTTGTATACTTACCACCACTCATCAAATTCAAACTTGTACTAGTCTTTGGTCAATAATACCGAACAAGTCAAGATAGTATTACTTAATGTCGTATCTCACGATTATTCTTAACTTTCAAAATAGCGACAAGTTTACTTCTTCGATGTTTAGTGCTAATTATACAAATAAATCGTTTCCATATAAGTGATTCGCTTTACGGAAATAATTTATTTCATAAACAATTCAAACATTTTCTTTTAAAAAGAACCGAAGTTGTGCTTGATTTCCATATTATAGTATTGGAAAAACATTTTTAGAAATACTCTTTTAAACCGTTCTTTTACAAAACAAATTTCTTAATACTAAGTGTATTAAACAAGGGTCAAAAGAAATGTGTTAAAACATTATTTACTATAAACCAAAAAACAATTCACACTTAGCTTTATTTATAACTAATCCCCTTTAGAGGATTTTTTAATTTATAAACCATTATTTATAAATTTAAAACAAAATTTATTATCCCAGAAGATAATATATAAAGAAATTTAAATACCTTCATTAATTTAAAATAATATTAATTATCCTAAAAGATAATTAATCGCATTTCAAATCTCTTTTAAATAAACAAATCCATTATCTTTAATAAAATAGATAATTATTTCCAAACACTTTTATATTATCATTAAATTAACTTTTAAACCTTTATTACTTTGAAACATTTTTATTATATTAGTTAATTTAATTTTTTTATTAAATCAATTAATTAACTTTGAATATCATCAATTAAGAAAATATTTATTCAATTCAAATAATCGTTATTTAAAAAAATAATTCACCTCAAACATTATTAATTTAAATGATTAGTAAATTTTAAATACCTTTAACTAAAATAATTAATAAAGTTCAAATGATCATAAATTAATTAGATTAATTAAACTCAAACCTCATTTAAAACGGTTATTTAAAATATCATTTTTTAAAATGATTTATTTAACTATATGACATCATTAATTCGAATAATTTATCTGAATTCAAAATATCGTTAGCTAAAACAATTAGTTAAATTTTAAGCAATAGTTAATTAAATGATTAATTAAATTCAAATATCATTAATAAAAATTGTTAATTACTTTTAAATATCATTAATTAAAGTGATTGTTAATTCCAATTATCACTAATTAAAATAATTAATTAAGCTCAAGTAATCATTAGTTAAAATCATTAATTAAATCTTATCTCATTTGAATCAAAGAAAAACCAATTTTAAACATCATTTAATAAATTGGGTAATTAAAATCATTAATTAAAATTATTAATTACTTTTAAATTATTATTAATAAAAATGATTAATGAATTCTAAAATTCTGTTTAGTGAAAACACAAACTCAAGTTCAAAACATATGATAAGGTTTCGAAGATGAAATTTAATAAATGACGATATAGCGAAATTGTTATTAGACAATTAACAAGTTAAATGGAAATATCAGGATTTATTTCAATTAGCCATTAATATAACAACATACAGATGTAAGTAACTAATAATGGGTGAGAAACCCCCTTAAATTCTCTCTACAAATTTTCCATGCAAAAATGGTCATGGATAAAATATATAATCACATGGGTTCATAATGATCAAATTAATATGTCACCAATTTTTCAAACGGAAATTCAACCAAATAAGCAATCAAACAATTTAATTAACATCCAAACAATCAATAAATGTTTATAACATCATCGATATGATATAATAAAATTTAATGTGAGTTAAACTCACATTGATTTTTGTTTCCACCGAAACGTTCCGATTTAGACTAAAACCGAACGACCGTTCGATTTTAGCATAAATTCCAACAAGCTCCAAATCCAACCAAACCAATTCCATTGTGTATATCTCGATGACATAAGTCCAATGTAAGAAACGGTGTTCGAATCCGTCCTCGTATGAGAAAGTTATTCGATTTATAATTTATCGAATTTACATAATTAAATTAAATTGCTAATTTTAAATAAATTACAACTTTACCCTCTCCGCATTCTTCCCCAATCTAAGACCACTATGCATGATAGAAACATATGCACCAAGCAAGCCCTGTACATGCATGACCAATCCTCCACCTAAGGCGATGAAATCAAAATTCGACTCCACCATCCTATCCCCCTCTGCAAGCTCGACGCACCCGCGCCATCCACTAAGCACTCGAACCCTCCATCGAAAAATGCGACTTGCTCCCTCCACAACGACAGTGAAACGTTTCTTTTTTCCATGCACCATTGGACCTCACCAAAAACTCCCCTTCGAAGCTCCTCGACCCGACAACCGATTTGCCACCAACACAATCGCCTAACTCTTCCCATAATGCCTAAAATCATAAGCCCTACTTTCTCCTCCCATGAACGGCCATGGCCAAACGATGATCGCACATGTCAACATTTATATCGAATTAGAGATTTCTTCGAAACAAATCCAAAGAACCAAATTTTGAAATTTTTCATTGCTTATTTATTTTGATTAGGATTTTTGAACTTTGCTTTTTAAAAAGGGAAAACATTTTCTTGGTACACACGTTCATTTATAAGGATGAGGGGGTATGGGTTGATTAGTTGCAAAAGCGAGGGGTATGGTGAAGGTATGGACTAAGATAGAGAGGTAGGGTTGAATTTAAGGAACATGTGTGTGTGTGTGTGTAATTTTATTTATAAAATATTCAACGAATCATACCCAAAAATCTCGAACTCCAAACGAGACATGCCGCTTGGCGTTTTATATGTTATACCCTTATTTTGAACATAATGAAACAAGTCTCGGGCCCTAATTCCATCGTATGCATGATGGTTTTTAACCCAGTTATTATATTAAATTTCTTAAATTAATTTCCATGCGTTTCGAATTCGCATGACCAAATGATTAGCCTGATTGCCATGAAATTCGACGGCATATTGTGACGACCCGGAATTTTGAGCAATATCAATTTAATAATCTTTGTTAATAATTAAATTGATTTGATCATTTTATATTATAAATTGACAAGTTAAAAACTTTATTTTAAAGGTTTATGATAATAATTTGTTAATATCTATCAATAATTTTCTTAACAATATAAATAGGAAAGATTTAATTCTTTTGAAATTTATAATAATTTGATTTGGAAACATTTATTTTGGTTAAATAAGAAGTTTTTAATGTAATAAAACTTTGTATTCAAATTATAATATATATGAATGTATATATTGTGATTTGATATTTGTTTTAAAATTTAATTTGGAAATTAATAAATTTAATGTTAGAATGTTCTATTTGAAATGTGTATATATATTTGTATATATATATATATATATTTGAAATAGGAATTATTAATTTGAATTTAATAAGAGTTTTCAAACTTGAATATATTTAGTTTTGAATTTAAAATGATAATTTGATTTAATGACTTTGAATTGATAATTGAGATTTAAATTTAAAATATCAAAGTTAATTCCTTATTTATGATAAATATGTACTTTAAGCTTTTAAATAAGATTTAAATTTAAAATAGAAATTTCAAACATATAAACATGATTGGATTAAAAATGTAAACTACTTGTTTCATATGAATATCTATTAAAATATAAGTATGTACATTTTATATTACATAAATATATGTATATAAGGATTTAATAAATTATTAAAGATAAATACATTTAAAGGAAAAACATATAAATAATACTTATATAACACATGTAAGTATATTAATTTACATTAAAGACAAATGTAAATTAAGTTGCTTAGGTGTAGATTAATCAAAGCATAAGAGGTGACAAATGTCATTCTCTTTAAAAATTAAAATTAAAATCTAATTGTAAATAAAAGATGGTTTTATTCTTCAGCAAGAGATTTTCTTCTTCTCAATTAAAACAAGAATACAAATCTGAAGAAACAAAGATCATAAAAATGCAAATCAAACAAAGTTCAAAAACAGATCAAAGAAACAAATGCAATGAAATCTGGAAATAACAAGGAAGTAAAACCTGAAATGGCAAGCAAGAAGTAAATTCTGGAATTTAATCTGCAAATCTGGAAATAAAATCAATGAAATGCAAGCTCTTCATCAATACAAACATGCAAGAGCTGGAATCAAACACTTCAGCAATTATATCAACATGCAAATTTAATTGAAGCCTGGAACAATCATGCTGATGGAATTCAGAAGCATGCACCTGAATTTTAAAGGCCTGGAAAGGGAAAAGTGCAATTCTGTTTTCTGCAAAACTAAAAGGTGAGTAAATGAGCTTTTAAAAACAGTTTAACTTGAATTTCTTCATGATAATATGGTTGGGTATTTAATATTATTGAGTACTTAGTTTAGAATTGAGTGCATGTTTGAATTAAGATAGTTGAATGCCTGGTAGTTAAAATTTATAATCTGTGTATGTTTAAAATTCACAGTTTCATCATTAAATTTAATAACTTAATTCTGGATTCATATGAGTCTTTGTTGTGTAAATAAAAGATGTTTGTAATCAACTAACATATCATCTAAAAATATTTGCAAGTTTTAAATTTGAATAATTAGTTGTAAATTGCAAGTTTACAGTAAAATACAATAGTTGGTCAAAATTTGATGAAATCAATTTCAAGTTTTGATTGCATGATTGGATTGTAAATGGTAAATGATGATTTTTAGTACTTGAATCACAATTTTTAATAGGGTATTTAGTGAGAATTTTGGGATTTTCTGTTTGGGGTATTTTTGCAAAATCACGGCAAACTACGATGAATTGGTCGTCGCCGTTGAACTCAAAGGAGGGGGAAGCTTCGGTGATCTTGTGAAAAATACTATTGTATTTTATTTTGGTATGTGGTGATCGTGGTTTGAGATGATAGGGTTTTTTTCACCTGTTAATGCCGATGTGTTCTTTGGGTTACTGCGACATCATGTTGTTACCGGAGGTTGTCGCGAGCAATGCAAAGGGTCGAGGGGATAGTGGTGGAGCTAAGGTAGCAACGGCGTGGTCTCGGGTGAAGACAGTGGTCGGCGGTGGTTGATTTTGTTGTGGGTGGGTTTCGAACAGGTTGGGGTTGTAGGTCGAAATCTCGATCTCGATTGAGTTTGGGTGTTCTGGGTGATGCAAATAGATGTTTGGGTTGAGGGCGACTTGGGAACGGTCGGCATCGTGATCGCCGGCGTCCATTGGTGCCGTGCACGTTAACGTGCACGGTGACATGTTTTGGTGGTGGGTTCTGGGGAGAAGAAGGGGGGAGACTCGAAGATGGCATCGGGTTTTTGGCGTGTTGTCTCGAAGCATGAAGGAAGCAGGGGAGACTCGGGGAAGTCATCGGGTTCTGGAGTAGTTTACTCGGGTGTGGCAAGTGTAGCTGGGTTACTCGAGTATTTAAGTATTCAGGAAGAAGAGCGAGTTGTTTTAGTTGATTAATTCAAAGAAAATTTGGTTTTAAGAAATAAAGTTTTTAAAACAGAGGTTAATTATGTTTCAAATTAAATCTGTTTTCAAAGTTATGTTTTAAAACAAATTTATATATCTTAGAATATGGAGGTTTTAAAATATGTGGATTTGAAATAGAATTTATATTATACTTTATTAAATAAATTTGGGAAAGTTTTTAAAGATTTCGAAGTTCAATTTATAATATGTTTAAATTATGTTTGATTTCTAAATCATTGTATTTTATTTAAATAAAGTTAATGATTTAGAATTTGATAATCAATTGTAATAAAAACTATCTTTAGTTATCTTGAATTTGATTTATTTAAAGATAATTAAATTTGTAAAGATAATTGAGATAATTAAATTATTTTTAATTATCAAGTTTTATTTGTTAATAAATGATTTAATTAAGATAAGGGTTCTTAATTAAGAATCTTTTAATATAATAAGATAAAGAATCATTTAATTAATTTTAAATGATTAAGTTAAATAGTTAATTAAATAATTAATTCGTGATTAATTAAGATAATCACTTTGGATTAATTTAATATAATTATTTGGGAGGTAATCAAGTAATTAAGTGGTTAATTACTTGAGGTAATTAAGTAAAAGATAATTACTTTATGAAAAGTAATTAAGTAAATGTGATTAGGGAATAATCACTTTAGTTATTAATTAAAGAATTAATTAATAATTGATTAAAGGTTTAAATTATTTGATTTATGATTAATTAATGAAAAAAAATGAAGAATAATTAATTAAGTAATTAATTACTTGTGAAAGTAATTAATTAAGAAGAAATTTAATTAATGATGTAATCATTAATAAATGAAAATAATTAATTAATTGTTAATAAATAATTTAAGAATAATTAGTTTATAATTAAGTTTTAATTACTAAATGTAATTAAAGTAATTAATCAAAGGTGATTAATTAAAAGTAATCAATTAAGTATTGATTAATTAAAAGTAATTAATCAAATGTGATTAATTAAAAATGATTAATCAGGTGAAACTGATTAAAAGTAATTAAGGAATAATTACCAGAACAATTAGAAGGTAATTAATCAAGGTTGATTAAATTTTTAAAGGTAATTAAGAGATAATTACTTAGTATAATTTGGAAGTAATTAATCAGATGATTAATTAATATGGTAATTGAGTAATAATTACTTAAAGTAATTAAGTGATAATTAATCAGGGAAGATTAATTGAAGTGGATAATCAAGTGATGTTAGTTAATTAATTTGTAATTAATTAATGAATGAGAAGTTGGATTGATGATAATCCAAGTGTTTAAATAAGGATTCTTTTAATTTAAGGATTAATTAAATTAATCAAGTTTGAATCAAACTTGTTTATGAATGATAATTGATTTGATGATATATCATTGGATGAGTTAATGATATTGGTTGTTGTGGGATGATATTGATTGATGGATGATGATATGTATATGCTATATCTGATTGTGATATATATGCTGCTTTGTGATGTGTATAGGTGCATGTGATAATGAATGCTTATCTATCTGTGCTGTGAATCATCCATTTATGTTAAGTGATATTTTCTAAGTATCTATTGTCTAAAATCCCTTAAGAACAACTTGGACATTAAAATGGCGTTTGGTTTCGATGAGACCGGGATCGGGTTTCCATATTTGGAATCCGAAAACCACATCGATTCCAATTAAACGTTAGGTCGTTAATCCAAATGGAGCGAGTCAAGACTCGAGGTGTAAGGGCTATACGTCAGTATAACTCTGTGGGTGATTCCGTAATGAGTTTGACGGAATAGTGCTTATAGATTCGAGATGGTGAATTAGAGTGCAAGGGCTATGGTCGTTGACTCTGAGGTTGATTCCAAAATGAGTGCAACGAGATAGTGCCTTCGGTTTCGTTCGAACCCGGAACGAACTTGTATGGATTGAATGCTTTCAGCACATCGTCAGGCGGACGATGAGCATTCTAAGATAATTGGTCCTATAAAGGTAATCGCAGCCTCAAGCCTCATCAACCGGGAATGGCTAAAACAGGGGAGGTGCAGCAAGGCTTCGTGGGTCGCGCCCACTGGAGGGCAAGATACATCCCTGTCTAGAGGTCCCTTTATATTTCGGCTTTGTGGGCGGTTGGAACTGCAGCCAACTACGGGGTGGTCTTGTTCGGGACTATTCAGTAAGGAATGGTCCCGGTCTTGTGTTGCAGGGGATGAAGGGAGTAATCCTCGGTACGGTGATCTAGGCCACGTACTGTGACGGGCGGTACCCCAGTAGCCCTGCCATTGTTGGAAACCCATTTTCCCTACGAGACCCTACGGTTTTGTTTGTATTACCCACTTTTGTGGCTAGTAGCTGGAATTTAATCATGTAACAATTTCGGCTATTTCATATTTATTTGAAAACCCTAGACACTATTATAATATCACTGGATTTCCTATCAAATGTTTTGGTTAGCGTAAGGTAAAAACTTTTCCATGTTTATGTGTGGGAAGTCTTACGTGATACCTTTTCTTTTCAAAGGTTTTTCTAAAGTTAAGCAATCTTAAACCGTTTACTCACACCAGACCCCTGTCTGACCCGAGTGTTTATTTTCTGTTTTATTAAACTCTTGGGTACTCATATTATATATGAGTAGTCAAGTGATTCAGGTTATCTCTTGACGAATTCTGGAGGAGCTTTGGAGCAGGAGGCTTCAGCGTGTAGATATATGGTTAGAGTTTCCGCTGTGTATTCTGTGTTGATGTCTTGTATTGTATTAGACAGAAATGTTATAACTGTCTATATTGAGATGTTTAGTTGTGTACTCTGATGTATATGATACTATGTATATGTTCTATATTATATTTAAATCGTTCCGCTGTGAGATTCTGATGTGTTGTTTTCTCTTTCTTCTCTTTCTTTTCTTCTTCTATCCCTTTCTTTCTTAATTAGTGATGCGATTTTCCGGGAGTGGAATTTCGGGTCGCTACAGTTGGTATCAGAGCGTTAGGTTGAGTGAATACCTAGGCTCTGGAGTGGTGTCTATCTTGAGAGAGCGTATTTGTAATTTTTATATAAATATATATTTATATAACTACCTAATCTGTTGGGTTATCTGTTCGGATTTTCCAACATAGGTTATAAAGGTAGATAAGGTAGGAGTGTGTAGAACACGACTACCACTATTGGTTGAGGCTTATATGTTGTGGTTGGAGGTGTTTATCGAGATTGTAGACCTAATACTGTCTCGAATAGGTTTGGTGGATTAGAGAAAGGATTTCTTTGAATCCAAAGGAAGTCTTTTTCAAGAATTGGAGTATATTCTTGAAGTGTGAGGTTGATTTGCTCTCGAGTGAGCGGGACTTCCAAGAGTTGAGTTGTCAGCTAAATAGAAGCAAGTGATGGTATCTTGATAGCTTCAAGAAGGAATAGCTATGTGATGAGATGCAGTATCCACAGATGGTTCTGATGATGTTTCTTTTGGAGCCAGATTAAGATGGTGTTGGTAGAGCTGTGATGTCTACTGCAGGGAAGGTTCGGATGTTTAGAGATTCTCTGGATCTCAAGTAAGGGTATCTTATCTTTATTGAAGAAGGAGACTAAGGTCGATGAGTTACCTCATTTCGGACATGGTCTCAATTGTTTTCTTAAGAAGATAAGTGGCTGGTGTTTGGTTTGGAGCCGAGTTTCTTGAGAAGATGTCTACTCGTCTCAAGGATGTTTTAGAGGATTTGGGTGTTAGTTGTGTGTTTCAGGAGCTTCTGGTTAAGGAAGATCTTGTGGCTTAGCTGTATCATTGAAGTGGAGTTTGGAAGTAGCAGTATGGATCTGTTTCTTCGATGATTCAGTAATCTTTGGGATTCTACTATCAGCAGACCAGGCAGATGGTGAAGACTTATTCATTTCTTTGGAAGGCTCAGCAAAGCGAGATATTTGTTGGAAGGGATCTATCAGTTTCTGATAGGTGAGCCATTCTTGAAGATTGATCTTGATTTGGGAAGCTGTTCTAGTTGGGGAGACAGTTCTTTGGAACCAGAACTGAGTAGGATCGCAAAAGTGACTTGCGATTAGTTTGGGAATTTCGGAGTATTCTTGGTTTGGGATTGAGGCATCTCAAGTAGAGGTGGAAACTATAGAAGTAGTCAGAGATCTCCAGATATTTTGAGAGAGTTTAGATGTTGACTCAAATCGGAGATTGAGTTTTCTTATCAACTTGGATCTCTAAGAGTAATTTTGATGGTTCAACCATATAGTGGGATGACTCTTAAAGCGAGGTGAGTTTGGTGAGGCAGCTCAGGATTCTTTGGAATTGATCATCTTATTCCGAGTTAAGATTCTGCTAAGATGTTTTGACCAAGTGGAATGGTCGTTGAGTTTTTTTTTATGAGTCGGATGAACTGTGTATGGAGATAGATTGTGCTTGTATGCTTCGATAGCATTCTTATCTGCTCTAGATCAGAGTTGTGCAGCGGAAGCGAGTTGGGAATTATTCTTGTATGGAGCAACCGGATGTTGCAGCAAAGGAATTTCTACAGGAAATTCAAGTATGAAGGAATTTTTCTGGATTTGGTAGGCAAGGTTGTCAGGTACAACTGTTTGGCTATTCAGATAGGAGATATAGGTTTGAAGTCCATTGATGTTTGTGGTATAGAGTTGTATTTTGGATTTCAGCAAATTATTTTTGGAAGAGCCATTTTGTTGAGTAGGACCTGGAGATTTGATTTGAGTTGGTGCTGTTGTTTCTTGAAGCAGTCAGCAAGGGTTAGGCTGATCAGGAATATTGAAGGTGACTCAGAGCATCTGAAGAGTTGTGCAGATAGAATTGAGGAGATTTTGGAATGTGCAGTTAGATTTTGAATATTGATTGGGTTTTATCCAATCAAAGGAGATATAAGGTTTGGTAAAACTGGAGAGTTGGCTCCGGAGGTATTTGGAGTTTTATCTGTGATCTCTAGAGATTTGATTTTGATCTACAGGATTGAATTGCCAGTTTGAATAGCTGGGAATTCATTGTATTTCACATATCTCTGGGGAATATGTGTATGATTCTTTGAGTAATAGAATCAGCAGTTCAGAAGGGATCTGGTAGTTGAGTTGGTTTTGAGTTTAGTCTGATATCTTGTTCAGATTTGAAGAATCAGGTAAGTGAGTTCTTGGTTTTAGTAGAGTAGTTAGTTAAGATTCTGTAGAGTGAGTGTTCCAGTATAGGTATCTGGAAACTCTAGATATTAGGAAGTTCTATTCAGAATTTTGTCTGATAGATGAAATTATTTGTTTGTTTGTTTGAATTGGTTGCTTTGATTGATAATGTATGATTGTTTGTGTGATTGTTGATAGGAATTTAAATTCTTTAGCTGGGTTATTAAATTATCTTTGCTTTTAATTTCGGGGACGAAATTCTTTTAAGGGGAGAGGAATGTGACGACCCGGAATTTTGAGCAATATCAATTTAATAATCTTTGTTAATAATTAAATTGATTTGATCATTTTATATTATAAATTGACAAGTTAAAAACTTTATTTTAAAGGTTTATGATAATAATTTGTTAATATCTATCAATAATTTTCTTAACAATATAAATAGGAAAGATTTAATTCTTTTGAAATTTATAATAATTTGATTTGGAAACATTTATTTTGGTTAAATAAGAAGTTTTTAATGTAATAAAACTTTGTATTCAAATTATAATATATATGAATGTATATATTGTGATTTGATATTTGTTTTAAAATTTAATTTGGAAATTAATAAATTTAATGTTAGAATGTTCTATTTGAAATGTGTATATATATTTGTATATATATATATATATATTTGAAATAGGAATTATTAATTTGAATTTAATAAGAGTTTTCAAACTTGAATATATTTAGTTTTGAATTTAAAATGATAATTTGATTTAATGACTTTGAATTGATAATTGAGATTTAAATTTAAAATATCAAAGTTAATTCCTTATTTATGATAAATATGTACTTTAAGCTTTTAAATAAGATTTAAATTTAAAATAGAAATTTCAAACATATAAACATGATTGGATTAAAAATGTAAACTACTTGTTTCATATGAATATCTATTAAAATATAAGTATGTACATTTTATATTACATAAATATATGTATATAAGGATTTAATAAATTATTAAAGATAAATACATTTAAAGGAAAAACATATAAATAATACTTATATAACACATGTAAGTATATTAATTTACATTAAAGACAAATGTAAATTAAGTTGCTTAGGTGTAGATTAATCAAAGCATAAGAGGTGACAAATGTCATTCTCTTTAAAAATTAAAATTAAAATCTAATTGTAAATAAAAGATGGTTTTATTCTTCAGCAAGAGATTTTCTTCTTCTCAATTAAAACAAGAATACAAATCTGAAGAAACAAAGATCATAAAAATGCAAATCAAACAAAGTTCAAAAACAGATCAAAGAAACAAATGCAATGAAATCTGGAAATAACAAGGAAGTAAAACCTGAAATGGCAAGCAAGAAGTAAATTCTGGAATTTAATCTGCAAATCTGGAAATAATATCAATGAAATGCAAGCTCTTCATCAATACAAACATGCAAGAGCTGGAATCAAACACTTCAGCAATTATATCAACATGCAAATTTAATTGAAGCCTGGAACAATCATGCTGATGGAATTCAGAAGCATGCACCTGAATTTTAAAGGCCTGGAAAGGGAAAAGTGCAATTCTGTTTTCTGCAAAACTAAAAGGTGAGTAAATGAGCTTTTAAAAACAGTTTAACTTGAATTTCATCATGATAATATGGTTGGGTATTTAATATTATTGAGTACTTAGTTTAGAATTGAGTGCATGTTTGAATTAAGATAGTTGAATGCCTGGTAGTTAAAATTTATAATCTGTGTATGTTTAAAATTCACAGTTTCATCATTAAATTTAATAACTTAATTCTGGATTCATATGAGTCTTTGTTGTGTAAATAAAAGATGTTTGTAATCAACTAACATATCATCTAAAAATATTTGCAAGTTTTAAATTTGAATAATTAGTTGTAAATTGCAAGTTTACAGTAAAATACAATAGTTGGTCAAAATTTGATGAAATCAATTTCAAGTTTTGATTGCATGATTGGATTGTAAATGGTAAATGATGATTTTTAGTACTTGAATCACAATTTTTAATAGGGTATTTAGTGAGAATTTTGGGATTTTCTGTTTGGGGTATTTTTGCAAAATCACGGCAAACTACGATGAATTGGTCGTCGCCGTTGAACTCAAAGGAGGGGGAAGCTTCGGTGATCTTGTGAAAAATACTATTGTATTTTATTTTGGTATGTGGTGATCGTGGTTTGAGATGATAGGGTTTTTTTCACCTGTTAATGCCGATGTGTTCTTTGGGTTACTGCGACATCATGTTGTTACCGGAGGTTGTCGCGAGCAATGCAAAGGGTCGAGGGGATAGTGGTGGAGCTAAGGTAGCAACGGCGTGGTCTCGGGTGAAGACAGTGGTCGGCGGTGGTTGATTTTGTTGTGGGTGGGTTTCGAACAGGTTGGGGTTGTAGGTCGAAATCTCGATCTCGATTGAGTTTGGGTGTTCTGGGTGATGCAAATAGATGTTTGGGTTGAGGGCGACTTGGGAACGGTCGGCATCGTGATCGCCGGCGTCCATTGGTGCCGTGCACGTTAACGTGCACGGTGACATGTTTTGGTGGTGGGTTCTGGGGAGAAGAAGGGGGGAGACTCGAAGATGGCATCGGGTTTTTGGCGTGTTGTCTCGAAGCATGAAGGAAGCAGGGGAGACTCGGGGAAGTCATCGGGTTCTGGAGTAGTTTACTCGGGTGTGGCAAGTGTAGCTGGGTTACTCGAGTATTTAAGTATTCAGGAAGAAGAGCGAGTTGTTTTAGTTGATTAATTCAAAGAAAATTTGGTTTTAAGAAATAAAGTTTTTAAAACAGAGGTTAATTATGTTTCAAATTAAATCTGTTTTCAAAGTTATGTTTTAAAACAAATTTATATATCTTAGAATATGGAGGTTTTAAAATATGTGGATTTGAAATAGAATTTATATTATACTTTATTAAATAAATTTGGGAAAGTTTTTAAAGATTTCGAAGTTCAATTTATAATATGTTTAAATTATGTTTGATTTCTAAATCATTGTATTTTATTTAAATAAAGTTAATGATTTAGAATTTGATAATCAATTGTAATAAAAACTATCTTTAGTTATCTTGAATTTGATTTATTTAAAGATAATTAAATTTGTAAAGATAATTGAGATAATTAAATTATTTTTAATTATCAAGTTTTATTTGTTAATAAATGATTTAATTAAGATAAGGGTTCTTAATTAAGAATCTTTTAATATAATAAGATAAAGAATCATTTAATTAATTTTAAATGATTAAGTTAAATAGTTAATTAAATAATTAATTCGTGATTAATTAAGATAATCACTTTGGATTAATTTAATATAATTATTTGGGAGGTAATCAAGTAATTAAGTGGTTAATTACTTGAGGTAATTAAGTAAAAGATAATTACTTTATGAAAAGTAATTAAGTAAATGTGATTAGGGAATAATCACTTTAGTTATTAATTAAAGAATTAATTAATAATTGATTAAAGGTTTAAATTATTTGATTTATGATTAATTAATGAAAAAAAATGAAGAATAATTAATTAAGTAATTAATTACTTGTGAAAGTAATTAATTAAGAAGAAATTTAATTAATGATGTAATCATTAATAAATGAAAATAATTAATTAATTGTTAATAAATAATTTAAGAATAATTAGTTTATAATTAAGTTTTAATTACTAAATGTAATTAAAGTAATTAATCAAAGGTGATTAATTAAAAGTAATCAATTAAGTATTGATTAATTAAAAGTAATTAATCAAATGTGATTAATTAAAAATGATTAATCAGGTGAAACTGATTAAAAGTAATTAAGGAATAATTACCAGAACAATTAGAAGGTAATTAATCAAGGTTGATTAAATTTTTAAAGGTAATTAAGAGATAATTACTTAGTATAATTTGGAAGTAATTAATCAGATGATTAATTAATATGGTAATTGAGTAATAATTACTTAAAGTAATTAAGTGATAATTAATCAGGGAAGATTAATTGAAGTGGATAATCAAGTGATGTTAGTTAATTAATTTGTAATTAATTAATGAATGAGAAGTTGGATTGATGATAATCCAAGTGTTTAAATAAGGATTCTTTTAATTTAAGGATTAATTAAATTAATCAAGTTTGAATCAAACTTGTTTATGAATGATAATTGATTTGATGATATATCATTGGATGAGTTAATGATATTGGTTGTTGTGGGATGATATTGATTGATGGATGATGATATGTATATGCTATATCTGATTGTGATATATATGCTGCTTTGTGATGTGTATAGGTGCATGTGATAATGAATGCTTATCTATCTGTGCTGTGAATCATCCATTTATGTTAAGTGATATTTTCTAAGTATCTATTGTCTAAAATCCCTTAAGAACAACTTGGACATTAAAATGGCGTTTGGTTTCGATGAGACCGGGATCGGGTTTCCATATTTGGAATCCGAAAACCACATCGATTCCAATTAAACGTTAGGTCGTTAATCCAAATGGAGCGAGTCAAGACTCGAGGTGTAAGGGCTATACGTCAGTATAACTCTGTGGGTGATTCCGTAATGAGTTTGACGGAATAGTGCTTATAGATTCGAGATGGTGAATTAGAGTGCAAGGGCTATGGTCGTTGACTCTGAGGTTGATTCCAAAATGAGTGCAACGAGATAGTGCCTTCGGTTTCGTTCGAACCCGGAACGAACTTGTATGGATTGAATGCTTTCAGCACATCGTCAGGCGGACGATGAGCATTCTAAGATAATTGGTCCTATAAAGGTAATCGCAGCCTCAAGCCTCATCAACCGGGAATGGCTAAAACAGGGGAGGTGCAGCAAGGCTTCGTGGGTCGCGCCCACTGGAGGGCAAGATACATCCCTGTCTAGAGGTCCCTTTATATTTCGGCTTTGTGGGCGGTTGGAACTGCAGCCAACTGCGGGGTGGTCTTGTTCGGGACTATTCAGTAAGGAATGGTCCCGGTCTTGTGTTGTAGGGGATGAAGGGAGTAATCCTCGGTACGGTGATCTAGGCCACGTACTGTGACGGGCGGTACCCCAGTAGCCCTGCCATTGTTGGAAACCCATTTTCCCTACGAGACCCTACGGTTTTGTTTGTATTACCCACTTTTGTGGCTAGTAGCTGGAATTTAATCATGTAACAATTTCGGCTATTTCATATTTATTTGAAAACCCTAGACACTATTATAATATCACTGGATTTCCTATCAAATGTTTTGGTTAGCGTAAGGTAAAAACTTTTCCATGTTTATGTGTGGGAAGTCTTACGTGATACCTTTTCTTTTCAAAGGTTTTTCTAAAGTTAAGCAATCTTAAACCGTTTACTCACACCAGACCCCTGTCTGACCCGAGTGTTTATTTTCTGTTTTATTAAACTCTTGGGTACTCATATTATATATGAGTAGTCAAGTGATTCAGGTTATCTCTTGACGAATTCTGGAGGAGCTTTGGACCAGGAGGCTTCAGCGTGTAGATATATGGTTAGAGTTTCCGCTGTGTATTCTGTGTTGATGTCTTGTATTGTATTAGACAGAAATGTTATAACTGTCTATATTGAGATGTTTAGTTGTGTACTCTGATGTATATGATACTATGTATATGTTCTATATTATATTTAAATCGTTCCGCTGTGAGATTCTGATGTGTTGTTTTCTCTTTCTTCTCTTTCTTTTCTTCTTCTATCCCTTTCTTTCTTAATTAGTGATGCGATTTTCCGGGAGTGGAATTTCGGGTCGCTACACATATCATTATTCACTATAATGGATCCAATGAAAATGGTTTCATCGAAATCCGAGCCAATGCCCCAGAATGACTATTTCGTCGATTTAAATACCATTTTTTACTTAATTATCGATATTTATCCGATCTATTTATATTTGTAAATAAGTTTACAAATTGAATGACCAATTTTATTTATTAGTTAAAAGCAGTTGAATAAAATTATTAAATCCATTTAAGTAAGATTTAATTCACAATTCAAATATTCAAACATTTCATATATTTGAATTATAAGTTATTAAATTCCAAAATCCAATTATTTAAATATATAAAATAAAATGACAGGAATTTTAGGTTGTTGCATTTTCTTATATATTCTATCACTAGACAGCACACACACACACACACACACACACAAAAATATATATATAAGCTAGGATCAATGGCAACCGTAATAATGCATGTTGGGTGGATTCTCACCACCGGTCCAGCCCTAGCCAAACCACATACCTCCCTAAACAACCCATTCGGCATCAATGCTTCTCCACCACCGGATCAACACATGCCGGACCAACACATGCCGAACCACCACTCACCACCGAGTCAACCCATGCCGAACCAACCTACCCCAAGTGCATGCCGAACCAACCACCATACTCTTACCACCGAACCTAAACTCCACCGAACCAAACTAGCCCACTTCACCACCGAACCAACCTACCACACCATCACCCACCGGACCATCCACTACCGGTCCAACGCCACCGAGCCAAGATTACCACCGGACCAAGAGACGAAGTCACTATCACCGATCCAAAGCATCACCGGACCAAGCTCCACACAGCCACGGCCGAACCAAGCTTCGCCGAACCAGATATGCCAGACCAGGTTGCTTCAGCCCAGGCCCACCAGCAGCTATATACTTCCAAGACCCCTGCCCCCAACCTCACTCTATAAATAGAGGGGCAGGGGTACAACAATGACAGACAAGTTTGAGAGCTCAAGCACGGAAGGAACTTTCAAACAACTTTCATATACTTATATACAAAGCTTTGTACTTGTAATCTGAAAGAAAGAGGAGAATAACATATAAAGTGGACGTAGGCACGTTCTGGCCGAACCACTATAAATCTGCGTGTCTTTTACATTTTAGCCCCTGCTTTTTACATATTTGCATAACTCATCCAAATCACTAAGAATCACATAAGATCAACTGAATCTTACGACTTGGAGGTGTTTGTCCATTTTTTTGTGCAAACATTTTTGGTGCTTTCATTGAGAGATCGAGCTAGAAGCTACAGCTTCTCCTACTTAAACTTCTTCCTAACAACATCGTTCCTTGCTCCAGCAACATGACTTCCAGGCAGAGGAGAGATGTTAACAAAGGAAAGAACGTCGCAGCTAGCAGTCTTCCGAATCCAGTAGCCCCAGATCAAGAGAATCATCCCATTTCAACAGCGGTACCAGATGGAAATCAGGCAAACCCAACAGCCCCCGCCGCGGAACAACCAATTACTAGGGCAGATCTGGACAAGGTTGTGGCTGAAGTAACTAACCGCTTCGCATCTCAACAAGAAGCCTTGGTGGACCAACTTATGTCACGCCTAAGGGATGCTGAAGAATCCAACCGCAACACTGAATCATGGGGTGAGTCTCAATCTGGAGAATCTGGGAGATGACAAAGGGCTTTCTTCTTCGAAGAGGCTAACAACAGAAACAGCCATGGTAGGAGCCGAGCCCGGACTCAGCACGAATGCCGACCCGAGGAAACGCTTGGAACCGAACCCAACGGGGAAGGTGCCAGGCAGGGGTCGGATGTAGCTGAGCCTGTCATGCTACCTAACCATGGAAACACCAGTAGGCAGGGCCGAGCTGGAATCCAGCCCGAAGTTGGACCTGATGAAGTGTTGAGAACAGAACCCCGCAGGGGAAGATTAAGGCAAGGGCCAACTGTGACTGACCCCAGCATGCCCCCAGAAGACTAGAGGCAGCCTTCGGAGAATATTAGGAGTGACAGACGATACCACCCATATAAGTCGTCTGGACGAGATCAATCCCGCAGAGAAGAACCAACTTCGTTTCTATCCACTCCAAGTTCTGATGAAAGGATGGCACGACTGTTCAGAGAATGCGTCCAACGGGAGCAAAGGGATCGGGGAATAGGCGCCAGGGTAACCAGCCCCTTCACCCGCAATATCGAAATTGCCATCACCCCCTGGGAATGGAAAATGCCAACCATGGAACCTTACAAGGGGACTTCTGACCCTATCGTACACTTACAAAGATACACCCAGCATATGCTCATGAGCGGAGCAACGGAGGGAGTGTTATGTAAATGCTTCCCACTTTTCCTGACAGATCTAGCTACCTCCTGGTTCTGCCACCTACCCCAAGGGTCCATCAGCTCATGGGAAATGTTGAAAGAAAAATTCATCAGCCAGTTCCGCATTCATGTGGAACAACCCAAAGACGCTTATTCCTAGTCTAATATCAAACAGAAGCCTGGGGAGACATTGCAATAATATCTAACCCGATTCAACGCCGCAGCGGCCGCAGTCCAAGATGCCGACGAGAAACTTATCCTGATGGCCCTCTGCAGTGGTGTACATCCGGATACTAAATTTGCTAGAAGACTGACCAAGGAAAAACCAGCTACTTTACCTGACTTCTTCCATGAAGCTGGAAAGTATATGAGACTTGAAGACGCTGCCACTGAGAGGCACTCAGGGCAACAGTCTAAGACAGCTCCGGACAAGGTTCTCACGGTAGCAAAGGATGTTCGGAGAAGTGACTCTAGAGACAATGCTGGGGGCAGGAAGGGAGAAAAGCGTTCATACCGGCCAGGACCGAGGTTCGACTCTTACACTCCTTTGAATGAAACAATCGAAAACATCTTCCTGGCCACCCAAGATGAAGTCAGATACAAACGCCCCCCACACAAGAAAGAATCAGATAACGCAGTAAAGTCTGGAAAGTTCTGCCGCTTCCATGAATCACATAGGCATGACACAAATGAATGTCATCATCTTCGAGACTTGATTGAAGAACACATTAGAAGAAGGAGACTGGAACGCTATGTCAAAAGCCAGAAAAAGGCTCTAGCTCCCACCAATGAAAACACAGGGCTGCCCCTCCCAGAAGTAGGCAGAGGAAATCGCAACACCAGCGGTTCTAGTCAAGAAAAGATAGTGGTTCATACCATATCAGGAGGACCACACATCGCCGACAGAAGCTGGGCAGAGATGGAAAGATACGGCAAGTCACTTAGAAACAATGAAGGCTACGTTAATTCTGTTATGGAAGAACGCCACCCGAAACGGAAAGGGAATGATGACATCACATTCAGTAGGCGTGATCTAGAGGGAAGGCAGTACCCTCACATGGATCCTATGGTTATCTCTGCCTGGTTCGGTCCAGCCAAAGTTTTCCGAATTCTAATAGACACCAGAAGCTCCGTAAATATCCTATTCAAGCATGCTTTCGATAAAATGAATCTGTCAGTGAAGGATGTGTCTCCCTGCGACAAACCACTACACGATTTCACTGGAGATGCGAAAATGCCCCTCGGGCAACTTGACCTCTTTGTCGAAATAGGAAGTCATCCCCGCTCCGTTGTGCGAAAACAAACATTTGTGCTAATAGAGAACCACTCGACCTACAACGCCTTCTTGGGAAGACCAGCCTTCTCTGATTTCCAAATTGTCCTAGCCCCATGGTGCCTAAAGATGAAATTTCCAACAGATAACGGAGTAGGAGAAGTAAAAGGAGATCAAAACGCTGCTCGAGACTGCTATGTAACTGAACTTCGCAATAATCGCAGAAGGGATAAAGGAAAAGATGCAGAGACTACTCTCTGCATGAAAAGCTTGGAAGCATAGCAACTAATGAAAGCCCCTCCTCTTCGATATACCAGCGATCCTTTCAATGAACTAGACCCCAGGGACAAAGAGGAGGAGGCCGCTGCCGAGCCTGCAGAGGCTATGGAATTCGTATCTGTAGACAAACATGATTCAAGTAGACTATTAAAAATCGGATCTCAGCTAAAAAAAGAATTGAAGGATCAACTCGTTGATTTTCCCCGCCACAACTTGGATGTATTTGCATGGACGCACGCTGATATGACTGGAATCTCCCCAGACATAGCATGCCACGCACTGAACATCGACCCCACCAAGGTACCAGTAAAGCAGAAAGAGAGAAGCATGGGGGCAGAACGATCAGCAGCCCTCGATGAGGAAGTAAAGAACCTACTTGCTAATGGATTCATACGAGAAGCCCTCTACCCAAAGTGGATCGCTAACCTGGTGCTAGTAAAGAAGGCCAATGGAAAGTGGCGAACATGTATTGACTTCTCCAACCTAAATGACGCTTGCCCAAAGGATTGCTTTCCACTCCCCCGAATCGACCAACTTGTTGACAGCACAGCCGGGCACGAACTCTTATCTTTCATGGACGCATACTCCGGATATAACCAAATTCCTATGCACGCTCCCGATTAAGACCACACTAGTTTCGTCACTGACCGGGGATTATACTATTACAAAGTCATGCCTTTTGGACTCAAAAATGCCGGAGCTACTTATCAGCGCCTCGTCAACAAGATGTTCGCAGAACTAATAGGACGAACTATGGAAGTGTATGTGGACGACATGCTAGTAAAATCAAGGAAAGCCAACGATCATGTGAGCCACCTGGGCGAGATGTTTCAGGTACTTCACCAATATGGAATGAAGCTGAATCCTCTAAAGTGCTCCTTCGGAGTGTCATCGGGAAAGTTCTTAGGATTCATTGTCCATGCCAGAGGAATTGAAGCAAACCCTGAACAGGCCCGGGCTCTGAAAGAAATAAGGATACCTTCCACTCGAAAAGAAATGCAAAGCCTAAATGGGAAAGTGGCCGCCCTAAGCAGATTCATCTCTAAAGCAACTGACAAGTGCGTCCCTTTCTTCGAAGCCCTAAAGAAGGACAAAGGAAAGTTCGAATGGACTGACGAATGCTTAAAAGCCTTCCTTAACCTAATCGAGCACCTCCAGAGACCACCAGTACTCTCAACTCCAAATGAAGGCGAAGAACTATACCTATACCTCGCTGTATCATCTCATGCTCTGAGCGCCGCCTTGGTAAGAGAAGACGACCGCACGCAACGCCCGGTATACTTTGTGAGCAAGAGGTTTACGGGGGCGGAAGCTAGATATCCTAAACTTGAGAAGTTAGCGTATTGTTTACTAATCACGTCACGAAAACTGCGACACTACTTCCAGTCTCATTCCATCAGAGTTCTAACTGATCAACCTCTAAGACAGATGCTCCATCGTCCTGACACTTCTGGGAGACTCCTCAAATGGTGCATTGAACTAAGTCAATATGATATCACCTATCATCCACGCACCGCCATCAAGGGACAAGCCATGGCCGATTTCATTGCCGAATTCACTACCAACGAAGGTAAGGATCAATCTGAGACAGCAAAAGATATCAAATGGAATCTCTTTGTAGATGGAGCATCAAACGAACAGGGCTCGGGGGCAGGAATTGTAATAATCACCCCTAGGGGAAGGAAGCTGTATTATGCCCTAAGGTTGGAATTCGCTGCCACTAACAACGATGCAGAATATGAGGCGGTAATAGTAGGATTGGAACTTGCCTTAGAAATTGGAGTCAATTCTTTATGTCTTCATAGCGATTCTCAACTAATCGTAAACCAAGTACTAGGAGAATTCCAGACTCGAGGAGAACGACTCACGGCATATCTGAAGAAGACCAAGCTGCTTCTCGATCAATTAGATCACTATCTAATCAAACACATTCCTCGGGAAGAGAACCAAGAGGCCGACGAACTAGCAAAGCAAGCTAGTATGAAAAACAACACCATTTCCGGAGCATTAACCATCTCAAGAAAGCTAGCCCCAAGTTTCGAGCAAGTGAATCTGATAGCTACGATCGAAGGAGAAACTTGGATAACTCCTATCCGAAAATATTTGCAAGATGGCACACTACCCGACAGGCGTGACGAAGTCAAGAAAATCTTGAGGAAAGCTTCCCACTACACAATACAAGAAGGCATCCTCTATCGACGTGGCTTCTCTAGCCCCTTATTAAGATGTGTCGCTGGAAGGGAAGCCAAGGAAATCTTATTCAACATCCATCAAGGAAGTTGCAGAGATCACACTAGAGGGCAGACTCTGGCGAAAAATATACTCCGATACGGATATTACTGGCCCACCTTAAACAAAGACGCCTTAGACTTCGTCAAGAGATGTGACAGATGTCAGAAATTTGCCAAGATTCCTCGACTACCCACAAACGAGATTACTCAAATGACCAGCCCTTGGCCCTTTGCAGTATGGGGAATTGACTTGATTGGCGAACTGCCAACAGGCCGAGGCGGAGCCAAATATGCTATAGTGGCAGTGGACTATTTCACCAAATGGGTGGAAGCGGAACCTCTAAATAAAATATCTTTGGCAAAAGTTATCAACTTCTTGATCAAAAATATTCTGTGCAGATACGGGGTCCCACTCAAGATCATATCAGACAACGGACTTCAATTTGACAGCGAAGAATTCGCCGATTGGTGCCAAGAGCATGGAATTCACAAAAGATTCTCATCTGTAGCTTATCCTCAGGCAAACGGACAAGTCGAAGCTGTCAACAAAATTCTCAAAACCCTAATCAAGAAGAAACTTGAAAAATCGAAAGGCGCTTGGGTGGACGAACTTCCTACGGCACTTTGGGCCTATCGCACATCTTACAGAACATCAACAGGGCATACTCCTTTCTCTTTGGCATACGGATCGGAGGCCATGCTCCCAGTTGAAACTGTAGTGCCCTCTCACTGTAGAATCCACTACAACCCGGAAGAGAACGAAGAACTCCTCCTCATGTCTTTGGATCTAATTGAGGAGAGAAGAAATGATGCAGCGCTCAAAGCGACAGCACACAAGCAAAAAGTGGCAGCGCAATACAACCCCAAAGTCAAGCACCGCAGCCTACAAGAGGGAGATCTTGTCCTCAAACGGATCTTCCCGTGCCCTGGAGCACTGGATCCAATCTGGGACGGGCCCTATGTAATTCATAAAGATCTCCACAACGGAGCTTACATTTTGTCAACAGTGGACGGAGAGGTGTTCCAGAGGGCATGGAACATCCAACACCTCCGTCGATACTTTTCTTAACTTGTACTGCCCATATGAAGTGAATTAACAAAGAGAATCAGTGGACGTAGGCATTTTCGTGCCGAACCACTTTAAAAATCTTGTCTCTTTTTAACTTGTTCCTTTATATCTTGGCTGCTTGTTAAGCTTTATCCTTTTCTGTTGAAAAAAATCCTATGGCATCTCCACTCAAGACGCACCACAGCGCTGCTTCACCTGGACAAGACCCAACAGGTACTATGCGATTCTATGCACTCGCCAATGAGACACTTTTGCTCCAGCATCCCTCTACTGCGGGTTAACTCATTGCTCGCGACTGCTCTCAAAGCCAACTGTAATGAGCTGATTATAAGTCATCAAAATGGCCGACTATAGCCGATGGCAGCTCATTACGGCGTTCGGCTCGTCGGCAACTGTGAATCTACTTTAAGCCCCAATATAAGGTGTGGCCAGCCAGGGGTAGTTCATGGTTGTCGGCACCCACGCTAGCCGGCCACAGTAAATCGAATAATACCCACGATTACGGGCCATAATGGCTCGGGTAGTTACTGTGCGCGATCTCGGCTTCGATATGTCTTAAGTGCGGCTGTGGTAAAAAAGAAAACTCCACGCGAAGGCGTAAGATGGGTGACAAATGTCTCCAAGACCCACAGCTAGGGAAAGTGACTACAAAACCCGTTTGCCACGAACTTAAGAATATCGACGGCCTTCCGTGATTGGAAGTTTTACTATTTCTTATATTTCCATTCCATTTAAAAACTTTTTCTCCTATCCTCTATAACGATCCCTAAAGTACATGACACAAAATAGGAGATACCCGCTAATGGAAATAGGAACTCACAACTGGATGGCGTGATACTCACCTGCATTCTATATCCAGTTACGCAAGGCGTTCAAAGCTACCGTCTACAGCTAACACTTGAAGGGCGGAATTTCAAGCATGCTAAATGAAGTAACCAACTGCACCAGTGCTCCACCCTCGTCCTACCAGCTCTTCGAATCTACTTGACTGCAGGATCGGAGCTCCCAGCGTGATGACCAGAGGCCCCACCTATCCAATTCAGGAAAAGAATCCAGTAAACCAACAACGAACGATCAAGTTATGAAAAGCTAAAAAAAGGAAAACTCACCAACACCCACTTCTTGGTCCTCATCCCCCAACTGCACACCGGCTTCCTCCGCCGCAAGTAACCGCATCCCCTCCTTCACCGCTACCTTCTCCTCCTTTGAGAACTGTGCGGTAACCACGTCCATCCTGAAGGCCGCTCCACCTTCCTTGTCCGCACAAGACTTGGCCTCCTCCAAAGCCCGGAGATAAATCCTAGCCATGATCCGGGGATAGTCATCCATCCAGGATAGATTACCCTGCTTCCAAGTACGGAAATACATATCCTGCAATATCTCATCCATCATCCCCTCATTCTCCTCAAACTCCCTCACTCGGGCCTCGGAGGACAGCAACTTAGCGATGGCAACATCCCTCTTCGATCGATATCTCAAGCAGTCAGCCTGGAGAGACCTCCTCATTTCTTCCATCTCTTCCTTTAGCCTGGCCTGAGCAAGCTCTGCGGCCTCAAGCCTCCCAGATAACTCCTCTACCTGCCCGAGATCCGCCCTCCGGACCTCATCCACCGTAGCAATGGCTATGTCAATCCGCTCCTTGCAGGCGGCCTCCATCTTTCGTAGTTCTGCCCTACTAGCTTCTTCCATAGTCTCCTTCAACCGCCTGGAGGCTGCCTCGTGCTGAGAAATCTGAATGGTCTGATCAGCGAGCTGCTTGGCCTGATCGAAAACCATTAACCGCAGTCGGATGTTGGCACTCCCAATCTCCTCTCCAGCCTTGACCAGTCGGGAATGATGATCCATCAACTTCTTGGTCTCCTCCGCAACCCGGTCAATATTAGCCTTGGCTTCGTCCCCCATGGTAACTATCCGAGTAGTAAGCAAATCAAGGTCTAGGGACTTGGCCTCATCAAGCACTCGTACCATGGGGTTGCGGGGAAGAAGGTGCTCACCCGTGGCCTCATCAAATGAAATATCCTAAAAACTCGGGTCCAGATCAGGGTGACCAGCAAATGGGTTGCGAACCAAGCCAAGGCGGTCTATCAGAGTGACGGTTGAATTTTCAGACGGATGTGGGGAAGGCATAAGCTCGGTATCCTCCTCGGTAATATCATGGATAGGCTGGACTAGGGGCTGAGGGTCAGGAAAAGGTTCAAACGAAGATCGGCCCCTCTTCCTCCTTTGCAGAGCAAGTAGTCGGAGGCTTAAGCTTGGCAGAGGCTCTGAGTAACTTGTATTGTTCAAGGCGGTGTCGAACGTCTGAAGTCTTGGCCACCTCGCCTACCCCTGGAATAAAGGACGAGTGTTACGAACATGCAATGATCCATAATTCAAGAAATATGTTAAGTCAAAAAGAGAAAGAAGGCACATCTATTATACAAACCCTGCGGAGGAGTAGGATACTGCAATAAGTCCTGAATCTCATTCCAGGACGGAAGCGAACCATAAAATATTCCTAAGTCCCTATCGTAAATGGAGTCTGCAGAAGTCAAAAGTTCACCTTGAATCGCTGGATTCGCCTTAGCTGAAGAGCTCTTAGAGGATGGATCGGCGCCAGCCCCAGCCTTGCCAACCTCCTTCGCCTTCTCAACCAAAGTCGATCCTCCCTCCGACTCCTCAAAAGCTTGACGGAAAGCATCATCCGTCCACTCATGAATATCTCCCGCTTGCCCGGAGGTTAAGACACCAACGCCACTACCGCTCTGTCCATCGCCTCCTTCACCCTCACCTCTATCTTCCTCCATATCTTCCTCTCCCGAAGCAATTGGGCAAGTGCTAGGATAAGGACCATCAGACTTCTTAAGCTTCTTACCTCCGACAATGGGAGGCTTTGTAAAGGGTTCCCTCTTGCCACTTTTCACCGTGGCCCCTTCCTTGGCTTTGGCAGCCTTCTCCTCAGCCGTATCCCTCTGCTTAACCACGGACTGGTGTGGCAAGATCAAGTTGTGCTCCAGGAGAGTAGCATTCCTGATCAGGAAAGAAGCCGACCTGTCCCGTCCCGAAATGGCCTTTATTTCCGCAGCCATCTGGACTAGGGAATCACTCTCCACGACCGCAAAGCCACCTGTCGCTAGCAAGAAATAGAAGCATATCAGAAGAAGCACTACAATCAGAATGAGGAAACTGTAAATAAAGTTCAACTTACAGCCAGAGGTGAAGAGGCGGAAGGAGACAGAATCGTCCTTGATAAAAAACCATTCTTTCTTAAACATGGTGAACTTTGAGTATAAGTCCAAGACCGGTTTGAAGGGCACGGCCGCTTCTAAACTAACATACGGAGACCCCTTCTTGTAGCCTCTCAGATTATACAAGTATCGAATTTCCCGGCTAGAAGGAGGGTGCCCATACCTCCTCTGGAAGATAACGAATAAGCACACTAGGATAGCGTAGGAATTAGGCTGGAGCTGGAGAGGGGCCACCTTCAGATAGGTAATGAAGCTGACTATCCATGCATTGAACGGAGGAATGGCCCCACACATACAGTGGTATCTGCTGTAAGCGAAATATCCTTCAGGAGGGTTATATGGCATAACTCCCTCTCCCAGCAACAGCATGCGAGCCCTGTCAATCCCGAAGGAACGAGAGATGACATCAAGCTGCTCCTCCCTGAGGGAACTAGGAAAACAGTCAGGCGGAGAATTCAAGAGCTCCTGGGGGCCATACCCATCTACTAACGATCTCCGAGCTGGCCCAGGATATTCGGCCCGAACTGGGGGCACTGTGGAGGACTCTTCTCTGTCCTTGGACTTCCTTTTATCTGATCGGGTTTCTACTTTTTGAGACATTTATCTGCATACACAAAAGCGAGAGACATATTGTTAGAACAAGGAGTATGGAAATACAAACAAACAAGTACATGCAATCTCGAGTTTTATTCGTAGGTCGAAACACGAGAAGCTAGAGACTCATTAAGCATTCAGGGTCCCAGGGTTCAATCGATAGTTCAAACATAAGGGTCATTCGGCATTCAAACTCTCAAGATCATACGGTGCTCGAAGCCTCCGGTTTCATCCGGAAATTCAAACCACAAGTTCGTTCGGTACTTGGGGGCAACGAACACATTCAGTAAATCAAAGTTATCAGGTTCATTTGGTACACGAAGTCCCCGAGTCCATTCGGTAATGAAAAGCAAAACCTCGTTCGGCATTCGAACATATAAGGCTATTCGGCACTCAACTCCCAATCTCATTCGGCGGTCAAACTCTTAAAATCCATCCGGTGATACAATAACACAAAGTCATTCAGCGGGAAAGGATCTCACCTGGTTCGGCTAACACTGTGATTCGGCGGAAATGAGTGTTTGATTCGGCAGAAGGTTTGGCTCGTTCGGTAGGAAATGAGGGAAACCCTAGGCCCATACTTATAGGGGAAGGTTGGATAACCGGACCAGCCGGTTCGGCTCTCATGCCGAATATGGTTGTCCAATTAAAACAAAGCACGACATATGTTAAACATATGCCCTACTTTGGGGGGCAAATGTTGGGTGGATTCTCACCACCGGTCCAGCCCTAGCCAAACCACATACCTCCCTAAACAACCCATTCGGCATCAATGCTTCTCCACCACCGGATCAACACACACCGGACCAACACATGCCGAACCACCACTCACCACCGAGTCAACCCATGCCGAACCAACCTACCCCAAGTGCCTGCCGAACCAACCACCATACTCTTACCACCGAACCTAAACTCCACCGAACCAAACTAGCCCACTTCACCATCGAACCAACCTACCACACCATCACCCACCGGACCATCCACTACCGGTCCAACGCCACCGAGCCAAGATTACCACCGGACCAAGAGACGAAGTCACTATCACCGGTCCAAAGCATCACCGGACCAAGCTCCACACAGCCACGGCCGAACCAAGCTTCGCCGAACCAGATATGCCAGACCAGGTTGCTTCAGCCCAGGCCCACCAGCAACTATATAATTCCAAGACCCCTGCCCCCAACCTCACTCTATAAATAGAGGGGCAGGGGTACAACAATGGCAGACAAGTTTGAGAGCTCAAGCACGGAAGGAACTTTCAAACAACTTTCATATACTTGTATACAAAGCTTTGTACTTGTAATCTGAAAGAAAGAGGAGAATAACATATAAAGTGGACGTAGGAACGTTCTGGCCGAACCACTATAAATCTGCGTGTCTTTTACATTTTAGCCCCTGCTTTTTACATATTTGCATAACTCATCCAAGTCACTAAGAATCACATAAGATCAACTGAATCTTACGACTTGGAGGTGTTTGCCCATTTTTTGTGCAAACAATGCAACACCCCTAGATGCCCCCGATACCTACCACACAATCATATTTCTCTCTCTTTCCATTCATTCTCCCTCTTCCCACTAAATTATTCTAATATAAACTTATGGCTACAAATGGGGTGCAAAATGAAGGCTGCAAATATGGGTGTTATTGAACCCTCCTATACATACGTACATACATAGAACCCTCCTATACATACGTACATACATATACATACATGCATATGTATATAACAATCCACTATTTTTAACCATCCTACTTCTCTTAAAGAAGAGAAGTGATGCAGCCCAGCTCGATGAAGACTTAGGTCGCGAGTGACCTAACGAACTAAAAGGTCGCGTGCGACCTAACGGTGTAAAGAAAGATGCAGTACTGAAGGATGATGCAAGTTATGCGAGAGAGAATCGCAAAAGACCTAACGAGCTCGTTCCATATGTCGCCAGCAAGTTATGTTTGATCCCAGATAGCGCCAGCGGGTTAACACTCACCAGCGAGCTACGACCTATCTTATGTCGCTCAAAGGCTAGGTCGCTCAACCAAGCTAAATTCTTTAGGTCGCTCCGACCTAATTCCAATGACCTATGACCTAGTTAAGTCGCGTGAAGAGAATCCAGTTGTTGTTTCTTAAGTCGCGTGGAACCTAGGTCGCGTGTGTCGTCACTATATTTTTCTTAAGTCGTGTGTCGCATTGTATAGGTCGTTTGACTGTGTTGTAATGTATATATGGGTAGGTCGCTTGTTGTTGTTGCGTTGTAACGTTGTAGTGTCGTTTGTGTTTGTTAAATTGTAACTCGTAGGTCGGCATATGGTTAGGTCGGCCGTGTGTATGTTGTGTTGTAACAAGTTGAGTCGTGTATTGATAGGTCGCTAGCGACCTAAGTTGGGTCGTGTGGGTAATGAATTGTAAGCCTATAAATAGGCATGTTGGGTCATTTTGTAAGGTAGTTGATTTTTGAATGAAACTTTGTTTGAGTGATTTGTGCCTCTTTTGAAATTGGTAGTTGAGTGTGATCTCCTATCTTCACTTTCGGAATTCGAGTGCGCTCGAATCAACGATTGTCGAAGCCAATTCACGGTATCAAGTGCACTTGATCAACGTTTGAAGAATTGTAGATCTTCTTTCACGGTATTGTGCGCGATCAACGTGTTGAAGATAGCTAGAATTCGGTATCTTTAAAAGATCAAAGAATTTGGGCTTTTCGGTATCTTTCAATCCATCGATTTATATTGCCTCATCTAATCGTTCTTCGATTAGTTTGACACGAAATCTTTATTTCGTCATCAATCATCATATTCCGCTGCATCATTTTTGATATCAGAGCTAGACTTAGCGAATCATAGCTAAGCCGAGTCTTGGAGCCAAGGAGTTTGAAGTTTGGTGTTCATCGTGTTCATCGTGAAGTTGCAACAAGTTGGGAGTTTTCGATCCATATCATTTTGGATCAAAGTTCGGAAAGTGTTTGAATTTTGATCGTGGGATTTTTGCGTGCCAAAGTGTGTTTGAATTGTTTGAGCGAGCTAAGCCGAGCAGGGTTAAGTCGCATTCAGTTCGATTCGAGCTACTGGAGTCGTGCGAGTTAGTGAAGGACGAAGCCGAGTTTGAGTTAGGTCGCGATCAGTTTGTGCGAGCTAGAGGAGCCGTGCAAGCTAAGTGTAGGCCGAGTTGTGTTGAAGTTCATTTTTGTAAAGTCAAGGTCGAGCGTTTAATTTAAAGATTTGTGAAGTTTTGAACAATGCCGCCAAGGAGAGCTAATCGTCATCAAAATGTGGAAGCGTTGTATCGAAGGGAAGAAGCTGAGCAAATGGAACAACGCATTAATGAAAAGTTTGATGAAGGCATTGAGAAGTTAGAGAAACTGATGATTGACATGAATCAAGATCAAAGGAGAAGGTCGCCAGTCTCGAACCATGGAGGAAATAGAGTTTCGCCATCGGTTACGGAAGTGAGGAGGGTGTCGCCGCAATCTTACTGAGATAGAAGGGAAGCTTCAGTTTCAATGAGAAGAGATCACCATGAGTATAGACATGAAGAGAGAAGAACTCCACGTGAGTTTGGAGATGAGCCATATCATGATGATGAAAGACATAGTAGAAGAGACATGCGTGATCGAAGTGATGTTGATGGTCGAGATCGATATCGAAGTACGTCTGTTTTTGATGAAGATGGTGATTGAGGAATTGTTCATTATCGAGATCGAGACCAAGTACGAAATCACTATCGGGAGGTAGAAGATGATCGTCGATGGGAATCGGGGATGAAGATGGAAATTCCAGAATTCAAGGGTGGAATGGTAGCAAAAGAATTTCTTGATTGGTTATCTAATGTGGAGGAATTTTTTGACTTTAAAGAAGTTCCTGAGCATCGCAAAGTTAAGTTGGTTGCTACTCGTTTGAGAGGTAGAGCTATGGCATGGTGGCAATAAACTAAACTTACAAGGGAGAGAATGGGAAAGTCGAATATTACTTCATGGGAGAAGATGAAGAAGTTGATGAAAGCTATATTCTTGCCGTATAATTATCAGTCTCTTATGTATCAGAGGTTGTAGAATCTGAGGCAAGGAGCGAAGACTGTTAATGATTATGCTTATGAATTTTATCAACTGATTGCTTGGAATGACATTATGGAGACGGAGGAACAATTGACTGCTAGGTTTGTTGGGGGGTTGAGGATCCAGATCCAGGACATGGTGAATATGTTTGATCCTAGATCTGTGGCTGAAGCGCACCAGAAAGCGTTGGCTTGGGAGAAGCAGGGAAGACGAGGAGGTGGTGTGTTTCCAAGTTCCAATACTCAGAGAAAAGGTGCTAGTGGGGGTTCCAATGTTTCTAAAGCTGTCAGTAAACCAGTTGTGAATGAGGTTGCGAAGGCAAAGGTCAACAACAGTTTCAAATGTTATAATTGCCAAGAGTTTGGTCACAAGAGTAATGAATGTCCGAAGCCTAAGAAACGAGCTATGATCGCTGAAGTAGAAGGTGAGGATGTTGATGAAGATTATTCTAGCCCAGTTGAGGGGAATGAACAGGATATCGCGTCGGGAGATGAAGGATGTAATCTAATGCTAAGGAGATCATGTTTGACACCGAAGCAGGAAGAAGATGCTAGTTGGTTGAGGAGTAATATCTTTCAGTCGACATGCACTATACTGGGGAAGGTTTGTAAATTTGTGATTGACGCGGGAAGTTGTGACAATATCATTTCTACCGAAGCTGTGAGAAAGTTGAAGTTGAAGATGGAGAAGCATCCAAATCCTTACAAGTTAGCGTGGTTAAGGAAAGGAGGAGAGGTGAAGGTGGACAAGCGAGTTCATGTTCCATTTTCTATTGGGAAGAAGTATAAAGACGAGATTTGGTGTGATGTGGTGGAAATGGATGTTTGCCACTTACTTTTGGGAAGACCATGGCAGTATGACCGAGCAGTGCAGCATGATGGTCGAACCAATAGCTACAGCTTTATGTTTGAGGGTACTAAGATCATTTTAGTTCCGAAGAAGAGATAGCAAGGAGAGAGCAAGTCGGAAGAGATTGAGGAGCTGAAGACTTTGTTGACTTTGAAGGAGTTTATTGAAGAAGTAGAGGAGAGTCCAGAGGTGTTCT
Source organism: Allium cepa (assembly GCA_030765085.1). Classification (NCBI taxonomy): domain Eukaryota; kingdom Viridiplantae; phylum Streptophyta; class Magnoliopsida; order Asparagales; family Amaryllidaceae; genus Allium; species Allium cepa. The sequence continues at coordinate 886,787,410 of CM060937.1, read as the reverse complement.
TGTTGATTGGACATGAAGCTACTGAATCTGTTGAAATTCCTGAAGAAGTAAAGCCAGTGCTGGAAGAGTTTATAGATGTGTTTCCTGAAGAGTTGCCAACGGAGTTACCACCGTTGAGAGACATTCAACATCAGATAGATCTTGTTCCAGGAGCTGTATTACCTCACAGGCCACATTACAGGATGAGTCCTAAGGAGCATGAGGAACTGAGAAGGCAGGTGGAGGAGTTGTTAGAACAAGGGCGTGTTCAGGAGAGCTTGAGTCCATGTGCAGTGCCAGCCTTATTGGTACCTAAGAAGGATGGGACTTGGAGGATGTGTACGGACAGTCAGGCTCTAAACAAGATCACTGTGAGATGTAGGTTTCCTATGCCGAGGTTCGATGATTTGATTGATCAGTTGAGTGGGGCTGTTGTGTTCTCAAAGATTGACTTGAAGAGTGGATACCATCAGATTCGTATTAGACCAGGTGATGAGTGGAAGACTGCTTTTAAAATAAGGGAAGGTTTATACGAATGGCTGGTTATGCCGTTTGGTTTGTCAAATGCTCCTAGTACTTTTATGAGAGTGATGAACCAGATTTTCAGACCATTTATTGGGAAGTTCGTAGTAGTTTAGTTTGATGATATTTTAATCTATAGTGGGAGTATGGAAGAGCATGTCCAGCATTTGCGAGAAGTACTGTTTATTCTACGACAGGAGCAATTCTATGCAGTAGCGAAGAAGTGCGTGTTCATGACGCACATTTTGTTTATGGGATATGTTCTGTCGAAGGAGGGTATTCAAGTGGATGAAAGCAAAGTGGAAGCTGTCAAGAGTTGGCCACAACCCAAGACAATTACTGAAGTGAGGAGTTTTCATGGGTTGGTATCTTTCTATCAAAGATTCATTCCACACTTTAGCAGTGTGATGGCACCTGTAGCCGATTGCATGAAAGGAAAGAAGTTCGTGTGGACAGAGGAAGCAGAGTTAGCTTTTGAGAAGATCAAGATACTTTTGACTACCGCACCAATTCTAGTACTGCCGGATTTAGTTGTTGTTTGAGTTACATACTGATGCTTCGAAGGTTGGGATTGGTGGAGTATTGAGTCAGAAGGGAAGACCAGTTGCTTATTTCAGTGAGAAATTGTCTGGAGCCAAGTTGAGATATAGCACTTATGACGTGGAGTTTTACGCGATTGTTCAAGCCGTGAAGCACTGGAGACATTATCTGTTTCAGAAAGAGTTTGTTCTTTATACAAATCACGAAGCTTTGAAGCATTTGCAAGGGCAGGACAAAATTTCAGCTAGACACGCTTCATGGGTCGCGTATCTACAGCAGTTTACTTTTGTTGTAAAGCACAAATCAGGGGTGACGAATCGTGTAGCTGATGCCTTGAGCAGGAGGAATCATTTGTTGACAACGATGAAGGTTGAAGTGACAGGATTTGAACTATTGCCAGAAATTTTTGAAGAAGATCCTTACTTTACAAAGATTGTTGAGAAAGTCAAGGATGGGAGTACTGATGAGTTTGTGTTGATAGATGGATTCTTATTCAAGGGGAATCGATTATGCGTACCGGATTGCAGCTTGAGAATGAAAATTGTAAAGGAGTTGCATGAAGAAGGACATGTTGGTCGGGATCGCACATTGCAGTTGATTTCTCAGTCTTACTATTGGCCGACGATAAAGCGGGAAGTTGAAAAGTTTGTGCGTAGATGTCATGTTTGTCAAGTTTCGAAAGGGACAGCTACAAATGCGGGATTGTATATGCCTTTACCTGTTCCTACAAAACCGTGGGTAGATGTGAGCATGGATTTCGTGTTGGGCTTGCTGAGGACTCAACGGGGAAATGACTCTATATATGTTGTGGTGGACCATTTCTCGAAGATGGTACATTTTTTTTCTTGTAAAAAGACGGCAGATGCAGTCCATGTGGCACAGTTGTTCTTTAGAGAGATCTATCGCTTGCATGGTTTACCAAAATCTATAGTTTCAGACAGGGATACCAGATTTCTGAGTCATTTTTGGCTGAATTTGTAGAAGATGGTGGGAACAAAGCTGAAATTCAGTAGTGCTTATCATCCACAGACGGATGGACAAACTGAAGTTGTAAACAGATCCCTATGTAATCTCTTGCGATGCCTCGTAGATGACAATTTAAAGAGTTGGGATTCGAAGTTATGTCAATCTGAATTTGCACACAACCATGCAGTTAATCGTAGTACGGGTTTCAGTCCATTTCAGATTGTATATTCAAGCTTGCCAAAGGGGCCGTTGAATTTAACAATAGTGCCACAACCGAAGGGGACAGTTAAGCGGGCTGTTGATTTTGTTATTGGGTTAACAGAATGCCATAGAATCGTTCAGGAACGATTGGAGAAGACGAATGAGAAGTATAAACAATCTGCGGATCTGAAGCGAAGAAGTGTTGAATTTAATGAAGGAGAGTTAGTATATGCTGTACTAACGAAGGATCGTTTTCCAGTGGGAGCATACAATAAACTTAAAGCACGAAAAATTGGTCCTGTAAAGATTGTGAAACGGATCAATGAAAACGCTTATAGGTTGAAGCTGCCGGAGTATGTGTACACTTCTGACGTGTTTAATGTTAAACATCTTATACCTTATTATGGAGATGAACAATCCAATGGGGAAGAGCTTTTAAATTCGAGGACGAATTTCTTCCAACCAGAAGAGGATGATGCATCCCAGCTCGATGAAGACATAGGTCGCGAGCGACCTAACGAACTAAAAGGTCGCGTGCGACTTAACGGTGTAAAGAAAGATGCAGTACTGAAGGATGATGCAAGTTATGCGAGAGAGAATCGCCAACGACCTAACGAGCTCGTTCCATATGTCGCCAACAAGTTATGTTTGATCCCAGATAGCGCCAGCGGGTTAACACTCACCAGCGAGCTACGACCTATCTTATGTCGCTCAAAGGCTAGGTCGCTCAACCAAGCTAAATTCTTTAGGTCGCTCCGACCTAAATCCAACGACCTACGACCTAGTTAAGTCGCGTGAAGAGAATCCAGTTGCTGTTTCTTAAGTCGCATGGAACCTAGGTCGCGTGTGTCGTCACTATATTTTTCTTAAGTCGTGTGTCGCATTGTATAGGTCGTTTGACTGTGTTGTAATGTATATATGGGTAGGTCGCTTGTTGTTGTTGCGTTGTAACGTTGTAGTGTCGTTTGTGTTTGTTAAATCGTAACTCGTAGGTCGGCATATGGTTAGGTCGGCCGTGTGTATGTTGTGTTGTAACAAGTTGAGTCGTGTATTGATAGGTCGCTAGCGACCTAAGTTGGGTCGTGTGGGTGATGAATTGTAAGCCTATAAATAGACATGTTGGGTCATTTTGTAAGGTAGTTGATTTTTGAATGAAACTTTGTTTGAATGTTTGTGCCTCTTTTGAAATTGGTAGTTGAGTGTGATCTCCTATCACCACTTCCGGAATTCGAATGCGCTCGAATCAACGATTGTTGAAGCCAATTCACGGTATCAAGTGCGCTTGATCAACGTTTGAAGAATTGTAGATCTTCTTTCACGGTATCGTGCGCGATCAACGTGTCGAAGATAGCTAGAATTCGGTATCTTTAAAAGATCAACGAATTTGGGCTTTTCGGTATCTTTCAATCCATCGATTTATATTGCCTCATCTAATCGTTCTTCGATTAGTTTGACACGAAATCTTCATTTCGTCGTCAATTGTCATATTCCGTTGCATCAAGAAACCATTAATGAGCAAAAGAAGCTCAAAAATGAAGAAGAAGAGGAATGAGAAGTGTGAAGAAAATGAGAAGAATGGATGGGTATTTATAAGAAAAAGTAAGGAATGGTGAATTACAAAATTAACCCTTTACAAAATTACCAAAATATCCTTATTTTATCTTACTATTTCAACACTTACCATCACTTTGTCATATCACTACTTTATGTCTTAATCATTTAATGCATAAGGAAAATAAAATAAAGATTTTATTTGATTTGATTAGATATGATTTTGTCCTTTTATGTATACCTTTTCTTAAGTGAAAATTAGCCACAAGGGTCTCTTTAGCTAGTGCAATTAGTTTCTAAGACACGCAACTGAAATAATTACTTTTAAGGACAAAATGCAAAATAATTAAATTCTAAGGCCTAAAAATCTATGAAATTATGTCATTGAAAGTAATTGGACTGCTGATTCTGTCCTTAAAAGTAATTATTCTATTGACTTTGGCCTTGAAATTAATTTCTGTGGAAGTGTGTCCTAGAAACTAATTGGACTGCAAAGTTTGTCCTTCTAGTAAAATGTCTCTTTTCTTAATGTTTTTCTAGAAATTTCTAACCTTAATTAGCAAAAGTAAACTTGATTAGTTAATTGTTAATACTTAACATATTTAAAAATATGTACATGTATATTTACATAAAGGTGCAACAACATTGCGATAATTTTAAATCGAAAAAACGTTGATTTTCGACAAAATGTTTTACGGTCATATTTTGGCTTTTAGCTAAACTATTTATTAATGCAAACCAAACTTAAAAATAAATTTGTATAATGTTATTTAAAAATATAAACACTCATAAATTAATTAAAATAATTTATTTAACCATTGAAACTTACTTTTCTGAATCGGGGTTTTGTCACTTTTGTCGATATAAGCAATTATTTCTATTTTTGTGTATATTTCTCTTTGCAAATCCTATCTAGTATTATTTAAATCATAAAATGTTATATATTTTATATTTAAAAACACTTTAAATAGTATATTTTAAAGTGGTCAAATTCAGTATCGTTACATATAAAAGCGAACCCAGCCTTGGGCACAACTGGGCTGCAGCCCAGGGTAAAAAAAATCAAAATCTTACCTAGCCCAGCCCAAGATGGAGGAACTGATGCCTATCTCATCCTTTAAACTTCAGACTACCTACGCATTTCTTTTGCTGTCAGTTTCCAGAGACATTTCTTCATGCGCGTCGATTCTAATTACTGCAGTAATTTTTTAAGTTATGGGGTGATTTTTCAATCTTCATTTTCTTTCAAATTACTAGATAGGACATTAGTTCTTTGAATGAAAAAACTCTAAATGTTGGGCATCTCATGTTTCAAATCTCAAATTGAGGTTGCAATTTGCATTACTACAGTCTACATACATGTTCCATAGGAATTAGGTGGTAGGCTAATTGATTTTTTTTCAGTTGTTACTTGCTAGTTTAGCTCTTTATTCATTGACATTATTGCAGTTTGCAACCATTGATTTTGTTTGAAAATGATAGTTAAAGCGGTTAAAAAGGTTGTTAGTTAAAACAATTTTTTTTTTGTCAAATTACGCTTTTTTTAAGCATTCTAGAAATAAGTTTGAATATGAATATTTTTCAAAAAGAAATTAGTTACCTTATTATTTAGATTATGTTCTCTTTAAACAAAAATATTACATTAGTCGCTTAATTTGATTGTTATTTTGTTGAACTTTAGAATTTGAAAAAAAAAATTAAACTTGTCAACCCGTCCTTGTTTTAATTCTTACACACACTTATATATACACACACATGCGCGCGCACACATATATATATATGAAAGAGAGGCCCGCGCGCGTGCGTGCAGCACTTATGGTAGACCGCGAAACCACACCAATTTATTTAATGTTTGCATGTTCAGTTTTTTATCAGAACATCCAGTATTCTAGGTTCGTTTCTTAAGCACAATGAACTGAAATTCAGTTTTATTTTCATCAAGGCATGTTCTATTGTTAGCAGAGAAAGTCTTTCCCATTATTTATAACGGGATCTCAGAAAACGCACTTAAATTTTGTATCCACTGTTATGAATATTGTTCTAAAAACATCATACATACCAGTGTAATAAAAGGGTTTTGATAAGCTACTTACATCTCAACTCGCATCTAAAAAATAAAAATATTGATTGCATGCAAACTCAATGCTAATTATACTCTTGAATATGCAGGGATTGGCATCTTTTGATGGGTCTGGAGTTTTGGTGCCACCGTGGTTGGCATTTTCAAGGTCGTCGGACCGGTCAAGGTAGCATTTCGATGAGGTACGCATAATACATTAATGACCCAGGTCTATACTTGTGTTACATAAAAGATGGTAAATCTTTTAAAAATAAATCATCTATCTATCTATAAAATAAAGAAAATGTAGCTCTGTAAATGTGAATGTGAATTTGGAGTATAATCTATTTGCATCCTTCTATTTCTCAACTATTCAGGTATTCATGTTGTGTTCCAAATACATGCTTTGTAGTAGTACTGTTGGCTATATCTCAGCCATTCAGGCATTCGTGTACTGTTCATTGCTACTAAAAAGTAAATGAATAGCAGGTACTGCGAATACATCCTCCTATATCTCAGCTATTCACAATATATCCTTCTGTATTACATGAATAACTTTCTAAATCTGGATTTATAACTTTCAGTGTAAATGTTTGTCAGATCTGAGATAAAAATATTATAGCTCACACAGACGTAATTTTAATAATATAAATTCTATAACTGCAAATATTAACATGAAGTTGCCAACATGGATCATGTTGGGGGTTGATTTCGAAGAAATGGTTGACATCCATCGTACCACCACTTAGGTTCATTTACAACATGATCCTCATTGACTCGAAAAGAAGAGAAAAAAAATAACAGAAAAATGACATAATTAGAATACAGCAGTAAAGTTTAGATTGTATCACAAACAAGTTTAAAAAGGATTACAAACAAGTAAAATCTCACTGTAGTATTAACTGCTCATCATTCAAGCTAACAATACCAACAAATAGGCCTATTAAAGTTTAGATTGCATCACAAGCAAAAAATCCACATTTTTCATGATCATAGCACGAATTACTTTGATTTAAAGCAACTTTGGCTAATACTCTTTGATTCAACAGTATCAACAACCATGAATTGTTCAAAAGTAAAAAGAACTTGTAAACTAAAATACTTTGTATAAAACTCTGTTTATATTAAGATTGGCCGTTTATATTACTTCTGCTCCACCACCCATTGCTGCTGTTCTAGCCTTATTCTGCTACATGGACAAATATGGCCTATGTCATTGTTACTATATTAGCTTGTTTCATCTCTACTCTCTCTCTTGAGAGAAACCAGACTCTCGCTATAATTTGTAATACCACCCACTTCCTGAGCATCCACATACTTTACTTCTCCTGTGACCAAGTCGTACAAGAACAATTCATATTTGGTTTCACCATTCTTTCTTGTTAAAATAAAATCTCCATTGTTTGATAGATGTACTAGACTAGCAGTGTTACTTGGCAATAGGGTATCCTTGATCCTGCATACTTTATTCCACGATTCTTTCACACCGAATTCATTCATCATCCAAATTTCATAATAAGAACAAGTGCGACATGGTTCCGGAGTCCAATCGATGTAACCTATTTTGCCATTGAGAAAAGCAGGAAAATTCTGAACGGTTTCCAAGGGACATTTGGGCAAAGGCACTACTCCATACACTTCATCAACCATATCAAAGTAAAATAAGGGCAGACTATACTCATGAGAGTCCGCTATCCACAAACATGTTTCACCATTGCACAATACTTTTTCCTCATGTAACCACGGTGTAGGAAAATCATCACCTTCGTGTATAGTTCGCCACGAATCACTTCTCATATTATATACCTGAACTAAACTGCCCTTCACCAAACTTTCTCTATCAGAATCCGCACTGATACTTACAACCTTGTAATCATTTGTTTTTTTATCAAAACCAATAGCAAAAGTGTGAAATGCCAGTGTCCCACTTGGTTGACAGCACAAATAAGATGCTTCTGGCAGCTCTCTAGCTTGTTTTGTGGCAGGGTTCCATAGGCAGACACGCCAGTAATCTTTTGATAAAATAAACCCCAAACAGACAATGCCGTTACATGAACTAAGGCCCCATAATTTATTCTTGGGAAACATGCACTCAAAATTCAAATTCAAACACGGCTCGTGTTCTCTAGCATAGACCAAAAATAGTTGCCAATCATAATTAGAAACAATTGCATTGTCTTTTTCACTATTATGATAGAGGTGTTGATTGATGAAACTAGTGCTTTCAATGATAGAGCACCAAGACTTACATACGGTTTTAAATCGTAATAGAGAAATCACCGGCAAAAAGAGTAGAATGTCAAATATCACAGGTTCAGACACTTCACATCTACCACCCATTGGTAAACGTATCTGATAATTCTGAAACAAAAGGATTGGAAATGTAATGCAATTAGTAAACCAAAATGTTTTATAATAAAAAACAAAAATATACGTTTCCAAACAAAAATATACATGTCAAATTAAACTTAATTTCTTATAAAAGTTATTAGTGTATAAACTTCTAGTTGTTAGTGTATAAACTTCTAGTTGGGAACCATTTGATTTAAAACGATTATTGCTCAAGTCAAAAAGATAGAGTTCATACAACATTAAATTCAAAATCAATTACTTTCAGAAATAACAAGCCTTATTTTGAATTCGAATGGCTAGAAATTATTGATTTTTGTTTCACTGTACTGCAGAAAAAGATACATATATATTTTTATTAAAAAAATGTAAAGTGGACTTTCAATCCAACTTTTTTCATGAATTGATTTAGTAGATATGTTCTAGTACTCTACAATCAACACATGAACTCATTAACTTTGTTTATACACATACGTACAAAATGGATGGTATATATAAATAGTTACTTGCAGTGCAGAGAATCAATACAGCAATGCTCAAGGCTTCGAACTTTGAAGCAAAACAAACGTTGCCAAAAATAAATTTGGGGCAAGAATGAAAAAATTGGGATGTAATAATTGATTCCTTTAAAACTAAATTGTTTGTTTCAATTACATGTTATTGTTTCATGTTCTAACTCTAGGTTCCACATTTCATTTTTCAACTTCGCTGTAGCATGATTGTTACTTTGTCTTATTAGAATTTTCATTGGATAACATGTAAATCTGAAAACGTGAATAATTTTATAGAGTTCAGGAAGCACATCCAGAATACAAGAAACAAAAAATAACTCTCGGCCAAAATTCAACCCAAAAATCGACAAGCTCTGAAATAAAAAAAAAGGGACTTCGAGAAAATTGAGCTACGACATGAAAACAGGGATTGAAAAAAATAGCAGTAAAAATTCCGTACCTTTTCTTATGCAGCCGAATCTAATTTCTCAAAAAGATGGGAAACGAAGAGATTTACAAAATCAAAGCGGCTAGGGTTTTCTACAGTTGCTGCTATGTTATCCGGGTAAGGTTATGTTGATTTGGGCTTTGGGCCTATTATTTGCCAACTTTCTAAAAAAAAAAGAGGTCCAAGAAACGAGGGAATGATTTATTTGGCCTACTAGTATAACCTTACAACGGTGGAAAAACCGACCGTTTGATTGTACAATTTGAAGAAAAAAATTGTAATGTTTCAGTTGTTTCAATTGAACACATAATGGTAATATCTTCGATAAAAAATATTTGTATTAATAGAAAAACATAATAAAGAAACCATATGTGTCAATATGTCTGTGTCTTTGTATGTGTAAGCGTTCAATGACACCTCAAATAGTACAACACCCCCACTAACCTTCTGATTTTCACCACAAATTCCAATTTGAATAATATGTATCGTGGAAAGAGAGAGAATCAATTATTATTTAAATCGGAAATTGTGGTCGAAATCAAATGGACAATGGGATGCTACACTATTTGAGGTGTCATTGAACGCTCATCATACATACATACATATTTTGAATTGATTATCTAACATCATCTCACCATTAAAGTTAAAGAAATTTAAACAGTTTTTCCAAATCTCTGCAGTGACAACACACCGAGTAAATAAGTGCTCAATGTATTTTGGTTAAGCATTGTCTATATAACATATATGAGAATTTTAACATTTTTTTAGTCTAAGCATCTCTATAAAATAGAAATTCTTATGAATTTGTAACTGCATTTTTAACTTCGCTCTAGCATGAATATTGCTTTAAAAAACCAATTTTAAAATAGAAAAGATCACAAGTAACAATTGATTAACTTAATTGTCGATTAATTATTCAACTTATTTACCATTTGATTTATGTTTCATTATACCCATTCGTTAGGGAATATATATATAATTTTAAGAACTCATAATGTGAATCAACAAACATACAGTAAAAATATGTTGCATGCTAGAAACAAAAAATAGGAATATTCATATACCCACAGATTAGTTACTATTTAGTTTTTATTGCATTGAAGAATTGAAATAATATATCCGAACTAAAAATAATAATAAAGCTAAAAATATTCAAACGTTAAATCAATTAAATAGACTTCCAGTCTGAGCTGGTTTAACAGCCATTACAAATTGCTACAATGTATAAAAATACCAAAATAAAAGGTTCCATAAACTCAAAATACTCCATACAAAAATTATGAATTATCATCCATATGTGGAATAAAATTTTTATTACTCAATGGCAACATTAAACCATCTCCACAAAAGCAAAAGGTAGTAAATAAATAAAGATCTCATGGCTTAAGTGTAAGGACTAAACCAAATGTGGGAGTCCTATCCAAAGCTTTAGTGTCCAACTCACCAGAAATGGTGAGAACAGACCGAGGCTTCACCTCATGTTGTAAAAGTGCTCCTAGCTTTCCAGAGTTGTTAAGTCGGGCTTTTACTGTGGTTTGTGGATCTAAAGCATATGCCCCTCCTATTGTAATGTGTTTTCATTTGTGGAGAACCTTCGAGTTATATCAGCCCCGCTGCACTCTTTTGCTTCTTATCTAGGTGGTGTACATAAGACGCTTTAAGCGTGTCACCTTTGTCGCCCTGTTAGGTTTTCATCGAAGATTGTGTATTAAGAAAAAAATTATGAAAATTTAAGGTTCGGTATATATTGTCTGTACTATGCAGTATCAGGACACATATAACAGAAGATAGGGTATATACGAGATAGCCTTATTCAAACAACTTGAACAAATAAACCATCATATTCAATAACTTGAATAGTATAGGAACAAACCCATATTTAGTCATTTGACTTGGACACATGATATGACCTTTGATTTTAAATACATGAGGCGACTTTATTTTCTATAATGATAAGTACAAAAATATAAAAGGGAGGAAGTAGGGAGAATGACAAACTTTGAAAAAAAATTAGGCTGAAGAACATAAAATTTTAATTTTGGACTGAAGGACGGGATGCTAGTTATAACTATCATTATATTCAATTTTTACAATACCCAGAATGCTAGTTATAACTAACATCATATTCATTGTATATCATACATAAAGGCTAGTTATAATCAGCATTGTCCTTAGAAATAAAAATAAAATAAAAAATTGTTGTCCTTTTGGTTTTTTTTAATGTTTGACATTGTGCCTATTTTCCTCATATAACATTAAATAATATTTCTGGCTTGATTCTGGAATTTTTCATATTCAGTATGATGTATGGTTATGAGATTCTTGTTTGATTTTTACACATCGATAACAAAACTTTGCTACAAACTCGATACTCACCGAATGATAAAACAATTTTTAGCATGTCTCGTTTTTATAAAGTGATCTTCAGATCTGTTGTATAGATGAATAAAGAATTTGTTGCCAGATCCAGTTTAAACCATGTGTATGTTTGGTTGGTACTTAGCAAAATTAAGAGTCAAACAATAATTCTAAAAACATACTTAGTCAAGGTGATACTGGAATGTTTAATTTATATCATTAAGTGAACTATTTTCCCATCATATCCTAAGAATTCGTGATCTACAAATAAATAGTGTTTAACACTGGAGATGAGATATGGAAGTTTTTATCAACAAATGAAACATTTAAGAGCATTATTAAAAAATTAAGCAGCACCAGATTAGTTTTAACCACTTACAAAATAACGGAAGCAATAAAGCCAGGTCTTGACATGCTAATTCATGCGTTATACTTGGTAAAATTTCCAAATGCCGCATCAAAACCGGCCTTTGCACCAAAAGCAAAACCTTGAGCTCATATGGTTGTTAAAAAATCAACTACAGGTGTTTGCTTCAGAGCTACAGCTGAAGAAAATCCTGCATGGTGATGAAAATATTGCACTTCCACCTGAGAAAAGAAATGAAATAAACATAAAAGATTACAGTTTGATTACGAAAGAAATGAAGATAAGTTTACCTTTCCGGCGTTATAGTCTGGAAACTTTAGAGAAGCAATAGCCTTGGTAGAGGGGAAAATATATGATACTATGAAAGTAATCGAAATCTGCAATGTTAAATTAGTCCCATAACCTTTCTAGTTACTCATAACATCATTTTTTTTGTAATTAAAACATAAAAATAATTAAGAGTTGGAACAAAATGTTCATTTGAATCGGTGTCAACTTTAACGTCAACTAGGGTGTTCTTGTATTTATACCGACTGCTAGGGTCATAGACATAGAGTCCTCCTTTCCTTACTGCAGCAGTTGTAACTCCCTGTAAAATCAGCAGTACCAGTGAACATAAACTCTTGGTGAAGGTAAGATGTTCTTTGGAAAGAAAACTAAAATGATACAATGTGTTATACCACAATCCATCTTTGTGGTTCCATGGAACACTGAGTTAAATAGTGTACTGCATAGCAAAACAAAACATTTATCACTAGCAAGGCTGTAAAAATCATTTGATGGACGTTAGACGACAAGCATGAATTAGGGATTAATCATTTAATTGGATATTAATCGTAGATTAATCGAAACTAGGCTTTTTTGATAAACTTATGAATTTTGATAATATTTTAGTATTTTCTAAGTGTTAACTGATCCAAAATGAAAATCTAGGGGTTTGGATGGGAACAATAGCAGTCAACGAGGCAAAATCGTCTAAAACTAGCATGTAAATGTTTAAACAAGACATCGGTCCTCAACAGTGCCTAAAAATTTCTTAGAAACATAATAATATGCTTAGATAATGCAGTATTCCACGTTGAGGCAGGCATAGTCCGATAGATAGGCAGCAAGCTTCGCCTGGCACCTAAATGAGGCTTAGGTAGGGGCCTAGAAGGATTTTTATGACAGAGATCACTAACACAAACCTTGAGTTAAGAGAGTTCCAAAAAATCTTCAGATGGTCAAATTTTTACATAGAAAAGAAAAACCAGTAAAGCGCAAATTGTTCTTGAATCAGCTTCAAGCCTCTATATCTCACCACCAAGATATCAGATTCAATAGTATCATTTTCGTTATTTTGAACAAGACCAATATACACATAGATTTATTTAGTTTAGGTTTATCATACCTTACGTCCAGGTAAATATTAAAATTTTTTATGCTACTTAATGATTATAAGAGCACCTCCAGCAAATTGTTAAACAAATGCCTAACCTCTTTGAACAAGCTCGCGGTATGATCAACAAGCAGCTCAGCACCTATCAACTAGGTGCCTACTGGTCAACAATGGACCAACCTAAGCATGTTTATCATGTGTTTTGCCTTAAGCACTTGTTCAACAAGCACTCGCACCCATTTGTAATCCTCAATTGGAAAATTACTCAATTAAGTTCAGCAGAATTACTTCGAAGATTACTACTTGTAATCTAGAACATTATTATTATTTGAAGCTGTTGGAAATACTCTTAAAATTCATGTGCCGGCATTGAGACAGACAACAATAATGAGCGCAGATATAATAATATATGCAGAGAGCATACGTCATAATTCTTACAATCAAAATTATAACAACAAAAATGAATGCTTTTTAATCATATAAACAAAATCAAATCTACCACAAGACTTCTAATACTGTATACACGTGGGTAAGTATATTCCACCATTTTAACAACATATAACATTTGATTTAAAAATCTAAAGGAAATAGGCGACATGGTGAGGAGATTCGAGAAAGAATTGAGGTAAACTATTGCTTGAAACAATTAAGGACAGTGGAATAATTAATGCCGAATAAAATCGGCTTTTAGACAAATTTATTTAGGCTCCCTTACAGTAGAAAAACATCCCTAATGGTCGATTTGATAAGTTTTGTAAATAACATAGGAAGCACTGGAACAAAAATTATTTGTGATAACCGACTAAAAAAAATCTACAACTTAAAAATAACAAAAATAATCTGCACCATACAATCCGGAACGGACCTGCCTGAATGTAAACTAATTTCAATTCCTGAGATGACCTAAAATTCATGCTAGTTCACTGTTTACATACAACATTGGTTCAGAAAAAACATTAAAAAGTGATCATTGTTTAACTATGTTATGCTGCTAAGGAGACATTCAATGTTATAATCCCCTTCCTACATTACCATATCAATAATTATATTAGCTATCCCGTTAAAAAATTTACACAACTGATTTGGCGAACATATTACATATATGCCTTGAATAATCAGAGAATAATTTCTCTTAATGATCGTGCAAGACAATATGTTGATATGGGAAGCGGTAGATATACATTCTTTTACAGAATATTTCCAACCTAGAAATAAGGACAGAATAATCAAACTAACTACTTCAAGGTGTAAAACACTATTGACATTGATTGTATATAACATGCTTACCCAGGTAGTGTACGACAAGGAGAAAAACTACTATGAAAGCTTCATTTCTATCCCTAGTATGTCTTAAGAAACCTAAATCAATGTGTCACATTCACATATGTTACATAAATAGTGTGTTAGCTTTGGGCTAAGCAAACAAAAAAATTCTGTTCATAGGTAAAACATTATAGATAATATATACTTTATTACAACTGCAATGTACGAATAATTTGGAAATCAAAGTTACTCACTAACTCAAATAAATTGAGGGGTGTATTTCACTCACATTCTCGTTGAAAAAATAATTTGGCACACACTCATTTAATAAAACAATAAGGCACATAGTCATTTATATTTGAAAAAGGTCATTAAGGGTTATGATGTTAAAATTAATGCATTTTTTCAAATGTTAATTGTTGCATCTAATGCATACAAAAATAATACTCAAATTGCTATCAATACAAAAATTTCAAAGCAAATATAAGCACGTCAAACATCTCATATGCAAGTATTTATGATGTTATCAACTCGTTTCTTGTTTAAAATCACATATACAAGAACAAAAATAACAGGAAAATAGTCTTCAAAATATTTGCTACTGTAATGTTGAACGGTGAATGACTATTTATATTTTCAACGAGAATACTAATAATGCAAATATAGTTATTGTAAAAAGCAGTAACCTTAAAAAATGGAGTGACAAAGATTTGAATATATTTTTGCTAGAAATAAGAATATGGATCAAACCTACACTATCATTAAGTACAAAGAAGTGACAAAGACACTGATTTATTTTTGTCAAAAAAATGAAAAATAGAAAATCCAAACTGCAATGTTCATATTTCCTTGCTGTATGAGTGAAGTCATATATGCCAGTAAATAATCACAGGCTAATTACTCTTTATGGTTGCACAAAACAGTTACTTGAGATTACATATGTAAAGTTACTTGAGATTTAAAAGAGCATCAAGTTCGAAAGAAATATATTGAAAATAATTGCAGAATCTAACAATCGGATCATTTACTAAAATTTAACAATTCATTTTACTCAATTAACTCAAAATTGCACAATTAGTCGATTAAACTCACATGAGAATGTTTTTGTGGAAGCCTCAATGTCTGAAGGATGCAGCACGACAATAGGATCCGGGAGGAGGAAATGACAATTCATTAGGCGGCAACACGTCTTGATGGTCTGACGTGGAGGTGTGTTGCTGTGTCTGGTGGTAGGCGGCGGAGATCTGAGTGCCAATTCATTGTGTTTGGGATTTTATCTGTTTACGTAGGTTTGACGTGCTGATCTACGGTTCCATCTGTTTGACTTTATTTTTTCTTTTTTTCGAAGAAGAATTCATCAAAGGATCTGAAATTTGAATGGCAGATTGGGGAGAAATTTTATTCTTACCGTCGAAGTAGTAGGAAAGTAAGAAGAAATCTTGTGCTTATAAATCGCGGAGGAAAGCTTCTGTTCATAAATCCCGGTGAGACAGCCTCGGCTTTAGAAAAATTAATTTTGGCTAGTGATAGGAAGCAAATCTTCCTAACGATCAGTTTGATTATTATTAATAGAATAATCTATATTTGTGCCATATTTTCTACTAAAGCGAATTTTCATCAACAAGATTTGTAAATACTGTTAAATTTAAAATTTTAGCATGTAATGTGATAATTTTACCGAGATAAATGAATCATAAATTAAACTTACTGTTCTTTATATATATAAATTTTTATTGTATATTTTTATACTAGTACTGGAATGATAATTTAAATTCACTACTTAACAAGGAATCTTGTTAACACCCAAAGAAAAGTTAGAAGGGTGAGGGACCCCTTCGAAACCCTTTTGTATTAGTTGGAGTAATCTAAACTCGTAGCCTGATGGGAAAAAAAGATATTAACTGAGTCGAATGATCCAATCCTTCGAAAGGTATAGATATGCGTGTTCTATAAATGAAACCATATATAAGCAGCGAATCAGAATTCATGCATCTAAAAGTGCCATGTATTTACCTTATTAATAATTTTGTGAATACAAGGGCTTAGGTGTTACAATGAAGCGGTATCCCTAATTTGATTTAGAAATTAGGGTTTACAAGCTCTATGAAAGCACAAGTGCGGAAGAAATGAAATCAAATCCCCAAAAGAAATGAAAGTATAAGTGCGGAGGAAAGCTTCTGTTCTCTAATGTTGCTTTCACATAAGATTGGGATAGCCTTCGACTCTATCGGAAGGTATTGAAGCGATTCTTACGTTGTTGTAGATGTGTCGGTTAAGCACAAAAGGGTGTCCCAATATGTGTGGAAGGTACATAACCAATACTTATGAAAGGTGATGATTCTTTCGAATACTTTCAATGGTTGCAAAACATTCATTGAGGATGGTATAACAAATGATGTTGATCCCTGCAGAAGGGTCAACTGCTTCGGAAGCACTTACTTGGTTGGTTATGGAAGACATTCTTATTGACTCCTTCGGAAGCATTAAACTCCTTCTACTCCTTGTAAAAGGTAGCTTTCGCTGAAATAGTTATTTCTTGTGAAAGGTATCAAAGTTCGATTATTGCAGAGGCATGTCATTTGATACCTATGAAAGGCATTTTAAACACATGTGAAACTCTATAATGCATGCAGAACCAGCTATTGCAGAAGAGATCCACTGAAGTGGAAGGTAGTCTTGACCACTTTCAACTCCTATAGAAGCCTATAATTCAGTTAATACTTGTAGAAGCATCCCTTCGACTCTTTCGAAAGGCCTTGCTATCACTATTGTTCTTTATGAAGCTCTTCTTCATAATCTTTTGTGCTTCGGAAGGGTTGAAGTGATTTTTGGTAGTAACATTTGCATCCTCCCTCGGCGAATGGATGTTCTTGACTTTTCAAATCAGCCATTTTGATATGGCATCTTCCATTGCTTCGGCATAGAACCTTACCGCTTAACGGTATTTCAGAGATGATCTCGACTATTTACTTGAATCCAATCAGATGGTCGTCATCCCATCCATTCAGCTTATAAATTACACTCCTCCTTCTTTCTCTCGCTTCACCTACAATTGAATATTTCTAAAGCAAGAATCATATTCTTCAAATTTCCATCAATCTCAAAATTTAAAAAGCGAAACTTGCAAAATTGAGGTAAGATTTACGGTTTCTAATTAGAAACTAGTTTTCTTTATGCTCAATTTTAAATTCAAATTTCAAGGATTTAAGTCCATGTTACTGTTTTGAATTTTGAATATGATTCGAGTTAATCAACTGTGTATCTAAACTCAAATTTCATTCCGCTTTTGATTAGTTCATGACATAAATTCGGCTTCAAATGTGAATTTGCCTAATTTGGTGTTATTTGCCGCTGTTATATGCGGATTTGAACCCGAAACCCATTATGCCTAGTTCTAATTTGTCTTGAAGTATACTAAGATTTAAAAATTAACGACCTTACTATAAAGTAAGGTGAGAGAAATATGCCTTTTATCATCAACGAAACCATAAGTTGACCTTTCGACTAAGACGAAACCCCAAAACTGAGATAAGCACAACTATTTGCATTGATTCAACTTAGTGTTGACACTTTCGAAACATTTATATGCCCTTTCGACTTAGTCGAAACCGACAATAGTTAATAGGAATATAATTATTATCACTATCCCAACACAAACATTGTCGAAACGTCTCGATGTCTTTCCGTTAGTATAAACGCCATATTGTTTCAATTATCTCAACTTAATTGGAGTATGGAATTTTGCCAATGTGTATTTTTAAATAGATATATGTAAATATCTACGCTTATTATAAAATAGAGTAAAATCTACAGGCTTCAACATTGTCGAAGGGTAAGTTCAGGTGAACGTATGCATTAATATAGGGAATGTTGATAATGGTTTTGACACTATCGATAGCTCAATAATTCCATAGGTCTAATTAGTTTTGACCCTTTCGAAAGCATGGAACTAAGTTCTACGAGAGTATTTGTGCCATTATAATTGGCTTTCGATGCCTTCGAAAGATATAAGTAGTTGATTAAATTATAACTTGATGAAAATATATCACCTGGCAGGATCATGAGAACCTCTAAGAAATCTGATAAGGATATTGTTCCGGAGTCAAAATCATCTCAAAAAAAGGTTGAGGTGGTTTCAAAGCACTCTCTCGTAGCTTCTCAAGATGAAGTAGATGTTATCCTCAACGACTTTGGGATTACAGGGGTTGAAGCTATTCCTCATAGTGATAACGATACTATTCAAGAACCTCTAGAGGTATACTTTGCCTATACCGCCATTCATATTTGGCATGGGAATTTCATCCCATTTCCTGCATTCTTGTCAAGATTTTTAAGTCCCCTCGATATTGCTCCCAGATATCACCCATTGTATACACATACCTTGTCTCTTTAGAGCATGGCCTTAGAATATGGAATTCCTTCCCTGGGTGCTTATATTCTTAACTACTTAGCACGCCTACCAAACTCAGTGATTTGAACAGCCATATATTATGGACTAATCCCCCGAAAAAGTTGGTTTCAGAAGGAGTGAACAAATTTAAGGACTGGGAAACATGGTTTTTCTATGTCAAATGCTTTCTAAATATTAGTGGAACCTTTTTTTCTCCCCGTAAGTACACCATGGCCATTATTTCTGTTAATTTTTTTTATGTCTTTTACTGAGTTGTATCGTCTTACTAGACCCCGCTCCAAATGATCTTGGCGAAAAAGGCAAGAGAATCGTAGGGATGATGAATGCTACTATGATATCTCGAAATTTTTGGCAATATTAATTTAGTAATCTGTGTTAAAATTAAATAGATTTGATAATATTGTTAATAATAAATTTGAATTGATTTAATAATCTTCTTAAATAAATATTTAATTGGGTGATTTTATCTTTTAAAAGCTAATTAAATTGTTTCCTATTTATAATATATATATATATATATTTGTATATATTGTAAATAGATAAGTTTTGTTTTAAATTTAATAAATAAAGACATGTTTTCTAATTCTACTATTTTTGGTAATTTGGAAATTTGATTAAATTTA
Organism: Allium cepa; assembly: GCA_030765085.1. Lineage (NCBI taxonomy): Eukaryota > Viridiplantae > Streptophyta > Magnoliopsida > Asparagales > Amaryllidaceae > Allium > Allium cepa. Next base: position 886,767,904 of record CM060937.1, on the reverse strand, counting down.
ATATTAAATAAATAACCAATTGGCTTTAAAATATACTCAAGATGAAGTTGAAATTTGTTTAAATGATTTTAGCAAAAATTTAAATTTAACAAAAGGTTTGTTTGTTCTTTTTAAACATAGCTTGTTAAAAATAAGTAAACATATGGCTTTAAATAATCAAGATAAAAGTTTAATGGTTTAAAATGACTTTGGCTTAAGTTTGAATTTAAATAAAAAGGTTGTTTTGTTTTTTATTTATTTTATTTTAGCTTTATAAAATACGTAATTTATATTTTAAGAGATAATTTCTTTTGTAAATTATTTTAATTTAATAATGAGTTGTATTTAAACCATATTAATAATATAATATCTTTACAAATGGATTTTTATAAATAGAAATGGTTATTTCAGATTTATTTATATATGTGTATATTTTGAAAGAAAGCTATGATTTGTAAATTTAAAGTAAAATAAATGTTATAAATATTAACATAAGTATAAGAATGAATAATTAGCAGGGTAAGTATTTGATAGTTTAAGTTAAAATTTTTATAACATTGACTAAATCAACTTTATATATATATACATATACACACACAAAAAGTATAAAACAATAGTATGGTTAAAACATAAGTATAATTACATAAGTCAAAAATTTATAGCATAACTAAAAAAACTTTTATAATATGTACATAAAGTAAAAAGCTGCCAGGCTTTGTATAAATAGAAATGTTGCCTGTAAATAAAGTTTAGGCAGGCAAGTAAAAAAGTGTAGGCCTGTAAAGCATAAGGACAAAGGCAAATAAAATATGTTTATAAAATAAAAGAAGATGTGCCAGGCTTTGCATATTTGTAGCTGTAAATAAGTATGCAAGCAAGAATATAAACAAAGTAAAATAAAGCATGAAGTACTTAAGCATTTAATGATAGTATAAACAAGTCGATTCAAATTGTTTTGAAGATCATCTCAGCCTCCAAATCTCTGATCAAAGATAAATAAAAAAATAAAAAATGCACCAGGAAAATTTACAAACCCAGACATCAGCCACCCTATGCCAACTTCTCTTTTCTATATAGATCACTTCTTATTTCTATTCGTTCATATCAAAACATAGCAAGCATTTTTACAACTGAAGCATCATTCATTTGAACCAAAGCAAGAAGATTTAAGAAAAAAAAAATCAAGCCTGTTGTTCTTGAAATAAGGAGCTCTATTCTTCTTTTCAAAAATGGCGAGTAACTTCATTTTTAAAATGCTTAAGTGTATTTCTATATGGTTGCTTGATTTATGCCCAAAAGAAATGAAAGTACAAGTGCGGAGGAAAGCTTCTGTTCTCTAATATTGCTTTCACATAAGATTGGGATAGCCTTCAACTCTATCGGAAGGTATTGAAGCGATTCTTACGTTGTTGTAGATGTGTCGGTTAAGCACAAAAGGGTGTCCCAATATGTGTGGAAGGTACATAACCAATACTTATGAAAGGTGATGATTCTTTCGAATACTTTCAATGGTTGCAAAACATTCATTGAGGATGGTATGACAAATGATGTTGATCCCTGCGGAAGGGTCAACTGCTTCGGAAGCACTTACTTGGTTGGTTATGGAAGACATTCTTATTGACTCCTTCGGAAGCATTAAACTCCTTCTACTCCTTGTAAAAGGTAGCTTTCGCTGAAATAGTTATTTCTTGTGGAAGGTTTCAAACTTCGATTATTACAGAGGCATGTCATTTGATACCTATGAAAGGCATTTTAAACACATGCGAAACTCTATAATGCATGCAGAACCAGCTATTGTGGAAGAGATCCACTGAAGTGGAAGGTAGGCTTGACCACTTTCAACTCCTATAGAAGCCCATAATTCAGTTAATACTTGTAGAAGCATCCCTTTGACTCTTTCGAAAGGCCTTGCTATCACTATTGTTCTTCATGAAGCTCTTCTTCATAATCTTTTGGGCTTCGACAGGGTTGAAGTGATTTTTGGTAGTAACATTTGCATCCTCCCTCGGCGAATGGATGTTCTTGACTTTTCAAATCAGCCATTTTGATATGGAATCTTCCATTGCTTCGGCATAGAACCTTACCGCTTAATGGTATTTCTGAGATGATCTCGACCATTTACTTGAATACAATCAGATGGTCGTCATCCCATCCATTCAGCTTATAAATTACACTCCTCCTTCTTTCTCTCTCTTCACCTATAATTGAATATTTCTAAAGCAAGAATCATATTCTTCAAATTTCCATCAATCTCAAAATTTAAAAAGTGAAACTCTCGAAATTGAGGTAAGATTTACGATTTCTAATTAGAAACTAGTTTTCTTTATGCTCAATTTTAAATTCAAATTTCAAGGATTTAAGTCCATGTTACTGTTTTGAATTTTGAATATGATTCGAGTTAATCAACTGTGCATCTAAATTCAAATTTCATGCCGCTTTTGATTAGTTCATGGCATAAATTCGGCTTCAAATGTGAATTTTCCTAATTTGGTGTTATTTGCCGCTGTTATATGCGGATTTGAACCCGAAACCCATTATGCCTAGTTCTAATTTATCTTGTAGTATACTAAGATTTAAAAATTAACGACCTTACTATAAAGTAAGGTGAGAGAAATATGCCTTTTATCATCATCGAAACCATAAGTTGACCTTTCGACTAAGATGAAACCCCAAAACTGAGATAAGCACAACTGTTTGCATTGATTCAACTTAGTGTTGACACTTTCAAAACATTAATATGCCCTTTCGACTTAGTCGAAACCGACAATAGTTAATAGGAATATAATTATTATCACTATCCCAACACAAACATTATTGAAACGTCTCGATGTCTTTCCGTTAGTATCAACGCCATATTGTTTCAATTATCTCAACTTAATTGGAGTATGGAATTTTGCCAATGTGTATTTTTAAATAGATATATGTAAATATCTACGCTTATTATAAAATAGAGTAAAATCTACGGGCTTCAACATTGTCGAAGGGTAAGTTCAGGTGAATGTATGCATTAAAATAGGGAATGTTGATAATGGTTTTGACACTATCGATAGCTCAATAATTCCATAGGTCTAATTAGTTTTGACCCTTTCGAAAGCATGGAACTAAGTGCTACGAGAGTATTTGTGCCATTATAATTGGCTTTCGATGCCTTCGAAAGATATAAGTAGTTGATTAAATTATAACTTGATGAAATTATATCACATGGTAGGATCATGAGAACCTCTAAGAAATCTGATAAGGATATTGTTCCAGAGTCAAAATCATCTCAAAAAAAGGTTGAGGTGGTTTCAAAGCACTCTCTCGTAGCTTCTCAAGATGAAGTAGATGTTATCCTTAACGATTTTGGGATTACAGGGGTTGAAGCTATTCCTCATAGTGATAACGATACTATTCAAGAACCTCTAGAGGGATACTTTGCCTATACCGCCATTCATATTTTGCATGGGAATTTCATCCCATTTCCTGCATTCTTGTCAAGATTTTTAAGTCCCCTCGATATTGCTCCCAGATATCACCCATTGTATACACATACCTTGTCTCTTTAGAGCATGGCCTTAGAATATGGAATTCCTTCCCTGGGTGCTTATATTCTTAACTACTTAGCACGCCTACCAAACTCAGTGATTTGAACAGCCATATATTATGGACTAATCCCCCGAAAAAGTTGGTTTCAGAAGGAGTGAACAAAATTAAGGACTGGGAAACATGGTTTTTCTATGTCAAATGCTTTCTAAATATTAGTGGAACCTTTTCTTCTCCCCGTACGTACACCATGGCCATTATTTCTATTAATTTTTATATATCTTTTACTGAGTTGTATCATCTTATTAGACCCCGCTCCAAATGATTTTGGCAAAGAAGGCAAGAGAATCATAGGGTTGATGAATGCTACTGTGATATCACGGAATTTTTGGCAATATCAATTTAATAATCTGTGTTAAAATTAAATAGATTTGATAATATTGTTAATAATAAATTTGAATTGATTTAATAATCTTCTTAAATAAATATTTAATTGGGTGATTTTATCTTTTAAAAGCTAATTAAATTGTTTCCTATTTATAATATATATATATATATTTGTATACATTATAAATAAATAAGTTTTGTTTTAAATTTAATAAATAAAGACATGTTTTCTAATTCTACTATTTTTGGTAAATTGGAAATTTGATTAAATTTAATATTAAATAAATAACCAATTGGCTTTAAAATATACTCAAGATGAAGTTGAAATTTGTTTAAATGATTTTAGCAAAAATTTAAATTTAGCAAAAGGTTTGTTTGTTCTTTTTAAGCATAGCTTGTTAAAAATAAGTAAACATATGGCTTTAAATAATCAAGATAAAAGTTTAATGGTTTAAAATGACTTTGGCTTAAGTTTGAATTTAAATAAAAAGGTTGTTTTGTTTTTTTTAATTTTATTTTAGCTTTATAAAATAAGTAATTTATATTTTAAGAGATAGTTTCTTTTGTAAAATTATTTTAATTTAATAATGAGTTGTATTTAAACAATGTTAATAATATAATATCTTTACAAATGGATTTTTATAAATAGAAATGGTTATTTTAGATTTATTTATATATATGTATATTTTGAAAGAAAGCTATGATTTGTAAATTTAAAGTAAAATAAATGTTATAAATATTAACATAAGTATAAGAATGAATAATTAACAGGGTAAGTATTTGATAGTTTAAGTTAAATTTTTTGTAACATTGACTAAATCAACTTTATATATATTTATATATATATATATATATATATACACACACACACACACACACACACACACACACACACACACACACACACACACAAAAAGTATAAAACAAAAGTATGGTTAAAACATAAGTATAATTACATAAGTCAAAAATTTATAGCATAACTAAAACAACTTTTATAATATGTACATAAAGTAAAAAGCTGCCAAGCTTTGTATAAATAGAAATGTTGCCTGTAAATAAAGTTTAGGCAGGCAAGTAAAAAAGTGTAGGCCTGTAAAGTATAAGGACAAAGGCAAATAAAATATGTTTATAAAATAAAAGAAGATGTGCCAGGCTTTGTATATTTGTAGCTATAAATAAGTATGCAAGCTAGAATATAAACAAAGTAAAATAAAGCATGAAGTACTTAAGCATTTAATGCTAGCATAAACAAGTCGATTCAATTGTTTTGAAGATCATTTCAGCCTCCAAATCTCCGATCAAAGATAAATAAAAAAATAAAAAAATGTACCAGGCAAATTTACAAACCCAGACATTAGCCACCCTATGCCAACTTCTCTTTTCTATATAGATCACTTCTTATTTCTATTCGTTCATATCAAACATAGTAAGCATTTTTACAACTGAAGCATCATTCATTTGAACCAAAGCAAGAAGATTTAAGGGAAGAAAATCAAGCCTGTTGTTTTTCAAATAAGGAACTCTGTTCTTCTTTTCAAAAATGGTGAGTAACTTCATTTTTAAAATGCTTAAGTGTATTTCTATATGGTTGCTTGATTTATGCCTGAAGAGAATCATGTGTTTGTGTTTATTTATTTTTGAAATTGGTGTATGTGTGAAATATGATATCCGCATATTTGTTAAAGACCTGTAGACACCTTTGTTTAAATTTTCTAGTTCAAGTTTGATTTTTATATTTCCCTATCTCTTGATCTAGGCTTTGTTAAGATTTAAGTTATACATGAAATATGACTGTTTTATCATAAATGTTAGTTTAAAAATATAGTTAGTTAAAATAACTTAGTATTGTTCTGGAAAAATAAAACACAGTGAAATCTTAAATTAAGTCAAAATATAATTTGTCAAGATTTATAAATCCAGGATTATAAATCAAATATCCAAACTAAAATAAGATTTTTAAAACAAAAATCAAATTTTTTTAGTTAAGTTTTGGAGGAGCAGTTCTAGTTCATCAGAAAATGGGTTATTGTCGATTCTTGGGTGATCTAGTGGACCGGAATGCTCGGGGTTCGCTGTGGTAATGGAGGAGTGATCGGAGGGTGAAGGAAAAATAGTGGAAGGCGGTGCAGTAGGACGTGGTGGAAACGGCGACACATTCTTTTGTGTAAACCTAGTTTTTACTGTTCTTGATGGATCGATCACCACGGCATGTGTGATTGATCGAGTGTAATGTGTTTTGGCGTGTTGATAGCTGGGTAGTAGATGGATTCGAGGCCGGAATTTCAGTGCCTCCGGTGGTGAGGCGGCGAGAACGTGTCATTTTCCAGGTTTGGGGTGGTGATTTCTTTCTTGTTCCAGGTCCTGTTTTGAACTCGAATTCGATTCAAGCTTGGGAGTGACGATCTGTTGATTGAGTTTATATGTGGGGGTGATCGACGTTTTGAGAAGATCATCGTGGATGATCTGAAGTGGCGGCAGTGACGGTGCAGGTGCACAATGATGAGGGTGTGTCAGTAGTTGTTGGGTTTAGTACTTGAGTTCTCCGGTAATTGGTGGGTTGTTGCTCGAGGTAGTTTTGTTTTTGACTCGGGTAGGTGGGAAGTTTGACTCGAAGGAAAGCATGGAGGCCTCGGGTAGATTGCATGTTACAGGTTTAAAACCTGTAAGTTTTAAACATTTTAAAATTGGGTTTTAGAATGGGAAGTAGATATTTAAACTAAGTTTAAACCAAAATTAAGTTTGGATTCAAATAAAGTTTGAATCCCAGTTTTTAAATGAATAAAGTTTTTTTTTAATTTCAATTATTTATAACAACTTCAAAGGGGTTTAAATAGTTGGAATTTAAAAGTAAAGTTTGAATAAAAATAGAGATTTAAACTAAATTTTAAATCTGAATTCAAATATAAATTTGAAACTTAGTTTGAAAATTAAGAAGTTTTAAATTTAAAGTTGTTTTAAATAGTTTTAAGGAAAGTAAATTATCCTTAAACACCTTGTTAATGATAATTTGAACATTAATAAGAAAAATGTTGTTATTCTTGAATAAATGAAGATTTAATGATTTGTAATTATTAAATTAATTAAAATGGATCATTAATGATTTAGATTAATTAATTTAGTAATTAAGAGTTTAAATTAGTTAATTAAGGTTTAAGCGGATTAATTTAGGATAAATAAATTGGTAATTAAGAATCATTAATTAAATAGGGTTTTAATTTTTAATTAATGATTAGTAATTAATTAGTTAAATAGTTAAGGATAAATTAAGTTACAGTTAACACTTAATTAATTAAATAATTAAGGATTTATTTATGGATAATTAAAGATAAGATTAATTTGTAATTAATAATGAATAGATCTTAGTTATTTACTTTAGAAAAATAATTAAAGAATTGTAAATAGCTAGTGAAGGTCATTAGCTAGAAATTATTTAATAATTAATTAATGTAATTAAATTTTTAATAATTAATTAGATTAATTAATTTAAAGATAATCAATTGTAAATTGTTTAAGTAATTACTTAATGAAAGTAATTTAAGAAAATTAATTACTCAGTGTAATTAATTAAGTATGAATTGTTTAAGTCAATTAATTAAGTTTAATTAATTTAAATAAACATTTGATGATGTGATAAGCATAATTACTTAGCGTACTTAGTGAAGTAATTAGATGATAATTACTGGATGTGATTAATACAAGATGATTTGTAAATGAAGTAATTTGGATAATTACTTTTGAAATTAATCAAAGGATTAAGTAATGGAGATAATTAATTGTGGGATAATTAATTTATTAATAAGCAATTAAGGGTTGTTAATTACTGAATGAGGTTAATCAGGGGTGATTAACACTTTGGTTAAATTGAAGATTAATTACTTAATGTACTTAATTTAAATAGAAAATGTAATTAGAGATCATAAATTATTATAATTAATGATGTAATTTAGAATAGATTTATTAGGAAATAATTAATAAATAAAAGGATTTATTAATGTAATTAATTAAGAAGTAATATAATTAATGTTAGTAATTTAAAGGTTAATTTCTATATTAGGTTAAGGGTAATTAATTTGTGAAATTAATTAAAGGGTAATTACTTGAATGTATTTAAAACTTAATTAATCAAGGGTGATTAATTGAATGAATAATTAGTGAATGATTTATTAATTGATTGATAAATTAATTAATAGTGATATAAGCAAGTTTAATAATGGTGAAGTAATTAATTTAATTTACTTTAAATTAATTAGAGATGCAAGTAATTAATTTAATTCATTTTAAATTAATTATAGATGGTGTGATTACTAATCATTGCTTATGTATAGATATTTGATATTGTTTACCTTGAATGGTTTGAGATCTCAGATATGAGATAAATTATGCTGTGTAAAATGGATGCTTGATTTAAGTATAATGATAATGTGGATTATCTGTTTGTGATGATAATATGAATTATTTATTGATGATGATAATGTAGATTATCTATTGTGATATTGTGAATTATCTATTTGTGTGTATATAGATAATATTGAATTAAATTGTTTTAAACTTTAAAACACTTGGCCTTAAAAGATACGTTTTGGATTTCGATGAGACCGGGATCGGGTTTCCATATTTGGACATCCGAAAACCACATCGATCCAAATTAACGATAGGTCGTGAATCTCAAGTGAAGATGAAGATTTAAAGTACAAGGGTTATCGTCGTTAACTCTGAGGCTGATTCCAAAATGAGTGTAACGAGATAATGCCTTCGGTTACGTTCGAACCCGGAACGAACTTGTATGGATTGAATGCTTTCAGAACATGGTCAGGTGGGCGATGAGCATTCTAAGTGATGTGTTCTAATTAAAGGTAATCGTAGCCTCAAGCCTCATCAACCGGAAATGGCTAAAACAGGGGATGTGAAGCAAGGTTAGCTGGGTCATGCCCAAGCAGGATGAGATTTTCCCCTCTCTAGATGTCCCTTTTTATTCGGCTTAGTGAGCGGTTGGTCGCGCCAACTGCGGGGTTATCTTGTTCGGGACTATTCAGTAAGGAATGGTTCCGGTCTTGTGTTGTAGGGGGTCGGGAGTGATCCTCGGTACGTTGATCTAGGCCACATACTGTGACGGGCGGTACCCCAGTAGCCCTGCCATTGTATGGAATCCAAAATCCAATAACTGCCATCGGATTTGATTATATTACCCACTTTGTGGCTAGTAGCTGGAATTTAATGAATGTAACAATTTCGGCTATTTTCTATTTACTTAAAAACCCTAGACCTATTATAATATCACTGAATTTCATATCAAATGATTTGGTTAGCGTAAGGTAAAAACTTACCCATGTTTATGTGTGGGAAGTCTTACGTGATACTTTTGTTTCAAAAGGTTTTCAAAATTAAGCAACTTTAACCTGTTACTCACACCAGACCCATGTCTGACCTGGAGTTTATTTCTGTTTTTTCCAAACTCTCGGGTACTCAAATTTTTACGAGTAGCCAAGGGATTCAGGTTAGCCTTGACGAATTATGAAGGAGCAATGGAGCAGGAGGCTTCTGCATTGTAGATATATATAGTGTTCCGCTGTGTTGGTATCTCTGAGTTGTTTATCTGTATTGTGTATTGAGATGTAATAACTAGACAGGTGTTTATAACTGTCTAGTATATGATGTATTATTTGTGTAACTCTGATTGATGTTGTACATTATGTAATACTTATGTGATTAATATAATTGATTCGTTCCGCTATTGAGATTCTGATGTTGTTTCTTCTTTCTTCTCTATCTTTTCTCTTTTCTATCCCTTTCTTTCTTCAAGATGAAATGGATTTCTGTGGTCAGAAATTCGGACCGTCACAGTTGGTATCAGAGCGCTGGGTTGAGTGAATACCTAGGCTCTTGAGTGTTTTCTTTCTGAGAGAGTGTATTTGTAATTTTGTTATATATATATATATATATATATATATATATATATATTTCTACGTATTTGTTGGGTTACCTGTTCAGGTTTTCCAATAAGTTATAAAGGTAGATAGGGTAGTGGTGCGTGTAACACGACTACCAATAGTTGGAGTTCGAATGTTTGAGGTTGGAAGTGTATTTATCGTGACTGTAGACCTATTACCGTATCGAGTGAAATTTGGGGTGGTGTAGGGATTTCATCGATCTCTGAAGGAAACCTATTGAGGTTCAGAGTTCATCTTTGAAGTGTAAGTTTGGATGAGCTAGAGTTTGGATCTGTCGGGTGGACGGAAGCAAATCATGATATCTTGATACCTCAGGATGGGTAGCTGTGTGATGAGACACAGTGACTATGGATGTCTCCGAAGATGTTTCTTTGGAACAAGTTAAGGAAGTGTGTCTGCTTCGGTGTTGCGGCAGTGTTCAGCAGGGTGTTTGTGTCTGGATTGTGGTCCGAGTTTCTCGAAGAGCTCTGGATTAGGAATTTCTTGGCATTGGCATCAGCAGTGCTGTTTGAAGTATTCTATGTGGTGGCAAGGAAGTCTTTGGCATCTGAGTCAGCAGTGCAGCTTGGAGTGTTCTGTGTGCCGTCAAGGAGATCTTTTGGCTTAGCAGTTCTTTCTAGAGGGAATTCAGAAGCAGCAGAGTGGTTCCATTTCTTCGATGGAGTGGCTAGACTAGCATAGGCTGTTCTGTTTGGTAAAGAGATAGCAGTTTTTCTTTGGAATTAGGCTGGGTTGATCGCAAAAGTGATTTGCAATCGTTTGAGTGTTCTCTCGTGTTTCTGAGATTTTCTGGATGTCTTCAGAGAGTCAGAGTTTTGTCTGCATCTAGAGATTGAGTTTTCTTATCAACTTGATTCCAGGAGTGGTACCGATGGTCAAGCTTGATAGTAGGATGGATTCTGGAGAGAGAGTTGGTGAAGCAGCTCGGGTTTTGAAGGAACTTCTGAGTTTTATGGATCTGTTGAACCATAGTTTCGGGATGTGTTGTCCAGTTTGTACGTATGTTCGTCATCAGCATTTTCATCTGCTCAGTCAGAGTTGCGTAGTGGAAGCATGGTGGCAGCTGTTTTAGTTTGGAAGTAACTGGAAGTTGCAGTGGTTTGGATCAGAGAGTTCCTGGAGGAAATTTTTCAGGATCTGAGGCCAGTTTGGAGTGCACCTGTTTTAATCTTTCCTAGATGGGAGAAGTAAGATTGGTCTTCTGATTTTGGAGCAGAGTTTGTGTTTTGAGTTTTGGTTGATCTTGGAAAGATCATTTTGCTGGATTGTTTTCGGTGCAGATTGTTTCTAGGGGCATCGGCAAGGGTTGAGCTGATCAGTATGGATGTAGGCGGCCCAGGATCGTCAGAGACTTTTGTAGATAAGAGATGGAGGAATTTGGAATCCGAAGTTGGAGTTTTGAATTCGGATGAGTGTTTGGTCTTCAAGGTTGAATGGCCAGTTTCGATAACTGGAATTCAGTGTGTTTCGCGTATCTCTGAGGGAGTACGTGTAAGATCTATCTCTGGTTGTAGAATCAACAGTTCAGGGAGTTTTGGTTGTTGAGTCAGACTTGTCTGTAGTCTGATATCCCGTCCTGTTGTGTAGATCTTGATGTGTGTAGCTTAGTAGTATTGATTGTTTGGATTCTGTAGAGCGAGTATCCCGATATTTATACTTGGGAAACTCGAGGAAATTCTATCCAGAATTTTGTCTGGATATTTAGATTTATTTGCTTAGATAAATTGGTTGCTATGGTTGTTAGCATATGATTGATATATGCTTGTGTTTTATAATTAAATCTTTAATTGGGTTATTAAATTACCTTTGTTTGAAATTTCGGGGATGAAATTCTTTTTAAGGGGGAGGAATGTGATATCCCGGAATTTTTGGCAATATCAATTTAATAATCTGTGTTAAAATTAAATAGATTTGATAATATTGTTAATAATAAATTTGAATTGATTTAATAATCTTCTTAAATAAATATTTAATTGGGTGATTTTATCTTTTAAAAGCTAATTAAATTGTTTCCTATTTATAATATATATATATATATATTTGTATATATTGTAAATAGATAAGTTTTGTTTTAAATTTAATAAATAAAGACATGTTTTCTAATTCTACTATTTTTTGTAATTTGGAAATTTGATTAAATTTAATATTAAATAAATAACCAATCGGCTTTAAAATATACTGAAGATGAAGTTAAAATTTGTTTAAATGATTTTAGCAAAAATTTAAATTTAACAAAAGGTTTGTTTGTTCTTTTTAAACATAGCTTGTTAAAAATAAGTAAACATATGGCTTTAAATAATCAAGATAAAAGTTTAATGGTTTAAAATGACTTTGGCTTAAGTTTGAATTTAGATAAAAAGGTTGTTTTGTTTATTTTATTTTATTTTAGCTTTATAAAATAAGTAATTTATATTTTAAGAGATAGTTTCTTTCGTAAAATTATTTTAATTTAATAATGAGTTGTATTTAAACAATATTAATAATATAATATCTTTACAAATGGATTTTTATAAATAGAAATGGTTATTTCAGATTTATTTATATATATGTATATTTTGAAAGAAAGCTATGATTTGTAAATTTAAAATAAAATAAATGTTATAAATATTAACATAAGTATAAGAATGAATAATTAGCAGGGTAAGTATTTGATAGTTTAAGTTAAAAAATTTATAACATTGACTAAATCAACTTTATATATATATATATACACACACACAAAATGTATAAAACAAAAGTATGGTTAAAACATAAGTATAATTACATAAGTCAAAAATTTATAGCATAACTAAAACAACTTTCATAATATGTACATAAAGTAAAAAGCTGTCAGGCTTTGTATAAATAGAAATGTTGCCTGTAAATAAAGTTTAGGCAGGCAAGTAAAAAAGTGTAGGCCTGTAAAGTATAAGGACAAAGGCAAATAAAATATGTTTATAAAATAAAAGAAGACGTGCCAGGCTTTGTATATTTGTAGCTGTAAATAAGTATGCAAGCAAGAATATAAACAAAGTAAAATAAAGCATAAAGTACTTAAGCATTTAATGCTAGCATAAACAAGTCGATTCAAATTGTTTTGAAGATCATCTCAGCCTCCAAATCTCTGATCAAAGATAAATAAAAAAATAAAAAATGTACCAGGCAAATTTACAAACCCAAACATCAGCCACCCTATGCCAACTTCTCTTTTCTATATAGATCACTTCTTATTTCTATTCATTCATATCAAACATAGCAAGCATTTTTACAACTGAAGCATCATTCATTTGAACCAAAGTAAGAAGATTTAACGAAAAAAAAATCAAGCCTGTTGTTTTTCAAATAAGGAGCTCTGTTCTTCTTTTCAAAAATGGTGAGTAACTTCATTTTTAAAATGCTTAAGTGCATTTCTATATGGTTGCTTGATTTATGCCTGAAGATAATCATGTGTTTGTATTTATTTATTTTTGAAATTGGTGTATGTGTGAAATATGATATCTGCATATTTGTTAAAGACCTATAGACACCTCTGTTGTGACACCCCACCTCTATACCTATGCTAGCCAAGGACACTACGGGGTAATGCCGTCAACTAGCGTGGAGAATAAGGCTGTTGAGGAGCGACCATCCGTGTAATTGCTTTGTGCGATTACCAATATGCCAGATAAAATATAACTTTTCGTTTCATCTCAAGAGGAAATCCGACATACCGATGCAATCTCAAAGCTACCACACGGTGGCTATAATATCTCCGGAAACAAATATAGAAATAAGCATAACATAAATCAGTCACAGATAACTCAGATCACAAAGGCGGAAATAGATATGAATATTACACATAAAAGTGTACATCAGAGTAGTGGTCAAACAAGATCCACAATATCACAAAAGAATAGATACAAGTGCTAGACAAAAATATGTATACATCAAGGAGTCTATATCTTAAATGTATACAAAAAAAAACTACTAAACTAAAGTAGATAGCCAAAAGATCAGATGATGGTCCCAGATAAGAAGACATGAGGAAGCACCTGTAAAATCTCAGTCTGACCCAAGTATTATTTAAGTAGAAAATAATAAACGGATTAGTCTAGCTATAATTATCAGATAAAATGAGATATAAGAAGAGATATAATATTAAACGTATGATAATTAAAAATGTCATACTACGACTAGTATACATTAGAGAATCACGAAAGTCATACAAAATCTCAAGAATCTCATAGCATCAAAAAGAATGTCATATTCTTTATTTAATTCACCAAGCCACAATAAATGATATACATATCAATGCCAACAGAAAAAGGTGGTGAAACATAAATTCTAGAAATCATCAATTAGAAATCCAAAAATCACAATAAAAAGAGGATGGCCAATCCCATAAACTGGACATCGACGCAACTGGAAAGACACGCCTATGCACAGTCGAACATCGACGCACCTAGAAAGGTACGCCCCATGCTCTAGCATCGATGCACCTAGAAAGATACGCCCCATGCATAAATAAACATCGATGCACCTAGAAAGATACATCCCATGCATAAATAAACATCGATGCACCTAGAAAGATACACCCCATGTAATGTCTAACATCGATGCACCTAGAAAGATACACCCCATGCAAAGTCGAACATCGACGCACCTAGAAAGACACGCCCCATGCATGGACGAACATCGACGCAACTAGAAAGATATGCCCCATGTCCCGACTTATTGAGCCGATTGCTCCACGAAGTAAACAAACATCGACGCACTTAAATAGGTATGACCCATGCATAAACAAACATCGACGCACCTAAATAGGTACGACCTATGTAAGAAATAAACATCGACGCACCTAGATAGGTACGACCCATGCGAGAAATGAGACGAAGCTCAATAAAATGAAGTACAGTCCTTCACATAGACAAAGAGACATCGCACATTGCTAGTCTAAACCATAAAATGATCATCATCGATCATCAAGAAGTGTCAATTACAATAAGCTAGTAAATATATGAGTTTAGCATCATGTCCTATAACTACTAGCTTAACTTAAATATTTGCAAACAAATTGTAGATCTCCACTAGAAAATTGTCACAAGAGATTCAATCGAACAAGTCCAAGAATTAACCAACGAAGTAAACGCAAGCGTTTCATACCACTTGTTTTACTAAGTCGTTTAATTGGATTTCTTATACGAGTGAGGTAAAGTTTTGTATATACTAATAGATTGGAAATCGGTTTGAGAAAACGAGCTTTGTAATAAAATAGTGTTGAAATCATTTGAAGAAAGAGTTATGATATTTACTACTAGTATAGAAAACCTTTATATTTTTAAAGTGACAAATCATAGAAGTGATTGTAGAAACAATCAATCATAAAAATTCACATTCGAAGACGTGATTAAAATCCAAAGAAATCGATATCAAATCCATCAAAATGGATATTTCAAAAATTCCCAAAGAAAATGTCATCAAAGTCGATAATAAATGATAACAACAAAAGGGAAACAACACGAATCGATTAAAGTTGGAAATTCAAAAAAATAAGCAATATAGGCATAATTGGAAAATAGGAGCAGGTCGGTCAACCGGACTCCCTGAGTCGGTTGACCGAACCAGAGGCAGGAAGTGCTCGGGTAGCAGGTCGGTTAACCGGACCCTGAGTTCGGTCGACCGGAGCCTGTATCCTGCACTTCCAAAACAGAGGCAGGGAAGTGCTGGGTAGCAGGTCGGTCGACCGGACCTTGAGTTCGGCCGACCGGAGCCTGTTACCAGCACTCCCAAGCCTATCAAATGAATGCCGATCCCCTCCGAATCGCAATCGGTCGAGCAACGACACTAAGGGTTTACGCCAATCGACTACCTGGCCATAGAAGCTCTTCGATTCATCACCAAAAACATGATTAAAACATCAAAGTTAGGATTTTTAAAGAATTGAACCCAAAACACTAAAAATTGAAATATTCACCAAATCAATCCAAACCAAAAGCAATTGCATAAGAATAAGTGTTAGGAATTCATACCTAACGATCGAAGATAAATATAGGCATAGATGTGAGATAAAAATCTCACCTTTGAACCCAAATCAATGAAGGAGAAGCTATAGAGCAATGGCAAGAACAATCACTCTTCAATTCCAACCCAACAAGGTTGAATCTAAGCTTAAAAGAGAAACATTTCCTAAATTAGGTTTAGGAAATTTCTGAAATTGAATGGAGAAAGAGTTGGAGAAGATGAAGAGGATGCTAACCAATGGGTTCTCTTGAGTTTGGAGCTAGAAATTGATTTGCAAATGGAAACTAGGGTTTTGGATTTCTATTTCCCATTCTCTTCCACCATTTTTTCTTTAGAACTGAAAAGAGGAGGAAGTGAGAGTGAATGGGGAGAAGTGGTTCAGATTTAGGTATTAAGTTGGCTATTGGGCTGAACCCAAACCCAAACCCAAAATGAAAAAGGTCAAATTTTTAGCTAGCTCTAAACATATCGAAGTTTATACTCAAAAAGGTCGCAAACAGCGTTTTGAACTCAATGGAAGTGGTCTCGTGTCCTAATTCGACTGTTTGCGAAAAGTAGCTTTTTGGACTAAAATCCGACGAACGATGAAATATTTAAATAAAATATTTAAATATACAATCGATATATATGCGGGTTGTTACAGACTCCCCTCCTTAAAGAAATTGCGTCCTCGCAATACTTAAGAAGAAAATAAAGAGTAACAATCATAAAAGCATATCAACACAAAAGAATTTTTGAAATAAGAAGTTCACCATAAAGAGCACGAAAGAGTAAGTCTGAACGGGATCGCTCGATGAATTCCCAGGGTTCCCAAGAGCAATCCTTAGGATCTGAGAACCATTGAACTTTCACAAGAAGAACATCTTTATTCCGAAGGCGCTCAACCTCCGAAGCAATGATGCGAATGGAATGTTGCTCATAAGTCAAATCTGGTGAAACTTCAATTTCCACAATAACACCGGGCTCAAGAATAAAAATCGGAATCCCTAAGGCATTTCCGTAGTAGAAAGACGTGAGAAAAAGTCATGAATATCAGAAAATTGAGCTGGTGCAACGACGTAGTATAATAACAGTACGCCAGAGAAATTAGAAACTCAAATAATTTGGGACAACAGCGTAGTATAAAAACGGTACGCCCAATGAACCAAAGCCCAAATGATTCGGAACACCGACGCAGTACAAAAATGGTACGTCCAATGAACCGAACACCATAAAAGAACATCAGACACAAGTCCATAAAAGAAATGAGATGAAACTCAATAAAACAAAGTACATCAAAACGCCTGATGAACTTGATAAAAAGATAATTCCATTAAGACATCATCAAAGAATCAACCACTTGTTGCTTAAGACTAAACGCATTGGCAACACGATTTCCCTTTCGAGAATAAAAGAATATCAAGATCATAAGGTATAAGGAACCCAAGTCAATATGGTTGGTACAAATTAAGTTCCTTATTAGAAAATAAATATTACGAAGATTTATAATCGAGGTGGAGAACGAATTTCTCCCCCAAAAATGATGATGCCAAACTCTACAAGCGAAAACAGTAGCCGCGAGCACTAGATCATGAGTGGCATACCTAGTCTCGATCGGCTTTTAAGAATTTAGAAGCACAAGTGATAGTACGTTCTCTTTTGCAAGAGAATGACATCCAAACCAATACGATTAGCATTGGTACAAAAGATAAAACCTTGGTTCCCCTTTGGGAAACTCAAGAATAAGAGTATCGGAAAAGAATTCTTTCAAATAATCTTCTTTCCCGAAAAGTTAAAACTTTCAAAAATTATAATTAACTTTTTGTAATCATCTTTCTAGAAAAATTTATATTTTTACAAGTCAATATATCGTGTCTGACTGTCTCATCAAAGCATTTAGGAGATTCTTATCGATAACGTTGATCAAGCGCATCGACCAGAATTCTTAAAGCACTCAATGGACAATACAATCACAAAATCATCTTCTTTATGATAAACATGTTTTCTAACAACTTTTAAGAATTCTCTTTGTTTGTTTTAAGAACAAAAATCCAGTTATACATATAAATAAATCTTATGAAAAAGATTTGCAAAATTTTAAATTGCTATTTTCATCCAAAATCGATAAATACAAAAATGGAGTCATCGAGATATTTGATAGAATGCTCGATACATAAAACGGATGAAACAAGCTGGACAAATTGAATGACATAATAATTCATTCACAGGAATCATAACAAGTGCGGAATGCGGTAAGTGGAATGCTAACTTCCGCAACTCATAGCAAATGAAAACCGGTGGTAAAGTCAAACTGAAAAGACCTTAGCACCACACAAAAGATTACTTAGGTGATAATCCTAAGACAAGCTCAAAATACCGGAAAGTTTAACAAATCATTTAGATAAGAAAAATAACACCTTTCCTCACCATGAGGGCTTAAAGAATAAAATGATACCATCAAGTTAGAATCAAAGTCACAAAGAAAATAGAAATCTGCTTAACAGATAGAAAATGTCGAAGATGAATAGTCCACTCAAAAATATAGGATATGGCTTCACAATGATTAAGCCAATCCTTTCAAAAAAATCAATTCCGAAGCCTAAGTAAAAATCGGCTCGAAAAGGAAAAGTCACATAAAATAATTTCGACATCAAATAAAAGCAAATTGAGCGTTACGTATCTACCATCCGGATTCGCAATTCTCAAAGAAGTCATCAAGCCCAAAAATATTTTTGAAGAAAAAGAATCAACAAGTTCTTTTGATATAAAACAACGAGATGAACTCATATCAACAAGAAATTGAAAAGGATAAACACAAAACAAACGTAATCAAGGATTGAATGAGAAATACCTTGACCAAGAGAAGTGCCACTAGGGGCTTGCACTGCATTGAGCTTTCCCTCCTTCTTACTTTGAAGTATGGGACATGCAGTAATATGGTGACCAGAATTTTTTCCAATAGCGACAAAAGAGGGGTTTCAGACACTCCCTTGCATAGTGGTTCGTGGAACCACAATTGTAGCATTGTCCACGACTAGAGGTAGGGGCTTTTGCTACCGGGGTTTCTCGCCTCGCTTTCTTGTTGGGAATGGGGCCTTTGAATTTAATTGTCCACTTCATGTTGTCGTTGAAGTTCTGTTTGGGAACCACAACTTCAACATTACTCTCTCTATCGGCCTCTTCAAGACGAAGAGCGATATCAATAAGCTGATCAAATGAAACTTCAAGTTTCAGGAGTAATGGCTTCTTAAGATTCTTATTCAAGCCATAGACAAATCTCTGATTTTTCTTCAATGGGGTATTAATGTATTCAAACCCGTATTTGGAAAGAGATTCGAAAGATGCGACATAGTCTGTCACTAAAGATTCACCTTGAACAAGGTTAATAAAACGCCGGGCCAAAGTTACTTTTTCAGCCTCCGGCACAAACTTTAGTTCGAATCGTTCCCAGAATTGCTCCTAAGTAAGATCTGCTTCGATAATCTCCGAAGTCAAGAGCTCATACCAATCCAACGCTCTTTCTTGGAGCATGCTAGAAGCCACTTGGACTCGATGTAGATCAATAAGGTTCATGCAAGAAAAGATACGATCGCATGATTTGAGCCAAGCTTGAATTTCTATGACACTCTCGGATCCCCTGAATGGCATTCCACCCAAATCGGTATAGTCTCTGCACAAGCGTGCAAAACCGGATCTAGGATGAGTAGGCTCTGGAATTGGTCTGGCAGCTTGAGCATTCTTAACAAGATCTAGAAGCTGCTGGGCAGACATAAATACTCCATCTTGGGGAGTAGCACTAGATTGACCGGCACAGGGACGGCCAGGTCTAACCATCTCTCTTCTTTAAGAAAGAAAGAAAGAAGAGGAAAAAGTTATTCTCAAAATAAATTTCAATCAAACTTGATTGATAAAACAAGGAATCATAAAGAAAATAGGATGAATAGGTATGAAGACACGAATTAAAATCCTAAAGCACGACTCCTAAGAAAGACTTAGGACGATGATCCTTGTTATAATATTCCTTATTGTTTCGAAGTTTGGCTTTGATACCAAGTTGTGACGCCCCACCTCTATACCCACGCTAGCCAAGGACACTACGGGGTAATGCCGTCAACTAGCGTGGAGAATAAGGCTGTTGAGGAGTGACCATCCGTGTAATTGCTTTGTGCGATTACCAATATGCCAGATAAAATATAACTTTTCGTTTCATCTCAAGAGGAAATCCGACATACCGATGCAATCTCAAAGCTACCACACGGTGGCTATAATATCTCCGGAAACAAATATAGAAATAAGCATAACATAAATCAGTCACTGAAAATTCATATCACAAAGGCGGAAATAGATATGAATATTACACATAAAAGTGTACATCAGAGTAGTGGTCAAACAAGATCCACAATATCACAAAAGAATAAATACAAGTGCTAGACAAAAATATGTATACATCAAGGAGTCTATATCTTAAATGTATACAACAAAAACTACTAAACTAAAGTAGTTAGCCAAAAGATCAGATGATGGTCCCAGATAAGAAGACATGAGGAAGCACCTGTAAAATCTCAGTCTGACCCGAGTATTATTTAAGAAGAAAATAATAATCGGATCAGTCAAGCTATAATTATCAGATAAAATGAGATATAAGAAGAGATATAATATTAAACGTATGATAATTAAAAATGTCATACTACGACTAGTAGAATCACGAAAGTCATACAAATCTCAAGAATCTCATAGCATCAAAAAGAATGTCATATTCTTTATTTAATTCACCAAGCCACAATAAATGACATACATATCAATGCCAACAGAAAAAGGTGGTGAAACATAAATTCTAGAAATCATCAATTAGAAATCCAAAAATCACAATAAAAAGAGGATGGCCAATCCCATAAACTGGACATCGATGCCTTGGAAAGACACGCCCTATGCACAGTCGAACATCGACGCACCTAGAAAGATACGCCCCATGCTCTAGCATCGACGCACCTAGAAAGATACACCCTATGCATAAATAAACATCGATGCACCTAGAAAGATATATCCCATGCATAAATAAACATCGATGCACCTAGAAAGATACACCCCATGTAATGTCTAACATCGATGCACCTAGAAAGATACACCCTATGCAAAGTCGAACATCGACGCACCTAGAAAGACACGCCCCATGCATAGATGAACATCGACGCAACTAGAAAGGTACGCCCCATGTCCCGACTTATTGAGCCAATTGCTCCACGAAGTAAACAGACATCGACGCACCTAAATAGGTACGACCCATGCGTAAACAAACATCGACGCACCTAAATAGGTACGACCCATGCAAGAAATAAACATCGACGCACCTAGATAGGTACTACCCATGCGAGAAATGAGACGAAGCTCAATAAAATGAAGTACAGTCCTTCACATAGACAAAGAGACATTGCACATTGCTAGTTTAAACCATAAAATGATCATCATCGATCATCAAGAAGTGTCAATTACAATAAGCTAGTAAATATATGAGTTTAGCATCATGTCCCATAACCACTGGCTTAACTTAAATATTTGCGAACAAATTGTAGATCTCCACTAGAAAATTGTCACAAGAGATTCAGTCGAACAAGTCCAAGAATTAACCAACGAAGTAAACGCAAGCGTTTCATACCACTTGTTTTACTAAGTCGTTTAATTGGATTTCTCATACGAGTGAGGTAATGGTTTGTATATACTAATAGATTGGAAATCGGCTTGAGAAAACGAGCTTTGTAATAAAATAGTGTTGAAATCATTTGAAGAAAGAGTTTTGATATTTACTACTAGTATAGAAAACCTTTATATTTTTAAAGTGACAAATCATAGAAGTGATTGTAGAAACAATCAATCATAAAAATTCACATTCGAAGACATGATTAAAATCCAAAGAAATCGATATCAAATCCATCAAAATGGATATTTCAAAAATTCCCAAAGAAAATGTCATCAAAGTCGATAATAAATGATAACAACAAAAGGGAAACAATACGAATCGATTAAAGTTGGAAATTCAAAAAAATAGGCAATATAGGCATAATTGGCAAATAGGAGCAGGTCGGTCAACCGGACTCCCTGAGTCGGTTGACCGAACCAGAGGCAGGAAGTGCTCGGGTAGCAGGTCGGTCGACCGGACCCTGAGTTCGGTCGATCGGAGCCTGTATCCTGCACTCCCAAAACAGAGGCAGGGAAGTGCTGGGTAGCAGGTCGGTCGACCGGACCCTGAGTTCGGCCGACCGGAGCCTGTTACCAGCACTCCCAAGCCTATCAAATGAATGCCAATCTCTTCCGAATCGCAATCGGTCGAGCAACGACAATAAGGGTTTAAGCCAATCGACTACCCGGCCATAGAAGCTCTTCGATTCATCACCAAAAACATGATCAAAACATCAAAGTTAGGATTTTTAAAGAATTGAACCCAAAACACTAAAAATTGAAATATTCACCAAATCAATCCAAACAAAAAACAATTGCACAAGAATAAGTGTTAGGAATTCAAACCTAACAATCGAAGATAAATATAGGCATAGATGTGAGATAAAAATCTCACCTTTGAACCCAAATCAATGAAGGAGAAGCTATAGAGCAATGGCAAGAACAATCACTCTTCAATTCCAACCCAACAAGCTTGAATCTAATCTTAAAAGAGAAACATTTCCTAAATTAGGTTTAGGAAATTTCTGAAATTGAATGGAGAAAGAGTTGGAGAAGATGAAGAGGATGCTTACCAATGGGTTCTCTTGAGTTTGGAGCTAGAAATTGATTTGCAAATGGAAACTAGGGTTTTGGATTTCTATTTCCCATTCTCTTCCACCATTTTTGCTTTAGAACTGAAAAGAGGAGGAAGTGAGAGTGAATGGGGAGAAGTGGTTCAGATTTGGGTATTAAGTAGGCTAGTGGGCTGAACCCAAACCCAAACCCAAAGTGAAAAAGGTCAAATTTTTAGCTAGCTCCAAACATATCGAAGTTTATACTCAAAAAGGTCGCAAATGGCGTTTTGAACTCAATGGAAGTGGTCTCGAGTCCTAATTTGATTGTTTGCAAAAAGTAGCTTTTTGGACTAAAATCCGACAAACGATGAAATATTTGAATAAAATATTTAAATATACAATCGATAAATATGCGGGTTATTACATCTGTTTAAATTTTCTAGTTCAAGTTTGATTTTTATATTTCCCTATCTCTTGATCTAGGCTTTGTTAAGATTTAAGTTATACATGAAATATGATTGTTATATCATAAATGTTAGTTTAAAAATATAGTTAGTTAAAATAACTTAGTATTGTTCTGGAAAAATAAAACACAGTGAAATCTTAAATTAAGTCAAAATATAATTTGTCATGATTTATAAATTCAGGATTATAAATCAAATATCTAAACTAAAATAAGATTTTTAAAACAAAAATCAAATTTTTTTACTTAAGTTTTGGAGGAGCAGTTCTAGTTCATCAGAAAATGTGTTATTGTCGATTCTTGGGTGATCTAGTGGACCGGAATGCTCGGGGTTCCCTGTGGTGATGGAGGAGTGATCGGAGGGTGGAGGAAAAATAGTGGAAGGCGGTGCAGTTGGACGTGGTGGCAACGACGACGCATTCTTTTGTGTAAACCTAGTTTTTACTGTTCTTGATGGATTGATCACCACGGCATGTGTGATTGATCGGGTGCAGTGTGTTTTGGCATGGTGATAGCTGGGTAGTAAATGGAGTCGAGGTCAGAATTTCAGATCCTTCGGTGGTCGAGGCGGCGAGAACGTGTCGTTTTCCAGGTTTGGGGTGGTGATTTCTTTCTTGTTCCTGGTCCTGTTTTGAACTCGAATTCGATTCGAGCTTGGGAGTGACGATCTGTTGATCGAGTTTATATGTGGGGGTGATCGACATTTTGAGAAGATCCTCGTGGATGATCTTAAGTGGCGGCAGTGACGGTGCAGGTGCACAATAATGAGGGTGTGTCAGTAGTTGTTGGGTTTAGTACTTGAGTTCTCCGGTAATTGGTGGGTTGTTGCTCGAAGTAGTTTTGTTTTTGGCTCGAGTAAGTGGGAAGTTTGACTCGAAGGAAAGCATGGAGGCCTCGGGTAGATTGCATGTTATAGGTTTAAAACCTATAAGTTTTAAACATTTTAAAATTGGGTTTTAGAATGGGACGTAGATATTTAAACTAAGTTTAAACCAAAATTAAGTTTGGATTCAAATAAAGTTGAATCCCAGTTTTTAAATAAATAAAGTTTTTTTTTTAATTTCAATTATTTATAACAACTTCAAAGGGGTTTAAATAGTTGGAATTTAAAAGTAAAGTTTGAATAAAAATAGAGATATAAACTAAATTTTAAATCTGAATTCAAATATAAATTTGAATCTTAGTTTGAAAATAAAGAAGTTTTAAATTTAAAATTGTTTTAAATAGTTTTAAGGAAAGTAAATTATCCTTAAACACCTTGTTAATGATAATTTGAACATTAATAAGAAAAATGTTGTTATTCTTGAATAAATGAAGATTTAATGATTTGTAATTATTAAATTAATTAAAATGGATCATTAATGATTTAGATTAATTAATTTAGTAATTAAGAGTTTAAATTAGTTAATTAAGGTTTAAGCTGATTAATTTAGGATAAATAAATTGGTAATTAAGGATCATTAATTAAATAGGGTTTTAATTTTTAATTAATGATTAGTAATTAATTAGTTAAATAGTTAAGGATAAATTAAGTTACAGTTAACACTTAATTAATTAAATAATTAAGGATTTATTTATGGATAATTAAAGATAATATTAATTTGTAATTAATAATGAATAGATCTTAGTTATATACTTTAGAAAAATAATTAAAGAATTGTAAATAGTTAGTGAAGGTCATTAACTAGGAATTATTTAATAATTAATTAATGTAATTAAATTTTTAATAATTAATTAGATTAATTAATTTAAAGATAATCATATGTAAATTGTTTAAGTAATTACTTAATGAAAGTAATTTAAGAAAATTAATTACTCAGTGTAATTAATTAAGTATGAATTGTTTAAGTCAATTAATTAAGTTTAATTAATTTAAATAAACATTTGATGATGTGATAAGTATAATTACTTAGCGAAATTAATGGAGCATAATTACTTAGGGAAGTAATTAGATGATAATTACTGGATGTGATTAATACAAGATGATTTGTAAATGAAGTAATTTGGATAATTACTTTTGAAATTAATCAAAGGATTAAGTAATGGAGATAATTAATTGTGGGATAATTAATTTATTAATAAGCAATTAAGGGTAGTTAATTACTGAATGAGGTTAATCAGGGGTGATTAACACTTTGGTTAAATTGAAGATTAATTTCTTAATGTTATTAATTTAAATAGAAAATGTAATTAGAGATCATAAATTATTATAATTAATGATGTAATTTAGAATAGATTTATTAGGAAATAATTAATAAATGAAAGGATTTATTAATGTAATTAATTAAGAAGTAATATAATCAATGTTAGTAATTTAAAGGTTAATTTCTATATTAGGTTAAGGGTAATTAATTTTGAAATTAATTAAAGGGTTATTACTTGAATGTATTTAAAACTTAATTAATCAATGGTGATTAATTGAATGAATAATTAGTGAATGATTTATTAATTGATTGATAAATTAATTAATAGTGATATAAGCAAGTTTAATAATGGTGAAGTAATTAATTTAATTTACTTTAAATTAATTAGAGATGCAAGTAATTAATTTAATTCATTTTAAATTAATTATAGATGGTGTGATTACTAATTATTGCTTATGTATGGATAGATGATATTGTTTACATTGAATGGTTTGAGATCTCCGATATGAGATAAATTATGCTGTGTAAAATGGATGCTTGATTTAAGTGTAATGATAATGTGGATTATCTGTTTGTGATGATAATATGAATTATCTATTGATGATGATAATGCAGATTATCTATTGTGATATTGTGAATTATCTATTTGTGTGTATATAGATAATATTGAATTGAATTGTTTTAAACTTTAAAACAACTTGGCCTTGAAAGATACGTTTTGTATTTCGATGAGACCGGGATCGGGTTTTCATATTTGGACATCCGAAAACCACATCGATCCAAATTAACGATAGGTCGTGAATCTCAAGTGAAGATGAAGATTTAGAGTACAAGGGTTATCGTCGTTAACTCTGAGGGTGATTCCAAAATGAGTATAACGAGATAATGCCTTCGGTTTCGTTCAAACCTGGAACGAACTTGTATGGATTGAATGCTTTCAGAACATGGTCAGGTGGGCGATGAGCATTCTAAGTGATGTGTTCTGATTAAAGGTAATCGTAGCCTCAAGCCTCATCAACCGGGAATGGCTAAAACAGGGGATGTGCAGTAAGGTTAGTTGGGTCATGCCCAAGCAGGATGAGATTTTTCCCTGTCTAGATGTCCCTTTTTATTCGGTTTAGTGAGCGGTTGGTCGCGCCAACTGCGGGGTTATCTTGTTCAGGCCTGTTCAGTAAGGAATGGTTCCGGTCTTGTGTTGTAGGGGGTCGGGAGTGATCCTCGGTACGTTGATCTAGGCCACGTACTGTGACGGGTGGTACCCCAGTAGCCCTGCCATTGTATGAAATCCAAAATCCAATAAGTTCCATCGGATTTGATTGTATTACCCACTTTGTGGCTAGTAGCTGGAATTTAATGAATGTAACAATTTCGGCTATTTTCTATTTACTTGAAAACCCTAGACCTATTATAATATCACTGAATTTCATATCAAATGATTTGGTTAGCGTAAGGTAAAAACTTACCCATGTTTATGTGTGGGAAGTCTTACGTGATACTTTTATTTCAAAAGGTTTTCAAAATTAAGCAACTTTAACCTGTTACTCACATCAGACCCATGTCTGACCCGGAGTTTATTTCTTTTTTTCCTAAACTCTCGGGTACTCAAAGTTTTACGAGTAGCCAAGGGATTCATGTTAGCCTTGACAAATTATGGAGGAGCAATGGAGCAGGAGGCTTCTGCGTTGTAGATATATATAGTGTTCCGCTGTGTTGGTATCTCTGAGTTGTTTATCTGTATTGTGTATTGAGATGTAATAACTAGACATGTGTTTATAACTGTCCAGTATATGATGTATTATCTGTGTAACTCTGATTGATGTTGTACATTATGTAATACTTATGTGATTAATACAATTTATTCGTTCCGCTGTTGAGATTCTGATGTTGTTTCTTCTTTCTTCTCTATCTTTTCTCTTTTCTATCCCTTTCTTTCTTCAAGATGAAACAGATTTCCGTGGTCAGAAATTTGGGTCGTCACAGCTACTTCAAACTGTATTGGGTACAGACGTACTTGCTGACTCCAAGCAACCTTCAGAAACATTCTCATATTCCAGATGGTCAAAGCATTCTTGGACAACCTCCTCTTGTTCAACACACTTCGGAAAGCAAACACTTTTTAGCTTTCATAGACCCCAATTTTTTTTCTTCATATTTGTCTCCAATTTTGTCTATATCTACCTGGTAAGACTTGAGTGTATTGTTCATAACCTATTGTAATGTTATACCTTAATTATTTTCCTGACCTATGCCATTTGGTTTCAACAACCGCTCCTCCAACTGAATTGACTACAAATGATCCACCTCCTCAATTTTTAGAACCTGATGCTCTGGCCCTGACACATGCCGTTGCTAGATCTAAAATGATTGTTAAAATGAAATTAAGCGGAATGGCTTCCATAGGCTCTACACCTAAGAAAGCCAAGTCTACGGATACTCAGTTCTCTCTTACCTATGAAGAGGGTCAAATTGTTAGTGCTGACAAGGCTTTAGAGGGTCTTAACCCTGATCTCACTTCTTTTGTGGATGACTTGCCTTCTGTAGCTGCTGATTAAACAAAAACGGTTCCTTTGATGGATGACTTATTACCGCATATTGTTGTATCTGATTCTCCCAGCGTTGTTGACTAAATGCAAATAGGCACTTCAACTCCTTCCTAGGATTTGAATCCCTAGAGATCCTCATTACTAGTGCCTTCTAATGAATTTTGAATGTTCTACAGTCGATTATGCACTCTCATCATTTTATGATGTTCAACCACCCACCTCTTTATTGGATTCATTGAGTCATCGACGATCTCTTGTCGAACAACAACTTATGGTATATTCTATACTGCTTGATTTCCTTACCATTATTTTTATACTAAATCTGACTCATATCTTAATTTTCCTCTTAGATCGCTAAAAGCTGGTACTCTCTTCAAAAATATGTTTATAAGTCCTCTATCGAGACATCAAAACTCAAGGAAGAAGTCTCGATTTTAAACTATCAGATCACTAACCTAACCACTTCCAAAGATAATGTAGTGAAGGAACAAGAAAGGTTGAGTGCTTCTCTTACTCTAGTAGAGTCTACAATTTCTAATGAGAGGAAGGCTAAACAGATTTTAGCCGATGAAGTTTTGGCTCTTAAAATGACTTTGAAAAAGTCCAAAGATGAAAAAGCCAGGGATAATGCTGGACACGTCTCCATTAAAGGAGTGCACTTTTCTTAAAAAGTAGTTAGAGAAGAAAAAGTATTCTTTATCCAAAACTATCAACACTATTTTTGAGGCTAAGTAAAAAGTATCCCAGGCACTTCTCTTAATGACATTATTGTGAATTCTTATGAGGATGCGCTCATGCTAGCCTATTCCAATAGTATAGAAACGTGCTCGGATCTAAGCTTTCCTTCATTCGACCCTGCGCTAGTCAATAGATTTATGGCTAAGATTAAGGAAATGGAGCAAGGGATTAAGGTTCCTAAGAGGGAGGAAATTAATACTGCCCAACTTCTATCTTTTGAAGTTCCTCCCATGGAAGAGGATTCTGACTCGGATGAAGAGCAAGACAAAGAGGTTGACGAAGCCGTCGTTCATGAAGATGACTATGACGATGATAATGACGATAATAACAACAACTATGATGACAAAGGTCATGGTGCTGGTGAAAATGAGGTCGATCACGATAATACTCCTGGAGGGGATAGCATGACACTTCTAGGGTTTCAGATAAGGAAGATGGATCAAGAAAAGTTAACCCTGATCCTACCGTCCATGAAGTGGATCAGACTGAATTCCTCGACTCCTTTAATCCTCAAAGAGAAGATGCTGATTTTGATGCTAGAGAGAAAAAAGGTAAGAGCCAGCACATCAACTGAAAATAAATAAGTGAAAATAAATGTTCTATATAAGGAGCTAGAGAAACAATTAAAAGAACACAACACATTATCTGATAAGTACAATAAACTTGACAAAAGTGTTGTAGTGTTAATGTCTTTCAAAGACAAGGAAGCGACTCCTTAACTGAAAAGAGCACGTCTTTGCTATGACAAACTTTTGGAGGAAAACAAAGAATTGATGACATTTATTTGAAAGTTAATCGAAAAAAGAAACATCTTGGTGGAATTTTTGTATAAAACTTGTTGCAGACATCCAACTTTGGATTACTCATACCTTGTTGATTTCAGTGGATGCTTACTTAAACGCTTACATAAAAGATACTTAGACGAATACGTGACTAAACCTTACCCTAGGGCTTGTTAGAACTTATAATAGGTTTACTCAATTTCTCGCACATTGCCTCAAAAAAACTTAAATAATATAAGGACAAGTTTATTTTTGAGATGTTTAAAAGATCAATATCGTACGAACGGGAAGAAAACTTGTAACATGTGACTATATTGATCTATAGACTTTACCATATCAGTCTTTTTATTCTTAATTTTATTTTATTCCATTACTACAAAGTAAACATCTCTTAAGGAGCCCTGTTAATAAAGATTTCTTAAGAAAATTTGTCAAGTTAAGAAGAGATTACTTAGAAAAGTCCTTGCTCATCAAATCTTCAAGATTGGAAAGATATTATTTTCTTAGAGATCTATAAAAGCTTTATATGCAATATCCCTGGTTTCAACTTAATTTTCTAGGCGAGAAAAAAGAAAAGCTTCTTAAGGAAATTCAAACATACCACATAAAATTAATTTGTGGTCATGATAGTCCTTCAGTTGGAGAATGGGACTACAGCAAAAGCCCCCCAGATGTCACTCCAAAAGGATTCAATACCACTTTTGAATCAACACTTGCCCTTTCGGATAGCTCCTCAGACAAAGTAAAAAATGTTGACTCTAGAGTTCAAATGTGATAGGATAAAAGAAGAACTTGATTATTATAATGATGTTGTACCTTTTGTCTTATTTCTTCTTGATTTGTAATCCCTAATATTGAAACAAAGAAATTTATTCTTTGAGTATTGATTTTTCTTTTGTTTGTTTGAATAGGAAAAATAGTTAGCAACTATGCCTCTTTCAAA
This sequence comes from Allium cepa, assembly GCA_030765085.1. Classification (NCBI taxonomy): domain Eukaryota; kingdom Viridiplantae; phylum Streptophyta; class Magnoliopsida; order Asparagales; family Amaryllidaceae; genus Allium; species Allium cepa. Next base: position 886,737,769 of record CM060937.1, on the reverse strand, counting down.
AGCTCCTTTATCTTGATTTACCGATCTTAGAGATAGATTGATTGCTGATTTTGAAAAAGGAAACAACTTCCAAGTATGCTATGACTTCTAAATTTGCAGATAATCCAATGGCCCAAGAGTAGAATAAGAAATATCTTACTTAGCATTGGATTGTCAAGAGACTTAAAGAACAGATTACCGACTTGAAAGAACAATCTAAAACGAAGGATAAGACCATCTTAAAATTAAAGAGACAAGTAAAGTCCAATACTTCAATAGATTTTTATAACAAAATGGTTAAGCTTTATCAACAAATAAGTGACTTAGAGGTGAAGATGGAAGATAGTCAAGCAGACTGCAAATCTGCGGAATTTATTTCAGGCAAAAGCATTCCAGATGTTATTTATTCAGCCACTTCAGTTTCTCCCAGTAATGGTAGGTCAACCAAGTCTCACACTCTAGCAACTGAGAAATTCTCTCACATATTAAACCCTCCTCAGGGTTTGGATAAAAAGGTGGCTGATCATTGGTCTTGGAAAGTTAAGTTCGAAATGATGCAATTTTATAAGACAAAATAGAATGATGAGGTTTTGCATTGAATTAATGAATACATAGCCAAAGTTCTCAAGCTTGAACATTAGAATTACTCTCTTTAGAAACAAATTGCTTAGTTAGAAAGGGAAAACATGATCTTTAGGAAGGCAAATAGTGCTTATGATCTCGCTTTGACGGTTTGAATTGAGTCCATCGATAATGCTGACGAGATAAGGAAGAATGTAAAGAAACTTAAAGAAACCCTTCGTGTGGTTATACGCCATATTGTTGACCCTTTAATTTACAAGAATTTAGATAAGATAGCATAAGACCTTTGAGATGCACACCTATTTCTGATTTTCTGGTACCAATACCTTAATGTGTTGTATAATATACTTTGAAAATAGTTTTGTAAATTAGATAAATATTACCTGGCCCATAGCATTTATCTGTGTTTGTAATATTGTTTTTGAATCCGCTTCTTGATTGTTTTGGCCACATTCTTTGCATTTTTTGAATATCTTAATCTTGCTTGGAATGTTTTGGACATAGTATAGGCTCATAAATATTTATGTCTTGTGATAATAATGGTAGGAAATCAAGAATCCTTATCCAGTAATAGGAGTTTAGAAACCGTCTTGTGAAACTTTTTGTCTGATATTGCGCTCTAAGTAGTGATTATTTGGATTCCTTGCATTGTGTCACCTTTTAGATATTTGAATTGTTTACCGTATGCCACTTCTTAGGCTTATTGCGGTTCCTCTTCCTAGGCTTGGATGTTTTAGTCCGTTTGTTTTGACCCTTTATCACCATCTTAGGTGACGAATCTAGTCGTCCAGTGCGGTTGGTTAGCTCATCCACAAGTAGTACCCAAAGACTTAATCGACCTCCCTTCAAGAGACACTTTAGCCAGGCCTTATAGGTAGGACTTAAGGCATGTCCGGTGCTTTGACCAGGCATGGCGTGGCGGGATCAAGATCTTACTCCGTCCTCCCTTTAGGAGGTGCTCTAGTCAGGCCTTATAGGTGGGACTAAAGGCTGGTCGGAGCCTTGACTGGCCATAACGTGGCGCGTTCAAGGGTTTACTCCATCCCCCTTAAGGGGGATGCCTTGATCAGGCCACGTAGGTGCTATCAAGGGCTTGCAGAAACTCTAACCTGGGCATTCCTAGCGCGGATAAAGGATTACTCTGACCTCCCTTTAGGAGGTGCTTTGACCTGGACATCATGGCATTAGGGGCGCATAGGTTCTCATCTGCTATATATATGCGGGAATATCAATCACTCCAATATATATACTACTATATACAATATCATTCAATTGATAAAAATATATCAATTCTATCAATCAATCAATAATTATTTTTAACCATTTAAAATTAATCGGTAATCCAAAATTGAGTAAGATTAATTCACCTCAATTTTTGATTTGCCAAACGCTTCAAGTTTTCAATCGTCTCCAAATTAATTCCATAATGTAGCGCTCGTCACTGCGATTGCATCGCCGCTTGTTTTGTCTCAATCGGACCTCATATGACAAAGATATAAAATTTACAAGTCACACGATTTCAAATAATAAATTAATTAACGTCATTAACGATTAACCACCTTCATTAATGTTTAAATCCCTCCCATCGTTCCCGTTAATATGCTGCTACCCGAACTCGTTTGCGCGTTCCATTTTTGATAGCTGTACCCTCCTCGTCAATCGAGATGATGATTGGACCCCACCTTTCGAAGCGCCAGCCCTAGCTCCCCCCATGGCCGAAGCCTCTTCGTCCTCTATTGCCACTTTGCCTCGAAAAACGCCATGAATTGCGCGCCGAATGTGGGCCCCTAGCGACCACTATGATGTTTGAAACAAGATCGTAGCCGTTGGATAGAGTGATCTCGACACGCTCTTTGATTTTCTAGTTGGAAGTTTTCGGTATAGGTGCGTGGATTTTGAGATAATCGAGATGGAAGAACCATGTTTTTTGGTCATTGAAAATATCAGGTGGCGGCTGCGTTTATTTTGCTAGGGTTTTGGGGAGGAACATATATATATATATACGTGAATGTATATTATTTTAAATATTATTTCGACTATTCATGTGAAATTTTAGGCAAACTCCAAACGAGGTGTGCCACCTGGCGTTTATAATGTTATACCCTTATTCCGAATGAAATGGAAAAAGTTTCGAGTCCTAATTCGATCGCGTGGAGAAGATAGCTTTTTGGACCCAACTATTATATTGATTTTTCGATATAAATTTCAGTGTGTTTATATTCCGTACGACCAAATGATAACTTCAAACACTAGAAAATTTGAAATCCGATAATAATACACTATTACGGATTCATTGGAACTGATTTCATCGAAATCCGAGACTGTGCCCCGAAAGGCTTTTTTAAAATGTTAATTTAAATGATATATTTTTAAAATTGAACAAATCACTTTTAAATTCAATTTAAAAGTATTATTATCTTCAGTATTATGAATATAAATTTTATAAGCCTTTGAATTATTTTTAACATGCTTAAAACTCAGAATTCAATATTTTACCCAATTTTCAATTATTAAATTCCATAATTAAATTATCCAATAAATCTCTATATTTTAAATTCAATTTAAAAATTAAATTTTAAATATTTAAAATCAATTAAATATTTCAATTTTAAATATTCAAATCTTTGGGTCGTTACAGGCCTACTTTGGGGTCTTAAGGAACTAAGTAGTTATTTGAGGGCCCGCCTCTTTTTTCCAGATGAAGAATTAAATGGCCAAGAGGTTACATTAGGTGGTATCTCGTAGGGATCCGCTTCTAGAAATAGGTATTAAATGATGTGATCTGCCTTATTTAAGGTACTAAATGACTAGAGTCTCCTTATTTTCCAGAAAGAAGTGTTAAGTGACCTAAGAGATTCCGTATGATGTTAGATAGATGGTACCATTAAGGAGCACGCCTTGTAAATAGGTATTAAATGATGGAGCCTGCCTTAATTAAGGTATTAAATAACCAAAATCTGCCTATTTTCAAATAAAAGGGTATAAAGTGGCTTCGATATTGTCTCTAACATTATTAGCTGTTTATGACGTATGATTGAGATATGAGATTCTAGAAACCTACTTCTTTCCTTGAAAAGAAGTATAAAATGATTTAAATGGTTTTATGTTTATAGATATATTCTTATCTTGAAATATACCGTCTAAGCACTAAAATGGTAAGGCTCGAGATTTCTAGTCACCAAAACTTGTTGTTCTGACATCCTCCTCATAAAAACATAGGTTAGAGAAGGAGACGATGATGAAGCTTGAAGATGGCAAGAGTGGAGCTTAAGGTAGTCACTATTTATCTATTCTCGATATTTTCAATTGTACCCATTTGAAACTTATGTATTTTTGAAAAAGATGGATATGTTGACATTATGTATGTTTTATGACATTTGTTTTGAAATAAAAATGGGTATTGTAATTGTTATTATATTTTGTTCCTTCCGTTGTGAGTTCTAAAAGGATAGATGATAGCTCTGTCTTGTTTTCTTTTACCAACCATTGGAATGGACCTAATTTTTGATAGGTTTTTTCTTGATCGAAATTTAGGTTATTATGGGGTGGGTTATTAGAAAATCCCTCCACTACAGGTAATAGTAAAACCACTGTATCACCTTACCACGGTCCTAATTAAACTGAACTAAATTCCTCCACTACAATTAATCAGTTTTGCTCTATTCCAACCACAAAGAATTCATACAGTTACTTATACTTCAGGCAGCTATGTCCATGTCTTATTCGGACTCATTTTTTCTACATGGAAACAATCACAAATTGGCGAACTATAATCTATTTGGCACAAATAATTTGCAAAAAATGTTTTCCATATGGTATAGCCTCATTTTAGGGCAATGACTTGGTCCAAAAATTTCCCTCTTAACTTCTCAACTTTATCTACGATAAGCTAGACTGAGGGTATTCTATGTAAGAATCCTATACGCTCAGTCAAAGGAATCAACATATTATTTACACAATCCTTACCACTCAAGAAGACAGCCATGTGCCTACTTACATTTGTCAGCATCACTACTTTAAACTTGAAGCAGAATGAATCCAGAATTTCCACCATGTCAAAATCACTCTTCACCAAATCTGAATGTACACACTTAGGACTTCGATTCTTACAAATATCCCAAATTTCACTAATACATGGATATATACCGTAAATTGAATTGTTAACAGGTGGATGCATATGCATAATATGAGAATATGCTTTTGTTGAATTTAAGATTATAGCTTTTGATGTATTCATAAATGTTTCACAACCAACAGGCAGCCCCTGTTTAAACCAATTCTTCTCATCCTCATTTTCAATTAAACCCATTCGCCTAGTTAAGTTCACTTTAAATTCTTCTTTCTCTATCTTCGTTAAGTACACTATTTTGAATTTATTAACAACCAAAATTACATAAGACATAAAGCAGGTTTTACGTAGAGGAGCAAAGCATAGATGAGAAAAGCAAACATTTTATCACCTTGTTTACAAAACTAAAAGAAACTTACTACCCCCTAAGTCTAAACTATTTATGCACTGTCCATTAGATAATTTACTACTTTGGTTGGTTTTCTATTCAAGTAGGGTAATTCAATCTATACTCAATTCTAGATTGATTTTTTAACACAGTAATTTAACTGAAACACCTGTAGCTACATTAAGCTAAACATACATTTCCACATATTCAATGCGTAGCTACCACGATTAACTTTCAACTGTGCATCTGTACTACCAATTAGAGGTTGATACTAAAATATAATATGCTCCTTAAATTTTTGTCAAGCCAAAATTATTAACTTTAATATTCTTACTAGTGCCTATTATAAATAGCTTATGTCTTAGGACGATGATAACAAATAAATAAAAAGATAGAAATATAGAAAGTTTTAAACTTACAATTAGGTCGAAAAGAGCTTTATCTTTTGATTTGGTAACAAATGTTAACATTGGTAACCTGTATAAAAGTGGTACAACACTAAGAATTAAATCACGCATTCAAATATTTAAACATATTAAAATTTTGTATTTGTAAAAGAAATAATTTATACTTACTAGAACTTGATTCTATTATAACTTTTGCAATTAGCCACTCTACTATAGAGCCACCAGCATCTTCCAAGCTAACAAGATCGAAAGTTGATCTCCATAGAATTGCATGTGGAGTTTTTGAATTCAGTATCCAAACTTTAATAGCATCTTTTCAAAATTGAACAAAATGGACCTATTCATTTGGATCGGTTGAAGCCACAACTCCTTTGACAACTATTTCTCCTACTCCACCGACATCGATCAACTTGCATTTACTTTTGGAGATTGGCCTTCCACTTTATCAACCAAAGCAATTGTTTAATATAAATATATTTGTGTGTGTATGAATGAATAAATTTGACAAGTTGCTACAATTTTGCATTTACAAAATTAGATGTTGTAATGTTAACATGACTAGTAACAAAAGATGCAGCTTTCGCTTTCTCGACAACCACTTTTGATTCTGGCCAAGCTATCCTAATCCAACTGTGAAATTCTCGCACCTTTAGCTTGTAAGAGTAGGGACTCGGTGTAGTTTGCACCTCTTTACATCTCTCGTAGCCGTCCAGGTCTATTCTTCCCAACACATGTGTAATAACATCTTCTCTCAAAGAACTACTTCTTGAGTTTGATTGTAATTGACTTTCAATTTTTTTTTTATATATTTTCCTACAAAGGTTAACATTTTTTTACATATTGATAAATAATAGATAAAATGCCAACAAATATTAGAAAGACAATATTATATGATATTTATCAATATCGTTGTGTCTTACAATAGCATTTACGATATTCATATTCACTAGTTCACCATTTTTTCTATTGCGAGATTTAATCCAAATTGAAGCTCTAGAAATGGAAATGTGATCACCGCTCTCTTTTCACTATGTTAAGAATGATAAATAAAATGAATGATTATATTAAATACTTGTGATATGCTATATTAATTAAATTAATTGTTCTTTCTAGCCATATCTTCGGCTAATCGAGCTATTCCTTTGCGACTAGCTGTATGTTGCACTTGAACACATCTAGTAGTTTTGAATTGATCGCTTTGTACATAAGATGAAAAGAAATAACACATCGATTAATTATTATTATTATATACGATTGAAAATTTATATTTATTTACTTTAATCTTTGAGTATGTTCTCTTTTTTGTAAAATCCTCCAATCCTTTATATTTTTGACATTATCAAATTTGAGCTTAATCATTTTTTCTATGTTCTTCGCTCTCAATATTTCTCTAACTAATCTTCCTTTTGAAGCTTCGCAGATGCATCCCATTTGTTGAAAAATATGCACTTTCTGTCACTTCTCATCCACTTTAAATCTAGCCGGCAAAAAGTAAATTTCGGTGAAAATAGTTTTTAAAATGATTAAACTATGATTATCTGAATAGATGCATGCATAAGAGTAGCTTTTTTCCTTCCAGAAACTGAATAAAGACATTACTTGCATTTTTTTACAGAAACTGAAATGTTTAAGCGACAATTAAGCGAGTAACTTATATTAGCATTACTACTTACTACTTATGTAGAGTTGAAAATTGAATGCATTAGAACACTTCTATTTGTATTAACTTTTTTTTGTATTCATCTATTTTGACTTGTTTTTAGCATGTTGAAAAACTAAAACTGAAGCGTGACGTCATTTTTGAAAGTAGTTGGTCGGTGAAGGGCGTGCTGATGTTTGGTTAAAATACATTATCTTTCACTTCGATAAATGCAAAAAAAAAAACAAGTTTGTTAGAAAAATAAGGGATAGAGATATTTAATACGTGTATCTAATATGCATCTAATAGTTGGAGGTATCTAATTTTTATTAGATAAATAAAATAGTGGATGGAAGTGTGTAATAAATGCAAAACTTTTTGGTAGTCACAACACTTATTTCAAACCATTTTGTTGATGGTGTTGATTGCAAATAATAGCAAAATTTGTTTGATGGATGGTTGAGATTCCTTTTATGGATGATGGTATTATTGGAATTTCTAAAAAATACCGTGAAAATCTATTTATTAAATTTCTTTACTAATAATAGAGATGGATGCACACGATGCATCATTAGAGACAATACCTGAAAACCACATGTAACCTAGGATCCCGTGAATTAATGGTCAAATATTTTGTTGCGTTATATTTAAAGCAATAGAGCATCGAAATGTACCTTATTGATTTATATCTAATAGTTCCCATTACATTATGTTTCTAGTCTTTTTTTGAAACATTTAAACCAATTTTTACTCTTCTTATATATTCTATCAGCAGACTCTTGTCTAGACGCTGGGCTAGTCTTACCACCTATGTTTTTGACCAATCAGCCTAGATGAGGCTTACTATTTTATCTAAGCATTTAAACAGATTTATAGGCACCATCTACGCGTCAATTTAGGTTTGATGTCTGTTATAAGCATCAAATATTTGTTTCAAGCGATTGTCTACATGGTTGCTTTCAAACCCATTCAAAACCATGATATCCCTTTATGAATCAGGTAATACTAAATAAGGAACTACAATTTTATCTGAAATGCATGAGTTTATCAAAAATGCCTTATTTCGATTAATCCTCAATCAATCCCCGCCTATACGATTATGAATAGCATAACATGAAACTATTGGCTTTCCCACACATATAATCTCATTCACATCACCATTGAAAAAACAAAATCTGCGAAAAGATTTATTGGTAGATGGAAGTCAATTCTCTTAAAAGAGGAAGAAATCCCAAAATGCATTTCGGATCTTTCATCTCATCCCTTATTCAAGAAGAACTCCCTATATCTAGAGCAAATGCAATCTATCTCCACTTGCCTTGATGAAACCATCCTCTTAGCTGAGAAATGCTTACTTGAAAATGTTTCAATTGGGAAGCTTCAAATGCAAAGCAATCTTGATTCATTAATAGCAAAGTTGGATCTGTGCATCAAAGAGTTTAAGCTTCTAATCAAATCTGGAGTTCTTTGTGAATCAAATGTAAATTCTATTGTTTCCTCTCTTGCTAGACTTCAAATTCGTGACATCGAAGCAAAGCATAAAGCAGTCGATTATCTTCAAGAAGCTCTGCAAAAAGGGGATAAAAATGTAACAATTGCTTCTCTATCTCGTAGTAATATAAATGCACTTGTTCAGTTATTAATCGCTTCCTCGGTTAAGATTAGAGAGAAGGCTGTCAGTGTAATAAATATTATAGCAGAATCAGGAAATTGTGAAAGTTTGCTAGTTGCAGAAGGTGTTGTATCTAATTTGATAAGACTGATTTAATCTGGAAGCATTGTAGCCATAGAAAAATCAGTACTAACACTGCAAACACTTTCTACCTCGGATGAAAATGCAAAATTAATTGCAAGGCATGGTGGAATTTTACCTTTGATTGAATTATCACAAAAATGGAGATTCAATTTCTTAATTTGCAGCTGTTGGAACACTAACAAATCTTTCAACTGTACCTGAATTTAGAAAGAATTTAGCAGATGAAAGTATCTTTTGCATCATGGTAAATATTTTAGAATATGGAAATATGGTTGGACTCAAAGAATATGCAACTAAATGCTTGCAAAATTTATCACTTAGAAATGATGATATTAAGAAAGCTATTGTTTCAAAAGGTGCAATCAATAGCATTTTGAAGTACATCGCCTTATGAATGTGCTATCGGAGTATTAAGAAATTTAATGTATGTTACATCGACAGATAGTATAGTTTCTTTAGAGATTGTACCATGGATAGTTCACGTGCTAAAAGAAGGCTTTGTAGGAGCTAAACAAGCAGCTGCTTCTACTATTTGTAAGATTTCGGGTTCAACAGAAATGAAAAGATTAGTCGGTGAATATGGTTGCTTGCCTTTGCTTGAAAGTAATATGAATGTGGCAAGAGAAGTTTCTACTTAAGCAATTGCTCGTCAAATGAGTTGTAAGAGAAACAGAAAGGAGATCAGGAAAGATGAGAGATGCGTGTCGAATTTGGTTCAGTTGCTTGATCCGAATCCTCAGAACACCACTAAAAAGTATGTGGTTTGTTGTCTTTTGTATTTGGGCTCTGTAAATGTAATCCTCAGAACAACATGAAACTATTAGCACAACAATCAATAAAATAATGAAAATGTACCTGCTAGCTGGGCTCTGTAAATGTGAATGTGAATTTGGATTACAATCTATTTGCATCCTTCTATTTCTCAGCTATTCAGGAATTCATGTTGTGTTCCAAATACATGCTTTGTAGTAGTACTGTTAGCTATATCTCAGCTATTCAGGCATTCGTGGTGTTCATTACTACTAAAAAGTAAATGAATACCAGGTACTGCGAATATATCCTTCTATATCTCAGCTATTCACAATATATCCTTCTATATTACATGAATAAAACTTTCTAAAATCAATGTAAATGTTTGCTGGATCGGAGATAAAAATATTATTGCTCACACAGATGTAATTTTAAGAATATAAATTCTATAACTGCAAATATTAACATGAAATTGCCAACATGGATCATGTTGGGGGTTGATTTCGGGGAAACTCCATGGTTGACATCCATTGTATCACCACTTGTGTTATCTATTTCTATCCAAATAGATTTTTTTTAAATACTAAAATTTCTTCTTTAACAAATGTGAGTCTACAATCTTGAGCTTTCCTAAACTTGTAATGCAAAATTCGAATTATTCCAAATTTGAAATGTTTACTTTTTAGTTGTCAAAAATGAAATTATTGTAAATTTAATTTTTGGTTGTTTTTTCTACATTACACAATGAGAAATATAATTTCAAATTTAAAATCTTAGGCAGCGTTAGGTTTAAAATGAGTTTTGTCTTATGAGTTTTCAACATTAATCACAAAATATGAGAGAAACGAAGAGACGACGAATAGAATGAAAGGAAGAGACGACGAATAGAATGAAAGGAAGATGGAGGAGACCACAGAGGAAGTGGAGGAACAATGGAAGAAATGATTGTTTCTCGTGCCCCTCTTATTTTTCAAAACATGAAAAACGAAAAGAAAAAAAATTGTTTTCTATTTTGTATGTTAACTTTGTTTTCTAAATTGATCGTTTTTCACAATATACATACGTCATGCGCATTTTTACATGGATAAAAACTCAAAACTAAAAATGATAAACCTAAGCACTACCTTAAATTTTGAGTAATCAAATTCTGAACTTTTATCTATATGTGTGTGTGTATTAACTAAAAATGATCGGTGATCAAAACTATTTTGTTCATTTACAACATGAACCTAATTGACTCGAAAACAAAAGAAAAAAAATAACAGAAAAATGACATAATTAGAATACTGTAGTAAAGTTTAGATTGCATCACAAACAAGTTTAAAAAGGATCACAAACAAGTAAAATCTCACTGTAGTCTTAACTGCTCATCATTCAAGCTAACAATACCAACAAATAGGCCCGTTAAAGTTTAGATTGCATCACAGCAAAAATCCACATTTTTCATGATCATAGCAATGAATTACTTTGATTTAAAGCAACGTTGGCTAATATTCTTTAATTCAACAGTATCAACAACCATGAATTGTTCAAAAGTAAAAAAACTTGTAAACTAAAATACTTTGCATATGTTGGCCGTTTATATTACTTCCGCTCCACCACCCATTGCTGCTGTTCTAGCCTTATTCTGCTACAATGACAAATATGGCCTATGTCATTGTTACTATATTAGCTTGTTTCATCTCTACTCTCTCTCTCTTGAGAGAAACCAGACTCTCACTATAATTTGTAATACCACCCACTTTCTGAGCACCCACATACTTTACTTCTCCTGTGACCAAGTCGTACAAGAACAATTCATAATCGGTTTCACAATTCTTTCTTGTTAAAATAAAATCTCCATTGTTTGATAGATGTACTAGACTAGCAGTGTCACTTGGCAATAGGGTATCCTTGATCCTGCATACTTTATTCCACGATTCTTTCACACCGAATTCATTCATCATCCAAATTTCATAATAAGAACAAGTGCGACATGGTTCTAGAGTCCAATCGATGTAACCTATTTTGCCATTGAGAAAAGCAGGAAAATTCTCAAAGGTTTCCAAGGGACATTTGGGCAAAGGCACTACTCCATACACTTCATCAACCATATCAAAGTAAAATAAGGGCAGACTATACTCAAGAGAGTCCGCTATCCATAAACATGTTTCACCATTGCACAATACTTTTTCCTCATGTAACCACGGTGTAGGAAAATCATCACCTTCGTGTATAGTTCGCCATGAATCACTTCTCATATTATATACCTGAACTAAACTGCCCTTCACTAAATTTTCTCCATCATAATCCGCACTGATACTTACAACTTTGTAATCATTTGTTTTTTTTATCAAAACCAATAGCAAAAGTGTGAAATGCCAGTGTCCCACTTGGTTGACAGCAGAAATAAGACGCTTCTGGCAGCTCTGTAGCTTGTTTTGTGGCAGGGTTCCATAGGCAGACACGCTAGTAATCTTTTGATAAAATAAACCCCAAACAGACAATGCCATTACATGAACTAAGGCCCCATAATTTATTCTTGGGAAACATACACTCAAAATTCAAATTCAAACACGGCTCGTGTTCTCTAGTATAGACCAAAAATAGTTGACCATCATAACTAGAAACAATTGCATTGTCTTTTTCACTATTATGATAGAGGTGTTGATTGATGAAACTAGTGCTTTCAATGATAGAGCACCAAGACTTACATACGGTTTTAAATCGTAATAGAGAAATCACCGGCAAATAGAGTAGAATGTCAAATATCACAGGTTCAGACACTTCACATCTACCACCCATTGGTAAACGTATCTGATAATTCTGAAACAAAAGGATTGGAAATGTAATGCAATTAGTAAACCAAAATGTTTTATAATAAAAAACAAAAATATACGTTTCCAAACAAAAATATACATGTCAAATTAAACTTAATTTCTTATAAAAGTTATTAGTGTATAAACTTCTAGTTGGGAACCATTTGATTTAAAACGATTATTGCTCAAGTCAAAAGATAGAGTTCATACAACATTAAATTCACAATCAATTACTTTCAGAAATCACGAGCTTTATTTTGAATTCGAATGACTACAAATTATTCATTTTTGTTTCACTGTACTGCAGAACAAGATACATATATTTTTTTTATTAAAAAAGTACGGTGGACGTTCAATCCGGTTTTTTTCATGAATCGATTTAGTAGATATATTCTAGCAATCTACAATTAACACATGTACTCATTAACTTTGTTTATACACATATGTACATATTAGAACTAAAAGCATTGGATTATTTAATATATTTTATTCATCAACTTCTAGTCATGTGGAATCTGTTTGAAAAAAATTATATATATATATATATATATATATATATTATAGAAGAAATTCATTTACAAATGTAGGAAAGAATAACTTTAACTGTGAACAATTCAATGTATCTTCAAATTATCCATTCGATAACTTAATTATACAAAATCCATGAATTATTTAATGATGAATGCATGAACATACTTTCATAGGAATTTGAAACAAAAATATTAACATATTTGATAATAAAAAGTATTCATGAACCAAATATTCTAATTAATAGATTTAACCCCCTGCGAGATCTAATAAGAAAATAAATTTTATTTCAGCTCGATTCATTTCACATTACAAACAAGATAGTGTTGCTTGTTGGAAACTAAAGTTATCTTTAAAACTATCAAATTCAACAATTATGTACAAAATGGATGGTGTATATAAATAGTTACTTGCAGTGCAGAGAATCAATACAGCAATGCTCAAGGCTTCAAACTTTGAAACAAAACAAACATCGCTAAATATAAATTTAAACACTGTATGGAGGATATCACCGCTTGTAACGAGGCTTACTTTAGCAAAAACGATTCCAAAGGACTCAGTACACTTGACGCCAATCACTTTCTCTGATAACTGAACACAGCGAAAAGGTGGCGACGCAGTATGCAGTACATAGAGCCATAATAACTTCCTTATTTCACATGCTTGAAATAAAAATGAACAAATTGGGATGTAATAATTGAAATTTGACAGAAGAGTCTCCAGATTCGTAAGGGTCCAACAAAACGATCGGTGGTCTAAATTTTACAAAATGACGACCGAGGCTGATCGTTATTTTTGGTTCCAATCAAAGTGCGGTCATTCGTGGGTGGTCCAATAGGCCTCTAGACCTTGCTCTCAAAATATGGTGTCATTCTGAGCTATAGTTTTTCAGTTATCGCCCATTTTTTTAGAACACCGATCGTTATGTTGATCGATGTCTTTCCATGTATTTCTTGAGTTTTGTTGTGCATCGATAATGTAGGTTCTTCATGTTGTAAATTACTTGACCTCCAAATTCTGTACAATTTCGATGTATCTTTTATGAGATATCATCCAACCTTCATTGAATATGGATTGTTTTGGTGATTTGTACGATCGTTCCAGTAATGATCGGTCTTTTTTTCCAAGATTTAGAAGTTTTGCCATGCGATCATTTTATGAGCCCCATTTGTCAATATATTAATGCTCTAAAAGTTTCATGTGCATTGGCTTTGTAGACTTTCAGATATTGCTCGATCTTCGTCGATTTAGGTAGTTTAATGGATCGTTCCCGATCAGTCCATATTAATTATTCCTTTACCTATAACTCGATTGTACGAACTCCGACTGACTTGTAATTTGAAATGTAGCCTCACGGGGTCTTTCTTGTCGCTTCGTATTGATTGCACATTGATTGGGACCCGGTCCAAATCCGTTTTGACCATTGTCCATGATACTGTATATAGCTGATTCTCAAGGCTGGTAACCAAACGTTCTTAACCAAATCTATGGTATCACGGCCTTGCCAAAAGGCGAAATAACATTTCCCCCCAAAGTATGTCTTGTTCGAACATGACGTGTTTTGAAAATTCACAGACTTCAATCGTTGTAAAGGATTCCATCCAGTTTATTGAATGGTCGTTACCCTTCCATTGAATCGCTTTTGCTGAGAGTCGTGTCTCTCTCTCTCTCTGTTCGTTATGACTATTTGTCGATTTTCAATAGTATAATTGTTGGATCATGGCTTGCCGATGATTACCTTATTTTATTTCTAGTGAATATCAGGCTCCAATATTCTGGTTTTAACTTTTTTCTGGTCGATCTAAGGTGAAAATTCAATTTCTGTCAATTTCAAAAATTGAATTTTAGAACGTACACATGTACGTATACATCTTTATACCTGACTCTCGATCACGATTGCACGTCCACAAGTCGTTGTCAAGTTTTAAAGATGGTTTTGTTTGTTCTTTTAATAAACACCATAACCGATCGTTTATTGGACATAATCAAATTCCGGATCATTTAGAATGATCGTTTTAAACGATCGACGTAAAAACGATCGTAACAATTATGCTCAAGGAACGATCGGTTCCATTCCTGGGCTTCAATGGATCGGCTTGCATCTCCATATAAAAGAATTTGACTTGGTCATCCTCTTCACCTTTCCCATTTCATATCTTTTCGATCCCGAAACAAAGAAGACAACCGCTCCTCCTTTTTTTTTTACTTCACCGTCCTTATCAACAATCCGGATTCTCCAACCAAGAATCATCTCTTCTCCATTCAAGCTCTAGCTGATTGTCTTGCTCTTCTTATCCATTGTTTTTGCTTCATATCTCATGGAAAATAAAGTTCGTATCGATCTCATCCTTCAAATCCAGACTAGGTAGGTTGATCCTTGGAATCGTATTGTGATTCGACCACGAGATTTTGGGTTTCATCAATTTGGTGGTGTTTGTTTTGAATGATGGGATCGATGGATTTGAAGTTGGTTGGAGGAAGTGAAGTGGAAGGGACAGTGACTTTAACCGATCGTTTTTTGGAGAAGACGAAGTTATGGAGTGGCCGTTTCAATGTGGAACGACCGTTTAATTATGTAATCGGCCACAATTATGGACTTGAGGAGTTTTTGGAGTGGATGACTTGTTCAAACGATCGATAGGATGGCGATGACAAAAACGATTGGGTGAAAGTGCTGGGGCGAACGATCGACGTGAATGTTTTAAGTGAACGATCGGATGATGTGAGGGAGTGAACGATTGGTGGGAGTGCTTTTTATGAATGATTGATCTTGTTTGGGGAACAATCGGTTGTCGGCAAATGTACTTTAAAAACGAAACTTAAAAAAATGAACTCGAAATAAATGATGAGCTTAAGCCTTGCATAAACTTGCATATGACTTGAACCGCACATTCACAAATATATGAAATTTGAACTTCGACGTGAACCAATGCCTTTGACAATTCCTTTGAAGCTCATATGTGGGTCGAACATAAAAATCGATTTTCTACTTGCTAACAATCGATCTTGAAATTCGAGTTGAATCATTCTCTAATGATGTAGAGAAATAGCTACGACTGTCAGCGATGACGGTCACTCCGGTCGAATCTCGAAGTCTCGTCGTCTTTTTTGCCTTTAATTTTGCATAACTTGCCACACTGCATTGCATAGCACCTCACCACACGACACTGGCACCCACGCTGCAGCAAGGGGTACAGGTTACTTTACTTAATGATGATTTTTACTGAGTTTAATAGTAATGGGTCCTAGACGTTTTGAGCGCCTCGTGGGTATGTTTGTTAGACCATCTTCTCAGCAGGATAATCCTGGCGTGGAATCCAGCTTTGCAACTAAGTCTGATAGTCCATCTTCCAGCCATCATTCAGGATAACCGGAGAGCCTAGGCCCACAGTTTGATTTATTCTTTGCAATTTCTATTCTTCCACCAGAATTTGTTGATCCTTCTCCCGACACTCTAGAGGATGCAATTATCCTAGAGGACCCTTTTGATTCTGTAACCTCTAAAATCAAGGAGGATGCTCTTCGCTGAATCTGCATAAGGCATGAAATTACTTTTGATGATGTACTTGTTCCGTCACAGGATAATAGGGCTCGTAGATCTCTAGAAGGATATACAGTGTGCAACAAATTCATGTGCTGGGCAGGATGCATTCCGCCATTTAACTCATACATCCAAAGAAATTCTCCATTATTTGTGGATAGCTCCAGCACAACTTCATCCGAACAGATACACTCTTCTCAATTGTATTTATATTCTATTTATGGAGTTCCTATATCATCCTCCAACCATCGATGACATTCGATTCATATTCTCTTTCAAGCGATAGACATGGAGTCTTTCGTTTACATTTCTTGAGTCAGCGAAGAAGTGTCAGATTCTAACTAGCACACGGAATAATTTAAGCGCTTTCAAAAGCGGGTGGTCCTTTGTTCATTGTCCTCCCAGTTTTGCTCGAAAATGGCTGGAAAGACGTAAGTGTTATCCATTATTTTTATATTAGCGTGGAAAACCGATATCCAGGTTGTACTCCAGACCAAGCAATTCTTTTTACAGGCACCATCGCATGTCCCAATGGTAATCTTTTCGAGGAGACTGCCGTAACTCTTAAAAATGCGCCACTTGAAGATAGGGACATCGATTATCTTCTCACGGACAAACGCCTTGTTACTCTTTGTTTGACAGAAGAGGCCTCGTCATAGGGCTAATAAAAGTTGCTTAAGCTGCAAAGGTAAGACCACAGGCTACAGTCGGTCGAAGGGGCAATCGAACGGATCCCATCATGCCCCTAGTTATGGGTGCTCAGGAATTAACTGACATTGATGTCGAAGGAGGTAAAGGCAACATGCCTGGTCACGATGTTGATGGATCTTGTCTTAGGATCATGGTCGGATCCTTGTAGACCCCACAGCCTTCGGCTCTTGATAAAGGAAAAGAGAAGAAACTTGATTATAACTTTCTCATAATTCGTCTTTATGATCAACTCAAGTTGTCGATCACTCCTAAGGTTGTTCAAGATGAATCCGCTTCTCAACCGTTAGAGCATTTAAGTCTGCCGCTCGATTTTTTGTCTGGTCTGCCAATTTCGCATGAGTTTGACACTTTCCACTTCACTTATGTGAGTGTTGGCAGGTTAGAATCTCCCACCAGCACTGAAATTCCAACTTCTAAAGGGGAAATTACTCTAGTGAGAAAAGCTCCTATATTTGGTCCATCGGGGAAAAACACAAGGACACTTGCACACACTTGCACTCCTCAACATTGCATTGTGCTTAACTTGCATGCTTTAATGCCTAAATTTGATTAAGTTTTGTTTTCCTTTGCAGGAAAGATGATGAAGAAAAGGAATATGTTCGATTCCCTTTGGGATATACACCACCAGTCTTTCGGTTCATGCTCTAACTTGTACCGTCAAGGTGGCAGTCGAGAGTATTATGATTCTAGTTATTGTTTCGGTAGGGATTGAGGTCATCAGGATAGGGGTGATAGGGATAAAACATCTCAAAATAAGTATCGATCAAGATCCCTTCCTTTGAAGGGTTTCGATAAGTCAACTGATCGTCGAGACCCACCGATCAATTCCTCATGTGCTCCCCCTCTTGTTTTAGTTCCTCCACAGCCTTTAGTTCCATCTCATTCTCAATGGCCTAGCGATCGTCATCTCTATAGTGAACATGTTGCTCCTCATAGGCCTGGTAAGGAAAGCACTGAAGTTGAAATCGCTGCCGAAGAGCCTATGACCAACCCAGTTGCTTGCATAGCACAACTTTGAGAAGTGTTTCCAAACCTATGCTTTGATGGGTTCTTTTTCCCTCCTAATCTGATGAGGATCCCAGATCACGTCCAAAAAACGATTATCGACTGCACCACTGATATCGACAAGTAGTATCGTGAATGGAGGAAAGCAGTGAAGAGGATGTCGAAAGTATCTTTCGAGCGTGCGGTGGAAATTGAACAGTTAAAGTGCCAGGACGCTCAGAATAAAAGAATTATCAACACTTTGACAAACGAGTTAGTGGTTTCTAGGACCTCTCATGCGAAGACCAAGGGTAAGGATGATGCTGCCATCAAATCTATATAGGAGATGAAGTCCAGCCATCTTGATATAATCTGGGTGTTGCATCATCGGAATCAAGAAATCACACTCGAGAGAGATACAGCTTGAAGTAATGAATCTGTAGCCTTGAAGTACATAGCAGAACTCAAGGCTAAGCTCGAGTATGCAAACAAGGAGAAAAATGATGCTAAAAAAAACGCTCAAGAGGTTTGTGATGAGCTGGTGAACGTTAGACTCAAGAGAGATATGACCGTTAAAAGGGCCAGAGATGTTGATGCACTCGAAGTAGAAGCTGCCAAGGATAAGGCTAGGGAAGAGATGACGAATGAGCGCGAACCACTTCTTGTTCTTTTCAATGCCAACGTTCTCAAGCACAGAAATCTAACATGGCTTGGTAATGACTATCCCTACTAGCTCTAGCGCACGTGGGGATTTCTTATTGTGGAGTAAAAGAGACTCATTAATACTGGGGTAGTCGACTTGTTCAGGTTAGAAGGTGAAATGCTGTTGGGCGATGAACCCAAAACATCGCATGATATCCAGCGTACACTTTAGAAAGAATCTATTACTGCCTCTTTACATGAAGTGGGTGAAGGATTCGGGTCGGCACAACCTGATGTTACAACTGAATTGCCCCCAGCATCCCAGGCATGTATAGCTCCATAGAAGATTATTCAACCATCCCCGAGTATGATCCAGACAAGCCTTAGCTTTCTCCAAATCCTGAATATAGTTCTGAGGATATTTCAGGTCAACTTGGGAGCAACACCGAGGAAGGTATTTGGCTGACATCTCCCATCTTTCAAAAGGTTGGGGTATCACTAGTTGATATTTTTAATCTTTTCGCCTATTTTTCCTCAACTTTAGATCTGTCAACTGTCGTTCCTCCTCCCTCACAAGAGCCTTAATTAGGATCGTAAGCGACTGTGATGGATTCTACTATAGTTACAACTTCATCCACTACTCAGGATTCTTAAGAAGTAGCCTTCATTATTGATGAGTAATTCATGGAGGCAATGTTTAAGGAAGGAGGCGACCAACACTACGAAATTCCTTTTGATGAGGATGGCCTAATCACGGGATCCTCCAACCCTACTGACGAGCTCAACTTGAAGGAACATGTTGAGAAGGAAGAGTTGTTGAAGAAGAAGGCAAAAGCTAAGGCTGTTAATATGGATGCCGATGAGCCAATTCCTATTCCGCTTCAGATAATTCCTCCTGGCGGGATGATTCATATCCCACTTCATATAATTCCTCCTGGCCAAACAATTCCCCAAGATGATGTCCTCCTGATTCCGATATTGAGAGTGCCTCGAGCCCTCTTACTTCTAAAGATGATGCCATCTCGATCCTCATAATTGAAGATGTTTCTTCAAAGAAAGGCCAATGTGGAAAAGGATCGAAGAGAGGATTGAGTGGCAGTTTAGGTGGAACCTCTCCCATGAAACAAAAGAAAGAGAGGAAATCCATGAATTGATTATTTGGTTGATGTGATGTGTAAATAGCTTGGATGGTTACTTTTTCTTATTGTAGGTTGTGTTTGTGTAACAACCCGCATATTTATCGATTTTTATATTTAAATATTTTATTTAAATATTTTAGCGTTAGTCGGATTTTAGTCCGAAAAAGCTACTTTTTGCATACGGTCGAATTAGGACTCGGGACCACTCCCATTGAGTTTAAAATGCCGTTTGCGACCTTTTTGAGTATAAGCTTGGGTATGTTTAGAGAAAGTTGATTTTTGCTACTTTTCACTTTGGGTTTGGTTTTTAGGCTCAGCCCTATGTTAACTTATACTCCAAAACTGAACCACTCTCCCCCACTTACCCTCATTCTCTTCTCTTTTCAGTTTTTGTAACAGTAATGGTGGGAGAGATTGGAAATTAGAAATCCAAAACCCTAGTTTCTCTTGCAAATCAAATTCCAAGCTCCAAACTCAAGAAGAACCCATTGGTAAGCTTCTCTTCTTCTTCTCCAACTTGTTCTCTTACCAATTTCAGAAATTCCTAAACCTAATTTTGGGAATGTTCTTGTTTTGAGCTTAGATTCAAGCTCATTTGGGTTGTGTTGAAGAGAGGTTGATTCTCCATTTGCTTTCAAGCTTCTTCTTGTTTGATTTTGTAAAAAGGTGAGATTTTTAATCTCACATCTATGCTTATATTTATCTTCGATGGTTAGGTATGAATTCCTAACACATATTCATGTGCATTTGATTTTGGTTTGAATTGATTTGGTGTATATTCCAATTTTTAGTGTTTCGAGTTCGAATCTTCAAAAATCATAGCTTTGTTGTTTGAACTTGTTTTTGGTGATGCATCGAAGAGCTTAAAGGGCCGGGTAGTCGATTGACATAAATCCCTAGTGTATGTTGCTCGCACGTTTGCATTTTGGAGAAGATTGCATCTCATTTCATAGGCTAAGAAAACAGCCTTGGTGCCAGTCAGTCGACTGGACCCTTGAGTCAGTCGACTGGCTGTAGCACATAGGCATTCCGAGGGCAAATTACAGAGGCTCGGGTCCTCTGTTTCCCTGCAATCAGTCGACTGGATTTTTAGGTCAGTCGACTGACTGCAGGGAATTATTTTTCCTTGCCTCTGGTTCAGTCGACTGGACCTTTGGGTCAGTCGACTGACCTGCACCAACTTGCCCAATTATGCATATTTGTGCATATTTTATTGCTTGGTTTCCAAATTCCATCGATTCGTGTTATTTCCCACTTGTTGTTGCTACGACTTTAATGACTTCTATTTTTGGAATTTTTGGGAATACCCATTTTGATGGACTCGGATCGATTTCTTTGGATTTTTATTCACATCTTCGAATGTGATCTTTGTGATTGATTGTTTCTACAATCCCCCTTGGGCTTTGTCACTTTAAAAATATAAAGGTTTTCTATACTAGTAGTAAATATCAAAACTCTTTCCTCAAACGATTTCAAAACTATTTTAATACCAAATTCGTTTATAAAACCGTTTTCCAATCTATTAGTATATATAAACCTTTACCTCACTCGTATGAGAAATCTAATTAAACGACTTAGTAAAACGAGTGGTATGAAACGCTCGCGTTCACTTTGTTGGTTAATTCTTGGACTTGTTCGATTGAAACTCTTGTGACAATTTTATAGTGGAGATCTACAATTTGTTCGTAAATATTTAAGTTAAGCTAGTGGTTATGGGACATGAAGCTAAGCTCATATATTTACTAGCTTACTGTAATTGACACTTCTCTTTGATCATGACGATCATTTTAAGATTTTAGACTAAGCAATTGTGCGATGTCTCTTTGTTTTGGTGTGATTTCGACTCACACATGTGGGGTAGCTCCCCATGGTCTTCGGACCATTCGTGTGTCAGGTTTTCGGACCATTCGTGTGTCAAATTAATGGCTAGCTACCATGAGATAGCTTCTCGTTCGTGTGTTACAGCTGTTGGTGAGTTTTCATGCTCCCGTGCGTGAGATAGGCCTTCCCCCCTTTTCTCGTGATTTCTGGATTTCGTGTGTTGAATTCTGGAATTTGTGTGTCATTGATTTTTGTGATTTCTGGATTTCGTGTGTTGAATTCTAGAATTTTGTGTTTCACCGATTTTCGTGATATCCATTGATAAGTTCTATCTATATTTGTGCATTGGTGAATTTGTGTGTCGTTGACTGTTGGGATTGACATTGATGTAATCGTCAATAGTTATGGTTCGGTGAACGAAATAAGGAGTATGACATTTCTTTGATTCTTGTGTAGATTTAGTGATATTGATTAATCTCTTGTCGATTATCAACTACTTATATATCACAGCTTGGCATTGTGATTATTATGTGTTTAGTCATATCTCTGTTTCTATATCGTTTCATCTGATATTTATAGTTAGACTGATCCGTTTATTATTTTCTTATTAAATAATACTCGGGTCAGACCGAGATGTTACAGGTGCTTCAGCTTGACTTCTCTCTTGGGATTGATTTCTCTGACTTTTGGCTAACTACTTAGATTAGTAGTTTATTTTGTTGTATACACTTGAGATATGGACTCATAGTTGTATTCTTTTGTATAGCACGTGTTGCTATTCTTTTGTATTATTGTGGATCTGTTTGACCACTACTCTGATGAACACTTTCATGTGTTATTTATATATTCATATCTTCTTCCGCCTTTGTGATATGAATTATCTGTGACTGATTTATGTTATGTTTATTTCTATATTTGTTTCCGAAGGATTTATATAGCCACCGTGTAGTAGCTTTGAGTTTGTGTCGGTATGTCGGATTTCCTCCAGAAAAAGAAATGCATGTTATACTATCTGACATATCGGTGCTCGCGCAAAGAAATTACACGGATGGTCGCTCCTCAACAGCCTTATTCTCCGTGCTAGTTGACAGCATTCACAACAATGTTCTTGGCTAGCGTGGGTATAGAGGTGGGGCGTCACAGCTTGGTATCAAAGCCAAACTTCGGAACAATATGAAATATTATAACAAGGATCATCGTCCTAAGTCCATCTTAGGAGTCGTGCTTTAGGATTTAATTCGAGTCTTCGTACCGATTCATCCTATTTTCCTTATGATTCCTTGTTTATTTATCAAGATTGCTTGATATTCAATTTGGTGAATAACCTTTTTCTTCTTCTTCTTTCTTTCAAAAAGAAGAGAAATGTCTAGACCAGGCCGCCCCAGAGCCGTGCCATCTAGCACTCCGCCCCAGGATGGAGTTTTTATGACTGCTCAACAGCTTCTTGATTTAGTGACAAATGCTCAAGCTGCTGGAGCTAACCCGGAACCCACTCACCCAAAGTCGGGATTTGCACGCTTGTGTAGCGATTACACTAATTTGGGTGGGGAGCCATTCAAAGGTTCCGAAACTATTATTGAAGTACAGGCTTGGCTAAGGTCATGTGATCGAATCTTTGCTCGCATGAATCTTGTTGATCTTCACCGAGTTCAGGTGGCCTCTAGTATGCTCCGAGAAAGAGCATTGGACTGGTACGAACTTCTTATTTCTGAGATTAATGAGGCGGATCTCACTTGGGAGAAATTTCGAGAGCGCTTCGAATTAAAATTCGTGCCAGAAGCTGAGAAAGTGACGATGGCTCGTCGTTTCATTGACCTTGTTCAAGGCGATTCTTCTGTGACGGACTACGTTGCTTCTTTTGAATGACTTTCCAACTATGGGGTTGAATACATCAATACCCCATTGAAGAAAAATCAGAGGTTCGTCTATGGCTTAAATAAAAATCTCAAGAAGCCATTACTTCTAAAATTAGAAGTTTCTTTCGACCAACTCGTTGATATCGCTCTTCGTCTTGAAGAGGCGGATAGGGAGAATGATGTTGAAGTGGTGGGTTCCAAACCAAACTTCAACAACAAGAAGAGGACAAGCAAATTCAAAGGTCCTTATCCCAATAAGAAGGGAAGGCATGCAACTCCTGTTGAAAAGACCTTTTCCTCTATTCATGGGAAATGCTATAATTGTGGTTCGAAAGACCATCTTGCGAACAAGTGTTCAAAGCCTCGTACTTGTCGCTACTGCAAAAGCCCGGACCATTTTATGCATGTATGTCCCAAACTTCAAAATAGGAAGGAGGGAAAGTTGAATGTTGCTCAAGCCCCTGGCAACACATCTCGTGGCCAAGGTATTTCTCATTCTATCCTTGATGGAATTATTTTATTTCGTGATCATCCTATTCGAGTTCTTTTTGATACGGGTGTGTCCCATTCTTTTATATCAAAAGAACTTGTTGATACTTTTTCTTTGGATGTTTTGTGTTTAATGAGTTCTTTGAGAATTGCGAATCCGGTTGGTGGATCCGCGACAATCAGTTTATTGTGTAAAGATGTCGAGATTATTTTGTGTGATTTTCCTTTTCTAGCCGATTTGCATGTCATGCGATGTTTAGGCTTTGGAATAATTTTGGGAATGGATTGGCTTAACCGTTATGAAGCTCATATCCTATGTCCTAAGCGGACTATTCATCTTCGACATCCTCAATCTGTTAATCAGATTTCTATTGATCTTAAAGATTCGGATTCTGCCTTGGTTGCATCTTTATATTCTTTAAATCCTCGTGATGACGATAATGACGATGAGGAAGATATTATTTCTCTTATTCACGTTGTTCGTGAATTTTCCGACATATTTGAGCCCGTTTTAGGATTACCACCTAAGTGAGCAATTGAGTTCAGAATTAATCTCATTCCTGGAGCTCAACCTATTACTCGTCCTCCTTATCGTATGTCCAATAAAGAAAATGAGGAGATGCGCCTACAATTATCCGATTTGGAAACGAAGCAATTTATTCGCTCTAGTTCCTCGCCTTGGGGAGCTTCGGCTATTTTTGTGAAGAAATCCGATGGTACGCTTAGGCTTTGCGTAGACTACCGCAAGCTTAATGATCTTACTATCAAAAATAAATATCCTTTACCTCGGATTGATGATCTATTCGATCAGCTTTGTGGTGCTAGAGTCTTTTCACAGTTGGACTTAGCTACTGGATTTCATCAGCTTCGTATTGCAGAGGATAACATTCCTTTGACATCGTTCCGTACTCGTTATGGATCTTATGAATGGCTTGTTATGCCATTCGGTCTAACAAATGCTCCGGCTTATTTTGTTGACCTTATGAATAGAATTTTCAAAGACTTTCTCGACCGGTTTGTTCTCATCTTTATTGATGATATTCTTGTGTATTCTAAAACCGAGGAGGAGCATGAAAAGCATCTTCGGATTGTGTTGGAAACTCTTAGGAATAATCAATTGAAAGCAAAATTTGCTAAGTGCCATTTTTGGCAATCTCGTGTGAAGTTTCTCGGTCATATTATTTCTGAATCCGGAATTTCCGTGGATCCTTCAAAGATTGAAGCGATTCAAAGTTGGAAGAGACCGGAGAATGTGACAGAGATCCGTAGCTTTCTCGGATTGGCAGGCTATTACCGCCGTTTTATCAAAGACTTTTCTAAGATTGCCGTGCCTCTCACTGGCTTGACTAAGAAGGGAGTTAAATACATTTGGTTAGACAAATGTGAAGCCTCTTTTCAGAAATTGAAAGAACTCCTTTTCGATGCTCCTATTCTTGTGATTCCCGATGGGAATCAAGATTTTATTGTTTATACCGATGCTAGTCGCGTTGGTTTGGGTGCCGTTCTTATGCAAAGAGAACGTGTTATTGCGTATGCTTCTAGGAAATTGAAGCCGTCCGAGACTAGATATGCCGCTCATGATTTAGAACTCGCGGCTATTGTTTTCGCCCTTCGAATTTGGCGTCACTATCTTTTGGGAGAGAAATTTATTCTTTATACCGATCATAAGTCCTTGAAGTATTTATTCTCTCAAAAGGAACTTAATTTGCGTCAAGAGCGTTGGCTCGTGTTCCTTGCTCCTTATGATCTTGATATTCTTTATACCCCCGGTAAGGGTAATCGTGTCGCCGATGCACTTAGTCGGAAGCAACAGGCGGT
Organism: Allium cepa; assembly: GCA_030765085.1. Lineage (NCBI taxonomy): Eukaryota > Viridiplantae > Streptophyta > Magnoliopsida > Asparagales > Amaryllidaceae > Allium > Allium cepa. Next base: position 886,711,872 of record CM060937.1, on the reverse strand, counting down.
TGTTTCTATGATGATATCCGAATGGAACGATCTCGAGATCTTATCCACTTGTGAGATTCGAGACCGCGTATCCGATTTATGCTCATCATTTGTTTTATGTAGCCTTGAGGCTCATCCTTCTCTTTTAGACCGCATTCTTGAAGCCCAAAGGCTAGATCCCGAATTGGCTCTTCTTAGCCAAAATATTAAGGATAAGGTTGATATTGAAGGATTGAAAGACTTTGATATCGATTCTCGTGGCGGCGTTCAGAGATTTGGTAGACTCATTGTGCCAAATATTAGTGATCTTCGTAAAGATATTTTAGAAGATTCACATCGTTCTAAATTTACCATTCATCCCGATAGTAGTAAAATGTACGCGGATATGAAGCGACTTTATTATTGGGAGGGAATGAAACTTGACATCGCTAACTTCGTTAAGCGTTGCATGACTTGCCAACTCGTGAAAGCCAAACATCAAAGGCCCGGTGGGTTATTGCAACCTTTAGAAATTCCTATTTGGAAGTGGGATCAAATTTCCATGGATTTTATAGATGGCCTTCCCCGTTCTCGTTCGGGTCATGATAGCTTATGGGTGATCGTTGATAGACTTACTAATCCGCCCATTTTATTCCCGTTCGATCTAATCGAACCGTTCCTCTTTTGGCCAAACTCTTTATCAAAGAGATTGTTAAATTGCATGGAGTTCCTACTTCTATTGTTAGTGATCGTGATCCATTGTTTACTAGTGGATTTTGGAAGAGTCTTCAAAAAGCTTTGGGAACGAAGCTTAATTTTAGCACCGCTTATCATCCTCAGTCCGATGGACAAACGGAGCGGGTGAATCAAACTCTTGAAGATCTTCTTCGTGCATGTGTTCTTGATTTTGGTGGAAGCTGGGAAGACCATATCTCTCTTGTCGAATTTTCCTATAATAATAGCTTCCAATCTAGTATTGGTATGGCACCTTTTGAGGCACTCTATGGTAGGCCATGCCGATATCCTTCTTGTTGGCTTGAGGCCAGTGAGAAGCTGGTTTTAGGTCCAGATTTTATTCGGGATTCCACAGAGAAAATTGACCTTATTCGACATAGGATGAAAGAAGCCCAGAATAGACAAAAATCCTATGCCGATAACCGAAGAAGGAGATTAGAATTTTCTGTTGGAGATTTTGTTTTTATTCGTGTTTCACCAATGAAGGGTGTTGTGCGTTTCAGTCGCTCGGGAAAGTTAGCGCCTCGATATATTGGGCCATTTCCTATCACTGAACGTATTGGTTCCATGGCTTATCGCCTTTTATTACCGGCTCAATTTTCTGCTATCCATGACGTGTTTCACGTTTCTCAACTTCGGAAGTGTCTTCGAGATTCCGATTCTATTCTTGAGCCCGGTGTTGTGGAAGAGATTGAAGTTTCACCGAAATTAACTTATGAGCAACATCCTATTCGAATAATTACTTCGGAAGTCAAACGACTTCGAAATAAAGATGTTCCGCTTGTTAAAGTTCAATGGTCTTCAAATCCTAAGGGTTGTTCTTGGGAGTCTAGGGAATTCATCGAGCGATCACATCCGGACTTGCTTTCCCGTGCTCTTTAAAGTGAACCTTTTGTTTCAAATTTCTTTTGTGTTGAATATGCTTTTATGGTTGTTACTTTATGTTCTCTTCTTTAATATTACGAGGACGCAATTTCTTTAAGGAGGGGAGTCTGTAACAACCCGCATATTTATCGATTTTTATATTTAAATATTTTATTTAAATATTTTAGCGTTAGTCGGATTTTAGTCCGAAAAAGCTACTTTTTGCATACGGTCGAATTAGGACTCGGGACCACTCCCATTGAGTTTAAAATGCCGTTTGCGACCTTTTTGAGTATAAGCTTCGGTATGTTTGGAGAAAGTTGATTTTTGCTACTTTTCACTTTGGGTTTGGTTTTTGGGCTCAGCCCTATGTTAACTTATACTCCAAAACTGAACCACTCTCCCCCACTTACCCTCATTCTCTTCTCTTTTCAGTTTTTGTAAAATTAATGGTGGGAGAGATTGGAAATTAGAAATCCAAAACCCTAGTTTCTCTTGCAAATCAAATTCCAAGCTCCAAACTCAAGAAGAACCCATTGGTAAGCTTCTCTTCTTCTTCTCCAACTTGTTCTCTTACCAATTTCAGAAATTCCTAAACCTAATTTTGGGAATGTTCTTGTTTTGAGCTTAGATTCAAGCTCATTTGGGTTGTGTTGAAGAGAGGTTGATTCTCCATTTGCTTTCAAGCTTCTTCTTGTTCGATTTTGTAAAAAGGTGAGATTTTTAATCTCACATCTATGCTTATATTTATCTTCGATGGTTAGGTATGAATTCCTAACACATATTCATGTGCATTTGATTTTGGTTTGAATTGATTTGGTGTATATTCCAATTTTTAGTGTTTCGAGTTCGAATCTTCAAAAATCATAGCTTTGTTGTTTGAACTTGTTTTTGGTGATGCATCGAAGAGCTTAAAGGGCCGGGTAGTCGATTGACATAAATCCCTAGTGTCCGTTGCTCGCACGTTTGCATTTTGGAGAAGATTGCATCTCATTTCATAGGCTAAGAAAACAGCCTTGGTGCCAATCAGTCGACTGGACCCTTGAGTCAGTCGACTAGCTGTAGCACATAGGCATTCCGAGGGCAAATTACAGAGGCTCGGGTCCTCTGTTTCCCTGCAATCAGTCGACTGGATTTTTAGGCCAGTCGACTGACTGCAGGGAATTATTTTTCCTTGCTTCTGGTTCAGTCGACTGGACCTTTGGGTCAGTCGACTGACCTGCACCAACTTGCCCAATTATGCATATTTGTGCATATTTTATTGCTTGGTTTCCAAATTCCATCGATTCGTGTTATTTCCCACTTGTTGTTGCTACGACTTTAATGACTTCTATTTTTGGAATTTTTGGGAATACCCATTTTGATGGACTCGGATCGATTTCTTTGGATTTTTATTCACATCTTCGAATGTGATCTTTGTGATTGATTGTTTCTACAATCCCCCTTGGGCTTTGTCACTTTAAAAATATAAAGGTTTTCTATACTAGTAGTAAATATCAAAACTCTTTCCTCAAACGATTTCAAAACTATTTTAATACCAAATTCGTTTATAAAACCGTTTTCCAATCTATTAGTATATATAAACCTTTACCTCACTCGTATGAGAAATCTAATTAAACGACTTAGTAAAACGAGTGGTATGAAACGCTCGCGTTCACTTTGTTGGTTAATTCTTGGACTTGTTCGATTGAAACTCTTGTGACAATTTTATCGTGGAGATCTACAATTTGTTCGTAAATATTTAAGTTAAGCTAGTGGTTATGGGACATGAAGCTAAGCTCATATATTTACTAGCTTACTGTAATTGACACTTCTCTTTGATCATGACGATCATTTTAAGATTTTAGACTAAGCAATTGTGCGATGTCTCTTTGTTTTGGTGTGATTTCGACTCACACATGTGGGGTAGCTCCCCATGGTCTTCGGACCATTCGTGTGTCAGGTTTTCGGACCATTCGTGTGTCAAATTAATGGCTAGCTACCATGAGATAGCTTCTCGTTCGTGTGTTACAGCTGTTGGTGAGTTTTCATGCTCCCGTGCGTGAGATAGGCCTTCCCCCCTTTTCTTGTGATTTCTGGATTTCGTGTGTTGAATTCTGGAATTTGTGTGTCATTGATTTTTGTGATTTCTGGATTTCGTGTGTTGAATTCTGGAATTTTGTGTTTCACCGATTTTCGTGATATCCATTGATAAGTTCTATCTATATTTGTGCATTGGTGAATTTGTGTGTCGTTGACTGTTGGGATTGACATTGATGTAATCGTCAATAGTTATGGTTCGGTGAACGAAATAAGGAGTATGACATTTCTTTGATTCTTGTGTAGATTTAGTGATATTGATTAATCTCTTGTCGATTATCAACTACTTATATATCACAGCTTGGCATTGTGATTATTATGTGTTTAGTCATATCTCTGTTTCTATATCGTTTCATCTGATATTTATAGTTAGACTGATCCGTTTATTATTTTCTTATTTAATAATACTCGGGTCAGACCGAGATGTTACAGGTGCTTCAGCTTGACTTCTCTCTTGGGATTGATTTCTCTGACTTTTGGCTAACTACTTAGATTAGTAGTTTATTTTGTTGTATACACTTGAGATATGGACTCATAGTTGTATTCTTTTGTATAGCACGTGTTGCTATTCTTTTGTATTATTGTGGATCTGTTTGACCACTACTCTGATGAACACTTTCATGTGTTATTTATATATTCATATCTTCTTCCGCCTTTATGATATGAATTATCTGTGACTGATTTATGTTATGTTTATTTCTATATTTGTTTCCGAAGGATTTATATAGCCACCGTGTAGTAGCTTTGAGTTTGTGTCGGTATGTCGGATTTCCTCCAGAAAAAGAAATGCATGTTATACTATCTGACATATCGGTGCTCGCGCAAAGAAATTACACGGATGGTCGCTCCTCAACAGCCTTATTCTCCGTGCTAGTTGACAGCATTCACAGCAATGTTCTTGGCTAGCGTGGGTATAGAGGTGGGGCGTCACAGTTTGTGCGGGTACGACCCCCACTTTTACTTCTCATTTTGGATAAACTTGCATAACGAATGACAAGTTCAATGTGAACAAGAATTCTTTTTCTCTTGTGTAGAATTCTTGTACATGCTTGTTTAAATGATCGAGCCATTACATTTTCCACTTAATGTACTTGTAATTCGTTGCTTGTTTACATAGTCTAATACACTGTCGAATTCAACGATCAAGTCATCATGCTTCTACCCACCGTTCAGGTTGGTAGGGTTGATTAGCGGATGGTCGAATTCCATCTCCACTAACTTCATTCTCATCCTGTCAAATTCAAGTCTGAGTTATTTGAGTAATAAGTGGTCGGATCACACTTATTTATTCGTTTATGCTTATATCTGCACTCTAGGGACGAGAGTCATTTCATAGGTGATTGGTCACACCCATTTAGCATTTATACTCATATCCGCACTCAGGGACGAGAATCATTTCATAGGTGGTCAGTCACACCCATTTAGCATTTATAATCATATCCACACTCTGGGGATATGAGTTATTTTATAGGTGGTCAGTCACACCCACATAGCATTTGTACTCATATCTGACTCTAGGGACATGAGTTATTTTGAAAACTGTCGAGTTCAGTTCTCCTTAGTCAGTCATTCTTCCCCCAAGCATGAGGTTCTATTCAATAAGTGATCGGTCGAATCTCAATCACTTCCAAGTTATGTTGGTCCCATTGAATAGTAGGATTTAGTCTATTGTACATCGCAACTAACATGTACTGCAACGGTAAGTCACTGATACAATGGAAAATTCAAAGCTTTATTGCTGAATGGAAAGGGAACGACAGAATCAGCTGTCTTATTACATATCTGGACAGTAAAATGTTAAAGCAAATCTAAAACAAAATACAATTTACTGGACAAGAAATAAAATAAGTAAAATAGCATCGTAAATGCTCGCTATTCCATGCCATTGGAGTGTAATGCCATCAACAGTTGCTAGCATGAAAGTTCCCTCTCCAAGACTCTGCTCAATGACATATGGTCGTCCCCAAGTTGGATTCATATGCAACGGGGCAGGAAAAACGCGTTTCAACAAAAGATCGCCAATTTCGAAGGTTTTATGACGGACTTTAGTGTTGTAGTATCTGGCGACTCGGTATCGGCATGTAGCTGCCCTCAAATCAACTTCTTCATGTTTCTCATCTACAAAGTCAAGAGATTCCAAGAGGAGATCTTTATTCATTCTGGGATCGTAGTAGGTCACTCGATGAGAAGGAACTTCGATCTCGATAGGAATAACAGCTTCGGAATCATATGCAAGGGTGAATGGAGTATGGCCAGTCGTGGACTTATGGGTGGTCCTATAAGCTTGTAGTACTGTCGGGAGTTTATCCACCCACTTGCCTCTAGCTTTTTCCAAATGTTTCTTCAGAATAGATTTTATGATTTTGTTCACAGATTCAACTTGCCCTGTCGCTCGAGGGTGGGCAATTGTTGTAAACTCTTTTCAGTATGATGCCGGCGGCAGAAGTTTTTGAATTCAGCACTATCAAATTGAGTCCCATTATCTATTACAATAGTTCGTGGAAGACCAAAACGACAGATGATGTTCCGAACGATGAAGTTGATTACTTTCTTTGTTGTGATCGTCCCTAAGGGTTCCATTTCGTCCCATTTGGTGAAGTAATCAACTACGAGGATAACATACCTCGCACAACCTTTAGAGATTAGTAAAGAACCAATAATATCTATACCCTACACATTAAACACCATGGGCTGACCACTTTTGTAATTTCCATCGGTGGAGCTCTTAGAACTTTTTCATATATCTGGCACTTAACGCATCGCCTTACATAATCAGCAACATCTCGATTGACGGTCGACCAATAATACCCGTAATGGAGCATTTTCTTTGCTAGGGTTTTCCCTCTAGTCTGATCACCACATTCCCCTTCCTAAACTTCCTTTAGGGCACTTTTTATTTCATTATGAGCGATACACCGAAGCAGGAAAACATATAACCCTTTCTGTACATAACTCCTTCCTGCATGATATACTATGAAGCTTTATGAAGAACTTGTCGTTTTTCATTCCTTCGTTTAGGAAGAACTCCTGTAGTAAATAGTCTTTAATCGGAGCCATCCATGACTCTTTAGGCTCCATCTCTAGTGCTCGATCGATTTCCATCAGCCTTATGCTTGGAGAGTTTAATACTCCGACTAAAACCAAGCCCATATATTGCACATCCCTGGTGCTTGCAAACTTTGCTAATAAATCAACCTTTTTGTGTTGATCTTGAGGAATGTGCATAATATCATAGTACTTAAAGCCAATCAACAATTCTTGGACTTGGGTAAGATACAGAGAAAGTCGTTGTCCTTTAGCTTGGTAATCTCCTTTGACTTGGTATACTGCCAATTGTGAGTCGCAAAAGATTCCAAGGAACTTTATTCCCAGTTCTTTGGCGAGTTTAAGTCCAACTTATAGAGCCTCATACTCAGCTTCATTGTATGTTACATGGAAATTAAGCTTTAAAGCATAGCAAATTGACCAACCTTTGGGAGTTACAAGCACAATTCCATCTCCAAAACAACGATCATTGGATGCTCCATCTGTATATAACTTCCACCGTATGGTAGGGGTTTCATTTTTCTCTAGGAAGTCATCGTGCGCAGTAAATTCTACTATAAAGTCCGCCACTACCTGACCCTGGATAGCCCTCTTAGGAAGATAAGTGATGTCGAATTAGCTAAGTTCGACATTCCACTTAAGTAACATTCCAGAAGTCTTAGGCCACTGTAAGACTTGTCATAATGGCCGGTCGGTGTAAAAGTTGATAGGATGTGCCTAAATGTAAGGGCATGGCTTTCACGAAGCAATCAGAAGGAAGCATGCCAATTTCGTTATCTTCTAATAGTTCCTTTTAGCTTATATTAATCGCTTGCTAACATAATAGACAGGTCTCTGGATTCGATTCTCTTCGCGAAGCAACACAACACTTATAGCGTGTACTGATACAGCCAAGTAGATATGAAAATCTTTGTAATCCACCGACTTTGACAAAATGGAAGGTTAGAGAACTAATCTTGCCTCAACATGCATTCTTAATTCTCATGGATAGAAAAGAGTTTCCATACCTTGGAATTTAGTGTCAAGTATAGGAAGAATGTTTTCCATACCACCATAAATTGTAAAGATCATTTCTGGAAATTAAATCTCCTACTTGTCATGTTTCTGATATTTCGATAATGACATGGTATTTTAATATGAATAATTGAATAATAATAATAAAATATTGGAATCAGCTAAATAATTAAATCTTGGATTTAATGTGAATGAAAAAATAATTTCAAAATCTTATTTAAATTCAGTTTAAATAATAATGATACTAGAAAACTTTTAATTTAGATTTAAAAGTGATTAATTTGGTTTTAATAATAATTTGGTTTAATTGACGTGTGAAAATATCATTACCAGGCATTATCATGAATTTTTGATGAAACCGGTGCCATTTAATCCGGAATAGTAAATTATTATATACCGACGAGTTTTGTGATGATCAGACATATTGTGTGGTCGTGTGAGCTCAAAGCACGTAGAAATTAATTACAGGATTTTAATATTATAATTTAATTTTGAAAGTTAACTTCTGTATATGATAGAATTAGATCCCAATACTAGTTCCATTGTGTTTGGAATAGGGGTACTTAGCTAAGAACGCGGGTGAGCACGCCTCGTTTGGTGTTCGTAATTTCTAGACATGAATAGTGTTTGTTAAATCTTCTATATAAGGACCGCACTTCTTTCTCAATCGAGAAACTAAACCTAGCTGCCATTTCTTTTAAACCCTAACCTTTGAATCTAATAGCCAAAATTTTCCTCATCAACTGGAGCCAAAATAGGGGAAGTGCTCAACTATAAAGAGGACCGTGAGCCATGGGGATTTAATCTATGGTGGTGGATTGGAGTGTAGTGGCCCATGGCTGCATGAATGTAGGTAGAAATTGTTGTAGTTTTAAGAGGTGTTCTCTGGTTAGGGGTAAGGTGGAGTGTCAGGACTAGCGCATTGAGGAGCACGTGATTGGGGCTATCTCAGGGGCTCGAGTGGTAGTCGATAGTGATGCATGATGGCGACCATTGAAGGGGAAAGTCGCAGTGGTGGGTTATTTGAGAGTCGACTTGAGTTGTATCACGCGGGAGAGGAAGGGTAATTAGAGTTAAACCGATTTTAATTAAAGTTAATTAATTTAATTAATATCTCAATGTTTATTGATTCGTATCTTGCTCATACGAGGTCGGATTTGGACGCGGTCAGTTGCGTTGGACTTATAATGATAATATCTACACATTGGAGTTAGATTCATTGAATTCTAATCTTGTTGGAATTTTTATTAAAATCAAATGGCATTCGATTTTGAACTAATTGGAAACGAGAAAGCGTTAATTGGAATTTGGGTGAGATTTTCTCACTAGTATTTGGTCATTATTGTGATAATTGTTGTTGTGAAAATTGTAGATAAAATTGATAACAATGCAAGTTATTATATTCGAACCCCTCCTTGATTTTAAAAGCGAATAATAACAATATATATAGGGTAACTTCCCTTATAAATCCTCTATAACATGTATTATGGCCTAGACTTGTTTACATGTTTAATATTGCTATTTGATTCAGTTTGAAATTATATTATAAATGTTTGAAGTGATATAGACATTAAAAACGTGCTTTGAAATCCCTGATATTAAACATGTGTTTAAATTGGATAAATTTTGATGTATATAAATATTATATATATTGGATTGTTTTACACATGTTTTGATGTGTTGGACATAAATGGATAGTTTTGGAAAGTTATAGAAACTGGTAAATAGAGTTGAGTAGAAATTCCCTGTTTATAATAAAGTATAAAAGGTTTTATTTGAATTTTCTTTCAAATCATTTTAAAGTAGTTTTGTAAATATTTATTTAAAGTAATTTAATAAAGCAGTTTTGAAGTTTAAAAATGTTTTATAATTATTTTTGAATTTTAATGTAAATAATTTTATATCATAAAACATGTTTTTATGGATTTTAAATAAATTATAAAATATGTATTTCTAGGGATATTTAATATGATTATTTTAAATCATTATCCAATAGTTTTAAAGTATTTGAAAGTATATAATAGTTTTTTAAGTATATAAAGTTTTTAAGATAATTAGTTAAATAATTTATTAAAGTAAATAGATGTTTATGTAATATGATATCGTTTTGAATTATTTTTATTATTAAATATTTTATCTTATAACTAAGTTAGTATACATAGATATATCATTTAAAAGTTTATCAAAAGTGTTTAACTTGTTAGAAAGTATTTTAAAAGGTATTCCTATATATATATATATATAAGTTTTTAAAATTAAATGAAGTATTTTATAAATATTATAAAAGGATAAGGGTTTTAACACTTAAGTTGAAATAAATGGTTTTGTGAAATTAACTAAAAGTGTATTTTCTAAATTAATAAATTGTAGATACGATTGATCTTTATATAAATGTTTTAAAGTTAATGATAAAGATAAATAGGTATTTAAAGATGTATGCTTTAAGATTTAGTATAAATAAATGATTTGGGCTTTTTTGAAAATGTTTTAAAGACCACTTGTTTTAACCCTAATGCGTAAATAATCTTTAAAAGTTAGTTTTAGAGATAATGATGAAATGAGAAGTGTTTTGGATTAGTGGTTAACAATGTTTTAAACAACAATTGTTTTAAATCCTTGAATTATATTTTTAAGGGAAACATATTATAAATATAATTAGAGCTTTAATAAGGGAATTTAAAGATAATAACAAGTATTGAAATATTTTATAAAAAGATAGAAAAGGTTACATGGTTAATTTATAAAAGAAGAAAAAGTCTATTTCAACAATGTTTTAAAAACATTTATGCTTAACCTCTTTGATTTTACTTTAAAATAATTAAAACTTGTTAAGTGACTTATGAATACTTATACCATTGGAATAAGCATATGAATACGTTTTAAGTATTATAAGACAATAAATGAATAATCAAATATATATTCAAATATAAATCTTTTTTAAAGAGAAACTAAATATATTTATATATATAAATATATAAAAGAAGTTATATTAATAATGAAATATTAATAAATAAAGGAAGCCTTGATTTATAAAAGAAGTTTCATTAGATAAAAATATGTTTTCTAATAAGAAGGGTTTTAATGAATAAAAGATAAATTAATTAAAAGGGGTTAAAAGTTACATTTATATGACTTGACTATGTCTTGCATGAAATGATAGTGCACATATGCTCACTATTCCCGATGGAACCAAACATTTACGGTTTTCACAGATGTTTGTGGCATAGGGTTAGGAGCAGTTTTAATGCAAGAAGGAAAAGTAGTTACTTATGTAAGTAGATAACTAAAGGATCGTGAGAAGAGGTACCTAGTGCATGACTAGGAATTGGCAGACATTGTCTTCGCCTTAAAGATGTGGAGGCTTTATCTCTTAGGAGAAATATTTGAGTTATTCACTGATCATAAATCACTCAAATACCTATTTTCCTAAAAATATTTAAATCTTAGGCTATAGAGATGGATGGAGTATATAGCGTCATTTGACTTTACTATTCTGTAGACCCCAAGAAAAGGGAACATAGTCACCGACGCCATTAGTCGGAGGCATGCTACCCTATTTGCTATAGATGAATGGAGACAAATGTAGTTTCTCTTGAATTTTAACTTCCAACTGTCAACATAACCCATCCAAGATTTTCTACCACTTATAGAGATTAGACCAGCCTTGATGGACCACGTAGGGCATAAGCAAATAGAGGATGAGAATTTAGTCGAAATCATGGAGAAGTTGAAGAAAAAGGGCATTTTCCCCATGCTAGTAGGTACGTTGATGAGAAGGAATGCGTGAGAAGGGATGGACGCCTTTATGTCGTGATGATTGATGATTTCTTGAGAGATGTGCTGTAACAACCCTAGATTTTTGCATATAATTTAAATTTGACTTTATTTTATTTTGAAATTATTTTAAACTTGTTTTATTTCAAACATTTCATTTTATATAAATTTTGATTATTATATGAATTATAATTTCAAACTGGTATAAATTGAATATTTTCCTGAAAAATGGATTTGTGGTCAAAACTGGCCAAACTTTGACTTTTAAATTTTAAATTTAAATATTTGAATTATTAAATTTTATATTTTATTTTGAAAATATATTTAATATCATGAACACTACTTTTCGTTTCGTTGAAATTTGATTTATTATGTGAAAGTTATGCCTTTTTAACTATTGTATGAAATTTGCTGTATTTAACAAAATTGTTTATTTTAAATTATATAAATAATATTTTGTTGGTCATGTAATGTTATAATTTATATTTATATGGGTAAAATAACATGTTATGTATATATTTTGGTTTTCAAACATTTTAAAAGTGTAATTGACATTTTCCAATGTCAGTGGTATTCTGTTTATAATTTTTAATTTCTAGTTTTAATTTATTAAAGAAATTCTTTATTTATTTCTATTTTCTCAAGAACTTATTTTCTTCTCATTCCCACTTTATTTTGTTACTCGTTTATTTATTTATTTGACTTCTTATTGGTTTTAAAATGATAGAGAAATTTTATAAGGCTAGTGATATTTTATTTGTAATTTTCATGCCCTGTTTTCAATTTTTAAACAATTTCTTTAGTTCTTTTTTCTATTTTTCTCCAATTTAATTATTTATTTTATTTTAGGAATGATAAATAAATTATTTTATTTCAAATTTTTACTTCATAATATTTTTAAAATGAAGTGGATAATTTTCCAAAGTCAATGGTGATTTATTTGTAATTTCTGGACATTGTTTGAATTTTAAGCAATTTCTTCAATTCTTTTCTATTTTCTTTAATTTTTTTTTTTCAGTTTTGAAATTCATTTACTTATTTTTATTTGGTTTTATTTAATTTAAAAAGAGTGGAAATGTGAAGAGTTTAAAAAGCTTAACCTAAGACCTTTCATTTGCCTAAAACTCTTCATTTTCCTTTGTCTTTTCATTGCCTTGAGACCTCATTGTAGCCTTGAGTTTTTCACTTCAATTTCATGTGAAAAACTCCTTCTCTATCTCATTTGCACGGCTAAAACAAAAAAATGGATAATGGCTCCTTATTTCTCTTCTTTTTCTTCTTATTTTTCATATATTTTGCCTTGTTTTCACATGATGTTTGCTCGGCCTCCTCACTATTGCCATGGCCACCACTCTCTACATCTATTCCCTGCCATCACCACCACCTGTACTCCAGGCCATGACCATAGCCGAGCCCTTCATGGTGACCAAACCCCTCAAAAATGCAACCAAAGGCCTAAAACCATGCTTGTTTGACCACTACTTGCTCATCCACTTCAACTACCACCCTAACAAACACCATAGGCCGCCACCACTCCTATGACCTGACCACCACACACCCCTCCAGCCACTGTCCAGTCATGGTGCACCCATAGGCCGAGCCCACTCCCCCTGGCCGAACCACTTTGATGACCAAAAACCACTATATTGCCTAAAACTCTTCACATCCCATGTTGTAACTCCTCTCCATCATTCTAGCCTTTATGCCGTGCATTTCCATGACCAAACCCAAGCCATGTACTGCCCAAAACTGAGCCAAATGTACCCTTAGGCTGTGCATAGCCTATGAGAAAGCAAGGCAAAAGACTTGACATTCAAATCTCTTTTCATTTAAAAGTTACATTAATTCAAAGTATTGTATTTATGGTTTGTTCTGATTTTTATTTGGGTTGTAACACAAGATCTATAGCATTGGATTGGCTCTCTACTCAAGTCCATAATCTTTTCATCGTGCTTTGATTTCCGTTATGTCATTGGTTTTGTTATCTCCAGCATTTTGGGGTGAGTAAAGCTCACACGATATTTATACTTATGCAGTTGTGAAACAACAACAACTGAATGTGTAGAAAAAAATATATGATGTTATAACTGCCATGTGATTATTTATATATGATGTTTAACCTGTTAAATTTCATATCATATCATCTGTTAATGCTATATGTTGTTAACTGTTCATTTATATCTGTTTATCACACTGCAAGTTCCCTGTAGTTTAGGTTCACTATGGGTTGAAATGATACATACCCGAACAGATTTTAGAATAGGGAAAAATCATTATGGGCTGAAATGATGGGCCTGAACGGTTTTTATTTATTTATTTATTTTAACTTAGGATTGCGGTTTTGAAATGATAGAACCTGGATTTTCTTTGTAAACTGCGGATTGAAATGATATATATCCGTATCACTTGACCTAGGTTAGAAACTATATACAGGCCCGTGGTTATTTTATAAAGTATTTTGAATATTTTTAAATATTCTTAAAGGTGTAAATTTATGAAAATTTGATTTAAATTGGATTTTTAATGTTTAATTAAGAAATTTTGAGTTTTCTATAAGTTAAAAATGTTTAATAATTAAATGATTAAATTGAATTTTTGAAATATAACTTAAATTTGGAAATTTGGACTTTGGCTTTTAAAATGACATTTAAGTTATATAAATAAAATTTTAAGTGGTTTAAATGTAAATTTATGATAATTTGATTTAAATAGATTTTTAAAGTGTTTTAAATAAAGGATTTATGATTTTTGTATAAGTGGAAAATGTTAAATAAATAAATGGTTAAGTTGAATTGAAATATAACTTAAAGTCTGGAAATTTGGGTTTTGGTTTAAAAAGGGAATTTTAAGTTATATAAATAAAATGGAAATTTAATTATATTTGAAAAATGGTAAATATGATGATTTGATTAAATCTGAGTTTAAATGAATTAATAAAGTATTATTGATTTTTCTATGTATCGAAATGGATAAATGAATAAATGCTTAAAAGTGTAATTTTAAAATGAACTTGACCTGGAAATGTGAATTTGGTTTTAATTAAGGGTTTAAGTTAATTAAATAAATCGAAAATTTAGTTTAATTTGTGAAATGATAATTTGAAAATGTAAATGTTAATAAAGTGATAAATGTAAAAATGGGAAAGTCTACACTTGAATTTATTAAGTGGATTTGTGAAATTTGATTTAATTATAAAATTTTGCTTTATAAAGATCATTAATTAAAAGATATTTTAATAAACACCTTTGAATGTTAAAATATGATTTTTATAATGTTTAAATGGTTTAAATTGAAATGTTTTCAAGTATAACTTTCAGCAGCTTTTTCTGAATGCTATGAAAGGTTGAAATTTTCAATGTTTATGGTTTTAACTTAGTAAATGAACTCATAATGGTTTAAAACTTTGGAAATTGAATACTTGATTTGAAAGTATATAAACTTAAATTTTTAAATGGTTTAAATGAATTATTTTGATTAAAATATAAGCTATTTAAAAGGTTATTTGGAATGGTAATAAATGAATGATATCTTTGAATTTAAAAGGTATTTAAAGTTGAATATTTGGATTTGAACTTATATGATGATTTGAAATTGAAGCTTTAGAAAGATATGATATTTTGATATATATTAAATATTTTGAAATGAAGTTTTGAAAGATATGATATTTTGATATTAAAATGATTGATATTAAAATGATTTGAAAAGAAGTTATGAAAGATATGATATTTTGGAAATGAAGCTTTGAAAGGTTATGATATTTTAATATATTAAAATGATTTGAAAGGAATTTTTAAAAGGATATGATAATTTAATATATTGAAATGGTTAGAAATGACTTGATATTTATTTTGATAAATATTTGAATTTGAAATATATGGTATGTTGATATATAGAAACGGTTTGGAAATGATTTAATCTTTATTTTGATAAAGATTTGGATTGAAATGATATTTTGTTTTGAAGTATAAAATATTATTTTTAAGTTATAACCATGGGTCATAATAACGATTGGTTGGCAAAGAGACCGGGATCAGATATGGGCATACTCTCTGTTGATACCGAAAACCACTTTGACAACCGTGTACGCGGTGGAGATTCCAGAATGAAATAGGATGGTGGCGACGTTCTTGAGGTATATTACGTGGACCCAACTCCCGTAAGTTGGCATAAGGTGGCTAAAACATGAGCGATCTCGGGCCAAAAAGGGTAGCTCCTCTGGTCGGACACATTTCTTCGATACCATTCTATTGCTTTTGTGATTGTTTGGGCGCTCCTCCGATTTTGGGAATGTGTTCCGAGGTGGGCGTATGCTGCTGCGTTACCACCAGCCCTTGTGCGTAATGGTATATCTACCTTGGCATTTCCTTGTGTGCCGTGTCACCTACCATATCGAGCCTTTACTACGAGTTTCTATTTGTGTCGTACCAATGCAGTATCTTCTCATAGTCTCCCGATCAGGAGATATGCAGGTACTGTATAGACTATTGGCATTATTTGTGTTAAGGTGGAGAATGTAAAGCCTTAACGCTATTTAAAAGTATGTTTATTTTACTGTTAGACATTATTATAATAGCGCAATATACTACATAGTAAATAGTTTAACGAATCCTTAGAGGATGGACGGTCCCAAGCATCCTTTAAGTTACTTGTACTTTTACTACAGTTCACTTAAGTTGGTTTACATTATATAAGTATGTATGTCCTGACTTGAGTGTTTGTATTTTTATTTACGCTCGGGTCAGCCTGAGTTATTCATAGATTTGGATTATTATTACCTTTAGAAATTTTGACTTGGAAGTGGGAGCATATTTCGATGGATTTTGTGGAAGGATTGTCTAGAAGTTAAAAGGACAATAAGACTATTTGGGTTGTTGTGGATGGACTCACTAAGATTGTTCATTTTATTCCAATTAGAGAAATAGGAACGTCGCTTCTCTTGCATAGATTTACATCAAGGAAGTAGTTATTTGCATGGAATTCATGTAAGCATGGTCAGTGATAGGGACCTCTTGTTCACCAGTGAGTTTTGGAGGAGCCTACTAACAAAACTTCATTGAACTTTAGCCCTGCATATCACCCACATACTGCTGGATAAAAAGAGAGAGGGAGTGAATAGGATTTTGGAGGACTTGTTGAGAGCTTGTGTCTTGGACTTTGGAGGACATTGGGAGCAACATCTACCTTTGGTTGAGTTCGCATATATCGAACGACGATTAGTATGGCCTCTTTTGAAGCACTTTATAGGAGGCCATGGAAATCACCAAGTTATTGGTGGGAAACCACCACCGACAAAGTATTACTCAAACCTACTTTGATCCATGATACCACAAAAAATAGAGTTGATCAGGCAAATGATGAATGCAGCGCAAGATCGTTAGAAATCTTATGCAGATGTAAGGAGGAAGGAACATGAGTTTGAGGTTGCAGATATGGTGTTTGTTAAAATCTTTCCTTTTGGAAAGGTAGTTAGATTTGGCAAGTTTGGAAAACTAGTACCTAAGTTCGTTGGGCCATCCAGAATTTCGGAAAAGGTAGGAAAACTTGCTTACCGCATGGAACTTCTTGATGAGTTGGCGAGAGTCTGCAATATTTTCCATGTTTCCCATGATAGGAAATGCCTTCATGACACCGCTATTAGAGTGGAGCCTAATCAGTTGAGGGATTTAGAGATGAAGCCGAAGTGCCCAAACCCACAACATGCATTATGGAACACGCAACGAGAAGACTCTGCAACAAAGTAATTAGTATGGTCTAGTATAATGGGGAGACAATCCGATAGAAAGCACACGGAAAACCGTGGAGAAGATGAGGAACACTCATGCAGAGCTTTTCACTAGTAAATTTTCTCTTCAAAATTAGGATTTTTGGTGTCATCGTGGTTGCTAGATTGGATGGTAGGAGATGTTTGCCACACTTTTTCACTATCACTTTACACTCATGTAGACATTTCTATGAACGTTTAGGGTATTTGCATACATACTTGCATGACACGATTACACATTCATGCTAGGATTGAGCTCATTAGTATGTCCGCAGTGCATAATCACCTTACACTATTGGTTGAGTAGATGGATGTGTTGATAACTAGGCTGTATAACATAAATGTTATTGCGTGGTTTGCCAATTGAAAGATTTCGAGATGAAATCCTTTTTAAGGGAGGAGAGCATAGTACCCTGTAAACTGAACCATAAATAAATGAAGTAAATTGAATTTAATGCAATAGGGTAGATAAATAGAAATTTTATAAAGGTTATAATTCAGCCACGAAAGTTATTCTCTTGCATTCATGATGAAATTCTAATTTGTTTTCATATATAATATGCTGAAAATGGAGCTAAAAAAATGGTATAAGCGTTTGAAGTTTTCAGATTTAAATTAATTTAGTTAGAATTCAAATGAGAAATCAAATTTAGGGTTTAAATTTAAAAAATTATCCTAGGGGTTAAGTAAAATATAATTAACGCATAACATTGAAAAGTTAATTAGGGAATAAAATAACTTGTGCAATGGAACAATTAAATGTTCCCTAAAATAATAGAGCGGTCGACCTATAGAGGTATGCTATAGAATCGTAGCGGTCGACTGGTCGAACATAGGTGGTCGATTGCCTCCTAATAGTGGTGACAAGGGTTTTTAGTATTTAACGCTCCAAATTTGCCTATTTTTCTCATAATTTGATCCTACGGTTCTGGTGCGTTTCAACCCCTATAAATAGAACCCTATCCTCTCCATATTTTATTCATATTATTTTGGGGAATTTAACGAAACTCTGCTATTGTTATTTCTCCAAATTAGATTTAGAAACTCCATACGGAAGTCAAGTAAGGATTCAATCAATTTTCTAATTATTATTTTTCTTCCTTCAACATATTCTTATTTTTTTCTTTCTCAACCTATTCTAAATCTAATAAGAATCTATGCATCTTCCCAATTGTGTGTATATATTAAAGGAGAGAGATTCTGGAGGAGATTGTAAGGCGTGAAAATCCATGGAAGGCAATGCTAAGACTATTCTATAAGTGGAAACCTTAGTATTTCTTTTTAGTAACCGTTTAGTATATTTCTGTGATGACCCGCCATTTTGGACGATCCAAGTCGATAATAAACCACACTTGTCAGAGTCAAACTATTCAAAATAATGAATTTTCAATGGGGTTTAAATAAATAAAAAGTTGAATAGAGAATAGAACACAAAATCTCATAACGGAAGGATAACATATAATACAAACATATATGCAATTCATGAAGTTCCTAAATTAAATTCATTACATTTTATGTTTACAATAATAATCAGAATTGACATGTACCAATCAATTAAATAGGCAAGGAATAATAATAGTAGTACAGTCTTCAAACACAATCTTCAACTTCAAGTTCAACTTCTCCAAATGAACACCAAAAAACTCAGGCTGACTCGAGCATAAAAACAATATACTCGGGTCAGAACTATAAATTCTTATGTCAGTAAATCCAAAATCAATCATGAATGAATAAGGCCACTTACGGGATGTTACGTGATTTTGCATCTCATAAGAAGTCGTAAAATTACATAAAAGCTTATATTTTTTCCAATAAATTTCATATTAAAATAACTTGGAAATTTCAAAAAGTATTTAATATAAAAGTTAGACATTTTAAATAAAAGGTTAAAGTAAAATTTTAGACATTTATGAAATCATTTATTATTTATAAATATTAAAATATATCGTTATTATAAATACACATTTTGATGTATACATTTAACTTCAAAATTTATAAATAAACATCAAACAAAACATCAAAAACAATTTTACTTAAACATACAAAATTTTTGTTCTATAACATATAAAAAGTTTGAATTTAAATATTTTCATTTATGAATTTTTTTCCAAATAAGGATAAAGCAATAGTTTTTATAAAATTTTACGATTGAAGGCCAAATCAGTCAAATTAAACATTTTAATATTGCAAGCATAACTAACATAACAATCATATCATCACACCAATAGTGCTAATAACAGTCATCAATAAATCAAGGTGTGTGTTTAACATATCAACTATCATAAACTGGCAATTTTAAATCATCGTACAATAGTTTAATTTCTACGTACTACGCATCAAAATATCAATCAACAATTATAATCAATAAATAATATCGATCAATCATATTTGGTTTAACTTCAATAAAATTATATAGTTTGTATGAATGTCATAAACACTCACCTTAGCCAAAATTTAAATTATCCAAATGCTATCCAAAACAATTCCATAACAAATAAGGTTTCTCTATGAATCCATGGGCACCGGTTTCGTTTAATTCCGATCTCATATGAGGAAGATACGAAATTAAAACGGTCCAATAATACACGAATTAATTAAAAAGAGATTAGGTTTAAATATTATTTAATTCAAAACCCTTACAATTCATCATTAGTTTTCTTCAGCTCATACTCGACCTCCAGATTATGAAACTCACGGCTGCCTTTTTCCTCTAACCACCGCCACCTTCACCTTCGACCGACCTTCGATCTAACCACAACGCTATCATCCCCCTTCGATTCGACATGAAATAAGCCCAAGGCAATGATGTCTGATCCCTCTAGTATCCAGCGGTAATATCCCCTATTTTGAGGCCTAAAATTAACTGCTATAGATGTTGTAGTCATCTATATTTATTATTTTTCGATGACCAAATGTGGTAACGTTTGATACATTGATATACCAGAAACACATAATTAATAAGCCCAAACTCAATTTTAAAACAAATTTCTCATTTCATTTCAAATCACATTTTAGATTCATTACATAATCCAAATTCGTAAACCACGTTCAGAGAAATATAATTGTTACAAACTATGCCAGGAGCGACATATGAAGATGCCCCCATTGGTTGTTCAGAGTCTACATGTAAGCACTAAATAAATTTTATTTTACATCCAATTACACAGTGGAAATCAACAGAAAGAACTCCTAATAGCTAGCTTGCCTTCTGCATGTCTCCGAAAGCTTATTCGTCTAGAGAAGAACCTGAAAACCTTAACTCTCAATCTACTCAAAATCAATTGAGCACCTGAGAGTTTAAAGGGAAAACATAAACTTCGAGTCAGATAAAAAGAATGGTGTGAATGATAATCTACCATCTCGAACCATATGGATATCTAGTGAGACCATGCTATTTAGCGGAACAGGTTTTTCCCTTACTAGTATCTTAACCTAATTTATGATAACCATATACTGTGCACCTGCATCCACAATGGTTAAGATGTAACATGTTAAAATGTATCATGATGATATGAAAACATGCAATATACTCTGGATTTCACATCTCCATTCGCCTGACTATCTGTCTCAAGTTATAGTTTCTAGGGTCACTATTAACCTATTAGTTTTCATGGGCTGACTATAACCTGTTCCAAGCTTGCGGACTATTTGCCCTGTTTCATAGTTTTCATCGGATCATTAAGAACCTATTGATGTCTACCAATAACATCATCCAATCATAGTTTTCATGGGTCACTATGAACCTATTGGATTCTCCAATAACATCTCCCTTGCCATAGTTTTCATAGGCTGACTATGAACCTATTGGGTCCTCCAATAACATCTCACATATCATAGTTTTCATGGGCTGACTATGAACCTATTGTGTCCTCCAATAACATCTCTCATGTTATAGTTTTGATGGGCTAACTATGAACCTATTGATCACTATCAATAGCCTATTCCGAACATAGTTTTCATCGAATCACTAAGAACCTATTATCCCTTGCTAATATTGTTTCCCAAGGTATAGTTTTCATGGGCTAACTAAGAATCTGTCTAAGCCAATAATCTTTTGATCGGTCATAGGCATCCTATATTCTGGTCTATTTGACCTCCTGGATGCATTTCTACTCACACATGAGTTAATTTGATGTATATTCGCTACTGGGTTAACCTAGCCTATTATTCTGCCCTTAATACCCCAAAATGCAGTTACGAGTTATAAATGAAGTGATTACGATTACGCAAGCATGCATGATAATTGATCAAATAACATAACATTGTAAACATCTATGGTTTAATTCCTTGTAATCATTTTCTAATAAAATATGGTTAATCCCTTTAACCCACTATCTTTGGCAAGAGAAGATTTCTCTAAAATTTCAAAGTTAAATGCCATTTCAAAACTCTTTTACATTGCCATGTGTTTACTTTAGAAATGAGATTAGTAATCTACTGTGAAAACTAAAGCTTTCAACTATATCTTTGGATCATTGTGACATTATGAGTTACCCTCCACCACTATCCCTTTCGACTATATCCTATGGATCATTGTGACATCATTGCTTAACGAATGCAGAAGGCCCCTTCAACTACTTCTTTGAAACCACATGGAAGGACCCTGTCGACACCATTAATTGAATGCGGTATAATCCTTCCACCTCTATAGTTAAATATGCATGCAGAAGGACCCTTTCAACACTATCAACTAGTGCGGAAGGTACCTTCCATAATTATTGGACTTACTCAAGTATAAAGATACAGAAAGTATGTTGTCAACATAATTGATTAGTGCGGCACACCCCTTCCATCCTCATTAAATAACATACTTGCAGAGCATATAAGAGTGGAGGGAACCATTTTAACACTACCTACAATTGCGGAAGGTCCTCTCCATGATAGTTGAATCAATTAATGCGGTAGTGCGTACTTGTTAAAGTGTATGTATGTGGTGGGACCCCTTCGACACTATTGATTAGTGCGGAAGTACCCTTCTGCCTTCATCCTAGGCAAGGCTATATGTTAACTACAATGACATCCCTATCCACTTAGTGCTTAAAGTAAAGCAGCATTTTATGATTTCGAAGGTATCAATGCTTTCGAAGGCAAGTGGCATTGCTGTAATTATCATAAAAACTGGTTTTTAACTAAGTAAACAATTTCTTTTTACCTAACCCCTTAGGTTGTCAATTTTCTATTAGATAACAAAACCTTTATAAAATTCTTTCTAGAATTTTCCGCCACATGTAATTCCCAATGCTCTAATATTTAATTAGAAATTATAAACTAAGCCATTGTATTTAATTAATCATTAAATTCTAATCTTTCTAACTAAACCCAAAACCCACCTAAATCTCTTAAGAAAAATCTTAGAAATTCATATAAATTCCAAAATGATAATATCCTTATCATATAAAATTTTCAGCTTGAAAATAATTAATTGATTCCTTAAATCGATTAAAATCCGAAATATCCATTTCTTTCACTTGAAAATTCATAATAAATTATCCATAGCTTGGAATATTATGAAAATTTAAACCCATCTCTAAAATAATGTTTTACATAATATATTCAAAAATCTTGGCATTTGGAAATCATTGTGCTTGATTTTAGCCTTAAAATCGAGCTATATTATTCCACAAAATCAAATTATAACATGGCATTTAAATCAAAAAATATCATCATTCATCCAATCATACAGTTTTAAAACTTAAACCCAAACTAGGACATTCAAGATGACTTATATGAGATGGTTTAGATCATTATTCACCTTGTTTGGATACTGTACTTAAGATTTGTTCTACACTTTATTCTTTTTGGCTTTTTTTCCTAGGGTTATGGCCGGCCTTGTTTTTCTTTTGTTTATGTTTATGTTTTGTAAGAATGTCAATAAGAATGAGAATGTAGGAAGGGGTTTTCAAGTTTATTAAGTTTGGCATACCCATTTTACCCTTGCCTTATTCTCTTTGGTTTCTAAGTCTTAACTCTTTCTCATTGATTAATTTAGTTATGGCACGACCTTAATTAGTTTTCAAATCTCAATTTCCTTACATTCTAGTCTCTACATTATTCTATTTAATTTATCTAATTAAATCTCCTGAATAATGCTATTTAAAAATAGGGGTGTTGCACCAGCAAAATATGTAAACGTAGTTGAAACTTCTCAACATGATAGCCGCCGCCTCCAACCATAATTGGTTGATCCTACAATACAATATGAAGAGGACCATGAGATGTACATCTTCTCCCTTGGCGTTGACACGAAATAAGTAACAAAGGTCAAAATCAAAAGAGGGGAAGAAGAAGGGATTTCGGCCATTGGTTTTATGGAAGAAAAACAAGTGGTGGCCACGTTTTCTCTTTTTTTAGGGTTTAGGAATATTTTTATTGATATTTCATCTTGAAGTGCATACATATTTATAGAGTTAGGTCAAAAACGGACTGAGTCTAATTGAGGTGTGCCAGCAGTCTACCTGTACTATAACATCCCCTATCTGGAGGCCCAAAGATAAGCGCTACCGATAATGCAGTCATCCATAGTATTAATTCCGGTGACCAAATACGCAATGTCAATGGTATCCATAATATCAGAAGCACTTGAATAAGAAATAAAATCATCATAGATTAAAACACTGTTCTAATTACATTTCAAAACAACATTTCATATCCAAGTTACATAATCCCAAACGTTTTCCAAGTTTAGATCAAATATAATGACTACATAAATACGCCAAGAGCTACTTATGAAGGTGCCCCCTTGGATGACCAGAGTACTAAATAGTCATAACAAACTTAATACAACAGGGCGGAATCAAACAAAACAACTCCTAAATATAGCTAGCATCGGCCTCCTATTCATCTCTAGAAGCTTTATTCATCCACGTACTTAAACCTGAATATCCTCAACCCTCAGCCTACTTAAATCAATTTTGAGCACCTGAGAGTTTAAGGGGAAAAAATAAGCTTTAAGTCGAATAAAAAGTCTGGTGTGAATAAAACTATTCATCTAGGCTATTTGATATTAAGTGAGACCATGCCGCTTTGTAAAATGGGTTTCCCCTCGCTAATATCCTTTTAAAACATATGTTTTGTAAATCTTAATCCTACAACCAAAACTGGTTAAAACAATAAAGCACTATCATGTATACATACAAATCAGGTAATAAATTGACTTTCTGTCCGAACAATGTAGTTTTATTTGGCTAACAACTAACCTTTGGCTGACTCGGGCCTACCAGAAGAAATAAACAAACAATCTAACTTCTGTTAGATACTCCTCTTCTGGATGGTTTTTTCCTAACTTAGTTCTCCAGGGTCAACTGATCCTAATGGTTTTGCGGGCTCACCAATAACCCATCTCTCCTTTGTAGATTCCTTTCTGTGTGTAACATCGTTTTAGTCTTATCTGTGACAATGCCCAACACACTGGAATTTTGAACTTATATTAGCTAGGGGCTACTAGCTAAAGTATAGGGCGCAACCCCATACTAGTCCCATCTTATATTCTAATATCAGAGTCACTTTCCTTAAGGTCATCTACCCATAAATTTTCCTCGAAAACATTTTCTCTCAAATTGATTTAAACCTTTAAATCGTACTTTAAACAAGGAAAATATACTCTATGCTTTATTCAAATTACATTTCCATGTTATATGTACTTTACAAAAAACTTGGCTGATGAAAACATTTAAACCTTTGAAAGTACCTCTTTCGAAACCATTGAAAGTTCCACTTTCGAAACCAAGTAAAACCTTAGACATCCTCTTATTAAAACACTATAAACATTGCCTTTTGAAAACATTAGAACCTTCCATTTAAAACCTTTCGAAATCATTAGAGAACCACGCCTTCGAAACCTTTAAATCGAACCTTTCGGAAGCACTAAATCCTTTTCATAAAATCAAACCTTTCGAAAGCATTTGGGTTCAAGTAAAATATATGGAATAACCTTCCGAAACCATTTAAAACCATTTCTTTTGAAAACTTTGGGTTTAACTATAACATCCCAGATATTTAATAACATTATTAAGAATATTTAATTTGTTAAATTGAATAAAATAATGTATTTTTTAGTGGATTGAGATTTGATTTTAATTAAGGTGTAGCAGTGCCATTTAAAATTGAATTAAAATAAGAGTTAAAATGAATTAGAGAAGGGGTATAATAAGAAAGAGGCCATTCCTATATCCTCCAAACCTTGGCCGTGTAAAAATTTACACGTTCATTATCATTCTCAAATTTTATAGCTCAAGGCTGGCCACCATTAATAAGGAAAATGAGAAAATGGAAGAAGCTTAAGCAAATCAAATTTATTCATATCTTAAAGGCTAAAGAGAATAATGTTTACATCTCATTTTTGATTATGCATTCGGTTATAAGATGAATTTTGAATATTTTGCAATGATTTTCCTTGTTTTTGAATGATGGAATGTTTATATATAATTGTTGATGATTAATATAGGTTCATATTGTTTTTATGATATGTTTTAAGGTATAAACCCTATTAAATGACATCTTTTTGCCTTGCGAATTTTTATGAAGATCAAAAATAATATTTTTGTAGATGGTTTTCAATTTTCAGAATTTTTGTAATTAATGTGGATTTTATATGAATTTTCGAGTGAAGAAAATAATAATTTGGGTTATAAATCATTTACGGGTAAATAATATGTGGTTTGGGTCTGAAACTTTTATGTGTTAGAAACCATATTAAAAGAGATTTACTCGACTTATTCTAGATTTTTCCTAAGGGTTTTGATAGGTATATAAAATTATTTAAGGTATGAGACTTAAATGTTTTAAAATGGAGAAGGGGCTTTTTGTAAATAATTTGAATCTGTTAATTCCGAAAAATGGCAGCACTTTTGAAAAATTAAAATGGAAACCGATCAGATTTAGACAAATAAGGCAGGTTAGGTAGAAAAGAAATAGTTTAAAAGTACAAATAAATAGGTTTTTCACCATTTCGCCTCGATCGACACCAAATTCCACCTTTATACTATTGCCCCCGATACAGTTGAAACCAATGCATGTGGTATTAGGCAATTGGTACGTAATGAATTGGATGTGGGCAAAAGGTATAGGTTGGAAGCTTTGCTTTGGTTTTAAAGAAAAATGCGCCTACTTGCTTTCGACTAAGATGCTTTCGACTTGGTTGGGTTTCGACTAGGTCAAATGGTTTAAACGGAAATTGTTTCGAATGGGTTGCATCTTTGTTTTAAATGAATGCTTTCGACTAGGTTGAAACACCTAGCTGCCATCATTTTACCTTTCGACCCAGTAGGTTTCGAAGGAGTTGTTTTTGTTGTAGAAACTTTGCCATCTCTTCAATGCTTTTGAAGGGATGGTTTCGATACCGTCACTTTATTACTTAGGAAATGGTTTCGAAGCAGTTTCTTTCGACTTAAATGTTTTAAGACCCATTTCATAAGTAAAATAAAACCAAAATTGGTTTTGAAAGAGATGATTTGAATGATTTCAAGAGGAAGTGCTTTCAACTTTGATGGGTTTATATCCTTTTTCTCTACTTGAAGACATAATCCAATGGTTTCTACCAAGATGTTTTCAAAGGGTTTCGAAGGAGTTAACTTTGAATTGTTTCGAAAGGTTGCCACATTTTTAAATTGAACCCAAATGCTTTCGAAAGGCTTAGGTTTAATGCTTTCGAAAGGTTTTAAAAGTTGTTTCGAAGGGGTGGTTCCCCATAGGTTTCGAAGAAGTCGAAAAGTGTTAGTTTTCTGATGGTTTCGAAAGGAATTTTTTTTCCAAGGGTTTTGAAAGGCAATGTTTAAAAGTTTCTAAAATAAAGATGTCAATTTTTTTTAGTTCTTTCTAAAGGGTTACTTTCAGTGGTTTCGAAGGAGTTACCTTCAAGGGTTTTTAAAAGGTGTTTAAAAGTTTTAAACAAAGGTTTTGAATGTATTGAATAGGCAGTGTAACCTAAGTATTTCCAAGTTAAAAAGGGTTTTGACTTGTTTTGGAAGGATAGTTAATCCTTATTAAATTCCATCAACATTATTTTGAGTAAAGTGTGTGTGTGTGTGTGTGTGTGTATATATATATATATATATATATATATCATGGAAAAATTGCTTAGAGTAAAGCCAAAGATATATTTTCCTTGTATATATATGATTTGAAGGACTAAATCATTTTGAAAAGGTTTTCATGGAAAATTTAAAAGGTAGTTAACCCTAAGAGAATAATTCAGACAGATAGTCCATTTTGCAGGTGGTTTGCCTAGATTTCGGACGGTTAGTCCATTTTGATTCGGACAGTTAGTCCAGTATGTGGCAGTTAACCCAGTTTTATGCATAGTTGCTCCATTTTAGCATAACGAACCTTGCAATTGTTTTTCGGATAGATAGTCCTTTTGTTAGCATAACGGTCCTTGCTATTATATTGTGGGAAGATAGCTCACATATTACTTGCTTTATTGATAGATAGTCCATTTATTAGCATAAAAGATATTGCTATTTTGATATAATCAGTTTGATTAACCAATTTGATTATAGGAAAGGATTGCAAAAATATTTACATGTTTTGAAAAGGGTATTAGTAAAGAACCCATTTTGCTAAGCAACGTGGTCTCACATAATATCAATAAACCGAGATGTAACGGAATTATTCACACCAGGCTTTATGTCCGACTCAAAGTTTTTGTTTCCCCTTAAACTCTTGGGTACTCAAAATTGACTTGAAGAGGCTGAGGGTTTAGGTTTTCATGTTTTAGTCTTTTGGCGAATAAAACTTCCAAAGACGATCAGGTGGCTGATGGATAGATAATTAGAAATACAGATTATTCTGTTTATTTTTCCGCTGTGTATACTAAGTCAAGTATCACTATATTTCTTTGATCAACAAATGGGGCAACGTCATATGTCGCACTTGGCATAATTTTATAATGTGATATTTAATCATTGCCTAAGAATCGTTAAGGGATTATGTAACGTGGATATAAATTATTGTTTTGAAATGTAATAAGCAAAATGTTGTTTTTGAAATCTGTGATTTTGTTCATATTCATGTGCTTCTGATATTATGGATACCATTATCATTGCCGTATTTTGTCACAAGAAGTTAATACTATGGATGACTGCAACATCTGTAGCACTTAACTTTTGGCCTCCAGATATGGGACGTTACAACTTTGTATCAGACCATAAGTTTATGAATTTTTTTAACTATAAATGCTTTTTAAAGCATAATCCTAAAGAAGTAGAGTAAGAATGTGGCATGGGATAACGCTATAGTAACGTACTTATATTTGTTTTATATATGTATATGCTTTATCTCTAGTCTTCTATCCTTATTAGGTTATTTTTCTATGTCTCATGAGGTTTGAATATAGATATAGAAGGGTGAAAAGGAAGAGTCAACCTAGGAGGGGAAGGCACCGAAGGGAACGCCAAGCCTAATGTGAGAAGAGGTCAAGGTCAGACACAAGCAGAGTATGTGTGTGATGGAGTTTCGCAAGTTGGAATGGAAGCTATGTTTCAGTTCTTCGTGAATATGGTGCAGGCCGGTGTTGCTGCTGGAGTAGCGGTAGGAGGAGTTCCGGGAGGTCCATTTGATAATGACTATGCTAGGTTGAGTGGGGACTAAATTAAGCTTGGAGGGAAGTCGTTTATTGGGACGGAGGATGCCATTGAGGTAGAGAATTGGTTGTTGCACTACAAAAGGATTTTTGCAAACTTGGGGCTTAATGATGAGCAAAAGAGGAGGTTGGTATCTAGACAGCTTCGTGGAGCTACTTTGTTCAGGTGGAATAGTGTGACGGTGGCAGCGGATGAGGAGGCAATGACCTGGGATGATTTCAAGGGAAGATTCTAGGAAAGGTTTAAGTCTGCAATGGCACAGTCTGCTCTGATCAGGAAGTTTGCTGAGTTAGAGCAGAGGGAGATGTCGGCTCTGGAGTATGTTATGAAGTTTGAGGAGTTGGCCTGATATGGTATGCTTTAGTGGATATATCCATGAAGAGGAACGAGAAGTTAATCAGGGGTTGAAGCCTAATTTAGCAAGGGCTACATTACCTCATATTAGAGGTCCTTTTGATTTTTTTAGTGGAGATGTCCTTAAGGCATGAGGAGAGAAGAGTAAGGCTAAAGAAGTTCTGGTTAGGTAGGGTCAGAAGAGGAAGTTCTTTCCAAAGAAAGGTGCTCAAAAGGATGGAGCAGCTAAGAATGGGAAGTCTAAGATTGCTGTTTCTAGTGCGACAAGAAGGGGCACTTCGCCAATGAATGTCGTGCTGGGAAGGCAGAAGGAAGTGGCTGGAAGGAAGAATGTCAGGTGTTACA
The DNA here is from genome assembly GCA_030765085.1 of Allium cepa. Taxonomy (NCBI): domain Eukaryota; kingdom Viridiplantae; phylum Streptophyta; class Magnoliopsida; order Asparagales; family Amaryllidaceae; genus Allium; species Allium cepa. The sequence goes on along the minus strand of CM060937.1, from coordinate 886,682,364 downwards.
ACTATGACCGGATAGGCCACTATAAGAGCCAGTGCAAGGAGACCGCTAAGGATGGAATGGGCAAGGTGTATGTATTGGAGCCGGCTGCTTCTAAGCCAACATCTTAGGAAAAAGGAAAGGCAGTTTTGGGAGGTAAGATTTAGATTCATGGTATGACTGTTAGCGTTCTATTTGAGATTGGTGCATCATATTCTTTTATATCTAGATGTTTGATAGATAAGATTAACCTAGAACCCACATATACCTTAGAAGGTTCTTGCGGTGAGATGTATGCCTTTTTGGGTGCTATGGAGTTAGAAGATGAGTTGAGTTGAGTTTTCGTGGTTAGAGATTTCGTAGATGTTTTTGAGCCAGTAGTTGGATTGCCACAGAAACGAGTCATTGAGTTTCAGATAGATCTATTTCTGGGAGCATAACCAGTGAGTAGACCACTAAGCAGGATGACCCCTTCAGAAATGAGGGAGTTGAAGGTGCACTTGGTGGATTTAGAAGGCAAGAGTTTTATCAGGCTGAGTAGTTTGCCTTGGGGAGCAGCTGCAGTGTTTGCTAAGAAGCTGGATGGATCGTTGAGGCTTTGTACCGATTATCGTAAGTTAAATGAGAGAACGATAAAGAATCGATGTTCATTTCCCAGGATTGATGATTTTTTTGACCAGTTGAGTGGAGCCAAGGTATTTTCGCAGTTGGATTTAGCGACAGGTTCCATCATCTCAGAGTAGTAGAGGAAAGTTTGACAGTGTTTAGGACCTAGTATGGGTGGTACAAATGGTTAATCATGCCGGTTGGACTGACTAATGCGCCAACTTTCATTGTGGGTTCGATGATATCTTAGTATACTCTAAGGATGAAAGCGAACATGAAGTTCATCTTAGAGTGGTGCATGAGATGCTGAGGTAGCATCAACTGAAAGCGAAGTTTTCGAAGTGTCACTTCTTGAAGAAAGAAGTGAAGCTTCTAAGTCATGTGGTCCCAGAGGAAGGGTTGTCAGTAGATCCAACTAAGATTGAGGCAGTAAATAGTTGAAAGAGTCTCGAGATAGTAACCAAGATAAAGAGTTTCCTTGGGTTGGTTGGTTATTATCGAAGGTTCATTAAGGATTTTTTGCGGATAGCGGCACTGTTAAACTGGCTAACAAGAAAGGATGTGAAGTCTGTGTGAACTGATAAGTGTGAGAAAGCATTCCAGAATTTGAAACACTTTTTGACTCATGCACCTGTGTTGGTTGTTCTGGAAGGGAATTGGGATTTGGTTGTTTATACTGATGCATGTGGATCAAGATTAGGAGCCGTGCTGATGCAGAGGGGTAAAGTGATTGCCTACGCTTCTAGACAACTTAGACCGCATGAGGTTAGATATCCGACACATAATTTAGAATTGGCTGCAGTTATTTTTACTTTGAAGGTGTGGAGACATTACCTTTTGGGAGGAAGGTTTGAGTTATATACAAATCATAAGTCGCTGAAGTATTTGTTCTCTCAGAAGGAGTTGAACATGAGACAACAAAGATGGTTAGAGTTTATCACTGCTTATGATTTTGGGTTTGAGTGCACACTGGGGAAAGGCAACAAGGTTGCAGATGCACTTAGTAGGAAACATCAAAAAGATGTTTTGGCGATGATTGATGAGTGGAAGGATTTGGAAGCATTAGCAGATTGCATAATGCAGTGGAGATCCGGGCTGGGTCTAGTGGAGATACAGTTGTATTATCTTGTTTAGAAGTTTGACCAGTGTTGATCAAAATGATTGCTTCTAAACGGATGGAGGATCCAACATTAGCCGAAAGGATCAAGAAGCTAAGATAAGGAACTGAGAGCGATGACTTGAAAGATTTCTATCTTGATTAGAGTGGATGGTTGAGAAAGAAAGGAAGATTATGTGTTCCGAGTGTAGAAAACAAAAGGAAAGAAGTCTTAGAGGAATGCCATCATTCGAAGTTCACCATGCATCTAGGAGGTACTAAGATGTATCAGGATATGAGGAGAAGTTTCTTCTGGGAAGGCATGAAGCAAGATATTGGTTTGTGTGTGAAGCAGTGCATGATTTTCCAACATGCAAAGGCCAAACACCAGAAGCCAAATGTGTTGCTTCAACCGTTAGATATCTGGTATGGAAGTGGGATTCTTTATCCATGGATTTTATTGATGGGTTTCCATGGTCGAACAGAGGAAATGATAATATATGGGTCATGGTGGACAGGTTGACCAAAAGTGCCAATTTCATTCCTGTTAAGTCAACCAGAATGGCACCTGTTTTAGCAAAGTTTTTTTATGAGGAATGTGGTTAGACTATATGGAATTTCCAGTAGCATAGTCAGTGACAGAGATCCTTTGTTCACTAGCGAGTTCTGGAAGAGTCTATAGGAAGTCTTGGGAACCAAGCTCAAGATGAGTACCGCTTACCATCTGTAGACAGATGGGCAAATAGAAAGGGTTAACAAAATTTTGAAGGATATGTTAAGAGCTTATGTTCTAGATTTTGGGGGATCATGGGAAGACCATCTGCATATGGTCGAGTTTCGTACAATAATAGTTATCAGATTAGTATTAGGATGGCACCGTTTGAAGCTTTGTATGGACGACTATGCAAATCACCCATATGTTGGCTAGAGACTTGGGATATGTTGGTTATTGGTCCAGATTTAGTCAGAGAAGCTGCAGAAAAGATTGAGGTTATTCGGCCTAGAATGAAGGAGGCTCGATCTAGGCAGAAAAGTTATGCAGATAAGAGACGGAAAGATATAGAGTTCTCGATTGGATACCAAGTTTACATCAAAGTGACACTGATGAAGGATGTGATTATGTTTGGAAAATCGGGGAAGTTATCAACAAGATTCATTGGACCTTTTTCTATAGTCAAGAGGATCAGGAAACTCGCATATAGGGTTGTGTTATCGAGTAGTTTAGCAGGAGTCCATGATGGTTTTCATGTTTCTCATCTCGGAAAGCATGTTGAAGACATGGGGACTTCTATTGCATTGACTGTGCTATATGATTTAGTGGTAGAACCAGACTTGACCATAGTGAGGAAACCATTTCACATTGTTGCGAGAGATGAGAAGAGGCTTAAAACCAAAATGGTCAGATTAGTCAAAGTGCAGTAGAGTGACGATGACATGGACTTTACTTTGGAAGTTGAGAGCAGGATTAGAGATACTTATCATGTTTGATTAATGGTATGTTTTACCTTCTTGTTTGATTGTTGTATACCTTATCGTAATTTTAAGGACGAAATTCCTCAAGGAGGGTAGTCTGTAACACCCTAGATTTTTGGTAACATCATTTACAGTATTCAATTAGCTAAATTAAATAAAATAATGTGTTGATTAGGGAATTGAGATTTAATTTTAATTATGGTGTAGCCGTGCTAACAGTAATTAAAATAAGAGTTAAAATGAACTAGAGGAGGGGTAGAATACGAAATAGGCCATTCCTATATCCTCCATACCTTGGCCCTGTAAAATTTTACATGTTCATTATCATTCTCAAATTTTATAACTCAAGGTCGGCCACCATTAATAAGGAAAGTGGGAAAAAGGAAGAAGATAAACTAGGAAGAAGCTTAAGCAAATCAAATCTATTCATATCTCAATTTCTTTAATCACAAAGGCTAAGGTGAATAATATTTTTATATCATTTTTGATTATGCCTTCAATTTAAGATGAATTCTAAATATTATGCAATGATTCTCCATATTTTTGAATGACGAAATGTTTATATATACTTGTTGATGAATTATACATGTTCATATTGATTTTATGATATGTTTTAAGGTAAAAACCCTAGTAAATGAAATCTTTTTACTTTACGAATTCTTATGAAGATCAGAAATAATATTTTGGAGATGAGTTTCATTTCAGAGTTTTGGAATTAATCTTGATTTTATATGAATTTTTTGGTAAAGAAAATGATAATTTGGGTTATAAATTATTTACGGGTAAATAATTTATGGTTTGGGTCTGAAATTTTTATATGTTAGAAAACATATTAAAAGAGATTTACGCAAATTTTTCTAGATTTTTCCTAAGAGTTTTGATAGGTATATAAAATTATTTAAGGTATGAGACTTAAATGTTTTATATGTTTTAAAATGGAGAAGGGGCATTTTGTAAATAATTTGAACCTGTTAATTCTAGAAATGGCAGCACATTTGAAAAAGTAACATGGCAACCAATCAGATTTAGACAAACAAGGCATGTTAGGTACAAAAGAAATAGTTTAAAAGTACAAATAAATAGTTTTTTCACTGTTTCGCCTCAATCGACACTAGGTTCCGCCTCTATACAATCGCCTCCAACATAGTCAAAACCAATACATATGGATCAGGCAACTGATACGTAATGAATTGGATGTGAGCGAAAGGTATAGGGTCGAAACCATATGGTTCCGAAAGGGTGGAAGCTTTGCTTTGGTTTTAAAGAAAAATTCGCCTACTTGCTTTCGACTAAGATGCTTTCGACTTGGTTGGGTTTTGACTAGGTCAAATGGTTTAAAAGGAAATGGTTTCGATTTGGTTGCATCTTTGTTTTAAATTAATGCCTTTGACTAGGTTGATATACCTAGCTGCCGCCTTTTTACCTTTTGACCCACTAGGTTTCGAAGGGGTTGTTTTTGTTTTAGAAAATTTGCCCATCGCACCAATGCTTTCAAAGGGATGGTTTTGACACCATCACTCCATTACTTAGGAAATAGTTTTGAAGCAGTTGCTTCGACTTAAATGTTTTAAGACCCTTTTTCTATAAGTAAAGTAAAACCCAAATTTGTTTGGAAAGAGATGATTCGAAAGATTTCAAAAGGAAGTGCTTTCGACTTTAGTGGGGTTATGTTCTTTTGCTCTACTTGAAGACATAATCCAATTATTTCAACCGAGTCATTTTCAAAGGGTTTCGAAGGAGTTAACTTTGAATAGTTTCGAAAGGTTTCCACATGTTTTAAATTGAACCCAAATGCTTTCGAAAGGTTTAGGTTTAATGCTTTCGAAAGGTTTTAAAAGAGGTTTCGAAGGGGTGGTTCCATAGTGGTTTCGAAGAAGTTGAAAGATGTTGTTTTTTGATGGTTTAGAAAGGAAAGGTTTTCCAAGGGTTTCAAAAGGCAATGTTTAAAGGTTTTTAAAAGAAAGATGTCAAAGGTTTTTAGAGCTTTCGAAAGGGTTACTTTCAATGATTTCGAAGTGGTTACCTTCAAGGGTTTTTAAAGGGTGTTTAAAGGTTTTGAACAAAGGTTTTGATTGCATTGAATAGGCAGTATGGCCTAAGTATTTTCGAGTTAAAAAGGGTTTTGACTTGTTTTAGAAGGATAGTTAATCCTTATTAAATTCCATCAACATTAGTTTGAGTAAAGTATAGATATCATGGCAAAATGGTGTAGATTAAAGCTAAAGATATATTTTCCTTGTATGTATATGATTTGAAGGACTAAATCATTTTGAAAAGTATTTCAAGGAAAATTTAAAGGATAGTTAACCCTATGAGAATATTCTGGATAAATAGTCCATTTTGCAGCCTGTTAACCTAGATTTCGGATAGTTAGTCCATTTTTATTTGGACAGTTAGTAAAGTCTGCGGCAGTTAGACCAGTTTTATGGACAGTTAGTCCATTTTATCATAACGGACCTTGCTAATATTTTTGGACAGATAGTCCTTTTGTTAGCATAACATACTTTGCTATTATGTTGTGGGCAGATAGCTACACATTACCTGTTTTACAGACAGATAGTCCATTTGTTAGCATAAAGGATATTGCTATTTTGATATAATCAGTTTGATTAACCAGAGTGGTTACAGGAAAGGATTGCAAATATATATATGTTTTGAAAAGGATATTATGAGGGGAAACCCGTTTCGCTAAGCGGCGTGGTCTCACTTAATATCAGTAAACCGAGACATAACAGAATTATTCACACCAGGATTTATGTCTAACTCAATGTTTTTGTTTCCCATTAAACTCTCGGATACTTGAAATTGATTTGAGTACGCTGAGGTTTGAGATTTTTAGGTTTTAGTCTTTTGGTGAATAAAGCTTCCAAAGATGAGTAGGTGACTGATGGATAGCTAATTAGGAATACAAATTATTCTGTTTATTTTTCCGCTGTGTATATTAAGCCAGGTATGACTATATTTCTTTGATCAATCAAGGGGACATCGTCATATGTCGCTTTTGGTATGATTTTGTAATGAGGTATTTAATCATTACCTAGGAAACGTTAAGGGATTATGTAACATGGATATGAATTATTGTTTTGAAATGTGATCAGCAAAATGTTGTTTTGAAATCTGTGATTTTGTTTATATTCATGTGCTTTTGATATTATGGATACCATTACCATTACTGTATTTTGTCACTAGAAGTTAATACTATTGATGATTGCATCATCTGTAGTGCTTAGCTTTTGATCTCCAAATGCAGGATGTTACATTAGCTCTCAATCGAACAAAAGAGTCATAAACAACAAAGTCAAAACACTCTTCCGAAAGCTACTTTGTAAAGAAAGGAGTGATGGTTTCAAAACCAACTCTTCGAAAATATTAGACAAGTGGCCAAGTTTAAAAAACAAAGTAACCCTCTCAAAGGCATTGCTTCGAAAGGTAAGATGCTGTGACGACCCATAATTTTGACATTTGAAATTGGAATATTTGGTTGAATTTTAATATTTGGAAATTGATTTAACTTGATTTTAAAATGTAACTATGAATTTGACAATTAAATTATTGAACTTAATTTATTGAAATTAGTTAAAAATTTAAAACCTTAGTTTTAAGCCTGTTAAAAATAATTTGATGGCTTAGAAAATTTATATTGGCAATACTGAAGATAATGAAAGCTGTAGAATTGAATTTGAAAGCAAATTGTTCAATTTTGAAATTATATCGTTTAAATTGATAATTAAAAATAGCCTTCCGAGGCACAGTTTCAGAATTCGACGAAACCAATTCCATTGGATCCGTAATATTGTATTATTATTTGGATTTCAATTTTTGTTGTGTTTGGAGTGATCTTTTGGCCATATGATAAGCAAACGCACTGAAAATTATATCGAAATTTAATTTAATAACTGGGTCCAAAAAGCTATCTTCTCCATACAATTGAATTTGGACTCGGAACCTTTTCCATTGTGTTCGGAATAGGGTTTTAACATTATAAACGCCTAGCGGCACGCCTCGATAGTGGCTCGAATTTGTGAGTTGCGGAAATGGTAACGATTTAAAATTTTGAATTTAAATTTTAATATAAATAATATAATTTAGCTACTGTAGCAGACTTAGACACGTTGTGAATTCTAAAACACGCGTTCTCTTCCTTTTTTAATTTTCACACGCATTATTCTTTTCGTTCTTTGTATCATAGCCGAAAATCTTTGGGAATCGAATAAAAAAAGAAAGCAAAACCCTTTTCTCGTTCAAAAAAATTAAACAGTTCGAAAGAAAAATTTAGTTGGTTGAAGCTTTCTCGTTCGAAAAAATTTCTCCTCCTCCCTCATTTCTAACCCCTTTTCTAATGCAAATCAAAGAAAAAAAATATATACAATCGATTTTGAATTCAAAATCAATCATCGACCACTTGTTCTTCAATCACAATCGTTCAATAATAAAATAAAGGGATGATGGCACGCGACTCAGTCAGACTATGGTGGCTCAGACTATGGTGGCTCGGTCTATGGTGGCTCGGTCTCTAGCCGAAAATCTTTGGGACGACGTCGAAGGCTCAGACTATGGTGGCTCGGTCTCTAGGCGTCGCGACGAAGGCGGCGGTGTGAGCGAGGCAACGGGTGGCGGCTGCGAGGTATGAAGGCGTTGATTTGGGGCTTGCGATCGAGTGATAGGGCTCACATTTGATTTATGGGTCGCATGAAACATATATTTAGGTGCAGTTTTTCAATATTTATATGCATGCAGAAAAAAAATACATGTATAATTATTTTCATCTACTAGTTTGATTTAAAATAATATATTTAGGGGATTGATTTTTTTTATTAACTTATTTCATTTATCTAATTACTAAAAATAATTTATTAAAGTAAATTTAGTTTTAAATTTAATTTTTAGCTAAATAAATTTATTAAAAAAGATTTTTTTTTTAAAATTAAAAGCATTATTTTAAAATCAAAATTGTTAGTTAGGGAAATGGGTTTAAGAAATTATTTTATTAGTTTGAATTGAATAAATCTATTAAATGGAAATTTATTATTCAATTTATTTCGAATATTAATCAACCGTATAAAATTGTCTATACATGGTCTAATACTTTAAAGAAGACAAGTCGGGATTGGAAATGGATTGCAAATAAAAAGGTGAGATCTTCACACTCAAATTTAATAATTGAAAATTGCAATTATTGATTGATTTTATGTTTGTGATAGTATATATATTTGGAGTGATTGATTTCCCGCATTATATAGCGGATGAGACCCTATGCGCCGCATAATAGCGGATGATTTTATATAATCTCATATACCGCGATATTCCAACTTAAAGTGGAATTGGTATTTAATTGTCGTGCTAACATCTGTGGATGTAGGGAAACAGGTTGGAGGGATCCAATTGGATTCCTCAAATATTTGAACTTGTTTCAATGTTGTGTGTTAATTTATTTATAATCTGTTTATAATTATATTTTTGATTGAATTCATTGAAGGCTATGGTTTAGCCGAATATATTTTTGGTATCGTAGGATACCAGAAATATGAAATTATATTTTTGAAAATTAAAGTAGAAAACTTTAAGTAAATTCATTTTAAAGAATTGAGTGAATTTAAAAGAAGGAATTTAAAGGGGGGTAAAGATTGAATTTTGAAATCTTATCGATTTAATTCCAAAATATGGGAAAAGATTTTTATAAAGAGATTTTAAGCAATATTGTTTAAAAGTTGAAGGAATTATTTAAATTTTGGATTTTAAATAGTTTGGAAGAGATAAATGAATTTATTTTAAAAGGAAATAAATTTTAGAAATTGATTTGGAATTTAAATTGGTGTTTGAAATAAATTTGGAAATCAATTTGGAAATTGATTTGGTGTTTTGAAAATAAATTGAGAAATCGATTTGAAATTAATTTGGTGTTTTAAAATAAATCTTTGGGAAATTGATTTGGTAATCAATTTGGTGTTTGAAATAAAAATTTGGAATCAATTTGGAATTTGATTTGGTGTTTGAAAGTGAATATTTGGAAATCGATTAGAAAATCATGTATCAATGAATATTTAGAAATTTAAATTCACAAATGGGATTTTATAAAGAAAAGGGAAAATTGTTTTAAAAATAAATATTGGTTTATTTTCAAAAAGTGTGAAAGGAATTTACGGATTCGGAACCTAAATTTTAAATAAATCAAGAAAGATTTATTGATTGATTTAAATGAACCATTTTGAAATGGAAGTGTATTCCTCTTGGAAAGTCGAGTATGTTTTTTTAAAAAGTAGCTTTCAAATATAAATTAAACATTCTAAAGTTGATTTTAAAAGGATGTTTTGGAGAAATTATTTCTTAAGTTGTTTTGAAAATCTTTAAAGTAAAGATTTATTAAATTAATTATAGAAGTGATTATTTAAAGATTTAATTGATATTTGATTTAGAAAATGGTTATTTAAATAAGTTATAACCTATCTACTAATTTTATTTTAAAACTAGTTTGGGCTTAAAGTTTATACATGATATTAGTATAATATTTTCATGACTAATATTTAAGTAAGTGTTTGAAATAGTTTCATTCCAAATGTTTCCAAGTATATATTTTTGGATATGTGATTTAAATAATTTTAAAATATTTGAACTCGACAAATTTTCAATGGAAAAGAATAAATATTTGGAAATATATTCCACGTGAGGAAAGTTATTTGAAACTTGTTGTCAAAGTGATGAAATGTTAAAAATAAAAAATTGGGGGAAAATTATTTAAATCTTAGTGATTGTTGTGAATGTTGATTGATAGTTAAATAACCGACTATCAATATTGGCCTTTAAATGGCATTTGAATTTAGATGCGACCGAAGGTCGGATTCCAAATGGATATTCGAAAACCACATCGAATCTTTGTGATGGATCTTTTGTTTAAAAAGATCAAAGTGGAAATTTGTTGTGAATTACTTGAATCTGAATGTAACACTTATTTTTAAAATAAGCACTCATTATTCGGATTGGCCGAGAGAGGACTTTGTGTCATAAAACCCATTCCGAATAATCATACGACGAAATGGGATTACATTTGAGATGGTGTTGAAGACCGGGTATTTTCGAAAGCGAAAGGATTACCTATCGAATGTTTCTGCACCGAATGGCCCCGGTATAGAGATTTCATCACCCTTTGTGGTGGGGATTACGGATGTGATTAATGAATATCCGGATTGCAAGGGCTTCTTTGGAAGTACCTTTGGTTCCATTCGATCCCGGAATGGACTTATATGGATGTATGTCCGACGTTACACTTTGAGATGTAAAGCTGGTTTCTATCAATTACATTTCTGTTGGTGGCGGAGAATTTATTCTCTTAGATTAACACCCTTCACTGAGACGTACGAGCTAAGAGGTTATGTAGTTGATGGTTGCTAGTGATACATTCCCAATTCAGTAATGTGGCATGCGAAGTGCTGCCGATCATTTGTTGATCGAAGCATGGTTTTTGTGAAAAGCGTAGCTTTATGGACGAGACTTCGTCGTACCTCACAACTCGGAAATGGTTGAAACAGAAAAGATGCAGCAAGACAATTTGGGGTAGCGCCCTCAGGATATGTCCATTTCCTTCTGGAAAAAGGTGGTATCATGTTATGGAGCCCAGATGCTTAACTTATGTGGTTACTGCAAATTTATGCTTTGTGGTTGTTGCTTTGTGGTTGAGGATCCTCGAATAAAGGTCGGTAACGAATGAGGATGGCATACTTGTGGCAGTTACGTATGTTATAGCTTGGTTAAAGTGTAAGGTAACTCGGCCTTGTGTTGGCAGAGAGCTGGTTAAGTTCTCGGGGTGTCCCTCTAGAGGCGTTTCCATGTGGCATAGGAAATTCCTTAGCCTGACCATTTGTTGAAATTCCAAAGAAACAATACGTGTCCTGTACGGTTTCATTGTATAACCTACCTTTTACTTACGGTGGTGATCCGCTATTTAATTGGTATCTATAGTAGGCATACATTAATGGTTGTATGCTGGCTAAGATTAACATTATACTTTCGAAATGTTTTCTCCACTGTGCATTAATGATAGTATTAAAAAGATTTTGCATATCAATCATGTTTGACTATTATAAGGAGAAATATCCTCCAATTCTACGTTTGCATTTTGTGTGTGGCGGGAGGCCTTATGGTAGTTTCATTTTCCAAAAGCATAGCGGGTTTCATTTTATTTTCTTTGTGAAAATAACTATTTTTAAGATCTCACACCAGTACCATGGCTGACCTTGCTTAATACAACATGATAAGGGGTTCTCGCTTCGCGTTCGGTGGCAAACGGGAGACTTTTACCCCTACATGTCCCTGGGGAAGGGTTGGTTAACTGGTTAGGTGAAGAAGTCGAAAGGTTGGCCGTAAAAGCAAGGTCAGGGTGCTAATATATGCCACGGTGGGGCTGGAATGGTTGAAGAGCCTACCAGTCGAGAGTGGCCGCTGTCAATGGTTGGAAAGCCTAGACCGTTACAAAGTGGCATCAGAGAAATTGATTAAGCGACAACCTTGGCTCTGGTGGGGAAATTACTCATTAGAGATAAAGTCAGTAGTACTCTAGAATGAGTTTGAGTGTAATAATAGATATGAGCGCGTATTAGTTGGTGAATATAAAATTGTTTTATATTATGTTGATTGATTTGTTGAGTGGTATATGGATTCTGGTCAATACGAGTAATTAACATTATTGATAAAGGATCTCCAAACACTTGTATAGAACAATTCGACACGATATTGTTTTAAAATCGGGTAAATGAAATAATTTTACCCAATTTTTTTTTGTATATGAAAGAAATAATTTTCCGTAAATTATTATAGTAGTATATGGTTTTTTGGTTGTTAGGAAGTGATAGTATTAGATTATTATCATTCAAGAGTGAAAGTGAATAAGAAATTGAAATCGTAACTCAAAAATTAAGAAGTAAATTCATATACAAATGGGATTTGAAGATGTAAACTGTAATTGTGATTTGTAATTTTATATGGAATTCCAGAGAAGTGTTTTGAAAAGATTTGAAATTTTGGAAGTTTGGAAATTAAATCGCTTTTAGGTTTGAAAATGGTTTTCAAAGGTTTGGAAAAAAATGGTGAAGTTATTTAAGGAAAATATTTTTAAATTGGGATTGAAATCTGGTGGAAATTTGGTATTTAAAAATATTTGGAAAAATGTTTTGGAGGGATGAAAGAACTAAACTCTTTTCAGTCGTTGGAAAATAACTTCGGTGATGATTGCAGCATCATCGATGTTCATTTTCGAGTTTCCAGGAGAGGAATTGCTGTCAAATTGTTTTAAATAAAAATTGTTTGCAAACTGGATTTGGTTTTGGAAATTCAAGGATAATTTGAATTGATTTCAAAAATGATTTTGAAATGTTGGAAAGACTCTGGAATCCTATTTAAAATACTTATGGAATTATAAGAGGTTTTATAATTTATAAAATTTGGAAATTTGCTTAAAATGTAAATAAGTTGGAAAACTTATCTAAGGCTTAAAATTTGAATTTAATTGGAAGACAATTGAATTATATTAAATAAAGGAAATGAAATTCAAGCTGAATATTGGCAATTGAATTTGATTTGTGATAAACAAAGCGAAGCATTGAAATAAAATTAGTAAGTGAAACTAATTGAAGTAATAAATTAAATTCATTATGGAATTGGAAATCAAGTTTAAATATAAGTAGATATAAACCAAAGTGGTGAATTGAAAATAAATATAGGAAGTATGAAAAATACTTATATCGAACTTAAGAAAAAGGTGGTGAAATTCTTAAGTAAAATTTAGAGTTGAGAAAATATACTAAATTAATAATTGAACGAAGATTAAACTAGAAATTTTGAAATGGCGATTGGGAATAAGTGTACTGAAATGAAAATCAAATGCGAATAAAAGAAAAGTAATTGATAAAGCTAATAATCAATTTGGAATTAATACGTAGGATGTATGTATTTTATTTTATTCGCATAACGATTTGATCCAGAATTCGAGCACAGAATTTGGAGATATTTATATCGATCCGAGTTAGAATTTTTCGCTCGATTTTCGACGGCGAACCTGGATGTGGATTTTTGGTTGATTCTGGAAATTCTCTATCATAGTTTACGGCTATGCAAGGAGAATGATGGTTTCTGATCAAGAAACCAAATCTGAGTTCGCACTAGGAAGTCTGATGGACGATACTAGTTCGGAAATGAAAATGTGTGATCAAGTAAACGATCGAATTTGGTTTTGCGTACGAATGATGTAAGTACATCTTATGAATTTGAATGAAATTAATATTCAAACTTTTGTAAAGAAATGTGCAAAATGATAAGCAGGATATACATGTGCGTTAAAGGCAAAAGATAAATTGGGATTTGATTTAGAAGATAAATTTGAATTGCTCGAAAAAGGTATGTATTTGAATTTCAGTATCGAGCTAGCCGCGCAAAGGAGATGCTGGCGAAATTTTTCGAAAATTTAGAGAGTTAGAAAAATTTTGAGAAAATTTTGAAAATTTAAAATTTGATTTTAAATTTGAATGATTAAGAAAACAATGTTGTTTGGAATTTATGGAAAGGTTTTGGAAGGTTAGTTGAATCGATAATGGGTCTTTAACAAAAAGATTTGTTTTGACAAGTTGATAAAACTGTTTGGATTGGGAAAATAATAAGCGGGTTGAGGATCATTCTTCTTATCTAGTAATTTCGGGATGAAATTCTTTTAATGGGGGAAGAATATGACGACTGAGAAATTTTGACATTTGAAATTGGAATATTTGGTTGAATTTTAATATTTGGAAATTGATTTAACTTGAATCTCAAATGTAACTATGAATTTGACATTTAAATTATTGAATTTAATTTATTTAAATTGGGTAAAAATTTAAATCTTCAGTTTTAAGCATATTAAAAATAATTTGATGGCTTAGAAAATTTATATTGGCAATATTGAAGATAATGAAAGCTTCGGAATTGAATTTGAAAGCACATTGTTCAGTTTTGAAATTACAACGTTTAAATCGATATTTAAAAATAGCCTTCCGAGGCACAGTCTCGGAATTCGATGAAACCAGTTTCATTGGATCCGTAATATTGTATTATTTTTGGATTTCAATTTTCGTAGTGTTTGGAGTGATCGTTTGGTCGTACGGTAAGCAAACGCACTGAAAATTATATTGAAATTTAATTTAATAACTGGGTCCAAAAAGCTATCTTCTCTATACGATTGAATTTGGACTCGGAACCTTTTCCATTGTGTTCGAAATAGGGGTTTAACATTATAAATGCCTAGCGACACGCCTCGATAGGAGCTCGAATTTGAGAGTTACGAAAATCGTAAAGATTTAAAATTTTGAATTTAAATTTTAATATAAATAATATAATTTAGATACTGTAGCAGGCTTAGAAACGTTGTGAATTTTAAAACACGTGTTCTCTTCCTTCTGTAATTTTCACACGCATTGTTCTCTTCGTTCTTTGTAACATAACTGAAAATCTTTGGGAATCGAATAAAAAAAGAAAACGAAACCCTTTTCTTGTTTAAAAAAATTAAACAGTTCGAAAGAAAAATTTAGTTAGCCGAAGCTTTCTCGTTCGAACAAATTTCTCCTCCTCCCTCCTTTCTAACCCCTTTTCTAATGCAATTCAAAGAAAAAAAAAATATGAAATCGATTTCGAATTCGAAATCAATCATCGACCGCTTGTTCTTCAATCAAAATCATTCAACAATAAAAAAACGAGCGGGATAATGGCTCACGACTCAGTTGCGACGTCGAAGGCGACTTGGGGGGAAAGTGTGTGCTCGTGCGGGAGATGGTAGCGCTCAGACGATGGTAGCTCGATATCTAGGCATGCGGCGAAGGCGGCGGTGTAAGCGAGGCGATGGGTGGCAGCTGCGAGGTATGAAGGCATCGATTTGGGGCTTGCGATTGAGTGATAGGGCTCACGTTTGATTTATGGGTCGCGTGAGGAATAATTTTCATTTAATCGAGTCAATATGTGTATAAATACACATGCATTGTGATAGGCAGAATATATATACAGTGAAAATTTATTTAGGTGTAGTTTTTCAAAATTTATATGCATGCAGAAAAAAATACATGTATAACTATTTTCATCTACTAGTTTGATTTAAAATAATATATTTAGGGGATTGATTTGTTTTATAAACTTATTTAATTTATTTAGTTATTAAAAATAATTTATTAAAGTAAATTTAGTTTTAAATTTAATTTTTAGCTAAATAGATTTATTGAAAAGGAATTTGTTTAAAATTAAAAGTATTAGTTTAAAATCAAAATTGTTGGTTAATTAAATTTATTAAAGGGAAATGGGTTTAAGAAATTTAATTATTAGTTTAAATTAAATAAATCTATTAAATGGAAATTTATTATTCGATTTATTTCAAATATTAATCAACTGTATAAAATTGTCTATAAAGGTCTAATACCGTGAAGAACAAGTCGGGACTGGAAACGGATTGCAAATAAAAAGGTGAGATTTTCTCACTCAAATTTAATAATTGAAAATTGCAGTTATTGATTGATTATTTGTTTGTGATAGTATATATAGTAGTATATATATATTTGGAGTGATTAATTTCCCGCATTATATAGCGGATGAGACCCTATGCGCCGCATAATTGCAGATGATTTTATATAATCCCATATATCGCGATATTCCACCTCGAAGTGGAATTGGTATTTTATTGTTATGCTAATATCTATGGATGCAGGGAAATAGGTTGGAGGGATCCAACTGGATTCCTCAAATATTTGAATTTGTTTCAATATTGTGTGTTAATTTATTTATAATTTGTGTATGATTATATTTATGATTGAAATCGTTGAAGGCTATGGTTTAGCCGAATATATTTTTGATATTGTAGGATACCAGAAATATGAAATTGCATTTTTGGAAACTAAAGTATAAAACTTTAAGTAAATTCATTTTAAAGAATTGGTTGAATTTAAAAGAAGGAATTTAAAGGGGTAAAGATTGAATTTTGAAATCTTATAGTATTAATTCCAAAATATGGGAAAAGATTTTTATAAAGAGATTTTAAGTAATACTGTTAAAAAATTGAAGGAATTATTTAAATTTCGGATTTTAAATAGTTTGGAAGAGATAAAGGAATTTATTTTAGAAGGAAATAAAATTTGGAAATCGATTTTGAATTTATATTGGTGTTTGAAATAAATTTGGAAATTGATTTGGTGGTTTGAAAATAAATTGGGAAATCGATTTGAAATTGATTTGGAAATCGATTTGGTGTTTGAAATAAAAATTTGGAAACAAATTTTGAATTTGATTTGATGTTTGAAAGTGAAAATTTGGAAATCGATTTGAAAATCGTATATCAATGAATATTTGGAAATTTAAATTCACAAATGGGATTTTATAAAGAAAAGGGAAAATTGTTTTAAAAATAAATAGTGGTTTATTTTTAAAATGTGTGAACGGAATTTACGGATTTAGAATGTAAATTTAAAATAAATCAAGAAAGATTTATTGATTGATTTAAATGAACCATTTTGAAATGGAAGTGTATTCCCCCGGAAAGCCGAGTATGTTTTTTTAAAAGTAGCTTTCAAATATAAATTAAACATTCTAAAGTTGATATTAAAAGGATTTTTTGGAGATATTATTTCTTAAGTTGTTTTGAAAATCTTTAAATAAAGATTTAATTAATTAATTATAGAAGTGATTATTTAAAGATTTAATTGATATCGGATTTAGAAAATGGTTATTTAAATAAGTTATACCCTATCTACTAATTTTATTTTAAAATTAGTTTGGGATTAAAGTTTATACGTGATATTAGTATAATATTTTCGTGACTAATATTTAAGTAAGTGTTTGAAATAGTTTTTATTCCAAATGTTTCCAAGTATATATTTTTGGATACGTGATTTAAATTATTTTAAAATATTTGAATTCGGCAAATTTTCAGTGGAAAAGAATAAATATTTGGAAATATATTCCACGTAAGGAAACTTATATGAAATTTGTAGTCAAAGTGATGAAATGTTAAAAATATATCTTACGAAGATATTTTGAAAATAAATAATTGAGGGAAAATTATTTAAATCTTAGTGATTGTTGTGAATGTTGATTGATAGTTAAAAAACCGACTATCAATACTGTCCTTTAAATGGCATTTGAATTTAAATGCGACCGGGGGTCAGATTCCAAATGGATATTCGAAAACCACATTGAATCTTTGTGATGGATCTTTTGTTTAAAAAGATGAAAGTGGAAATTTGTTGTGATTTACTTGAATTTGAATGTAACACTTATTTTTAAAATAAGCGCTCATTATTTGGATTAGCCGGGAGAGGATTTTGTGTTATAAAACCCATTCCAAATAATGATACGACGAAATGGGATTTCATTTGAATATGGTGTTGAAGACCGGGTGTTTTCGAAAGCGAAACGATTACCCATCAAATGTCTCTGCACCGAATGGCCCCAGTATAGAGATTTGATCATCCTTTGTGATGGGGATTCTGGACGTGATTAGTGAATATCCGGATTGCAAGGGCTTCTTTGAAAGTGCCTTCGATTCCATTCGATCCCGGAACGGGCTTGTATGGATGTATGTCTGACGTTACACTTTGAGATGTAAAGTTGGTTTCTATCAATTACATTTCTGTTGGTGGCGGAGAATTTATTCTCTTAGCTTAACGCCCTTCACTGAGACGTACGAGCTCAAAGGTAATGTAGTTGATGGTTGCTAGTGATACATTCCCAATTCGGTAATGTGGCATGCGAAGTGCCGCTGATCATTTATTGATCGAAGCATGACTTTTGTGAAAAGCGTAGCTTTGTGGACGAGACTTCGTTGGACCTCACTACCCGGAAATGGTCGAAACAGAAAGGATGTAGCAAGACAATTTGGGGTAGCGCTCTCAGGATATGTCCATTTCCTTCTTGAAAAAGGTGGTATCATGGTATGGAGCCCAGATACTTAACTTATGTGGTTACTGCAAATTTGAGCTTTGTGGTTGAGGATCCTTGGATAAATGTTGGTAATGACCGGGGATGGCATACTTGTGGTAGTTACCTATGTTATAGCTTGGTTAAAGCGTGAGGTAACTCAACCTTGTGTTGGCAGAGAGCTGGTTAAGTTCTTAGGGCGTACCTTGTAACGATCCTGAATTTTGAACAATTTAAAAATGAAGATATTTAATTAATTTTAAATATTTGAGATAATTTTAAATTGAATTCCAATAAAACTATGAAGTTGACGATTAAATTTTAGAATTTAATCTATTTAAAGTTGAACTAAATTTGAATTTAACTTTGGAATTTGAAATTGAATATTGAATAGGTATTTAAAATTTGAACTAATGACTTAGAAAAAGAAAAATAAATAGTTTGGATTTACGAATTATATTTATGTAAATTTATAAATAGTTGTTGATAATTGAACTTCAAAACGTTTCTAGGTTTATTAAAGAAAACAATTTACAAAACAAAATTTAATTCAAAATATAAATAAAGATAAAAATATATATATAATAAAATAAATAAAGAATATACATTTAGTTAAAATTTTAACAACAAGATTAAACAAAAACAAAATAAAGAAAATAAATTATACCAAACAATTGAATATGAAATGATATATCATTGTATAAAAGTATAAATAAATAAATAAAAAAATAAAAATAAATAAAATAAAGTATACACTGCCATACTTTTTCACCAACCAGATCCTAAAAACACGCCTAAATATCTGCCTTTCATCACGCAAAAAAACCACGTCCCCCTTTCTATTTTATACGCGAACCCCTCTCCCCAAATTTCATACGAAAAAAAAGAAAAAGAAAAAGAAAATTAATGGCGGTCGTGTAATCTTCTTCGTCTTCCTTCACAAAATTAGGGCTTCAACCCATTTCAAGGCGCCGGCCTCGTTCTAAATTGAGTTGCTCCATTTTCGATTCGGTGAAAGGTGAGTTTTTCACTCACGGTTGATTTTAATGCAAGTTCTTAAATTTGTTGACTTGAATCTTGGTTGCATGCTATGTTTTGGAGGTTATTGGTTATCTTTTGCTCGGTTAATTTAATTTAACTGATAGTAACAGATAAGTTGTTTGGTTGCTATTTGCTATCACTTGCTCGATTGCTTGAATTTTAACTGATGAGGATAGATGCTTTTAAAATTGACAAGAACAGATGCTATTTAAATTTTAATTTAAACTGATGAGAACCGATGTTATAAAAATTTATTTTTAAATTAATAAGAACAGATGCTATATTTGTAATTTGATTTAAACTGTTAAGAACAGATGCTGTTGATTTTAGATTTAAATTAATAAGAACAGATACTATAATTTTTATTTAAATTGATAAGAACTGATGCTATATCAAAAAAAAAAAACCTTGCTTGTTGTTGTTGTGCATGTGAGTGAACTTATATGTTTAAAAAAATGCAGTTTCAGTTTACTGTATTTTACCTTTGATCAAGAATCAGTGGATCCTTGCATTTGATTGGATTGAAATTGTTTCTGGAAGTAGTTTATAAATCATAGATCATAAGAAAATTTTTGAATTGATTTTCAATTCAAGTTTGAGATTGGAATTTGGAAATTTAAGGGTAGAACCCTAGTTTACTGGGTTTAGAAAAATTTTGGGTGCTGTTGCTTCTTGAATGAATTGAGTTCATTGATATTTTGGGAGTTGGATTAGGTGGTGCACAGTGATGAAGTTGTGCAGGTTTGGGTTGTTGTTGGTTGCAGAGATTTTTGCCTCGGGTTGATCTCGGGATTTTTGGGAAAAAAACTCGAAGAAAGTGGGTTACTGACTCGAAGCAGAATATGGGCATCTCGAGTTTGTGTCATGTTCAGGTTTAACATAACAGACCTGTTCTGTTTTTAAGAGATTTTTAAAGTAAAGTTCAAATCTAAATCTGGAAATTAAAAACTTAGGACTAAACTTGAATCTAAGAATGAATTCAAATAGTTTGAATTCTTATTTTGAAATAATCTAGATGCAGAATTCAAATTTGGTTTAAAAAAAAAGAAAAAAAAAGGGAGAAGAAACAGGAAACTGTTTCCAGAGTTTAAAGTTTGATATAAATTACAAACTAGAATGTTAACTTTGGATTTTAAACTAAATTTAATAATGAATTTGAATAAGTTTAAATTCTGTTCTTTTGAAATTATTTAAATTCTGGAAATTTTCAAAGTTTAAGTTTTTTTTTAATAAAACAGAAACTATTTTCTGTTTTAAATGTAAAGGCAAATTTAAAATTTGCAGGGTGGAGCTCTGCATTGTTGTCACTTGTTCTGTTTTCACTATGGTTCATTTTTGCTTGCATACTTTCAAAACACTCCCTCATTTTTACCTGATGCCTGACTCTGTTCAACTTTTATTTTGCCGAGCCTTGGAGATTTATCACATCTCCATGCTTACAATTTTGCATGCTCCATTGTGTCTGAAACAATGCTTGTATTCTCTATTTTCATTTGCAGTTTGGTTGCCTTTGTCTGGTTCACGATTTTGTTATGTGAGCGTGTTAAACTGAGTCTGTGTACATTTGGAGTCTTGTACATGCAGTCTGAAGCATTTTGTGAATCCATGTTGTATGTTGAAGTCTAGTGTGTGACTGTGTTCACATGTATTCATGTTCAAGTTACAACTGAACTCAATTTTGAAGTCTGGTCTTTGTTAGCCTTTTTTTTTTTTTGTTAATCCTTGCCTCATTGCGTTCATTTGATCTACACTGGGCATTTGGTCCACATGTTGTTTGGTCGGGTACACTTTGGTTATGATCTGATATATATGTATGTATATATTTGCATATATGCATACATGTGTCTTAGTGAGTTTGTAATTATTGTGGCTATGCTATGACCATTTCACTGTATTCTATTCAGTGGCCATAAAATTCTGGTTGGACTTGAATGTGTTCATGCCTTCGGTTTCCTTGATGTCTTTGTATTCACCCCTTGAACTGGTTTGGTGTTTTGATATTAAATCTAGTTCCATGTAGCTTGTATTATTTGTTCCCCTGTACTTGCTTCACTGCCCTATACACAATCTGGATTGCATGTTTGCCGCTGCATGTTTGTTTGCTTACTGTTTTTGTTCAATTTGGCACTAGTTTTGCCTTGAGCATTTTCTTTGCAGTGATTTGTCCGATTTGCGCTTGCACGCGTGTTGGCGAGGCAGTGCACATGTGTATTAATATACGTGTGTACTGCAGCCACACGGGATTGACAGATTTTAAAATTAAAGTTGTTAATATGAAAATCCATAATATATAGAATTGATTCGTCATCTCTGTTACCATTTTATTCAGTTCATTACAAATTTATTTACTTGAGTTAAGATTAATCCTGACTCGAGTGTTTTGTGTTTGCAATTAACGCTCGGGTCAGACCGAGTATTTTTACAGCTTGAAGATTTTCAGGCCGCGAAGTTAGAGAGAGGGGATTTCGGCATTCACTAAAGTTTTAAAGAGATTTTTCTTGTATTTAATAAAAATATATTCCGCTGTATAAAAATTTAATGCATTGTACAAACTCTGATATATGTATGTAAGAAAAATTCATTTATGAATAATATTATGATTATTCTGTGATTCTGTGGCTGATTCTGTTTAAACTCTATAAACTGACTAACAATCCGTCATTTTGAACGTTTCTAGTTGGTTTAATTACCGACTAGAGGCGGTCAGGGCGGCGGGTCGTTACAAAAGTGGTATCAGAGCTTTGGTTTACTCAAAGCTCAGTTTATGATGTTTAATATGAATAGTTACTAGAACCACTATAAAGAAAGTGCTTTTCAAATTTAAAGAGGTTTAAAGTTGTTTTCTTTAAAGTAAAAGGTATTTAGAAAATTAAAATTATTTTGAAAATTCCCCTCTCTAAATTTAGGTGCGATAGTTTATATTCAGTGAGGTCTCATTAGACTTGAGTTTCGATCGTTCGGAAACTCATTATCGAATTATTGAGATTTATGAAAAATGAAATATGAGTTAAGTGAACTAGCGAATTAATGAATTGGTTTAAATTGGTTTAAATCAAATATTTTGAATATTTCGAGTAATAATTGTGAAATAAAATGATATGTTAATTTGGTTATAACCAAGAGAATTATTGAATTATAACTCGAGAATTTGACTTTGAATTCTTTTGAAATTGATTTCAAACGTTGTGAAGAACGATTTAGTAAATAAATGAATTATAAGTATTTAACTTATAATATGAACTTTTGGGTATATAACTGAGTTATATAAATTGAATTGATTAGAATCAATAAGAAGATTTATAAATTGAAGTTTTATAAATAGAAAAGGAATTTATGAAGATTGTTTATAAATTCGAAATCAATTGAATTGATAAGTAAATTGTTGTAGCTTATTAAAGGAGATATATCCACGATTTTGGACAGTGGGTAATCCTTTAAAAATAAAAAATAAGTTGTAGAAATGATGAAATTGGTTGACAAAGTATATTCACGATTTTGGACAGTGAATATATTAGTGAATAAAACAGATATGTTTTAGGGAGAATGATTGAATAATCCTACCTCTGCTAATAAAGGATTGCAAATATTGATAGGAAACTTCGAAAACACCTTGTTAATTATAATGGCGAAAACCGAAGCGCAAAAAAGCAGCACGCCGTGAACGAAGAGAAATTGCTCGTAGAGAAGCAGGAGCGAGACGTGCGGAAATTGAAAGGAGATTCACTGAAAGGCAAGCACCTGGTCCATATGATGAGGTTATTTGCTATCGATGTCATAAAAAGGGACATTATGCCATTAAGTGTCGAGAGAGGAGAAAAAAAAGGAATGTGGATGACCGGTTCGCTCGTCCGGAGATTGTGTGTTTTAAATGTCAGGAGAGAGGGCATTTTCTTAGTCATTGCCCTAAAGTGAAAAGGTAAAAGTGCGTACTCAATTTACCCGTCGATAGATTGACAATCTGCTACCATTGTCGTCAGTCTGGACATATAGCCAGAAACTGCACCGAAAGACAACGGGGAGAGCAAGCTATAGCCCGACCAGCTAGAGCGAAAAGTGCTAAGGTGATAGATAAGGATGGAAACATCTCATATTATTGCAATAACTGTAAGGAATGGGGACATGTGGATTTTGAATGTGTTAATTCTCCTTTAACACAACATGAAATAGTGTCATCCGAAGATGAAAGTTTGGCAAGGATGCATACTACGGGACAAGAAGTCGTTAGTCCTTAATTATTCTGAATCTTAAACCAATCGATATATTTTATAATACTATCTTTTGTAATCCACAATCTTCTGTGTACGTCTTTTAAAAGTAATAAGCTATGTAAAATTTTGTACGGAGAAAATATTTTAATGGAATAGCATTTTGGGAAGTGATATTATGGAATGAAATTTAATTGTTGATTTAACTGTATGAATCAAACCGAGTTTGATGTAAAGTTTATATTTCAAGTTTAAAACTATTGCCTAAAATAGTTAATGTGGAAATATGAATTTAATGGAACTAAATTGATGAATGATTTACTAAAGAACTAGTTGACTATTTTTGAAATAGAAAGTAAATGCAAAGTTCAAATAGAATTTAAATTTCAAATATGAAGTTGTCAACATGATAATCCATTATAGGTTTAATAAATTCAGTGATGAATTTGAATTTAAACGTGCGGAGAATTAAATTAAGTGAAAAACTTAATATGGAAAAGTTGAAATCGGTTTAAAACTACTATTGTGAAAAGTATGAGGAATTCAAACTTTGAATTAAGTTGAAGTTGAAAAGTTAATAGTTTTAAAGATGTTTTAAAATGCATTAACTATCGAATACATAGATTTCAACATTCAATTGTTGAAATAGACGTTTTCGAGAAAATTAAGGAAATGGTAGACTATAACACTTTGTTATAGTAAATGGTTTCCGGAAGGAAATGTTGTTTATAGTATTGGGATTTATATATCTATCTTAAATCCGAATCCCTATACTAGTGATTTTGAGTTGTCGTAACGATGTTTTACGTAACATTCGTTTTAACTCAAATAAATGTGTTTAAAAGAATGATTTCCTTAAAGAATGGAATATATACTTAATTTTGATTCAAGTATATTGAATATTTTCAAAGTGTTGAAAATGAATGAATTTGTGAATTACTTATTATTGAATAAGTATGGAAATGTTTTCCAATGTGAAATGAAAGGTTTGAAATTTTATCTTTTAAAGATAAATTGAGAAATGAATATTTGAAATTAGTTTCAAATGGTTAAGTGTGAAAAATTATATATCTTGTAAAGATATTATTTTGAGAAATTAGAACAATTAGTTCAACTTGGAAATTTTTCAAAGAATTGAATCTTGAGTTAAAATTGAGTTTAACTTTGACACCAAAAACAATATAAGTTCAGCTTTGAATTTTGGATAGTCGATTGGGATTGTATGTCTAACATTGTGAATTGATGACATAGCATTTGATCTCTATTAAATATATATCTGTGGTGGCGGAGAATTTATTCTTTTAGCTTAACACCCTTCTCTGAGACGTACGAGCTTAGAGGTTATATATCGATAGACATCAATTATGTATTGAGAATTGACGATGTAACGTGAAATCCAAATCGAATGTGAAGTCGATAATGAATTGGATTGTGAATGTGAATTAGGTTTGAGATAACCTTAAATTTTCAAATCGATTTAGAGGAAAATTTTAAACGTGATGGAAAATTTGGAATCCTCTATTTGTTGTGAATGTGAAATGAGTTTTCGTAACTTATATATGTGAATATAATCGAAAACTATCAGTTTGGAAAGTCATTATTATGAAAATCCTGTGTAGGGTTACATAGATATGATATGTACGAAATGTGAAATGAAGTACTATATGTATATGACATATGTTTTCTAAAAAACCGAGGATATGGAAATGTACCTTCCAATTATTATGTGTGAAGGTGATTGGAACTCGGTGGAGTGTCCATTGTAAATCGTAGCTACGTAGAATTCCATTAGTGGAATGTCCAATGGGACTGATATGATATCCCCCACGATGGATCATCGTGTGTGGGATTATGTGATTGATGCTGGCGGAATTCGTGGGGCGTGATGCCTACAGTTATAAGCGATTCCACTGAGATAGTGGCGCAACCGCCGAGTAAACTGCGATCTGGAAACCGAAGCGTAATTCGAGGGGAGTGATGCCTAAGGCTACGAGCGATTCTACTGAGATAGTAGCGTAACCACCGTGTGGACCGCGATCTAAGGCGATAACCATGGCGAAATTCAGGAGTGATGAGAAATCTGAGATTACAAGCGATTCTACTGAGATAGTAGCGAAACCGCCGGGTAAACTGTGATCCATGGGGGAACGGACTTTCCATATCCATTTTTAAAAGAATTTTAAAAAAAAAGTATTTTCATTGGGAGTTGAAGCAAGTATGTTTAGTACTTGGAGATTTTTAGTCTTGCGCCTGGCCAGCGTATGCCTAAAGTCTGTGAGAACGACGATGAACTTGTTAAACTTTGAGTTAGCAAGTATTTTCAGAACTTTGAATAGAAAATCAATAATTTGAAATTAGAATTACATAATTCTAACTTAATGAATTAAGGAAGAAGATCTTTAAAATATCTTGAAAGTCCACAGCTTTTGGATAAGATATATTATGCAAATATTTAGCATGAAAGATTTCAAGTTTAAAAATCTGAGTTTTGTAAGTCGAAAATTTTGATAAAAGACTTTTGTGTCTTGATTATTGAAATCGATGAACAAGACTAGTGAAATGAAATAAATGGAATGAATCCTATATTTATTTATGAGTTTGAAACTTGGTAAAATTGTGTAGGATATAAATATCGGTGAGATTTTAGCAAACGTTTTTCCTAACTTATAATTTCGGGACGAAATTCTTTTAAGTAGGGGAGATTGTAACGATCCTGAATTTTGAACAATTTAAAAATGAAGATATTTAATTAATTTTAAATATTTGAGATAATTTTAAATTGAATTCCAATAAAACTATGAAGTTGACGATTAAATTTTAGAATTTAATCTATTTAAAGTTGAACTAAATTTGAATTTAACTTTGGAATTTGAAATTGAATATTGAATAGGTATTTAAAATTTGAACTAATGACTTAGAAAAAGAAAAATAAATAGTTTGGATTTACGAATTATATTTATGTAAATTTATAAATAGTTGTTGATAATTGAACTTCAAAACGTTTCTAGGTTTATTAAAGAAAACAATTTACAAAACAAAATTTAATTCAAAATATAAATAAAGATAAAAATATATATATAATAAAATAAATAAATAATATACATTTAGTTAAAATTTTAACAACAAGATTAAACAAAAACAAAATAAAGAAAATAAATTATACCAAACAATTGAACATGAAATGATATATCATTGTATAAAAGTATAAATAAAAAAAATAAATAAATAAATAAATAAAATAAATAAAGTATACACTGCCATACTTTTTCACCAACCAGATCCTAAAAAAAGGCCTAAATATCTGCCTTTCATCACGCAAAAAAAACCACGTCCCCCTTTCTATTTTATACGCGAACCCCTCTCCCCAAATTTCATACGAAAAAAAAAAGAAAAAGAAAAAGAAAATTAATGGTGGCCGTGTAATCTTCTTCGTCTTCCTTCACAAAATTAGGGCTTCAACCCATTTCGAGGCGCCGGCCTCGTTCTAAATTGAGTTGCTCCATTTTCGATTCGGTGAAAGGTGAGTTTTTCACTCACGGTTGATTTTAATGCAAGTTCTTAAATTTGTTGACTTGAATCTTGGTTGCATGCTATGTTTTGGAGGTTATTGGTTATCTTTTGCTCGGTTAATTTAATTTAACTGATAGTAACAGATAAGTTGTTTGGTTGCTATTTGCTATCACTTGCTCGATTGCTTGAATTTTAACTGATGAGGATAGATGCTTTTAAAATTGACAAGAACAGATGCTATTTAAATTTTAATTTAAACTGATGAGAACCGATGTTATAAAAATTTATTTTTAAATTAATAAGAACAGATGCTATATTTGTAATTTGATTTAAACTATTAAGAACAGATGCTGTTGATTTTAGATTTAAATTAATAAGAACAGATACTATAATTTTTATTTAAATTGATAAGAACTGATGCTATATCAAAAAAAAAAACCTTGCTTGTTGTTGTTGTGCATGTGAGTGAACTTATATGTTTAAAAAAATGCAGTTTCAGTTTACTGTATTTTACCTTTGATCAAGAATCAGTGGATCCTTGCATTTGATTGGATTGAAATTGTTTCTGGAAGTAGTTTATAAATCATAGATCATAAGAAATTTTTTGAATTGATTTTCAATTCAAGTTTGAGATTGGAATTTGGAAATTTAAGGGTAGAACCCTAGTTTACTGGGTTTAGAAAATTTTTGGGTGCTGTTGCTTCTTGAATGAATTGAGTTCATTGATATTTTGGGAGTTGGATTAGGTGGTGCACAGTGATGAAGTTGTGCAGGTTTGGGTTGTTGTTGGTTGCAGAGAATTTTTGCCTCGGGTTGATCTCGGGATTTTTGGGAAAAAAACTCGAAGAAAGTGGGTTACTGACTCGAAGCAGAATATGGGCATCTCGAGTTTGTGTCATGTTCAGGTTTAACATAACAGACCTGTTCTGTTTTTAAGAGATTTTTAAAGTAAAGTTCAAATCTAAATCTGGAAATTAAAAACTTAGGACTCAACTTGAATCTAAGAATGAATTCAAATAGTTTGAATTCTTATTTTGAAATAATCTAGATGCAGAATTCAAATTTGGTTTAAAATAAAAGAAAAAAAAAGGGAGAAGAAACAGGAAACTGTTTCCAGAGTTTAAAGTTTGATATAAATTACAAACTAGAATGTTAACTTTGGATTTTAAACTAAATTTAATAATGAATTTGAATAAGTTTAAATTCTGTTCTTTTGAAATTATTTAAATTCTGGAAATTTTCAAAGTTTAAGTTTTTTTTAATAAAACAGAAACTATTTTCTGTTTTAAATGTAAAGGCAAATTTAAAATTTGCAGGGTGGAGCTCTGCATTGTTGTCACTTGTTCTGTTTTCACTATGGTTCATTTTTGCTTGCATACTTTCAAAACACTCCCTCATTTTTACCTGATGCCTGACTCTGTTCAACTTTTATTTTGCCGAGCCTTGGAGATTTATCACATCTCCATGCTTACAATTTTGCATGCTCCATTGTGTCTGAAACAATGCTTGTATTCTCTATTTTCATTTGCAGTTTGGTTGCCTTTGTCTGGTTCACGATTTTGTTATGTGAGCGTGTTAAACTGAGTCTGTGTACATTTGGAGTCTTGTACATGCAGTCTGAAGCATTTTGTGAATCCATGTTGTATGTTGAAGTCTAGTGTGTGACTGTGTTCACATGTATTCATGTTCAAGTTACAACTGAACTCAATTTTGAAGTCTGGTCGTTGTTAGCCTTTTTTTTTTTTAATCCTTGCCTCATTGCGTTCATTTGATCTACACTGGGCATTTGGTCCACATGTTGTTTGGTCGGGTACACTTTGGTTATGATCTGATATATATGTATGTATATATTTGCATATATGCATACATGTGTCTTAGTGAGTTTGTAATTATTGTGGCTATGCTATGACCATTTCACTGTATTCTATTCAGTGGCCATAAAATTCTGGTTGGACTTGAATGTGTTCATGCCTTCGGTTTCCTTGATGTCTTTGTATTCACCCCTTGAACTGGTTTGGTGTTTTGATATTAAATCTAGTTCCATGTAGCTTGTATTATTTGTTCCCCTGTACTTGCTTCACTGCCCTGTACACAATCTGGATTGCATGTTTGCCGCTGCATGTTTGTTTGCTTACTGTTTTTGTTCAAGTTGGCACTAGTTTTGCCTTGAGCATTTTCTTTGCAGTGATTTGTCCGATTTGCGCTTGCACGCGTGTTGGCGAGGCAGTGCATATGTGTATTAATATACGTGTGTACTGCAGCCACACGGGATTGACAGATTTTAAAATTAAAGTTGTTAATATGAAAATCCATAATAGATAAAATTGATTCGTCATCTCTGTTACCATTTTATTCAGTTCATTACAAATTTATTTACTTGAGTTAAGATTAATCCTGACTCGAGTGTTTTGTGTTTGCAATTAACGTTCGGGTCAGACCGAGTATTTTTACAGCTTGAAGATTTTCAGGCCGCGAAGTTAGAGAGAGGGGATTTCGGCATTCACTAAAGTTTTAAAGAGATTTTTCTTGTATTTAATAAAAATATATTCCGCTGTATAAAAATTTAATGCATTGTACAAACTCTGATATATGTATGTAAGAAAAATTCATTTATGAATAATATTATGATTATTCTGTGATTCTGTGGCTGATTCTGTTTAAACTCTATAAACTGACTAACAATCCGTCATTTTGAACGTTTCTAGTTGGTTTAATTACCGACTAGAGGCGGTCAGGGCAGCGGGTCATTACTTCAGAGGCGTTCACATGTGGCATAGGAAGTTCCTTAGCCTGACCATTTGTTGGAAATCTAAAGAAACAATACGCACCCTGTACGGTTTTAGTTGTATCACCTGCCTTTTACTTATGGCAGTGAGCCGCTGTTTAGTTGGTAGATATGGTAGGCATACAATAATGGTTGTATGCTGCTAAGGTTAATATTATACTTTTGAAATGTCTTCTACACTATGCACTAATGATAATATTAAAAATATTTTGCGTATCAAGCATGTTTGACTACCATAAGGAGAAATCTCCTCCAATTTTGCGTTTGCATTGTGTGTGTGGCGGGATGCCTTATGGTAGTTTCATTTTCCAAAAGCATAGCGGGTTTCATTTTATTTTCTTTATGAAAATAATAGTTTTTAAGATCTCACACCAGTCCCATGACTGACCTGGAGTTTATTGTTCCCTTTCTAAACTCTGAGTGCCTATAATTTTCCACACGGGCAGCCTAGAATCAGGTTAGCAGTTGTTCTGGAGCAAAGTCGAAAAAATATGCTATGGAGATCTAGAGTTCAAGCTGGATGGCTAGGCGTATCACCAGTATATAATATTTCTTTTTCTGCTGTTTGTTGTTGAACACTCTAATAATGTGATGTATAAACCGATATAGTGCTTTTGTTTTAAAGATTATTCATTTATCTATTATATTTGTTCCACTGCGTAATGTGAGATTCTTTTATTATTTCTGTTTCTTCTTCTATCTTCTTCTTCTTTAACCCTAATGGTCTGATTTTCCGGCATTCAACTGTGTGGCATTTGATACAGTGGACGTATTAATGTCGACTTTGGGCGTCGAAAAATTCGGTCGTTTCAGATGCGGCGGCAAGGGGTTTCGACCCTGTCAAAAAAATTTATAAAACAAAAGGCGCAACCTCTTTCTGAATCATTTCTTAAACCATTTAACTAAGTCGAAAGAAAACTAAGTCAAAAGCATTTCTTTCGAAAGAAAAACAGGCACATAGAGCTTTGACCCCTTTGGAACCTATTGTTTCGACTTCATACCTTTTGCCTTTGTCCAATTCGCTACATATCAAGTCTTTGATACTATGCGCATTGGTTTCGATGGTGATGGAGACGGAGGAACTTAGTCGAAAGCTGGGTACCAAAAGTGGCGAAACGTGTAAAAAGCCTGTATAAACCGATTTTTAACTTTTTAAAGCAAATCTTTTCAACTAACCTGCCTTATTTATCCAAACGTAATTAGTTGCTAATTTTTCTTCTAAAAGTATTTCTGAAATTTCTGAAATGTACAATTTTAAGTATTTACAAAAAGCCCTTTCTCCTTATATAAATATATAAAACATTTAAGTCCCGTATCTTAAATAATTTTATATACTTCTTAAAACACTTAGAAAAAATCTATAAAAATTCCTGTAAATCATTTTAATATGTTTTCTTGCATATATTAATTTCTGACCTAAAACATATATATTAGTCGTAATTAATTTTAAACCCAAATAACCATTTTCTTCACTAGAAAATTGATATTAAATCCATAGTAATTCTGAAAATTATCAAAATTGAAACCCATCTATAAAATATCATTTCTAACCTTATTCTAAATCATGAGGCATTTGGATGTTATTTAATAGGGTTTTCATATTAAAACGTATCACAAAATTTCATATAAATTTGCAAAAATCATCAAGAAGCATATATATCCAATTTAAATAAAAAACATGGCAAAACTTTGCAAAATAGATGGGACTTAATCTAAAACCAAAAACAATGAAAAACATGATATGTAGTCATTATCCACCTTAGCTTTGTGATTAAGGACTTGAGTTTTGATCTTTGATTAACTTGTGTAAGCTTTCCCCTTGAAATCTTCTCTTTTTTACTCTTAATGGTAGTCGCCCTCTCTAGCTTTTGTTTTAGTTTGTGAATGTTACTAATGAACATGAGAATGATTATGGTTTAAGAGTTTAGGGTATAAGAATAATACTTATTCATATATTAGCCTTGTTTATTTGCCTAACTTATTTTATTTCATCTTCCTTTTAGTTCATTTGTATAAATGGCACGGCTACCTTCTAATCACACAAACCTCAATCCTTTAACTATTTTACATTATTTCATTTAATTTTACTAATAGATGTCCTAAATAATGTTACTAAAAATTAGGGTCGTTCCATGTACGTAAAATGGCCTTCCGAGTACAATGGAACTAGCATCGAGACCTAATTCTAACATATGCAAAAGTTAACTATCAAAATAAAATTA
This sequence comes from Allium cepa, assembly GCA_030765085.1. Classification (NCBI taxonomy): domain Eukaryota; kingdom Viridiplantae; phylum Streptophyta; class Magnoliopsida; order Asparagales; family Amaryllidaceae; genus Allium; species Allium cepa. The sequence continues at coordinate 886,650,540 of CM060937.1, read as the reverse complement.
TATCATCTTTTACATGTTAATTAGCGAATTTTTATTAAAACTAATTTAATATAGTTTAATCATTTACAATATTAAAATTAACATTTTACTATCATCATTTTGATTCAAAAAGAATTCAACCAAACTTTTGAAATCATTCTTTCACATTAAATCCAAGATAAATATTTGATTATTTGAATATTTAATTATACATCGTCATGAAATCCAGTTCATTTCATTTTATGGTATTAAAAATATATTAATCAACTTTTCTAGTTTATTTTTACGTAAAATTATTTATATTTCAAAACAATATTTTCCACTATATTTCAAAATAGGGAGGTTCTGCGCGCAAAATGGGGAAATAATAACATATACAAATTACTTGAAAAAATGGTGGAGAATGTAGTGAGTTCTCAAATTGGAGTTAGAGAGACAAATTTATCTGAATCAAGGTGGAGCATGCAACGAAAAATTACAAAGTCTGCTTGGAGACGTTCATGGTATTACCAGCAATTCTAATTTATTGACGATATGCGTGTTTAATGGGAGCACGCATAACTAGGTGGTTTGAAGGTTGATTAATTTTATTTTTGAACAAAGGTGGAGCACATGAAGAATGTTGCGTCGAGCTGGAGTGTTGAAGATATGCGTGCAACATTTGTTTTGTATATTAGCAAATTGGTTGGTTAATTAACTACGGAAAGTATTAGATTTGATTTAATAAGAGATATTTATGAATATATTTCTCACAAATGTTTTCTTTTTTTAAGAAAACAACTATATATATATATATGGACAAATATATTTTTATTTAACTTATTATGGGAGACATATTAGCAAATATCTACGTTTCTTTATATTAGTTGGTAGTATCTGTAAATATGTAAGTTAGGAAGTCATTTTACTAGGGTTTTTTATATTGAGATTAGTTGTCAATTTTTAGGGTATTTTTGTAATCTTTTGGTGAATTAATAAAGCTTTTATGTAACGGCCAAGAATTTCGACACTCGAAAATCAACATTAATATGTCCACTGTATTACGTGTTGAGCATTGAAGCGTTTGAAAAACCGCTCGTTAAGGAAAGAAAGAAGATAGAAGAACTAAACAATCATAGAATCTCACAACGCAATGAAATAATACATATTAATCAACATAATTCTTTACAAAGTCATTTCAAAGATGATACATCAGAGTCATACTAACACAAATTATACCTTAGGGTAGATATAATAGCATGTCTATACATAACTGTATAGAATACATATATTACAGTGGAAACATGATAATAATTAGCTATCGATGAAGCCTCCTGCTCCAAGCTCCTCCAAAATGCATATGTAGGAAACCTGAACTACTTGGCTGCCAATATAAATTTGAGCACCCAAGAGTTTTAGGAAAAGAAAATAAAACTCCTGGTCAAACATGGGTCTGGTATGAGTAAACTCAAAACAACTAAATTATTACTTTTAAAATTCCTTTAAAATAAAGGGTATCTCATAGGAGCACGTTGCACATAAACATAGATGCATTTTTACCTAAGATAACTAAAAACTTTTTATTGAAAATTCGGTGATATTATTGTAACCCTTTCGAACCCTAGAAGTTGACACCAATACATCCATGGTATTCATGTGCCGAACAACTACATGCCGAAAAGACATATTGTTAGGGGAAAGAAAGGAGATAGAAGAAACTAAAAAATCATAGAATCTCACAATGCAACGGAATAATATATATTAATCAACATAGTACTTTACAAAGTCATTTACAAAATGATACATCAAAGTCATATTAAAACAATTTCTAACCTAGGTTAGTTATAGCAGGCCGTCCTTACATAACTGACACAAGATACATATAATACAACAGAAACAAAAATAATAACTAACTATCGGTGAAGCCTCATGCTCCAAGCTCCTCCAAAATGCATCCGTAGGAAACCTGAATTACTTTTCTGCTCGTAAAAATTTGAGCACTCAAGAGTTTTAGGGAAAGAAAATAAAACTCTGGGTCAGACATGGGTCTGGTGTGAGTAAACTCAAGCAACTTGATCATTACATTTCAAAACCTTTTAAAAATCAAAGGTATCTTGTAATACCACGCTGCACATAAACACAGGCGGTTTTTATCTTACGTTAACCAAAACACTTTTATAGAAAATCCAGTGATATTTTAATAATGTCTAAAGTACTAATACTTATTAATCTTAGCCGAAATTGTTACATTAGTTAAATTTTAGTAGACTAGGCTTTACAATCAAAACCGTAAAGGATGGTATTAGAGAATGGATTCCATACTATGACCAAGTAAGAAACTACCTCCGATGGGTACATCTTTCGAACAATGCACCCGAGTTTGACGAAAACATCCTGTACCCTGCCACATAGAACCGGCCTACCACTTAACTGGTAGTACTGAATATGTCATCATCTCGGACTTCCAACCGTAATCGAGATCTCTCATGCACAACCAAATCCATAAATATAAGGTAATTTAAAAATATGATGACATACCCAAATGGGAGCGACTCACTTAGCCCTGCTGCATGCCATGTTTTAGTCATTTCCCGGTTGATGGGGGCATGAGGCTATGTTTTAATTTTTTGAATAACAATCTCACTTGGAATGCTAACACAGCCCTCCAAGAATCAATGCAATGCTAGAATTCATCCATACAAGTTGTCCAAGATAAGGACAAACCGAAGGCACTACTTCTACTACATCAATTTTGGAATCACCTAAAGGACTAGTAGCAAGCAGCCCTTGCACTTCAATGCTCCATCTTTGATTCCATATTCTTCAAGATTTCTCTAGTTCGAAACACTTGAGTTGGTTGAAAGTGGTTTTCCGATAATAGATCTAGTCCCGGTCACTTCGAAAAAAAATTCGATAATTTCCGGTGAACTCAACCCCGGTACTTTAGGAAATAAGCAGATAAAATATAAGAGCGAAGTTCACCTTCGAACCGTTAGTAGACGGATTTTCTTATCATTTATCCTAGAAGAACAAAACGAATTAAATAGATAAACAATAATTAACTATTAATTTAACCCAAAGTAATCCTTTATTAATTATTAAATAATAAATTAAACCATCGTTAATAATTAAATATTAAATAATCTCAATTAATTAATTAATTAATCTTTGATTAAATTTAAATAATGAATTAAACTTTTAATATATAATTTATTATAAATTAAATCTTTAATCAAATAATTAAACCCTTGATTAATAATTAATCCTATATTTAATTAACGATAGAATAAATATAAATAATTTACTTAACCCATACTTAATTAATAATTAATTAAAATAAATCTTAAATTTAAAAGATAATTAATTAAGAACTAATCTTTATATAATCAAAGTTAATAAACCTTGTTAAAATGTAATTAATTATCAATTTCTAAAACCTAATTAATTAATTATAAAATCCTTAGTTAAATTTTTAAAACATTATTATTTAGTTTATAATATATTCACAAAACAATTTGAAGTATAAAAACTAAACTTTGCGCAAATCGAAATTTTAAGCGAACTGCATCGATAGCGACCATCGCTATAGATGCCCGTAAGCTTTAACTTATTTCATCCTTCTTTTGAAAACTATACCTTAAAGCTCATTGACTTTCTAAAAACAAAAATAAGTATTTTAAACTTAAACAAGTTTAAATCTGACCAAATATTCGATTTTTAAAAACTGAAAGCATAACTTCCTTACATAAGATTCCAAATTCTCCAATACCCTACAAAGGTACCAACTTCTTCTTAGCTTATACCTTACATACCCAAGTCCATACACAACCATAACGTCCAGGATAATATCATGCCACAAACATAAGAAAGATCCAATCTTTAACAATTTAGACTTCCCATTCAAGTCTAATGTCCTGACATATCCAAGCAACAAGTATATATAAAAATACATACATATATGTGTGTGTGTGTGTATCCATCACATGATAAATTAACCAATACTAACCATCATATCACAAAACATATTAACTAACATTAACGTAAAAGCTTTCATAAAAATCCATAGTCTACTCATCGGAAATCCTTTGAAAACTTGACACACTTTGAAATTCGAGAAGCTTGGAAAACCACAAACTCTAATAAAAAATAGGTCAAATTCTAGTCTGCGTTTGGACCATTTTCTCTTGGATATTAGTAATGTGGTCAAAAGGAAAGTTTTAGATAATTCTTTCCTCAATCGTTTCTAAAAAATAATTACTCAAAAAGTTAAGTTCGGAGGAAGTTATGGCCAAAATAGTGAGGGGTATTTTCGGACATAAAAATTTAGGTTCAAAAACACTCTTGCAACGAAATGAATATTTGGAGCATCAAAGATTGAAATAAAAAAAATGGTAAACTATAAAGTTGTTGCCACTTGAAATATACATGGTTTGAAAAAATGAATATCTAGTTTTGGAGAAGTATTGTAACACCCCACTTCGAGACCCACATTAGCAAAGAGTATTACAAGGTAATACCGTCTGCTAATACAGAGAATAGAGCTGGGTATGAGCGACCATCTATAGCCTTGTCTTAACTATCCACTGAATACCTCGATAAATGTTGCATATTTTTTTTCATGTGGATCGACATATCCAATAGATATTTAATACAAAACTATAATGACTATAAGATCTAATAGAATAAAATATAACAACTCAAATGTAAAACACATCACAGAACAGTAGATCATCACATGCATGTACACATATACAGATACATTACAGAGTATACAAAATGATACATGTCAAGTTGTATAGCAACCACAATATACGTATGGGTCAAAAGAATATACATATCAGAGTTATAGCCAAAAAGGACTACACAAAAAGCTATAACAAAAGGAGCTAGCAGAATGGTCCATGCAGAAGCCGAATAGGCTACGTCCAAATGTATGAAGCACCTCGGTCTTACCCGAGTATAAAAATACACGGGTCATGCTAACTAACTAAATCAGTTAGATAAGCTAAATGATAATGAACATGCAAGGTCATAAGTACCACAATAATCTCTAAAAAAGATAACTCGATCATCTAACAAAAGATGAATCATAATAAGCCCGATATCATCGGCAACTCAAATAAACAAAGGATATGAATATCCTAAATCAAGCCAAAAAGGCAAATAAAAAATACCAATGAAGGTAACACCAGATTCCCCATGGTAATCGCAATGTATCGAGTGGTTCAAAGGACCTACTCCGAAAGGAGATACTCTAGGAAAATATAAATATCAATGAAACAAAAGATGCACGTGCTCAGTACTGTATAAATGTAACAAACTGGAATTTTCGACTTTCGAAAATTCAACATCGACACTCACTTTATCGACTGCCGAGAAATCGAAGGTCAAAAACCGGAATGTTATGGGGTTTAAAAAGAATTTAAGAAAAGAAAAAGAAAGAAGAGAGAAGAGATAGGAAATAGAGAGAAAAGAAGATAGATAATTTTTAGAAAACAGAGAATTTTAAAAATAGAAGATAGAAGAATTTTAAAATAGAACGGACAAAAGAAAACAACAGAACAACAACAGAATCTCACAATTCGCAGCGGAACAACATATAATAATAAATGAATAATCTTTAAACAAAGAACTATATCAGTTATTACATTACGTTTCATTTCATTACATCATATCATCAGAGTATACAACATCAACAACATCAAACAGTGCAGCGGAAAAAGAAATACTATATAAACTAGTAATACGCCATGCCATCCAGCTTGCCTCCAGCAACTCCAGAATATCCAGAATATCCTGATAAACCTAACTCTTGACTGCCCGTGTGGAAATTGGTGGGCACCCAGAGTTTAGGAAGGAAAACAATAAACTCCAAGTCAGTCATGTGACTGGTGTGAGAACTCAAAACAGTTTATTTATCTTTAAAAATCAAAAAGAGAAATATTTTTAAAACAATTCGCAATGCTTTTAAAAATGAGACTACCATAAGGCCTCCCGCACACACACACATGCAAACGCAGAATCGGAGGAGATTTCTCCTTATGATAGTCAAAGATGCTTGATACGCATTTAAAATAATATTTGATATTATTACTAGTGCATAGTATAGAGAAAATTTCATTTCAAAAGTAGAATATAAATCTTAGCCAACATACGACCATTATCGTATGCCTACTATAGCTACTATCCAAACAGTGGTGACCACCATAAGTGAATAGCAGGTTCTACAACTAATACCGTAAAAGTTTCGTAGGGAATTGGATTTCCAACGAATGATCAGGCCAAGGAACTTCCCATTGCCACATGAGAATGCCTCTGGATGGACATCCCCGAGAACCAAACCGGATCTCAACCAACACAAGGCCGGGTTACTCCTAACTGAGTAACAACTGACCGAATATGCCATCCCCCGGTCCTTTGGGACCTTTTTCCGAGAGCGCTCTCTAATCAATTCACACAATCATAACAAAGTGTTTTCAACATGAGTAAGTATCTGGGCTCCATACCATGATACTACCCTTTTCCAGAAGGAAATGGACACATCCTAAAGGGTGCTACCCCTCATAACCTTGCTGCTTCTTTCCTGTTTTGACCATTCACGGGGTATGAGGCTCGACGAAGTCACGTCCACAAAAACATACTTTATACAAAAGCCATGCTTTGGGTCAACAAATGATCAACACAATGATCACAAGGATAGACGATCAAATAAATGATCCTATCACAAATAATCAACACAATGATCATTTCAGCATCACTCAGCATGTCACATTACCAAACTGGGAATATATCGCTGATAACTTCAACTATATAAGCTTTGAGCTCGTACGTCTCAAAGAAGGGTGTTAAGCAAAGAATAAATTCTCCGCCACCAACAGAAATATATTTGAAAGAAATCGGCTTTATATCTCAACTTGTAATGTCAGACATACAATCCATACAAGTCTGTTCCGGGATCGAACAGAACCGAAGGCACTTACAAAGAAGTCCTTGCAATCCGGATATTCACAATCCTGATCGGATTCACCATCACATATGGAGAACTCAATACCGTAGCTACTCGGTGCAGAGTCAATCGATAGTTCATCCTATCGCTTTCGCAAATACCGGTCTTCAACACCGATCTTCAAATGCAATTCACAACGACGTAACACATATTCGGAGTGGGTTATACGACCCCATGGTCCTTTCCCGGTTAACCCGAATAGTGAGCGCTTATTCAAAAATAAGTGTGCATTCAAATTCAATCAATTCACATCAAATACCCATTCAAAGGGAAATACTGATAGTCGGTTATTGAACTATCACTGGATATGCACACATCACCAGATTCCAAATAATTTTCCAAATTATTTATTTTCCAAAATATCTTTACAAGATATATATAATTTCAACACTTCAAAAATAAATCAATATTTATTTTTAACAAGTTCCACTTTCACATATAAATTCCATAATGAATTTATATTTCAAAATATTCATGCATATTCGATTTCAATAATTCATTTCAATTTATCTTCAAAAAGATAAATTCTAATTATTCACTTCATATTGGAAAACATTTCCATACTTATCAAAAATAAGTAATCGACAAATCTTTTTATTTTCAACCTTTGAAAATATTCAATATACTTAAATCGAATTAAGTATATTATTCATTCTTTAAGGGAAATCATTCTCTTAAAACATTTTTATTTGGGCCAAAACGAATGTTGCGTAAAACATCGTTACACGTCCCAAAATCACTAGTATAGGGATTCGAAATTAAAATAGATATATAAATCCCAATACTATACAAAACATTTCCTTTCGGAAATCATTTACTATAACAACAGTGTTATAGTCCACCATTCCCTTTTATTTCTCGAAAACGTCTATTTCAACAATAAATGTTGAAATCTATGGTTTCGAATCTCAACACATTTTAAACCATCGTTAGATCGTTTTAATTCTATTTAAAACATTCATATTCTAAACAATTTCTTTAACGTGTTATTCACTGTTCAAAAACGTGAATAAACCATGTTCACAAATTCCATTATTTCTATTCTTTTTAACTTAAAGGATTATTCACTGTTTATAACGTGAATATAACTCCATTAATAGGTTATAACAATTAACTTATCAAAATAAGTCGTTTGCGAATTTATAAAACAACGTTTATAAATTCCATATTTATTTATTTATAAAAACTTCTTTTATAAATCTTCTTTATTTACCTATTCGATTTATAATCTTAATTATAAACCAAAAGTCCAAATTATAAGTTAAATACTTATAAAACGATTATTTTATAAGATCGTTCTTTTAAACACTTTCCAATTTATAAATCTTATAACTTATAAGATTTAATGATTTATCCAATCTATTCTTCAAATAATTTCACCAAATTTATAAATCTTACTATTTATAAATTTCATTTATAACTTCACGGTTTATAATTCTATAAATTCCATTCTTTAATGAAATTCATTTTCACTTAATTCAAACACTTATAAAAACTCGTTTTATAATGTCTATATTTCAATTTATAAATATCCATTTATAAATCTCTTAATATAAATCAGTTTATATTATTATTCTAAAACGTCTTTAAATTCCTTTATAATTTCATCATTTCGATTTATAAAATAACCAAATTTTATAAATCCTATATTTAAACTTTTATCATATATTCAAAAATCCAATCTAAATTATTTTATAAAATCATTAGTTCATATTTCTCAAAAAATCGACTTTTAATCGTATTTCTAAAAATCAGCTTTTTAACTATATTTCACAAAAACCATAATTTTTATAACTTTAAAAATTATAACGTTTATTTATTTATAATGGATCAATTCCAGAAATAAAGTATATTTTCAAAAATCATTTTAAAGATCATTTTAAAATCCCAAAATTTGGGTCCAATGATGCTACACACCAAATAGTCAATCACGACTAACAACGATATCATATATCGATATGATAATCCATCAAATATCAAAATATCTGAAATAAAATAAATACTGTTGAGGAATCCAGTTGGATCCCTCCAACCTATTTCCTGCATCCAAAAACATTAGCACAATACCAATTTCGCTCCAGTACGAAATTATCGCGGTATATGTTCTTAATAAATATTATCCGCTTAATAACGGCGCAATAGGGTCTCATCCGCTAAACAAAAAAATGCGGGAAATCAATCAACTGCAATATATACATATGCCAATATATATATATTGATATTATATATAATACCAATTTCACTGTTTATGAAATATTCGCGGTATATGTTTATATTAAATAACATCCGCTTACTAACGGCGCATAATGTCTATTTTAACAATCAATAATTTACAGTCATCATTCAAACATGCATTCAAATATTTTAAATCTAACTATTTAAAATAAAATCGAAATCTATTCGATTGAGTGAGAAGTTCTCACCTTGATTTTAATTTCCGTTTAAGCTTTTATTTCGAATAAAATTAAACGCGCGTTTAATTTTACCAGAAATTCTCACTAACTCCAAACGACTCCAAACCAACTCCATCGCGTAGTGCTCGTCCATACGATTCCAACGCAACTGGATTTGCAATTTTTCGACCTCGTATGAAAAAGTTATGAATTTATGAAGTTTGTACATGTTTTTAATAGCTTAAATACAACATATACTTTATATTTTTAACCTCTCCTCAATCCTAGCCATCAGATCCCACTCCCACACATCTGGACCGTCCCCCTTCGTCTTCCACTTGCGTTCCATCTTCAGGTAATAAGCCGCACTCATCAAACCCATATTTCTAAACTAGGGTTTAGCTTTGTCACCTCTCTGCTCAACTAGAATTCGATCGGGACGTTGCAAATCAAAGCTCTCCACCATACTCATGTTCGGCCCCAAGGACCCCAAGCTCGGCTGTGTCATTTACATGGAAATTCGTGCGCAGGTCGTGACGAACGCAGCCCCCTATCTCCTCCCCTGGTGCTCCAAAACGCATCTCCACCGTTGAATCTCTTCGTCTTGACGAGATCTACAAGTTTCTAGTTGACGTCTAAGTCTATCGGAGAGTGGATGAAGAGAAAATCGAGGAGAAACGAGATAGTTTCATGGTCGTTCAGTTTTAGGGCCGGCTAGGGTTTGTTTTTATTTATTTATTTTTTTATTTTCTAAATGAAGGGTAGGGGTTATTTATAAGGAACGAGCAAGCGTAAACACTATTCATCCCGGGAATTCCGAACTCCGATTTAGACGCCGTAACCAGCGTTTCTAAGGTTTACCCCGCGTTCCGGACACAATGGAACAGGTTTCGGAAGCTAATTCGGAAGTATGTGCGAGTTATGGCTATAAACGCTCAATTTAAATTAAACCGATTTAAGTCGATTTCTAGGCGTTTTAATTTGTACCGGACAAACGGTAAATCCAATTGACTTGAAATTTGAAACCTTACAATAATATCACATTACGGATCCGATGAAACTAGTTTCGTCGAATTCCGAGACTTTTTGAAAAATGGCTATTTTGACTCGCCAAATTTAAATTAAAAATAATTCGATGCGTTTTGAGCTGCCACGATCAAACGATAACTCCGATTGACACGAAATTTGAAATCCGGTAATAACTAACTATTACGGATCCAATGGAACTGGTTTCGTTCAATTCTGAGACTGTCCAAAAATTGGCTATTTTACAGTCGATTATTTAATATTAAAATATTCAATTTTCACAAATTAACTTCTAATTCGATTTTAAAAGTTCTAAAATATTTCTATAACTCCAGTATGATTAAATAAAATTTTCCAAATTATTTTCAATCATATTTAACTCAATTTTAAATTATTTCCATAATTTAACATATTAAATTATCGATTTAATTATTCAATTAAATCCAAAAATTCAAATAAAAATTTATTTGACTTATAAATTCACTTATAAATATTTAAAATAAATTAAATATTCAAATTTTAATTAAATAAAATTCTGGGTCGTTACAATCTTCCCTCCTTAAAAGAATTTCGTCCTCGAAATTACAAGTAAGAAAAGTCACAAAATCTATTAATTTTTCCAAAATTCATAATTAAACTTCTTTCAATACTTTACTAAGTTTTCAAATCATACTTAGTTATCTTTTCAAAAGCAACTACTATTGTTTAACTTTCAATTCCAAAACAAAGTTAAAGTTTTCAAAATTTTCCAAGTTTTCTCAAAATTTTTCTAACGCCTTAAATTTTCGGAAAAATTCGCCATGTCTCCTTTGCGCGGCTCGATCCGAAAAAAAAATGACAGTATATATATCACAAATATACATCTCATCAAGTAATGAGGCATCCCGAAGGGAAAAAAGTATAAAAGTGCGATATTTAATCCGAGATATGTACCTTATATTTTATTAGCGAGCATATACGGCTAATATAGCGCTAAAGCGAACTCCAAATGCGAAGCAAACGCGATCCGCACCTACTAAACTCAACAAACAACATGAGAACATGCACATATGCAAATAATCTCAATATACAACATATAGCAACATAATAACTATATAGGTCACATAGCAAATGCAACAAATGCAAACATCAATCAACTAACATCCATAACCAATACATATTCATTCATATTCTTATTAATACTTAATGAATTGGTTTTCAATTTAAATCACATTTGATTTATTACATTGGATTTTTTTTATCAACATTCATTCTCAATTCAATTAGTTATCATTACTAATTAAATCCAATTCACTTTCAATTCTATTCAAATTTATTTACTTCTAATTTGAATTCAATTTCATAGCTTTCAATTTCATTAACACTTAATGAATTATATACAATCTATCAACAATCATATAACAACCAAAGTATATTAATTTCAACCAAATTCCTTTGCTTTAAATTGATTTTCATTCAATTTTATTCAACTTCTAATAACATTAGATTTTAAATGAATTTACACTTTCATTCATTATTCCATATCAACTTAAATTACATTCAATTGATTAACATTCAATCCATTCATGAAATTCAACAGTTGAATTTCATTTACATAACTTAAGTTCACATTTATCAATCAATTCAGCTTCCAAATTCTAAAGTAAATTTTCATTTAACTTTAAATTCATTTTTATTTACAACTCATATTCATAAATATATTCACATAGTTTCACTTCTTATATATATAAGTTTATTTCACAATTGTAAATCACTTTAATTATAATTTCAATTCTTATAATTCTTTTGCTTATACAATTATTCTTTTATTTAGATTATTCAAACAACTAAACAATCACTTATATACATTTAATAATTTTGAAAAAATTATTCCTTTATATTCAAAATATAATCAAGGCAAAATTATTTCATTTACCCAATTTAAAACAATACTGTGTCGAATTGTTCTATTCAAGTGTTTAGAAACCCCTTCGGCATAGTCTTGCGGACCACGCTGACGAAAGTTCATATACCACTCAATAAACCAATCATCACAATATAAAACAAATTTTATATACACTAACAAATACGCTCTCATAGCTATTATTACCCTCAAACTCATTCTAGAGTACTACTGACTCTATCTCTAACGAGTAATACCCAACAGAACCATGGTTGTCGCTTAACCATCAGAGCTCTGATACCAAATGTAACAAACTGGAATTTTCGACTTTCGAAAATTCAACATCGACACTCACTTTATCGACTGCCGAGAAATCGAAGGTCAAAAACCGGAATGTTATGGGGTTTAAAAAGAATTTAAGAAAAGAAAAAGAAAGAAGAGAGAAGAGATAGGAAATAGAGAGAAAAGAAGATAGATAATTTTTAGAAAACAGAGAATTTTAAAAATAGAAGATAGAAGAATTTTAAAATAGAACGGACAAAAGAAAACAACAGAACAACAACAGAATCTCACAATTCGCAGCGGAACAACATATAATAATAAATGAATAATCTTTAAACAAAGAACTATATCAGTTATTACATTACGTTTCATTTCATTACATCATATCATCAGAGTATACAACATCAACAACATCAAACAGTGCAGCGGAAAAAGAAATACTATATAAACTAGTAATACGCCATGCCATCCAGCTTGCCTCCAGCAACTCCAGAATATCCAGAATATCCTGATAAACCTAACTCTTGACTGCCCGTGTGGAAATTGGTGGGCACCCAGAGTTTAGGAAGGAAAACAATAAACTCCAAGTCAGTCATGTGACTGGTGTGAGAACTCAAAACAGTTTATTTATCTTTAAAAATCAAAAAGAGAAATATTTTTAAAACAATTCGCAATGCTTTTAAAAATGAGACTACCATAAGGCCTCCCGCACACACACACATGCAAACGCAGAATCGGAGGAGATTTCTCCTTATGATAGTCAAAGATGCTTGATACGCATTTAAAATAATATTTGATATTATTACTAGTGCATAGTATAGAGAAAATTTCATTTCAAAAGTAGAATATAAATCTTAGCCAACATACGACCATTATCGTATGCCTACTATAGCTACTATCCAAACAGTGGTGACCACCATAAGTGAATAGCAGGTTCTACAACTAATACCGTAAAAGTTTCGTATTGGGAATTGGATTTCCAACGAATGATCAGGCCAAGGAACTTCCCATTGCCACATGAGAATGCCTCTGGATGGACATCCCCGAGAACCAAACCGGATCTCAACCAACACAAGGCCGGGTTACTCGTAACTGAGTAACAACTGACCGAATATGCCATCCCCCGGTCCTTTGGGACCTTTTTCCGAGAGCGCTCTCTAATCAATTCACACAATCATAACAAAGTGTTTTCAACATGAGTAAGTATCTGGGCTCCATACCATGATACTACCCTTTTCCAGAAGGAAATGGACACATCCTAAAGGGTGCTACCCCTCATAACCTTGCTGCTTCTTTCCTGTTTTGACCATTCACGGGGTGTGAGGCTCGACGAAGTCACGTCCACAAAAACATACTTTATACAAAAGCCATGCTTTGGGTCAACAAATGATCAACACAATGATCACAAGGATAGACGATCAAATAAATGATCCTATCACAAATAATCAACACAATGATCATTTCAGCATCACTCAGCATGTCACATTACCAAACTGGGAATATATCGCTGATAACTTCAACTATATAACCTTTGAGCTCGTACGTCTCAAAGAAGGGTGTTAAGCAAAGAATAAATTCTCCGCCACCAACAGAAATATATTTGAAAGAAATCGGCTTTATATCTCAACTTGTAATGTCAGACATACAATCCATACAAGTCTGTTCCGGGATCGAACAGAACCGAAGGCACTTACAAAGAAGTCCTTGCAATCCGGATATTCACAATCCTGATCGGATTCACCATCACATATGGAGAACTCAATACCGTAGCTACTCGGTGCAGAGTCAATCGATAGTTCATCCTATCGCTTTCGCAAATACCGGTCTTCAACACCGATCTTCAAATGCAATTCACAACGACGTAACACATATTCGGAGTGGGTTATACGACCCCATGGTCCTTTCCCGGTTAACCCGAATAGTGAGCGCTTATTCAAAAATAAGTGTGCATTCAAATTCAATCAATTCACATCAAATACCCATTCAAAGGGAAATACTGATAGTCGGTTATTGAACTATCACTGGATATGCACACATCACCAGATTCCAAATAATTTTCCAAATTATTTATTTTCCAAAATATCTTTACAAGATATATATAATTTCAACACTTCAAAAATAAATCAATATTTATTTTTAACAAGTTCCACTTTCACATATAAATTCCATAATGAATTTATATTTCAAAATATTCATGCATATTCGATTTCAATAATTCATTTCAATTTATCTTCAAAAAGATAAATTCTAATTATTCACTTCATATTGGAAAACATTTCCATACTTATCAAAAATAAGTAATCGACAAATCTTTTTATTTTCAACCTTTGAAAATATTCAATATACTTAAATCGAATTAAGTATATTATTCATTCTTTAAGGGAAATCATTCTCTTAAAACATTTTTATTTGGGCCAAAACGAATGTTGCGTAAAACATCGTTACACGTCCCAAAATCACTAGTATAGGGATTCGAAATTAAAATAGATATATAAATCCCAATACTATACAAAACATTTCCTTTCGGAAATCATTTACTATAACAACAGTGTTATAGTCCACCATTCCCTTTTATTTCTCGAAAACGTCTATTTCAACAATAAATGTTGAAATCTATGGTTTCGAATCTCAACACATTTTAAACCATCGTTAGATCGTTTTAATTCTATTTAAAACATTCATATTCTAAACAATTTCTTTAACGTGTTATTCACTGTTCAAAAACGTGAATAAACCATGTTCACAAATTCCATTATTTCTATTCTTTTTAACTTAAAGGATTATTCACTGTTTATAACGTGAATATAACTCCATTAATAGGTTATAACAATTAACTTATCAAAATAAGTCGTTTGCGAATTTATAAAACAACGTTTATAAATTCCATATTTATTTATTTATAAAAACTTCTTTTATAAATCTTCTTTATTTACCTATTCGATTTATAATCTTAATTATAAACCAAAAGTCCAAATTATAAGTTAAATACTTATAAAACGATTATTTTATAAGATCGTTCTTTTAAACACTTTCCAATTTATAAATCTTATAACTTATAAGATTTAATGATTTATCCAATCTATTCTTCAAATAATTTCACCAAATTTATAAATCTTACTATTTATAAATTTCATTTATAACTTCACGGTTTATAATTCTATAAATTCCATTCTTTAATGAAATTCATTTTCACTTAATTCAAACACTTATAAAAACTCGTTTTATAATGTCTATATTTCAATTTATAAATATCCATTTATAAATCTCTTAATATAAATCAGTTTATATTATTATTCTAAAACGTCTTTAAATTCCTTTATAATTTCATCATTTCGATTTATAAAATAACCAAATTTTATAAATCCTATATTTAAACTTTTATCATATATTCAAAAATCCAATCTAAATTATTTTATAAAATCATTAGTTCATATTTCTCAAAAAATCGACTTTTAATCGTATTTCTAAAAATCAGCTTTTTAACTATATTTCACAAAAACCATAATTTTTATAACTTTAAAAATTATAACGTTTATTTATTTATAATGGATCAATTCCAGAAATAAAGTATATTTTCAAAAATCATTTTAAAGATCATTTTAAAATCCCAAAATTTGGGTCCAATGATGCTACACACCAAATAGTCAATCACGACTAACAACGATATCATATATCGATATGATAATCTATCAAATATCAAAATATCTGAAATAAAATAAATACTGTTGAGGAATCCAGTTGGATCCCTCCAACCTATTTCCTGCATCCAAAAACATTAGCACAATACCAATTTCGCTCCAGTACGAAATTATCGCGGTATATGTTCTTAATAAATATTATCCGCTTAATAACGGCGCAATAGGGTCTCATCCGCTAAACAAAAAAATGCGGGAAATCAATCAACTGCAATATATACATATGCCAATATATATATATTGATATTATATATAATACCAATTTCACTGTTTATGAAATATTCGCGGTATATGTTTATATTAAATAACATCCGCTTACTAACGGCGCATAATGTCTATTTTAACAATCAATAATTTACAGTCATCATTCAAACATGCATTCAAATATTTTAAATCTAACTATTTAAAATAAAATCGAAATCTATTCGATTGAGTGAGAAGTTCTCACCTTGATTTTAATTTCCGTTTAAGCTTTTATTTCGAATAAAATTAAACGCGCGTTTAATTTTACCAGAAATTCTCACTAACTCCAAACGACTCCAAACCAACTCCATCGCGTAGTGCTCGTCCATACGATTCCAACGCAACTGGATTTGCAATTTTTCGACCTCGTATGAAAAAGTTATGAATTTATGAAGTTTGTACATGTTTTTAATAGCTTAAATACAACATATACTTTATATTTTTAACCTCTCCTCAATCCTAGCCATCAGATCCCACTCCCACACATCTGGACCGTCCCCCTTCGTCTTCCACTTGCGTTCCATCTTCAGGTAATAAGCCGCACTCATCAAACCCATATTTCTAAACTAGGGTTTAGCTTTGTCACCTCTCTGCTCAACTAGAATTCGATCGGGACGTTGCAAATCAAAGCTCTCCACCATACTCATGTTCGGCCCCAAGGACCCCAAGCTCGGCTGTGTCATTTACATGGAAATTCGTGCGCAGGTCGTGACGAACGCAGCCCCCTATCTCCTCCCCTGGTGCTCCAAAACGCATCTCCACCGTTGAATCTCTTCGTCTTGACGAGATCTACAAGTTTCTAGTTGACGTCTAAGTCTATCGGAGAGTGGATGAAGAGAAAATCGAGGAGAAACGAGATAGTTTCATGGCCGTTCAGTTTTAGGGCCGGCTAGGGTTTGTTTTTATTTTATTTTTTTTTATTTTCTAAATGAAGGGTAGGGGTTATTTATAAGGAACGAGCAAGCGTAAACACTATTCATCCCGGGAATTCCGAACTCCGATTTAGACGCCGTAACCAGCGTTTCTAAGGTTTACCCCGCGTTCCGGACACAATGGAACAGGTTTCGGAAGCTAATTCGGAAGTATGTGCGAGTTATGGCTATAAACGCTCAATTTAAATTAAACCGATTTAAGTCGATTTCTAGGCGTTTTAATTTGTACCGGACAAACGGTAAATCCAATTGACTTGAAATTTGAAACCTTACAATAATATCACATTACGGATCCGATGAAACTGGTTTCGTCGAATTCCGAGACTTTTTGAAAAATGGCTATTTTGACTCGCCAAATTTAAATTAAAAATAATTCGATGCGTTTTGAGCTGCCACGATCAAACGATAACTCCGATTGACACGAAATTTGAAATCCGGTAATAACTAACTATTACGGATCCAATGGAACTGGTTTCGTTCAATTCTGAGACTGTCCAAAAATTGGCTATTTTACAGTCGATTATTTAATATTAAAATATTCAATTTTCACAAATTAACTTCTAATTCGATTTTAAAAGTTCTAAAATATTTCTATAACTCCAGTATGATTAAATAAAATTTTCCAAATTATTTTCAATCATATTTAACTCAATTTTAAATTATTTCCATAATTTAACATATTAAATTATCGATTTAATTATTCAATTAAATCCAAAAATTCAAATAAAAATTTATTTGACTTATAAATTCACTTATAAATATTTAAAATAAATTAAATATTCAAATTTTAATTAAATAAAATTCTGGGTCGTTACAATAAACAAGGATCAACAAGCCCTAAGGTGACAAACCCAAGTATCTCTCGAGCGGTGACGAAGGACCAACTACAAAAGCGCTACTATAGGGCAACGAACCCGAAGGCACAAACCCGAAGGCAATAAACCTGAAGGCACAAACCGTAGTGGTAAAGGTCTGGAGGCCCAGTACTGGACACCACTAACTGGCAATATGTGTCACAAACCCCTCGGATAGGAACCCGTAAAGTGTTAACATGTGTCCCATACCACACGTTTGCACTAAACGGTTTACTAACTGTTAGTCAATTCCACACTCAAAGCAGTACCAAGTTTACCTCATCTTATTGGTAAACTAGATCCGAATGTCAAAACGATCAAACGAATATATTAGGAATTAACTGAAAAGATAAACGCATGTGTTCATAACACGCGTTTTATCTAATCATTTAGTTCTCCTCCCTCTTCGCTTGAAGTGCAAAATTGTGTGTTTTATATAGAAATTAAGTTGAAGAAAATGAGTTTTAGGAATGTTTCTAAATTGCTTTAGAAATTGCCTTTGAAATTCTCTTATCATAGAGTATATTACTTTTATACTAAAAAAATAATATATAATAATAATTTCAAAAGCCCATTTATTTGAGAAACATTTTTTAAACACATTATGATATCTGTGTATGAAATCCAGAAAGAAATATCACGAAAACATCGAAATAATGGAAATTACACCATATAATCCGTTTAAAACAAGCTGCGACTCAATATTCGACAGCAGGTTTGAACAAGTTAATAGTGTCAAAATGACTTGGAATTTAGCATAAATTTAGTTCAACATTCCTACTTCAATATAAAAAATAATTATTTAAATCCGATTTGAAACGAAGAATTTGTGCCGTTTCAAATTTGTACTAAAAACAAGGTTAAATTGCTGGATTCCAACAGGTTGCGGGTACAAGTTCGACAGCAGTTTCGAAATAGCAAACGAACCCAGATTGTCATGAAATTTTGCAAGAATGTAATTCAACACTCCTACTTCAATCTGCAAAATGAAGCACTCAAATATGGTTCGAAACGAATGAGTTATGCTGTCTCAAACATGGACTCAGGCCATATTTGCAATAGTTAAAAAACCGGAAATGTACAAGCCTGAAACCATCTTGGGTTCAACTTGCAGGCATGAAACAGAGGATAAACTGATATTGGATTGAGCTCAAAATTAGTATGCATATAGCAGAAAACTTTGTCTTTCAAAAAAAAAGAATGATGCAATTTGGATAAAATATGAGAACTTTATGACGTCTCAAAGTTGAACCCAGACAGTGTTTTCACAGTAAAACTCTAGGCAAAAACATGGTCCAGGTCAAAGTTTGACAGCATATTTATATAATCTGTCTATGTTGAAATGACCTTAAATTTTGTAAGCTTATAGTAGAGACGTTCATCTTTCCAATAAAAAAGAATCATGCAATTCGGATATGAAATGAAATAGATATGCTATCTTAAACATGGACTCAGGCCATGTTTACAACAACTCGGAAAACAAAATGTGCACAGAAAATGTTCAGGCTATGCATTGATTTTGCAGTGTAGTTTTCAGGCATCAAATCAATATGTTTTGCAATAAAATTTGACATGCATATATTACAACACACAAGCTATCAACTTAAGAAAATCCAGCAGCATTTCATTGTCGGAATTGGGAGAAAATGATGTGCAAAGTGACATACAAACTCAGATTTCACCAAAAACAAAATATGAACATAATATCAATGTACTGAAGCTATTTTCGGTTAGATTTTGGCATTTTGAAGCTTTTTCTTCAGCTAGAAATTGTGGGCAGTAACTCACCTTGTTTTTGAAGTGCAAAAATCGGATTTTGAGCTGAAAGGAGTGAGCTTTGAGCTAATTTGGCCTTGTAGAACCTATAGAAAGAAGAAACATATGCATGCAAAGAAGAAATTCATTATTAACAAACAATCTCCTCAAAAATTAAGATTTTGATGAAATAGAAATGGTTTTCATAGTGATTACCTGAGAAAAATAGTTTCAATTTGATTAAAAACAACATAATTGGATTAATTTGGAGAATTTTTGAGCTTGGGTTGAAGGAGAAATGAGTTTCTTAGTTTCAGTCTTCTCCTTATTTTACTGTACGTATGGTATAATGTGAAGAAGATGAACTCTTCTCTCTACAGTTAGGCTAAGAAATGGGCTTGGACCCAAAAATAAAAGATTTTAATTAGCCTTAGGAAAAAGTCAATTTATCACTTAAACACAAAACAAAATGTCATTTCCTTTCAAATTTTCACACAACAAAGTATGTAAATTTACATACTTATGAAATAACATATTTTATACTATATAAAAAGATTAGTTTTAATTTTTAAACATTTTTATTATTAAAATCCTCTATTTTACAAAAATACACAATTTTTACAAAGCACAAAACCTTATTTTTAACATCTAAAATTCCACAAAAATATTTTTCACACTTGTAAAAATATTTAAACCATTCTAAACTCAAATTTATAATTAAAACTCATTTTTAAACCAATTTCCACCTTTTTATTAGATTAAACAACCTTTAAAAATCAAATGCTTCTTTTAAAAAATATTAAAAGAAGTAAGTGGTAATAATTAATAAAATTATTGCATTTTCTCCATTTATTATTAACCCAAACAAATAAAATAAAGTTTAAAACTTTATATTCTCATTTTTTTAACCAAAATTCATTGTTTATTCCAAATAAGTAATTTAATTTCTCCAATTTTATTTTAATTCACAATATCAAATCATAACTACCATTACAATATAATATTTACAGGTAATCTCCAAATCCAAGGTTATTACAAGTATGAAGGAATTTATGGCCGAATAAAGTTGGAGGAAATGGAGAAAGAAAAAGCTTAAAACTAAGTTTTTAAAATTTTAAAAAGAAGTAAAAATTCAAATTTAAATTCTTTATAATTCTTTAGAATTCTAAAGGGAAGCCATGGAAGTGGATTATGAAGAAGATGGAAGCTTGGAGGAGTTTGAAAATGAAAGAATGAATGAGAAAAATATGAAAAGAAATTTAGAAAATGTATATATTCAAATAGATCAGCTAAATTACTAAAATACACACCCTCCACAAATTATGTGCCATGTCACCATCCTCCACCTCACCATGTACCTCACGCCACCCTTATATCCCCCTCCCTATTACATCAAAGGAAACATGTATTAATGACTTGTACTTTTTGTTTGCATATGACTTGACATGTTATGAAAATTTCCATTTAATCGTTTTAAACTTAATTAAATTTTCATTAAATGTCATATCAAAATCTTAATAAACTTAAGTATGTATCATATATAAAAATATACGTTGACTCAACTATGCACAACATTTTCTGATAACTTTCAGACATCGAAAAGTCGAAAATTCGAAAAACGATGTCCGGTCACATTTTCAGTTTTTCTTCGAACCGTATTTTAAAAATTATTTCACCGTTATTATATATTATTAAAAGATTTTTATTTTCATTATAAAACATTTATATTAAATATATATAATTAATTAAATATTCATAAATCAAAGCAGCTAAATTCCAGGTTGTTACAGTCTTCCCCTTTAAAGGAATTTCGTCCTCGAAATTACACCTCATAACCTATTCAGAAACACTTAACACTTTAAATCATTCCATATGATGTATATAGATCATTCTCATGCAAAACTAGGTTCGATCACAACTTGAATACATAACTTCATTTCCAAACTACTATTGCTTACCCGATTCTCTAATGCGAACTCCGTCAGGCTCCTTGATTTGGAACCTCTATTCTCCTTACATAGTTGTCAGTAAGATAGAAACTTTGGTCCTAAACCCAAAATCCTCATCAAATACTCGTCGTTAAAAACCGAGTAATAAATCCTTATTCGAAACGGTGCAAATACTTAAAGTCATTTACTCGAATCTTAGATCAAAAATCTATGGAAAGGAGAATTGATCTACGTCCACCCAACGCACTTACTATATTGGTTCTCTTTAATACCAATTATATTTCACTAAATCATTTATGAAAACATTTCATAAGTACATTCAAGTTCAACTTGGGTAATACTACTCCACTACATACTGGGAGTATATAACCCTATTAAATTCAACTATTAAATTTTGCATTTATTTTCCTTAGGAGAACTCAAGATCTAATTATCCAGATTTTATTTCAAAAACTTTCTGAAATGAAACTCTATATTTTAGATCATACAATATATAAATAAATATCCCGAATAACTCCAAAAGATACTATGGAACTGGGTACTAGAAAATAATAACGTGCATTCCATTACCAAGAAGGGTACCACTCAAGAGAAGTATTTACCATCCGAACACATCTCTTCCCTAAATTTTAAGTTATTTTCGAGCCACTTGAACTACTTAACTTAAAAAATTATTTCAAAATCCCATTTTTGAAACAATACTTTACATTTTACAATAAAATATTTATCGCTAACTTACTTTGGATTTGTTCGGGTTAAATTTATTTCGATTGTAAAATGATAAAGAGAATAATTTACTAAGCACATGACAAAGTTTGCCAAGGCAAACATCCAATCGTCACTTAGAAGATTATTCCGATCATCAAAAAACAATCACAACTCATTCCTCCTAATTAACCGAAAGAAAACACTTTTTACTTAAATTTCATTATCAAAATTTCATACTTTAAGCAAAATTTCTTTCAACTACCATTATATTTTTCCTCAAAATATTGAAAAATAATTTTCCAAAGCAATGAGATTTAAGTTCTCAAGTGTTCGACCTAAATTCTTTTTTAATTAAAAAGAGACATTCTTATTAATCCATTTCCAAATATACTAACCTCTTTTTTAAAACACCTTTTAATCCAATATTACCCCATATTAACATCGAACAGCTGTTAGTCAAATTGTGAAACTTAATTCACAAGGTGTTTGTTTCAGTGTTACTATATCTATTTACTGAACTCAAATCTTAGAAAGGGAAAGCTAACTATACACACTAATAATAGTCCATGTTCAAACTGGACGAGCATGACTAAACAAACCCTACATGATAATAACAAAAATTATATCTCTTAACAAAAACATCTCAAAAATACCGTACTATTTTTAAAAATCATTCTTTTATATATAAAATATATTTTTGGATAAAATTATTTCACTTACCTAATTTTCAAAACAATACTATGTCGAGTTTCCTAGTTCAAGTGTTTAGAAACCCCTATCGACACAGATGTACCTTCCGTACTGAAAAGAATTCATAAGCCACTAAACTGATAAATCAACATTATACAAAATGTTTTATATCACTAACAAATACATGCTCTTATGTAATACACTCAAAATCATAATAAAGCATTCCATTACCTTATCACTTAATGAGTTGTCCCACCAAAGCCAATGTTCTCGCTTAATCTTTGCTCTGATGCCACATGTAACGACCTGCCCTTTTGAGCACTAGAATTTGAGACTAATACATCCACGGTATTCACCCACCGAACAACTAAATGATGAAAAAGCAGATTGTTAGGGGAAAGAAAGGAGATAGAAAATAGAAGAAACTAAATGATCATAGAATCTCACAACACAACGGAATAATATATATTAATCAACATAGTACTTTATAAAGTCATTTACAAAATGATACATCAGAGTTATACTAAAATAATTTCTAACCTAGGACAATTTTAATAGTATGTCCTTACATAATAGATAAACAAGATACATATAATACAACAGAAACAAAAAAATAACAACTAAATATCGGTGAAGCCTCCTACTCTAAGCTCCTCCAAATTTCATTCGTAGGAAACCTGAACCACTTGGATGCTCGTAAAAATTTGAACACCCAAGAGTTTTAGGGAAAGAAAATAAAACTCCGGGTCAGACATGGGTCTGGTGTGAGTAAACACAAACAACTTGGTTATTACATTTCAAAACCTTTTAAAAATCAAAGGTGTCATGTAAGACCACGCCGCACATAAACATGGACGGGTTTTTACATTACGTTAACCAAATCACTTTTGTAGAAAATTCAATGATATTATAATAATATCTAAAGTACGATTACTTATTAATCTTAGCCAAAATTGTTACATTAATTAAATTCCTACATACTAGGCTTTACAATCAAAACCGTAAAGGCACGTATTAGAGAATGGATTCCATACTATGACCAGGTAGGAAACTACCTTCGATGGGTACATCTCTAAAACAATGCACCCGAGTCTGATAAGAACATCTTATACCCTACCACATAAAACTCGGCCTACCACTTGACTAGTAGTATCGAATATGTCATCGTCCCGGTCTTCCAACTTTAATCGAGATGTCTCATGCACAACCAAATCCATAAAAATAAGGTAATCTAAAAATATGATGACATACCCTAATGGGTACGACCCACTTAGCCATGGTGCATGCCCTGTTTTGGTCATTTCCTAGTTAATGGGGCTTGAGGCTAGTTTTACCTTTTTGAATAGCAATCCCACTTGAAATGCTAACATAGCCCCCCAAGCATCAATGCAATTCTAGCATTCATCCATACAAGTTGTCCAGGATAAAGGCAAATCGAAGGCACTACTTCTACTGCATCCATTTTGGAATCACGCTCAGGACTAGTAGCAAGCATCCCTTGCACTTCAATGCACCATCTTCGATTCTACATACTTCAATATGTCTTCAGTTCAAAATGCTTGAGTTGGATCAAAGTGGTTTCCAGATAACAGATCTGATCCTTGTCTCTTCGAAAAAACTTTCAATAATTTCCAGTGAACTCAACCCATGTTCTTTAAGAAATAAGTAGATAAAAGATAAGGGTGGAGTTCACCTCTTAACCATTAGTGGATGGATTTTCTTATAATTTATCCTAGAAGAAGGAAACAAATTGATACGTACAGTATAGCACCACCGACGAAAACCATACCATATAATTTCTATGTTTCTCCTAGATATTTTCAAAGTTACGTTTTGGTCCAGATTTGACAGGTTGTTATTTAACTATCAAATAAACAAACAATCAAACATTGATTCAATTCCATATCAAATAATCTAAGCCTTTATAAATTAATGTTTAATTAATAAAATCATTTTATGAAAATTTATCAAAGGAAATTTTCTAAAAAATTTTCCCAAACCCCTTACATCCTTTTTACTTGGAAAACAATATAAACATTTATCAAAAACATTTGGAAAATTCTCTCTTCTCACATTCCATATTAAATGGCCAAACCATTCCCTTTCAAAACATCACTTACTATAAAACTCATTCACTTTATAAAACCCATTCACCGATTCCTTCTAAAAATTCTTTTATAAGTTCACTTCACATTTCAAACATCTTTACAAATTTTCAAACTTGATTTAAAATGTCTTTCAAAAATGTCTAAAATGATTTATAAAATCTCTTTCTATTTTTAAAACTATTTAAAAGTCTTCCTTCATAATTCCTCTATAGAATCTCCTTCATACAATATAATTTTCAAGATATCATTTGTAAATCACTTTAAGTAAAACCTTTTATTTAATAAACCCATTTTTAAAAACAAGATATTATTTAAAAATAACTTTATAAAATAATGATAAAATTTAAAAATCATTTATAACCTTTAAACCCAAATTGGTTAAAGAATTAAAGCAAATTCAAAAACATACTTTAGTAATTCGAAAAGAGGCGCAGCAATCCCAATGGTGCTATTTTAAGTTACCATTTAGTTTCCTTTTCAATTCACTTAACAGTTATTTACATAGATCAACATATATTTACACATATATCCAAATCAAGGAATAACATGTAAATATGAACTAACTAGCATATACTTATCCAAATAACATAATAGCAGGGTGGTTATTTGTCCTGCTAAACTGATGTCCAATCAATTCAACCAATTCATAGCAAGATGGTGATTTATTATGCTAACACATATCCACACAAACAAACCAACAATCAATTTATAGCAGAATGGAGATTTAATATGCTAATACAAGTCCAAACAAACCAACAATCTACATTTTAACTCATCCATAGTTATATGGTTTTTTAATGGTATCAATACTTGAATCACTTGTATTCAAAACCATCTTTGGAAAAGAAGTACCTTTGACCCATTTTACTTTTGAAGACCAAAGGATTTGAAACCTTTAAACCCTTTTACAAATAATAAATTAAAGGTTAAATCCTTATTTAAATCATAATTAATTTTAATTGAATCTTAACTTAATTTAATTAAATAGTTAAACAATAATTAACTATTTATTAAACTCAAAGTAATCGTTTATTAATTATTAAATAATAAATTAAACCTTCATTAATAATTAAATATTAAATAATATCAATTAATTAATTAAATAATCTTTTATTAACTTAAATAATAAATTAAACCTTTAATCAAATAATTAAACCCTTGATTAATAATTAATCCTACATTTAATTAATGATAAATTAAATATAAATAATTTACTTAATCCATACATAATTAACTTAATTAATAATTAATTAAAATAAATCTTAACTTTAAAAGATAATTAATTAAGAACTAATCTTTATTTAATTAAAGTTAATAAACCTTGTTAATATGTAATTAATTATCAATTACTAAAACCTAATTAATTAACAATTAATTATTAAATCCTTAGTTAACTTTTAGAACGTTATTATTTAGTTTATAACATATTCACAAAACAATTTGAAGTATCAAAACTAAACTTTGCAAAAATCGAAATTTTAAGCGAACTGCATCCATAGCGACTATCGCTATGGATGCCCGTAAGCTTTAACTTGTTTCTATAATTCTTTTGAAAACTTTATCATAAAGCTCATTAACTTTCTAAAAACAAAAATAAGTATTTAAAACTTAAACAAGTTTAAATCTGACCAAATATCTGATTTTTAAAAACTAAAAGCATAACTTTCTTACACAAGATTCCAAATTCTCCAATACCCTATAAAGGTACCAACTTCTTCTTAGCTTATACCTTACATACCCAAGTTCATACACAGCCATAAAATCTAGGATAATATCATGCCACGAACTTAAGCAAGATCTAACCTTTAACCATTTAGACATCACATTTAAGTCTAATGTCTTACATATCCAAGCAACAAGTGTGTGTGTATATATATTTATAACCATCACATGATAAATTAACCAATACTAACCATCACATCACACAATACATTAACTAACATAAAAGTAAAAGCTTTCCCAAAAATCCATAGTTTACTCATAGGAAATCCTTTGAAAACTTGACACACTAGTTTACTCACCGGAAATCCTTTGAAAACTTGACACACTTTGAAATTCGGAAAGCTTGGAAAACCACAAACTCTACTCAAAATAGGTCAACTTCTTGTCCGCGTTTGGACCTTTTTCTCTAGGATATTGGTAAAGTGGTAAAAAGGGAAGTTTTAGATAATTCTTCCCTATATCGTTTCTACAAAATAATTACTCAAAAAGGTTAAGTTTTGAGAAAGTTATGGCCAAAACAATGAGGGGTATTTTTGGACATAAAATTTTAGGTTCAAAAACACTCTTGCAAAAAAATGAATTTTTGGAGCATCTCAACTTGAAATAAGAAAAAGTGGTAAACTACAATGTTGCAGCCACTAGAAATATACATGGTTTGAGAAAATGAAAATCTGGTTTTGGAGAAGTATGAAGGAAGTTATGGCCGAATTAATTTGGAGGAAATGGAGAAAGAAAAAGTTTAAAACCAAGTTTTTAGAACTTTTAAAAAGAAGTAAAAATTAAATTTATATTCTTTAGAATTCTAAAAGAAAGCCATGAAAGTGGTTATGAAGAATATGGAAGCTTGGAGGAGTTTAAAAATGAAAGCATGAAAAGAGAAAAATATGAAAAGAAATTTAGGAAAATGTATATATACAAATGGATAAACTAAATTAGTAAAATACCCACCCTCCACACACTATGTGCCACATCACCAACCTCCACCTCACCATCTACCTCATACTACCCTTGTGTCCCCCTCCCCATCACATCAATGGCAACATGTATTTATGGCTTGTACTTTTTTTTGCGAATGACATGTTATGAAAATTTAAATTTTACCATTTTAAACTTAATTAAATTTTCATTAAACTTCATATCAAAATCTTAATAAACTTAAGTATGTATTTATATATCAAAATATACCCAAATTTATTAATAAATGTGTATATACATTGATTCAAATGTGCACAACATTTTATGATAATTTTCAGACATTGAAAAATCGAAATTCGAAAAATGATTTCCGATCACATTTTCGATTTTTCTTCGAACTGTATATTTTAGTAAACAAACTTTAAAAACTATTTCACCTTTATTATTTATTATTAAAAATATTTTTATTTTCATTATAAAACATTTATGTTGAATACTTAAAATTAAATAAATATTCACAATTCAAAGCAGCGAAATTTCAGGTCGGTACATTCTTCCAACCTTAAACGAATTTCATCCTCAAAATTACACCTCATAACCTATTCAGAAACACTTAACACTCTACATCATTCCATATGATGTACATAGATCATTCTGATGCAAAATCAAGTTCGATCACAACTCGAATACATAACTTTAGTTCCGAACTACTATCGCTTACCCGATTCTCTAATGCGGACTTCGATCAGGCTCCTTGATTTGGAACCTCTGTTCTCCTTACATAGTTGTAACTATGATAGAAACTTTGGCCCCAAACCAAAAATCCCCATCAAATGCTCATCGTCAAAAGCCGAATAATAAATCCTTATTCGGAACGGTGCAAATACCTTAAATCATATACTCGGATCGTAGATCCAAACTATATAGAAAGGAGAATTGATCTACATCCACCCTACACACTTACCATATTGGTTCTCCTTAATACCAGTTCTATTTCACTAAATCATCTATGAAAACATTTCATAAATACACTTGGGTTCAATTTGTGTAATACTACTCCACTACATCCAAAGAGCATACACCCCTATTAAATTCATGTATTCAATTTTGCAATTATTTTCCTTGGGAAAACTCAAGATCCAATTACACGGATTTTATTTCAAAAACTTTTTAAAATGAAACTCTATATTTTAAATCATACAATATATATATATATATATATATATATATATATATCTCTAGTAACTCCAAATGGATACTAAGGAACTGGGTACTACTAAACAGTATCATGCATTCCCTTACCACGAAGGGTGACATTCAAGAGAAATGTTTACCATCCAAACACATCTCTTTCCCAAATTTTAAGTTATTTTCGAGCCACTCGCACTAGTTAACTTAAAAAAATCTTTTATTTCAAAATCCCATTTTTGAAACAATACTTTACATTTTCCAACAAATCATTCAACAAATCATTCATCACTAACTTACTTTGGATTTGTAACGATCCCAGTTTTGAGTCAAATTTAGTTAATAACTAAAATAAATTTTTAAATTAAATTGTGAATTAATTTGACATTTTCCAAATTTAATAAGATATGTGCATGTTTATTTATATAAATAGATTGTAATTTGAAAATTTGAATAAATATATATATATATGATTATAATAGAATTTGATTTGAAATTCAATAATAAAAATCTTATAAAGGGATTTGAATTTGAAAACTTTATAATTTAAAACTAATAAGAATTTGTTTTCTAACTATAATATATAATATATATGTAATATATATTTGGAAGTTGTGTTTTAAATTTAATATAACAATTTTTAAAAGATAATTAAAGGTTAAATTATTATATATATATATATATATATATATATATATCTGTGTATGTGTGTGTTTATTTATTAATGTGTAATTTGATTTTTAATAATTAATTTCTTTAAAAGTTACAAATAATTATAAAAGAAATATACATATATAAATAGTTATAAAAGGAAATATAAATAGAAAATAATATAAAAATATATTTAAACATTTAAACACATGCAAAATACATATGTAAGCATTTTAACAATGAAATTAACATGTGTAAACATTTTATGATACAATTTAACATTTATAAACATTTTAACAAAGCATTAATACAAGTGTTAGCTCAATTTTATTATATAACTGTAAGTGTCATTTATCATCTTTTATTTTTTAAAATAAAAGGAAACAAGTTTATACATATATATCACTCTCCTCCTTCTTTCTCATTTTTCCTTTGATCTAATTGGAAAAAAAACCAAAAGAAAATGAAACCTGGTAGCCAAAATACAAACCAAAAAAACAAGATTCAAACAATCTTTTACATCTCAAATTTCTGAGCAAAAAAATTCAAAATCAAACAACAAAGAAAATATAAGAATTCAAATTCAAACTGGAGCAATCAAAAGCAAATCAAGTTCAAGACAGTTTCACTTTTTTTAAAAGAAGATCCCGATACAACAATATCTCATAATCCTGATGCAAACAGATCAGATTCAACTCAACATAACCAAGTTCTCAGACCCAAATCAAGTTCCAAGTTGAAGGATTCAAATCTGTCTCTCTGTTTACATTCCAGGTTAGCAAACTAACCTTTTAAATTCAAATCAATTATATACCTGGGTGTTTATGATTGATGCTTGGAAAGAATATTGTGATACATGTTTGTAATTGCATGATTGTTTTAAGATGAGTGCATGTATATATGTATATGGATATCTATGTGTATACATGCATATATTTGCCTCTGTTCAAATTTACAGGTTTCAAAACCTGTTCAAATTTCAAATTCTCCCCTTCTAGCTTCTTATAGCTCATGATATCTGAAAAAAATAAGTTTGAATGAACAAGACCAAAATTTTAAAAATATTTTTAAGTATAGTTTGGAAGTAGTTTAAGTGGAAAAAGAATATACAATAAAAACTCAAAAAAAATGTCAAGATTTCGACTTTCACTATTTATTATTTCATTTATATAACCTAATATGCTTTTGTAAACCATGAATTTTGGAAGTAAAATCATGATTTTTTAGGTTTTAAAAAGAGAGAACTGGCGAGTTGAATAGAAATTAAAATCGTGGCAATTTCTGGTGATCGTGAGGTCGTGTGGTCTCGAGCTTGATGTCGACTGTAGCTTGAAGACTGGAGATCATCAGAAAAATGGTGATTTAATTTTTAGATCATCAGAGAGGATAGTCGACGTTAAAATAGGGTTTAGGTACCCGGTTTGAGCGAAGTTGTATTTGAGGTCGCTACGCCATCGGGGGTGAATCAGACTTAACCGCAGGTGGTGGGATCGAAGCTCAAGTCTGTGACGCTACTCTAGGTAGGCTCGCGTGGTTTCATATGAACGCTGGCGGTGGCACAAGGCATTTCCAATTGGTCATGTTTGGGTTCCAGTTTGACCTATATGCTTGATTTTGGATTTTGGTGTTAACGATGGATCTGGGTAGTAGTAGTGATTCAGGGGAGGATCGGTGACTCGCCGATGATCGAAGCAATGATCGAAAGTGGTCAGGGCATCGGTGCATGTGCATGATGTCATGTTATATCAGTGACTTGAGTTTTGGGAAGAAGGATTGTTTCCTCGACGTCGATCTCGGGGAAAATAAGTGTTGGCTTAGGTTTTAGTTCGAGTGTTTGCATGAGTAAAAAGGGTTTTAAGTTTTAAAATAAAAACTAAGAATAAAAGAAAAGAGAAGGGATTTACTCGGGAAGAACTCGAGTAATTTTGTCTCTAGCTTGGGGTTGAACTCGTAGATGTCTCGGGTTGGTATAAAACAGTTTCAAACTTTAAAACAAATTCAAATTTAAAAACATGTTTAACTCACTCATTTTAAATAATTAATATTTTGTTTAAATTTAGGATTAGTAAAAGATTTTGAAAATAAATCATTTTAAAATTATTAAGTTTAAAGTGTTTTAAATTATATATAACCTTTATTTAAAAGTTTATTTTAAATAAACCTAATAATGTAATCAAGAAGTTAATCGAAAAGATAAAATGGTTTTAGTTGTTAATTAACTTATAAATCTAAGTCAATTTATGGACTAATAATAATTTTGTTTCAAAGATTAAAGGTTTAAAGATTAAATGTTTTAAAAGTTAATTGATGGCTAATTACTTTGTGTAATTAAATTAAAGCTAATTACTTTGTGTAATTTAATTATAGCTAATTACTTGGTGTAATAAATTTAAGGCTAATTAATTATTGTGATTAAATTAAAGAATAATTAATGTAATTAATTTAAGGATTTATTAATTAAGTTAATTAATCAAAGTTTAATTAATTAATGAAAGTAATTAAGGATAATTAATAAATCAAGTGATTAAAGAATAATTAATTAAAGGATGATTAATTTATATGATTAATTAATTAAGGTAATTAATTTGAGGATAATCAATTAATTTAAAGGTTAATTAATTAATGAAAGTGATTAATGGATGATTTATTAATTAAGGGTTAATTTAGTAATATAACTAAGGATAATTAATTAAAGAATAATTAAATGATTAAAGGTTAATTATTTAATGATCAAAGGTTGATTGATTTATTAATTGAGATTGATTAATTAATAATCTATTTCTTTAAAAGATATAAATATTTATAAAAGAAATATACATATATAAATAGTTATAAAAGGAAATACAAATAGAAAATAATATAAAAATATATTCAAACATTTAAACACATGAAAAATACATGTGTAAGCATTTTAACAATGATATTAACATGTGTAAACATTTTATGATACAAGTTAACATTTATAAACATTTTAACAAAGCATTAATACAAGTGTTAGCTCAATTTTATTATATTACTACAAGCGTCATTTATCATCTTTTATTTTTAAAAATAAAAGGAAACAAGTTTATACATATATATCACTCTCCTCCTTCTTTCTCATTTTTCCTTTGATCTAATTGAAAAAAAACCAAAAGAAAATGAAACCTGGTAGCCAAAACGCAAACCAAAAAAACATGATTCAAACAATCTTTTACATCTCAAATTTCTAAGCAAAAAAATTCAAAATCCAACAACAAAGAAAATATAAGAATTCAAATTCAAATTCAAACTGGAGCAATCAAAAGCAAATCAAGTTCAAAACAGTTTTAATTTTTTTAAAAGAAGATCCTGATACAACAGCATCTTAGAATCCTGATGCAAACAGATCATATTCAACTCAACATAATCAAGTTCTCAGACCCAAATCAAGTTCCAAGTTGAAGCATTCAAATCTGTCTCTCTGTTTACATTCCAGGTTAGCAAACTTACCTTTTAAATTCAAATCTGTTATATACCTGGGTGTTTGTGATTGATGCTTGGAAAGAATTTGTGATAAATGTTTGCAATGCATGATTGTTTTAAGATGAGTGCATGTATATATGTATATGGATATCTGTGTGTATACAGGCATTTATTTGCCTCTTTTCAAATTTACAGGTTTCAAAACCTGTTAAAATTTCAAATTCTCCCCCTCTAGCTTCTTATAGCTCATGATATCTGAAAAAAATAAGTTTGAATGAACAAGACCAAAATTTTAAAAATATTTTCAAGTATAATTTGGAAGTAGTTTAACTAGAAAACGAATATACAGTAAAAACTCAAAAAAAGGTCAAGATTTCGACTTTCACAATTTATTGTTTCATTTATATAACCTGATATGCTTTTGTAAACCATGAATTTTGGAAGTAAAATCATGATTTTCTAGGATTTAAAACGAGAGAACTGGTGAGTTGAATAGAAATTGAAATCGTGGCTATTTCTGGTGATCGTGAGGTTGTGTGGTCTCGAGCTTGGTGTCGATTGTAGCTTGAAGACTGGTGATCATCAAAAAAATGGTGAATTAATTTTTAGATCATCGGAGAGGACAGTCGACGTTAAAATAGGGTTTAGGGACCTGGTTTGAGCGAAGTTGTATTTGAGGTCGCTACGCCATCGAGAGTGAATTGGACTTAACCGCAGGTGGTGGGATCGAAGCTCAAGTCTGTGACGCAGCTCTGGGTAGGCTCGCGTGGTTTCAGATGAACGCTGGCGGCGGCACGAGGCATTTCCAGTTGGTCATGTTTGGGTTCCAGTTTGATCTATATGCTCGATTTTGGATTTTGGTGTTAACGATGGATCTAGGTAGTAGTAGTGATTCAGGGGAGGATCGGTGACTCGTCGATGATCGGAGCAATGATCGAAAGTGGTCAGGGCATTGGTGCATGTGCATGGTGTCATGTTGTATCAGTGACTTGTGTTTTGGGAAGAAGGATTGTTCCCTCGAAGACGATCTCGGGGAAAATAAGTGTTGGCTCAGGTTTTAGTTCAAGTGTTTGCATGAGTAAAAAGGGTTTTAAGTTTTAAAATAAAAACTAAGTATAAAAGAAAGGAGAAGGGATTTACGCGGGAAAAACTCGAGTAATTTTGTCTCTAGCTCGGGGTTGAACTCGGGGATGTCTCGGGTTGGTATAAAACAGTTTCAAACTTTAAAACAAATTCAAATTTAAAAACATGTTTAACTCATTCATTTTAAATAATTAATATTTTGTTTAAATTTGGGATTAGTAAAAGATTTTGGAAATAGATCATTTTAAAATTATTAAGTTTAAAGTGTTTTAAAGTATATATAACCTTTATTTAAAAGTTTATTTTAAATAAGCTTAATAATGTAATCAAGAAGTTAATCGAAAAGATAAAATGGTTTTAGTTGTTAATTAACTTATAAATCTAAGTTAATTTATGGATTAATAATAATTTTGTTTCAAAGATTAAATGTTTAAAGATTAAATGTTTTAAAAGTTAATTGATGGCTAATTACATTGTGTAATTAAATTAAAGCTAATTACTTTGTGTAATTTAATTAAAGCTAATTACTTGGTGTAATAAATTTGAGGCTAATTAATTATTGTGATTAAATTAAAGAATAATTAATGTAATTAATTTAAGGATTTATTAGTTAAGTTAATTAATTAAAGTTTAATTAATTAATGAAAGTAATTAAGGATAATTAATAAATCAAGTGATTAAAGAATAATTAGTTAAAGGATAATTAATTTATTTTATTAATTAATTACGGTAATTAATTTGAGGATAATCAAGGGTTAATTAATTAATGAAAGTGTTAAGGGATGATTTATTAATTAAGTGTAAATTTAGTAATATAATTAAGGATAATTAATTAAAGAATAATTAAATGATTAAAGGTTAATTATTTAATGATCAAAGGTTGATTGATTTATTAATTGAGATTGATTAATTAATAATTAAAGGGTTGATTAATTTGTTATTAAAGGTTGATTAAAAATGATTAAAGGATAATTAATAAAAAATGGTTTGTAATTAATGTTAATTAACCAGGATTAGTAATTTATTCATAAGTAATTAATCTGGTTTAAATTAATCAGGTGATTAATTGATCTTACTTGTGGATGTTTGGATTGTATGGAATGTGTTGAATTGTTTGATATCCTTGATGTGTGATGTTCTGTGATGTGAATTGTTTTGAAGTAAGCTGTAAACTATGATTTATTTATCTGTAAAAAATTTACTTGTTATCTATGAATGGGAAATAAGCGTTATAGGATTATACCGCTTATCGATTTTTTTGTGCTTGAATTGATGATGGTTGTGATATTTTATTGTTGCATGTAAAACCCCTGGACTACACCACACACACAAATATGGATTTCATGAGGAATTGGTTAAGTCACAGATATTTGAATTTAATATTATTTTCAAAATGATGTAATGGTTTTAAAAGTTGAATTTTAAATCCAATTGGTTTGGAAATGAAACTGAGTTGAATATGAAAAGCTTTTGAAAAGAAAGTTGTGAAATCTAAATTTAGTTTGAATATACTATGTCTTGTTTTGGAATTATTTTGGGAAATATCTTTTGAAAGGATTATACAAGTTATAATAATATATATATATATATATATATATGTATGTATATGTATATGGATTTTAAACCATTTGAAGTATATTGAATAAATTATTTTAGGAATTTTAATTTAATTCAAATAGAACTTGCCGGGTGTATGGCGGTTCATTGATTTTTCTTTAAAAGGCTATAACTTGAGCAAATTTAATCGGGTTTTCTCGAAACGAAAAAGCCTTTGTTTCTTTAAATGATAACATCTTTCATATAAAGGAATGAGTTTCCATTTTTGTCGAAACGATTTCAAATTTTAAATTGAAATAGTTTTGAAAGCTATGATTGAATCTTTGTTAAAGATCGGTGAACCTTATTTTGAAATTGAAAAGGATCTTAAAAGTGGTGAATCTTTTGTTTAAAGATTAAATGTGGAAAAAATATTTAAACCATTCAAAAGGGAAAGGTTTTTTGGAAACAAGTGTTGAAAAGTTGTGACTTACTAAGATCCCAATATATCTATATGATTTTTAAAATAAGCGCTCATTATTCGGTTTAGTCGGGAGAGGAATTTTGTCATAAAACCCATTCAGAATTAATGATACGACAAAATGGATAGCAATTGAAGATGGTGGTTGAAGACCGAGTATTTTCAAAAATGAAAGGATTACCTGTCGATTGTCTCTGCATCGAGTGGCCTCGGTATAGAGATCTCCATATGTGATGGGGAGTCCGATCGGGATTGTGAATACTCGGATTTGCAAGGACTTCTTTTGAAGTGCCTTCGGTTCCATTCTGAGCCAGGATGGACTTGTATGGTTGTATGCCTGACATTACACTTTGAGATGTAAAACTGATTTCTATCAAATACATTTCTATTTGATGCGGAGAATTTATTCTCTTAGCTTAACACTCTTCTCTAAGACGTACGAGCTCAAGGGTTATGTAGTTGATGGTTATTAGTGATATACTCTCATATTGGTAATGTGGCATGCTGAGTGCTGCTGATCATTTTTTGATCGAAGCATGGCTTTTGTGAAAAGCGTAGCTTTATGGACGAGACATCGTCAAACCTCACTACTCGAAAATGGTCGAAACAGGAAGAATGTGGAAAGGTTATGAGGGTTACACCCTTTTGGGTTGTGCATTTCCTTCTGGATAAAAAGTGATATCATGGTATGGAGCATGGATACTTAACTTATGTGGTTGTTGGAATTTGTTGGTGTAGAGGTACCTCGGATAAAGGTCGGTCACGACCGGGGGATAACATACTTGTGTCAGTAGTGACCTAGTTACAAAGGTAACCTAGCCTTGTGTTGGCAGAGAGCCGGATAGGTTCTCGGGGCGTCCCTCCAGAGTCATACCCATTCGGTGAGGAAGTTCCTTAGCCTGGCCATTTGTTGGAAATCTAATCATCCAATACGAGCCCAGTACGATTTTAGTTGTAGAACCTGCCATATAACATGGTAGCTATAGTAGGCATACAATAATGGTACGTATGTTGGCTAAGATTAATATTATACTTGCAAATGTTTTCTGCACTATGCACTGATAATAATATCAAAAGGATTTTCACGTATCAAGCATATTTGACTATGATAAGGAGAAGTCTCCTCCAATTGTGCGATTGCATTGTGTGTGTGGCGGGAGGCCTTATGGTAGTTTCATTTTCCAAAAGCATTGCAGATTTCTTTTATTTTCCTTTGTTTTCTTTTGTTCAAATAAATTATTTTTGTTTGCTCACACCAGTTCCATGACTGACCTGGAGTTTATTGTTCCCTTTCTAAACTCTGGGTGCCCACAATTTTCCATACGGGCAGGCTGGAGTCAGGTTATCAAATAGTCAGCTAGTAGGTATAGCTTTTGGAAATCTTTGGCGTCTATTGGATTGGCGATCACATTATGTTTCATTACGGCATGATGGTGGTTCGAGCTTCTGCTTTGGAGTCTTTGAAGCTTGGCATTGAAGATATTATCTTTCCTCTGATGTTGTTTTCTGCCGTTGCATCTATCTTTGATAGTGTTGATCATTCAAATGTTGTATATTAATATAAGTCATTCTTCTGTTTTCGCTGCGTTGTATTCATCTAATGTTGTTATAAGCTCCGAAAAACCAGACTCAACGTTTGAATCTATGGCATTCGAATACGGGTGATGTATTTGGATTTTGATTTTCGAAGGTCGAGTCAGGGTCATTAGATTTGGTATCAGAGATGAAGGTTGAGTAAGAATTTTAGCCCAGGAGTATAACACATTAGGTGACTCATTAGAGATAGGGATATAAATGCCCTAGAATGAGTATATCCCTAAGATATCCGTCTGTATGCCTCGGTAAATTCTCTTACTATTCACTGATAGTGAGATTGAGTGCATGAAGAGGATGAAGTCGGGGATAGGGGAGTACCACTACAAATGGTCAATACCCTGTAACAACAAGGAACAACTTTTTCCCTCAATCTCTTTTGATCATCATTCACTTTCAATTCTTTGATTGCTTCCTGGCAGCTACAAGAAGAAGTTCTGGTGTGGTGGCGGCTCTGTGAATCATTGTAGAAAAGGTTCTAAATTCCTGTTTCGTATTCCAATCATCAGTTTCTTATGAGTCTTTCCGTTTTAACTTTAATGAATTTGAAATGTTTGAAATAAATTGATTAACAAATATAAAGCCAAATAGGATTGTATCAATAAGACGATTTCGTTCAAAACTAAACTTGAGAATTTTGTAAGTCTAAAGAGGGACAAGCTAGTGTATATTTTGGGATATTCTGACCTGAGCTGAGTATCCATTCGTCTATTCTTTAGGGTCCAGATATACTCTGTGAATGGTTAGTTATCCCTTCGAACTAACCAATGCCCCTGCATATTTCGTAGATCGGATAACCCGAGTATTTCTTAAATTGTCGAATAAATTTGATCTCGTATCTATTGATGATATTCTGATTTGGTAAGCCAAATATAGAATAAATAATTCAGCTTGATCTGGAAAGCTATTTCTCTGTATGTTTGTCTATTCTTTATTGTCTCCTTGTCTAGCTAATTTTGGGGACGGAATTTTCTTAAGGGGGGAATCTGTATGATCCCAGTTTTGAGCCAAATTTAAATTAACAATTAAAATAAAATTTTAAATTAAATTGTGAATTAATTTGATATTTTCCAAATTTAATAAGATATGTGCCTGTTTATTTATATAAATAGATTGTAATTTGAAATTTTGAATAAATATGTGTTTACGTATATATATAAATTGATTATAAATAGAATTTGATTTGAAATTCAAAAATAAATATCTTATAAAGGGATTTGAATTTGAAAATTTTATAATTTAAAACTAATAAGAATTTTTTTCTAACTATAATATATAATATATATGCAATATATATATATATATTTGGAAGTTATGTTTTAAATTTAGTGTAATAATTTTTAAAAGATAATTAAGGGCTAAATTATTATATATATGTGTGCTTATTTATTAATGTGTAATTAGATTTTCAAATTCAATTTCTTTAAAAGTTATAAATATTTATAAAAGAAATATACATATATAAATAGTTATAAAAGGAAATATAAATAGAAAATAAAATAAAAATATATTTAAACATTTAAACACATGCAAAATACATGGGTAAGCATTTTAACAATGAAATTAACATGTGTAGACATTTTATGATACAATTTAACATTTGTAAACAATTTATCAAAGCATTAATACAAATGTTAGCTCAATTTTATTATATAACTACAAGTATCATTTATCATCTATTATTTTTAAAAATAAAAGGAAACAAGTTTATACATATATATCACTCTCCTCCTTCTTTCTCATTTTTCCTTTGATCTAATTAAAAAAACCAAAAGAAAATGAAACCTGGTAACCAAAATACAAACCAGAAAAACAAGATTCAAACAATATTTTACATCTCAAATTTTTGAGCAAAAAAATTCAAAATCAAACAGCAAAGCAAATATAAGAATTCAAATTCAAACTGGAGAAATCAAAAGCAAATCAAGTTCAAAAAGTTTCAGTTTTTTTAAAGGAAGATCCTGATACAACAACATCTCAGAATCCTGATGCAAACAGATTAGATTCAACTCAACATAATCAAGTTCTCAGACCCAAATCAAGTTCCAAGTTGAAGCATTCAAACCTGTCTCTCTATTTACATTCCAGGTGAGCAAGCTAACCTTTTAAATTCAAATATGTTATATACCTAGGTGTTTGTGATTGATGCTTGGAAAGAATATTGTAATAAATGTTTGCATAAATGTTGCATAATTGTTTTAAGATGAGTGCATGTATATATGTATATGGATATCTATGTGTATACAGGCATATATTTGCCTCTGTTCAAATTTACAGGTTTTAAAACCTGTTCAAATTTCAAATTCTCTCCCTCTAGCTTCTTATAGCTCATGATATCTAAAAAAAATAAGTTTGAATGAAAAAGACTAAAATTTTAAACATATTTTTAAGTATAATTCGAAAGTAGTTTAATTGGAAAAAGAATATACAGTAAAAATTCAAAAAAGTGTCAAGATTTCGACTTTCATAATTTATTGTTTCATTTATATAACTTGAAAAGCTTTTGTAAACCACAAATTTTGAAAGTAAAATCATGATTTTTAAGGTTTTAAAAAGAGAGAACTGGGTGAGTTTAACAGAAATTGAAATCGTGGCAAATTTTGGTGATTGTGAGGTCGTGTGGTCTCAAGCATGATGTCGAATGTAGCTTGAAGACTGAAGATCATCAGACAAATGGTGAATTAATTCTTAGATCATCAGAGAAGATAGTCGACGTTAAAATAGGGTTTGGGGACCTGGTTTGAGCAACGTTGTATTTGAGGTCGCTGCGCCATCGAGGGTGAATCGGCTTAACCGCAGGTGGTGGGATCAAAGCTTAAGTCTGTGACGCTGCTATGGGTAGGCTCGCATGGTTTCAGATGAACGTTGGCGGCGGCATGAGGCGTTTCTAGTTGGTCGTGTTTGGGTTCCAGATTGATCTATATGCTCGATTTTGGATTTTGGTGTTAACGATGGATCTAGGTGGTAGTAGTGATTCAGGGCAGGATCGGTGACTCGTCGATGATCGGAGCAACGATCGGAAGTGGTCAAGGCATCGGTGCATGTGCACGGTGTCAAGTTGTATCAATGACTTGAGTTTTTGGAAGAAGGATTGTTCCCTCGAAGTCGATCTTGGGTAAAATAAGTGCTGGCTCAGGTTTTAGTTCGAGTGTTTGCACGAGTAAAAAGGGTTTTAAGTTTTAAAATAAAAACTAAGTATAAAAGAAAAGAGAAGGGATTTACTCAGGAAGAGCTTGGGTAATTTTATTTCTGGCTCGGGGTTGAAATCGGGGATGTCTCGGGTTGGTATAAAACAGTTTCAAACTTTAAAACAAATTCAATTTTAAAAACATGTTTGACTCATTCATTTTAAATAATTAATATTTTGCTTAAATTTGGGATTAGTAAAAGATTCTGAAAATAAATCATTTTAACATTATTAAGTTTGAAGTGTTTTAAATTATATATAACCTTTATTTATAAAGTTTATTTTAAATAAACTTAATAATGTAATTAAGAAGTTAATCGAAAAGATAAAATGTTTTTGGTAGTTAATTAACTTAAAAATCTAAGTTAATTTATGGATTAATAATAATTTTGTTTCAAAGATTAAAGGTTTAAAGATTAAATGTTTTAAAAGTTAATTGATGGCTAATTACTTTGTGTAATTAAATTAAAGCTAATTACTTTGTGTAATTTAATTAAAGCTAATTACTTGGTGTAATAAATTTAAGGCTAATTGATTATTATGATTAAATTAAAGAATAATTAATGTAATTAATTTAAGGATTTATTAAGTAAGTTAATTAATTAAAAGTTAATTAATTAATGAAAGTAATTAAGGATAATAAATAAATCAAGTGATTAAAGAATAATTAGTTAAAGGATAATTAATGTATGTGATTAATTAATTAAGGTAATTAATTTAGGGATAATTAATTAATTTAAAGGTTAATTAATTAATGAAAGTGATTAAGGGATGATTTATTAAATAAGGGTTAATTTATCAATATAATTGAGGATAATTAATTAAAGAATAATTAAATGATTAATGGTTAATTATTTAATGATCAATGATTGACTTATTAATTGAGATTGATTAATTAATAATTAAAGGGTTGATTAATTAATTATTGAAGGTTAATTAATAAATGATTAAACGATAATTAATCAAAATGGTTTGTAATTAACTAATGTTAATTAACCTGGATTAGTAATTTATTCACAAGTAATTAACTTGGTTGAAATTAATCAGGTGATTAATTGATCTTACTTATGGATGTTTGGATTGTATGGAATGTTTTGAATTGTTTGATATCCTTGATGTGTGATGTTCTGTGATGTGAATTGTTTTGAAATAAGATGTGAACTATGATTTATTTATCTGTGATAAATTTACTTGTTTATCTGTGAATGGGAGATAAGTGTTACAGGATTATACCGCTTATCGATATTGTTATGCTTGAATTGATGATGGTTGTGATATTTTATTATTGTGTGTAAAACCCCTGGAGTACACCACACACACAAATATGGATTTCACGAGGAATTGGTTAAATCGCAGATATTAGAATTTAATATTATTTTCAAAATGATATAATGGTTTTAAACGTTGAATTTTGAATCCAATTGGTTTGGAAATGAAACTGAGTTGAATATGAAAAGCTTTTGAAAAGAAAGTTTTGAAATCTAAATTTAGTTTGAATATACTATGTCTTGTTTTGGAATTATTTTGGGAAATATGGTCAAACCCGGAAATAGCTCCGACGAACCAGACTCAACGTTTGAATCTACAGCATTCGAATACGGGTGACGTATTTGGATGTCGATTTTCGAAGGTCGAGTCAGGGTCGTTAGAGGATTCATTCGGGTAAAATTCATTTCGATTGTAAAATGATAAAGAGAATAATTTACTAAGAGCATGATAAAGTTTGCCTAGGTAAACATCCGATCGTCACTTAGAAGATTATTTCGATCATCAAAAAACAATCACAACTCATTCTCCCTAACTAATCTAAAGAAAACACTTCTTATTTAAATTTCATTCTCGAAATTTCATACTTTAAGAAAATTTCTTTCAAATACATTTAATATTTCTTAAAATATTGAATAATAATTTTCCATAGCATTGGGATTTATGATCTCAAGTTTTCGACATAAATTCTTCTTTAATTAAAAATACAATCTTATTATTCCATTTCCAAATATATTAACCTCTTTTTTAAAACACCTTTTAATCCATTTTTACCCCGACATTAATATCGAATGTCTTTTAGTCAAATTGAGAAACTTAATTCACAAGGTGTTCGTTTCAATGTTTACCTCTTTCTATTTACCCAACTCAAATCTTAAAAAGGAAAAGCTAACTATACACACTAAAAATAGTCAACACTCAAACTGGACGAGCACGACTAAGTAAAACCTACTGATAATAATAAAATATTATTATCTCTTAGCAAAAACACCTCAAAAAAACCATACTATTTTTGAATATTATTCTTTTATATATAAAATATATTTTTGGGTAAAATTATTTCACTTATCTAATTTCCAAAATAATACTATGTCGATTTTCCTAGTTCAAGTATTTAGAAACACCTATCGATATGGTTGTACCTTCCGTATCAACAAGAATTCATAAGCCACTTAACTGATAAATCAACATAATACAAAATGTTTTATTCACTAACAAATACGCGCTCTTATGAAATACACTCAAACTCATAATAAGGCATTCCATTACCTTATCTCTTAATGAGTTGCCCCACCAAAGCCAAGGTTCTCACTTAATCTTTGCTCTGATGTCACATGTAACGACCCGTCCTTCCGAACACTAGAAGTCGACACTAATACATCCACGGTATTCACATGCCGAACAACTAAATGCTGAAAAGACAGATTGTTAGGGGAAAGAAAGGAGATAGAAATTAAAAGAAACTAAACAATCATAGAATCTCACAATGGAATGGAATAATATATATTAATCAACATAGTACTTTACAAAGTCATTTACAAAATGATACATCAGAGTTATACTAAAACAATTTCAAACCTAGGACAGTTATAGCAGCATGTCCTTACATAATTGATACAAGGTATATATAATACAGCAAAATCAATAAAAAACTAACTATCGGTGAAGCCTCCTCCAAGCTCCTTTAAAATGCATTCATAGGGAACCTGAACTACTTGGTTGCTCATAAAAAATTGAGCACCCAAGCGTCTTAGGGAAAGAAAATAAAATTTCGGGTCTGATATGGGTCTGGTGTGAGTAAATTCAAACAACTTTGTTATTACATTTCAAAACCTTTTAAATATCAAAGTTGTATCGTAAGACCACGCCGCACATCAACACGGACGGATTTTCACCTTACGTTAACCAAAACACTTTTATGAAAAATCTTGTGATATTATAATAATGTCTAAAGTACAAATACTTAATAAACTTTGCCAAAATTTTTATATTAATTAAATTTTTGCATACTAGGATTTACAATCAAAACCGTAAAGGCACGTAATGGAGGATGGATTCCAAACTATGACCAGGTAAGTAACAACCGCCTATGGGTACATCTCTAGAACAATGCACCTGAGTCTGACAAGAA
The DNA here is from genome assembly GCA_030765085.1 of Allium cepa. Classification (NCBI taxonomy): domain Eukaryota; kingdom Viridiplantae; phylum Streptophyta; class Magnoliopsida; order Asparagales; family Amaryllidaceae; genus Allium; species Allium cepa. The sequence goes on along the minus strand of CM060937.1, from coordinate 886,605,862 downwards.
TATCTTGAACCCTGCCACACAGAACTGTCCTACCACTTGACTAGTAGTACCGAATATGTCATCATCCCGGTCTTCCAACCTTAATCGAGATCTCTCTTGCACAACCAAATCCATAAAGATAGGGTAATCTAAAAAGATGATGACATACCCTAATAGGAGCAATCCATATAGCCCTACTGCATGCCTTATTTTAGTCATTTCTCGGTTGATGAGGCTGAGGCTACGTTTTACCTTTTTGAATAGCAATCCCACATGGAATGCTAACATTGCCCTCCAAGCATCAATGCAATGCTAGCATTCATCTATACAAGTTGTCTAGGATAAGGACAAACTGAAGGCACTACTTCTACTACATCCATTTCGGAATCACCCTCAGGACTAGTGGCAATGAGCCCTTGCACTTCACTACTAAATCTTTGATTCCATGTTCTTCAATATGTCTTTAATTCAAAATGCTTGAGTTGGATCAAAGTGGTTTCCGAACAACAGATCTGATCCATGTCTCTTCGAAACAACTTTCGATAAACTCAACCCCTGTTCTTTAAGAAATAAGCAGATAAAAGATAAGAGCAGAGTTCACCTCCTAACCGTTAGTGGATGGATTTTCTTATAATTTATCCTAGAAGAACAAAACGAATTGATACGTGCAGTATAGCACCACCACGAAAACTATACCATACAATTTCTGTGTTTCTTCTAGATATATTCAAAGTTACGTTTCGATCCATATTTGGTAGTTGGTTATTTAACTATCAAATAAACACACAATCAAACATTGATTCAATTCCATATAGCATCATCTAAGCCTTTATTAATTAATCTTTAATTAACAAAGTCACTTTATAAAACTTTATCAAAAGAACTTCTCTAAAACACTTTTCCCAAACACATTACATCCCTTTTTCTTGGAAAACAATTTAAACATTTGCCAAAAACATTTGGAAAATTCTCTCTTCTAAAATTACATATTAATTGGTCAAACCATTCCCTTTCAAAACTTCACTTGCTATAAAATTCTATCACGTTATAAAACCCATTCATTTACTACTTATAAAAGTTCTTTTATAAGTTAACCTCATATTTCAAACCTCTTTACAAACTTTCAAAACTGTTTCAAAACGTCTTTCAAAAATATCTAAAATGATTTAGAAAATCACATTCTATTTTTAAAACTATTAAAAAATCTTCCTTCATAATTCCTCTATAGAATCTCCTTTATAAAATATCATTTTCAAGATATCTTTTTTGAATCACCTTAGGTAAAACCTTTTATTTGATAAACCCCTTTTTGTAAATAAGATATTATTTAAAAATAACTTTATAAAATAATAATAAAATTTAAAAATCATTTATAACCTTTAAACCCAAATTTATTAAAGAATTAAAGCTAATTCAAAAACATACTTTAGTAATTCGAAAAGAGGATTAGCAATCTCAATGCCGCTATTTTAAGTTACCATTAAGTTTCCATTCAATTCACTTAACAGTTATTTGCATATATCAACATATGTGTAAATACACTCATATCCAAATCATGGAATAGCATATCAATATGAACTAACTAGCATATACATATCCAAATAATATAATAGCATGGTGGTGATTTGTTCTGCTAAATAGATGTCCAATCAATTCAACCAATTCATAGCAGACGGTGACTTATTCTCCTAACACATATCCACATAAACAAATAAACAAACGAACAATTTATAGCAGAATAAGGATTTATTCTGCTAACACATGTCCAAACAACCCAACGACCTACATTATAACTCATCCATAGTTATATGGTTTCTTAATGGTATTAACACTTGAATCACTTGTATTTAAAACCATCTTTGAAAAAGAAGTACCTTTGAACCATTTTACTTTTGAAAACCAAAGGATTTAAAACCTTTAAACCCTTTTAAAATTAATTAATTAAAAGTTAAATCCTTATTTAAATCATAATTAATTTTAGTTGAATCTTAACTTAATTTAATTAAATAGTTAAACAATAATTAACTATTAATTAACCCAAAGTAATCCTTTATTAATTATTAAATAATAAATTAAACCTTCATTATTAATTAAATATTAATAAATCTTAATTAATTGATCAATTTATCTTTAATTAAACTTAAATAATACATTAAACCTTTAATAAATAATTTTACATAAATTAAATCTTTTATCAAATAATTAAACTCTTGATTAATAATTAATCCTATATTTAATTAATGATAAATTAAATATAAACAATTTATTTAACCCATACTTAATTAACTTAATTAATAATTTATTATAACAAATATTAACTTTAAAAGATAATTTATTAAGAACTAATCTTTACTCAATTGAAGTTGATAAACCTTGTTAACATGCAATTAATTATCAATAACTAAAACCTAATTAATTGACAATTAAATATTAAACCCTTATTTAAATTTTTAAAACATTATTATTTAGTTTATAATATATTCACACAAAAGTTTGAAGTATAAAAACCAAACTTTGCAAAAATCAAAATTTTAAGCGAACTACATCCAAAGTGATTATCGCTATAGATACCCGTAAGCTTTTACTTGTTTCTATCCTTCTTTTGAAAACTTTACCTTAAAGCTCACTAACTTTCTAAAACCAAAAATAAGTATTTAATACTAAAATAAGTTTAAATATAATTAAATATCCAATTTTTAAAAACTACAAGCAATAACTTTCTTACAGAAGATTCCAAATTCTCTAATACCCTACATAGCACTAACTTCTTAGCTTATACCTTACATACCCAAGTCCATACACAACGTAACATCTAGGATAACATCATGCCACAAACATAAGCAAGATCTAATCTTTAACCATTTAGACTTCACAATCAAGTCTAATGTTTTTACATATCCAAGAAACTTTACTAACATAAAAGTAAAAGCTTTCCCATAAATTCATAGTTTACTCGCTGGAAATCCTTTGAAAACTTGACACACTTTAAAATTCGAGAAGCTTGGAAAACCACAAATTCTACTAAAAAAATAGGTCAACTTCTAGTCTGTGTTTGGACCTTTTTCTCTCGGATTTTGGTAAAGTGGTAAAAAGGAAAGTTTTAGATAATTCTTTCCTTTAATATTTAAAAAAAGTTACTCAAAAAGGTTAAGTTTTGAGGATGTTCTGGTCAAAACAATTTGTGGTATTTTCAGATATAAAAATCTAGGTTCAAAAAACACACTTGAAAAAAAATGAATTTTTGAAGCATCACAGCTTGAAATAAGAAAAAGTGGTAAACTACAAAGTTGTAGCCACTGGAAATATACATGGTTTGGCAAAATGAAAATCTTGTTTTGGAGAAGTATAAAAGAAATTATGGACGAATTAAGTTGGAGGAAATGGAGAAAGATAAAGTTTAAAACTTAGTTTTTAAGACTTTTAAAAAGAAGTAAAAATTCAAATTTAAACTCTTGGGAATTCTAAAGGGAAGCCATTAAAGTGGATTATGAAGAAGATAGAAGCTTGGAGGAGTTTAAAAATGAAAGTATGAAATGAGAAAAATATGAAAAGAAATTCAGGAAAATGTATATATACAAATGGATAAGCTAAATTACTAAAATACCCACCCTCCACAAACTATGTGCCACGTCACAACCCTCCACCTCACCATGCACCTCATACCACCCTTATGTCCCCCTCCCCATCTAATCAAAGGCAACATGTATTTATGACTTGTACTTTTTGTTTGCTAATGACATGATAAGAACATCTTATACCCCTACCATGACAGGACTGGATTACCCCTTACTAGATAGTACCGAATATGATCACCTCATTATAAGCCCCGAAGCATACATGAGTAGATAGTAATCGATCCAGATCTTGGGATAACCACACCCTAATGGGAGCGACCCACTTGGCCCGTCTACATGCCCTATTTTTTTCATTCCTGCTTGATGAGGCTTGATGCTATGTTTTACCTTTTCTTAACACTTCCCACTTGGAATGCTAACAATAACATCCATGCATCAATGCAATGCTAGCATTCATCCATACAAGTTGTCCAGGATAAGGACAAACCAAAGATATGACTTCTACTATACCCATTTTGGAATCACCCTTAGGATTAATATCAAGTAGACATTGCACTTCAAAGGCTGCATCTTCTATTCCATGCTCTTTAAGATGTTTTCAATTTGAAATGTTTGAGTTAGATCGAAGTGGTTTTCGGATAACATTTCCGATCTTGGTCACTTCGAAACAACTTTCGATAGTTTTCGGTGAACTCAACCCTGGTTCTTTAGGAAATAAGCAGACAACGATAAGAACCGAAGCTCACTTTCTAACCATTAGTGGACGGATTTCCTTATCATTTGTCCTAGAAGAGCGAAACAAGATTTATACACACAGTACAACATCGCTGAGGATGACTATGCCATAAAACTCATGTGTTTTTTCAAGATATTTCCAAAATTACGTTTGGTTTAGGTTTTGATAGTCGGTTATTTAATTATCGAATAATAATCATTCAAACATTGATTCAATTCTATATGGGATCCACTAAGCCTTAATTAATTAATTAACTAATTTTATAAAACTTGATTAAAAGATCTTGTCAAAACACTATTCCCAAAACCCTTTCATCCTTCTATATTTGGAAAACATTTATATATTTATCACAATAATAAAAGTATTTACCAGAATATTTAAGAAAATACCCTCTTCTCATATTCCATATTAAATGGCCAAGCAATTCTCTTTTCAAAACACCACTTACTATAAAACCCATTCACTTGATAGAACTCTTTTACTTATCCTTTATAAAAAATTCTTTTTTATAAGTTCACTTCAAATTTCAAACTAGATTTAAACTTCTTTTAAAGTCTCTAAAATGAATTATAAAGTCTCTTTCTACTTATAAAACTTATTATTTAATTTCCTTTATAAAATATCTTTAAGAAAAATATCATTTTGATAATATCATTTACAAATCTCATTTTTAAATCACTTTAAATAAACCCTTTATTTAGTAAAACCTTTTTATAAACAAGTTATTATTTATAAATACTTTTATAAAATAATTATATAACTTGAAAATAATTTGTAAACTTTAAAACCCCAACTCGATTAAAGGATTTTAGTTAATTCAAAGCATATTTTACAAATTCAAAACCATACTTTATACATTCAAGAAGAGGCTTGGCAATCCCAATGGTACTAATTTAAGTTACCATTTGATTTCAATTTGGTTCCAAGTCACTTATCAATTATTTACGTAGGTCAACATGTATGTAAATTTAATTCATAATCAAATTAGGGAATAACAAGTCAATACAATTCAACCAGCATACACATGTCCAAATAACATAATAGTAGGATGGTGATTTGTCCTTCTAAATAGATATCCAAACAATTCAATCAATTTATAGCAGAATGAGGATTTATTCTTTTAAACACATGTCCAAACAATCAAATGATCAATTTATAACAGAACAAGATTTATTCTGTTATTTTATGTCCACAACAATCAAACAATTACACTATAGCAGAATGGTAAATTATTCTACTAACACATATCCACATAAACAAACAATTACATTATAACTCATTCACACTTATGTTTTTTCTTAATGGTATCGACATTTAAAACCCTTTTAATTAAATAATTAAACAATAATTAATAATTAAATAAATAATTAAAACTTAATTAGTCCTTTATTAATTATTAAATAATAGTTTAAAACTTCATTAATATTTAAATATTAATTAATTAATTAATTAATCATTAATAAAAAATTAAATAATAAATTAAAAATTTTAAAATAATTAACCAATAATTAATTTTTAAATAAATCTTTAACTTAAATTGACATAATTAGTAGTTAGTTAATAATTAAATCTTTTATTTAATTAATAATTAATTAGAAATAAATCATATAATTAGCACATAATCAATTAAAAATTAATCTTACTTAATTAATAATTAATTAAAATTATTTTATCTTTATAAGATAATTATTTAGTAACCAATATTCAACTAATTAAAATTAATAAACCCTGTTAATACTTAATTAATTATAAATTATCAAAAACTTAATTAATTAAAAATAATTAATAAAACTTCAGTTTACTTTTTAAATCTCATTATAAAGTTATTAAAACATTTCAACAATCTCAAAATTTGAAAATCGAATTTTTAAAAATCGGATTTTGTCCAACTTCATCCATAGCGACCATCGTTGCAGATGTTGTAACTTAGTAGATTTCTAATTATTATTTCCAAACTCTTACTGCTAACTTTCTTTCCATTAACAAGTTGATAACTAACCTTTCACTAACAAGTTACTAACTTTTCAAACCGAGTTTACACTTTTCAAAACTTGTTTACATCTTCCAAAACAAGTATACATTTTTCAAACAAGTTTACTAACTTAATTAATTAGTTTCACTTACTAACTTTTCAATTAACTTGCTAGCTTTTTTATTAACTCATTCTTACTATCTTTTCCACTAACTCATGCTTACTAACCTTCCAACTAACTCATTAGTCTAACATACTAATTTAACTTATTAGTTTGTCATTCATTAGTTTAATTGCTAATTAACCAACCAAATAGCTTACTAGATTTCACTTTTTTTACTAACTTTCATTTACAACTTTGTTAACTAACTTTTAGTTTACTAACTTCCATTTACAACTTTGTTAACTAACTTTTAGTTTAATAACTTGTTAACTACCAATAACATACACAAATCCAAACCAAACATAAGAAAATCACATCATATCCTAAAACAAGCAAGCAATATACCATCAACAACATATAAAACAATTTATTTACAAAAAAAAGTTAAAAAAATTAATTAACAAGATGTTTTCTCACCAAAACATTTGTAAATCTTTTCTGCATTTTGAAAGCAACTTGGATCTTTGCAAAAAGTTTAGAAAAATGAAATTCTTTTAAGTTTAAATCACTAAATGGTCTAGCCATGAGGTGCGTGGGCTTGGGCATGACCTTTTAAGGTGGAAATGGACTTTATTTTGACGTATGAAGTAAAGGAGTAGGTTTAGAAGTGTTAAAACAAATTTTGGAAAAGATGTAAAGTAAAAAGTTGAAATTTTTTGAACTTGAAAATGGGTTTTAGAAGCCATGAAAGTAGTTTAGAAACTTGAGAATGTTTTCAAAGTGAAGAGGAAGTGGTAAAATAAAATGAAAATTTGGAAAATTGATTTTTATAAAATGGTATTGAATAACTAAAATACCCTCTAGTACAATGCCCTCTACCCAAGTTAAGCCACTTCACCTCTTCCTCCTTCTCACCTTACACACGCCCCAACCCCCATAGTACATACCCTACCATGTCCAAGTCATATGCCTTTTGATGCTTTGTACTTTGATTTGAAAAGCATTTTTATTATTTAAGTGCATATTGATTTTTATAAAAAGAAGCTTATCTTATCTACTATTTACACTTAAACACTTAGGTGAAAGTGTATCCATTTAACATGTACACTTATTTGTTAATGGATGTTGTTTTAACCAAGTATTAACAACATTTATAAACAACTTTTTAATTATGAGAAACTGGAAATTTTCAAAAAGTTTTTTGGTCACAATTTTTAATTTCATTTGATCTATTTATTTTTGTAAACCAAATTCACAAGGAATTTTCTATCATTAGTTATGAATTAAAAGAGGGCTATTTGAATTGTTAAAAACATTATTTGAATATTTGAAATTAATTAAATATTCACAAATTAAAGTAGTAAAATTCCATATCATTACATTTTGTTTGGAGTAAAAATTCATCTTTTTCTACTTATCTCTTCTAAAATCTTAATTGTGTAGAGATCCTAGGAAAAAATACTAATACTTACCGTAGTCCTAAACTAAACCAGTTTCTCCACTGTAATTAATCACTTTTGCTCTATTTCGATCACAAAGTCTTCATGTAATTATTTATACTTCAGGCAGCTATGTTCTTGCCATATTTAGACTCATTTTTTCTACCCAAAAATAATCACAAATTATCAAACTATAATCTAGTACAGATTTGCATGAATGTTTTCTGTATGGTATAGCCACATTTTAAAGCAAAGACTTGGTTCCAAAAAGTATCCTATTTCCCATCTTTATCTGCGATAAGCTTGACTGAGGGGATTCTATATGAGAATCCTAAACGCTTAGTGAAAGGAATCAACATTGTATTTACACAATCCTTACCACTCATGAAGACAGTCCTATGCCCACTTACTTTTATCAGCGTCAATATTTTAAACCTGAAGCAGAATGAATTCAGAATTTCCACCATGTCAAATTCACTCTTCACCGGATCTGAATGTACCCACTTAGGACTCCAATTCTTATAAGCCCAAATTTCAACAACACATGGATATATATTGTAAATTGAATTGTTAACAGGTGGATGCATATGCACAATATGAGAAAATGCTTATGTATTCATAAATGTTTCACAACCAACAGGCAACCCCTTTTAAACCAATTCTTCTCATCCTCATTTTCAATTAAACCCATTAGCTAAGTTAAGTTCACTTTAACTTCTTTCCCTATCTTCATTGTTCACTATTTTGAATTAATTAACAACCAAAATTGCACAAAACATGTAGTAGGTTTTACGTAGAGATGCAAGGTATAGATGAGAAAAGAAAATATTTTATCACCTTGTTTACAAAACTAAAAGAAACTTACTACCTCCTAAGTCTAAACTATTTATATACTGTCCATTAGATAATTTACTACTTTGGTTGGTTTTCTATTCAATTGGGGTAATTCAACCTATACTCAATTCTAGATTGATTTTTAACACATTAATTTAACTGAAACATCTGTAGCTACATTAAGCTAAAAATGTTCAATGTTTTGTAGAAACTATTGTGAGCAACCATGATTAGATTTTAACTGCGTAGTTGTACTACCATTTAGAGGTTTATACTAAAATTTAATATGGTCCTTATATTTTTTGTCAAGCCAAAATTATCAACTTTAATATCCTTATTAGTGCCTATTATAAATAGCGAAGTCTTGGGATAGTGATAACAAATAAGTAAAAAGATAGAAGCATAGAAAGTTTTAAACTTACAATTAACAAACTATAACACCGGTAACCTGTATAAAAGTGGTACAACATCATGAATTAAATCACACAATGAAATATTTAAACATATTAGAAATTTGTATCTATAAAGAAATAATTTATACTTAATAGAACTTGATTCTGTTATAACTTTTGCAACTGTCCATGCTACTATAGAGCCACCAACATTTTCAACGCTGATAAGACCGGATGTTGATCTCCATTAAACAGCATCTAGAATTTTTGCATTCAGTACCCAAACTTTAATATCACCTTTTTAAAGCTAAACAAAATGGACCAAATTCATTTGGATCTGTTGAAGCCACAACTCCTTAACTATTTCTCTTATTCCACCAACATCAATCAGCTTGCATTTAATTTTGGAGGTTGGCCTTCCACTCTATCAAGCAAAGCAATTTATTAATATGTGTGTGTGTGTGTGTCTATGTGTATTAATATGTGTGTGTGTGTGAGTTAATAAATTTGACAAGTTTCTACAATTTTGTTTAAACATATTACTAAACTAGATGTTGTAATGTTGACATGTCTAGTAACAAATGATGCAGCTTTAGCTTTCTTGACAGCCACTTTTGATTCTAGCCAAGCTATCCTAATCCAACTATGAAATTCTCGCACCTTTAGCTTATAAGAGTAGGGACTCGACGTAGTTTGCACCTCTTTACATCTCTTGTAGCCGTCCATGTCTATTTTATCCTAACATTTGTGAAATAACATCTTCTCTCAAAGAACTACTTCTTGTTTTGATTGCAATTCACTTTCAATTTTTTTTATTTTCCTACAAAATTTAACATTTCTTTTTTATATATTTATAAGTAATAGATAAAATGCCAACAAATATTAGAAAGATAGTATTATATGATATTTATCAATATTGTGGTGTCTTACAATAGTATCTACGACATACATATTCACCGGTTCACCATTTTTTCTAGTGCAGGATTTAATCCAAATTTAAGCTCTAGAAATAGAAATGTGATTATTGCTCTCTTTTCACTATGTTAAGAATGATAAATAAAATGAATAGTTATATTAAATAAATAATCCTGATATGTTATATTAATTAAACTAACTGTTCTTTCTCACCATATCTTTGGCTAATCGAGTCATTCCTGTGATTAGCTGTATGTTGCACTTGAACACATCTAATAGTTATAAATTGATCGCTTTGTGCTTAAGATGAAATGATATAATAAACCGATTGATTTTTATTATTATATACAATTGAAAATTTATATTTATTTACCCTAAACTTTGAGTCTATTTTTTTTCTATAAAATCCTTCCAATCCTTTAAATTTTTTACTTTATCAAATTTGAGCTTAATCATGTAATGACCCGGATTTTTTTAGATATTAGATAATTGAATAATTATCTGAGTTTAACTATTAAAATGTGATAACCCCTTAATTAAATTATTTAAAATGGATGGAATTGCTATCTTCAAATATAAATAACCAAAATAAAATTTGTTCTATATTAATTTAAAACAAAAGAATTTTATAAATATAGAAAATATTTAATTAGTAGTAAATAAATGCAAAAGCATTTAAATTAGCATGTAAAAATGGATTAAATAATTTATATTATTTTTGAAATCTAATTAGTTTACATCTTATTTTTCTTTTGAAAAGTTTTACTTTTATATTAAAAAAAAGGGGAAAGCATTTATAAATTTATAAAGGTATTTATGAATTAATAAAGTATTTACATATTAAGAAAATTAACAATAAAGGCTTTTAAAAATCATTTTAAAATAATTTAAAAATAAGGAATGACATGTGTTCATTTTTGAACCTCATTAATTAACATATGTGATAAATTAAGCAATGGTTTTGACAAATGTAAACAAGATTTAACAAGTGTCCTTATTAGTTTTTCTTTTCTTTAATTTTAATAAACCTTAAATTTCATCATATAAAACTTCTATTCCTTCTTCATTTTTATTCTTTGAATTCAGAAAATTTATGGCCATAACCTGAAAATCACTTCTTCAAAATCCTGTAAACCCTTTTATTCAATCTCTATAAACTGCCTCAGGAAATCCACGGTCAGTCTTGCATGCATTTCCTCAAAACAAATTGTAGCAAATCCTCAACTAAAAATTCTTAAAACCCTGAAATTCTTCCTCTAGCTTGTAGCATGTTTCAATATTTCAAACTAGGAATCAAAACTTGTGACAAAAATTTATACCAAACCCTGTAACTTGAAAGGCTGAATCCATATTCAAATCCTCAAATTCAAAAACCTGTCAACCCAGTTTTAAAACTTCATAATGCTAACTGGAAGAATGCAATCAAAGCATCTTTTTCAGTTATATATTCAAGTGCCTGGAATAAATTTAAAGACTGCTCTGCATATTTAAAGAGGTGAGTAAACTCTTAGATCCCGAATATTTTGATTTGGCATGTAATGAATCATTGAAGTATGCTATGAATTTGGTTGTGCATGTTGACAAAATTGATTTTTGTATACACCTGAATGTAGTACCTGGGTTCATAATTTGGAACAAGCATAAGTATATCTCTGTTTCAACATTACAGGTCTTAAACCTGTTTTTAAGAATTCAAAACATCTAACAAGATGATTTTTAGATCTTAACCTCTAAATAAATCAGGTTGTATGGGTAATAGCTTCCTTTAAAATTTATTACTAAGTGAAATTTAATAGTGAACTTACTGGGAAAAAAAAGAAGAGGAAGATAAAAACAAAGTATATCTGATCTGTTCCAACAGAAAATTGTGAGTAAACTTCTCTATTTTAAACCCAGATCTGTTTTTATTTTGATGCTTATGACTATCATTTGTGATAATGTCCTGATAAATGAGATTTGGATACATGCATGGGTACGATTATATTATTACTTGGTATGTCTGTATGTAAATAATAGTTATGTGAATGCAGAGCTCTGGTTTCAAATTTTCTTAACAGGATTCAAATTTTAAAAAAAATCCAATCAATATGTCTCTCCAATTCTTATTAGGCATTGATGTTTAAGTCGAACTTATTAATAATAATAAGGGATTTGATTTAAACGTATTTCCAGAGAAAATTTAAAGTTAGTTTTCTTTCTCAAAATAAAGGATTCAGTAAAGCATGAACATATTAAAATCTCAATTTGAATAAATCATGTATTCGACCTTACAATCGGATGTATCATCTGGAATGATGATTTTTAAAAATAAAATTATGAATTTTAGGTTTAGAAATCGCAAGATATTGTGAATTGAACATGATCGGTGTTTTCATCATTTTCTGGTAAGCAAGTTGATCTGGGTGATTGAGTTTCTTCTTGGAGGTAGCGCGTCGGTGGGTGGTGGCGAGAAAAATATAGGGTGAATTTTCTGATCACCGAGGTGGACGGGCGACGCTAATTTAGGGTTTGGTGGTCGTTTTGTCCCTTGATTTTGTCAGGGTATTCTGATGATTTAGGATGGATCGAGTTAGTTCGCGATGGGGGAAAATCAAGGCAGAAGTAGTGGCGTAACTTCTGGTTGATAGGTGAAGAATCTCGTGGTCGAGATCATCGGAGAGGAGTTATTTCCGGTTGAAGGTTATTGTTTCTGGTCGCCTGATTAGGCTTCATTTCAATTTCGAGATTGATGAACAAGTTGGATGGTCGTAATCGAGTGTGGAGTGGTTCGGTGACTTGTTGACATTAGGGGGTGGAGTTAGATCGTCGGCGGACAATTGTGCACGTACACTGGTGCACGATATGTCAGGGGAAGATGAAGATTGGGGCGAAGCTGTTGTCTCGGGAACGAACCCGAAGTGCACTAGAATTTAGCTCGAAGTAATATAGGGGAGGCTCGAGTTAATGTTATGTATCAGGTTTTGCAAAACAAACAGGAACCTGTTTACAGTTTTAAAAATTTAAAAGTAGAAGTAAAAGTTTTTAAATGCAAACTAAAATCTGAACTAAGTTTTAAACCTGAAATTTAATATGAATTCAACAGTTTAAAATCTTGGTTTTGAATTCATTTGAATTTTTTTTTAATTTTAGTTTGGGTTTTAAATAAAACAGAAAAACCTGTTTCTGTTTTTAAATTTAAAAGTAAAGTTTAAAATGCAAGTTGAAATTTAAACCGAGTTTTGAAAATCTGAAATTGAATATGAATTCAAATTAGATTAAGGAAAAATAATTTACTTGATTGATAAATGATTAAGGGTTAACGGTTAATTATTTAAGATTAATTAATCAGTGATTAAAAGATCATTAATTAGATTATTAATTAATGATTAAGGATTCATTAATCAAGTAATTAAGTGTAATTAAACTTAATTTAATCAACTGATTAAGATTTTCTAATTAATGAGTAATTAGTTAAGTAATTAAAGGATACTTAACTAATAATTAAGAAGTTCTTAACTTGTAAATTAATTTTTATTAATTAATAATTAAGGTTTTATTAATTAATAATTAAAGAATAATTAATCCGTAATTAAGGATTAATTGAGATGTTGTTAAGTGGTAGTTAATTAATTAATCAATGGTGATTAAGGATTAATCAGATGGTAATTATGAATTGATTATCTGTTAATCAAGGATGGATTAACAGTTAATTAAGGATTATTAATTGATAAATAAAGGGTAATTAATCTGGGATTAAGGGCTGATTAATGGATTAAGTGAGTTAATCAAGGATGTAATTAATTAATTAAGGTTAGTAATTAATTTATGATTGTATAAGCAAGATTAAGTGATCAATTCTTAAGGAGTTAATTTAAGTAATTAAATTAATTATGATATGAATTGATAATACTTGCTTATGGATGATGGGTTGTTGAATGTCTGAATTTGGATGATATCTATTGAATCGATATCTATTATAGATTAATTACTGTATTGGGTTAAGGATAATTAGTTTGTGAAATTAATTAAGGATTAATTACTTAAATGTAATTAAAGAATAAATAGAATGATATTGGAAGCTTAGTTTAATTGTTATCCCTAATAGGTGGTTCATGATGCTATGTGATATGATATGTTTGATTTAAACTGTGAAGGTGTGGTTATCTATTGATGATGAATTACTGTGACATACTGTATTAAAAGTAGAATTGTATTTCACTTGAATAATTTAAGTTAAGTTCGCAATGGTTTCGAAGAGACCGGAGTCGGGTATTAGTGAATACCCGAAACCACTTCGATTCTCATAATTTGGAATGTGAAACTAATAGGCTGAAGTGGAATGACTTAAGTAAATTGGACCATTTAAATCTAAGTTTTGGCACTTAGCAATTAATGTGTGAAATGGTTGATGTCTATAATAACTTATGAAGTGTAAATCGATATAAGTTACCCCGGGTTTATATAAATTGTATGCTTTTGTATTCCAAGTTAGATGGGTTTACTCACGCTGGTTTCCAGCCTGACCCGAGTGTTACTTTGATGTAATGCTCGGGTCAGACCAAGTATTACAGATTTTCAGGCTAGGACGTTTTGGAGCTCAGGAGGCATGTTGGAGAACAGGAACGTATGGAGAGTTTCTTCTGTGTTATATTATAGTATCTGAAACAGATTATTATTTGTCATGTGGTTGTAAATATGTGTAACTCTGATATATTAAAGTGTAATTATACAAGTACAACTTTCTTTGTATAACTATTATTTATGTGATATTATATTTGATCCGCTGCGAATGTGAGGTTTCTGTGATTTGTGTTCTGGTGTTTCTTCTTGTACTTCTACCTCTTCTTCTTTTTCTCTAACTATCTGGAATTTTCTGGTTCGGAAATTCTGGGTCGTCACATTTGGTATCAGAGCTGAAGGTTAAGCGAGAACCTTGGCTCTGGTGGGATTACTCATTAAGGATAGGGTAAGTAGTACCCTCGAATGAGTTGAGTATATATATATGAGAGAGCGTACTTGGTATTTTCTTATATAAAGGTTTTTTAATGATTTCAAAGGTAAATTAATCTTATATAAGAAATAGATTATCTAATATATTAAGGAAATTGGTTGTTAAATTATTGAATTAAATTAAAAAGTAATAGAAATACAACAAAATTGGAATTAAATAAAGATAAGTTTGAAATAAATTCAAACTGGAATTTAAATCGGAAATTTGGGAAAGTTTTTCAGAATAAGATGAACTAGAATTGGTTTCAAATGTTGAAGGAAATAATATTATTCAAACTACTTTGAATAATGATCTTATTTTAAAAATAAGAAATGTTTGAAAATTTTAAAGAAAATTTGTTTGAATTGAAACCAAAGGTGGTTTAAAATTTTTAAATTTGGCTTGGCAAGCCAAGAAGTAAATATGTATATGTGGATATACATAATATCAAATGTAGTTTGAAATAAACCCTAAATATTGAGTTTAAATCTGGAATGAGATATGATATCCAAAGTGATAAGTTTTTGAACTTAATAAGTAGGAAGATTATTAATGTGAAGTTAAATAAGTTTGGATGATCAAACTAATTTGAAAATTTCAAGATGGAATTAAGATTTAACTTGGGAAGTTAAATGGTTGATTTGAATTGGGAGTTTGTGTGATCTCAAAATGGGTTTGAGATCTGGAAATTGGAGATTGATGGATGTTTTAAAATGAATTGGATGACATCATCCTATTGTTATTAATAATCTTTAAATTTTGAATTGAATTTGTTTAAATGAATAAGAAATGGAGTATGGTAATCCATTGTTGAGATAAAAGGAAAATTAACTTTTCTTTTGAAACTAAGGATGTGGAATTAACTTGAACTAAAAAATTTGAGTAATTGAAATTGTAAATTAAAATTGTTTAAAAGATTTTGATAAAGGTTAACTTGGTTTAAGGGGTTAAACCAACCTTAGTGAATTTCACTCGAATTTATATAATTCGAAATGGTTTAAATTTGAGATTGAAAATGATTCTGACTTGAATTAATTGGACTTGAGATTGAAGATGATTAGGTTTAAGATTCAAATGGAAAATTTGAATTAGATTGATTTGAATAATTTGGAATTGTAATTAAAGTTGAATAGTTTTAAATTCGAATGGAATTTGAATTGAATTTTGGGAAGAAATCAAGAATAATTCAACTTGATTTGAAAATGGAATTCGAAATTGGGATTAATTCAAACTGGAGTTGAAATGAATTGGAATTTAAGTGGGTTCAATTGAATGGATATTAGTCCAAAGTGATTGGAATAACTTGGGATTGTAATTAAAGTTGAATATGTTTAAAATCAAATGGAATTTGATTTAAATTTGAAAAGGAATTGAGAATTAATTCAACTTGAAATGGGAATAAATCAAGTCCAATGGAAATTGAAGATATTGGAGTTAAGTCAATTTAAAAGGAAGTGGAAATTTAAATTGAATTAATAAAAATGGAGATTGGGAAGTGAACAGTTTTGACTCTTGACTACTTTTAATATAAAATTGTTTTAATATAAACCTATTTTTCCAAGCTATTTATTATATATACAACCTTTCTTTTAAAAGCCAAACTATTTTATGCTTGTTTTACAATTATTTTTGAAACTGTTTAACAATTTTTCCAACTATTTTATAAAGTAATTACTATCTTACTATTATTTTTCTATTATCTAAAATTTCTATAATTATTTTAACTATTTTCTAACTATTTTACAACCATTTTACAAACTAGTAATTATTTTCCAACTACTTATCTATTTTTAACTTTTGAAGCTATTTTCTAAATTTAAACTGGACAGAGTTTAAACTGTTATTGGTTAAATACCCAATTGAGATAAGAATAGAGGTGATAATTCAAATGGGGATTAAGGCAACTGTGAGTAAGTGGATAGAATCTAAAAGAAATGTGAATAGAAAGAGAAATTTATTTGACTAATAATCAATAAAGATAAATACGTAGGGTGTACGTATGTTATTCTATTCGCATAGTGATTTGATCCAGATTCGAGCACAGTATTTCGAGATAGTTATATCGATCCGAGTGGGATTTTTCACTCGATTTTCGACGGCGAACCTGGATATGGATTGTCGTTTGGTTCTATATTCTCTATCATAGTTAAGCTATGCAAGGAGAATGACGGTTTCTAATCATGAAATCAGATATGTGTCCGCACTAGGAAGTCGGGTGGACGATACTAGTACGGAAGTGAAATTGTGTGATCGAGTGAGCGATCAGATTGGTATAGCATACGGATGATATGTGTACATCGTACGGATTTGAATGAAAATGATATTAAAAAGAGTAATCAAATTTGAATATTTGATTTTGAGTGAACAAAGTAAAATATTTTTGTTTTATAAAATGAAATTTCCCCTTGTTGAATCTTTTGCCAGAAGAAAGGATTTTGAAAGTGTTTGAAGTATAAAAGGAGTTTTATACAAGTTTGAAATGATCCAAAGTTTTGAAAATTATATATATCTGTATATATATATATATATATATATATATATGTGTGTGTGTGTGTGCGTACGAAGGATCTTATGAGGATTTTTGAAAAAAGGTTTTGGGAACCTATGGATTTGTAAAGGCTTTTGATTTTTGGGTAAAATCAGTATTGAATTTGGAAAGCCTAGTTTGAGAATTATCGATTTTGTGTAAAGGAGCTTTGTATGAGATCATACTAGGTGTATGATTTAAAGATACTATATATGTATAGTATAAAATGTTTTGATGATGGCTTTGGGGAAAAAGGCGCTCCCTTGAAATGAACTTCTCAGGAGTACCACCGGGTGGTGCTGCCTTGAGCCCCAAGGGGGGTTCTAAAGTTGATCTTGTGAGGAGTCCGGACAAAACTAGTTCCTGGGGATCTTGAGTAGAGGTTACCATAGCGAAAGTCGTGTGTGTCGCTGAGAGCCAAGGTCTTCGTTTGATTTTATATCGGTAGACTGCGATCTATGGTAACATAGCGAAGGTCGTATGTGTCGCTGAGAGCCAACAGTCTGCGTTTGATTTTATATTGGCAGGCTGTGACCTGTGATAACATTGCGGAAGTCGTGTGCGTCGCTGAGAGCCAACGGTCTACGTTTGATTTTACATCGGTAGACTGCGACCTATGTTGGAGTGGAGAAGTTTCATTTTGACAGCGAAAATCAAAGGCCGCTGAGAGCCTGCAGTTACATGGACTTTTGCTGTGACGGCAACGTAACCCTGGGTGTAACTGTGATCTGTTGTGTGGGATCCATGGCGTAATCGAGAGACCGCTGAGAGCCTGCGGTTACATGGACTTTTGTTGCGACGGCAACGTAACCCTGGATGTAACTGTGACCATGGATGGGGGTGATGATTTCCAGAGCATTCTCACCAAAGATATATCCTCTATTTGCAAAAACTGTTTTCTATATTTTCAATAAAATTATTTTCCAAGTATTTTCACTAGGTGTTGAAAACGGGTCTGCTAAGTACTTTTAGATTTTCAATCGTACGCCTGATCAACGTATGACCGAATTTCTGTGAGAACAAGGATGGACTGGTTGAAACATCGAGTTATAAAAAGTATTTTTATAAAACTATTTTGGCAGTATTACAAAATTTTAAAAGTATTTTAAAATGATCAAAGAATATTTTAACTGGTTTTAAGCATTTTAATAAATTTTGGCTTCGTTACTTTTCGAGGACGAAAAGATTCAAAGGGGGGAGGAATGTAATAACCCGGATTTTTTAAGATATTAGATAATTGAATAATTATCTGAGTTTAATTAAATTATTTAAAATGGATAGAATTGCTATCTTCAAATATAAATAACCAAAATAAAATTTGTTCTATATTAATTTAAAACAAATGAATTTTATAAATTTAGAAAATATTTAATTAGCAGTAAATAAATGCAAAAGCATTTAAATTAGCATGCAAAAATGGATTAAATAATTTATATTATTTTTGAAATCTAATTAGTTTACATCTTATTTTTCTTTTGAAAAGTTTTACTTTTATATTAAAAAAAAGGGGAAAGCATATATAAATTTATAAAGGTATTTATGAATTAATAAAGTATTTACATATTAAGAAAATTAACAATAAAGGCTTTTAAAAATCATTTTAAAATAATTTAAAAATAAGGAATGACATGTGTTCATTTTTGAACCTCATTGATTAACATATGTGATAAATTAAGCAATGGTTTTGACAAATGTAAACAAGATTTAACAAGTTTCCTTATTAGTTTTTCTTTTCTTTAATTTTAATAAACCTTAAATTTCATCATATAAAACTTCTATTCCTTCTTCATTTTTATTCTTTGAATTCAGAAAATTTATGGCCATAACCTGAAAATCACTTCTTCAAAATCCTGTAAACCCTTTTATTCAATCTCTATAAACTGCCTAAGGAAATCCACGGTCAGTCTTGCATGCATTTCCTCAAAACAAATTGTAGCAAATCCTCAACTAAAAATTCTTAAAACCCTGAAATTCTTCCTCAAGCTTGTAGCATGTTTCAATATTTCAAACCAGGAATCAAAACTTGTGACAAAAATTTATACCATACCCTGTAACTTGAAAGGCTGAATCCATATTCAAATCCTCAAATTCAAAAACCTGTCAACCCAGTTTTAAAACTTCATAATGATAACTGGAAGAATGCAATCAAAGCATCTTTTTCAGTTATATATTCAAGTGCCTGGAATAAATTTAAAGACTGCTCTGCATATTTAAAGAGGTGAGTAAACTCTTAGATCCCGAATATTGTGATTTGGCATGTAATGAATCATTGAAGTCTGCTATGAATTTGGTTGTGTATGTTGACAAAATTGATTTTTGTATACACCTGAATGTAGTACCTGGGTTCATAATTTGGAACAAGCATAAGTATATCTCTGTTTCAACATTACAGGTCTTAAACCTTTTTTTAAGAATTCAAAACATCTAACAAGATGATTTTTAGATCTTAACCTCTAAATAAATCAGGTTGTATGGGTAATAGCTTCCTTTAAAATTTATTACTAAGTGAAATTTAATAGTGAACTTATTGGGGAGAAAAAAGAAGAAGAGGAAGATAAAAACAAAGTATATCTGATCTGTTCCAACAGAGAATTGTGAGTAAACTTCTCTATTTTAAACCCAGATCTGTTTTTATTTTGATGCTTATGACTATCATTTGTGATAATGTCTTGATAAATGAGATTTGGATGCATGCATGGGTACGATTATATTATTACTTGGTATGTCTGTATGTAAATAATAGTTATGTGAATGCAGAGCTCTGGTTTCAAATTTTCTTAACAGGATTCAAACTAAAAAAAATCCAATCAATATGTCTCTCCAATTCTTGTTAGGCATTGATGTTTAAGTCGAACTTGTTAATAATAATAAGGGATTTGATTTAAAAGTATTTCCAGAGAAAATTTAAAGTTAGTTTTCTTTCTCAAAATAAAGGATTCAGTAAAGCATGAACATATTAAAATCTCAATTTGAATAAATCATGTATTCGACCTTACAATCGGATGTATCATCTGGAATGATGATTTTTAAAAATAAAATTACGAATTTTAGGTTTAGAAATCGCAAGATATTGTGAATTGAACATGATCGGTGTTTCATCATTTTCTGGTAAGCAAGTTGATCTGGGTTATTGAGTTTCTTCTTGGAGGTAGCTCGTCGGTGGGTGGTGGCGAGAAAAATATTGGGTGAATTTTCTGATCACCGAGGTGGACGGGCGATGCTAATTTAGGGTTTGGTGGTGGTTTTGTCCCTCAATTTTGTCAGGGTGTTCTGATGATTTAGGATGGATCGAGTTAGTTCACAATGGGGGAAAATCAAGGCAGAAGTAGTGGCGTAAATTCTGGTTGATGGGTGAAGAATCTCGTGGTCGAGATTATCGGAGGGGAGTGATTTCCGATTGAAGGTTATTGTTTCTGGTCACCTGATTTGGCTTCATTTCAATTTCGAGATTGATGAACAAGTTGGATGGTCGTAATCGAGTGTGGAGTGGTTCGGTGACTTGTTGACATTAGGAGGTGAAGTTAGATCGCCGGCGGCCAACTGTGCACGTACACTGGTGCACGATATGTCAGGGGAAGATGAAGATTGGGGCGAAGCTGTTGTCTCAGGAACGAACCCGAAGTGCACTAGAATTTAGCTCGAAGTAATATAGGGGAGGCTCAAGTTAATGTTATGTATCAGGTTTTGCAAAACAAACAGGAACCTGTTTACAGTTTTAAAAATTTAAAAGTAGAAGTAAAAGTTTTTAAATGCAAACTAAAATCTGAACTAAGTTTTAAACCTGAAATTTAATATGAATTCAACAGTTTAAAATCTTGGTTTTGAAATCATTTGAATTTTTTTTTTAAATTTTAGTTTGGGTTTTAAATAAAACAGAAAAACCTGTTTCTGTTTTTAAATTTAAAAGTAAAGTTTAAAATGCAAGTTGAAATTTAAACCGAGTTTTGAAAATCTGAAATTGAACATGAATTCAAATTAGATTAAGGAAAAATAATTTACTTGATTGATAAATGATTAAGGGTTAACGGTTAATTATTTAAGATTAATTAATCAGTGATTAAAAGATCATTAATTAGATTATTAATTAATGATTAAGGATTCATTAATCAAGTAATTAAGTGTAATTAAACTTAATTTAATCAAATGGTTAAGATTTTCTAATTAATGAGTAATTAGTTAAGTAAGTAAAGGATACTTAACTAATAATTAAGAAGTGCTTAACTTGTAAATTAAGTTTTATTAATTAATAATTAAGGTTTTATTAATTAATAATTAAAGAATAATTAATCCGTAATTAAGGATTGATTAAGAAGTTGTTAAGTGGTAATTAATTGATTAATCAATGGTGATTAAGGATTATCAAATGGTAATTATGAATTGATTATCTGTTAATCAAGGATGGATTAACAGTTAATTAAGGATTATTAATTGATAAATAAAGGGTAATTAATTTGGGATTAAGGATTGATTAATGGATTAAGTGAGTTAATCAAGGATGTAATTAATTAATTAAAGTTAGTAATTAATTTATGATTTTATAAGCAAGATTAAGCGATCAATTCTTAAGGAGTTAATTTAAGTAACTAAATTAATTATGATATGAATTGATAATACTTGCTTATGGATGATGGGTTGTTGAATGTCTGAATTTGGATGATATCTATTGAATCGATATCTATTAAAGATTAATTACCGTATTGGGTTAAGGATAATTAGTTTGTGAAATTAATTAAGGATTAATTACTTAAATGTAATTAAAGAATAAATAGAATGATACTGGAAGCCTTGATTAATTGTTATCCCTAATAGGTGGTTCGTGATGCTATGTGATATGATATGTTTGATTTAAACTGTGAAGGTGTGGTTATCTATTGATGACGAATTACTGTGACATCCTGTATTAAAAGTAGAATTGCATTTCACTTGAATAATTTAAGTTAAGTTAGCAATGGTTTTGAAGAGACCGGAGTCGGGTATTAGTGAATACCCGAAACCACTTCGATTCTTATAATTTGAAATGTGAAACTAATAGGCTGAAGTGGAATGACTTAAGTAAATTGGACCATTTAAATCTAAGTTTTGGCACTTAGAAATTAATGTGTGAAATGGTTGATGTCTATAATAACTTATGAAGTGTAAATCGATATAAGTTACCCCGGGTTTATATAAATTGTATGCTTTTGTATTCCAAGTTAGATGGGTTTACTCACGTTGGTTTCCAGCCTGACCCGAGTGTTACTTTGATGTAATGCTCGGGTCAGACCGAGTATTACAGATTTTCAGGTTAGGACGTTTTGGAGCTCAGGAGTCGAGCTGGAGAACAGGAACGTATGGAGAGTTTCTTCTGTGTTATATTATAGTATCTGAAACAGATTATTATTTGTCCTGTGGTTGTAAATATGTGTAACTCTGATATATAAAGTATAATTTGACAAGTACAACTTTCTTTGTATAACTATTATTTATGTGATATTATATTTGATCCGCTGCGAATGTGAGGTTTTTGTGATTTGTGTTCTGGTGTTTCTTCTTGTTCTTCTACCTCTTCTTCTTTTTCTCTAACTATCTGGAATTTTCTGGTTCGAAAATTCCGTGTCGTCACAAATCATTTCCTTTATGTTCTTCGTTTTCAATATTTCGCTAACTAATCTTCCTTTTGAAGCTCTCTAGATGCATTCGATTTGTTAAAGAACAAGCACTTTCTGGTACTTCTCATTTACTTTAAATCTGGTCGGTAAAAAGTAACTTTGGTGAAAATAGTTTCCAAAATGATTGAACTATGATTTTTGTGAAGAACCATATCCTCAACTCTCGAAAATAGACACTAATACATCCATGGTATTCACGTGCCATAAATCCAAGTGCCGAGGAGGCAGATTTTCAAGGGTAAAGTAAAGATAAAAGATAGAAATACAAATTCTCACATTACGTTAAAATTGATAGATGGTACATACAACCACCCTTACTTGGGTACATCAGAGTTTTTTTGGTATGAACTAACCAAGCCAAGAACAGTTATACCTGTCAGCTCCTATAATTTGCTGGAAAAAACTAAACTTAGACACAACAGAAAAAATAAAATAATTTGAAAGATAGACATCCATATCGGGTGCCCCAGCTCCATGCTTCAAAAACCTCTTCCAACATGCTCTTCCCCAAAATACATGAAACAGAATCTTGACTGTTTGGCTGCCCGAAAAATAGGGCACCCAGAGTTTAAAGCGAACACAAAATAACTCCAGATAAGTCAAGGGACTGATGCGATAACTCAAAATACATTGTTTGAAAACAAAAGGTTATCTCATAAGACCATGCCGTACATAACACGAAACAAGTTTTTACCTCATGATAACCAAAATATTCTGACGTAAAAATACTTGATACTATTTTTAATGACATATCTTTGAAAATGTTTGCAAGTAAACTTATTAATCCAAGCCAAAATTGTTACTATTATTAAATTCCAACATACTAGGCTCTACAAAAAATGGCAGGCACTTATTGGAGAATGGATTTCCATACAAATGACCAGGTGAAGGGACTGCCTTCTAGTAGTACATTTCTAGTGGAATGTACTGAGGCCCAACTTATGATCCTTTACCAACACAAGACTGGACTACCTCTTCCTAGATAGTACCAAATATGCCATCACTTCGGTTGTTACTAACCTATTCGTGATGTCTCTTAGCATACACCACAACAATTTAAACCCGAACGTCATAGCGGGAAGAAATATATCTAGAAGGGGGTGATCATACCCTAATGATTGCGAACCATATAGCCTTGCCGCATCTATCATGTTTCAGCCATTTTTGGGTGTAAGGCTTGAGGTAATGATTACCTTCTCATTGCACACCATTTTTCTTTGAATTCCACACTGACATTCCATGGTTACACAACTGATTTCTATAAACGTATAACTCTGCTCATACGTCTTAGGAAAGGGTGTTAAGCTAAGAGAAGTTGCCTTCTCCACGAAAAAAAGATGGTACATTCATAGAGATCACTTATGTAACTATAAATGCAACGTCAGACATCCGGATTTCACAAATAGAAAAATCCAGTCTACTTATCGGCTTTTAGAGCCAAGATTAAACCACTTAATTATAATAGCTTTTCTTTAAACATTTGTGTAAATTCTTTTTAAATAACTACAAAACTTCCAAATTATTACAAAATCAATTGTATCATTTGAAAATATTTATAAAAGATTTGGAAAAGAATTGTTAAGTTTAAA
This sequence comes from Allium cepa, assembly GCA_030765085.1. Lineage (NCBI taxonomy): Eukaryota > Viridiplantae > Streptophyta > Magnoliopsida > Asparagales > Amaryllidaceae > Allium > Allium cepa. The sequence continues at coordinate 886,581,184 of CM060937.1, read as the reverse complement.
CTATATTTCAAACGTTGTAGAAAAAGTGCCGTGGAAAAGTGTTATACAAACTGCTCTTTTAAGCTATATTGATCAAAACAACTTTTTATTATTTGAAATTCATTTTTATTACTCAAATCAATTTTAAAACATTTTAAAGCATTTATAAGAATTATTCCATAACTTAAACAAATATAAAACATCATTTCCAAAGAAATCCAGTTTCGGATTCCGAACTCCAAAACCGTGATTTATCCAAAACTTGTTTTACTCATATTTCAAATTTACTTATCAAAATCTCGATTTTATTTCTTCATTGGAAAAATATGGATATAATAGTTTGAAAATTTCTAATCTTGAAGAATCCAAGCCACATTCCGTCTTTTACACTTGTTTAACTTTTATGGCACGAAATCGCAAACTACCGTTATGCAACGCGCCTATTTTTGACTAAATTTCCAATTCTTATTCAAACTTCACCAGAACACTTTTAATTGTTTATAAAACATGTCAAACTCATGTTAAACCATTTTTAGAGAGGTTTAACATTCCATACACTCCTTTTTGTTAATTCAAGAAAAGTGATTCCCTTTGTGCTTATCGACGTCCATGACTTACATATATTTTCAACATTCATATTAAACAATCCAAACTTGATGATTAAAGCATATTGAACATCAATTTTAAACATCGTATCATCATCCAAAATAAAATATAATATTACAGGAGTTCTCACCTTGAGTTTTCAATGATTAATTAAAAAATCGTTGTAGCTCCACTGCTCGATTTCTGAAGCTCACTATTCTTGGGATTTTAGCTCCTAGATGCCTCGACCAAGACTCGAGATGGCTTGGGGTGCACGGCCTAGGGTGGAGCAAAGAAGTGCTTGGCAAAATGATGAAGTGGGCTGGAGATTCGAAGAACAAAGATAAAAGGTGGAGTTTCGGGATTGTTTTGAGGTGCTAAGTATATATAACTGTATTTATTTTAATTCTTTTTAGAAAAAAATTGACATTATTTCTCTTAAGATGGAAGTGATTAAAGTGGAAGAAAAATCTTAGAAACATGAAGAAGAAAATGATTGAAAGTGAAGAGAAGAGGGTAGGGTATATATAGAAAAAGAAGAAAGTAAAAAATATCTACTTACACATCACCTTTTGCATCCCCATTTCAAGGCTTCAACAACACCCCCCCCCCCTTCCAAGGCACGACAAAAGCTTCCCCCCTTGTACCTGTCACTTCCATCTTCTCATGTATGCATATGTTGACTTATATATGCTTAAGGAGTAAGAAATCTTAAAATATATTTTATATTTTATATTATACTTTTATACTTAATTATTTCGGTGTATATATATATATATATATATATATATATGTTTATGTGCATGTTTCATGTTTCATGTATGCAATTGTACATGTATATGTGTATGTAACATATCCTTACAACGTTGCACAACTTCCACTTGTTGTATCGTTACAAATCCCGATTTCGATTTTCGGTCATATTTTCTCTTTTAAATTAATATGCACATTTTTGTAAACAAATTTTGAAAATAAATTTTCTTATCATTACTAGCTAAAAAAATAATCACATTTTATTTATAAAATCATATAAATTATAAATAATTATTTACAAAATTGTTGTTATATCTATAAAGCTAAACGATCGTTTGTTTAAAGTGACATATTTATGGGTCATTACAGACTCCCCTTCTAAAAAGAATTTCGTCCTCGAAATTAAGATAAGAAAATAGTTCAATTTTTTTATTCGATATAATGAATATATACAAAAAAATGGATAAGTGACTACACCATAGGTGGTGGGTACACTACAACGACATGATTTATACAGTTCATTCTTCCATCCTAAATTCGGGATATATCTTTTCATTCTATCTTCTGTTTCTCAAGTGCAATCCTCAGCATCTCCACTCCATTGAACTTTGACTAACCTTACTAACTTCCTCCTTAATCGTTTCTCATCATGATCAACGATTCGAACAGGCCATCTACTAACCGCCAAATTCGGTTCCACCTCCAAGTCTTTCTGAGTAGTTGTTTTTATGATTTGTTCTGGGTCATGCACATGTTTCCTTAAATGAGATAAATGAAAAACACTGTGCACTCTTGCCAACCTTTCTAGTAATTGCACTCGATAAGCTAATGGGTCGATTTGTCCAAAAATGGGAAATGGTCCAACATATCGAGGTGCTACCTTCCCAAATCTTCCATATCTCACCACTCCTCTCATTGGAGAGACATTCAAAAAGACTGAATCTCCAACTAAGAATTCCATATTTCTACGCCTTTGGTCTGCATAACTTTTCTGTCTACTCTGGGCTTCCTTTGGTCTCTTTCTAATCATATGAACCTTCTCTGAAGCTTCTCGTATCATATCAGGACCAAGTTCTAACCGAACTCCGGTTTCGAACCAACAAGCCGGTGACCTGCACGGATGACTTATAAAGCTTCATACGATGCCATGCCAAAAGTAGCTTAATAACTATTATTATAAGATAACTCTATTAAATGCAAATGATTTTCCTATGAATCCCCAAATCTAGAATACATGCTCTTAGAAAATCTTCCAAAATGCGGTTGACTCTCCTCATATGTCCATCAGTTTGGGGTGATAGGCAGTGCTTAGATTCAGCCTTGTTCTTAAAGTGGTCTGTAATCCTTCGCAAAATTGACTAGTAAAGATTGGATCCCGATCGCTTAGTATACTTCCTGGAACTCCATGCAATCGTATAATTTCCTTCATATATATCTCGGCAAGGCTTGCAGCAGCCCTTGTTAGCTTAACTGGAATGAAGTGTACACTTTTAGTTAATCGGTCTATGATAATCCAAATGTCTTCATTCCCTTTCCTCGTTCGAGGTAAGTCATCAATGAAATCCATTGATATTTGATCCCACTTCCAAATTGTAATTTCCAATGGTAGAAGTAATCCTGCAATTTTCTAATGGCTGCTCTTGACCTGTTGACAATTGACACATCTGCTAAAATAAATGGATATGTCCCTTTTTATGCTTCTCCACCAAAATGCTCGCTTCATATCTTTATACATTTTGTCAATTCTCGAATAAATTTTAAGTTTGGTTTTGTGACACTCAGCTAACACTTCCCGCCTAAGATTTTCCACATCCAGAAAACAAATTCGCTCATTCAATCGTAATACTCCACTTTTATCTACCATAAAGCTTGAGTTTCTTCCTTCTTAGTTGCCTTAGTGAACTTTTCAAACTGTCCATCTTATCTTTGCTTACTGGCTATTCTTTCTAGAAGAGTTGGAGTTACTATCAAACAAGAAATAACAGCATACTTCCTACTCAACGCATCAGCTACTAGTTGGCTTTTCTATGGGCGTATAATATATCTGGGTCATACGATGCAAGAAATTCCAACAACGTTGTTGCCTCATGTTTTATTCTCTCTGAGTGAAAAGATACTTTAAAGATATATGATCCGTAAAGAGCTCAATCTTTTCACCAAATTAAAAGAAAGAATTTTATTAACTAAGGTCAATTCAAAGTTTTAATTGAAACAAACTATGTAAACTTCTTACCCACCAAATAGTTCCTCCATATTTTTAATGAAAACACCATGGCTAATAATTCTAAGTCGTGTGTTGCATAATTCTTCTCATGAGTCGTTAGTTTTCTACTTGCATAAGCAATCACCTTCCCTTCCTGCATCAAAACTGCACCAACTCCTTCTCCACAAGCATCTGTGTAAATGGTTAATCCACTATTTCCATTTATAATTGCTAGGACTGGAGCAGTTGTCAACCTCTTTTTGAGTTCCTGGAATGCTGCTTCAAATTTAGGAGTCTAGATAAATTTAGCATCTATCATGGTCAACATTTTTATGTGGTAGGCAGTCTTTGAGAAGTCTATAATGAATCTTCTGTAATACCCTGCCAGACCTAAGAAGCTACGAATCTTTTTAAGAGTCTATGGCTGCTTCCAATTTAGAACAACTGCAACCTTTATATAATCTAATGAAATCACATCCCTTGACACTATATGTCTAAGGAATCTTACTTCCTTTTTCCAAAAATGGCATTTGAAAATTTGGTTTTAAGCACATTATTTCTTAATATCTCCAACATAATTTATAAATGCCTTTGTTTTCTTCTTCTATCTTGGAATAGATAAGGATGTCGTCGATAAAGACTAACATGAATTTATTAAGTACATCTCTAAATACTCTATTAATAAGGTCTATAAATAAGCGGGTGCATTGGTTAGCCCAAAAGGCATAACCAACCACTCGAAGAATGTATTTGGACCTTTAAATGAAGCTAGATGGATGCATTCTTCTACGATTCTCAACTGATGGAATCTTGTAGCTAGATCCATTTTCAAGAATACCCGAGCATCATGTAACTGACCAGACAAGTCATCTATTCGAGGTAGGGGATACTTGTTCTTAATCGTTTTTTTATTCATATCTCGGTAATTTATGCATAGCCTTAGAAATCCATCTGACTTGGCAACAAAAACTACTGCCGATCCCCAACTTGAATGACTTGGTCTTATCAACCCTTTCTTTAATAGCTCTTGAGTTTGGTTATTTAATTCCTTCTCCTTCGGAGCCATCCATTGGTCCCGTTGTTTAATTGGCCTTGCATCATAAATGAAATCAATATGAAATTCGATGTCCCGATGTAGGGTAAACTCTTCACTTCTTCAAACACGTCTAGGAATTCTTTAACAATAAATATGGTTCCTAATCCTTCTTGGGATGTATTACATATAGGAAACTTCCCCTCCTTGGATTAGGATCTTCATAATATATTTCTATAAACTTCCTAAAACTGGTCAATAAGGTTATCCTCCTGCTAATGCAATCGAGAACTGCTTTATACTTAGTTAACCAATCCATACCAAACAAAATTTCGAATCCAATAAAATCTAAGACAAATAGGTCGAAAGAAAGTTAATGGGAAGAGTGGGAAATATGGACTTCTTCACAATTCATACAAAGTTTAGTGGTACCACATATAGGATTCGTCACGCAAATAGGGGTATTTACTATCTTAGGTTCAAGTTTTGATTCTTCTACTGTTTACTTAGCAATAAAACTAAGAGAAGCTCCTGTATCAAAAAATACTCTAACTAAAACATCTTCGATAAAAATATTACGTTCCAAAATTCCCTGCCCTTCACACCCTAAGAGGTTGAAGGCTCACCCTTTATTGCGTAGACTCTGACTTGCTCTCCCTTCCTCATGATCGGACAATCCTTGATCATGTGTCTCAACTGATGACAATTATAGCAGTTTGTTTGTAGCCTATGAACCTTGGGTTCTTGTAATGAGTCGCTAGGTGGTCCTTTTGTTGGCAATTGTAACACATAGCATCTTTCAAATAGTTACCATGGGCTCCTCCTCCAGATTTTCCTTGACCTGGATTTTTCCTATTTAGAATAAACTTCCTCTTCTTCCAATTGTTGGTGTTGTTGTTGTTGGTTTGAGCTATTATCGGTTTCGTCTTGTCCAATGTTTCATAATGGAATCCTATAAGAAAATCTATAAATGAGCCTTTAACATGGGCAGTCATCTTGCTCTAGTACTTCTCATTCATCCCGGAAATGAACTTCTCATTTTTCTTTAAAGGCGTGTCAATTAGATGTAACATTCCCCTACTTGGTGGCCCAAAACTAACGGCAATGGATGTTGCAGTCATCTATAGTTATTGATCCCCGACGACCAAATACGATGACATTAGATACATTGACACACAGAAACACAAGAATATGGAAAAAAAATTAAACAGTAACCAAATTCCACATTTCATTTCAAAATATTCCAAATTGATCACATAATCCCAATTTGTAGACCATGGTCAGATAACAAATAGTTAATATAAAATACGCCAAGAACGGCATATGATGATGCCCCTTGGTAGATTAGAGTATATAAATAGGCAAGAAAGCAACTTGCATTTACAAACAAAACACATCACGAAAATAAAAGAACTCTAATAATAAGCATGCCTCATGCACGTCCTCGGAAGCTTTATTCATCTAAAAGAACACCTGGAAACTTTAACCCTCAACCTACTCAAAATCAACCGAGTACCAGTAAGTTTAAGGGAAAAATAAAAACTTCGAGTCAGACATAAATCTTGTATGAATAAACATTTACCATTTCAAACAATTTAGATATCTAATGAGACCATGCCGCTTAGCGAAATGGGTTTTCGCCTCACCAGCATCCTAAAACATTTACCAAACCATATACTATGCTCCTGCATCCACAATGGTTAGAACATAGGATTTCATAATCTTTATGATGATATGCAAAACAAGTAAATCAAATCCAGATTACCCTTCCCCAGTCATTTTGACTATCTGTCACAGTTATAGTTTCTAGGATTACTATTAACCTGTTAAATGTTTATGGACTATCGGTCTAATTTCATAGTTATCATGGGATCACTATGAATTTATTGGTGACTCTAATATCTTATGTCTTATCCCAGTTTTCATGGGCTAACTAGTACATATTGACCAACTATCAATATCTTAATCCAGATAAACTTTTCATGGGCTAACTACACACCTATTGGCCTTCCCAGTATCAAATCATAGTTTTTATGGGCTGACTATGAACCTATTAGCCCCTGCCAATATCATACAGTTTTCGTGGGCTCACCGAAAACCTATTATATCCTGCCAATATCTTTAATTAAGATTTTAACATCTGTTATGTTATATTCACTACTGGGTCAACCTAACTGGGTATTCTACCCCTTCCCCAAAATAGAGTTATAGGTAAATAACAATGTGAATAATATTTTAAAAACCTTTACTTATGCCATGGTTTTTTTTCGTTTAAAAATGAGAATGAATTATTTGTTTTGAAACCTTAAAACGTCACTTTTGAAACCATTGGATGACCTCCTTTGAAAGCCTAGAAAAACTCTTTTCCAAACTCTAAGTACGTACATTTCAAAACCAATGATACCTTTCGATGGTATCAAGTAAGCATTCTTTAAAACATAGCTTCAAAACGAATAAAGTATCCTTTCAAAAGCGTTGGGTTTACTCTAAAAACATCATTTGGTTCAAAATGGTTATATACCAAAGTATCTCTTTCGAAACCAACAAAAATTAGATTGGAAAAAAATTGATGGTGTCGGAACCATCTTAACCAAAAGCAAAGACCTTTAAAAATAAAAATATCAATGGACAGAGTCGAAAACCCCTTTCGACTCCATCACCTTCGAAACCCCTAACCCCTTTCGAAAGCAATTAGGAAGCGGCTTAATCTATGTAAAAACAAGGATAACCTTTTGAAGGTATTGATGACTTCGATGATTTGGAAGGAAAATAGCGGCTTGGTTTCGACTAGGTTGGAACCTACCCTCTCGAAAACTTTTATTTAAAGAAAAAGTTCCCCTTCGCAAGCGATTAATAAAATTTCTTTCAAGAGCATGGCTTTCGACTATGTTGAAAACTTTAGTACGACAAGGCAAAAATTTAACTTTAGAACACAAACTAAGGTTTCGACTCTATAGGGTATCGACTAAGTCAATAGCCCTTCAAAAATTAGGCAGGCGCTTATCTTTTTAAAACAAAACCTTGGTTTCGACTCTGGAGAAAGCATAGCTTTCGAAACCCTACCTTGCGCTACTTAGCAATTTCACTTCGTACCAATTCTATTCATACTATGTGCCTTGGTTCCGACAATGTGGGTTTCGACGTGATGGTTTCGACTGAGATAGTGCGGAGGTAAAGGAGTCGAAAGGTGCCTCCGAATTAGGTGGAACCACCTTTTTCCTGAAATGTTGATTTATAGCTATACACGGCAATTGCTTTATAATTAATATGCTTGTTGTAATCCGTTGATTGGTTACTTTAAAACTTTTCATATACTTTACAATTTGTAACTGCCGCATTGATTTAGATCCAAATCAAAGAAACATAATGCCTTAAGCCCTTCCATGTAATAAAACCAACATTTGCAGAAATGTCCTTCTTTAACAATAATTTATTTTCCCAAATAAATCAACCGGGAAAATCCCCGAAAATCATAGAAAATCAATTTTATCATGTAATTAATCATATTAAAATTTTAGATCCAATTTCTTCCTAAAATACTCGAATAAATTTTTAAACCCAATTACATCATATTTATCATTAAAATTCATAATAAAATTTCCTTAACTTGGAAAATTCTGAAAATTAAAACCTCTCTCCAAAATCATGTTTTACTTAACACAAAAATTTTCCATGGCATTTTAAAACCAATAAACCATGGTTTTGACCCTATAACCGTACGAATTTAGCGTATAAATAAATTGTTTAAATTAAACAATCCAAAACATTGTCATATCATCATCCCAAAATGCAATAGAAACGAAATAAACACTTAAATCTGAAATCATAAGATTATAGAAACAAAAAGAGATGGAATGAATTATTATTCACCTTAGATATGATAAGGAATTTGAGATTTGTTGTTGATTAATCCTCCCTAGCTCTTGATCTTTAGCTTCAGATTGAAATTCCTCTCTTCCTCCTTGTTAATCGTTGGCTACCTTAGGATTTTTGCATTTTATTTTAGATTTGAGAAAAATAAACGTTAATGGACAATAGTGAGAAATGTATAGCTATGTAAAATAAAGAGGCTACTTCACAAATATGCCCATGTGTGAACTAATTATCCTTTAAACCAATTAAAGACTATTAAGTTTTTATTATTAAGCACGACCTACGTTATAATTTATTTAAATCTCAATTCCCGTATCATCATTATTCTATTTAATTTATCTAATTAAGTTTTTTGAATAATGTTATCAAAAATTAGGGATGTTACAGGCTCGCCCCTTAAAGAATTTTATCCTCGAAGTTCAGTAAAGACTAAATACTAAACATAGAAATCATTTATAACAACACCTAACAATTATACTAGTCTAACTGACTAGCAACTATCTATATAAATCCAATATAGACATACCCTCAAAGCAGATCAGGTTGAGTATCTCTAATCCTATCCTTTGTCTCCTAAGTACAGTCCTTCTCGTTGTCGCTCCATTGAACTTTCACCAACCTGGGTATCTTATTCCTTGATCTTTTCTCATCTTTATCCACAATCCAAACTGGTTGTCTAACAATAGTCAAATTAGGCTCTACCACTAAGTCATCCAACCCTGTCAGAGGAATAGTAACCTCTGGATCATGCACAAAGTTGTTAAGATGAGACACATGAAACACATTATCATTACTTGCCTAACTGCTCGACAACTCTATTTTGTATGTGAGCTTTCCAATCCTCTCTATAATCTGAAATTGACCTACATATCTTGAGGCTAACTTCCCTGACTCCCTAAATCGTATCACATCCTTCATTGGTGATACCCTAATGAAAATCTTATCACCAACTGAGAATTCTATGTCCTTGCGCCTCTTATCTACATAACTCTTCTGTCTTGACCGAGCTTCCTTCATCCTTCCTCGGATTAACACAATCTTCTCTGATGCCTCTCTAATCAAATCTAGACCTAAGACTACTCTGTCTCCAATCTCCAACCAACATGCTGGTGATTTGCATGGTCTTCCATACAAAGCTTCAAACAACACCATTCCTATACTAGTCTGGTAACTATTATTAAAGGAATACCCAACCAAAAGTAGGCGATCCACCAAGATATACCAAAGTCTAATACATAAGCTCTTAGTAGATCCTCCAGTGCTTTGTTGACTCTCTCTGTCTGCCCATCTGTCTGAGGGTGATACACAGTACACATATTAAGCTTGGTACTCATCACTTTCTGTAGAATCTTCAAGAACTCACTGGTGAACAAAGCATCTCTGTCAGTGACTATACTACTAGGAACTCCATGCAGTCTAACTATGTTCTTTAGGAATAACTTAGCCAAAACAGGTGTCATTCTGGTTGACTTAACTGAATTGAAATGGGCACTTGTGGTCAACCATTCCACTATAACCCATATACTTTCATTACCTATATTCAACTTTGGCAACCCGTCTATAAAATCTGTATATATCGAATCACATTTCCAAACTAGAATATACTCATTGATAGTTTGTAAATTGCCTAACCCACAAGCCAACATCCCTCTTCATGCCTTCCCTATAGAAGCTCCTCTTCATATCTTGGTTTCCACCAGGATGAATCACAAACTTGGACCATTGACATTCTCTTAGAACTTCTTCCCTTAAGTCCTCCACATTCGAAACACACAACTGTCCTTTTTTCTTAGCCATCCTTTCTAGTCAAGGTTAAAATCCTTTAAATCATCGATCTTTGTTTCAACCTCTAGTCTTCTGATCCTTTCAGCTAATACATGATCCTCCTTTTTCTTAGAAGCAATTTTCTGAACTAGTACTGTTCAACTTCTAAATAAGACAACCTAGCGGTACTCTGACTAGAACCAGCAGTTGATCTTAGTTGCACATCGCAATTGACTAAAGCTTCTAAATCCTTCCACTCTGCCAACATAGGTAACACATATTCTGATGTTTCCTGCTAAGAGCATCATCCACTCTATTACCATTTTCTAGTGTATATTCTATACCAAAATCATATGCAGCCAAAAACTCTAGCCACCTCTGCTGCCTCATATTCAACTCCTTCCGAGAGAATAAATATCATAAAGATTTATGATCGGTATACAACTCAAATATCTCCTCTAAGAGATAATGTCTCCAAATCTTCAATGCAAAGATCACAGCTGCTAACTCCAAATCATGAGCAGGATATCCAACTTCATGCGGTCTAAGCTGCATAGATGCGTAGGCAATAACTTTACCATTCCACATCAACACCGCTCCTAATTCAGTTCCACATGCATCAATATATACCACTAATCCCTGGTTTCCATTTGGAACTACTAACATGGGTGCATTGGTCAATTCATGCTTTAACTTAAGGAATGCCTCCTCATATTTGTCCGATCAAACAAATCTCATTTCCTTTCTGGTTAGCTTAGTTAAAGGTGATGATATCCGCGAGAAATCCTTAATAAATCTCAGGTAGTAGCCAGCAAGTCCAAGAAAACTTCTGATCTCAGTCATCGTCTCCGGTCTCTTCCAATTCTTTGGTCTCTTCCAATTATTCAGGGTTTCGATCTTATCTCGATCGACTAACAATCCTTTCTCTAAAACCATATGACCAAGAAATTTTACCTCTTTCTTCCAGAAATGACACTTGGTAAACTTCGCCTTTAGCTGATTCTGTCTCTGCGTCGCAAGCACCACTCTAAGATTAACCACTTGCTCTCTCTCATCCTTAGAGTATACTAGAATGTCATCTATAAACACTAGTAAAAACCTCTCCAAGTATTCTCAAAAAACTCAGTTCATCAAATCCACAAAGAAAGCAGGTGCATTCATTAATCCAAATGGCATACAACCATTCATATGAACCGTATCTAGTTCGAAATGTTGTCAAAGGAATACTATCCTCCACCACTCTTAACTGATGGAAACCTGTCTTCGAGTCCAACTAGGAAAACACTCCGGATCCGCTCAAATGGTCAAAATGATCATCTATTCTGGGCAAAGGATGCTTATTTTCGATCGTCCTTTGGTTAAACTTAGGACAATCGATCCACATCTTCAGCGACCCATCTGGTTTCTTTACGAACACGCAGCCGCTCCACAAGGCGAACTGCTTGGTATAATAAAACTCCTTCCTTCTAGATCCACTAGCTACACCTTTAATTCCTTCATCTCAATTGGTGTCATCCTGCTACGTAGTCTACTCACAGGTTCCGCTCCTGGCATAAGATCTATTCTAAACTCAACAGCTCTTTTCGAGGGTAGTCCAGTGACTGGGTCAAAGACATCTACAAACTCTCTTGCTATCTGAACCTGACTTAACTCATTTTCGACCTCTATAGCATTAAGGATAGTGCTAACACTCCATCCAGTATTCTCTACTGAGAATATCACTCAGTTATGATTATCAAGGTATCTTAGTGATATTTCCCTATCCTGGCAAAATATTCTACCCTCATACCTACTCAACCAATCCATTCCCAAAATGATTTCAAAATCTACGAAATCAATCAAATTACATACAGATATATGACCCAACAAACCAAGTTTTAACTGGCCACATCTTAACCCTAGAGTTGCATAACCTCCTATTGGATTTGCAACCCTTGGGGAAGTAACTAGGTAGGTGGATTCTAAACATAATCTATCAACTAAACACTGAGATATAAATGAATGAGATGCAATGGAATCAAAAAGTACTCTAACTGGAATATTCAGAATCAAAAGCGTACCTTCCATCATAGTCTTTTCTTTATCTGCTGCAGTATACCTAGCCGGTCCCATAGCAAAAACTTTTTCTTTATCCTCCCTAACTGACTCTAGACACTAATTATTGTAATACCCAACTTGATCACAGTTGAAGCATTTCACATTCTTCTTACTTGCAACTTTCTTTCCGTTCCCTGACCGGAATTCATTAGCAAAGTGACCCTTCTTGTCACACTTATAGCAAAGTACTTCAGCCTTTGACTTTTTAGCAGTATCACCCTTCTGGGTTCCCTTCTTTTTAAAGAACTTTCTCTTCTTCCCTTGAGAACCATAAGTTTTCACCGACTTCTCTTTAGCTAAATCAGCAAGATTCTCCTCATGGAGAATGGTCATCTCCACCACTATATTACAAGGATCACGGACATGTGTCATGGTCATTCTAGCAAGATCGGGCCTTAGTCCCCGAATGAACTTCTCATTCCTTTTGATGTCAGTATCTATAACAACATATCGGTATCATGACAGTTCTTTAAACTTAGTAGCATACTCAACTACCGATATCTCTCCCCGAACTAAATCCACAAACTTCATCATCAGCTCAAACTTAGCAAACTCAGATGCAAACTTCTACTCAAATCTCGTTTTAAAATCAACCCAAGTTAACTGCTCTTCCAGCACTCTGACAGCGACACTATTCCACCCATGTAGTGCTGACCCATGCAACGATCCAGAGGCCGACCTTCTTTTTTGTCCATTATTCTGACCCAAATCAGTGAATATACGCTCATAATGCAACACCCAATTCTGAACCTCTATAGCACTCTCTGTTCCCAAGAATGGCTTCCCACCCAAACTGGTGTAATCTCTACTTAGAAAAGCAATATTCCCTACTGGAGCCATAGGATTAGTTCCTCCTGCAAGCAGCTCTAGCTGGCATCAAAGCATCAAAGAACTGATACACCACCCCCATATCTACTGGTGTATTTCCAGCACCCACATTAGCTTTAGCATTTTGATTACTAGCATTAGCCTATTGACCCGAATTCCTTCTGGTAGTGAGTCGAGCATTTCCATTAGTTGTGATGTTTCCTCCACCAAGATTTCCTCTTCAGTTTCCTGCTTCCATACCTCCTTCTCGTAAATCTGCATACGAGCCTTAGTAAGACACAGATTAACAGTCCAGGAGAGCGAGGAATACGCCTTATATACATACATACATACATACATACATACATATATAACTATATATATCAAATACAAGTATGCTAATACAACGTTAACCCAAACCCCAATCTGATTATCTGATTCATTGGATTATGATTGGAAAAATCTTTTAGGTTTAAGTTTCTTTTAAAGTTTCATAACCTATGCTCTGATACCAACTTGTAACATCCCCCTACTTAGAGGTCCAAAACTATCGGCTACGGATGCTGCATCCATCTATAGTTATTAATTCCCGACGACCAAATACGTCAACATTAAATACATTGATACACAAAAACACAAGAATACGAAGAAAAAAATTAAGCAGTAACAAAATTAAACATTCCATTTCAAAATATTCCAAATTGGTTACATAATTCCAATTCGCAGACCACGTTCGAATAACATATAATTATTACAAAATACGCCAAGAGCGACATATGATGATGCCCCCTTGGTAGATCAGAATATATAGATAGACATGAAAACAATTTACCTTTACAAACAAAACACACAATGGAAAAAAAAGAACTCTAATAACATTCTTGCCTCCTACATGTCCTCGAAAGCTTTATTCATCTAAAAGAACATCTGGAAACCTTAACTCTCAACCTACTCAAACTCAATTGAGTACCCAAGATGTTAAGTGGAAAACGAATACTTGGAATCGGACATAAAACCTGGTATGGATAATAATTTGCAATCTCAAACCATTTAGATATCCACTAAGACCACACCGCTTAGCGGAACGAGTTTTTCCCTCACTAGTATCCTAAAACATTTACAAAACCATATACTATGCTCATGCATCCACAATGGTTGAAACATAGTATTTCATAATCTTTATGATGATATGCAAAATAAGTAAATCAAATTTGAATTACCCATCCCCATTCATTTTGACTATACGTCTCAGTTATAGATTCTAGGATTACTATTAACCTGTTAAATGTTTATGGAATATCTGTCTAATTTCATAGTTTTCATGGGATCGCTAAGAACCTTTTGGTGACTCCAATATCTTATCTATCATCCCAGTTTTCGTGGGCTAACCAGGAACCTATTGACTGATTGTTAATATCTTAATCCGGATATAATTTTCATGGGCTAACTACAAACCTACTGGCTCCTACCAATATCAAATCATAGTTTTCATGGGCTGACTATGAACCTATTAGCCCCTTCCAATATCATACAGTTTTCATGGGCTTACCAAAAACCTATTAGCCCCTGCTAATATATTTAATTAAAAATTAACATATGTTAAGTTATATTCACTACTGAGTCAACCTAACTAGTTATTCTGCCCTTTCTCTAAAATACAGTTATGGGTAAATAACAATGTGAATAATATTTCCAAAATCTTTATTTATGCCACTGTTTTTTTTCTTTAAAAATGAGAATGGGTTATTTTTTTTGAAACTTTAAAACATCACTTTCAAAACCAATGGATGACCTCCTTCGTAAGCATAGAAAAACTCTTTTCAAAACACTAAGTACGTACCTTTCATAACCAATGATACCTTTTGATGGTATCAAGATAGCATTCTTTAAAACATAGCTTCCAAACGAATAAAGTACCCTTTCGAAAGCATTGAGTTTACTCTAAAAACATCTTTTGGTTCAAAATGGTTATATACAAAAGTATCACTTTTGAAACCAACAAAAATTAATTTGGAAAAAAATTTGTGGTGTCGGAACCATCTTAGTCGAAAGCAAATACCTTTAAAAATTAAAACTTCGATGAACAGAGTCGAAACACCCTTTCGAATCCATCACCTACGTAACCCCTAACCACATTCGAAAGCAATTAGGAAGTGGCTTAATCTAGGTAAAAACCAGGATAACCTTTCGAAGGTATTGATGACTTCAATACTTCGGAAGGAAAATAGCGGCTAAATTTTGACTAGGTTGAAACCTACCCATTTGAAAAACTTCATATTTAAAGAAAAAGTTCCCCTGCGAAAGCCATTTATAAAGTTACTATCGAAAGCATGGCTTTCGACTATGTTGAATACTTTAAGTAAAACAAGGAAGGAATTTAACTTTAGAAAAAAAAACTAAGTTTATGAATCTATAGGGTATCGGCTAAGTCGAAAGCCCTTCAAAAACTAGACAGCCATTTATATTTTTAAATATAACCTTGGTTTTGACTCTGATGAAAACATAGCTTTTGACACCCTACCTTCCACTAATTAGCAATTTCACTTCGTACCAATTCTATTCATACCATATGCCTGAAAATGTGGTGTATACTAATGCACGTGCTAATATAGTACACACGGATCGTGTAATATGGAATATGATACAACTGCGAAAATAGATGATAGTAGCAAAGTAAAATAAAAATAGAAAAATCACACCAAAGATTTTTATACTGGTTCGGAGCACCGTCCTACGTCCAGTCCCAGACTTCTATCTGGATTTTCACTATTAACTACCTCGCTTCACCCGGAGGAACAGGTTTACAACACCCGAGCAAACGAACGGGATTTCATGCCTCTAATACACTGAGGACTTCAACACTTGCCTCTTACAATACCGAGGACTTCAACAATGATGAATATAATTATTTGTAGAATGTATGTGTTCTTGCTAACACAGTTTTGTCACTTGTAGTACAAATTTCCTATAATCTTATCCTCAAAAATATGTGAACGATGTTTTGTGAAGATTAAGGGAAATATATTACTTATTGAATCAAAAGATATTAAATAGTTTCAATGATTCAATAAGCAATTAAAATAATTGAGAGCTTTTAGAATGCAGGAGTATTTAGAAAGTAAGATCAAAAATTAGAGTAAAAATGTATGTAATCATATGTTTGAATTAATGATTTAGATGAGTATATATAGAGAAAAATAGTTGTAACTCTTTGTGAACAATTGCCATTAATAGTTATGATCATTGATGAAAGGTAAGAGATGCAACCATTGGAGAAAGAAGTGTCTTTTGGGAAAGGTTGCTCTCTGTTTAAAAACGGTCGACAGGTCAAAAATTGGCTAGTAGACAAGATTTCAAATATATAGTCGTTATGTGCATGTGTGCACGTTCATTGTGCATATTATACAGAAACGGTCGACCGCCTCTTTTACTACCGGTCGACCGGTCTCTGATAATTTGCACAGTGAATGTGCAATGCTATTCAAATGTATATATATTGATTATATTGAAATGCATGATTATTTGAGGATAGATTTTAACAAGTTTATCACTATTACAATATCAAATAATCAACCTATAATCTAGAGTACCATATGTAGCCATGATGTCTTTGTTTTGTCGATCGCCTTTATTTCTTTGTCAGAAATCAAAACCTTCATAGAACCTGTGACTCAACATTCTCCCCCTTTTTGATTGATGACAACATATATTTGAAGTTCTGAATCTTCCCCTGAATATGTGATCTCCCCCTGAGATTTTGTTTGTATTCTTTATATATATATATATATATATATATATATATATATTCCTGCAAATAATTGTTATCACTTTCTCCCCCTTTGCCATCGACAAAAAGGAATAGATAATGGAATAATATAGGAGTATATCAACCAGAATATAACATAACATAACATACACCGTAATGTAGGATTATCATACACACCAAACATACCAGAGTATCCAAACGTACTAAAGTACCATAATATCGTATGAATAAAGGTAACGACACTATTTAGTACAAGTGTCGAATGATGTTTTAAATTACTGAACGAAAATATAGAGATAGAAAATAGAAACTAGGATGAGTCAGAAGCTGTCTCCTCTTGAATATCTTCTTCCTCATCATCATCATCTTCCTCTTCCTCGTCCTCTCTAGATGATTCTCCACGACCAAGTCCACTAGTACCAGCAGACTCCTCAGTTGATGACCAGTTGAAAGCAGGAGGAGTATGATGTTTGCCTGGGTCTTGAGCAGAGATGGATGTGCTACATGAAATAGCATCCCATAAAATACCAAAGAATGACTTGATTTTGTTGAAGCATTTATCAATTTTCGTGTCCATGCGCTTGAGTCTTGATTCAAGCAAGAATTGATTACGCGCAATAGTTTCAAGTGATTCTTTTGTGGTGGATTTTGATTTCAACATTTTAACTTCTTCGGAACGAGGTCGAGAGGAAGTTGCTTTTTGTTCTGATGGATCTCTTTGTTGCCATTGTTCAAACGGCATAATCTCAAGGTAAGGAGGAGGAAGCTTCATGCGTTTGATGGTTACGGAATCAATACATTTTGGTTTCGAGGTGGCAGAGTCAGGAGGCTTTACCCCACAAGCTAGCAAAATACGCATGATATATTCATTGTAGACAAAAATGAGGTCGCGAAGAGTTGTTCACCTTGAGAATCTCGTCAAATAGCATATGAACCCAATTGATTTGGATATCCCCATAAATAGCATAGAGAGCCTTGAAGTTTTCTTTATATACAGCATCGTAATTTCCTAGTCTAGGAAACAGAGAATGCATCAAGACTCGATGTAGTAGTCTGGCGGTGGGTTGAAGTCCAGTAGATTTTGTGCCATCACTGTTGTCCTCTATGAACTGATGGCTGATGCTATTGCGAGTGAAGACTTCACAGAAATTAGATGAAAACTCATCGCCTCGATTTGGTATACCAAGTATAGAAGCAATCCTATCATGAGTGATAAAAATTTGTTTGCCATAGACGACAGACCAAATGACTCCGTTTGGATTATCAGGTTTATACTCGTCCAGGTTCATGTTGGCATAGAACAATTTAATCATCAAGTGATTTATTTCCACATTGTTTTCTGAAAAATCAATTAATGGAGAAAGATTGGAGTTATTTGCTAACCTACGGATTCCATAAGATGTGAAATCATCAAACTTGATGTAAGAACCCGGATGAAATTTTTAGTTAGTCATTTGATTCCATCAAGTGATACCAAATGAAAATGTGGTGTATACTAATGCACGTGCTAATATAGTACACACGGATCGTGTAATATGGAATATGATACAACTGCGGAAATAGATGATAGTAGAAAAGTAAAATAAAAATAGAAAAATCACACCAGAGATTTTTATACTGGTTCGGAGCACCGTCCTACGTCCAGTCCCAGACTTCTATCTGGATTTTCACTATTAACTACCTCGCTTCACCCGGAGGAACAGGTTTACAACACCCGAGCAAACGAACGGGATTTCACGCCTCTAATACACTGAGGACTTCAACACTTGCCTCTTACAATACCGAGGACTTCAACAATGATGAATATAATTGTTTGTAGATGGTATGTGTTCTTGCTAACACAGTTTTGTCACTTGTAGTACAAATTTCCTATAATCTTATCCTCAAAAATATGTGAACGATGTTTTGTGAAGATTAAGGGAAATATATTACTTATTGAATCAAAAGATATTAAATAGTTTCAATGATTCAATAAGCAATTAAAATAATTGAGAGCTTTTAGAATGCATGAGTATTTAGAAAGTAAGATCAGAAATTAGAGTAAAAATGTATGTAATCATATGTTTGAATTAATGATTTAGATGAGTATATATAGAGAAAAATAGTTGTAACTCTTTGTGAACAGTTGCCATTAATAGTTATGATCATTGATGAAAGGTAAGAGATGCAACCATTGGAGAAAGAAGTGTCTTTTGGGAAAGGTTGCTCTCTGTTTAAAAACGGTTGACAGGTCAAAAATTGGCCAGTAGACAGGATTTCAAATATATAGTCGTTTTGTGCATGTGTGCACGTTCATTGTGCATATTATACAGAAACGGTCGACCGCCTCTTTTACTACCGGTCAACCGGTCTCTGATAATTTGCACAGTGAATATGCAATGCTATTCAAATGTATATATATTGATTATATTGAAATGCATGATTATTTGAGGATAGATTTTAACAAGTTATCACTATTACAATATCAAATAATCAACCTATAATCTAGAGTACCATATGTAGCCATGATGTCTTTGTTTTGTCGACCGCCTTTATTTCTTTGTCAGAAATCAAAACCTTCATAGAACCTGTGACTCAACAATGCCTTGGTTTGGACAATGGGGGTTTCGACAGTGATGGTTTCGACTGAGATGGTGCGGAGGTAAAGGTGTCGAAAGGTGCTTTCAAAATAGGCGGAATTACCTTTTTCCTAAAATACTGATTTATAGCTAAACATGACAATTGCGTTATAACTAACCTACCAGTTATAGTCCCTTGATTTATGACTTTAAAACTTTTCAAACACTTTGCAATTTGTTACTGCTACATTGATTTAAATCCAAATCAAAGAAACATAACGTTTTAAGCCCTTCCATATAATCAAATCAACATTTACAGAAAAATACCTCTTTAACAACAATTTATTTTCCCAAATAAATCAACTAGTAGAAATCCCCAAAAATCACAGAAACTCAGTTTTATCATGTAATCAAACATATTAAAATTTTAGACCCAATTTCTTCCTGAAATATTCGAATAAAATTTTAAACCCAATCACATCGTATTTATCATTAAAAATCCATAATAAAATTTCCATAATTTGGAAAATTCTGAAAATTAAAACCCATCTCCAAAATCATGTTTTACCTAACACAAAAAATTTCCATGGCATTTCAAAATCAATAAACCACTATTTTGACCCTAAAATCTTACAAATTTAGCATACACATAAATTGTTTAAATCAAATAATCCATAACTTTATCATATCATCATCTCAAAATATCATAGAAACGAAATAAACACTTAAATCTAAAATCATAGGGTTATAGAAATAAAAAGAGATAGAATGAATTATTATTCACCTTAGGTATGATAAGGAATTTGAGATTTGTTGTTGATTAATCCTCCCTAGCTTTTGACCTTTAGCTTTAGATTGAAATTCCTCTCTTCCTCCTTGTTAATGGTCGGCTACCTTAGGTTTTTTGCGTTTTATTTTTTATTTAAGAAAAATGAATGTGAATGGACAATAGTGAGAAATGTATAGCCATGTAAAAATAAAGAGGCTATTTTTACTAATATGCCCATATGTGAACTAATTATCCTTTAAACCAATTAAAGCCCATTAAGTTTTTTTTATTAAGCACGACCTATGTTATAATTTATTTAAATCTCAATTCTCTTATCATCATTATTATACTTAATTTATCTAATTAATTTTCCTGAATAATGTTATCAAAAATTAGGGATGTTACATTAGACTTGGCCCAAATTAAGATAATTCGTTGAACGTATATACATTCTCCTCAACAGTCATTTTGTCCTGCTTCAGATCCATAAAGCTTCTTTAAAAACAAGATTTCCCAGACGCTGGCATGTACTACTCCTCCAAAACTTCCTTATGTCTTTGCCAAGAGAAATTGTCCTTCGAATCATTTAGGGTAATGGACTACCACCAAGCCAGAGCCCCTTCCTGAAGTTGCCACGAAGCGAAAAATCTCTTTTACTCATCACTGATGTTCAATGCTTTAAAGATCCTTTCGCATGATTTAATATAAGCTTGTACTTCAATGATACTTTCTGTACCCTTGAATGGTTTCCCCCCTAAGTTGGTATAATTCTTGCATGGGACAGCAAAATTAACCTGGGGTTGCACGGGAGCTATTTCTTCTACAGCAGCAGTTGGAGCTCGGTCGTTGGTTGTTGTGGTGCTGCTATTTCCCCTCCTTCATTCTCTTCAAGTACTCATGTCTTACTACCTGAATTTAGTAAGATAACTTTAAGATACAAAGATGAAATTATCTTTGGAAATGGCTATATAGCACAACTTTTATTCAGATAAGTTTTATGAATGCGCACTCTCAAAGATTAAACTCATTCTAGGGTATTGCTAACCCTATCTCTAATGATTCATACCCTACCAAAACTAAGGTTCTCACTTAACCTTCAGCGCCAATACTAAATGTAAAGACTCATCTTCTCGACTCCTAAAAATCGACACTAATATATCCACGGTATTCACGTGCCATAAATCCAAGTGTCGGGGAGGCAAATTTTCAAGGGTAAAGTAAAGATAACAGATATAAACCCAAATTCTCATATTACATTGAAATAGATAGATAGTACATACAACCACCCTTACTAGGGTACATCAGAGTTTTTTTATGTATGAACTAACCCAACCAGGAACAACTATAACCGCCTGCTCCCATAATTTGCTGGTACAAACTAAACTTAGACACAACGGAAAAATAAAATAAATAAATAGAAGGACATCCATTCTGGTTGCTTTAGCTCCATGCTCCAAAAAACTCTTACTCTTCCCCATAATACTCCAAACAGATTCCTGACTACTTGGCTGCCTGGAAAAATTATGTACCCAGAGTTTAAAGGGAAAGCAAAATAACAACGGGTCAGTCATGAGACTAGGGTGAGAACTCAAAATACTTGTTTGAAAATAGAAAGGTATCCCATATGACCACGACGCATGTAAACATGGAACGAGTTTTGACTCTATGATAACCAAAATATTATTACATAAAAATACTTGATATTATTTTTAATGACATATCTTTGAAAACATTTGGAAGTAAACTTATCAATCTTAGCCAAAATTGTTACCATTGTTAAATTCCAACATACTAAGATCTACAAACAAAATGGTAGACATTTATTAGGGAATGGATTCCCATACAAATAACCAGGTAAAGGGACTACCTTCCGGTAGTACATCTCTAGAGGAATGTACCGAGGCCCAATTGATGGTCCTTTACTAACACAAGACCGGCAACCTCTTCCTAAATAGCACCTAATATATCATCACCCCAGTCGTTACCGACCTATTCAAGATGTCCCTTAGCATACACCATAATCATTTAAACCCGAACGTCATAGCATGTAGAAATATATCTAGAAGGGGATGATCATATCCTAATGGTTGCGAACCACATAGCATTGTTGTATCTACCCTGTTTCGGCCATTTCTAAGGGTAAGGCTTGAGGTAATGATTACTTTTCTCATTGCACACCATCTTTCTTTGAATGCCACACTGCCATTCCATGATCACACAACTGATTTCTACAAATGCATAACTCCTAAGTTCATACGTCTCAGGAAAGAGTGTTAAGCTAAGGGAAGTTGCCTTCTCCGCCACCAAAAGATGATAAGTTCACAGAGATTACTTATGTAACTATAAATGCAACATTAGACATTCATCCATACAGTTGTCCAAGAATAGGACAAACCAAAGGCACTCTCCTACCACATCCTGTCTTGAATCAACCCTAGGATTAGTAACATTTATTCATTGCATTGGATATTTCATAATGAAGAGACTACTGCTACTATATGTTTATTGGGAGTTTATCCCTAAATGATCAACAAACAGTCCTTCATTATGAAAATGCCAAATATTATATCCATATCTTCACTTCTAATATGTAAATCCGTTTGAAGTGGTCTTCGGATAGGAATCATCCAAATTCGACCCTGGTTCCTTAAAAACAATCATCGATAAAAAGATGTTCTTGTGAATAGGGAATCATTCTTTAATGATTTAGTTCTTTCTATCAAAAATATCTTTTGGAGGTATATATTCCTAAAAATTTCTTTTCGGTATATATGGAATCATTAAACCACTCTTAACACTGCTTTTGATTTATTAAAACCTTTTTTTACACTTAACTCGTTTTCGACATTTCGACCTTATCTATCCCAGGCCCAAGGAAGAGGCCGGGTGAACCAAGGCACTGGTTTCTCATGAAAATCTCCTTAGTTTAAACACCTCTCATCTGAATCTCATGAATAGAAAAATCCAGTATTCTTATCGAGTTTAGAGCCAAGATTAAACTACTTAATTGTAATAGCTTTTCTTTAAACATTTATTTAAATTCTTTTTAAATAATTACAAAATTTCCAAATTATTATAAAAACACTTGTATCCATTTGAAAATATTTATAAAAGATTTGAAAAAGAATTGTTAAGCTTAAAATATATTTCAAAAGTTATAGAAAAAGTGTTGCGGAAAGGTACTGCGGAAAGTGCTCTTTTAAGCTATATTGATCAAAACAACTTTTTATTATTTGAAAATTAATTTTTATTACTCAAATCACTTTTAAACATTTTAAAGCATTTACAAGATTTATTACATAATTTTCAACAAATTCAAAACATCATTTTCAAAAAAAATCCATTTTTGGATTCTGAACTGCAAAGCCGTGATTTTTTTAAAACTTGTTTTACTCGTACTTCAAAATATACTTATCAAAATCATGATTTTCATTCTTCGTTGGAAAACTATGGATATAATAGTTTGAAAAATTCTTATCTCGAAGAATTCTGAGCTATATTCCATCTTTTAAACTTATTTGACTTTTATGGCGTGGAATCACGAACTGCCATTACGCGACACGCCTATTTTTGACTAAATTTCCAATTCTCATTCAAACTTCACCAAAACACTTTTAATTATTTGTGAAAAATTTCAAACTCATTTTAAATACTTTTTAAAGAGGCTTAACATTCCATACACACCTTTTTATTGATTCAACAAAAGTGATTTCCTTTGTGCTTATCGATGTGTATCTCAATGACTTGCATATATTTTCAATATTCATATGAAACAATCCAAACTTGATGATCAAAGCATATTATACATCCATTTCAAACATCATATCGTCATCCAAAATAAAATATAATAGTATAAGAGTTCTCACCTTGAGTTTTCAATGGTTAATTAAAAATTCGCTATAGCTCCGCTACACGTTTTTCGAAGCTCACTATTCTTCGTATTTTAGCTCCTAGATGCCTCGACCGAGACTTGAGATGGCTTGGGATGCATGGCCTAGGGTGGAGCAAAGACATGCTTGGCCAAATAATGAATTGTGGTAGAGATTTGAAGAACAAAGAGAAAAGGTGAAGTTTCCGGATTGTTTTGAGGTGTTTAAGTATATATAACTATATATTATAATTTAAATTCTTTTTGAAATAAATTTTGACATTATTTCTCTTAAAGTGGAAGACAAATCTTAGAAATATGAAGAAGAAAATGAATGAAAATGAAGAGAAGAGGGTATGGTATTTATAGGAAAAGAAGAGAGTAAAAATATCAATGCGAACATCACCTTTTGCATCACCATTGCAAGGCTTCACCAACACACCTCCCCCCTTCCAAGGCATGACAAAAGCTTCCTCCCATGTGCCCATCATCTGCATCTTCTTATGTATGCATATGATGACTTATATATGCTTAAGGAGTAAGAAATCTTAAAATATATTATATATTTTATATTAAACTTTTATACTTAATTATTTTAGGGTGCGTGTGTGCGTGTGTGTGTATATATGTGCATGTTTATGTATGCACTTGTACATGTATATGTATATGTAACATATCCCTACAACGTTGCACAACTTCCACACATTGTATCGTTACAAACCTCGATTCCAATTTTCGGTCATATTTTCTCCTTTAAATTAATATGCAAATTTTTGTAAACAAAATTTGAAAATAAATTTTCTTATCATTACTAACTAATAAAAATGATCACATTTTATTTTCAAAATCATAAAAATTATTTTAAATCATTATTTACAAAATTAATTTTATTTTGATAAAGCTAAACAATCATTTATTTAAAGTAATATATTTAAGGATCGTTGCGATTTTCTGAATAGATGCAGCATAAGAGTAGTTTTTTTATCTTTCAGAAACTGAACAAAGACATTACTTGCATTTTTACAGAAAAAGAATTATACGCGCGATAATTAAATGAGTAAATTACATTAGCATTACTACTTATGAAAAACTAAAAATTAAATGCTTTAGGAAACTTCTCCTTTGTATTTTTTTGTAATCATCTACTTTTACGTTGAAAAATTAAAGCTGAAGCATGATTTCATTTTTAAAGGTAATTGGTCGGTGAAGGGCATGCTAATGTTCAGTTTAAATACATTATTGTTCACTTTGATAAATGCAAAATAAAACAATTTTGTTAGCAAAATAATAGATGGAGATATTTGATACGTGCATATAATATGCATCTAATAGTTGGAGGTATTTAATTTTTCTTAAATAAAAATAATATTGGATGTCTGTGTGGAATAAATGTAAAACCTTTGGTAGTCACAACACTTTTATTTCAAACTATTTTGTTAATGGTGCTAGTTGCAAATTGATAGCAAAATTTCATTGATGGATGGTTGAGGTTCCTTTAATGGATGATGGTATTTTTGAAATTTCTAGAAGTCACCGTGAAAATCTATTTATTGAATCCTATTTATTAATAATGGAGATTAGTGTACACAGTTCATCATTACGTATAGTATCTGAAAACCACATGTAACCTAGGATCTCATGACCTAATGGTCAACTATTTTGTTGCATTTTATTTAAAATAATAGAGCATCAAAATGTACCTTATCGACATAAATGTTAAGATTTATATCTAACAGTTTTCTTTACATTATGTTTGTACCATTTTTGAAACATTTAAAACAATTTTACTTTTCTATAATAAGCCGCCTTTTAACCATTTGATACAGGACACTACCATTGTGTTCAAATGTCACACATCCAATCGATAAAAGGGCAGATTGTTAGGGTAAATAAAAAGAAAAGAACACAGAATAGAGAAAAACAGAATCTCATAGTGGAATCGACAATATATAATATGACAAGGACAGTAGAAACTATCACTCTAAAAATACAGAGTATATCAGAGTTAAAAACAAACCTTATTAGTTGGACAGTTATAAAACCCCGGCCTTACAAATGCGGATAGGGATACTATATAATACAACGGAAAATAAAATACTACAATAGGTGAATCTCCAGCTCCCTTCTAGGCTCTCCATAACTCCAAAGGAAACCTGGAAAAATACTTGGTCTGACCCGAGCATTATAATAAAATAACACTCGGATTAGTCTGGAAATACTAGCGTGAGATAACTCAAATAATGGAGAACATATAAAAGTTCTACAAGGTCACACCGCTAAAGTGGAATGGATTTCTATATCACATGATTAATGTCCATACAGGCAAGAGCAGTAATAAAAATTAGGAAACAAACCCAAATAAGAATGGGCATAATTAATAGTAAAACCAAACTCGAAAGAATGGAAAATAACCCGAGTAAAATCCAAACTGGACAGAATGGATTGAACTATAAAATACTCCAAATTTGGTTGAATGAACTAAATAAGTTGATGGTCAAAAATTTATAAAATGGACAAAATTAGGTAACAAACCAACATGATAGAATGGACAGAATAAGTTAATAGTCTAACTTGAAAGAATGGACTAAACCAATACTTAAATACCGTAAACAGTGGTTGACTCTTCTTGTGGCAAATTAAAGATAAACAAATTCAAAGATTCGAATCAAATAAGGAAAGAAAATTTTCTAACAAAGGACTAGGAAGGTAAACCCCCCTTGGAGTATACCTCTAGTAATATACTCCTAAGAAGCTCATATGCTCCATGACACTTCTTGGAAATCTCTAAGTCGGACCCCACCAGACCTTACCTAGTATCCAAATGTTTTCACATCTAAGTGCATAACCGAATCCAATCTAGATGAGATGTAAAAATACCTTAATGGGAGAAACCCCACATAACTTGACCCCCTCTCACGCTTTTGGTTTGGTCATTTCCTATAAGGATAATAATGCTCAATGGAGCAATAAATTTCCTTAGAATGACGATATAAAGTAGCTGAAGTAACCGATATCCGAGAAGCTAACTATCAAGGATATGAAATGTTCGTATATGGCAACTAAGTCTTGGAAACTTATCACCACTCATCGAATTCAAACTTTTACTATTTCTTGGTTAACAATAATACCGAACAAGTCAAGATAGTGTTATCTCAAAGTCATGTCTCATGATTACTTTTAACTTTCGAAATACCGACAAGTCTACCTCTCCGATGTTTAGAGCTAATTATACAAATAAATCATTTCCATATAAGTGATTCGCTTTACGGAAATAATTCATTTACATAAATGAATCAAACCTTTTCTTTAAAAAGAACTGAACTTGTGCTTGATTTCCATATTGTAATATAGGTAAAATATTTTTAGAAATACTCTTTCAAACCGTTCTTTTATAGGACAAATTTTATAATACTAAGTGTATTAAAAAAGGGTCAAAAGAAATGTCGTTAAAACATTGTTTACTATAAATCCAAAAATAATTCACACTTAGCTTTATTTATAACCAATCCCCTTTAGAGGATTTTATAATTTATTAAACATTATCTATAAATTTAAAACAATATTTATTATCCCAAAAGATAATAAAGCAATTTAAATACCTTTATTAATTTAAAACAATATTAATTATCCTGAAATGTAATTAAGCACATTTGAAATCTCTTTTAAATAAACAAATCCATTATCTTTAATAAAATAGTTAGTTATTTCCAAACACATTTATATTATCGTTAAATTAACTTTTAAACCTTTATTACTTTGAATCATTTTTATTATATTAGTTAATTTACTTAATTCACTTTTTATTAAATCAACTAGTTAACTTTAAATAACATTAATAAAAAAGGTTTATTCAATTCAAACAATCATTAGTTAAAAAAGAATAATTCACTTCAAACATCATTAATTTAAATGATAAGTAAATTTTAAATACCACTGATCAAAACAACTGGTCAAGTTCAAATAATCATATTAATTACTTTTAAATATCATTAATTAAAATGATTATTAATTCCATTGTCAATAATTAAAATATTTAATTATGCTCAAGTAATCATTAATTGAAATGATTAATTAAATCTTATCTCATTTAAATCAAAGAAAAACCAATTTTAAAAATCATTTTTTAAATTGGTTAATTAATCTCAAAATCATTAAATAAAATGATTAATTATTTTAATTTATCATCAATCAAAATGATTAACGAATTCTAAGATTTTGTTTAGCGGAAATACAAGCTCAAGTTCATAACATATGATAGGGTTTCGGAGATGAAATTTAATAAATAACAATATAGAGAATATGCTATAACGACGATTAACAAGTTAAATGGAAATAATAGGATTTATTTCAATTAGCCATGAACATAACGACATACAGATGTAAATAAATAACAATGGGTGAGAAACTCCCTTTGGGTCTCTCTACATATTTTCTCTGCAAAACTATGGTTATGGATAATATATATAATCATATGGGTTCATAATGATCAAATTAATATGTCATCCATTTTCCAAAGGAAATTCAACCAAACAAGCAATCAAACAATTTGACTAACATCCAAACAATCAATATACGTTTATAACATCATAAATATGGTATAATAAATTTTAATGTGAGTTAAACTCACATTGATTTTCATTTCCGCTGAAACATTCCGATTTGGACTGAAACCGAATAACCGTTTGATTTTAACATAAATTCCTAACAAGCTCCAAATCCAACAAAACCAATTCCTTGCATAGATCTCGACGACATGAGTCCAACGCAAAAAAAGGCTTTCGAATCCGACCTCGTATGAGAAAGTTATTTGATTTATAATTTGTCGAATTTACACGATTAAATTAAATTGCTAATTTCAAATATATTACAACTTTACTTTCTCTGTTTTCTTCCCCAATCTAAGGCCACTGTGCAAGACAGAAACATGTGCACTGAGGAAGCCCTGTACACGCATGGCCAATCCTCCCCTTTGGCGATTAAATCGAAATTCACCTCCACCATACTATTCCCTTTCGCAAGCTTGACGGACCTAAGCCATCCACCAAGCACTTGAACCCGCCTCGAAGATATGACCTGCTCCCTCCATAGCGATAGTGAAATGTTGCTTTCTTCCATGCACCGTCGGACCTCGCCAAAATTTCACCCTCTAAGTTCCTCGAACCAACAACCGCTTTGCCGTCGACTCCATCACCTAACTCTTCCCATAACGCCTAAATTGTCAAGCCCTACTTCCTCCTCCCATGAACGGCCATGGGCCGAACGATGATCGCACATGCCAAAATTCATATCGAATTGAAGGTTTCTTCGAAAAAAAATCCAAAGAACCAAATTTTGGAATTTTTCAATGCTTATTTATTTTGATTAGGATTTTTGAACTTTGCTTTTTAAAAAGGGAAAACATTTTCTTGGTACAGGCGTTCAATTTTAAGGATGAGGGGTATGGGCTGGTTACATGCAGAAATAAGGGGGGTATGGTGAAGGTATGGACTGAGATAGAGAGGTAGGGTTGAATTTAAGGAACATATATATATATATATATATATATATATATTATTTTTAAAATATTCAACAAAACAAACCCAAAAAATTCGAAATCCAAATGAGACATGCTGCTTGGCATTATATATGTTATAATCCTATTCCGAACACAATGGAAAAAGTCTCGAGCCCTAATTCGATCGTATGAAGAAGATAGATTTTTTAACCCAGTTATTATATTAAATTTCTAAAATTAGTTTCTACGCATTTTTAACTCGCACGACCAAACGATTCGTCTAATCGCCATGAAATTCAATGGAATATCATAATTCACTATAACGGATCCAATGAACCCGGTTTCTTCGAAATCAGAGACAACGCCCTGAAATGACTATTCTACAAATTTAAATAACGTTTTATATTTAATTATCAGTACTTATCCGATCTACTTATATTTTAAATAAATTTACAAATTGAATCACCAATATTATTTATTAGTTAAAAGAAGTTGAATAAAGTAATTAAATCCATTTAATAAAGATTTAATTTACAATTCAAATATTCAGACATTCTCTATATTTGAATTATTAGTTATTAAATTTAAAAATCAAATTATTTAAATATTCAAAATAAACTTAACATTTAAAATCAAATGAACTGAATTTTAGGTTGTTACATTCTCCTCCCTTAAATGAATTTCGTCCCCGAAATTGCTAAGGAAGAAAATGTTTCCAAACCCTTAATTTTAAAACTATTAATTAAAATGAGTTATTAAACTTATTTTAAAAACCAATTAGCTAGAATAGATTCTAAATTTCCAAGTTTTTAAATCCACCCACCTATGCCAACTAATTCTCTTCCATTCATTCATTCCAAGGCATAACTCAACAAAAATCAAATTTTAGTTATCAAATTTTTTAAAAATTCTCGAAAAATTTCTAACTCCTAAAATTTCGCCAACGTCTATTTTGCGCGGCTAGATCGGAACAACTACAAAAAGCCTCTATGGGCTCCAAACCAATCAAGAAAACAAAAGCCAAGTAGCTTCTCATATCTGGGGCATAAAATCACCAACCAATTTAAATTTTCTAAATTTTTGTGTACTATTTTGCGTTTGATTTATATTTTGGAAAGTAATTTATTATCTCTTTGCGATCGTAGGTGCACAAGAATCAAATAGCAGTCTCTTGCATACCTGTACTTACGAAATCAAAAGGAAAATCAAGCTGACAAAAGCAATGTGATGTAACTCTACATGCAAAAGCTAGTCTGATATAAATTTACATGCAATCAACAATTATATCTGAATCATATGCGACAAAATATAGAGAATATTCTGTAATTTACGCTATGCAAATAAAAAAATTTAAATGTTAATTATAGATCTAAATACCTGGATTTTTCAATTCAAATTTTTTCTCTCCAAATTTCTCAGATGAGAAAAATAATGACAAAGAGGGGATCTCTTGTAATAAAATATAGTGAAACACTAGAACCAAAAGAACATGGAGCATCTAGTGGTATTCTGATTCCTCCAAAAACATCAACTAGAGCGAACAAATTTCATTCCTTTCCCAAATTTAAATTTTATAGACAGGGGTATATGAAATCACACAACCAATCAATTCAATTCAACAAATCAAACCAATCAAACTCCACTATGGAATAAACAAACACTAATAGTTAATAAAAGTCCATAAGGTAAAACTTATCAATTAATATTGTTTCAAAATGTCAAATGTCTCGCAAATAAATCTTAACCTAGGTTCAAAACTTTCTTGATTGTCCAAAATATAGATAATTCTCTTATCGTACCATTTTGGTCATTAGTCTTTAGTTATTACTTAGAGGATTATCCAAACTTTCTCGGACAAAATGGAAAGTTATACTCTTAATGTTATTAGTTTTTAAATTACAAATTTTCTTTTCCTAAATCACTTATATTTCACTTAGTATTTTGTTCAATACTAAAAAAAATTATGCATTATTTCATAAATTCTCACCCAAGTTTTTAAAAAAAATTATAAAGTTATTTCTTTATAAAACATCAAATACAAACTTATTCCACTTTGTTTACTTGTATAATACTCGTCTAAATCCTAAGAGTACATACAAATTTTATTTCACTTTCTCAAAGTTCTAGGTGTGGATCAAATCAAATTATGTTTTCTTAAAACCGAGTCAAACTATTAACCTCTTGAACTTAGAGTGTTAAAATGAATCATGTTTATGGGGTAATTTACACTACTTAGATGTTTTAAACAACTATATGGTTTTAATAAAACAATGTTTATCAAAACCTTCTTATTTAATTTAATCAAATTTACCTGTGTTAAATTCTCCCATATTTTATCTAAGGGAAACCATACCTATTAAAATAATATCTTATCAAAAATACCTTTTGTTTTGAAACCAATTCCCTTTAAGGGAACTTAAAAATAAATAATCAGTTTTTAATTTCTAAACTTACATTTGAAAACATACCACATATATTTTCATATATAATAACTTTAAAAAATTCATTTATTAAAACTTACTGTGGGTTTATTTAGATTTGAACTCATTTCAATCGCATGATGATAAAGAAATGATTTATTAAGTACACTCCAATGTTCGCTTAAGCAAACAGTTGATCGTTACTTAGAAGATTATACATATTACCACAGAAATAATCGAAATGATTTCCTCCTAATTATCCCAAAGAAAATGCGTCTCATTTAAAATTTTACTTCACAAATATTTTTACCCTTCAAATACTTCCAAAAGTACCACTATTTCATTTCTTAGGAATTCCTCTAAAATTATTTTCAAAAATCTTGTGATTTAGATTCATAAATCTTCTTTAAACTCATTTTACAAACTAAATTTGTATAAAATTTTCTTTATGTAAAAATCATTTCATATTATAATAATCCTTCTTTATTATAATAGAATTATCTCGAATATTTATTTTCTAAATGTCATACCCCGCTATTTAGATCATATTAACAACTTTTTATTAAAGTTTAATCCTTAACCCACCATTATTAAGAGGTGATTTTTTAACTTAACATATTCTTCGAACACCTCATAATCAGATTGTGAAAATTATTTCACAAAGGGTTCATTTTAAATCAAAACTATAAATGCTTCTAAATAAATCGAGCACAATATTACAACTAACAAACAACAGTCAATGCTTCTTATTTAAGTTAAACATAATTGAACAAACAATAGTGATGATAAATAAATATTATCACATTTAAACAAACACACTTTATAATTATATAAAGTTTTGAAAATTATTCCTTTATATATACATATATAAATACATATATATAAAATATAGGGGCTTTTCATTAGAAGGACAAACTTTGCAGTCCAATTAGTTTTTAGGACACACATCCACAAAAATTAATTTCAAGGCCAAAGTCAACAGAATAATTACTTTCACGGACAAAGTCAGCACGTCCAATTATTTTCAAGGACATAATTTCATAAGTTTTTAGGCCTTAGAAACTAATTATTTTACATTTTGTCCTTAAAAGTAATTATTTCAGTTATGTGTCCTAGAAACTAATTACACTTGCTAAAGAGGCCATTTGTAACGGGCGACGGTTTTTCGTCCACGAATGCCGACATCAATACGTCCACTGTATCAACTGTCGAGCAATCGAAGGCCGGAAAACCGTACCGTTAGGGTTTTAAAAAGAAGAAAAAGGCAGAAGAAGAGAGGAAAGGATAGAAAATAGAGAGAAAAGAAAATAGAATGGAAAGGAAACAGCAGAACAATATCAGAATCTCACAATTCGCAGCGGAACAACATATAATAGATAAATGAATAATCTTTAAACAAAGAACCATATCAGTTATTACATTACATCACATTACATTTCATTACATCAGAGTGTACAACAACAAAACAACAACAAACAGCGGAAAAGAAATATTATATACTAGTAATACGTCATGCCATCCAGCTTGCCTCCAACAACTCCTGAATATCCAGAATATCCTGATAAACCTAACTCTTGACTGCCCGTGTGGAAATTGGTGGGCACCCAGAGTTTAGGAAGGAAAACAATAAACTCCGAGTCAGTCATGTGACTGGTGTGAGAACTCAAAACAGTTTATTTTTCTTTAAAAATCAAAATAAAGGAATATTTTTAAAGTTAATTCGCAATGCTTTTAAAAATGAGACTACCATAAGACCTCCCACCACACACACAATGTAAACGCAGACTTGGAGGAGATCTCTTCTTATGATAGTCAAAGATGCTTCATACGCATTAAAAAGAAACATTTGATATTATTACTAGTGCATAGTGTAGAACAAATCATTTCGAAAGTAGAATATAAATCTTAGCCAGCATAGGTACCATTATAGTATGCTTACTATAGCTACCATATTAAATGGCAGGTTCTACAACTAAAACCGTAAGGGTCTCGTATTGTTTCTTTGGATTTCCAACAAATGGTCAGGACAAGGAACTTCCCATTGCCACATGAGAACGCCTCTGGAAGGACGTCCCCGAGAACCAAACCGGATCTCTGCCAACACAAGGCCGGGTTACCCCTAACTGGGTAACTACTGACACGAGTATGCCATCCCCCGGTCCTTTGGGACCTTCAACCGAGCGCTCGTAATCAACATCACACCATAATAATAAGTGTTTTCAACATGAGTAAGTATCTGGGCTCCATACCATGATACCACCCTTTTCCAGAAGGAAATGCACATACCCTAAAGGGAGCTACCCCTCATAACCTTGCTGCGTCTTTCCTGTTTTGACCATTCCGGGGTATGAGGCTCGACGAAGTCTCGTCCACAAAGCCACGCTTTATACAAAAGCTATGCTTTGGGTCAACAAATGATCATAGAAATGATCACAAAGATAAACGATCAAACAAATGATCCTATCTCAAATGATCATAGAAATGATCACAAAGATAAACGATCAAACAAATGATCCTATCTCAAATGATCAACACAATGATCATTTCACAGCAACACTCAGCATGTCACATTACCAAATTGGGAATACATCGCTGATAACCTTCAACTATATAACCTCTGAGCTCGTACGTCTCAGAGAAGGGTGTTAAGCTAAAAGAATAAATTCTCCGCCACCAGCAGAAATATATTTGAAAGAAATCGGCTTTATATCTCAATTTGTAATGTCAAACATACAATCCATAAAAGTCTGTTCCGGGCTCGAACAGAACCGAAGGCACTTACAAAGAAGTCCTCGCAATCCGGATAATCTCTAAACACGTCCGGACTTTCCATCACAAAGGGAGTCTCTATACCGTAGCTACTCGGTGCAAAGACAATCGACGAGTTGTCCTTTCGCTTTCAAAAATATCTGGTCTTCAACACCGGTCATCAATGCTATCCATTACGTCGTATCACTATTCGGAATGGGTAATCCGAATAACGAGCGCAATAATTTAAAAATAAGTGTGGCATTCAAATTCAAACAAATCACAACAAATACCTATTCAAAGGTAAATATTGCTAGTCGGTTATTGAACTATCAATGGATATGCACACATCACCAGATTCCAAATAATTTTCCAAATTATTTATTTCCCAAATTTTCTTTACAAGATATATAATTTTCAATACTTCAAAAATAAAGCAACGTTTATTTTTAAACAAATTCCCCTTTCTTTTATAAGTTCCATAGTGAATTTATATTTCACAATATCTACTGATATACGATTTTCAATAGGTTTCAAATATTCATTTTCAATTTATCTTCAAAAAGATAAATTCTCAAAATATTCACTTAATAATGGAAAAACATTTCCATACTTATTTAATAAGTGATTCACAAATCTTTTTATTTTCTACACTTGGAAAATATTCAATATACTTAAATCGAAATTAAGTATATATTTCATTCTTTAAGGAAATCATTCTCTTAAACATATTTATTTGGGCCAAAACGAATGTTACGTAAAACATCGTTACGACAACCCAAAATCACTAGTATAGGGATTCGAAATTAAAATAGATATATAAGTCCCAATACTATACAAAACATTTCCTTTCGGAAATCATTTACTATAACAACAGTGTTATAGTCCACCATTTCCTTTTATTTCTCGAAAACGTCTATTTCAACAATGAATGTTGAAATCTATGGTTTCAAATCTTAACACATTTTAAAACATCGTTAGATCGTTTTAATTCTATTTAAAACATCAAATCCAAAACATTTTCTTTAACATAATATTCACTATCCAAAAACGTGAATATACTTGTTAACCAATTTCATCATTTCTATTCATTTTACTTTAAAGGATTATTCACTGTCTAAAACGTGAATATAACTCCATTAATAAGTTATACAATTTACTTATCAAAATAAGTCGTTGCGGATTTATAAAACAATGTTTATAAATTCCATTTCTATTTATTTTATAACAACTTCCTTTTATAAATTTTCTTTATTAACCTATACGATTTATAACTAAATTATATACCAAAGGTTCATATTATAAGTTAAATACTTATAATTTATTTGTTTGCAAAATCGTTCCTTTTAAACTTCCCAAGTTATAAATCTTATAACTTATAAGATTTATTTATTTACCCAAATCTATTCCTTTAATAACTTTATAAATTTTATAAACCTACTGCTTATAAAATTTCATTTATAACTTCACCGTTTATAATTCTATAAATTTCATTCATTTACGAAATTTATTCACAATTCATTCTAACACTTATAAAAACTCTTTTATAATTCAAATATTTTAATTTATAAATATCAATTTATAAATCTTTTATATAAATCAATTTATATTATTCTTTTAAAACGTCTTTAAACTCCTTTATAATTTCACCATTTTCTTTGATTTATAAAATAATCAATTTTATAAATCCTATATTTAAACTTTTAATAATAAATTCAAAAATCCTAATTTAAACTATTTTATAAAATCATTAACCCCATATTTTCAAAAATCAATTCTTTAACTATATTTCTCAAAAACCATAATTTTTATGATATTAAAAATTATAACGTTATTTATTTATAATGGATCAATTCTAGAAATATAATATATTTTCAAAAATCACTTTAAAACTCCTTTTTTAAAATTCCAAAATTTGGCCTAATGATGCTACATACCAAATAGTCAATCACGACTACAACGACATCATATATCAATATGATAATCAACGAATATCAAAGTATCCATAAATCAAATAAATACTGTTGAGGAATCCAGTTGGATCCCTCCAACCTGTTTTCCTGCATCCAAAGATGTTAGCACAATACCAATTCCGTTCCAGTACGAAATTATCGCGGTATATGGGATTTAAAATATTATCCGCTTAATAGACGGCGCAATAGGGTCTCATCCGCTATACAATGCGGGAAATCAACAACTGCAATATATACATATGCCAATATATATATATATATATATATATATATATATATATTGCTATTATATATAATACCAATTTCACTGTTTATGAAATATTCACGGTATATGTTTTTAATAAACAACATCCGCTTACTAACGGCGTATAATGTCTATTTTTAACAATCAATAGATAGCAATCATCATTCAAACATACATTCAAGAATTTTAAATCTAACTATTTAAAATAGAATCGAAACCGATTCGATTGAGTGAGAAGTTCTCACCTTGATTTCAATTTCGTTTTAGCGATTTATTTCAAATAAAATTAAACGCGCGTTTAATTTTACACAAAATTTTCACTAACTCCAAATGAGTCCAATCCATTTCCATAGCGTAGTGCTCGTCCAAACGATTCCAACGCAACTGGTTTCGCGCGTTTTCGACCTCGTATGAAAAAGATATGATTTTTACAAGTTTACGAATTTTTAAAGCATATAAATTACAACTTTCTTTATTATTTTTAACCTTCATCAAATCTAAGCCGTAGGATCTCCAAACCCCCTCATCAGGACCGCACGCTTTCTTCATCTTCCACATGCGCGACATCTACAGGTATACACGACGCAACCTGAACCCATTGCTCGACATTTAGGGTTGAATTTTGCGATCCACACGATGCACGAAAACACGATCAAGTACCACCATCCTGACCCCCTTCGCATGAGCCACGCTCGGCCCAAAAGTCTCAGAGCTCGGTCGCCTCTACCATCAGAAAAAGGCGAACGAACGGCAGGTCTTTGAGCCCAATTTCCCATCGATCCAAAGCACCAGAACGAAAACCCACCGTTGGATGTATCGAGCTCGGAGAGCTCTACACCTTTGTAGTTGATAATTTCTTGAATTAATGTGTAGATTGAGAGAAAATTGGAGGAGAAGGTTATGAACTTTCGGCCATTAATTTGTTGGTGGCGGCTCTGAATATTTAACCTAGGGTTTTATAATTTTCTTATTTTTGTGAATTTAAGGTCTATTTATAGGAAATTGCTGAACACTATTCATCCGGGTTTTCCGGAATCCGATTTACGCGCGGTGACCAGCGTTTCTAGGGTTTATCCCGCGTTCCGGACACAATGGAATAGGTTTCGAAAGCTAATTCGGTCATCTGTGCAAGTTATGGAGATAAACGTTCGATTTGAATTAAACCGATTTGAACGATTTTCTAGGCGTTTTAGCTTGCACCGGACAAACGGTAAATCCGATTGACAAGAAATTTGAAACCATACAATAATATTACATTACGGATCCGATGAATCTAGTTTCGTCGAAATCCGAGACTTTTTGAAAAATGGCTATTTTAACTCGCCAAATTAATATTAAAACAATTTCGATGCGTTTCGAGCTGCCACGATCAAACGATAACTCCGATTGCTACGATAATTGAAATCCGATTATAACCAACTATTACGGATCCAATGGAACTAGTTTCGTCCAATTCTGAGACTGTTCAGAAAAAATGGCTAATTTCACTAGTCGATTAAATATTAAAATATTCAATTTTCACAAATTAACTCTAAATTCAATTTTAAAAGTTCTATAACATCATTCTAACTTCAATATGATAAAATAAAATTTTACAAATAATTTTCAATCATATTTAACTCAATTTCAATTATTTCTGTATTTTCACATATTAAATTATCGATTTAATTATCCAATTAAATCCAATTATTCAAAATAAAATTTATTCGACTTATAAATTTCACTTATTAATATTTAGAATTAATTAAATATTCAAATTTTAATTAATAAAAATTCTGGGTCGTTACATACTTCCCCCCTTAAAAGAATTTCGTCCTCGAAATTACCAAGTAAGAAAAGTTACAGAATCTATTAACTTTCCTAAAATCCATAGTTAAACTTCTTACAATAACTTTACTAAGTTTTCAAATCATACTTAGTTATCTTTTCAAAAACAACTACTATTGTTTAACTTTCAACTCCAAATCAAAGTTAAAGTTTTCAAAATTTTCCCAAAAATTCCCAAATTTTCTAACGCCTTATATTTTCGGAAAAATTCGCCATAGTCTCCTTTGCGCGGCTCGATCCAAAAAAAATGACAGTATATATATCACAAATATACATCTCATCAAGTAATGAGGCATCCCGCAGGGAAAAAAGTGTAAAAGTACGATATTTAATCCGAGATATGTACCTTATATTTTATTAGCGAGCATATACGGCTAATATAGCGCGAAATCAAGCTCCAAATGCGAAGCAAACGTGATCCGCACCTACTAAACACTCAACAAACAACATGAGAACATGTATATATGAAAATAGTATCGATATACAACATATAGCAACATAATAACTATATATCCCAACATAGCAAATGCAATAAAAGCAATTATATTCAACCATCAACCAACTATCATCCAACAAATTCATAACCAATAAATATTCATTCATATTCTCATTAATATTCAATGAAATAGGTTTTCAATTTAAATCACATTTGATTCATTAACAGTGGATGTTTTTACTAACATTCATTTTCAATTAGTTTACATTCACTAATTCATATTCAAGTTGGTTCACTTCCAAATCAAATTCAATTCTATTTAAGATTCACTTAACTTCCAATTGGATTTCAATTACTTTAGCTTCCAATTTCATTAATATTTAATGAATTATATACAATCAACCAACAATCATATATCAACCAATGTATATTAATTTCAACCAAATTCCTTTGCTTAAATTCATTCAATTTGGTTTAACACCTTTACTTTCAATTGGTTTAATTAAATTGATTTTCCTTCAATTATTCAACTTCCAATAACATTAGATTTTAATGAATTTACACTTACATTCATTATTTCATATCAATTATTTAACCTTCAATCCATTCATTCAATTCAATTACTAAAGTTGAATTTCATTACATAACTCAAGTTCACATTTATCACTTCACTTTATTATTTTACTTTGATACCAAAATCAACTTCATTCAATATCTCTTAAGTTATATTCTATTTAATAAACATCACTTGGTTTTACTTAACTTAAATTCTCACTTATAAATCAATTCAGATTCCATTCTAAGTAAATTTCCATTTAACTTTAAATTCATTTTTATGTACAACTCATATTCATAAATATATTCATATAGTTTCACTTCTTATATATATAAGTTTATTTCACAATTGTAAATCACATCAATTATAATTCAATTCTTATAATTCTTTTGTTTATACAATTATTCTTTTATTTAGATTATTCAAACAATTTATTCAACAACCAAACAATCAACTTATATACTTTAATAATTTTGAAAAATTATTCCTTTATATATAAAATATAATCAAGGTAAAATTATTTCATTTACCCAATTTAAAACAATACTGTGTCGAATTGTTCTATACAAGTGTTTAGAGATCCCTATCAACAACGCTGATCACACGTATTAACCAGAATCCATATACCACTCAACAAACCAATCATCACAATATAAAACAATTTTATATTCACTAACAAATACGCTCTCATATCTATTATTACACTCAAACTCATTCTAGAGTACTACTGACTCTATCTCTAATGAGTAATACCCAACAGAGCAGGGTTGTCGCTTAACCATATGCTCTGATACCAAATGTAACGGGCGGCGGTTTTTCGTCCACGAATGCCGACATCAATACGTCCACTGTATCAACTGTCGAGCAATCGAAGGCCGGAAAACCGTACCGTTAGGGTTTTAAAAAGAAGAAAAAGGCAGAAGAAGAGAGGAAAGGATAGAAAATAGAGAGAAAAGAAAATAGAACGGAAAGGAAACAGCAGAACAATATCAGAATCTCACAATTCGCAGCGGAACAACATATAATAGATAAATGAATAATCTTTAAACAAAGAACCATATCAGTTATTACATTACATCACATTACATTTCATTACATCAGAGTG
This sequence comes from Allium cepa, assembly GCA_030765085.1. Lineage (NCBI taxonomy): Eukaryota > Viridiplantae > Streptophyta > Magnoliopsida > Asparagales > Amaryllidaceae > Allium > Allium cepa. Next base: position 886,540,326 of record CM060937.1, on the reverse strand, counting down.
TACAACAACAAAACAACAACAAACAGCGGAAAAGAAATATTATATACTAGTAATACGTCATGCCATCTAGCTTGCCTCTAGCAACTCCTGAATATCCAGAATATCCTTATAAACCTAACTCTTGACTGCCCGTGTGGAAAATGGTGGGCACCCAGAGTTTAGGAAGGAAAACAATAAACTCCGAGTCAGTCATGTGACTGGTGTGAGAACTCAAAACAGTTTATTTTTCTTTAAAAATCAAAATAGAGGAATATTTTTAAAGTTAATTCACAATGCTTTTAAAAATGAGACTACCATAAGACCTCCCACCACACACACAATGCAAACGCAGACTTGGAGGAGATTTCTTCTTATGACAGTCAAAGATGCTTCATACGCATTAAAAAGAAACATTTGATATTATTACTAGTGCATGGTGTAGAACAAATCATTTCGAAAGTAGAATATAAATCTTAGCCAGCATAGGTACCATTATAGTATGCTTACTATAGCTACCATATTAAATGGCAGGTTCTACAACTAAAACCGTACAAGTCTCGTATTGTTTCTTTGGATTTCCAACAAATGGTCAGGCCAAGGAACTTCCCATTGCCACATGAGAACGCCTCTGGAAGGACATCCCCGAGAACCAAACCGGATCTCTGCCAACACAAGGTCGGGTTACCCCTAACTGGGTAACTACTGACACGAGTATGCCATCCCCCGGTCCTTTGGGACCTTTAACCGAGCGCTCGTAATCAACATCACACCATAATAATAAGTGTTTTCAACATGTGTAAGTATCTGGGCTCCATACCATGATACCACCCTTTTCCAGAAGGAAATGCACATACCCTAAAGGGAGCTACCCCTCATAACCTTGCTGCATCTTTCCTGTTTTGACCATTCCGGGGTGTGAGGCTCGACGTAGTCTCGTCCACAAAGCCACGCTTTATACAAAAGCTGTGCTTTGGGTCAACAAATGATCATAGAAATGATCACAAAGATAAACGATCAAACAAATGATCCTATCTCAAATGATCAACACAATGATCATTTCACAGCAACACTCAGCATGTCACATTACCAAATTGGGAATACATCGCTGATAACCTTCAACTATATAACCTCTGAGCTCGTACGTCTCAGAGAAGGGTGTTAAGCTAAAAGAATAAATTCTCCGCCACCAACAGAAATATATTTGAAAGAAATCGGCTTTATATCTCAATTTGTAATGTCAGACATACAATCCATACAAGTCTGTTCCGGGCTCGAACAGAACCGAAGGCACTTACAAAGAAGTCCTTGCAATCCGGATAATCTCTAATCACGTCCGGACTTCCCATCACAAAGGGAGTCTCTATACCGTAGCTACTCGGTGCAAAGACAATCGACGAGTTGTCCTTTCGCTTTCAAAAATATCCGGTCTTCAACACCGGTCATCAATGCTATCCATTACGTCGTATCACTATTCGGAATGGGTAATCCGAATAACGAGCGCAATAATTTAAAAATAAGTGTGGCATTCAAATTCAAACAAATCACAACAAATACCTATTCAAAGGTAAATATTGATAGTCGGTTATTGAACTATCAATGAATATGCACACATCACCAGATTCCAAATAATTTTCCAAATTATTTATTTCCCAAATTATCTTTACAAGATATATAATTTTCAATACTTCAAAAATAAAGCAACGTTTATTTTTAAACAAATTCCCCTTTCTTTTATAAGTTCCATAGTGAATTTATATTTCACAATATCTACTGATATACGATTTTCAATAGGTTTCAAATATTCATTTTCAATTTATCTTTAAAAAGATAAATTCTCCAAATATTCACTTAATAATGGAAAAACATTTCCATACTTATTTAATAAGTAATTCACAAATCTTTTTATTTTCTACACTTGGAAAATATTCAATATACTTAAATCGAAATTAAGTATATATTTCATTCTTTAAGGAAATCATTCTCTTAAACATATTTATTTGGGCCAAAACGAATGTTACGTAAAACAACGTTACGACAACCCAAAATCACTAGTATAGGGATTCGAAATTAAAATAGATATATAAATCCCAATACTATACAAAACATTTCCTTTCGGAAATCATTTACTATAACAACAGTGTTATAGTCCACCATTTCCTTTTATTTCTCGAAAATGTCTATTTCAACAATGAATGTTGAAATCTATGGTTTCAAATCTTAACACATTTTAAAACATCGTTAGATCGTTTTAATTCTATTTAAAACATCAAATCCAAAACATTTTCTTTAACATAATATTCACTATCCAAAAACGTGAATATACTTGTTAACCAATTTCATCATTTCTATTCATTTTACTTTAAAGGATTATTCACTGTCTAAAACGTGAATATAACTCCATTAATAAGTTATACAATTTACTTATCAAAATAAGTCGTTGCGGATTTATAAAACAATGTTTATAAATGCCATTTCTATTTATTTTATAACAACTTCCTTTTATAAATTTTCTTTATTAACCTATTCGATTTATAACTAAATTATATACCAAAGGTTCATATTATAAGTTAAATACTTATAATTTATTTGTTTGCAAAATCGTTCCTTTTAAACTTCCCAAGTTATAAATCTTATAACTTATAAGATTTATTTATTTACCCAAATCTATTCCTTTAATAACTTTATAAATTTTATAAACCTACTGCTTATAAAATTTCATTTATAACTTCACCGTTTATAATTCTATAAATTTCATTCATTTACGAAATTTATTCACAATTCATTCTAACACTTATAAAAACTCGTTTTATAATTCAAATATTTTAATTTATAAATATCAATTTATAAATCTTTTATATAAATCAATTTATATTATTCTTTTAAAACGTCTTTAAACTCCTTTATAATTTCACCATTTTCTTTGATTTATAAAATAATCAATTTTATAAATCCTATATTTAAACTTTTAATAATAAATTCAGAAATCCTAATTTAAACTATTTTATAAAATCATTAACCCCATATTTTCAAAAATCAATTCTTTAACTATATTTCTCAAAAACCATAATTTTTATGACATTAAAAATTATAACGTTATTTATTTATAATGGATCAATTCCAGAAATATTATATATTTTCAAAAATCACTTTAAAACTCCTTTTTTAAAATTCCAAAATTTGGCCCAATGATGCTACATACCAAATAGTCAATCACGACTACAACGACATAATATATCAATATGATAATCAACGAATATCAAAATATCCATAAATCAAATAAATACTGTTGAGGAATCCTGTTGGATCCCTCCAACCTGTTTTCCTGCATCCAAAGATGTTAGCACAATACCAATTCCGTTCCAGTACGAAATTATCGCGGTATATGGGATTTAAAATATTATCTGCTTAATAGACGCCGCAATAGGGTCTCATCCGCTATACAATGCAGGAAATCAACAACTGCAATATATACATATGCCAATATATATATATTGCTATTATATATAATACCAATTTCACTGTTTATGAAATATTCGCGGTATATGTTTTTAATAAATAACATCCGCTTACTAACGGCGTATAATGTCTATTTTTAACAATCAATAGATAACAATCATCATTCAAACATACATTCAAGAATTTTAAATCTAACTATTTAAAATAGAATCGAAACCGATTCGATTGAGTGAGAAGTTCTCACCTTGATTTCAATTTCGTTTTAGCGATTTATTTCGAATAAAATTAAACGCGCGTTTAATTTTACACAAAATTTTCACTAACTCCAAACGACTCCAATCCAATTCCATAGTGTAGTGCTCGTCCATACGATTCCAACGCAACTGGTTTCGCGCGTTTTCGACCTCGTATGAAAAAGATATGATTTTTACAAGTTTACGAATTTTTAAAGCATATAAATTACAACTTTCTTTATTATTTTTAACCTTCATCAAATCTAAGCCGTAGGATCTCCAAACCCCCTCATCAGGACCGCACGCTTTCTTCATCTTCCACACGCGCGACATCTACAGGTATACACGACGCAACCTGAACCCATTGCTCGACATTTAGGGTTGAATTTTGCGATCCACACGATGCACGAAAACACGATCAAGTACCACCATCCTGACCCCCTTCGCAAGAGCCACGCTCGGCCCAAAAGTCTCAGAGCTCGGTCGCCTCTACCATCAGAAAAAGGCGAACGAACGGCAGGTCTTTGAGCCCAATTTCCCATCGATCCAAAGCACTAGAACGAAAACCCACCGTTGGATGTATCGAGCTCGGAGAGCTCTACACCTTTGTAGTTGATAATTTCTTGAATTAATGTGTAGATTGAGAGAAAATTGGAGGAGAAGGTTATGAACTTTCGGCCATTGATTTGTTGGTGGCGGCTCTGAATATTTAACCTAGGGTTTTATAATTTTCTTATTTTTGTGAATTTAAGGTCTATTTATAGGAAATTGTTGAACACTATTCATCCGGGTTTTCCAGAATCCGATTTACGCGCGGTGACCAGTGTTTTTAGGGTTTACCCCACGTTCCGGACACAATGGAATGGGTTTTGAAAGCTAATTCGGTCATCTGTGCGAGTTATGGCAATAAACGTTCGATTTGAATTAAACCAATTTAAACGATTTTCTAGGTGTTTTAGCTTGCACCGGACAAACGGTAAATCCGATTGACTCGAAATTTGAAACCTTACAATAATATCACATTAGGGATCCGATGAAACTGGTTTCTTCGAAATCCGAGACTTTTTTAAAAATGGCTATTTTAACTCGCCAAACTAATATTAAAACAATTTCGATGCGTTTCGAGCTGCCACGATCAAACGATAACTCCGATTGCTACAAAAATTGAAATCCGATAATAACTAACTATTACGGATCCAATGGAACTAGTTTCGTCCAATTCTGAGACTGTTCAAAAAAAATGGCTAATTTCACTAGTCGATTAAATATTAAAATATTCAATTTTCACAAATTAACTCTAAATTCAATTTTAAAAGTTCTATAACATCATTCTAACTTCAATATGATAAAATAAAATTTTACAAATCATTTTCAATCATATTTAACTCAATTTCAATTATTTCTGTATTTTCACATATTAAATTATCGATTTAATTATCCAATTAAATCCAATTATTCAAAATAAAATTTATTCGACTTATAAATTTCACTTATTAATATTTAGAATTAATTAAATATTCAAATTTTAATTAATAAAAATTCTGGGTCGTTACACCATTGTTGCTAATTTCCACTAAAATTTAATTCTAGGAAAAATATTTAGTTTGCCAAATTTTCAAAAAATTTCAATACCATGTCCATTGGCCTTGGCCGAGTGTTTAGAAATCTCTATCGATAACGTCGCATCCCACGTCTCAACTCGAACTCATAAAAACTCAATACACTAATTAACATAATTCGTTTTTATAACATTAACAAATACGCTCTCGTATATATAATACTCTCAAACTCATTTTAGGGTGTCGTTTATGCTATTTCTAATAAGCCAAACCCTACAATAGGTGAATCTCTATCTCTCTTCCAGGCTGTCCATAGCTCCAAAGGCAACCTAAGAAAATACTTGGTCTAACCCGAGCATTATAATAAAATAACACCAAGATCGGTCTGGAAATACTAGCCCGAGATAACTCAAATAATAGGGAATATATAAAAGTTCTATGAGGTCATGCCACTAGCGTGAAACGGGTTTTTACCTCACAAGAATAAAGTCCGTACTAGCAAGAGCAGATATAATTATCAGGAAACAAGTTCAAATAAGAATGAGCGTAATTAATATTAAAACCAGACATGAAAGAATGCAAAATAATCCGAGTAAAATCCAAACTGGGCAGAATGGATAAAACAAGGAAACGGTCCAAATTTGGTTGAATGGACTAAATAATGTTACAGTCCAAACTTGATAGAATGGTAAAATAAGGTAACAGTCTAACATGATAGAATGGACAGAATAAGGTAACAGTACAACTTGATAGAACGGAATAAATCAATACTCAAATGTTGTAAAGAGTGTTTGACTCTTCTCGTGGCAAATTAAAGATAAACGATTCAAGGAGTCGAAACAAATAAGGAAAGGAAACTTTCCAAAAAACGACAAGGAAGGTGCACCCCTCTTGGAGTATACCTCTAGCAATATATTCCTGAGAAGCTCATATACTCTGTGACACTTCTCGGAAACCTCCATGCCGGACCCTACCGGACCTTACCGAGTATTCGAATATTTTCACATCTACGTGCACACCCGAATCAAATCTAGATGAGATGTGAAAATACCCTAATGGAAGCAACACCACATCGCTTGGCCCCCTCTCGTGCTTTTGGTTTAGTCATTTTCAACAAAGGATATCAATGCTTAACGGAGCAATAAATCGACTTAGAATGACGATAATAAAGTACCTAAAGCAATCGATAGTTGAGAAACCAACTATTGAGGATATAAGTGATCGTATATGGAAATTAAGTCTTGTATACTTACCACCACTCATCAAATTCAAACTTGTACTAGTCTTTGGTTAACAATAATACCGAACAAGTCAAGATAGTATTACTTAATGTCATATCTCACGATTATTCTTAACTTTCGAAATAGCGACAAGTTTACTTCTTCGATGTTTAGTGCTAATTATACAAATAAATCGTTTCCATATAAGTGATTCGCTTTACGGAAATAATTTATTTCATAAACAAATCAAACTTTTTCTTTTAAAAAGAACTGAAGTTGTGCTTGATTTCCATATTATAGTATTGGAAAAACATTTTTAGAAATACTCTTTTAAACCGTTCTTTTATAAAACAAATTTTTTAATACTAAGTGTATTAAACAAGGGTCAAAAGAAATGTGTTAAAACATTGTTTACTATAAACCAAAAAACAATTCACACTTAGCGTTATTTATAGCTAATCCCCTTTAGAGGATTTTTTAATTTATAAACCATTATTTATAAATTTAAAACAATATTTATTATCCCAAAAGATAATATATAAAGCAATTTAAATACCTTCATAAATTTAAAATAATATTAATTATCCTAAAAGATAATTAATCACATTTCAAATCTCTTTTAAATAAACAAATCCATTATCTTTAATAAAACAGATAATTATTTCCAAACACTTTTATATTATCATTAAATTAACTTCTAAACCTTTATTACTTTGAAACATTTTTATTATATTAGTTAATTTAATTAATTCTCTTTTATTAAATCAATTAATTAACTTTGAATATCATCAATTAAAAAAATATTTATTCAATTCAAATAATCATTATTTAAAAAAATAATTCTCCTCAAATGTTATTAATTTAAATGATTAGTAAATTTTAAATACCATTAATTAAAATAATTAATCAAGTTCAAATGATCATAAATTAATTAGAGTAATCAAACTCAAACCTCATTTTAAACGGTTATTTAAAAATCATTTGTTAAAATGATTTATTTAACTATATGACATCATTAATTAGAATAATTTATCTGAATTCAAAATATCATTAGCTAAAACAATTAGTTAAATTTTAAGCAATAGTTAATTAAATGATTAATTAAATTCAAATATCATTAATAAAAATTGTTAATTACTTTTAAATATCATTAATTAAAGTGATTGTTAATTCCAATTATCACTAATTAAAATAATTAATTAAGCTCAAGTAATCATTAGTTAAAATGATTAATTAAATCTTGTCTCATTTGAATCAAAGAAAAACCAATTTTAAACATCGTTTAATAAATTGGGTAATTAAACTCATTAATTAAAATTATTAATTACTTTTAAATTATTATTAATAAAAATGATTAATGAATTCTAAAATTCTGTTTAGCGAAAACACAAGCTCAAGTTCAAAACATATGATAAGGTTTCGAAGATGAAATTTAATAAATGACGATATAGCGAAATTGTTATAAGACAATTAACAAGTTAAATGAAAAATCAGGATTTATTTCAATTAGCCATTAATATAACAACATACAGATGTAAGTAACTAATAATGGGTGAGAAACCCCCCTAAATTCTCTCTACAGATTTTCCATGCAAAAATGGTCATGGATAAAATATATAATCACATGATCAAATTAATATGTCACCAATTTTCAAACGGAAATTCAACCAAATAAGCAATCAAACAATTTAACTAACATCCAAACAATCAATAAACATTTATAACATCATCGATATGATATAATAAAATTTAATATGAGTTAAACTCACATTGATTTTTGTTTCCACCGAAACGTTCCGATTTGAACTAAAACCGAACGACCGTTCGATTTTAGCATAAATTCCAACAATCTCCAAATCCAACCAAACCAATTCCATTGTGTAGATCTCGATGACATGAGTCCAATGTAAAAAATGGTGTTCGAATCCGTCCTCGTATGAGAAAGTTATTCGATTTATAATTTATCGAATTTACATAATTAAATTAAATTGCTAATTTTAAGTAAATTACAACTTTACCCTCTCCACATTCTTCCCTAATCTAAGACCACTATGCATGATAGAAACATATGCACCAAGCAAGCCCTGTACATGCACAGCCAATCCTCCACCTCAGGCGATGAAATCAAAATTCGACTCCACCATCCTATCCCCCTCTGCAAGCTCTACGCACCCGAGCCATCCACTAAGCACTCGAACCCTCCATCGAAAAATGCGACTTGCTCCCTCCACAACGACAGTGAAACGTCACTTTTTTCCATGCACCATCGGACCTCACCAAAAACTCACCTTCGAAGCTCCTCGACCCGACAACCGATTTGCCACCAACACAATCGCCTAACTCTTCCCATAATGCCTAAAATCATAAGCCCTACTTTCTCCTCCCATGAACGTCCATGGCCAAACGATGATCGCACATGTCAACATTTATATCGAACTAGAGATTTCTTCAAAACAAATCCAAAGAACCAAATTTTGGAATTTTTCATTGCTTATTTATTTTGATTAGAATTTTTGACCTTTGCTTTTTAGAAAGGGGAAAACATTTTCTTGGTACACACATTCATTTATAAGGATGAGGGGGTATGGGTTGATTAGTTGCAAAAGCGAGGGGTATGGTGAAGGTATGGACTAAGATAGAGAGGTAGGGTTGAATTTAAGGAACATGTGTGTGTGTAATTTTATTTTTAAAATATTCAACAAATCATACCCAAAAATCTCGAACTCCAAACGAGACATGCCGCTTGGCGTTTTATATGTTATACCCCTATTTCAAACATAATGAAACAAATCTCGGGCCCTAATTCCATGTATGCAGGATGATTTTTAACCCAGTTATTATATTAAATTTCTTAAATAAATTTCCATGCGTTTCGAATTCGCACGACCAAATGATTAGCCCGATTGCCATGAAATTCGACGGCATATCATAATTCACTATAATGGATCCAGTGAAAATGGTTTCATCGAAATCCGAGCCAATGCCCCAGAATGACTATGTTAACGCTGAAATTTGAACGCTAACACCCCGGTGTGTATAGTGTAGTTGTGAAAGCACCACCCGATAATTCGGGAACAGAGTATAAGCAGAAAAAAGTACGGAAAAGCGGTAAACAACAACAAGTTTATAGTGGTTCGGCTTAAGGAAGAGCCTACGTCCACTTTGAATATCTTTATTGATGTTTTGATTACAAGTTGATACAATTGCACTTCAGTTACAATACACTTCGGACTAGTAGCTTAAACTTCGAAGGAAATCCATCTCTTGAATTCATTTGAAATGATGCAACTTCTTTCTTGAAGTTCTTTGTAGCGTCCTTGGAGTGCTTGAAGTATTGTTCGAGCTGATGAAGATGGCAGAGTCTCGTTGCCTTGAAGAAAGGATCGGCCAAAAAAAATCCCTTGTATGTTGGAGCACATGCCATATTTATAGAGTTTCCTGGACTAAGCCGTACGCGACTTACAGAACTTCACGGGTTAGCATAACTCGGCTGCGACTTAAGGTAAGTCTTCACGAGGTAGAGGATCTCACGGGTTAGCTTGACTCGTTTGCAACTTAGGGTAAGCCTTCGCGAGTTAACGTGTTATAGGGACACGGGTTACGACTTAACAGGTCGTGAACGACTTAAAAACAGTCAGTCACTTAGTGATCATTTCGGATTAATTTAAGTCGCTCGGACCTTTCATTAGTTAAGTCATTCATTTCCTAACACGTGAGCCTGTTAACTCGCTAACCCGCCCGCTTGCTTACTAACTCGCTAACTCGTTAGCTTTTTAACTCATTAACTCGCTAGCTGGTCTATTAACTTGCTAACTCGTTAGCTTTCTAACTCGCTAGCTGGCTTACTAACTTGCTAACTCGTTAGCTTTCTAACTCGTTAACTCGCTGAGTGCCTTAACCCGTTAAGTCGTTGATCCACCGAGTTGTTACAAACCCTGAGTCGTTGAGTCGTTCCATTCCTCTAAGTCGCCTTGAACCTTAACTCGTGAGCTAATTGAGTCGTAACCAGTTGAGTCGGTCCATTCCTTAAGTCGCGAGGCTTCTTGAGTCGTTAGGAACTTTAAGTTGATGAGTCGCTTGGTCTCTTGGCCCACTAAGTCGCATAACTCTTAAGTCGTGAATCACAACAGGGTTAACATTTGCCCCTCGAAGTATGCGCCTACGTCGTAGGTCGTGTGCTTCGACTCATCTTAACTCGTGCTACCCTGAGTCGTTGAGTCGTTAGCGACTTATAAGAGGCTTGAGTCGTTCGTGTCGATTCGAGTCCCTCCGTTCGTGTATATAAGCTGGTGAGATGCCTTCTCCTTCCCTTTTACTCACATTCATATCTTAACTCACTTAGCAGATCCCCAAGCTCCCTGAAGAAGAATTCGAATCAACCAGCTCCGATCCACCAATTATTATCACAACGTAAGTGATTTCAATCATTATCGAACCACGATCTCGGTTGAATTGTAAATCTTCTCATTTCTGTTCCTACCTCGATTCCACTGAACCATGACCTCCGCGACTTCTATTTACCTCGCCGCTTCCTTTCGCTGTGAATCATAACTTTCAATTGTTGATAGACGTGTTGCTACTGTGATTCGTGAGATCGTACTAGGCTTATGATAAATTAGTGGTGACTTGACTTCTAGATGATTTGGTGGCGTGCAGGAGTGATGAATTTCATGGAGAGGATGGTGAATCTCCTTATGCAGCTGTTAACAGGTTATTGGGTTATAGTTTGAGATAGTGAAATGTTATGCGGAGGAGAAGTTCATGAGTGAGCCAATCTGAACGACTCAGGGACTTTGAGCGACTTAGCCAATCTGAACAGTTCTGGAGTCTTGAGTGACTTAGCATGTTAAGCCGTGCACAACTTAGGAGTTAGAATCTTTGAATAGTTTGGGTCCTTCTAACGACTTAGCAGCTTAGAACCTTCTAACGACTTAGTGAGTTAAGTCGCGCTCGACTTAGGACTTGACCAAATTTTTCGCTGCTGCACGGCCCTGTTTCTTGCGTCCTAAAACTTAAACAATTTTGCTTTGCTTTATTTTGAAGCATTGAACTTTGACCCCTTAACTCATAATGCGACTTAAGGACTTGCACTAAGCTTGGCAACTTCAAGATTTTGACGAAACTTGAACGAGTTTCCAAACTGAACAGCTTGAATTCGTTTATAAATTGCACCAACTAACAACCTGCTAAACACAATTTCTGCAGAGAACAAAGGCGAATATACTGCCATTGACTGCCTACATCAAATGACAGATTAGCCGATAAAGAATAATTATTTCAAATGAATTATGTGAATGGAGTGTTATTAATCAATCAAACTTAAATGGCGTATTAGAGCAAAGTTAAAACAATTAACTAAAGCTGATTGGTTTGCATCAATACTGCATTTAAACTTTGAAACAACAAGCTCTGAAATTTAATAATCGATAAGTATCGACTAATTTGATTTCAGTTATCTTTACTTGTCATTCTTATCAATTCTGCACAACACTTCACACACACTTTTAGGAAACGTGCACCTTCATATTTGAACATCCAGTTGCTTATGTAGAATGGCTTCTCAACAAGAAGAATCGATGGGCCAGGCTGAAGATGTCTTCCCAATAGCTAACCCATTGGTTAACCCTCCGGAGAGAACTCCTACTACTCTGAATCAGCGGGTGTTCAACCAACTGCGCATCCAGTTTGGTATTGCTGAAGCTGACGCCTTACTCCCGGGACCAAATGACACTGCAGATAGGCCCCCTCTCGGCTTTATCGCTGTCAATCGCCAAATGTGCTTGAGTGGAGCCATTCCTCCTTTCAACGACTTCTTACGACAGCTTCTTCTTCGCTTAACTATCTCTCCATTTCAATTACACCCAAATGGTTATGCCATTTTAATGGGGCTATGTGCACTGTTCATGAGGACATTTAATCGCTTTCCCAGCTTTGAGGAGATTTTCTATTTATGCTCATTCATAAAATCTAAGGACCATCCCTCTATTACACTCGTGAGAAGTGTGAGAGGCCGTAAATTGATTATGGGTCTCTCTGAAAGTGCTCATGGGTTTCTGAATCAGTACTTCTTTGTTCGTTGCCCCCTTGGGTTTTATAGCACCTGGAGAGTTGTAAGTAAGTTTTGTTCTTTCCATTTGGGCTTTTCATAAATTCCAGTTGTTGAGTGCTAACTCTGCTCTTTACCTTTGCACCATTTCCTCCTCTTTCGAGAGATTCAAGACATAAGGCGACTTTTGAAAGATTAAGTGCTGTGCCAGTAGAAGAGAGGAGCGCTAGGTTTTTACTGAGGGATGAGTATTTGCACCAACTCGGGCTTCTACACCCTTCCCGATCTATCCATCCTTGCGAAGTCCCTGATTCCCCGGCTAGAGCGCCGGATGCCCCAGTTTCTATTGACACATCCATACCAATGGGACCTGCTCCTGAGGCTTCGCTAGTGAAGTGCTCCACCTCTGTTGATATTGTGGGGCCATCTGACAAACTTGCCCCGGTTATTGAGGAAGAAGAGCCTCAGGGGTCTCCCCAACATTCACAGAAATCTGGTGAAAAAGCTGGGAAAATCAGTCCTGCCAAGCAAAGCAGGGACGATACTTTCGAAGGACTGAGCGACCTCTTTGCTACCTCACAAGAGATCTTTAAAGATGATCCTATCACTACCGGGACCTCTTCTTCAGTAGTCGAGGCTACTTCTATTCTGCAACAAACTCCGTCGACTCAAGAGTTGACGCTGACTACTACACCTATAACCACTCCTCAATTAAAGAGTGGTTCGTAGTTTGATGCGTGTAGTTTGCACATCACACGCACTTAGAATTTTTGGCACTTTTATGTTTCTGTATTTTGGAGACTTCTAAAGCTTATCTTTTTATTTCAGATCCTCCGATGAGACGCAGCGGATCCTACTATGATGATTTCCAGCGCTACGGGGGGCGTAGTCAGTATGATTATAGGCGCTACCTCTCCTCCTACAGAGAATCTGATGAAGAGAGGGTCGCCCGAAAGGCCCGGGAAAGGAGGGCTCAAGAAGAGCGTCACGAAAGAAGAGAGAGGGATGAGCGCGAGGAGCGCCACGATTCTTCGCAAAGAGGCGATGACTCCCACAAGAGAAAATCTCATGATGACCGAGGAAAAGGTCATATGGTAGAAGAATCGAGGATGCGAGCCCGTCATGGTGAGAAACATGCCTCTACTACTCCTGAAAAGGTTACTGCCCCCGCCTCACTCGACATTCCTTCTGGCTCTCCTGCTCTTGGGAAAGCAGATATTCAAACAATAATTAGCATGCCCGAATTTCAAGTTGGACCGGGCCCAGCCACTTTGCAAAGCCGGTTTCCATAGTGGTGCCTGAAGGGAGTGAGGTTCGACCTTGACTTGGTTCCCATTGACAAGCCTGCCATGTTACGAAATCTCGATGACGTCAAGCTTGATATTGAGAGGATGTCGAACTGGCAAAAACTCGTTGACGAGCTTCAAAGGGTTAACCGTGCAAATATAGAAGCCATGCTCACTATGGAAAATGATAAAACCGAATGGCAAAAGGTTCTCGAGCAACACGACACTGAAATGAGGAGCATCGCTTCTTACAATGAAGAGCTTGAAGCAAAAGTTGAGGAACTGAAACAAGAACTTGCTACTTCCTCTACTTCCTATTCTCAAAAAGAAGAAGTGCTCCTAAAGCAAGTGAGAGATGCTCATGCCAGCCAAAGGGATGCCGAAGACAGGCTTGAAGTGTAAAAAAGAATTAATGAAGGCTATGTTGCTGATGCTGAAGAGCTTCGAAAGAAAAACAACTCCCAAGAGGAGGAGATTCAAATGCTTAAGCTTCAACTTTCCAAAGCTGAAAGGGAGCGTGATGAAGCCGTTGCCGGCAGAATTGCAGCTGAAGAATCTCATGAGGCAACGAAAACCAGCATCAGCTCAACATTATTTGACTTCTACTTGCACAGCGTCCTGGGGCGTGGAAGCCTTGCCTTTCTAGGTCCCAAGTATGAAATTACTTTAGCTGAAGTGTGGGAGGCCGCACTTGATATGCTTGGTGCTGCAGGTGCTGGTTATGCCGAATCAGCCCTTGAGGAGCATTACTTGGATGATGATGCTCGCGCTGCTCTCGCCAAAGGAAGGGAACAACTTGCCAAATTTAGAGCTGAAGCGACAGAATGTGACCAGTTGGGAAAAACTACTTCAACTATTCCAGCCCAGCCTCCTTCTTCGGCCGAAATCAACATTATTGGTTCCAGTTCCTACTCTCCATCTCCTACCAAAGTTACTACCGAGATCATAAGCATACAGGGTGGAGATGAAGGCAACGAGAGTGCTGAGGCGCAGGCTTATGAGGTTGATGTCAGGAAACCGACTTCTCCAGGTAACTCTACCGTTAACCTCGCTACTGTAAATCTCGCTCAAGTAGACTGCTCATTCGTTTCTTATGGGTTCGATGAGCTTCTTGACTATTTTCTGAATCTTGACGAGCCTTTATCTCCTCTTTTTACTGACTTTAACCTCTTTTCTCCTGTAGAGAAAGTATCGAGCATCATTCAGACTTCGCCTTCTCCGGTTATCCCTCCTCCATCTCTTCAGGTGACTCCTCCTTCTGCTTCACAGCCCGGGTCACAAGAGGAGCAAATAGAGGCTCTTCATGGCTTAGATGATCCTATCGCTTCTCAAGAACACGGGGAAGAAGCGCCTGGAGAAGGGGATGGATCTCCGGAGCGAACTGCTTCCGATGACATAAAATTATCTTCTCTTGTTACTCCAGGGAGTGAGTCTTCTTCAAAGAGGAGAAAAAAGCACGGAACATCAAAGAGGAGGGGGAAGAAAATCATTGCTACTGAAGAGGAACCGGAAGTTGGACCAGTTGCACCTCCCTCTCCTTCTTCCCTTATGCCTATAGATCGACCTGAAAAGCTAACCATTCGGCCGGGTAAAGGGTCCAAAGGTGGTAAGAAGAAATGAAGATTCCAGTTTTTAGCAGTTTTTAGCTTTTTGTATTTTGCATGTACTGGTCGAGGATTGTGCGGGTACCGACCCCTGCTTCCTTTATTTCGAAACTTGTATCTGCAATATAATTGAATAAAACGATTCTTTATTTGTACAAATTCTTGTTTGAATTTGAGAATGCATATATTATTCATTTTTATACAAGTTTCAAGTTTATTTATATGATATTGCGGTGAGCTTGTGGTGTGTTATTTGAGCGTACTTTTACCGATGTAGCTATACCATATTGTATGTAACCATACCATGTTGCCCCCATACCATAAGCTTGCTGCAATATTTTATACTTCGAGGGGACTTGTACTCTTATTTTCTGAAGAATAATTATTTCATACTTGAAGAAATTTTCTGAAGAGTACAACTCCCTTCATATAAGTTTTTACGCTTTGTCCTTCGAAGAAATCACTTTTTTCTTTTGTTTATGTACACATTTTACCAAGTGAATTCTTCTATGTGGTAAAGCGGGCCTCTGAAGGGTACTTTAACTTCTTTTTGAGGAAGATTATTTTTCAGAATAGGTAAATCACTCTTCCTTTGAAAGTTAAAGTGTGCTTTTGATGAGGATTTTTTTTTTTTGAACATAGAAAGTTATACCTCTGAGGAGGGATTTTTCACGTTTCAACGCTTGGAAATTTTATTTCAATCTTGGTGAAACGTGTACCTCCAAAGAGTTGTGCCTTTGAAGAAAGTCTTTTCACGTTTCAACACTTGGAAGTTTTATTTCAATCTCGGTGAAACGTGGGCTTCCGAAGAGGTCTTTCTTCTTGATTGTGTCTCCGGGAGGAGGTCTTTATTTTGTTTTGCATTTCAACTTTGGTGAAGTGAAACTCCGAAGAGCGGCTGTTACACTTCAACTCCTGGTGAAATGTGCCTCTGAAGAGGTCTTTATTATGTTTTGCATTTCAACTCTGGTGAAGTGAAACTCCGAAGAGCGGCTGTTACACTTCAACTCCTGGTGAAATGTGCCTCTGAAGAGGTCTTTATTTTGTTTGCATTTCAACTCTGGTGAAGTGAAACTCCGAAGAGCGGCTGTTGCACTTCAACTCCTGGTGAAATGTGCCTCAAAGAGGGTTTTCATTGCTTGGAAGTTACTCTCTCATGGTTGGAGGGTCATGACTCCTCCAATCTTTTTTGTTGAGTAGAGAACTTTCTTTTTTGCGGCATATGCCTCATTAGAGGTCTTTATCCTCCGAAGAGTTGTGCCTCCGAAGAGGACTTGTGCTGCCGATGATGGCTTTAGTTGTTTCCTTGTCTACTTGCTTACGCCTTTTCAGCGATCCTCTGTTTCTCTTTTCAAGCTCACACTCCCTTCTCTTACAAGTAGTTTGTTTAATCCAAGGAAGTGCACTTCATTGCTAGGCAAGTTCGTGAGAACGGGCATAAGCTTCTTAATTGGATGTTTGTTTGTTCAAACGATCTCAATTTATTAGCAAGGGTCCGTTCCCAGCGAAATCATTGGTCGTTCAATTGAAGCACTTCCTATTTAGGATTTGAATTTGGGGCTTTCATGACTCGAAATTTGTTTGTTGAATGATAACGAGAATCACTTGGTCTTATTATGTGCAAGTTTTATTTCCATTATCTGCAAAAATTTAAATCGACATTTCAGCAATACATTTTATGTACTTTTCATATCGAAAATAAAGAAAACATGTAATAATAATAAGGAACACAAGATTTATAGTGGTTCGGCCAAGAATTTGGGCCTACATCCACTTTATATTCTTTCATTATCTACTTGCATCGGTTTTACAATTGCTTTCAATTACAAGAATCATACATTCATAACTCTTTTTACAATATTTCAACAAAGTTTTCAAGTAAAGTATGGACGCAAGTGATTGTTGTTCCAAGCCCTTGGAATTTGATCTCCTTCAACAGTAGTGAGTTTGAATGTGCCGTCAAGAAGCTTCTGACCTATGACATATGGTCCTTCCCAATTTGGCCCAAACACACCTGTCGCCGTAATAATTATCTTCAGGACTAGATCTCCAATCTCAAAGCTGCGTTGGCGAACTTTGGAATTGAAATGTCTGGTTATCCTTTGCTGATGAGCTGCGATTCTGAGCTCAGCCTCTTCTCTTTTTTCATCAAGGAGATCTAGTGCCTCAAGCTGTAGTTTTTCATTCTCCGCTTGATTGAAATGGATTCTTCTATGTGAAGGGACCTCTGTTTCTACCGGAATCATTGCTTCTGACCCGTATGCCAATGAAAACGGAGTATGCCCAGTTGCAGTTTTGTGAGTGGTTCTGTATGCCCATAGTGCAAGTGGCAACTTATCGACCCAACCGCCTTTCGCTTTTTCCAGCTGCTTTTTGATGGTTGATTTGATAATTTTGTTCACTGCCTCCACTTGCCCGTTTGCCTGCGGATGAGCTACTGCTGAGAAGCTTTTTCGGATTTTGAATCGTTTGCAAAAATCTTGAAATTCCTCGCTTTCAAACTGGGTACCATTGTCTGTGATTATCTTCCGAGGCACACCATACCTACAAATGATATTCTTAGTTACAAAACTTATCATCTTTTTAGAGGTGATAGTAGCCAATGGTTCAGCTTCAGCCCACTTAGTAAAATAATCTACAGCAACAATGGCATATTTGATTCCAGATTTGGCAGTTGGTAAAGGTCCTACAAGGTCTATTCCCCATATTGCAAACGGCCATGGACTGATCATCTGTGTGAGTTCAGTAGAAGGTGCTCTAGGAATTTTGGCAAATCTTTGGCATCTGTCACATTTTCGAGAATAGTCTGCAGCATCTCTGTTAATTTCTGGCCAAAAATATCCGTATCGGAGAACCTTCTTTGCTAAAGTTTGACCACCTAAATGATCACCACATTCTCCTCCATGTACCTCAGCTAAGATTGTTTTGGATTCTTCCTTGGATACACATCGAAGTAATGGCATTGAGAATCCCTGTCTGTATAATCGGCCATCCTGGACTATATAGCGAGAGGCTTTTCTTAGTAGCTTCTGTCTTTCTCTCGAATTTTCTGGCAAAGAACCCCTGAGTAGGTAGTCCAGTATTGGAGTCATCCATGACTCTTGTTCTTGAGATACATTCATAATCCAGTCTACATCCATCTCGTCTGTACTTGGTGCTAACAGGACTTCTACGGGGACTAATCCCAATAGTTGAGCTTCACCAGTACTTGAATACTTTGCGAGGGAATCTGCCTTCATATTCTCTTCCCGGGGAATATGGCTTATTGAATAATGATCGAACTCACATAGAAGTTCCCAGGCCTTTGATAAGTAGGCAGGCAGGTTTCCCCCTTTCGTTTGAAACTCCTTCTTGACTTGGCATACAATAAGCTGAGAATCACTGAAGATCTGTAATGCTCGGATGTTTAGTTCTTTAGCGATTCTCAATCCTGCGATAAGAGCTTTGTATTCTGCTTCATTGTTCGTTGAAGGAAATTCCAATCTTAGCGCATAACATAATGACCGACCTTCAGGGGTTTCAAGTACTACTCCGGCTCCAGAATAATAGTCATTTTTCGCGCCATCAACATATAACTTCCACTGGAATGGGGAATCATCAATCGTTTCTTCCTCACCGTTACCCTTATCTGTGAATTCTGCAATGAAATCCGCTAAGGCTTGTCCGTTGATTGCTTTTCGGGGATGATAAGTGATGTCATATTGACTGAGTTCAATGTTCCACTTTAGAAGACGACCCGAAGTTTCAGGGCGAAACAGGACTTGCTTTAGAGGTTGATCAGTAAGGACTCTGATAGGATGAGCTTGGAAATATTTCCTCAACTTCCTTGATGCAATCAGTAGACAATAGGCGAGTTTTTCCAACTTGGAGTAATTCATTTCTGCCCCAGTGAGTCTTTTGCTGATATAGTAAACCGAATGTTGAATCCTCTTGTCTTCTCGTATCAGTGCTGCACTTAGAGCATGAGATGACACTGCCAAGTATATAAGAAGATCCTCACCATTACCGGGCCTAGAAAGTATTGGAGGCGTTTCCATATGACGAATCAATTCATCAAAGGCTTTTTGGCATTCAGGAGTCCATTCAAAGTTTTTCTTTCCTTTCTTTAGAGCGTCGAAGAATGGGATGCATTTATCAGTAGCTTTGGACATGAACCGACTCAAGGCGGCAACTTTTCCGTTGAGACTTTGCAATTCCTTCTTCGTTCTAGGAGCTTTGACTTCCTTTAAGGCGGTAATTTGAGCTGGACTAGCTTCAATGCCCCTAGCGCTCACGATGAAACCTAAGAACTTTCCGGACTCCACCCCAAATGAACATTTCAAAGGGTTAAGCTTCATTCTGTATTTCCGGAGGACTGTGAACATTTCTGCTAAGTGTTCAATGTGATCCACTGCTTTCTTAGACTTTACTAACATGTCGTCGATGTAGACTTCCATAGTCTTACCCAATTGCGGTTTGAACATAGCATTAACAAGTCTTTGGTAGGTTGTCCCTACATTTTTCATTCCGAAGGGCATAACTCTGTAGCAATAAAGACCAACATCGGTGATAAAGCTCGTGTCCTCCTGATCTGGTTCGTGCATCATGATCTGGTTATATCCGGAGTAGGCATCCATAAAAGATAACAATTCATGTCCCGCTGTTCCATCTACCAGTTGATCGATCCTGGGTAATGGGAAGCAATCTTTGGGGCAGGCCATTTTTAGATCTGAAAAATCGATGCACACTCTCCATTTTCCATTAGCTTTCTTAACCAGCACCGGATTTGAAACCCAATTCGGATAGGTAGATTCTTTGATAAAGTTATTTTCCATGAGTCGATCAACATCTTCTTTTAATGCTGCTGACCTTTCTGGACCTTGGGTTCTTCTTTTCTGCTTCACAGGCGTAAACTTTGGGTCAATATTCAGAGCGTGTACTGCAATTTCCGGGGATATTCCGCACATATCGGCATGAGTCCAAGCGAAGACATCCAGATTTGCTTTCAAAAAAGATATTAAGATGTTCTGAATTGACACACTAAGCTGTGATCCCACATTCAACACCTTATTTGGGTCCCTCGGGTCAACAGTTACCGGTACCGTCGTTTCCACCGGTACTACTCTATTCTCCCCTGCACTGGCTTTTCTAGGATCCATCTCTTTTCGTGCTCCGCTGTGCTCGCCAGTGCAGGGTCCGCCCTGTAATTGCTACAAGGCTGGTTCTTTGATGCGGACTGGGGTCGCCGCATCCTTTCCCATTTCTCTTTTCCTTGCCTCTCGCAGCTCTGTCAGATAACACTCCCGCCCGGCATTTTGATCTCCTTTTATAACTCCTACTCCATTGTCTGTGGGGAATTTAATGGTGAGGCACCATGGGGCCAGAATAGCTTTGAACGCTGCGAGAGTTGGACGACCAAGGAAAGCATTATAAGCAGAAAATTCGTCAACAATTACAAAAGTTTGCTTGGGGACTACTTTTCTTTCTCCTTCCCCGAGTTCTACAAACAAATCAATGATTCCTATCGGCTGCTTTGGCTCCCCAGTGAAGCCAGCGATTTTCTGTGACGAGGCTTGCACATCAGTCATAGGGATCTTCATTTGGTCGAATGTTTTCTTGAAGAGGATATTACAGGATGCGCCACAATCAATGAGAACTCTTCTGACAATAGCTGGCCCGATACCAGCTGAGATGACTAAAGGATCTAAGGTAGGAGCTTCGACACCTGTGGAATCCCTGGCTCTGAACACAATATCATCATTGAAAGTTCTCTGTTGTTTCAGGGGCGTAGTGTCTTCCAAAACAAAGACATCTTCTTCAGCTGGCACATATTTCAAAGCCCGGGTGTATCTCTCCATCTCACCCCATCTCCTGCCTGCTGGGTGAGGTCCTCCCGTAATGACATTGATAACAGGCCTTCCGGATTCATGCCCTGTAGCCTTCTCACTTGTTCTTGGTTGATGAGTAGGAGCTTGCTGCCCCTGATTAGATGAAGCAGGATTGCTGCTATTCTTTTCCACAAATTGCTGCAGTTTGTTTCCCCTTATCAACTCTTCAATCAAATTCTTCAATTGGCGGCATTCATCGGTATCATGACCAGGTTGATTATGAAAGCGACAGAACTTCCCGCTTTGTACAGCTTTTCTCCCGGTTCTCAGAACAGGAGGTTTAGGATATTCAACAGAATCTTTAGTGGCAAGGTATATACGTTCCGGCATATCTGATAGAGGAGTATATTCCGATGGTTTGAAGGAACGAGGCTTCTTTAGATTTTTCTGTTTCTTCCCATCGTTATGTTCCCTTTTCTGTCCTACAGATTCATTCTTGCGTGGAGCAACAATGTTATCTTCAGCTTTTTCCAATACTGCTTTTACCGGTACAGGACGGCTTTCCAGGCGTATGAACTCATCTGCTTTCTTGTAGAATTTTTCAAGGGAATTTGGTTCCTTCATGTTTAGCCATTTTCCAAATTCGCTCGACTTGTCGATGGCCCTCATCAGATAAGTCAAGATCATCTGTGGTTCTGCATTGTCTACCTCGGCCAACGCTATATTAAAACGATTCAAGAAAGATCTGATAGTTTCACCTGGATTCTGTTCTAAACTCGACAGTGACATGATATCCTTGGCTTTTGAGGCATATAGTCTGAACTGCTCCTTGAATTTTCGGGTTAGGTCAGAAAACTGATCTATAGATCGGATTGGTAGCTTGGTGAACCAAAGCAGAGCTACACCTTCCAGATATACAGGAAAATATCGGCACTTTACTTCGTCAGAAGCTCTGGCACCTGTCATGTGCCAATCATACTTATACAAGAATTCGTTCGGATCACTTGTCCCCTTGTAAGCTGGAATGGTTGGAGGGACGAACTTCCTCGGAAACTCTGCCTTTAAGATTCTCTCTGTAAACGGGGTTTTACTTGGAGCGAAACCCCATTCTTTCTCGTCTTCATTCCTTTGCATACTCTCTTTCATGATTTGTCGAACCATTTCAGAAAGATACCTTTCATCATTTCGAGCTTTAGATCCACCAACTTCAGGAAGTGTCTGCTCAAAAGGGCTGGCAGCCCTCTCAGGAGCGTTCCTTTCTTCAGCATCATGAACATTGCCAGCAAAGTTCCTTACATTACCTGTTGGTTGATGGTTTGCCCCAAGCAAATCGTTAAACTTATTCAAAATTAGAGCATTTTGGGCATTCTGAGCCTCCAGTTGTGCATTTTGGGCATTTATCTGCTGATTCAGCCCTAAAATTACAGCATCCAACTCCGCTTTTGTAACCCCAACAGATGGAGTGGGTTGATTAGGTACTGGAGAAGCAGAGGTTCCCTCTTGAACATTTCCAGATCTAACAGATCTACTCCTTCTCCCCGGAGCCATGATTTCAGATAAACTTCTAGTCTTCAGAGGGATTACTTCAACAAACTTTCGTGGAGCAATGATGACAATTCACCTGAGTTCAATTCTCAGTGGAAGCACCAAAAATGTTAACGCTGAAATTTGAACGCTAACACCCCGGTGTGTATAGTGTAGTTGTGAAAGCACCACCCGATAATTCGGGAACAGAGTATAAGCAGAAAAAAGTACGGAAAAGCGGTAAACAACAACAAGTTTATAGTGGTTCGGCTTAAGGAAGAGCCTACGTCCACTTTGAATATCTTTATTGATGTTTTGATTACAAGTTGATACAATTGCACTTCGATTACAATACACTTCGGACTAGTAGCTTAAACTTCGAAGGAAATCCATCTCTTGAATTCATTTTAAATGATGCAACTTCTTTCTTGAAGTTCGTTGTAGCGTCCTTGGAGTGCTTGAAGTATTGTTCGAGCTGATGAAGATGGCAGAGTCTCGTTGCCTTGAAGAAAGGATCGGCCAAAAAAAAGTCCCTTGTATGTTGGAGCACATGCCATATTTATAGAGTTTCCTGGACTAAGCCGTACGCGACTTACAGAACTTCACGGGTTAGCATAACTCGGCTGCGACTTAAGGTAAGTCTTCACGAGGTAGAGGATCTCACGGGTTAGCTTGACTCGTTTGCAACTTAGGGTAAGCCTTCGCGAGTTAACGTGTTATATGGACACGGGTTACGACTTAACAGGTCATGAACGACTTAAAAACAGTCGGTCACTTAGTGATCGTTTCGGATTAATTTAAGTCGCTCGGACCTTTCATTAGTTAAGTCGTTCATTTCCTAACACGTGAGCCTGTTAACTCGCTAACCCGCCCGCTTGCTTACTAACTCGCTAACTCGTTAGCTTTTTAACTCGTTAACTCGCTAGCTGGCCTACTAACTTGCTAACTCGTTAGCTTTCTAACTCGTTAACTCGCTAGCTGGCTTACTAACTTGCTAACTCGTTAGCTTTCTAACTCGTTAACTCGCTGAGTGCCTTAACCCGTTAAGTCGTTGATCCACCGAGTTGTTACAAACCCTGAGTCGTTGAGTCGTTCCATTCCTCTAAGTCGCCTTGAACCTTAACTCGTGAGCTAATTGAGTCGTAACCAGTTGAGTCGGTCCATTCCTTAAGTCGCGAGGCTTCTTGAGTCGTTAGGAACTTTAAGTTGATGAGTCGCTTGGTCTCTTGGCCCACTAAGTCGCATAACTCTTAAGTCGTGAATCACAACAGGGTTAACAGACTATTTCACCGATTTAAATACCATTTTATACTTAATTATCGATATTTATCCGATCTATTTATATCTGTAAATAAGTTTACAAATTGAATGACCAATTTCATTTATTAGTTAAAAGCAGTTGAATAAAATTATTAAATACATTTAACTAAGATTTAATTCACAATTCAAATATTAAAACATTTCATATATTTGAATTGTAAGTTATTAAATTCCAAAATCCAATTATTTAAATATATAAAATAAAATGACAGGAATTTTATATTGTTGCATTTTTCTTATATATTCTATCACTAGACAGCACGCGCGCGCGCGGGCTCACACACACACACACACACACACACACACACACACACATATATATATATATATAAGCTAGGATCAATGGCAACCGTAATAATGCAACACCCCTAGATGCCCCCGATACCTACCACACAATCATATTTCTCTCTCTTTCCATTCATTCTCCCTCTTCCCACTAACTTATTCTAATATAAACTTCTGGCTACAAATGGTGTGCAAAATGGAGGCTGCAAATAGGGGTGTTATTGAACCCTCCTATACATACATACATACATAGAACCCTCCTATACATACATACATACATACATACATATACATACATGCATATGTATATAACAATCCACTATTTTTAACCCTCCTACTTCTCTTAAAGAAGAGAAGCCATTAATGAGCAAAAGAAGCTCAAAAATGAAGAAGAAGAGGAATGAGAAGTGTGAAGAAAATGAGAAGAATGGATGGGTATTTATAAGAAAAAGTAAGGAATGGTGAATTACAAAATTAACCCTTTACAAAATTACCAAAATATCCTTATTTTATCTTACTATTTCAACACTTACCATCACTTTGTCATATCACTACTTTATGTCTTAATCACTTAATGCATAAGGAAAATAAAATAAAGATTTTATTTGATTTGATTAGATATGATTTTGTCCTTTTATGTATACCTTTTCTTAAGTGGAAATTAGCCACAAGGATCTCTTTAGCTAGTGCAATTAGTTTTTAGAACACACAACTGAAATAAGTACTTTTAATGACAAAATGCAAAATAATTAATTTCTAAGGTCTAAAAACCTATGAAATTATGTCCTTGAAAGTAATTGGACCGCTGATTTTGTCCTTAAAAGTAATTATTCTACTGACTTTGGCCTTGAAATTAATTTCTGTGGAAGTGTGCCCTAGAAACTAATTGGACTACAAAGTTTGTTCTTCTAGTAAAATGCTCATTTTCTTAATGTTTTTCTAGAAATTTCTAACCTTAATTAGCAAAAGTAAACTTGATTAGTTAATTGTTAATACTTAACATATTTAAAAATGTGTACATGTATATTTACATAAAGGTGCAACAACATTGCGATAATTTTAAATCGAAAAAACATTGATTTTCGACGAAATGTTTTACGGTCATATTTTGGCTTTTAGCTAAACTATTTGTTAATGCAAACCAAACTTAAACATAAATTTGTATAATGTTATTTAAAAATATAAACAGTCATAAATTAATTAAAATAATTTATTTAACCATTGAAACTTACTTTTCTGAATCGGAGTTTTATCACTTTTGTCGATATAAGCAATTATTTCTATTTTTGTGTATATTTTTCTTTGCAAATCATATCCAATATTATTTAAATCATAAAATGTTATATATTTTATATTTAAAAACACTTCGAATAGTATATTTTAAAGTGGTCAAATTCAGTATCGTTGCATATAAAAACGAACCCAGCCTTGGGCTCAACTGGGCTGCAGCCCAGGGTAAAAAAAAATCAAAATCTTACCTAGCCCAGCCCAAGATGGAGGAACTGATGCCTACCTCGTCCTTTAAACTTCAGACTACCTACGCATTTCTTTTGCTATCAGTTTCCAGAGACATTTCTTCATGCGCGTCGATTCTAATTAATGCAATAATTTTTTAAGTTATGGAATGATTTTTCAATCCAGGTGATTTTTCATTTTCTTTCAAATTACTAGATAGGAGATCAGTTCTTTGAATGAAAAACTCTAAATGTTGGGCTTCTCATGTTTCAAATCTTAAATTGGGTTGCAATTTGCATTACTGCAGTCTGCATACATGTTCCATAGGAATTAGGTGGTAGGATAATTGATTTTTTTTCAGTTGTTACTTGCTAGTTTAGCTCTTTATTCATTGACATTATTGCAGTCTGCAACCATTGATTTTGTTTGAAAATGATAGTTAAAGCGGTTAAAAAGGTTGCTAGTTAAAACAATTTATTTTTGTCAAATTATGCTTTTTTTAAGCATTCTAGAAATAAGTTTGAATATGAATGTTTTTCAAAAAGAAAATTAATTACCTTATTATTTAGATTATGTTCTCTTTAAACAAAAATATTACATTAGTCGGTTAATTAGATTGTTATTTTGTTGAACTTTAGAATTTGAAAAAAAAAAAATTAAAATTGTCAACCCACCCTTGTTTTAATTACTACACACATATACACACACATGTGTACACACACGCATATATATATATATATATATGAACGAGAGGCCCACGCGCGTGCGTGCAACACTTATGGTAGACCATGAAACCACACCAATTTATTTAATGTTTGCATGTTCAGTTTTTTCTCAGAACATCCAGTATTCTAGGTTCGTTTCTTAAGCACAATGAACTGAAATTCAGTTTTATTTTCATCAAGGCATGTTCTATTGTTAGCAGAGAAAGTCTTTCCCATTATTTATAACGGGATCTCAGAAAACGCACTTAAATTTTATATTCACTCTTATGAATATTGTTCTAAAAACATCATACATGTCAGTGTAATAAAAGGGTTTTGATAAGCTACTTACATCTCAACTCGCATCTAAAAAATAAAAATATTGATTGCATGCAAACTCAATGCTAATTATACTCTTGAATATGCAGGGATTGGCATCTTTTGATGGGTCTGGAGTTTTGGTGCCACCGTGGTTGGCATTTTCAAGGTCGTCGGACTGGTCGAGGTAGCCCTTCCATTAGGTACGGCATAATACATTAATGACCCAGGTCTATACTTGCGTTACATAAAAGATGGTAAATCTTTTAAAAATAAATCATCTATCTATCTATAAAATAATGAAAATGTAGCTCTGTAAATGTGAATGTGAATTTGGAGTATAATCTATTTGCATCCTTCCATTTCTAACTATTCAGGTATTCATGTTGTGTTCCAAATACATGCTTTGCAGTAGTACTGTTGGCTATATCTCAGCCATTCAGGCATTCGTGTACTGTTCATTACTACTAAAAAGTAATTGAATAGCAGGTACTGCGAATACATCCTCCTATATCTCAGCTATTCACAATATATCCGTCTATATTACATGAATAACTTTCTAAATCTGGATTTATAACTTTCAATGTAAATGTTTGTCAGATTGGAGATAAAAATATTATTGCTCACACAGACGTAATTTTAATAATATAAATTCTATAACTGCAAATATTAACATTAAGTTGCCAACATGGATCATGTTGGGGGTTGATTTCGAAGAAATGGTTGACATCCACTGTACCACCACTTATGTTCATTTACAACATGATCCTGATTGACTCGAAAAGAAAAGAAAAAAAATAACAGAAAAAACACATAATTAGAATACAGCGGTAAAGTTTAGATTGCATCACAAACAAGTTTAAAAAGGATCACAAACAAGCAAAATCTTACCGTAGTCTTAACTGCTTGTCATTCAAGCTAACAATACCAACAAATAGGCCTATTAAAGTTTAGATTGCATCACAACAAAAATCCACAATTTTTATGATCATAGCAATGAATTACTATGATTTAAAGCAACGTCGGCTAATATTCTTTGATTCAACAGTATCAACAACCATGAATTGTTCAAAAGTAAAAAAACTTGGAAACTAAAATACTTTGCATAAAACTCCATTTATATTAAGATTGGCCGTTTATATTACTTCTGCTCCACCACCCATTGCTGCTGTTCTAGCCTTATTCTGCTACATGGACAAATATGGCCTATGTCATTGTTACTATATTAGCTTGTTTCATCTCTACTCTCTCTCTTGAGAGAAACCAGACTCTCACTATAATTTGTAATACCACCCACTTTCTGAGCATCCACATACTTCACTTCTCCTGT
The DNA here is from genome assembly GCA_030765085.1 of Allium cepa. NCBI lineage: Eukaryota > Viridiplantae > Streptophyta > Magnoliopsida > Asparagales > Amaryllidaceae > Allium > Allium cepa. Next base: position 886,512,200 of record CM060937.1, on the reverse strand, counting down.
GACCAAGTCGTACAAGTACAATTCATAATCGGTTTCACCATTCTTTCTTGTTAAAATAAAATCTCCATTGTTTGATAGATGTACTAGACTAGCAGTGTTACTTGGCAATAGGGTATCCTTGATCCTGCATACTTTATTCCACGATTCTTTCACACCGAATTCATTCATCATCCAAATTTCATAATAAGAACAAGTGCGACATGGTTCCAGAGTCCAATCGATGTAACCTATTTTGCCATTGAGAAAAGCAGGAAAATTCTCAACGGTTTCCAAGGGACATTTGGGCAAAGGCACTACTCCATACACTTCATCAACCATATCAAAGTAAAATAAGGGCAGACTATACTCATAAGAGTCCGCTATCCACAAACATGTTTCACCATTGCACATCACTTTTTCCTCATGTAACCACGGTGTAGGAAAATCATCACCTTCGTGTATAGTTCGCCACGAATCACTTCTCATATTATATACCTGAACTAAACTGCCCTTCACCAAATTTTCTCTATCAGAATCCGCACTGATACTTACAACCTTGTAATCATTTGTTTTTTTATCAAAACCAATAGCAAAAGTGTGAAATGCCAGTGTCCCACTTGGTTGACAGCACAAATAAGATGCTTCTGGCAGCTCTCTAGCTTGTTTTGTGGCAGGATTCCATAGGCAGACACGCCAGTAATCTTTTGATAAAATAAACCCCAAACAGACAATGCCGTTACATGAACTAAGGCCCCATAATTTATTCTTGGGAAACATACACTCAAAATTCAAATTCAAACACGGCTCGTGTTCTCTAGCATAGACCAAAAATAGTTGACCATCATAATTAGAAACAATTGCATTGTCCTTTTCACTATTATGATAGAGGTGTTGATTGATGAAACTAGTGCTTTCAATAATAGAGCACCAAGACTTACATACGGTTTTAAATCGTAATAGAGAAATAACTGGCAAATAGAGTAGAATGTCAAATATCACAGGTTCAGACACTTCACATCTACCACCCATTGGTAAACGTATCTGATAATTCTGAAACAAAAGGATTGGAAATGTAATGCAATTAGTAAACCAAAATGTTTTATAATGAAAAACAAAAATATACGTTTCCAAACAAAAATATACATGCCAAATTAAACTTAATTTCTTATAAAAGTTAGTGTATAAACTTCTAGTTGGGAACCATTTGATTTAAAACGATTATTGCTCAAGTCAAAAAGATAGAGTTCATACAACATTAAATTCAAAATCAATTACTTTCAGAAATCACAAGCCTTATTTTGAATTCGAATGGCTAGAAATTATTGATTTTTGTTTCATACTGCAGAAAAAGATACACATATATTTTTTTATTAAAAAAATGCAAAGTGGACTTTCAATCCAACTTTTTTCATGAATTGATTTAGTAGATATGTTCTAGTACTCTACAATCAACACATGAACTCATTAACTTTGTTTATACATATACGTACAAAATGGATGGTATATATAAATAGTTACTTGCAGTGCAGAGAATCAATACAGCAATGCTCAAGGCTTCGAACTTTGAAGCAAAACAAATGTTGCCAAAAATAAATTTGGGGCAAGAATGAAAAAATTGGGATGTAATAATTGATTCCTTTAAAACTAAATTGTTTGTTTCAATTACATGTTATTGTTTCATGTTCTAACTCTAGGTTCCACATTTCATTTTTCAACTTCGCTGTAGCATGATTGTTACTTTGTCTTATTAGAATTTTCATTAGATAACATGTAAATCTGAAAACGTGAATAATTTTATAGAGTTCAGGAAGCACATCCAGAATACAAGAAACAAAAAATAACTCTCGGTCAAAATTCAACCCAAAAATCGACAAGCTCCGAAATTTAAAAAAAAAGGGACTTCGAGAAAATTGAGCTACGACATGAAAACAGGGATTGAAAAAAATAGCAGTAAAAATTCCGTACCTTTTCTTATGCAGCCGAATCTAATTTCTCAAAAAGATGGGAAACGAAGAGATTTACAAAATCAAAGCGGCTAGGGTTTTCTACAGTTGCTGCTATGTTATACGGGTAAGGTTATGTTAATTTGGACTTTGGGCCTATTATTTTCCAACTTTCTAAAAAAAAAGAGGTCCAGGAAATCAAGGAAAGGAGGAAATAATTTATTTGGCCTACCAGTATAACCGTAAAACGGTGGAAAAATCGACCGTTTGATTGTACAATTTGAAAAAAAAATTGTATTGTTTCAGTTATTTCAGTTGAACACATAATGGTAATATCGTCGATAAAAAATATTTGTATTAATAGAAAAACATATTAAAAAACCATATGTGTCAATATGTCTGTTTCTTTATATGTGTAAGCGTTCCATAACGCTTTAAATAGTACAGCACCCCATCAGCCTTCTGATTTTCACCACAAATTCCAATTTTAATAATATGCATCGTGGAAAGAGAGAGAATCAATTATTCAAATGACACATGTAACACAAGATAAGGTATATACGGGATAGACTTATTCAAATAACTTAACCAAATAAACCATCATATTCAATAACTTGAAAAGTATAGGAACAAACCCATATTTAGTCATTTGACTTGGACATAGGATATGACCTTTGATTTTAAATACATGAGGTGACTTTATTTTCTACAAACGATAAATACATATTATGGCAACCACACTCGACGCTGCCACCTAAACTAACCCCACACCATCATATCTATGCATGCACGTCCCTCCTCTACATTACCTTGGCCATGACCAGCCTTCGCGGCTTACGCTATCTCACTGCCTCCCCTTTGTTTCATCAAACACCGAGAATCACCAATAGTATAGGCTTTCCCTCATCAGTTCCATGTGCCTACACTTCACTCTTCTAGGCCACACGCATGTGCTCTACTTCCACCTCCTTCATGCACGCTTCTCAGTATAACACTGCTTCCTTCCTGTGTGCATGCGTGCTTCCTTTCCTCTTCTTTTCTTCTGTGCGTAGGACGAATTTTAAATCTGTACACTTTTGTTGTGAGAGATAAATGAAGTTGAATTGAAAGGCTTTTGTTGTGAACATTTGCATTTGCAGTGAGATGAAGAGATGAAAAAAACAATATATGAAAAAGGCGACACTCCCTGTTAACATGCATTTGTTCTTTGAAAGAAAATAAAAAAAGAAGGAAATGATTTGTGAAGTATATCTATATTTGTGTGCCACTACAGTACTTCATAACTAAGTAAAAGCAGTACTCCTATTTAGTGCAAGCACTGTCCGTAAATTAATGCTAAGATTCAATGCAGGCCGTATGAATGCAAGCTACGAAAAGATAATAAGTACGAATCATATCCTAAGAATTCGTGATCTTCAAACAAATAAATAGTGTTTAACACCGGAGATGAGATATGAAGTTTTTATCAACAAATGAAACATTTATGAGCATTATTAAAAAATTGAGCAGCACCAGATTAGTTTCAACCACTTACAAAATAACGGAAGCAATAGAGTCAGGTCTTGACATGCTAATTCCTGCGTTATACTTGGTAAAATTTCCAGATGCTGCATCAAAACCGGCCTCTGCACTGAAAGCAAAACCTTGAGCGCCTATGGTTGTAGAAAATTCAACTACAGGTGTTTGCTTCAGAGCTACAACTGAAGAAAATCCTGCATGGTAATGAAAATATTGCACTTCCATCTGAGAAAAGAAATGAAATGAAATAAACATAAAAGCTTACAGTTTGATTACGAAAGAAACGAAGATAAGTTTACCTTTCCAGCGTTGTAGTCTGGAAACTTCAGAGAAGCAATAGCCTTGGTAGAGGGCAAAATATCTGATACTGTGAAAGTAGTCGAAATCTGCAATGTTAAATTAGTCCCATAACCTTTACAATTACTCATAACATCGTTTTTTTGTGATTAAAACATACAAATAATTAAGGGTTGAAACAATATGTACATTTGAATCGGTGTCAACTTTAACGTCAACAAGGGTGTTCTTGTATTTATACTGACTGCCAAGGTCAAAGACATAGAGTCCTCCTTTCCTTGTTGCAGCAGTTGCAACTCATTGTAAAATCAGTAAAACCAGTGAACATAAACTCTTGGTGAAGGTAAGATGTTCTTTGGAAAGAAAAATAAAATGATACAGCACAATCCATCTTTGTTGTTCCATGGAGCACTGAATTAAATAGTATATTGCATAGCAAAACAAAAAGTTTATCACTAGCAAGGTTGTAAAAATTGTTTGACGGACGTTAGATGAAAAGCATGGATTAGAGATTAATCGTTTAGATGGAGATTAATCGTGCTAGGCTTTTTTGATAAACTTATGAATTTTGATAATATTTAGTATTTTCCAAGTATTAACTGATCCAAAATGGAAATCTAAGGGTTTGGATGGGAACAGTAGCAGTCAACGAGGCAAAACCGTCTAAAACTAGCATGTAAATGTTTAAAGAAGACATCTGTCCTCAACCACTGCCTAAAAATTTCTTAGAAACATATTAATATGCTTAGATAATGCAGTATTCCACGTCTAGGCAGGCCTAGGCAGATAGATAGGCGGCAAGCTTCGCCTGGCACCTAAATGAGGCCTAGGCAGGGGCCTAGAAGGATTTTTACGACAGAGATCACTAACACCAAGCTTAACTTAAGAGAGTTCCAAAAAATCTTCAGATGGTCAGACTTTTACATAAAAAAGAAAAACCAGCAAAGCGCAAATTATTCTTGAATCGGCTTCAAGCCTCTATATCTCACTAGCAAGATATCAGATTCAACAGTATCATTTTTGTTATTTTGAAGAAGACCAACATACACATAGATTTATTTAGTTTTGGTTTATCATACCTTATGTCCAGGTAAATATTAACCTTTTTTTATGCTGCCTGATGATTATAAGAGCACCTCCAGCAAATTGTTAAACAAATGCCTAACCTCTTTGAACAAGCTCGCAGTATGATCAACAAGCAGCTCAGCACTTATCAACTAGGTGCCTACTGATCAACAATGGACCAATCTAAGCATGTTTAACATGTGTTTGGACTCAAGCACTTGTTTAACAAACACTCGCACCCATTTATAATCCCCAATTGGAAAATTACTTAATTAATTTCAGCAAAATTACTTCGAAGATTACTATTTGCTAACACCTAGAACATTATTATTATTTGGAGCTGTTGGAAATACTCTTAAAATTCATGTGCCAGCATTGAGACAGACAACAATATTGAGTACATATACAACAATACATGCAGAGAGCATACGACATAATTCTTACAATCAAATTATAACAACAAAAATGAATGCTTTTTAATCATATAAACAAAATCAAATCTACCTCAGGACTTTCCAGTACTGTATACGAGTGAGTAAGTATATTCCACCATTTTAACAACATATAACATTTGATTTAAAAATTTAAAGGAAATAGGCGACATAGTGAGGAGATCCGAGAAATAATTGAGGTAAATTGTTGCGTGAAACAATTAAGGACGGTGGAATAATTAATGCCGAATAAAATAGGCTTTTAGACAAATTTATTTAGGCTCCCTTATAGTAGAAAAATCTCTCTAATAGTCGGTTTGATAAGTTTTGTAAACGACATAGGAAGCACTGGAACAAAAATTATTTGTGATGATCGACTAAAAAAATCTATAACTTAAAAATAACAAAAATAATCTGCACCATACAATCCGGAACAGACCTGCCTGAATTTAAACTGATTTCAATTCCTGAGATGACCTAAAATTCATGCTAGTTCACTGTTTACATACAACATTGGTTCAGAAAAAACATTAAAAAGTGATCATTGTTTAACTATGTTATGCTGCTAAGGACACATTCAATGCTATAATCCCCTTCCCATATTACCATATCAATAATTATATTAGCTATCCCGTTAAAAAACTTACACAACTGATTTGGTGAACACATTACATATATGCCTTGAATAATCAGAGAATGATTCTCTTAATGATCGCGCAAGACGTATTTTGATATGGGAAACAGTAGATACACATTTTTGAATAGAATATTTCCAACCCAGAAATAAGGACAGAAAAATCAAACTAACTACTTCAAGGTGTAAAACATTATTGACATTGATTGTATAGAACATGCTTACCTAGGTAGCGTACAACAAGGAAGAAAAACTACTATGAAAGCTTCATTTCTGTCTCTAGTATGTCTTATGTAACCTAAATCAATGTGTCACATTCACATCTGTTACATAAATAGTGTGTTAGCTTTGGACTAAGCAAACAAAGAATTTTCTCTTAATAGGTAAAACAATATAGATAATATATACTTTTTTACAACTGTAATGTACAAATAATTTGGAAATCAAAGTTACTGACCAACTTAAATAAACTAAGGAGTGTATTTCGGCTCACATCCTTATTGAAAAAATAATTTGGCACACACTTATTTAATAAAACAATAAGGCACATAATTATTTATATTTGAAAAAAAGTCATTAAGGGTGATGATGTTAAAATTAATGCATTTTTTTCAAATGTTAATTGTTGCATTTAAAGCATACAAAAATAATACTCAAAATGCTATCAACACAAAAATTTCTAAGCAAATATAAGCACGTCAAACATCTCCTATGCAAGTATTTATGATGTTATTAACTCATTTCTTGTTTAAAATCACATATACAAGAACAAAAATAACAGGAAAATAGTCTTCAAAATATTTGCTACTATAATGTTGAACGGTGATTGACTATTTATATTTTCAGAGAGAATACTAGTAATGCAAATATATTTTTTGTAAAAAGCAGTAACCTTAAAAAATGGAGTGACAAAGATTTGAATATGTTTTTGCTAGAAATAAGAACGTGGATCAAACCTACACTATCATTAAGTACAAAGAAGTGACAAAGACACCAATTTATTTTTGTCAAAAAAATGAAAAATAGAATATCCAAACTGCCATGTTCATATTTCCTTGTTGTATGAGTGAAGTCATATATGCCGGTAAATAATCGTAGGATAATTGCTCTTTATGGTTGCACAAAACAGTTACTTGAGATTACATACGTAAAGTTACTTGAGATTTAAAAGAGCAAGCTCGAAAGAAGTATATTGAAAATAATTGCAGAATCTAACAATCGGATCATTTACTAAAATTTAACAATTCGTTTTACTCAATTAACTCAAAATTGCACAATTATTCGATTAAACTCACATAAGAATGTTTTTGTGGAAGCCTCAAAGTCTGGAGGATGCAGCACGACAGCAGGATCCGGGAGGAGGAAGCGAAAATTCATTAGGCGGAAACACGTCTTGATGGTCTGACGTGGAGGTGTGTTGCTGTGTTTGGTGGTGGGCGGCGAAGATCTGAGCACCAATTCAATGTGTTTGGGATTGGACCTGTTTACATAGGTTTGACGCGCTGATATAGGGTTTGATCTGTTTGACTTTTTTTTCGGACAAGAATTAGTCAAAGGATCTGGAATTTAAACGACAGATTAGGGAGAGATTTTATTCTTACTGCCGAAGTAGTAGGAAAGTAGGAGGAGGAAAGCTTGTGTTCATAAATCGCGGAGAAAAGCTTCTGTTCATAAATCACGGTGAGACATTATCTATTTTTTTGGGCTTTCCAAAAATTGATTTTGGCTAGTGACAGTAAGCAAACCTTCCTAACAGTCGGTTTGATTATTATTAATGGAATAATCTACATTTGTGCCATATTTTCTGTTAAAACGAATTTTCATCAACAAAATTTGTAAATACTGTTAAATTTAAAATTTTCGCATGTAATGCGATAATTTCATTGAGATAAATGAATCATAAATTAAATTTACTATTCTTTATATGTATAAATTTTTATTATATATTTTTATACTAGTACTCGAATGAGAATTTAAATTCACTATCTTAACAAGGAATCTTGTTAACACCCAAAGCAAAGTTAGAGGGGAAAGTGACCCTTCGAAACCATTTTTGAATTAGTTGGAGTAATCTAAAGTCGTAACCTGATGGAAACAAAAGATATTAACTGAGTCGAAAGGATCCAATTCCTTCAAAAGGTATAGATATCCATAAATGAAACCATATGTAAGCAGCGAATTAGAATCCATGCATTTGAGAGTGCCATGTATTTACTTTATTAATAATTTTATGAATACAAGGGCTTAAGTATCACAATGAAGTGGTATCCCTAAGTAGATTTAAAAATTAGGGTTTACAAGCTCCAGAAAAGTACAAGTGTGGAAGGAATGTAATCGAATCCCCAAAACGACACCCTTTCGCATCAGTCCCTTCGATTTAGTCGAAATGATTCCTTCATGACTGTATGCCGCTGTTGAGTTCAGAGCGGTTCTCTAATGTTGCTTTCACATAAAATCTGGAAGCCTTTGACTCTATAGGAAGATATTGAAGTGATTCTTAAATTGTTGTAGATGTGTCGGTTAAGCACAAAAGAGTGTCCCAATAAGTGTGGAAGGTATATAACCAATACTTATGAAAGGTGATTATGCTTTCGAATACTTACATTTTGATGGTTGCGAAAGCATTTATTGAGGATGGTATGACAAATAATGTTGACCCATGCGGAAGGGTCAACTGCTTCAGAAGCACTTACTTGGTTGGTTATGGAAGACATTATTATTGACTCTTTTGGAAGCATTGGACTCCTTCAATACTTACAGAAGGTAGCTTTCGTTGAAGTAGTTGTTTCTTGTGGAAGGTATCAAGCTTCGATTATTGCAGAGGCTTGTTATTTGATACCTATGAAAGGCATTTTAAACACATGTGAAACTCTATAATGCATACAGAACCAGCTATTGCTGAAGAGATCAAATCAAGTGGAAGAGTAGTATTGACCACATTCGACCCTTGTAGAAGCTCATAATTCATTTAATACTTGTAGAAGCATCCCTTCGACTCTTTCAAAAGGCCTTGCTATCATTATTGTCCTTTATGAAGCTCTCCTTCATAATCTTTTGGGCTTCGGCAGGGTTGAAGTGATTTTTGGTATATTATTTTCCTCCCCCCTCGGCGAATGGATGTTATTGACTTTTCAAATCAACCGTTTTCATATGGCATCTTCCATTGCTTCGGCATAGAACTTTCCCGCTTATCGGTATTCTTGAGCTGATCTCGACCATTTACTTGAATCCAATCAGATGGTCTTCATCACATCCATTCAGCTTATAAATTGCACTCCTCCTTCTTCCTCTCTCTTCACCTACAATTGAAAATTTATAAAGAAGAATTATATTCTTAAAATTTCCATCAATCTCTAAATTTAAAAGGCAAAACTCTCGAATTTGAGGTGATTATTTACGATTTCTAATTAGAAACTAGTTTTTTTAATGCTCAATTTTAAATTCAAATTTCTAGGATTTAAGTCCATGTTACTGTTTTGAATTTTGAAAATGATTCGAGTTAATCAACCGTGTATCTAAACTCGAATTTCATGCTGATTTTGATTAGTTCATGACATCAATTCGGCTTCGAATGTGAATTTGCCCAATTTGGGGTTATTTGCCGCTATTATATGCGGATTTGAACCCGAAACCCATTATGCCTAGTTCTAATTTATCTTGAAGTATACTAAGAGTTAAAAATTAATGACCTTACTGTAAAGTAAGTTGAGAGAAATATGCTTTCGATCATCGTCGAAACCATTAGTTAATCTTTCGACTTAGACGAAACCCCAAAACTAAAATAAGCACGGCTACTTGCACTATTTTAATTTAGTATTAACACTTTCGAAACATTATTATGCCCTTTCGGCTTAGTCGAAACCGACAATAGTAGGAATATAGCTATTATCACCTTTCCAACACAAATATTGTAGAAACGTCTCGATGTCTTTCCATTAGTATCAACACCACATTGTTTCAATTATTTCGACTTAATTGGAGTATGGCATTTTATCAATGTGTATTTTTAAATAGATATATGTAAATATCTACGCTTATTATAAAATAGAGTAAAATATGTCGGCATCAACGTTGTCGAAGGATAAGTTCAGGTGAATGTATGCCATAAAATGGGGAATGTTGATAATGGTTTTGACACTGTCGATAGCTCAATAATTCCATAGGTCTAATTAGTTTTGACCCTTTCGAAGGCATGGAATTAAGTGCTACAACAGTACTTGTGCCGTTGTAATTGGCTTTTAATGCCTTAGAAAGGTATAAGTAGTTGATTAACTTATAACTTGATGAAATTATATCACCTGGCAGGATCGTGGGTATTAAAAGAACCTCTAAGAGATCTGATAAGGATATTTTTCAGGAGTCAGAATCGTCTCCAAAAAAGGTTGAGGCAGTTTCAAAGTACTCTCACATAGCTTCTTAAGATGAAGTAGATGCTATCCTCAATGACTTTGGGATTACAGGGGTTGAAGTTATTCCTCATAGTGATAATGATACTATTCAAGAACCTCCAGAGGGATACTTTGCCTATACTGCCATTCATATTTGGCATGGGAGTTTCATTCCATTTCTTGAATTCTCGTCAAGATTTTTAAGTCATCTCGATATTGCCCCTATCCTGCTATCACGCAATGTATACACATACCTTGTCTCTTTGGAGCTCATGGCCTTAGAATATGGAATTCCTTCCTTGGGTGCTTATATTCTTAACTACTTAGCATGCCTAACAAACTCAGTAATTTGAACAGCCATACATTCCGGACTAATCCCCCGAAAAAGTTGGTTCCAGAAGGAGTGAAAAAATTTAAGGACTGGAAAACATGGTTTTTCTATGTCAAATGCTTTCTAAATACTAGTGGAACGTTTTCTTCTCCCCTTAAGTAGACCACAGCCATTATTTCTATTAATTTTTTTTATCTTTTACTGAGTATTATCTTCTTATTAGACCCTGCTCCCAAGGATCTTGGCAAAGAAGGCAAGAGAATCATAGGGTTGGTGAATGCTACTTCAAACCGTATTGGGAATAGACTTATGTTGTTGACTCCAAGAAACCTTCAGAAACATTATCATATTCCAGATGGTCAAAGTTTCTTGGAAAACCTCCTCTTGTTCAACACACTTCGAAAAGCAAACACTTTTTAGATTTCAGAGACCTCAAATTTTTTTCATCTTTGTTTCCAGTTTTGTCTAAATCTACCTGGTAAGACTTGAGTGCATTGTTCATAACCTATTGCAATGTTATATCTTAATTATTTTCCTAACTTATGCTTTTGGTTTCAATAGTCGCTCCTTCAGCTGAATTGACTAAATATGATGCACCTCCTCAATTTTTAGAATCATATGCTCTACCCTGACACACGCCATTGCTAGATCTAAAACGATTACTAAAAGGAAATTAATCGGAATGACCGCCACAGGCTCTACACCTAAGAAAGCCAAGACTACCATTACTCAGTCCTCTCTTACCTCTGAAGAGGGTCAAATTGTTAGTGCCGACAAGGCTTTAGAGGGTCTTAACTATGATCTCACTTCTTCTATGGATGACTAACCTTCTGTAACTGTCGATCAAACTAAAACGGTTCCTCTAAAGGATGGCTTGTTACCGCATATTGTTGTATCTGGTTATCCCAACGTTATTGACTAAATGCAGATAGGCACTTAAACTTCTTCTTAGGATTTGAATCCCTGAGATCCTCGTCACTAGTGCCTTCCAATGAATTTGTGAATGTTGTGCAGTCGATTATGCACTATCATTATTTTTGATGTTCATCCACCCACCTCTTTATTGGATTCATCGAGTCATCGACGATCTCTTATCGAACAACAGTTGCTGGTATATTGTATACTGCTTGATTTCCTTACTATTGTTTTTATACTAAATCCTGACTCATATCTTACTTTTCCTCTTAGATCACTAAAAGCTGGTACTCTCTTTAGAAAGATGTTTATAAGTCCTTTGTCGAGACATCAAAACTCAAGGAAGAAGTCTCGACTCTAAACTATCAAATTACTAACCTAACTACTTCAAAAGATAATGCAGTGAGGAACAAGAAAGGTTGAATGCTTCTCTCACTCTGGAAGAGTCTACAATTTCTAAAGAGAGGAAGGCTAAACAGATTTTAGCCGATGAAGTTTTGGCTCTTAAAATGACTTTGAAAAAGTCCAAGGATGAAAAAGCCAGGGTTAATGCTGGACACCTCCCCCTTGAGAAGGAGTGTACTTTTCTTAAAAAGTAGATAGAGAAGAAAAAGGATTCTTTATCCAAAGCTATCAACACTATTTCTGAGGCTAAGTAAAATGCATCCCAGTTTTTGAGCACTTCTCTTAATGACATTATTGTGAATTCTTATGAGGATGTGCTCATGCTAGCCTATTCCGATAATATAGAAAAGTGCTCAGTTCTAAGCTTTCCTTCATTCGACCCTGTGCTAGTCAAAAGATTTATGGCTAGGATTAAGGAAATGGAGCAAAAGATTAAGGTTCCTGATAGGGAGGAAATAAATACTGCCCAACTTCTATCTTATGAAGATCCTCCCATGGAAGAGGATTCCGGGTCGGGTGAAGAGCAAGACAAAGAGGGTGATGAAGCCGTCGTTGATGAAGATGACTATGACAATGATAATGATGATTATAACAACAACGGTGATGACAAAGGTCATGGTGCTGGTGACAATGAGGTTGATCATGATAATACTCCTAGAAGGGATGGCAGTGACACTTCTAGACCTTCGGATAATGAAGATGGATCAAGAAAAGTTAACCCTGATCCTATCGTCCATGAAGTGGATCAGACTAAATTCCTCGACTCCTCTGATCCTCAAAGAGAAGATGTTGATTTTGATGCTAGAGGGAAAAAGGGAAGAAGCAAACCTTTCAGACCTTGATTCCTATTTCTCATAGAATTCTTTATCGAAATGGCTTTAACTTCCGAGAAAACACTAGTTAATATCTTACCATTTTAGATAAGGAAGAAAACCACAGACTTTAATATGACAAGGCTTGAAAAGAAATAAGCGAAAATAAATGTTCTGCATAGGGAGCTAGATAAACAATTAAAAAAACACAACGCACTATCTGATAAGTACTATAAACTTGAAAAAAGTGTTGCAATGTTAATGTCTTTCAAAGACAAGGAAGCAGCTCCTCAACTGAAAAGAGCAAGTCTTTGCTATGATAAGCTTTTGGAGGAAAGAATTGACGACATTTATTTGGAAGTTAATCGAAGAAAGAGACATCTTGGTGGAATTTTTGTATAAAACTTGTTGTACACATCAAACTTCGGATTACTCATACCTTGTTGATTTCAGTGGGGGCTTACTTAAATGCTTACATAAGAGATACATAGATGAATACAGGACTGACCCTTACCGTGGGGCTTGTTGGAACTTACAATAGGTTTACTCAATTTCTTGCACATTGCCTCCAAAAAAACTTAAACATTATAGGGACAATTTTATTTTTGAGATGTTTAAAAGATCAATACCTTACGAACCAAAAGAAAACTTGTAACATGTTACTATATTGATCTACGGACTTTACCGTATCAATCTTGCTATTCTTAGTTTTATTTTGTTGTGTTACTACAAAGTAAACATCTCTCAAGCAGCCCTATTAATAAATATTTCTTAGGAAAATTTGTCAAGTTAAGAAGAGATTACTTAGGGAAGTCCTCGCTCATCAAATCTTCAAGATTGGCATGATATTATTTTCTTAGAGATCTATAAAAGCTTTATATGCAATATCCCTGGTTTCACTTTAATTTTGTAGGTGAGGAAAAAGAAAAGCTTCTTAAGGAAATTCATACATATCACATAAAATTAATTTGTGGTCGTGATAGTCCCTCGGTTGGAGAATGGGACTACAACAAAGGCCCCCCAGTTGTCACTCCAGAAGGATTCAATACCACTTTTGAACCAACACTTTCCATTTTGGATAACTCCTTAAATAAAGTTAAAAATGTCGACTCTAGAGTTTAAATGTGATAGGACAAAAGAAGAACTTTATTATTGCAACGATGTTGTACCTTTTGTCTTATTTCCTCTAGAGTTGTAATCCCTAATATTGAAATAAAGAAATAAGTTCTTTGAGTACTGATTTTTCTTTTGTTTGTGTGAATAGGAAAAATAGTTAGCAACTATGCCTCTTTCAATAGCTCCTTTATCTCGATTTACTGATCTTAGAGATAGATTGATTGCTGATTTGAATAAGGAAAAAACTTCCAAGTATGCTATGACTTCTAAATTTGCAGATAATCCAATAGCCCAAGAGTGGAATAAGAAATATCTTACTCAGCATTGGATTGTCAAGAGACTTAGAGAATAGATTATTGACTTGGAAGAACAGTCTAAAAAGAAGGTTAAGACCATCGTAGAATTAAAGCGACAAGTAAAGTCCAATCCTTCAATAGATTTTTATAACGAAATGGTTAAGCTTTATCAACAAATAAGTGACTTAGAAGTGAAGATGGATGATAGTCGAGCATACTGCAAATCTTTGGAATTTATTTCAAGCAAAAGCATTCCAGATGTTATTCATTCAGCCACTTCAGTTTCTCCCAGTAATGATAGGTCAACCAGGTTTCACACTCTAGTAACCCAGAAATTCCCTCACATATTAAACCCTCCTCCTGGTTTGGATACAAAGTTAACCGGTGATGGTGTTGGAAAGTTAAGTTTGAAATAATGCAATTTTATGAGACAAAACAGAAGGATGAGGTTTTGTGTTGCATCAATGAATACATAGCAAAAGTTCCCAAGCTTGAACTTTAGAACTACTCTCTTCAGAAACAAATTGCTGAGTTAGAAAGGGAAAACAAGACCTTTAGGAAGGCAAATAGTGCTTATGATCGTGCTTTGACGGCTCGAATTGAGTCCATCGATAATGATGATGAGATTAGGAGGAAGGTAAAGTAACTTAAAGAAACCCTTCGTGGGGCTATACGCAATACTGATGACCCCTTAATTTTCAAGAATTTAGATAAGATAGCACAAGACCTTTGAGGCGTGCACCTGTTTCTAATTTTTTGGTACCAATATCATAATGTGTTGTATGATATACTTTGTAAATAGTTTTGTAAATTAAAAAGATATTACCTATCTTGTAGCCTTTATCTGTGTTTGTAATGTTGTTTTGAATCTGTTTCTTGATAGTTTTGGCTACATTCTTTGCATTTTTCAAATAACTCGATCTTATTTGAATGTTTTGGACATAGTATAGGCTCATAAATCTTTATACCTGGTGATAATAATGGTAGGAAATCAAGAATCCTTATCCAGTAATAAGAGTTTAAAAACCATTTTTGTGAAACTTTTTGTTTGATATTGCTCTCTAAGTAGTGATTATTTGGATTCTTTGCGCTGTGCCACCTTTTAGATATTTGAACTATTCATTGTATGCCACTTCTTAGGCTTATCGTGGTTCCTCTTCCTACTCTTGGACGTCTTAGTCTATTTTTTTGACCCTTTATCACCATCTTAGGTGATGAATTAGGTCATCTAGTGCGGTTGGTTAGCTCATCCACAAGCAGGACCTAAAGACTTAACCAACCTCCCTCTAGGAGGCGCTCTAGCCAGGCCTTATAGGCGGGACTTAAGGCTTGTTCGGTGCTTTGACGAGGCCATGACATGGCAAGATCAAGGGCTTACTCCATCCTCCCTTTAGGAGGTGCTCCAATCAGGCCTTACAGGCAGGACTGAAGGCTGGTCGGAGCCTTGACCGGCCATAGCGTGGCGTGTTCAAGGGCTTAATCCATCCCCCCTCAAGGGGGCGCCTTGATCTAGCAACGTAGGCGCGATCAAGGGCTTGCAGAAAATTTAACCTGGGCATTCCTAGCACAGATAAAGGATTACTTTGACCTCCCTCTAGGAGGTGCTTTGACCTGGCCATCATGGCATGGACAAAGGCTTTAAACCGTTTAAGGTAGCTTCCAAATTCAAAGAGAACCTTACTTCCAATAATGTAGATTTTCATGCTTGAATGAACTTTTACTGTATCGATCCATGAGTTCTTTACAAATCTATTGATCTTTCCTTGTTTGAAAAAGCTGATGATCATTCCTTCAAGAGATTTTCAATGGTTGGTTTCATGTCCATTCATCACATGATAGTGGCAATATGGTCCCCTTAAGTTTCTTTTGTACTTAGGCGCTTTCGTTTTGGACAGCCAGTAATTCGGCTCATCCCTTGTTATCAAGTAAATGTTCTTAATTGATGTAGCCCAATTGCATTCCTTTGGGAGTTTTGATTTGAAATTTGTCTTTAGGGGTTGACCTTTAGCTCTTTTTTTACTTGACTCGGGAGTTTCTCGACTCAGGAGCTTTACCCACGATGATCAATTTCCTTTTTAGGCTTTTTGAAGCTCACATGGAGGTAGTGGTCCGCTTGTTGCTTGGTGCCATTTCTGAGCAAATGTGTAGTAACCGGCCATCATTCCTTCTTCAAATATATTTCCTTTAGCGTAGAATTAGATAGCCTTCATCATTTGAACAAACAAATTATCACCCCTACATCTTGTTTCTACTAAAGCGAAGATGGATGTAGGGCCAATGTGAAATGGGTTTAGACTCCAATTGTCTGGATCATAAAATTCAGCTATCTTCTTTTCCATGACTCTTAAAGCTTCCAATTTTAACATTTTTTCTTCATATAGTTTTGAATCTTTAACAATTTCATGGAAGAATCTAGTCAAATGAGGTTCTAAAGACCCTTGCTTAGACTTCTTGACTTTGTTGAGAATTGTGGTGTCGAAACTAAGGTTAGCTTGAAATGGAATAGGGATAGGGGAAAGTAACGTTGGGAACTCAATGAAGTCGGAGGTTTGATCCCTCCTTCTAGTGCCGACATTATTAACAAGGAATCTTATTAACACCCCAAAGCAAGGGTCGAGGAGTGAATGACCCCTTCAAAACCCATTCGAATTAGTTGGAGTAATCTATGATCGTAACTTGATGGGAACAAAAGGTATTAACCGAGTCTAAATGATCCTATTCCTTCAAAAGGAACCCCTTCGAAAGGTATAGATATGCGTGTTCCGTAAATGAAACCATATGTAAGCATCAGATCAGTATCCATGCATTTGAGAGCACCAAATATTCACTTTATTGATGATTTTATGAATACAAGGGCTTAGGTATTACAATGAAGTGAAATCCGTAATTCGATCCAGAAATTATGGTTTACAAGCTCCATAAAAGTACAAGTGTGAAAGGAATGAAACCGAATCCCCAAAATGGCACCCTCAAGGTCTTATTTATAGGCGTAGGCTGGATCCTTTCAAATCAGTCCCTTCGACTTAGCAAAATGATTCCTTCATGACCTTCTGCCGCTGTTGAGTTCAGAGTGCTTCTTTAATGTTGCTTTCGCATAAGACCTACAAGCCTTCGACTGCATTGGAAGGTATTAAAGCGATTTTTACGTTGTTGTAGATGTGTCAGGTAGCACAAAAGGGTGTCCTAATATGTGCGAAAAGTACATGACCAATATTTATGAAAGGTGATGATGATTCAGATGCTTTCATTCTGATGGTTATTGATGCATCCATTGAGAATAGTATAACAAATGATGTTGACTCTTGCGTAAGGGTCAACTGCTTCAGAAGCACTTACTTGGTTGGTTACGAAAGGCATTCTTGTTGACTCCTTTGGAAGCATTAGACTCCTTCATTACTTGCGGAAGGTAGCTTTCGCTGAAGTAGTTATTTCTTATGGAAGGCATCAGGCTTCAATTATTGTGGGGCCTTGTTTTTTATACCTTTGAAAGGTATTTTTAACAAATGCGAAACTCTTTAATGCATGCGGAACCAACTATTGCGGAAGGGATCATGTAACGACCCGTAATTTTCGATAATAAAAAATAGTTGATTTAATAAGATTTTTGTGATTTAATACTGGAAGAAATAAATAAAATTGTGATATACTAATGAAATAATAACTAAAATGAAAGGTAATAATATTAATTTAAGTTGATTATTAACAAGTTGAGTGAAATTCTAATCAATTGAAATGATTTAAAGGTTATACTTGGTTATAAAGTGAATATAGGAAAACAAATGTAAATATTGAATCAATTAATGAAATAATATATAATTTATGGTAATTGAATAAAATCAGTGTTATGTAAGTAATTATAACATTTGGTTGTAAATAATAAACTTATTAATGTGACTAAAAGTTAATGGTGACAAATTATTATATGTTACCTATTTATTTAGCCTATTAACTTAAATTTGAAATCAACTGCAATTAATTCACTTAAATAGTGCGGCAAATGTTGATTTAATTGATAATTGTATAATTGTATAGTATTGATACAATAAGATGTAACCCAATGTAAATTTGATTCATAATATGATAATTGATTGAATAAAAAGAATTGAAATCAAGTTTGATCAATTTATTGGGACTTAAGCTATAATAAATAGATTTATTGCAATTAAATGTAATTAAATACTATGTTAATGGAAATTAAGATGAAATTGTAAAATATTAATGTAATAAGAGATAAACTAATATTAATTATATCCTTAGGGCAGTAATTGATTGGATAACAAGATTGAAAAGCCAAACAAATCGATTTATTGGAAATTAAATTTATAATCGCTGAATTTATTGAAATTGAAATCAAATGCTGTAATTTGTGCAATATTGATTATTGAATTGATATAGAAATTTGTTTTAAAGGATTATAAATTACTAAGTAATCCAAAGTGATAGAAATTTGTAAATTATTGAATTTGAATTAAAAAGTGATTAATTAATTTGATATTAATTTATTTAATTAAGGTAAAAATAGCCATTTTGCCCACTGTTTTGGATTTAAACGAAACCAGTTTCATCGGATCCGTAATGGTGAATTATTGTAGGATTTCAAGTTTCATAACGATCGAATTTTTCGTTTGATCGCACGGGCTCGAAACGCCTAAAAATCAATTTAGTTGAAATCAATTTAAAATAAGCTGATTTTAAGCTAACTTCTTCATAGGATGGAATTAGGACTTGAAACCGGTTCCATTTACTTTAAAAATATCGAAAACATCTATTCTGATATATGGGATGACCCATTTTCGTTTCGTGAACAAAACGATCTTTTCGAGTCGTTTATCGTTCAACTTTCAATTCAATCTAGTCCATTCATTTCTATCTCTGACTTGTCTATAAATAACCTATTATAAACCCTACCTATTTCTTATTCCATTATTCAGCACGTACATTTCATCTGTCTACTTCTCCTCCTCAATGGTAGAAACAGATTCAAACTTCACAACCCTCAATTCACTTTCAAAATCAAACCAAAAGTCAAACTCCTCCAAACCGTAACAAATTATATATCATTTCGAAGCTCTCGACGAGTGTAACCCAAATCTGTGCTTTTTTTTATTTGGATCATGGTTTGGCCAGAATTGTCCGAAACAGCCACGACCGTTCAATTCGTCGCAATCGACTTTCACGGACCGTCGTTTGGGTGGTATGGATAGGTCGAGAGTGTCTCATATGGTTCATCTATGTGGTTCATGGGTGAAGTTGACGGCTAGATCATCAACAATCTATGATTAGGATTTGTGAATCATAGGCGACGGCTATCCTTTTGCCGTCGATCGCCGTGGTCTTGGAGGGTGGGGTCGGAGGCGTATGCCCTGGGCAAGGCGGCGTTGGTGTTGGATTGGGTCGCAGGTGGCCGGAGCATGCTGGAAAGCATCGTGATTGTTGGAAGCCGATTGGGTTTTATCCGAGCTGTGCGATTGAGGGTTTCAGGGAGGTGAATAATTACGTAAATGCCCCTGGTTTATTTTTTATATTAATTTAAACTCAAAAATTCTAACTTATATAACTTTCTCATATGAATTCGGATTTTGGCACGGTTTATTCCACTGGGATCGTATCAAAATTCCGAACATTACGGAACTGATTTGGATGAATTCTGAGACTGTTCAAATTTTGGGCCTAAATTTGAATTTCAAATCGATTTAAAATCAAAGGTGAGTGTTTTGACCCACTCAGAACTACTAGATTATCTTATTTCAGTTATATTAAATTTATGGTGTGATTAGAAATTTATGGATTGATGTTTGGTATGTTTAAATTGTCATTCTAGTTAAATTCAACTTTTATTACATTTAATCATCGTTTAATTTAATATTGAATTTAAATTTTCAATTTAACACCTGTTGTTGATTATCAATTATCTATTGATGTTCATTGATCGTTTTGGATAATGATTGTGATGTATGTTTGATTATTGATATTGGATGACTGGATGATTGTATTTTTATGGTTATAAATTGCAAGTTCCCTATGGGTTGAAATGTCACATATCTGAATGATCTATAGATTAAGGAAAATCGTTATTTGTTGAAATGATAGACTTAAGCGATTTTATGGATTTTATTTAATTCGGGATTATAGCTTGAAATGATGTATAATCGTAAAAAATTTAAATTACGGATTGAAATGATAAATATCCGTATCACTTAACCCTAGGGTAGAAAATTATGTATGGACACCGGATTAGTTAAATTAAATGATTTTGAATCTTTGAATTTAGCTAACTGGTATTTTGAAATAGAAATTGATTTATATAAACTGAATTATTTTCGAAGCCAAAGCGTAAATGTTGAAATTGGAATTAATTTAATGAACCATTCAAAGGATTTAAATTGGAATTTCGAAGTTGATGTGTCAAATATAAGTGAATTTATTGGAATTGAGTTATTGAAATGTTTGGGCATAACTTTGAAATCTGTTTTAAAATAATTTAAACTATTTTAATCAATTTAAAACTATTTTAATTTATTTAATCTATTATAACCTATTTAACCCAATTTAGTCTATTTTACCTATTTTAAACTAATTAAAATTTATTTAATCTATTTTAAATCTATTTAACATAATTCAAATCTATTTAATCTATTTTAAATCTATTTAATCTATTTAAATACTACTCAATATAATTTAAATCAATTTAATCTATAATCAATCTATTTAAAACATTTTAAACCTAATAAAATCTATTAAATCTATTTTGAATCTATTTAAATCATTTTTAAATCTAATTAAATCAAAATTTGGATCTATTTAAACCATTTTTGCTATTTAAACTATTTTAATCTATTTAAACTATTTTAAGCTATTAAAACTATCTATGATTACCTAAACTATTGATGTAGCGCACCATGATAAGCGAGTGGAACAAACTCATGTAGCGAGTTATGTTAATCGTATGCCAACTGCCATAAGTCGCGCCTGCCTTAAGTCATAGGTCGTATGCCGTATTTCTATAAGCCATTCACTTATACCGCTTTTCTTGAGTCATTCCTTAAGTCGCATTTCTTAAGTCGCTGATTTCTTATGTCGCTTAAGTCGCTTAAGTCGTTCCTGAAGCTGTGCTATCTTCTTATGTCGCATGAAGCTGGTTATCTTCTTAAGTCGTATGATCTTAAGTCGCTGAATTCTTATGTCGCTTAAGTCGCTTAAACCGTTCCTGAAGCTGTGCTATGTTGTTATGTCGTATGTTGTTATGTCGTATGTGTTAGGTCGTGTGTTGTAATGTTAAGTCACATGTGTGTGTCGTATTGTTAAGTCGCATGTGTGTTGTATTGTTAGGTCGTGAGTCGTATGATGTTAAGTCGTATGTGTTAGGTCGTGAGTCGTGTGATGTTGAGTCGCATGTATGTGTTGTAATTTCCTATAAATAGGGGTGTGTTGTCATTTGTAAAAAAAGTGGATTTTTGAAATAAATTTGTGTGTGAGATTTGGCCACCGTTGTTGGAAGTTGAGTGTGATCTCCTTCTTCTATCCATCTTCGGATTATTCGTGAGCGAATCAAGGAATTTGAAGCCAATTCTCGGTATCACTTACGAGTGATCAACGATCGAATTGTAGATCTTTCAACACGGCATCTTGCGAGATCAACGAGTTGGAGATAGCTAGATTCCGGCATCATCACGATCAACAGAATTGAGCATTATCGTTCTATCGGTTTACGTGATACGAAATCATCGTGAGGAAGATCCTGGATAGGTTGCGACGGTTTGGTATCTAAACTGTTCGAGCCTAGTTTAAGCTGCGTCAATTGGTACCAGAGCTAGTTCAGAGACGGAAACGAGATTGTTTAATGATCATGCCTCCGAGATGTGTTAATCGCTATCATAATGTTGAAGATTTGTATAGAAGACAAGAAGCTGAGCAGATGGAGCAGCGTATCAATGGAAAGTTCAATGATGGTATTGAAAAATTAGAGAAATTGATGAACGACATGAATCAAAATCAAAGGAGAACGTCACCAGTTTCGAACCAGGGTGGAAACAGGGTTTCACCATCGGTTTCGGAAGAAAGGAGGGTGCCGCCCCAGTCTTATCGAGATAGGAGAGAATCATCAGTTTCAATGATGCGAGACAACCATAGGTACCGAAATGAAGAGGGAAGAACTCAACGTAGGTTTGAAAATGAACCATATCGTGATGCTGAAAGATAGGGTAGAAGGGACATGCGTGGTCGTAGGGACGTAGATGGACATGATCGATATCGAAATACATCTGATTTTGAGGAAGATGGTGATGGAGGTAGTATTCATTATCGAAATCGAGGCCAAGTGCGAAATCAATATCTGAATTTAGAAAATGATTGTAAATGGGAATCAGGTATGAGGATGAAAATTCCAGAATTCAAAGGTGGTATGCAAGCAGAAGAATTTCTTGATTGGTTGTCGAATGTTAAAGAAATTTTGAACTTCAAGGATGTGCCTGAGAATTGCAGAGTCCAATTAGTTGCTACAAAACTAAGGGGAAGAGCTATGGCTTGATGGCAACAAACAAAACTAACTCGGGAGAGAATGGAAAAATCGAAAGTTGTCACTTGGAAGAAGATGAGAAAGATGATGAAAGCGACTTTCTTGCCGTACAATTATCAATCTCTTATGTATCAACGTTTGCAGAATTTGAGACAAGGGACGAAGACAGTGAATGACTATGCAGATGAATTCTATCAATTGATTGCAAGGAATGATATTATGGAAACCGAGGAATAGTTAACGGCCAGATATGTTGGAGGGTTACGAATGCAAATTCAAGACATGGTTAATATGTTTAATCCAATGTCTGTTGCTGAAGCGCATCAGAAAGCTCTAGCTTGGGAGAAACAAGGGAGACGAGAAATTGGTGTGTTTACGGGTTCTAACAACCAGAATAAGGGTGCCAGTAGCAGTGCTAATGTTTCCAAGGCAGTCAATAAACCAATTGTCAATGAAGCCGCTAAAGCAAAGGTCCATAACAGTATCAAGTGCTATAATTGTCAGGAGTTTGGCCATAAAAGTAATGAATGTACAAAGCCAAAGAAGAGAGCATTAGTTGAAGAGGAATGTGAGTATGAGGATGTGGAAGCTGAAATTGATTATTCTCAACCATCGAAGTTTGATGAAGATGAATAAGTTGTGTCAGGAGATGAAGGGTGTAACTTGATGATGAGGAGGTCTTGTTTAATGCCAAAGCATGAGAATGATTCTGGTTGGCTGAGAAGCAATATCTTTCAGTCTACATGTACTTTCTTGGGGAAGGTTTGTCGATTTGTTATTGATGCGGGAATGCGATAACATTATTTCTGAAGAAGCCGTCAAGAAGTTAGGGTTGAAGACTAAAAAACACCCTAGACCTTATAAACTGGCATGGCTAAAGAAAGGTGAAGAAGTGACAGTGGGAAGACGAGCCTTTGTTACATTTTCTATTGGGAAGAAGTACAAAGATGATATATGGTGTGATGTTGTTGATATGGATGTGTGTCATCTACTATTGGGAAGACCATGGAAGTATGATAGAGCTGTACAACATAATGGTCGCACCAACAGCTACAGTTTCATGTTCGAAGATACCCAAGTTGCCTTAGTTCCTAAGAAGCGCGAACAAAGTGAAAGCAAGTCAGAGAAGAAAGTGGAATCAACTAGTCTATTATCTACGAGAGAATTTGTTAAAGAAGTGAAAGATAGTGCTGAATTGTATATGTTGATTGGGTATGAAACAAGTGAAGATCTTGAAATTCCTGCGGAGGTTAGACCGGTGTTAAATGAATTTAAAGATGTCTTTCGTGCGGAATTACCCAAGGAATTACCGCCACTAAGGGATATACAACATCAAATTGATCTAGTGCCAGGTGTTGTTTTACCGCATAGGCCGCATTATCGTATGAGTCCAAAAGAGCATGAAGAGTTGAGGAGACAGGTTGAGGAGTTGCCTAAACAAGGGCGTGTTCGAGAGAGTCTTAGTCCTTGTGCTGTACTAGCTCTGTTGGTACCAAAGAAAGATGATTCATGGAGAATGTGTACAGAAAGTAGGGCACTCAACAAAATAACTATCAGATACAGATTTTCTATGCCAAGACTTGATGATCTATTGGATCAACTCAGTGGGTCTGTAATCTTTTCTAAGATCGACCTTAAGAGTGGTTATCATCAGATTCCCATAAGACCAGGTGATGAATGGAAGACAACATTCAAGACTCGGAAAGGATTATATGAATGGCGGGTCATGCCATTTGGTCTATCTAATGCACAAAGTACATTTATGAGGGTGATGAATCAACTTTTCAGATCTTACATCGGGAAGTTTGTTGTAGTCTACTTTGATGATATCTTGATATATAGTGCTAGCACAGAGGAGCACATTCAACACTTGCGAAAGGTGTTAACTATTCTTCGTCAAGAACAGTTCTATGCAGCGACGAAGAAATGCGTGTTCATGACGCCAAGTGCTTTATTTCTGGGTTATGTCGTGTCCAAGGAAGGAATACAAGTGGACCAGAGTAAAGTAGCCGCAATCAGAAATTGGCCACAACCCAAAACTATAACAGAAATCAGATTTTTCCATGAGTTAGCTTCATTTTATCGAAGATTTATACCGCACTTTAGTAGTATAATGGCTCCTGTTACTGATTGTATGAAAGGAAAACAGTTTTCATGGACGAAAGAGGCAGGATATGCTTTTGAACAAATAAAGGAACTTTTAACCTCAACACCGATTCTAGTGTTGTCAGATTTTCAGTTGCTATTTGAGTTACGTACAGATGCGTCCAAAGTTGGAATTGGAGGAGTGTTGAGTCAGAAGGGTCGTCCAATTGCCTATTTCAGTGAAAAACTTTCTGGAGAAAAGATGAGATACAGTACTTATGATGTGGAGTTTTATGCTATTGTGCAGGCTGTGAAGCATTAGAGACATTACTTGTTCCACAAAGAATTTGTTTTATATATGGACCATGAAGCGTTGAAACATTTACAAGGGCAGAATAAAATTGCAGCTAGGCATGCATCATGGATAGCTTATTTGCAACAATTTACATTCGTCGTAAAGCACAAGTCTGGAGTAACTAATCGCGTCGCTGATGCATTGAGTCGGAGGAATAATTTACTAACAACCATGCGAGTAGAGGTGATGGGTTTTGACTTACTTCCAGGTTTTCTTACTTCGGATTCTTATTTTTACAAGATCCTAGACAAAGTCAAGCAGGGAAACATGGCTGGATATATGCTGGTTGAAGGTTTTCTATTCAAAGGAAATCAGTTGTGTATTCCAGATTATAGTTTACGAATGAAAATCATTAGGGAATTACATGAAGAAGGACACCTGGGCCGCAGCCATACTATGCAGTTGATCTCAAAGTCTTATTTTTGGCCCTCAATGAGGAAGGAGGTTGAAAAGTTCATTCAGAGGTGTCATATTTGCCAGGTTACAAAGGGAACCGCAACAAATGCAGGTTTATATATGTCGTTGCCTATACCTACTAAACCATGGGTGGATGTTAGTATGGACTTTGTATTGGGATTGCCGAGAACGCAACGTGGCAATGATTCTATCTACGTGGTGATTGATCGGTTTTCAAAAATGGTACATTTTATCGCATGCAATAAGACTGCAGATGCAGTTAAAGTCGCACAGTTATACTTCAGAGAGATCTATCGTCTTCATAGGTTGCCTGAATCTATTGTATCGGATAGAGACACTCGTTTTCTGAGTCATTTTTGGATGAGTCTATGGAGAATGGTCGGGACAAAGCTAAAATTTAGTAGGCTTATCATCCACAGACGGATGGACAGACAGAAGTTGTGAATAGATCCCTAGGTAATCTATTGAGATGCCTCGTGAATGAAGTTGGGATTCCAAGCTGTGTCAAGCTGAGTTTGCACACAACCATGCAGTTAATCGTAGCACTGGGTTCAGTCCATTCCAGGTCGTTTACTCAACAATTCCTAAGGGGCCATTAGATTTATCTATAGTCCCACAGCAGAAAGGAGTGATCAAACGAGCTAGTGATTTTGTGAATGAATTGCAAGAGTGCCAAAAAGTTATGCAGGAACGATTGCTTAAGACGAATGAGAAATATAAGCAATCCGCAGATATTAAACGACGAAATGTTGAATTCAAAGAAGGAGATTTTGTATATGCAGTATTGACTAAAGATCGATTTTCTATTGGTACTTACAACAAACTAGTTACTAGAAAGATTGGTCCATTGGAAATCGTAAAGAAGATTAATGAGAATGCTTATCAGTTAAAATTGCCGGATCATATCCATACTGCCGACATTTCCAATGTGAAACACTTGATCCCATATCATGAGAACAAGTATGTCGAAGAAGAGGAAAGTGTAAATTCGGGGACGAATTCTTTTCAACCAGGGGAGGATGATGCAGCGCACCATGATAAGCGAGTGGAACAAACTCATGTAGCGAGTTATATCAATCATATGCCAACTGCCATAAGTCGCGCCTGCCTTAAGTCGTAAGTCGTATGTCGCATTTCTATAAGCCGTTCACTTATGCCGCTTTTCTTGAGTTGTTCCTTAAGTTGCATTTCTTAAGTCGTTGATTCCTTATGTCGCTTAAGTCGTTCCTAAAGCTGTGCTATCTTCTTATATCGCATGAAGCTGGCTATCTTCTTAAGTCATATGATCTTAAGTCGCTGAATTCTTATGTCGCTTAAGTCGCTTAAACCATTCCTGAAGCTGTGTTATGTTGTTATGTCGTATGTTGTTATGTCGCATTGTGTTAAGTCATATGTGTTAGGTCGTGTATTGTAATGTTAAGTCACATGTGTGTGTTGTATTGTTAAGTCGCATGTGTGTTGTATTGTTAGTCGTGAGTTGTATGATGTTAAGTCGTATGTGTTAGGTCGTGAGTCGTGTGATGTTGAGTCGCATGTATGTGTTGTAATTTCCTATAAATAGGGGTGTGTTGTCCTTTGTAAAAAAAGTAGATTTTTGAAATAAATTTGTGTGTGAGCTTTGGCCATCATTGTTGGAAGTTGAGTGTGGTCTTCTTCTTCTTTCCATCTTCGGGTTATTCGTGAGCGAATCAACGAATTTGAAGCCAATTCTCGGTATCACTTACGAGTGATCAACGATCGAATTGTAGATCTTTCAACATGGCATCTTGCGAGATCAACGGGTTGGAGATAGCTAGATTCCGGCATCATCATGATCAACGGAATTGAGCATTTATCGTTCTATCGATTTATTTGATACGAAATCATCATTTCGTGAGGAAATCCTGGATAGTTTGCGACAGTTTGGTATCTAAACTGTTCGAGCCTAGTCTAAGCTACGTCAACTATTTTCTAAAATTTCAGATGGTGTAAAGTTGAAGTATTTTTATCTGAATCCTTAATGATGACACAACCTAAGTTAGAATTTGGAATTGGTATCTTTTTGTGAAGTGACATATTTGCGTGAATATGATGACTTTAAAATGAAGAATTTATTTGACATAACTTATCGATAATTTCAAAGTGAATATGATTTGGAAGTGAATATGATTTGAAGGTGAATATGGTTTGAAAGTGAATATGATTTCAAAAGAGAATATGATTTGGAATTGAATATGATATTTTGATATAAATTGTGAGTTAACTTTTTAAAAATGTAAAAGAACCATCCGGTGTGAAATAAGCATTTGGTTGTTAAAATGACCGAGATCGGATATTATCATACTCTCTGCCAATACCAAAAACCACTTTAACAACTATGTACATCGTGAAGATTCCAGAAATGAAGTAGGATGGTTTGGCGAACGATTTCTGTATGAGGTATGATGTGACCTTGACTCCCATGGGTCAGCTTAGATGTGACTAAAATAGGAGCTATATCTGTGCCAAGTGA
Source organism: Allium cepa (assembly GCA_030765085.1). NCBI lineage: Eukaryota > Viridiplantae > Streptophyta > Magnoliopsida > Asparagales > Amaryllidaceae > Allium > Allium cepa. Next base: position 886,484,207 of record CM060937.1, on the reverse strand, counting down.
GGTCATCCTCTGATCGGACATGCTTCTTCGGTACCATATTATGACTTTGTGATAATTTGGTGGCCAACCCTTGATTTTGATTTTGGGAGTGTGTTCCGAGGTGAGCGGTAGTAGCTGCTATGCGTTACCACCGGCCTGGTTCTGCAATTGGTAAATCTATCTTGGCATTGCCTCGAATGTCGTGTTCACATGCCCTAGAGCGCCTTCTACGAGTTTGTTTTATACCATACCTATGGAGTGCCCTCTGATAGCCCTCCAGTTTATGGAGGAATTACGGTACTGTATAGACAATGAAAATATATAAAAATGTGTTAAGGTGGATATGGATAACGCCTTAACGCTATTTTAATACTTTACTTTACCGTAGACACTATTGTAATAGCGTATTGTACTACATAGTAGATAGTTTAACGGATCCTTAGGGGATGATATTCCGAACATCTCTTAAGTTATTGCACTCACGTTAGATACTGGATAGGAGATGTCAAACCCCATAAAAATTTCTGATGCCGTCGCACTCATATTTACCGTTGATTTAACTTACATAAGATCTTTTAGTTCTGACTCGAGGTCTTTTCAATTCGCTCGGGTTAGCCTGAGCATTTCAGAGTTGAAGACCTTATTTCTGAAGGACAAAGACGAAGATTTGTAATATTATTATTTATTATATTTATTCCACTGCATCATGTTGTTCCGCTGCATTTCTTTATTATTTCTGTTTTATGTAACTCTGATTTTTGTGTTGTAAAAGAATAATCAAATGTATTTATAAAACAACTTCATGAACTGTTATTTGATAATTATATCGTGTCATTCCGCTGCGTGTATTTGTTTTATTTCTTTCTCCTTTTCGTATTTACCCCATAAAAATCTGCCATTGTGAATGGTTTGAGTATGGCATGTGTGTCTGCTTAAAAACGTCCAAAAAGGCAGGTCGTTATGGATCAACTGAAGCGAAAGGGTAGTTCGGAAGCTCATAATTTATTTAATACTTGCGGATGCATCCCTTCGACTCTTTTGAAAGGCCTTGCTATCACTATTGTTCTTTATGAAGCTCTCCTTCATAATTTTTTAGGCTCCGATAGGGTTGAAGTGATTTTTGGTAGCAACATACTATTTTGCTAATCTAAGTATGGTAGAGATATTGAATTTGTCATTATTTTAGGATTTATTTGACACGTTAATGGTTATAATAATTAAATATATTTTATATTTAAGAATATTTATTTAATTTAGAGGAAATTTTGTTAAACACCTTTTTTAAAGTTTAAAATATATAACCTTCCCTTTCCAAAACAGATTTCAAAAAACTCTCATATTTCTAATTTTAGTCAAACTACAAATATTTATGGTTTCATGAACTACAAATAGTTTTCGAGAAACTACAAATATTTGTGGTTTCATGAAAGACAAATGATTTTCGAGAAAACTGCAAATATTTGCAGTTTCATGAACTACAAATAATTTTCGAGAAAACTGCCAATATTTGCATTTTAAAAAAAATTGGTCAATTTTTTTTGTATAACCTTTGATTTAGTGGATACTTGATTTGTAAAATACAAAAAAATGAAAAAAAGTATTACAAAAAAATTAATAGGTAATTTAAAAATTATTTAGAATGGTTTATCCTGTATAAGCTTTTAAATAAGGGGAAGATTCTTTATGATGACCGCCTTACGCCAATAGCACCCAAATATAACTAAATAGTGCGCTGCTACGGTGCAATCCTTTGTAGAACGATTATCAAGGGTTGAAAAGAAATAAAACATCATAGAACCTATCATATATCTCACAACATTGAATAAAAATATAATTGTCATCATAGATATAAAACAAAAAAGATAGAATTAACTAAGTGAACCACATATCAGAGCAAAAATCCATAGAGTTATACAACATAGTAATAGAGTTTATACAAAACGGAAATAAACTCAAATAGTATGTCCTATAATAGTAAAGCAAACACCGTATAGGCTTCATAGTGCTCCACAATGGAATAAGCAATAATACTCATATATAATATGAGAAGGCTCTATCTTTCTCGTCCTCTGCATTGCCATCACGTATCATCTAGACATGTTATTTAGTCTACTCATTTAAGTGTACCCAAGACAATAAAAAGCAAAACATAAAATCTCCAGCCAGACAATAGTCTGGTGTGAGTGATAAATGAATCCCAAAATACTATACAAATTGATATAGTAAGGAACATGGTTATATAAACCATACCTGACATGTCTCTATAACCAAAGAGTTAGCACATAACGATCACAATATGCTAGTCTATAAATATCATAAACGTGTACTATAAACTAAGTACAATGACAGGTGCCCAGGTATCCTTATCCATAATATTTATCTCAAGTAGCATTGCTAGAGTGATAGACTATGGGAGAAAACAACCAAAACAACCATTACATCCATCAAACAATCATCACCATCACTCGGTGTGCCTCAGATATATGATAACTCGTTTGACCATTCCTCTTCCAAAGATTAATGGATAAATCCAATTTTTCAATGTACCTGTCTTTTTTCCAAAGATGATACTAGATTCATTCTATATGTTCAGGATACACATATATATTCAACCGATTCGAGCTAGCAAAACAAAGTACCCATGAGCGTTCTCAAGATACTCATGCTTTCGAGTGCACAAAAAATAACCATAGTCTGCCTATTTTCAAATAAAAAGGTATTAAGTGGCTTGGATATTATCTCTAACATTATTAGTTGTTTATGACGTATGATTGTGATATGAGATTCTAGAAACCTACTTCTTTCTTTGAAAAGAAGTATAAAATGATTTAAATGGTTTTATGTTTGTAGATGTATTCTTACCTTGAAATATACTGCCTAAGCACTAAAATGGAAAGGCTCGAGATTTCTAGTCACCAGAACTTGTTGTTTTGACACCTTCCTCATAACAACATAGGTTAGAGAAGGAGACGATGATGATGAAGCTTGAAGATGGCAAGAGTGGAGCTTGTGTTAGTCACTATTTATCTATTCTCGATAATTTCAATTATGCCCATTTGAAACTTATGCATTTTTGAAAAAGATAGTGTAACGATGTATGTTGACATTATGTATGTTTTATGACATTTGTTTTGAAATAAAAATGAGTATTTTTATTGTTATTATATTTTGTTCCTTCCGCTGTGAGTTCTGAAAGGATAGATAGATAGCTCTGTCTTGTTGTCTTTTACAAACCAACAGCAAACGTTAGAATGGATCTAAGTTTCGATGGGTTTTTTCTTGATCGAAATTTAGGTTTATTCTGGGGTGGATTATTACAAAATTCCTCCACTACCGGTAATAGTAAAACTACTGTATCACCTTACCATGGTCCTAACTAAACCGTACTAAATTCTTCCACAACAATTAATCATTTTTGCTCTATTTCAAGCACAAAGTCTTCATACAGTAACCTATACTTCAGGCAGCTATATCCATGCCTTATTCGGACTCATTTTTTCTACATGGAAACAATCATAAATTGGCAAACTATAATCTATTTGGCACAACTAATTTGCAAAAAATATTTTCCGTATGGTATAGCCTCATTTTAGTGCAATGACTTAGGTCCAAAAATTTTCCTCTTAACTTCTCAACTTTATCTACAATAAGCTAGACTGAGGGTATTCTATGTGAGAATCCTAAACGCTTAGTCAAAGGAATCAACATTTTATTTACACAATCCTTACCACGCATGATGACAGCCACGTGCCTACTTATATTTGTCAGCATCACTACTTTAAACTTGAAGCAGAATGAATCCAGAATTTCCACCATGTCAGAATCACTCTTCACTAGATCTGAATGTACACACTTAGGACTTCAATTCTTACAAATATCCCAAATTTCACCAACACATGGATATATGCTGTAAATTGAATTGATAACAGGTGGATGCATATGCATAATATGAGAATATGCTTTTGTTGAATTTAAGATTATAGCTTTTGATGTATTCATAAACGTTTCACAACCAACAGGCAACCCCTGTTTAAACCAATTCTTCTCATCCTCATTTTCAATTAAACCCATTTGCCTAGTTAAGTTCACTTTAAATTCTTCTTTCTCTATCTTCGTTAAGTACACTATTTTGAATTAATTAACAACCAAAATTGCACAAGACATGAAGCAGGTTTTACGTAGAGGTGCAAGGTATAGATGAGAAAAGCAAACATTTTATCACCTTGTTTACAAAACTAAAAGAAACTTACTACCCCCTAAGTCTAAACTATTTATGCACTATCCATTAGATAATTTACTACTTTGGTTGGTTTTCTATTCAATTAGGGTAATTCAATCTATACTCAGTTGTAGATTTATTTTTTAACACTGTAATTTAACTGAAACACCTGTAGCTACATTAAGCTAAACATACATTTCCACATATTCAATGTTTTGTAGCAACTATTATGAGCAACCACGATTAATTTCCAACTGCGTTTCTGTACTACCAATTAGAGGTTGATACTGAAATATAATATGTATTACTTTAATATCCTTACTGGTGCCTATTATAAATAGCTTAAGTCTTGGGACGATGATAACAAATAAGTAACAAGATAGAAGTATAGAATTTTTTAAACTTACAATTAGGTCGAAAAGAGCTTTATCTTCTGATTTGGTGACAAATTTTAACATTGGTAACCTATATAAAGGTGGTACAACACTAAGAATTAGATCACACATTCAAATATTTAAACATATTAAAAATTTTGTATTTGTAAAAGCAATAATTTATACTTACTAGAAGTTGATTCTATTATAACTTTTGTAATTAGCCACTCTACTATAGAGCCACCGACATCTTCCATGCTAACAAGATCGAAAGTTGATCTCCATAAAACTGCTTGTGGAATTTTTGAACTTAGTACCCAAAATTTAATAGAATCTTTTCAAAGTTGAACAAAATGGACCAATTCATTTGGATCGGTTGAAATCGCAACTCCTTTGACGACTATTTCTCCTACTCCACCAACATCAATCAGCTTGCATTTACTTTTGGAGATTGGCCTTCCACTTTATCAACCAAAGTAATAGTTTAATATAAATATTTTTGTGTGTGTATGAGTTAATAAATTTGACAAGTTGCTACAATTTTGTTTAGACCTATTACAAAACTAGATGTTGTAATGTTAACACGACTAGTAACAAATGATGCAGCTTTAGCATTCTCGACAACCACTTTTGATTCTGGCCAAGCTATCTTGATCCAACTGTAAAATTCTCGCACATTTAGCTTGTAAGAGTAGGGACTCAGTGTAGTTTGCACCTCTTTACATCTCTCGTAGCCGTCCAGGTCTATATTTCTCTCAAAGAATTACTTCTTGAGTTTGATTGCAATTCACTTTCAATTGTTTTTTTTTATATTTTCCTACAAAAGTTAATTTTTTTTTTACATATTTATAAGTAATAGATAAAATGCCAACAAATATTAGAAAGACAATATTATATGATATTATCAATATTGTGGTGTCTTACAAAAGCATCTACGACATTCATATTCAATGGTTCATCATTTTTTCTAGTGCGAGATTTAATCCAAATTTAACCTCTACAAATGGAAATGTGATCACCGCTCTCTTTTCTCTATGTTAAGAATAGTAAATAAAATGTATGATTATATTAAATAAATAATCGTGATATGCTATATTAATTAAACTAATTGTTCTTTCCCACCATATCTTCGGTTAATTGAGCTACTCCTTTACGACTAACTGTATGTTGCACTTGAACACATCTAATAGTTTTGAATTGATCACTTTGTGCCTCGGATGAAAAGATATAACACATCGATTAATTATTATTATATACGTTTGAAAATATATATTTATTTACTTTAAATTTTGAGTCTGTTCTCTTTATTATAAAATCCTCCAATCCTTTATATTTTTGAAATTATCAAATTTGAGCTTAATCATTTCCTCTATATTCTTCGCTTTCAATATTTCGCTAACTAATCTTCCTTTTGAAGCTCTCCAGATGCATCACATTCATTGAAAAATATGCACTTTCTGCCACTTCTCGTCCACTTTAAATTTAGCCAGCAAAAAGTGAATTTCGGTGAAAATAGTTTTCAAAATGATTATCTGAATAGATGCATGCATATGAGTAGTTTTTTTCTTCCAAAAACTAAATAAAGACATTACTTGCATTTTTTTAAAGAAACTAAAATGTTTAAGCGACAATTAAGTGAGTAACTTACATTAGCATTACTACTAACGTGGAGCTGAAAATTGAATGCTTTAGGACACTTCTCCTTTGTATTAATTTTTTTTTGTATTCATCTATTTTGACTTGTTTTTAGTATGTTGAAAAATTAAAACTGAAGCATGACTTCATTTTTAAAAGTAGCTAGTCGGTGAAGGGCATGCTAATGTTCGGTTAAGATACATTATCTTTCACTTTGATAAATGCAAAAAAAAATTGTTAGAAAAACAAGGGATAGAGATATTTGATACGTGTATCTAATATGAATTTAATAGTTGGAGGTATTTAATTTTTATTAGATAAATAAAATAGTGGATGGAAGTGTGGAATAAATGCAAAACCTTTGGTAGTCGCTACACTTTTATTTCAAACCATTTTGTTGATGGTGCCGATTGCAAATTGATAGCAAAATTTCGTTGATGGATGGTTGAGATTCCTTTGATGAATGATGGTATTATTGAAATTTTCAAAACATACCATGAAAATCTACTTATTAAATTCCTTTATTAACAGTAGAGATGGGTGTACATGATGCATCATTAAGGACAGTATCTGAAAATCACATGTAACCTAGTATCCCATGGCTTAATGGTCAAATATTTTGTTGCATTATATTTAAAACAATAGAGCATCGAAATGTACCTTATTGACATGAATGTTAAGATTTATATCTAACAGTTCCCAATACATTATGTTTCTAACCATTTTGCGAAAAATTTAAACCAATTTTTACTTTTCTTATATATTTTATCAGTAGACAACATACATACAAAGGGATGTGTGTGTACACACACACACTCTGCTATAAAAATTCTTTTAGGCTCCCATTTAGACGTTAGGCCAGCCTTACCACTAGGAATGTTAATGGGACAGGTTTCTTCTGTCCCAGACCCGTCTCGGGTTTTTTAGACCCCGGACCCGCCCCGTAGAACCAATGCGGGTTCGGAATTTTGCCCCGAACCCGAAACCCGTACGGGTCAGGGTAGACTCGCCCCGTCCCGAGACCCGACGAGGTTTTTTGTATTGATTCAAAATAATGCACTAATGTACATATATTTATATTTGTTTTTACTAAATGATACATTGAATACAAATAACAATGTGTTTACAATAATAAGATAAGATAATAAAAATATGGTGTACCAAATAGTTCAAAAAATATGCATATGTTATAGTATAATTATCAATGATTGAGCTTAATACTACAATTTTTTTATAGCTTATTGATTGGAACATTATAACATCCATGTCATAATCACACACACAGATATACATACATATATACAAACATACATACATACATACACACACACACATATATATATATATATATATATATATATTAACAAATCATCATTGTAATACTAAAGCGATTTCTTGAGATCTCAATAGTGCGGGTCGGGTTGGGCGTGTAACGACCCATAAATTTTCGATGTTTGAATTTTGTTAATTTAATAATATTTTATGAGCTAATATTGAAAGGAATAAAAATTTGCAATTTAATAATGGAATAATAGCTAAATTAAAATGAAACAAGGTTAATACAAGTTAATTGTCAATAATTTTAAATGAAACTCCAATCCATTGTATTTAAACCTGCTATGCTTGGTTATTGTGTGCACTAATTATAGTGGGATGTAAAAGGTAATAAATAATGTGTAAATTTAGGCAATAAAGTTAGTCAATGCTAAATTTGTATAATTGAATTTTGTATAAATTGCAATAACAATAAATAAAAGTTTACGTTAATATTAATTAAGGGATATTTGGAAATAATGTTAACGGTATTCATAATAGAACAAGTTGTTGAATTAAAGAAATGGAAGAAAAGATTTATTAATGTAAACCTAATAAAAGAATAAATGGAAAGGGAAGGTCTGGGGAAGTATTGAAATTTGTTAATGGAAAAATAATAATATACTTAATGGTAATTAGATGAAAGCAGAAGTATTTAAAAATTGTAACATATGTTTGATAGTAGGGAATTCATAGGGTAATTAAAGGCATGGTACCACACGTTATAAGTTACCCGTTTATTTGGGTTAATAATTAAAATGTGAATCAATTGGAATTAAATGAGCCTTAATGTTATATTAATAAGAAGTTAGCGCATTAACTAAATTAGTGCACACCCCATTAATTGAAACAGATGGTAAGGTTAAGATTAATTGAAATTAGTAAATTGGGAAAGGAATTCAAATTTATGTCAACTGATGAAGAATACGTAATAAAGTGTAAATTTATAAAATCAATGTCCGTTAAGCAGTTATAATATTTATAGTTGATAACAAACGTTACTTAGTGATTATTAATATAATAACAGAAGGCGTAAATGTAATAAAATGAAAATATAGTTAGTACGGAGGAAAGATGAAAATTTGGACTTACTAATGTATAACAGGGTGAAAAAAGGTTACCTTTGTTTATTGAATAATTATTTATGAAATAAAAAGGATTTGGAGTTAAATCAAGTTTATTTATTGAAATAAATTATAATTCATTGGATTTATTGTGAATGAAATTAATTACTACATTATTTAAAATAAAGATAATATGAAAAAAATTAATGTAATAGTTTTAAATCCAATATTTAAGTCATCTATTTAACAATAATGAATGGAATAATCATTGATGGGTTTAATTAACTAGAATTTTGGAAATTTAATTTATAATTGTTGAATTTAAGGAAATTGAGGAATTTATTAATTTTAAAACAAAAGTTAAATTTGTTTAAATTAGTATAAATGTTTAAGAAAATAAAAATGACAAGAATTGTCGATTATAGAATTTAAATTTAAAATTTGATTTAAATTATTTAATATTAAATTATTTAATTAATGTAAAAATAGCCATTTTGGCCACTGTCTCGGATTTCGACGAAACAAGTTTCTTCGGATCCGTAACACTGAATTATTGTAAGGTTTCAAGTTTCGTAGCGATCGGACTTGTCGTTTGATCGTACAGACTCGAAACGCCTTAAAATCGATAAATTGAAATCAATTTGAAATCGATTTGAAAATATTGTTTTTAGCATAACTTCTTCATACAATGCAATTTGAACCTGAAATCTTTTCCATTGCTTTTAAAATATTTTAAAACACCTATTTTGATATATGCATTTACCCAATTTCGTTCTGGAGTCAGAACGGGCTTTTTGGGCCACCTTGTCGTTAGCGCATACATCTATCTTATCTGATCCATCCTATTTCGATTTTATAAATATACTGCTATAAACCCTAGCCTCTCTATTTCTCATTTTCTATACGTGTATCTTCTTCTCAATTCCTCCTTTCCAATGGAAAACAAATTCTAGATCCAAACAAAATTCCAAATCAAATCAAAAGCTAAAAATTCAAACTCCTCAGAAAAAATTGGAAACAATATATATCGGAGATTTCATCAATATGAATCTACGCGTATCTCTGTTTTTTCTGATGCTCGAGTCAACCTGAAATCGCGGTCAAAGCCATGAAATTCGAAACCCTAGGCCAAATTGGGGCTTTCTGATTTTGGCATCAATCGATGAAATCAAGATCTGGGTATTGTAGAACTCGTCAAGGGAGGTTGATTGGTGGTTGCGTGTTGGCCTGAAAACGATGGAGGTGGCCGGAATTTTCGGTTTAAGTTTTGAAAACCCAATGTAACGTTCAGGATTTTCGACTTCCGAAAATCGACATTAATATGTCCACTGTATCAACTGTCGAGCAATCGAATGCCGGAAAAACCGAACCTTTGGGGTTTAAGAAGAAGAGGTAGAAGAAGAAGATAGAAGAAGAAAACAGAAACAATAGCATAATCTCACCATCGCAGCGGAACAACATATAATATATAAATGAATATCTTTAAAACAAAGAACTATATCAGTTATTACATTACATCGCATTACATTACATTATCAGAGTTTACAACAAAAAACAGCAGAAAAGAAATACTATATACTAGTTGATACGCCAAGCCATCTAGCTTGCCACCGGATCTCTACAGCAACTCCATAAATTCTAGAATATCCTGATAACCTGACTCTTGACTGCATGTGTGGGAATTGGCGGGAACCTAGAGTTTAGGAAGGGAAAATAAACTCCAAGTCAGTCATGGGACTGGTGTGAGAACTTAAAATAGTTTATCTTTAAAAACAAACAAAGAAAATATTTTTAAGTCAATTCACAATGCTTTTAGAAAATGTAACTACCATAAGGCCTCCCGCCATACACACAATGCAAACGCAGAACTTGGAGGAGATTTCTCCTTATGATAGTCAAAGATGCTTACTACGCAGAGAATTTCTTTTTTTTATTACCATAAGTGCAAAGTGCAGAAAACATTTCGAAAGTATGATATAAATCTCGGCCAGCATATGTACCATTATAGTATGCCTACTACAGCTACCATATTAGATGGCAGGTTCTACAACTAAAACCGTACAAGGCTCGTATTATTTCTTTGGATTTCCTACAAATGGTCAGACCAAGGAACTTTCCTTTGCCACATGGGTACGCCTCCGGAAGGACGCCTCGAGAACCTAACCGGATCTCTGCCAACACAAGACCGGGTTACCCCTAGCTAGGTAACTACTGACACGAATATGCCATCCCCCGATCTTAACCGATCTATATCCCGAGATTCACCAACAACCACAAAGTAATAAAATTGCAGCAACAACATAGGTTAAGTATCTGGGCTCCTACCATGATACCACCTCTATCCAGAAGGAATGACATACACTAAGGGGGCGCTATCCCCTAATAACCTTACTGCATCTTTCATGTTTTGACCATTGCCGGGGTGTGAGGTCCGACGAAGTTTCGTCCACAAAGCTACGCTTTATACAAAAGCTGTGTTTTGATCAACAAATGATCAGCAGCACTTCATATGCCACATTACTAAATTGGGAATGTATCACTAGTAAACATCAACTACATAACCTCTAAGCTCGTACGTATCAGAGAAGGGTGTTAAGCTAAGGGAATAAATGCTCCGCCACCAATAGAAATGTATTTGATAGAAACTAGCTTTACATCTCAAATTGTAACGTCAGACACACATCCATACATGTCCGTTCCTTGCAATCCGGATATTCACTAATCACGTCCGGACTTACCATCACAAAGGGTGAAAAAATCTCTATATCGGAGATCAGCCGATGTAGAGACATTCGACGGTAATCCTTCCGTTTTCAAAAATATCCGGTCTTCGACACCGGTCTTCAAATGCTATCCATTACGAGATATCACTATTCGGAATGAGATTTATGACACAAAGGTCATCTCCCGGATAAACCGAATAACGAGCGCTTATTTTAAAAATAAGTGTAGCATTCAAATTCAAGCAAATCATAACAAATACCCATCCAAAGGTAAATATTGATAGTCGTTTATTTAACTATCAATAGATATGCACAACATCACTAGATTCCAAATAATTTTCCAAATTATTTGTTTTCCAAAAATATCTTTACAAGATATTTTTCTTTTCCACACTTCAACCATTTGAAAACAAATTTCAAATCACTTTTCAATTTATCTTTAAAACATATAATCTCAAAACATTTCACTTCATATTGGAAAAACAATTCCATACTTATTTAATAATAGGAAATTCAAAAATCTATTTATTTTCAACATTTGGAAAATATTCAATATACTTGAATCACAATTAAGTATATATTTTATTATTTAAGGAAAAACATTCTCTTAAACATATTTCTTTGTGTCAAAACGAATGTTGCATAAAACATCGTTACGAAAACCTCAAATCACTAGTATAGGGATTCGAAATTAAGATAGATATATAAATTCCAATACTATATAAAACATTTCCTTTCGAAAATCATTTACTATGACAACAGTGTTATAGTCCACTATTTCCTTTTATTTCTCGAAAACGTCTATTTCAACAATGAATGTTGAAATCTATGGTTTCGATACTTAATACATTTTAAAACATCTTTAAATCGTTTTAATTCTATTTAAAATATCACTTCTCCAAAACATTTCTTTACTATATTATTCACCGTCCAAAATCGTGAATATACTTCGTTAACCAAATTCAATATTTCTACACATTTTATTTAAAGGATTATCCACTGTCCAAAATCGTGAATATACTCCGTTAATTAGCTGCAATAATTAACTTATCAAAATAAGTCGATTTCGGATTTATAAAACGATGTTTATAAATTCCATTTATATTTTATAACAACTTCAACTTATAAAATCACATTATTAACAAATTCTATCCATATCCCATTTATACGCCAAAATCCAAATTGTAAGCAAATTACTTATAATTCTCTATTTACAAACTCATTCATTTTATAACTTCACAAATCGTAGATTCTATTCTTTTATAAAATCCATTTATAACATCATTTTAAAACGTCTTTAAAACTCCTTTATAATTTCATGGTTTTGATTTGTAAAAATCCAATTTTATAAATCTTATATACAAAGCTTTTATAATAAATTCAAAAATCTCTATTTAAACTATTTAAAAAAAATCATTAACTCCATACTTCAAAAATCACATTTCAACTATATTTCTTAAAAATCATAAATTTATAACATTAAAATTATAACGTTTATTTATTTAAAATGAATCAATTCCAAAATTTAATAAAACGTATACTTTCAAAAATCACTTTAAAAATCCTTTTTAAATTCGAAAATCATCACTTTAATACTTTTAATTTTTCCAAAATAGGCCCAATGCTGCAACATCACTAAATATAACAATCATGGCATCCAAAACATCATATATCATATGATAACAGAATATATCACAATATCTGTAAATAAATCAATACGGGTGAGGAATCCAGTCGGATCCCTCCAACCTGTTTCCCTGCATCCATAGATGTTAGCACAATACCAATCCCATTCCAATACAGGATATCGTGGTACATGGGTTTATATATAATATTATCCGCTATTATGCGGCGCAATAGGGTCTCCTCCGCTATATAATGCGGGAAAATCAACTCCAAGTACATATATAATACCAATTCCACTTCAAAATGGAATATCGCGGTATATATGTTTATTAAATAACCTCCGCTTAATATACGACGTATAGGGTCTATTTCAATACAATAGATAATAATTTATTCTCCAAGCATACAATCAACACAATCAAGCAATTTTAAATCTAACTATTTAAAATTTAAATCGAAACAATTCGATTGAGTGAGAAGTTCTCACCTTGCTTCCAATAACAGTTGCAGTGTTTATTTCGAATAAAATTAAACGAGCGTTTAATTTTACTCAAAATTATCACTAGCTCAAATCAACTGCAATCCAGCTCCATCGCGAAGTGCTCGTCAATACGAAGCCAACGCAATTCGTTTCGTCAGTTTTCGACCTCGTATGAACAAGATATGGTATTTTAAACATCGTACAAATTTATAACATAAAGCAATTTACATTCTTTTTTTTAAACCTTTATTTCTCTGGCCGTTAGATTTAGAACCCAAAATCAAGGCCGCACGTAACAAAACCCTCATCTTCCTTATCATGCGCAAGCTACAGGAATACATACGAACGAAGAACCCAACAACGCGGCAAAAACCCTAACCACGGCCTCACCATCGGTCGCCAAGACTACGATCAAACGTCGCCACCTCGAAGCCCTTCATCTCCTCAACCTTCACACCAAGAATAATGAAGCTCGGCCTCTTCTATCACGCTCGAAAACCAAAAACACGCGCAGACAATGGAGCTCGATTTCGAAGAATCCGAGCCACTTCAATGAAAATCTACCGTAGGATCCGCAGTACTCGATGAGTTCGTCGATTCTCTAGTTGGTGGAATTTGGAATAAACGGGTGGATTTCAAGAAAAAGGAAGAAGAAGCCAAGAGATTTTCGGCCATTAGAAATGTGAACAGTGGCTGACATTGAAACCCTAGTTAGGTTTTGCAAAATAAAAGAAATAAGGTCCTTTTACAGAAAATTACGCGACACTATTCACCCGAAATTTTTCCGAACTCCTAACGAAGCGTGCCACCTGGCGTTTATAATGTTTTACCCCCATTCCGAGCGCAATGGAATATATATCGGAAGCCAATTCGATCGTATTTGAAAGATAATTTTTCGAATCGAATTATTTAAATTTAAAATTCACTCAAACCGATTTCTATGCGTTTTAGCTTGCCCGGACAAATCGTAAGTCTGATTGACACAAAATTTGAAACCATAAAATAATATTACATTACGGATCCGATGAAACTAGTTTCATCGAAATCCGAGACTGTTTTAAAAATGATTATTTTTACTCGTAAATTAAATATTGAAATATTCAATTTCCACCAATTAACATTTAATTCAATTTTAAAAGTTCTATAACATCATTCTAACTCCAATATGATTAAATACAACTTTACAAATCAATTTTAATCACATTAGACCCAATTTCCAATTATTTCCGTAATTTCAAATATTAAATTATCGATTTAATTATCCAATTAAATCCTCATATTCGAAAATTAAATTACTTAGCTTATAAAATTCATTCGTGAATATTTATAATTAATTAAATATGCGAATTTCAAATGACAGAAATTCTGGGTCGTTACAAACTTCCCCCCTTAAAAGAATTTCGTCCTCAAAATTACCAAGTAAGAAAAAGTTACAGAATCCATTAATTTTTCGAAACCATTCGTTCAAATTAAATTTCAAATTCATTTGAAAATTTTAACTTTTCCAAAATCCATAGTTAAACTTCTTACAATAACTTTACGAAGTTTTCAATCATACTTAGTTATCTTTTCAAAACCAACTATATCGTTTAACTTTTCACTCCAAAATCAAAGTTATAGTTTTCAAAATTTTCCAATTTTCTCAAAAATATTCTAACGCCTTAAATTTTCAAAAAATTTCACCATAGTCTCCTTTGCGCGGCTCGATCCAAAAAAAAAAGCAATATATATATCACAAATATACATCTCATAAAGTAATGAGGCATCCCATAGGGAAAAAAGTGTAAAAGTATGATATGTAATCCGAGATATGTACCTTATATATTATTAGCGAGCATATACGGCTAATATAGCACGAAAGCGAGCTCCAAAAGCGAAGCAAGCGCCATCCGCACCTACTAAACACTCAACAAACCATGAGAAACATGAACTGTGGGTAAATTCTATTTAATTTTACCAAGTCAAATTTCGTCACTTATTCAAATTCATTTTTATTTATTTATAAATATATTCATATAGTTTCACTTCTTATATATAAGATTATTTCACAATTGTAGATCACATCACTTATAATTCCATACTTAATAATTCATTTACTTATACAATTTATTCTTTTACAATATGTTTTATTTAGATTATTCAAACATCTTTTAATTAACTTATATATATTCTTTCATTTTCAACGACCAAACAATCAATTTGTACACACTTTAATAATTCTGAAAAATTATTTACCTTATATGTAAAATATAATCGAGGTAAAATTATTTCATTTACCCAATTTAAAATGATACTATGTCGACTTGCATCGTTTAAGTGTTTAGAAATCCCTATCAACAATATGGCATCCCACATACCGACCAGAATTCACAACAGCTCAACGAATAAGCAAACACAATGTAAAACATTTTTATATGCACTAACAAATACGCGCTCATATCTATTATTACACTCACACTTATTCTAGAGTAATGCTGACTCTATCTCTATTGAGTAATTCCCAACAGAGCCAAGGTTGTCGCTTAACCATATGCTCTGATAACAAATGTAACATTCAGGATTTTCGATTTCCGAAAATCGACATTAATACGTCCACTGTATCAACTGCTGAGCAATCGAATGCGGGAAAAACCGAACCATTAGGGTTTAAGAAGAAGAGGTAGAAGAAGAAGATAGAAGAAGAAAACAGAAACAATAACATAATCTCACCATCACAGCGGAACAACATATAATATATAAATGAATATCTTTAAAACAAAGAACTATATCAGTTATTACATTACATCACATTACATTACAGTATCAAAGTTTACAACAACAAACGGCGGAAAAGAAATACTATATACTAGTTGATACGCCAAGCCATCTAGCTTGCCTCCGGATCTCTACAGCAACTCCATAAATTCTAGAATATCCTGATAACCTGACTCTTGACTGCATGTGTGGGAATTGGTGGGCACCTAGAGTTTAGGAAGGGAACAATAAACTCCAAGTCAGTCATGGGACTGGTGTGAGAACTTAAAACAGTTTATCTTTAAAAACAAACAATGAAAATATTTTTAAAGTCAATTCGCAATGCTTTTAGAAAATGTAACTACCATAAGGCATCCCTCCACTCACACAATGCAAACGCAGAACTTGGAGGAGATTTCTCCTTATGATAATCAAAGATGCTTACTACGCAGAGAATTTCTTTTTTTTACTATTACTATAAGTGCAAAGTGCAGAAAACATTTCGAAAGTATGATATAAATCTTAGCCAGCATAGGTACCATTATAGTATGCCTACTATAGCTACCATATTAGATGGCAGGTTCTACAACTAAAACCGTACAAGGCTCGTATTATTTCTTTGTATTTCCTACAAATGGTCAGGCCAAGGAACTTCTCATTGCCACATGGGTACGCCTCTGGAAGGACGCCCCGAGAACCTAACTGGATCTCTGCCAACACAAGGCCGGGTTACCCCTAGTTGGGTAACTACTGACACGAATATGCCATCCCCCGATCTTAACCGATCTATATCCCGGGATTCACCAACAACCACAAAGTAATAAAATTGCAGCAACAACATAGGTTAAGTATCTGGGCTCCATACCATGATACCACCTCTATCCAGAAGGAATGACATACACTAAGGGGGCGCTATCCCCTAATAACCTTGCTGCATCTTTCCTGTTTTGACCATTACCGGGGTGTGAGGTCCGACGAAGTCTCTTCCACAAAGCTATGCTTTATACAAAAGCTGTGCTTTGATCAACAAATGATCAGCAGGACTTCGTATGCCACATTACCAAATTGGGAATGTATCACTAGTAACCATCAACTACATAACCTCTGAGCTCGTACGTATCAGAGAAGGGCGTTAAGCTAAGAGAATAAATTCTCCGCCACCAACAGAAATGTATTTGATAGAAACCAGCTTTACATCTCAAATTGAAACGTCAGACACACATCCATACAAGTTCGTTCCGGGATCGAACAGAACCGAAGGCACTTACAAAGAAGTCCTTGCAATCCGGATATTCACTAATCACGTCCGGACTTCCCATCACAAAGGGTGATAAAATCTCTATATCGGAGATCAGCCGATGTAGAGACATTCGACGGTAATCCTTCCGTTTTCAAAAATATCCAGTCTTCAACACCGGTCTTCAAATGCTATCCTTTACGACATATCACTATTCAGAATGGAATTTATGACACAAAGGTCATCTCCCGGCTAAACCGAATAACGAGCGCTTATTTTAAAAATAAGTGTAGCATTCAAATTCAAGCAAATCACAACAAATACCCATCCAAAGGTAAATATTGATAGTCGGTTATTTAACTATCAATAGGTATGCACAAGATCACCAGATTCCAAATAATTTCCCAAATTATTTATTTTCCAAAAATATCTTTACAAGATATATTTTTTTTCCACACTTCAACCGTTTGAAAACAAATTTCAAATCACTTTTTAATTTATCTTTAAAAGATATAATCTCAAAACATTTCACTTCATATTGGAAAAACATTTCCATACTTATTTAATAATAGGTAATTCAAAAATCTATTTATTTTCAACATTTGGAAAATATTCAATATACTTGAATCACAATTAAGTATATATTTTATTCTTTAAGGAAAAACATTCTCTTAAACACATTTCTTTGTGTCAAAATGAATGTTGCATAAAACATCGTTACGAAAACCTCAAATCACTAGTATAGGGATTCGAAATTAAGATAGATATATAAATCCAAATACTTTATAAAACATTTCCTTTCGAAAATCATTTACTATGACAACAGTGTTATAGTCCACTATTTCCTTTTATTTCTCGAAAACGTCTATTTCAACAATGAATGTTGAAATCTATGGTTTCGATACTTAATACATTTTAAAACATCTTTAAATCGTTTTAATTCTATTTAAAATATCACTTCCCCAAAACATTTCTTTAATATATTATTCCCTGTCCAAAATCGTGAATATACTTCGTTAACCAAATTCAACATTTCTATACATTTATTTAAAGGATTATCCACTGTCCAAAATTGTGAATATACTCCGTTAATAAGCTATAATAATTAACTTATCAAAAGAAGTCAATTTCGGATTTATAAAACGATGATTATAAATTCCATTTATATTTTACAACAACTTCAACTTATAAAATCACTTTATTAACAAATTCTATCCATATCCCATTTATACGCCAAAATCTAAATTATAAGCAAATTACTCATAATTCTTTATTTACAAATTCATTCATTTTATAACTTCACAAATCGTAGATTCTATTCTTTTATAAAATCCATTTATAACATCATTTAAAACATCTTTAAAACTCCTTCATAATTTCATGGTTTTGATTTATAAAAATCCAATTTTATAAATCTTATATACAAAGCTATTATAATAAATTCAAAAATCTCTATTTAAACTATTTAAAAAAAATCATTAACTCCATATTTCAAAAATCACATTTCAACTATATTTCTTAAAAATCATAAATTTATAACATTAAAATTATAACGTTTATTTATTTAAAATAAATCAATTCCAAAATTTAATAAAACGTATACTTTCAAAAATCACGTTAAAAATCCTTTTTAAATTCGAAAATCATCACTTTAATACTATTAATTTTTCCAAAATAGGCCCAATGCTGCAACAGCACTAAATATAACAATCACGGCATCCAAAACATCCTATATCATATGATAACAGAATATATCACAATACCTGTAAATAAATCAATACGGATGAGGAATCCAGTTGGATCCCTCCAACCTTGTAACGACCCGTATTTTACGTGTCGATAAATCGTAGAATTTACAAGTCGTTAGTGTTGTTTGTGTTATCTCTAGCCTGAGTCGGTTAGGAAGTTACCTCGTGATTGAGTAAGCAAGGCTTTGAGTCGTTAACGGGTCATGGGAGTTTGAGTTTTGAGTCGTAGACGACTCATAGGGGACCGACTCAAGGAATTTAGGCGACTCATAGGGTGGCCGACTCATAGAGGTAGCGGCTTAAGGTGTTGGCCGAGATAAGTGATGACCGACCTAAGAGATAGTAACGACTTAAGGGTTAGAATGGTATAGCAGTTGCCGACTTAAGGTATGGCCGAGTCATGGGAGTAGCCGACTCATAACATGACCGACTCAAGGAGTGAATGGGTCATAGGAGTGTTTGATTTAGGAGCTAACGACCTAAAAGGTTGCCGAGTTAAGGTTTTGGCCGACTCAGTGGTAAACGACTTATAGGATAGTAAGTTGAGACGTATGGTCGAAGTCATAGGTCGTAAGGTGTTTTGAGTCGTGTATGCTATGAGTCGTAAGTCGTTAGGTAGCTGGGGCGATGGGTCGCATACTAGTTAGGTCGTTGAACGACTCATGGTAAGTCGCTGAGTCGTATGAATGACTTAGGGATAGGTTGTGGCTTCGTTGAGTCGGTAGAGGCTTAGGTCGGCTAGGGGTTAGGTCGGCCATAAGAGTGAGTTGTTGGGTCGGAGTCTCTGTTGAGTCGTGAGTCGGCATTATAGCTGAGTCGTGTGTGTATTGTTGAGTCGGCTATTGGTAGGTCGTACACGGGTTAAGGATGTTGAGTCGTGTATGGGGTGGGTCGGCAACGACCTAAGGGGCGACGACTCATAGTGGTTTCAGCCTATAAATAGAGGGGTTTGGCTCACTTTTTGGCACCGGTTTTTTTGAAGCGACGAAGTGCTGCCATTTTGGGAACTCGACTACAACATTTCTTCATCTTCTTTTCTCCATTCCAATCTAGTTCTAACATCCATCCAAGATCGAAGATCAAGATCGAAGATCCAAGAGCCAAAGTTGAAGATCTTCATCCGTTGGAGCTAGATTTCATCGATTGAAGCGAGATGTTGCCGGATCAAGCCTTGATCCCCGCTGTCCAGATCTGAAGTGTTTAGTTTTTGAGGTGTTTGGGTGATTTGGTGAGTGGTGGTTATCTCTCACGCGGACCCAAAGGAGTATATTGGATTGGTGGTTTGTTGGAGTGTTGTAGATAGTGATTTTGTGCATTTTCTTAGATCCAAGTGTAGATCCATTGTTTGTGAAGATGTTTACCTATGCAAGTTCATTTATTAAGTTATAGAAACAAAACCTATGTTTTATATTTGCTAGATCTATGCTAAAAACCCATGATTCATGTATGTTAGTTCTATGCTCATTTATTTACGAAATTGCCATTGTAGTTATGAATGCCTAATTAGATCTTGATTGAATACTTATTTGTTTGGATTAATGTTTGCCTTGATTGATTGTTGTGAATGAGCTATCTAGTTGATAGATTTGGACAAGTATGGTCAAAGATGATTCAAAGGCTACAGAAGAGGCTCTTGAATGGTGAAAGCTGCTAAAGGCATATGTGGCGGATGTGGAAGCTCATATGTATGGATTGAATGATGTTGAGATGGAACTTTGCCATGATGCGATGAGGCAAACCATGTTGTTGAGTTGAGACTTTGCTATGGTGTAATAAAGCGAAGTATGATGTGATGTAGACTTGGCGTAATCCAGGCAGGGATCATTCCAAGCATGTTGATAACTCGAGGGATGGTTCGAGTTGGTTGATAATGGATTGCTCGAGAGGTAGCTTGAGCTAGTATGAGGATAGTCGTCAAGGGGGATGACTAGGAGGCTTGGATCTCATCGTTGTTGAAGGTTCTAGCATGCTCAAAAGCAAGAGTACATGGGGTGCCCATAACGACTACAGGTAGGTAGTCGGGACAACCAAAAGACTACAGGTAGGTAGTCGAGTACTCTGGGAAAAGTAGATAAGTCCTAGGCACAAGGCAGTGTGCGGAGTTATGTCTGGAACCGGGGTTACCATTAGCCCTTGACGGATGGTCATTCAATCAACGGTAAAATCGAAGCAAGGATAACAGTGATAGCCAGAGTCATGGATGTTTGGACGTTTGGTTGTATCATCATTCGGTCTCAAGAGCGGTATTTTCTAGGTGCTTATCTGATCTTGGTTTAGGCCTTGGGGGTTTGTATTTGGAAAACATCGCCCTTGACTCGAGTGATTATTGCTTTACCTTAATTGTCTGCTGTGTTATGCTTACTTCTCCTTGGCGTGTGTCTGGGGGCTATCACTGTAGAAAGAGGTGGAGTGGGATGGTTTGGTTCCTATTCCTTTTATCCTTTATGCTCTTTTGGTATGTTTGATAGTTGATTTACTACTCACTAAGACTTTGTCTGACTCAAGGTTTTATGTCTCCTCTTATTACCTTGGGCTGTTCATCCATGTTGGGATGGGCGGACTAGGTAGCAGGTGACAGGTGCTGTTCTTAGAGATCTACGCTGATGATGACGAAGACGAGCAGGAGGCTTTACATACTAGTTTTCTTACTATATGTACTGGGTGTTCCGCTGTTATATCTGATTGAGTGTTGTAGTGAGGCTTTGATGTACGGATGATTCATGTTTGTATAAATCTACTTACGATGCTTATATGATGATTTTTCTGTTATGGAGCTTCACTATATATATTTCTCTATTGTATTTTATCTATGCGCTGTGAGTTGTACGATAGAGTTTGCTGTTTTATTTTACCCTGACTATCGTCCATGGCTACCTGGCACGCCTTTCAGCGCACTATTCCATTGATTTGGTGCGGGAGTCATGGGCGGTCGTCACATTTGGTATCAGAGCTTTGGTTAATCGATTTTAGCCAACGCTCGCTGACGTAACTACGTATGAGAGACGTAATTGTATTTTGATGGATAATTACTATATATAATATAGTAGCTTAGAAGGATTTGAACTCCTTATGCAGTTGTTTCTTAAGGTGTTCTAATCATTCTTGTTACAGATATTAAGGATGAGTCGAAGAGGGAGACCAGCTGCAAGGGAAAGCCGTGCTGATGAAGGAGCTGTTGATTATGGAACTATGTTCGAAGCGATGATGACTTCGATCATGAGAAGGATACCAGCTTCAGGATCATCAGTGGATGTGGGAGTTCAAGTTCAAGCTCCGAGACCGGTGGATTTTGCTAAGCTTTGCAAGGATTATACTTCTCTTGGAGGAAAAGCTTTCTTGGGGACGGAGTTGACTATTGAGGTGCAGAGATGGATTGATGCATGTCGAAGGATCTTTGGTGACTTAGGGATTGAGGACGCAACTAAGAGAAAGCTTGCATCGAGACAGCTTCAGGGAAGAGCTGCTGATTGGTGGAATTCTATCACCATTGATACTCCAGAAGAAGAGATCACTTGGGCACAATTCCAAGTTAGATTTGAAGCCAAGTTCATCTCTACGGCTCAGAAGTCTGTTTTATTCAAGAGGTTTGTAGAGCTCAAGCAAGGTGGGAGACCAGTTCTTGATTATATTTCTGAGTTCGAAGCTTTGTCCAAGTATGCTAGATCGTATATTGATTCTCCTTATCAGAAGAATGAGAAGTTTGTGACTGGTTTGGATGCTTATCTTGGGAGGCAGTTAGTGGATCATTTGGACGATCCATTTGAGAAGCTTGTGGAGAAAGCCCTTAGGCATGAGAGTTTGTTTCCTAAGGAAAGTTCTGTTGTTGCTGTAACCAGGGAAGGATCTAAACCACACCAGAGTGGCAATAAGAGGAGGAGGCAGCAGCAGCAGAAGGGTAAGGATGGCCAGAAGAAGCCGAAAGGCGAAGTGACTTGTTATAACTGCCAACAGAAGGGCCATCTTTACAAAGATTGTAAGAATCCCAAGGTGCCGGGAAAGTGTTATAACTGTGATAAGCTGGGACATATCAAGAAGGATTGCCCAGAGCCGAGGAAAGATAGGCAAATTGTGCAAGCTTATGCTTTGGGAGTTGTGCCGTCATCTTCAAAAGCTCCTACCGCTGAAGAGAAGGGGAAGAGTGTGGTGGTTCAAGGTACTCTTTCTATCTGTGGTGTTCCAGTTAGAGTGTTGTTTGATACTGGAGCGTCGCATTCTTTTGTTTGTAATGATTTGGTAGGCCGGTTAGGTTT
The DNA here is from genome assembly GCA_030765085.1 of Allium cepa. Taxonomy (NCBI): domain Eukaryota; kingdom Viridiplantae; phylum Streptophyta; class Magnoliopsida; order Asparagales; family Amaryllidaceae; genus Allium; species Allium cepa. Next base: position 886,460,824 of record CM060937.1, on the reverse strand, counting down.
GAAACCGGATATTGTTGATAGGCCATTGGTTGTGACTAATCCGGTTGGGGGTTCGTCATGTTTGTGTATGATATGCCGTGGTCTGGTTGTGTCGAGTCATGATTGCTCGTTTGATTGTGATTGCTTTGTTCTGAACTTTGCGGGGTTCGGAATTATTTTGGGTATGGACTGGCTCAGGAAGTATGCGGCAAGGATTGATTGTGAGAGGCTTGAGGTGACAGTCGGGAATGTGGAAGGGCGAAAGGTTGTGATACGATGTAAGCATGAGGAAGGCGTCTTCATGAGCTTCATGTATTCGCTGGTTGTTCCACGGGATGGACTGTCATCAGTGCCTATTGTGAATGGATTTGAGGATGTCTTTGACGAAGTCAAAGGGTTACCGCCGCATAGGGAGATCGAGTTTCGTATCGATCTAGTTGAGGGAGCCAGACCTGTTGTGATGCCTCTTAGGCGGATGGCGCCTAGGGAGCAGTTAGAGTTGAAGGTGCAGGTTGATGACCTTTTGCAGAAAGGATTCATTCGGAGAAGTGTGTCCGAATGGGGTGCACCAGTTGTATTCGCAACCAAAGCGGATGGATCGTTGAGGTTGTGTGTGGATTATCGTGAGCTAAATAAGTTGACTAAGAAGAACAAGTATCCATTGCCGAGAATAGATGACTTGTTTGATCAACTTCACGAGGCTAAGGTGTTTTCCCAGATGGATTTGGCAACGGGATTTCACCAGTTGAGAGTGACGAAGGATAGTGTGCCGAAGACTGCTTTCAGGACACCATCCGGTTTTTATGAGTGGCTGGTAATGCCGTTTGGATTGACTAACGCGCCAGCATATTTTGTGGATCTTATGAATAGAGTGTTCAGAGATCAGTTGAATAAGTTCGTGCTTGTGTTCGTGGATGATATTTTGGTTTACTCCAGAACTGAGGAAGAGCACAAGACGCACTTGAGAATTGTTTTGGAAATCTTGCGGAAACATCAGCTGAAGGCTAAGTTTTCGAAGTGTCACTTCTGGAAGAATGAAGTGAGATTCTTAGGCCATGTTATTTCTGGAAATGGAATAGCGGTTGATCCCGCTAAGGTGGCAGCAATCCAGGATTGGGTTAGACCTAAGAATGCATCTGATATGAGGAGTTTTCTTGGATTAGCAGGATATTATCGTCGGTTTATCAAAGACTTTTCCAAGATAGCTGCACCGTTGACAGGATTGACGAAGAAGAACCAAGTGTTCAGATGGGATGACAAGTGTGAGCAAGCTTTCGTAATCCTGAAAGAGCGACTGACAAGTGCTCCTGTTTTGACTATTCCAAGTGGGAATGAAGAGATGGTGGTTTACACCGATGCATGTGGCACTGGACTTGGAGCAGTGCTAATGCAGAAGGATAAAGTTGTTGCGTATGCAAGTCGACAACTGAAGCCGCATGAAAGGAATTATCCGACTCATGATTTGGAGTTAGCGGCAATTGTGTTTGCTTTGAAGATGTGGAGACATTATCTAATGGGAGTTAGATTTGAGTTATTTACAGATCATAAGTCGTTGAAGTATCTGTTCTCCCAAAAGGATTTGAATCTTCGACAGCAACGGTGGCTAGAGTTTCTGGCATCTTATGATTTTGGTATAGCCTATACTCCGGGAAAAGGTAACGCAGTGGCTGATGCGTTAAGTCGAAGACATGCAGGATTGGGAACCATGTTTTCGGAATGGAAGAGTCTCGAATATTTGGCTGGATTTGATTTCAGGCCCAGATGCGAATTGGAACCTGAGATGTTGGCAAACTTATCGATAAGACCTACTCTTGTGGAAAGGATTGGCGAGAGCCAAAAGAGAGATGATAAGCTTGTCAAGATTATCCGAGATTTGGAATCTGGATTGAACCCAGAGAAGGATAAAGGATTCGAGGTCGATCGAGAGGGTTGACTTCGGAAACAAGGACGATTGGTTGTTCCCGACATTGATGGATTGAGAGATGAAGTTCTGAGGGAAGGTCATCACTCGAAGTTGACAATTCATCCAGGTGGAAATAAGATGTATCGGGATATGAAGAGAACTTACTACTGGGAAGGCATGAAGAAAGATGTTGGAAATTTTATTTCCAAGTGTATGAACTGTCAGTTAGTGAAAGCTGAGCAGAAGAAGCCCAGTGGATTACTTCAGCCATTAGAAGTTCCTACATGGAAGTGGGAGCAAGTGTCGATGGACTTTATCGATGGTCTACCTAGGACAAGAGCAGGAAATGAAGGAATTTGGGTCATAGTAGATCGTTTGACCAAGAGTGCAAGGTTCATTCCTGTTCGATCAACTAGGACTGCATCGAAGTTGGCTGAGTTGTATGTTAAGTGGATAGTTCGATTCCATGGTATTCCGAAGAGTATAGTGAGCGATCGAGACCCATTGTTCACTAGTAGATTTTGGAAGAGCTTCCAGGAAGTTTTGGGAACTGAGTTGTGTTTGAGTACAGCTTATCACCCTCAAACAGATGGTCAGACTGAGAGAGTTAACCGAGTTTTGGAAGATCTTCTCAGAGCTTGTGTTTTGGACTTCTGAGGATCATGGGAAGATCATCTTCATTTGGTGGAGTTTGCATATAATAACAGTTATCAGTCGAGTATTGGTATGGCACCATATGAGGCATTATATGGAAGACCGTGTAACTCTCCGACATGTTGGTTGGAAACCGGAGAAAAACTGATACTTGGGCCAGAGATGATTCGACAGACTTCGGATTGTATAGAGATCATTCGGCAACGAATGAAGGCAGCCCAAGATCGTCAGAAAAGTTATGCCGATAATCATCGTAAGGATTTGGAATTCGACGTAGGTGAGATGGTTTTTGTGAAGATTTCTCCATTGAAGAGTGCTATTAGATTCGGGAGGAAAGGAAAGTTAACTCCGAGATTTGTTGGACCATTCCCGATTATCGAGCGAATTGGAAAGCTCGCTTATAGATTGGAGTTACCAGAAAAGATGGCGGGTGTGCTCAATGTTTTTCATGTATCTTATCTACGGAAGTATGTGCATGACCCAACTACGGTGGTTTCTGCTGATAGCTGTGAAGACTTGAAGGTTGATCCAGTGTTTAGAAGACCTCGTAAGCCGCTTCGTATTGTTGAAACCGATATGAAACAGCTTAGGAGGAAGACGATTACGCTGCTCAAGGTACAATGGAGTGATGATGTTAACGACTGTACGTGGGAGGAGGAAGAGAGGATGAAGGCAGCTCATCCCGGACTCTTCAAGGTATGGCCCTAAAGTGTCGTGACATCTCATGAATTTGTAGCTTGTTCTAAGTCTTAGAATTCTGCACGCTAGGCTAGAATTGGTTGCATGATTCGTTGGTTGCTATGGATGATAGGCATGCGGAATAATTTTGATTGCTGTTGATTGCTTGGAATTTCGGGGGCGAAATTCCTAAGGGGGAGAGAATGTAACGACCCGTATTTTACGTGTCGATAAATCGTAGAATTTACAAGTCGTTAGTGTTGTTTGTGTTATCTCTAGCCTGAGTCGGTTAGGAAGTTACCTCGTGATTGAGTAAGCAAGGCTTTGAGTCGTTAACGGGTCATGGGAGTTTGAGTTTTGAGTCGTAGACGACTCATAGGGGACCGACTCAAGGAATTTAGGCGACTCATAGGGTGGCCGACTCATAGAGGTAGCGGCTTAAGGTGTTGGCCGAGATAAGTGATGACCGACCTAAGAGATAGTAACGACTTAAGGGTTAGAATGGTATAGCAGTTGCCGACTTAAGGTATGGCCGAGTCATGGGAGTAGCCGACTCATAACATGACCGACTCAAGGAGTGAATGGGTCATAGGAGTGTTTGATTTAGGAGCTAACGACCTAAAAGGTTGCCGAGTTAAGGTTTGGGCCGACTCAGTGGTAAACGACTTATAGGATAGTAAGTTGAGACGTATGGTCGAAGTCATAGGTCGTAAGGTGTTTTGAGTCGTGTATGCTATGAGTCGTAAGTCGTTAGGTAGCTGGGGCGATGGGTCGCATACTAGTTAGGTCGTTGAACGACTCATGGTAAGTCGCTGAGTCGTATGAACGACTTAGGGATAGGTTGTGGCTTCGTTGAGTCGGTAGAGGCTTAGGTCGGCTAGGGGTTAGGTCGGCTATAAGAGTGAGTTGTTGGGTCGGAGTCTCTGTTGAGTCGTGAGTCGGCATTATAGCTGAGTCGTGTGTGTATTGTTGAGTCGGCTATTGGTAGGTCGTACACGGGTTAAGGATGTTGAGTCGTGTCTGGGGTGGGTCGGCAACGACCTAAGGGGCGACGACTCATAGTGGTTTCAGCCTATAAATAGAGGGGTTTGGCTCACTTTTTGGCACCGGTTTTTTTGAAGCGACGAAGTGCTGCCATTTTGGGAACTCGACTACAACATTTCTTCATCTTCTTTTCTCCATTCCAATCTAGTTCTAACATCCATCCAAGATCGAAGATCAAGATCGAAGATCCAAGAGCCAAAGTTGAAGATCTTCATCCGTTGGAGCTAGATTTCATCGATTGAAGCGAGATGTTGCCGGATCAAGCCTTGATCCCCGCTGTCCAGATCTGAAGTGTTTAGTTTTTGAGGTGTTTGGGTGATTTGGTGAGTGGTGGTTATCTCTCACGCGGACCCAAAGGAGTATATTGGATTGGTGGTTTGTTGGAGTGTTGTAGATAGTGATTTTGTGCATTTTCTTAGATCCAAGTGTAGATCCATTGTTTGTGAAGATGTTTACCTATGCAAGTTCATTTATTAAGTTATAGAAACAAAACCCATGTTTTATATTTGCTAGATCTATGCTAAAAACCCATGATTCATGTATGTTAGTTCTATGCTCATTTATTTACGAAATTGCCATTGTAGTTATGAATGCCTAATTAGATCTTGATTGAATACTTATTTGTTTGGATTAATGTTTGCCTTGATTGATTGTTGTGAATGAGCTATCTAGTTGATAGATTTGGACAAGTATGGTCAAAGATGATTCAAAGGCTACAGAAGAGGCTCTTGAATGGTGAAAGCTGCTAAAGGCATATGTGGCGGATGTGGAAGCTCATATGTATGGATTGAATGATGTTGAGATGGAACTTTGCCATGATGCGATGAGGCAAACCATGTTGTTGAGTTGAGACTTTGCTATGGTGTAATAAAGCGAAGTATGATGTGATGTAGACTTGGCGTAATCCAGGCAGGGATCATTCCAAGCATGTTGATAACTCGAGGGATGGTTCGAGTTGGTTGATAATGGATTGCTCGAGAGGTAGCTTGAGCTAGTATGAGGATAGTCGTCAAGGAGGATGACTAGGAGGCTTGGATCTCATCGTTGTTGAAGGTTCTAGCATGCTCAAAAGCAAGAGTACATGGGGTGCCCATAACGACTACAGGTAAGTAGTCGGGACAACCAAAAGACTACAGGTAGGTAGTCGAGTACTCTGGGCAAAGTAGCTAAGTCCTAGGCACAAGGCAGTGTGCGGAGTTATGTCTGGAACCGGGGTTACCATTAGCCCTTGACGGATGGTCATTCAATCAACGGTAAAATCAAAGCAAGGATAACAGTGATAGCCAGAGTCATGGATGTTTGGACGTTTGGTTGTATCATCATTCGGTCTCAAGAGCGGTATTTTCTAGGTGCTTATCTGATCTTGGTTTAGGCCTTGGGGGTTTGTATTTGGAAAACATCGCCCTTGACTCGAGTGATTATTGCTTTACCTTAATTGTCTGTTGTGTTATGCTTACTTCTCCTTGGCGTGCGTCTGGGGGCTATCACTGTAGAAAGAGGTGGAGTGGGATGGTTTGGTTCCTATTCCTTTTATCCTTTATGCTCTTTTGGTATGTTTGATAGTTGATTTACTGCTCACTAAGACTTTGTCTGACTCAAGGTTTTATGTCTCCTCTTATTACCTTGGGCTGTTCATCCATGTTGGGATGGGCAGACTAGGTAGCAGGTGACAGGTGCTGTTCTTAGAGATCTACGCTGATGATGACGAAGACGAGCAGGAGGCTTTACATACTAGTTTTCTTACTATATGTACTGGGTGTTCCGCTGTTATATCTGATTGAGTGTTGTAGTGAGGCTTTGATGTATGGATGATTCATGTTTGTATAGATCTACTTACGATGCTTATATGATGATTTTTCTGTTATGGAGCTTCACTATATATATTTCTCTATTGTATTTTATCCATGCGCTGTGAGTTGTACGATAGAGTTTGCTGTTTTATTTTACCCTGACTATCGTCCATGGCTACCTGGCACGCCTTTCAGCGCACTATTCCATTGATTTGGTGCGGGAGTCATGGGCGGTCGTCACAAACCTATTTCCCTGCATCCATAGATGTTAGCACAATATCAATCCCGTTCCAATACAGGATATCGCGGTACATGGGTTTATATAAAATATTACCCGCTATTATGCGGCGCAATAGGGTCTCATCTGCTCTATAATACAGGAAAATCAACTCCAAATACATATATAATACCAATTCCACTTCAAGATGGAATATCGCGGTATATGTGTTTAATAAATAACATCCGCTTAATATACAGCGCATAGGGTCTATTTCAATACAATAGATAATAATTTATTCTCCAAGCATACAATCAACACAATCAGGCAATTTTAAATCTGACTATTTTAAATTTAAATTGAAACAATTCGATTGAGTGAGAAGTTCTCACCTTGCTTCCAATAACAGTTGCAGTGTATTTCGAATAAAATTAAACGAGCGTTTAATTTTACTCAAAATTATCACTAGCTCCAATCGACTCCAATCCAGCTCTATCGCAAAGTGCTCGTCAATACGAAGCCAAAGCAATTCGTTTCATCAGCTTTCGATCTCGTATGAACAAGATATGGTATTTTGAACATCGTACAAATTTATCACATAAAGCAATTTACATTCTCTTTTTTTTAACCTTTATTTCTCTGGCCGTTAGATTTAGAACCCAAAATCAAGGCCGCACATAACAAAACCCTCATCTTCCTTATCACGCGCAAGCTACAAGAACACATACGAATGAAGAACCCAACAACGTGGCAAAAACCCTAACCACGGCCTCACCATCGGTCGCTGAGACTACGATCAAACGTCGCCACCTCGAAGCCCTTCATCTCCTCAACCTTCACACCAAGAATAATGAAGCTCGGCCTCTCCTATCACGCTCGAAAACCAAAAACACGCACAGACAATAGAGCTCGATTTCGAAGAATCCGAGCCACTTCAACGAAAATCTACCGTAGGATCTGTAGTACTCGATGAGTTCTTCGATTCTCTAGTTGGAGGAATTTGGAATAAACGGGTGGATTTCAAGAAAAAGGAAGAAGAAGCCAAGAGATTTTCGGCCATTAGAAATGTGAACGTCGGCTGACATTGAAACCCTAGTTAGGTTTTGTAAAATAAAAGAAATAAGGTCCTTTTATAGAAAATTACGCGACACTATTCACCCGAAATTTTTCCGAACTCCAAACGAAGCGTGTCGCCTGGCGTTTATAATGTTTTACCCCCATTCCGAACGCAATGGAATATATATCGGAGCCAATTCGATCGTCTTTGAAAGATAATTTTCCGAATCGAATTATTTAAATTTAAAATTCACTCAAACCGATTTCTACGCGTTTTAGCTTGCCTCGGACAAACCGTAAGTCTGATTGACACGAAATTTGAAACCATACAAAAATATAACATTATAGATCCGATGAAACTAGTTTCGTCAAAATCCGAGACTATCTGAAAAATGATTATTTTTACTCGTCAATTAAATATTAAAATATTCAATTTCCACAAATTAACTTTTAATTCAATTTGAAAAGTTCTATGACATCATTCTAACTCCAATATGATTAAATACAACTTTACAAATCAATTTTAATCTCATTAGACCGAATTTCCAATTATTTACGTAATTTCAAATATTAAATTATCAATTTAATTATCCAATTAAATCCTCATATTCGAAAATTAAATCACTTAGCTTATAAAATTCATTCGTGAATATTTATAATTAATTAAATATACGAATTTCAAATGACAGAAATTCTTGGTCATTGCACCCTAATTAAGTGGCGGCGGCGGCGGCGTTTTAGGAGGGGCGAGTGGTGCCGTTAGGTAGAGGAAGGAATGGCGAGTAGGATGGTGGCTACGGCGTGCCAATTTGTGGTCAGAGACGTTCTGATTTGGTGGTCAAAGGTCATGTTTTTCCAGTGTAAATGGGTACGTTCTCTGTTGAGGGAATACGCGCGTGTTACTATGAAGAGGATACGTGAGGGACGGGCACGTGAATAAAAGGGATGGTACGTTTATTTCATTTTGCTTTATCTATTTTAATTTCAAATTTCAAATCGTTTAACGATCATAACTTTCACATACGAATTCCTATTCACACGCGGTTTTCTCCGCTAGGTTCGTAGTGAAATTCCGGACATTTCACGTTGGTTTGGACGAATTCTGAGATGGTCAAAATTTTGGGATTAAATTGGATTTGAATTCAATTTAAATCCCAAAGGTGAGTGTTTTAACCCACTAACAACTTCTAAGATGTAACGACCCAGAATTTTTATTAATTAAAATCTGAATATTTAATTAATTTTAAATATTAATAAGTGAAATTTATAAGTCGAATAAATTTTATTTTGAATTATTGGATTTAATTGGATAATTAAATCGATAATTTAATAGGTTAAATTATGGAAATAATTGAAAATTGGGTTAAATATGATTGAAAATGATTTGTAAAATTTTATTTTATCATATTGAAGTTAGAATGATATTTTAGAACTTTTAAAATCGAATTAAGAGTTAATTTGTGAAAATTGAATATTTTAATATTTAATAATCGACTGTAAAATAGCCAATTTTTGAACAGTCTCAGAATTGAACGAAACTAGTTCCATTGGATTCGTAATAGTTAGTTATTACCGGATTTCAATTTTTGTGTCAATCGGAGTTATCGTTTGATCGTGGAAGCTCGAAACGCATCGAATTATTTTTAATATTAATTTGGCGAGTTAAAATAGCCATTTTTCAAAAAGTCTCGGATTTTGACGAAACCAGTTTCATCGGATCCGTAATGTGATATTATTGTAAGGTTTCAAATTTCAAGTCAATTGGATTTACGGTTTGTCCGTTACGAATTAAAACGCCTAGAAATCGATTTAAATCGGTTTAATTTAAATTGAGCGTTTGTAGCCATAACTCGCACAGATGTCCGAATTAGCTTCCGAAACCTATTCCATTGTGTCCGGAACGCGGGATAAACCTTAGAAATGCTGGTTACGGCGCGTGAATCGGAGTTCGGAATTTCCGGATGAATAGTGTTCGAATTTTTCCTATAAATATACCCCCTACCCTTCATAAATTAAAAAAAAAAAATACATCTAAACCTAACCCTAGCCGCCAGTTTCAAATGGAAGGCCAGAAATCTCCTGTTTTCATTCCTTAATCTCTCTCAATCCATTCACAATCAAGCAAAGTGATTAACTACAACATTGTAGAGCAAAGCGAGAGCTTTCAATCCATACGGATTTGATGGGTTTTGGAGCATCGGAGGGGGATCTAAGGGGGGCCGTTGGTCATGGCCTGCGCACGCGTTTCAAGGGAAATCTGGTGGCCGAGCTTCATGTGCCTGGGGCCGAGCATGGTTGTGGTGGAGAGCTTCAAAACGCAAGTCCCTGATCGAAGTATCGTTGAGAGATGGAGTTGCATAATTCAACCCTAGAAATGGATGTTGGGTTCAATTTGTTACGGCAATGATCTGTAGGAGAACGTGAGGAGGAAGGAGAGGGGGCACGGCTTGGATTTGCTGGGAAGAGATCCTACGGCTTAGATTAGAAGCAAGGTTTAAAATATATAAAGTTTGTTGTAAATTAGCAAGTTTAAATACGTGTAACTTCAAAAATTCATAACTTTTTCATACGAGGTCGAAAAAATGCAAACTCAGTTGCGTTGGAATCGTATGGACGAGCACTACGCGATGGAGTTGGTTTGGAGTCGTTTGGAGTTAGTGAGAATTTCGGGTAAAATTAAACGCGCGTTTAATTTTATTCGAAATAAATCGCTAAAACGAAATTGAAATCAAGGTGAGAACTTCTCACTCAATCGAATCGGTTTCGATTTTATTTTAAATAGTTAGATTTAAAATTGTTGAATGCATGTTTGAATGATGATTGATATCTATTGATTGTTAAAATAGACATTATGCGCCGTTAGTAAGCGGATGTTATTTATTAAAAACATATACCGCGAATATTTCATAAACTGTGAAATTGGTATTATATATAATATCAATATATATATATATATTGGCATATGTATATATTGCAGTTGTTGATTCCTCGCATTTTTTAGCGGATGAGACCCTATTACGCCGTTATTAAGCGGATAATATTTAATAAAAACATATACCGCGATAATTTCGTACTGGAGCGAAATTGGTATTGTGCTAATGTTTGTGGATGCAGGAAAACAGGTTGGAGGGATCCAACTGGATTCCTCAACGGTTTTTATTTGATTTCAGATATTTTGATATTTAATGGATTTTCATATTGATATATGATATCGTTGTAGTCGTGATTGACTATTTGGTGTGTAGCATCATTGGACCCAAATTATGGAATTTTAAAATGATTTTAAAGTGATTTTTGAAAGTATACGTTTATAAAATATTTTTGGAATTGATCCATTTTAAATAAAAATAAACGTTATAATTTTTAAAGTTATAAAAATTATGATTTTGAGAAATATAGTTAAAAGATTGATTTTTGAGAATATGGATTAATGATTTTTATAAAATAGTTTAAATTGGATTTTTGAATATATTATAAAAGTTTAAATATAGGATTTATGAAGTTTGATTATTTTATAAGTCAAAAGGATGAAATTATAAAGGAATTTAAAGACGTTTTAAAAGAATAATATAAATTGATTTATTTAAGAGATTTATAAATGGATATTTATAAATTGGAATATTGACATTATAAAACGAGTTTTTATAAGTGTTTTGAATGAAGTGAAAATGAATTTCATAAATGAATGAAATTTATAGAATTATAAATGGTAAAGTTATAAATGAAATTTATAAATAGTAAGATTTATAAATTTATAAAGTTATTAAAGGAATAGATTTGGGTGAATAATTGAATCTTATAAATTATAAGATTTATAATTATGAAGTTCAAAGGAACGGTTTTGCAAACGAATAAATTATAAGTATTTAACTTATAATATGAACTTTTAGTTTATAATTGAGTTATAAACTGGAATAGGTTAATAAAGGAATTTATAAAAGGAAGTTTTTATAAATAAATAGAAATGGAATTTATAAACGTTGTTTTATAAATTCACAAACGACTTATTTTGATAAGTAAAATTGTTATAACTTATTTATGGAGCTATATTCACGGTTTAGACAGTGAATAATCCTTTAAAATAAAAGGAATAGAAAGGATGAAGTTGGTTAACAAAGTTTATTCACGTTTTTGAATAGTGAATAACACGTTAAAGAAAATGTTTTGAATGTGATGTTTTAAATTGAATTAAAACGATCTAACGATGTTTTAAATTGTGTTGAGATTCGAAACCATAGATTTCAACATTTATTGTTGAAATAGACGTTTTCGAGAAATAAAAGGAAATGGTGGACTATAACACTGTTGTTATAGTAAATGATTTCCGAAAGGAAATGTTTTGAATAGTATTGGGATTTATATATCTATTTTTAATTTCGAATCCCTATACTAGTGATTTTGGGTTGTCGTAACGATGTTTTACGCAACATTCGTTTAGACCCAAATAAATATGTTAAAGAGAATGATTTCCTTAATAGAATGAAATATATACTTAATTCGATTTAAGTATATTAAATATTTTCCAAGTGTTGAAAATAAATAAGAAATTTGTGAATTACTTATGAATAAATAAGTATGGAAATATTTTTCCAATGTGAAATGAAACGTTTTGAGAATTTATCTTTTTGAAGATAAATTGAAATGAATTATTGAAATCATATGCATGGATATTTTGAAATATAAATTCATTATGGAATTTATATGAGAAAGTGGAATTTGTTTAAAAATAAATATTGATTTATTTTTAAAGTGTTGAAATTTTATATCTTGTAAAGATATTTTGGAAAATAAATAATTTGAAAAATTATTTGGAATCTGGTGATGTGTGCATATCTATTGATAGTTCAATAATCGACTATCAATATTTCCCTTTGAATGGGTATTTGATATGAATTGTTTGAATTTGAATGCCACACTTATTTTTGAATAAGCGCTCACTATTCGGATTAACCGGGAAAGGACCATGGGGTCGTATAACCCATTTCGAATATGTGATACGTCGTTGTGAATTGCATTTGAAGATCGGTGTTGAAGACCGGATATTTGCGAGAGCGATAGGATGACCTATCGATTGACTCTGCACCGAGTAGCTACGGTATAGAGTTCTCCATATGTGATGGTGAATCCGATCAGGATTGTGGATATCCGGATTGCAAGGACTTCTTTGTAAGTGCCTTCGGTTTTGTTCGATCCCGGAACGGACTTGTATGGATTGTATGCCTGACATTACAAGTTGAGATATAAAGCCGATTTCTTTCAAATATATTTCGGTTGGTGGCGGAGAATTTATTCTTTTAGCTTAACACCCTTCTCTGAGACGTACGAGCTCAGAGGTTATATAGTTGAAGTTATCAGCAATATATTCCCAATTTGGTAATGTGACATGCTGAGTGTTGCTGAAATGATCATTGTGTTGATTATTTGTGATAGGATCATTTGTTTGATCGTCTATCTTGGTGATCATTGTGTTGATCATTTGTTGACCCAAAGCATGGCTTTTGTATAAAGTATGTTTTTGTGGACGTGACTTCGTCGAGCCTCACATCCCGGAAATGGTCAAAACAGGAAAGATGCGGCAAGGTTATGAGGGGTAGCTCCCTTTAGGGTATGTGCATTTCTTTCTGGAAAGGGTGGTATCATGGTATGGAGCCCAGATACTTACTCATGTTGAAACACTATATTTATTACTGTGTGGTGTTGTTGATGACGAGCGCTCGGATAAAGGTCCAATGGGACCGGGGGATGTCATACTCGTGTAGTAGTTACCTAGTGATAAAGGTAACCCGGCCTTGTGTTGGCAGAGAGCTGGTTAAGTTCTCGGAACGTCCCGCTAGAGGCGTTTCCATGTGGCAATGGGAAGTTCCTTGGCCTGACCATTTGTTGGAAATCCAAAGAAACAATACGAAACTTGTACGGTATTAGTTGTAGAACCTATCATTCACTTATGGTGGCGCCCCACTGTTTGGATGGTAGCTATAGTAGGCATAGTTCGGAATGTCTATGTTGGCTAAGATTTATATTCTACTTTCGAAATATTTCCAACACTATGCACTAGTAATAATATCAAATGTTATTTTAAATGCGTATCAAGCATCTTTGACTATCATAAGGAGAAATCTCCTCCGATTCTGCGTTTGCATGTGTGTGTGTGCGGGAGGCCTTATGGTAGTCTCATTTTTAAAAGCATTGCGAATTGAATTTAAAAATATTCCTCTATTTGATTTTAAAGATAAATAAACTGTTTTGAGTTCTCACACCAGTCACATGACTGACTCGGAGTTTATTGTTTTCCTTCCTAAACTCTGGGTGCCCACCAATTTCCACACGGGCAGTCAAGAGTTAGGTTTATCAGGATATTCTGGATATTCAGGAGTTGCTGGAGGCAAGATGGATTGGCATGGCGTATTACCAGTATATAGTATTTCTTCTCCGCTGTTTGATGTTGTATGTTGTTGTACACTCTGATGATATGATGTAATGTAAAGTAATGTAATGTAATAACTGATATAGTTCTTTGTTTAAAGATTATTCATTTATTATTATATGTTGTTCCGCTGCGAATTGTGAGATTCTGATGTTGTTCTGTTGTTGTTTCCTTTCTGTCCCGTCCTATTTTAAAATGTTCTATTTTCTATTTCCTGTTTTCTTTCTCTATTTTCTCTCTTCTTCTCTCTTTTTCTTTTCTTAAATTCTTTTTAAAACCCTCGGTGTTCGGTTTTCCGTCGTTCGATTTCTCGGCAGTCGATAAAGTGAGTATCGATGTTGAATTTTCGGAAGTCGAAAAACCTGGTCCTGACAATGTGGTATCAGAGCCATATGGTTAAGCGACAACCATGGTTCTGTTGGGTATTACTCATTAGAGATAGAGTCAGTAGTACTCTAGAATGAGTTTGAGTGTAATAATAGATACGAGAGCGTATTTGCTAGTGAATATAAAATTGTTTTATATTGTGATGATTGGTTTATTGAGTGGCATATGAACCTTCGTCAGCACGGTCTGTCAAACTATGCCGAAGGGGTTTCTAAACACTTGAATAGAACAATTCGACATAATATTGTTTTGAATTGGGTATATGAAATAATTTTACCTTGATTATATTTTATATATAAAGGAATAATTTTTCAGAATTATTAAAGTGTATATAAGTTGATTGTTTGGTTGTTTGAATAATCTAAATTAAGGAATAATTGTATAAGCAAATGAATTATAAGTATTGAATTATAATTAAAGTGATTTATAATTTTGAAATAAACTTATATATATAAGAAGTGAAATTAAAGTTTAAATGAAGTATAACTTAAGAGATGTTGAATGAAGTTGATTTTGGTATCAAACTAAATTAATAAAGTTTAGTGATAAATGTGAACTTGAGTTTATAAATGAAATTCAACTTTTGTAATTGAATTGAATGAATGGATTGAATGTTAATCAATTGAATGTAAATTAAGTTGATATTGAAATAATGAATATAAGTGTTAATTCATTAAAATCTAATGTTATTGGAAGTTGAATAATTGAATGAATGAATATAAGCAAAGGAATTTGGTTGTAATTAATAAACATTGGTTGTTATATGCTTGTTAGTTGATTGTATATAATTCATTAAGTATTAATGAAATTGAAAGTTAAAGTAATTGAAATTCAATTAGAAGTTAAGTGAATCTTAAATAGAATTGAAATTTGATTTGGAAGTGAACCAACTTAAATATGAATTAGTGAATATAAAATTGAGAATGAATGTTGATAAAATCCAATATAAATAAATCAAATATGATTTAAAGTGAAAACCAATTCATTGAATATTAATGAGAATATGAATGAATATTCATTTGATTATGAATGGTAGTTGGTTGATGTTTGCATTTGTTGTTTAGTTGCATTTGCTATGTGACATATATAGTTATGTTGCTATATGTTGTATATTGAGATTATTTTCATATATGCATGTTCTCATGTTGTTTGTTGAGTGATTAGTAGGTGCGGATCGCGTTTGCTTCGCATTTGGAGCTCGCTTTCGCGCTATATTAGCCGTATATGCTTGCTAATAAAATATAAGGTACATATCTCGGATTAAATATCGTACTTTTACACTTTTTTCCCTTCGGGATGCCTCATTACTTGATGAGATGTATATTTGTGATATATATACTGTCATTTTTTTCCGGATCGAGCCGCGCAAAGGAGACTATGGCGAATTTTTCCGAAAATTTAAGGCGTTAGAATATTTTTGAGAATTTTGGGAAAATTTTGAAAACTTAAACTTTGAATTGGAATTGAAAGTTAAACTATAGTAGTTGTTTTTGAAAAGATAACTAAGTATGATTTGAAAACTTAGTAAAGTATTGTAAAAAGTTGAACTATAAATTTTTAGGAAAATTAATAGATTCTGTAACTTTTCTTACTTGGTAATTTCGAGGACGAAATTCTTTTAAGGGGGAAAGATTGTAACGACCCAGAATTTTTATTAATTAAAATCTGAATATTTAATTAATTTTAAATATTAATAAGTGAAATTTATAAGTCGAATAAATTTTATTTTGAATTATTGGATTTAATTGGATAATTAAATCGATAATTTAATAGGTTAAATTATGGAAATAATTGAAAATTGGGTTAAATATGATTGAAAATGATTTGTAAAATTTTATTTTATCATATTGAAGTTAGAATGATATCTTAGAACTTTTAAAATCGAATTAAGAGTTAATTTGTGAAAATTGAATATTTTAATATTTAATAATCGACTGTAAAATAGCCAATTTTTGAACAGTCTCAGAATTGAACGAAACCAGTTCCATTGGATCCATAATAGTTAGTTATTACCGGATTTCAATTTTCGTGCCAATCGGAGTTATCGTTTGATCGTGGCAGCTCGAAACGCATCGAATTATTTTTAATATTAATTTGGCGAGTTAAAATAGCCATTTTTCAAAAAGTCTCGGATTTCGACGAAACCAGTTTCATCGGATCCATAATGTGATATTATTGTAAGGTTTCAAATTTCAAGTCAATTGGATTTACGGTTTGTCCGGTACGAATTAAAACGCCTAGAAATCGATTTAAATCGGTTTAATTTAAATTGAGCGTTTGTAGCCATAACTCGCACAGATGTCCGAATTAGCTTCCGAAACCTGTTCCATTGTGTCCGGAACGCAGAATAAACCTTAGAAACGCTGGTTACGGCGCGTGAATCGGAGTTCGGAATTTCCGGATGAATAGTGTTCGAATTTTTCCTATAAATATACCCCCTACCCTTCATAAATTAAAAATATATATATATATATATATATATATATATATATATATATATATATATATATCTAAACCTAACCCTAGCCGCCAGTTTCAAATGGAAGGCCAGAAATCTCCTATTTTCATTCCTTAATCTCTCTCAATCCATTCACAATCAAGCAAAGTGATTAACTACAACATTGTAGAGCAAGGCGAGAGCTTTCAATCCATACGGATTTGATGGGTTTTGGAGCATCGGAGGGGGAGCTAAGGAGGGCCGTTGGTCATGGCCTGCGCACGCGTTTCAAGGGAAATCTGGTGGCCGAGCTTCATGTGCCTGGGGCCGAGCATGGTTGTGGTGGAGAGCTTCAAAACGCAAGTCCCTGATCGAAGTATCGTTGAGAGATGGAGTTGCATAATTCAACCCTAGAAATGGATGTTGGGTTCAATTTGTTACGGCAATGATCTGTAGGAGAACGTAAGGAGGAAGGAGAGGGGGCACGGCTTGGATTTGCTGGGAAGAGATCCTACGGCTTAGATTAGAAGCAAGGTTTAAAATATATAAAGTTTGTTGTAAATTAACAAGTTTAAATACGTGTAACTTCAAAAATTCATAACTTTTTCATACGAGGTCGAAAAAATGCAAACTCAGTTGCGTTGGAATCGTATGGACGAGCACTACGCGATGGAGTTGGTTTGGAGTCGTTTGGAATTAGTGAGAATTTCGGGTAAAATTAAACGCGTGTTTAATTTTATTCGAAATAAATCGCTAAAACGAAATTGAAATCAAGGTGAGAACTTCTCACTCAATCGAATCGTGTTAACGCCTAAATTTGAACGCTAACACCCCGATGTGTAGATGACTGTTGTGAAAGCACCACCCGTGAATACGGGAACAAGATACAAGTAAAGAGATTGCAGAAAAGCAGTAAAAACACAAGTTTTATAGTGGTTTGGCCCAAAATCAGGCCTACGTCCACTTAGATTCTCTTTATTGCTGATATGAGTACAATTTATATCACTTTCTTCAATTACAATTAACTTCAGACAAATAGCTCAAACTCCCATGAAGAATAATCTTTCGAATTCATCTTGAATGATTGTGATTCTTCTTTGAAGTGTGTAGTAGCGTCCTTGGAGTTTGGAGTGCTTGGAGTGTTGCTTGAGTTGAGAAAATGGCAGAGTAACGGTGCTTCGAGAATTAGCCCAAAGGTCCACTGAATGTTGGTGATGGTCGTGTATTTATAGAGGTTCTCGGTGTTGAGTTATAGGTAGTAGCCGGGTCAAACTGGGTCGTGAGTTGGTGCCGAGCTAGGCTAGGTCGTAGGTCGCCCCCCTTCTCTTATGCATGGTCTTCAGTTTAAGTTGACGTCATGTGCTAAGTCCTAGGTCGTTACCGAGATAATGTGTTACGTGTTAAACTCCTGCGCAACTTCACTCCTCAAATCCATAGATCGGTCACGACTCATCATGAGTCATAAGCCGGCCACGGTTTAGATTGGATGAGTTTGTGCCTGATAGTTAAGTCGGCTAGCATCTTGGATAGTTAAATCGGTAAATAGGTTAAGTCGGTGGGCTTTTATAAGTTTTTAGATCGGGTCCTTCTAAGGCACTAGATCAGTAGCTGCCTTAGGTCGTAAACCTTGTAAAGTACTAGGTCGGCTTCCATACTAGGTCGGAACTCTCCTTAGGTCGGCATAGCCTCGTTAGACCGGCATCCCTTCATGCCTTAGATCGGTATCATTTGGGTTAGCATGCTTCATAAGGTTAAACAGTTAAGTCGTCATCCCTTCAAGCCTTAGGTCGGTGTCCTTGTAATTCCCCTTAGGTCGGTAACCCTATTAGGCAGTTAGGTCGGCAACCATGTTAAGTCGGACCCTTTGTTATCTCTTAAGTCGTTAGGCCAGTCTCTTCTGAGGCACTAAGTCGGCACCCGTGATAAGGCATTGGATCATTACGATTCTTAACCAGTTAGGTTGGCATCGAATTAAGTCCTGAGCTCTTAGATCGGCAAACCCTTTGGGTTGTTAGGTCGGCATAGCCTTAGGTCGGCAACTCCTCTGGGTCGTAACTTTCGGCCGAGGCAGAGTTAACATTTGCCCCTCGAAGTACACGCCTATTGGTTAGGTCGTGTGCTTCGATATTCTTTAACTCGTCCTCCACCAAGTCGGTAAGTATTTAGACCGTACGCGATCCAACAGTTCTCCCCAATGTAAGGTATAAAACATCCATCCTCTTCTTTCTTTTCATCACTTACTCCTTTGCTCGATTTCGCCATTAAAATTTTCTCAAGCTCTTACAAGCGACCTCATTCCAGTCGATCACCGATAATCACTACTATCCATTGCGTAAGTGAATCCGTCCCCTTCTCGATCATAGGTTGCTGTCGGTTCATGAATTCTGTCATTTGAATACGAATCGTTTCTTTGCGCAACGTTCCATCACGAATCCCACTATACCTGTAGTCGATGGAGTTTAGGTTACTCGATTTTGGCTTCAGATGATCGTTGAGATGATGAAGATGGTTTATCACTCAGGTTCAATGATCTCTGAAGGCAGAGCAATGGATATATGCAATTTGGAGCTGTTTTATTGGGTGACCCGATAGCTTGAATGAAGGCTGCTGTTGATTGAATGACTATCGGGTTAATGGGTTGAAACCGAAAGAGATGTTTGACTCGGAAGTGGCTCAGTGAATTTGGGTGGCCTAACTTTTGACCGATCTGACCTTGAAATGGCCTTAAGTTGTGGTTGAGATAATATTTGAAAGAAACTCGCCGATCTGAACAAGGCTTGGACCGTGGCCGAGTTAAAACTTGGGGAAATTTCGGCCTCTTGAACTGGAACGTGCCTTCTTATTTTTCCCCTTGCGACCTAGGGAAATAAGTCGCCAAGCTGAACCACCTAGACTTTGACCCGTTACCGACTTAGTCTTATCCCGCATGAGACTTTTGACCCGTAGCCGAGTTAATCTTATCTCGCATGAGACTTTTGACCCGTAGCCGAGTTAATCTTATCTCGCATGAGACTTTTGACCCGTAGCCGAGTTAATACTTAGGCTCTGGACGTATTGACATTTAGGAGCATAGGCCTTCTTTAAGTATTCTGACCCGGACTACCGAACTAAATTGCCTTTATTTTGAACATCTTGAACTGCCCCAACTTAAAATTTGTTTGAGTCTCAATGTATTATCTCACAGATCGTATTAACTTGTAAGCTGCTAACCTGCTGAAAATAACAGACAAACAAAGAAAACCAAGGCGCACATACTGCCATTGACTGCCCATATCAAATGACAGATTAGTTAAGACAAGATAAGAGACATGAAATGTTGTGAATTAACTGACTAAAGTAAAATATTAATGCAAAGTATCAACAATTTGAAATGATTTGTTTGCATCCACATTGTATTTGCATAATCAAACTCAAAACAAAGATTCCTGGTCTTTATAACTAACAAATGTTTGCTAGGTCTTATTCCAGTTGCCTTTGCTTATTGTTTGATTGATACTTGTACAACACTTCACACACTTTAGGAAACGTGCACCTTCATGTTTGAATATCCAGTTGTTTGTGTAGAATGACTTCTCATCAACAAGAAGAAATGGTTGCTCAAGAGGAAGAGACTTTCCCGGTGGCTGTTCCCATAGAGAATCCTCCGGAGAGAACTTCAACCATTCTAACCCCAAGAATGTTTATTCAGATACGCACTCAATTCGGCTTTGCTGAAAGTGATGTCTTATTGCCCGGGCCAAGCGACACTGCCGATAATCCTCCTTACGGTTTTGTTGCAGCCAATCGCCAAATGTGCTTAAGTGGGGCAATTCCCCCTTTCAATGACTTCCTTCGAACTCTTCTTCTCCGGTTGACGATCTCTCCATTTCAACTTCATCCTAATGGTTATGCCATCTTGATGGGGTTATGTGTTTTGTTTAGAAGAACTCTTGATCGCCTACCGAGTTTTGAAGAAATTCGTTATTTGTGCTCATTTACAAAGAGTAAAGATCATCCTTCACTCATTATTGTGAGAAGTGCCAGAAACCGCAAGCTCCTTTCCGATCTCACTGAAAGTGTTCATGGATTTTTGAACCAGTTTTTCTTTGCTCGCTGCCCTCCAGGTTTTTATGCCATCTGGAGAATAGGAAGTAAGACTAGTGTTTCCATTTTTTCGTTTTTGAAACTTTTTCCGAGATCCGAACTTTCAGTTGCTAACTTCATTCTTTGCTCTTTTCAGCACTTCCTCTCCCTTCTAGAGATCCGATTCATAAACAAGTTTTCGAGAGGTTGAGTGCCGTGGCTGCGGAAGAAAGGAGCATAAAATTTCTGCTGAAGGATGAATTTTTACGCCAATACGGGCTTCTACACGCTTCTCGTTCTACGCATGCCCATGAAGTTCCAACAGAAGTTCCCGATTCTCCGACGAAAACTCCTGACGCCCCGGTTACTGTCGAACAACTCGCATCAAAAGAGTCTAATATTGAAGCTTCATTGGTGAAGTGTTCCACTTCTACCGACATTATGGGGTCATCCAGTAAGACGGTGCTTGCCCCGATCGAGGAAGAAGAAGAACCTTCACAGCCTCTCGGGGGATTAGCTGATGTAGGAATTGAGAAAACAAGTCCCACCAAGCATGATGGTGACGATGTTTATGAGGGGTTGAGCGACATAATAGTGACTTCGCAGGAGCTTTTTAGAGATGACGTATCTAAAACTATCTCTCCTGTAATTGAGGCGACGTTTCTTCTTCGACAAACGCCAACACAAACATCAACTCCTCATACCCAAGCTATCATCACCTCTACACCAAAGAGTGGTTTGTAGCTTAATGCGTGTAGCTTGCACATCACACAACACTTAGGATTTTTTGGCATTTGTTCACATTTAACTTCTTTTCTCTGGAAGTTTTTAAGACTTGTTATTTTTGCCTTTCAGATTCCTCTATGGGGCGCAGCGGCAGCGGTTCTTATTACAAAGACTTTCGACGCTATGGAGGGCGTGGCAGCTATGATTACAAGCAATACTATACCGATTCCAGAGAGACCAATGAGCAGAGAGCTGCGCGAAAAGCTGAAGAGAGGAGAAAGTATGAAGAACGCCACGAGGGAGCAGGCACGCGATACGAATCCTTCCCAAGGGGTGATGATTCCCATAAACGTAAAACGCATGATGATAGGGGGAAGAGCCATATTGAGGATTCGAGAAAGTGGACCAAACTTGGCGAGGAACACGCGCCTGTGACATCTGAGAGACCTGGCGCCTCAGTTTCTACTGACATCCCTTCCAAATCTCCTGCTCTTGAAGGAAGTGCCATTCAAACACTCCTCAACAGGCCTTCATACCATGTTGAAAGGGGCCCCCCGACTTTGCAGAGCCGATTCCCGAACTGGTGTTTGAGGGGGGTACGCTTCGACCTTGATTTGGTCCCCATCGACAAAGAAGCCATGTACAGAAATCTCGATGCTGTCAGGCTTGATATTGACAGAATGTCTGGATGGCAAAAGCTTGTTGATGAACTTCAAAGAGTTAATCGGGCTAACATCGAAGCAATGCTGACCATGGAAAATGATAAATCAGAATGGCAGAAGATTCTTGATCAACACAACGTTGAGATGAAGGAGATAGCCGAATACAATGAAAAACTCGAAGCCGAAGTAAAGCAGCTCAAAGATGATCTTGCCTCTTCTACTAGTACTTACACCCAAAGAGAAGAGGTATTGCAAAAACAAGTGCGAGATGCGCACGCCAGCCAGAGGGACGCCGAAGCTAAAGCTGAGAGGCTAGAGCAAGCTGTAGAGAACCACCGCACTGATGTCACCCAGTTGCAGAATAAACTGAGCGCCCGGGACATGGAGATTGAAGCGCTAAAAGCCCAACTTGCTCAGACCGAAAAAGATCGAGATGAGGCCATGGCTGGTAAGATTGCAGCCGAAGAAACTGTTCAGACCATGGAAACCGACATCAATTCGACTTTATTCGATTTTTATGTACACTGTGTCTTGGGACGCGGCAGCCTCTCTTTTCTTGGTCCTAAATATGAAATCACCCTGGCCGAGGTGTGGGAAGCTGCTCTTAGCATGTTTAAAGACGCCGGGTATGGCGATGAAGATTTTGAGGCGCGTTACCTGGATGAGGAAGCTCGCGCTGCTCTCGTGAAGGGGCAAGAACAACTTGCCAGGATGAGAGCTGGAATGGCGGAAGAGGAACATTCTGGAAAGGAATTACCACTTACTCCCTCTGTCCAACCTCCAGTTTCTCCCGTGGTTGACATCACGGGTTCTAGCTCCTACACTCCGCCTGCGACTAAGATAGTAACTGAAACTACAAGTGCACAAGGCGGGGATGAAGGCGGTGAAAGCAACGAAGCGCAGCGATATGAAATCAGCATCAGAGATCCAACTGCCCCAGGTAAACTTGACACCGAACCAGTCCAAGTGGTGAACTGCTCGTTTGCTCCTTGTGAACTTGACGATCTTCTTGATTATTTTTCGAATGTCAATGAATTCCCGACTTTTGATTATTCTTCAAATGTCAATGAATTCCCGACTTTTGACGAGCCGTCATCCCCTCTCTTTTCGAAAGATACTGATATTTTAAGTTTTTTCTCCTTTGTAGTGAAAGCACCGAGCCAAACTCAAGCTTCTTCTCCCCCGGTTATCCTTCCTCCATCTCTTCAAGTGGCGCCTCCTTCTGCCTCGCAACCTGGATCACAGGAAGAACAAATAGAGGCTCTTCACGGCTTGGATGATCCCATCGCTTCGCAAGAGCAGAAAGATGAGAGACCTGAGGGAGGTGACATTTCCCCGGAACGGACTCCTTCTGACGACATTGTTCTATCAAAACTTGTCACTCCGGGGAGTGAGTCTTCCTCACAAAGGAGAGAGAAGCGTGGGACATCAAAGAGGAGGGGGAAGAAAATCACCGCCACTGAAGAGGAGCCGGAAGTTGAACCGGTTACACCTGCCTCTCCTACTTCCCTTATACCCACTGGCCGACCTGAAAAGCTGGTTATTCGACCGAGTAAAGGGTCCAAAGGAGGGAAGAAGAAGTGAAGATTTTAGCTTTTTGCCTTTTGTATGAACTGGCCGAGAGTTGTGCGGGTACCGGCCCCCGCTTTTATTTTGAAACCTGTATCTGCATTATAGTTGAATAAAATGATTCTTTGTTTGTACAAACTTCTGTTTGAATTTGAGAATGCATTTACTATTTATTTTTGCACAAGTTTGTTTATATAGTATTGCAGCGGGCTTATGGTATGTTGCTTGAGTATTACTTTACTGAGGCAGCTATACTACTATACCATGTTGCCCCCATACCTTAAGCTTGTTGCAATATTTTATACTTCGAGGGGACTTGCACTCTTATTTGTTAAAGAATAATTATTTTATTTTTTAAAGAAAATTTTTATTGAGTACAACTCCCTTCGTATAAGTTTTTACGCTTTGTCGTTCGAAGAAATCACTTTTCTCTTTTGCTTATGTGCATATTTTACCAAGTGAATTCCTCTATGTAGTAAAGCGGACCTCTGAAGGGTACTTTAACTTCTTTTCTTTTTACAATCATTTTCCATTTGAAAGTTAAAGTACGCTTTTTGATGAGGAATTTTTTTTTTACAGAATTGTACCTCTGAGGAGGGATTTTTCACGTTTCAACACTTGGAAGTTTTATTTCAATCTCGGTGAAACGTGTGCTTCCAAAGAGTTGTGCCTTCGACGAAAGCCTTTTCATGTTTCAACACTTGGAAGTTTTATTTCAATCTCGGTGAAACGTGTGCTTTCAAGAAGGTCTTTGTTTTTGCATTTCAACTTTGGTGAAGTGAAATCCCGAAGAGCGGTTGTTACACTTCAACTCCTGGCGAAATGTGCCTCCGAAGAGGGCTTTTATTTTGTTTACATTTCAACTCTGGTGAAGTGAAATTCCGAAGAGCGGTCACAACACTTCAACTCCTGGTGAAATGGGCCTCCGAAGAGGGCTTTTATTTTGTTTGCATTTCAACTCTGGTGAAGTGAAATCCCGAAGAGCGGTTATAACACTTCAACTCCTGGTGAAATGTGCCTCAGAGAGGGTTTTCATCGCCTGGAAGTTACTCTCTCATGGTTGGAGGGTCATGACTCCTCCAATCTTTTTTGTTGAGTAGAGAACTTTCTTTTTTGTGGCGTATGACCCATTAGAGGTCTTTTATCCTCCGAAGAGTTGCGCCTCCGAAGAGGACTTGTGCCGCTGATGGTAGCTTTGGTTGTTCCTCTGTTCACTTGCTTATGCCTTTTCAGCGATCCTCTTTTTTTTTTTTTTTTTTTTTCTTTTCAAGTTTTCATTCCCCTTTCTCTCACAAGTGGCTTGTTTAATCCAAGGAAGTGTACTTCATTGCCAGGCAAGTTCGTGAGAACGGGCACTAGCTTCCTAATTGGATGTTTGTTTGTTCAAACAATCTCAATTTATCAGCAAGGGCTCGTTTCTATCGAAATCATTAGCCGTTCAATTGAAGTATTTCCTATCTAGGATTTGAATTCGGGGTCTTTGTGACTTGAAATTTGTTTGTTGAATGATGGTGAGAATCGCTCGGTCTTATTATGCGCAAGTTTTATTTCCATTGTCTGCAAAAATTTAAATCGACATTTTAGCAATACATTTTATGTATTTTTATATCGAAAACAAAGCAAACATATAATGATAATAAGGAACACAAGATTTATAGTGGTTCGGCCATGAAATTGGGCCTACATCCACTTTATATTCTTTCATTATTTATTTGCATCAGTTTCACAATTGCTTTCAATTACAAGAATCATACATTCATAATTCTTTTTACAATTTTTCAACAAAATTTTCAAGTAAAGTATGGACGCAAGTGGTTGCTGTTCCATGCCCTTGGAATTTGATCTCCATCAACGGTGGTGAGCTTGAATGTGCCGTCAAGAAGCTTCTGACCTATTACATATGGTCCTTCCCAATTTGGCCCAAACACACCTGTCGCGGTCATAATTCTTTTCAGGACTAGATCTCCAATTTCAAAGCTGCGTTGACGAACTTTGGAATTGAAATGTCTGGCTATCCTTTGCTGATGAGCTGCAACTCTGAGGTTAGCTTCATCTCTTTTTTCATCAAGGAGATCCAGCGCTTCAAGTTACAACTTTTCATTTTCTGCTTGATTGAAATGAATTCTTCTGTGTGAAGGGACCTCTGTTTCAACCGGGATCATTGCTTCCGATCCGTATGCTAACGAAAAAGGAGTATGCCCAGTTGCAGTTTTGTGAGTAGTTCTGTATGCCCATAGTGCAAGTGGTAGTTTATCGACCCAACCACCTTTTGCTCTTTCGAGTTGCTTTTTGATGGTTGATTTGATGATCTTGTTCACTGCTTCCACTTGCCCGTTTGCCTGCGGATGAGCTACTGCCGAAAAGCTTTTCTGGATTTTGAATCGTTTGCAAAAATCCTGGAATTCCTCGCTTTCAAACTGAGTACCATTGTCTGTGATTATTTTCTGAGGCACACCGTATCTGCAAATGATATTCTTGGTCACAAAGCTTATCATTTTCTTAGAAGTGATAGTAGCCAATGGTTCAGCTTCAGCCCACTTAGTAAAATAATCAACTGCAACAATAGCGTATTTAATCCCTGATTTAGCAGTTGGTAGCGGCCCAATGAGATCCATTCCCCAAATTGCAAATGGCCATGGGCTGACCATCTGTGTGAGTTCGGTAGAAGGTGCTCTAGGAATTTTGGCATATCTTTGGCACTTGTCACATTTTCGGGAGTAATCTGCAGCATCCCGATTAATTTCTGGCCAAAAATATCCGTATCGGAGAATTTTCTTTGCTAGTGTTTGACCACCTGAATGATCACCGCATTCTCCTCCATGCACTTCAGCTAGGATTGTTTTGGACTCTTCCCGGGATATACATCGAAGCAATGGCATTGAGAATCCCCGTCTGTACAATCGACCATCCTGAATTACATAGCGAGAGGCCTTCCTTAGAAGCTTTCGTCTTTCTATCGAGTTTTCTGGCAGAGAACCCCTGAGTAGGTAATCCAGTATTGGAGTCATCCATGACTCTTGTTCTTGAGATACATTCATAATCCAGTCTATATCCATCTCGTCTATACTTGGCGCTGAAAGGACTTCTACAGGGACCAATCCCAATAGTTGAGCTTCACCAGAACTTGAATACTTTGCGAGGGAATCTGCCTTCATATTCTCTTCCCGAGGAATGTGGCTTATTGAATAGTGATCGAGTTCATATAGGAGTTCCCAAGCCTTTGACAAGTAGGAAGGCAGGTTTCCACCTTTCGCTTGAAATTCCTTCTTGACTTGGCATACAATAAGCTGAGAATCACTGAAAATTTGTAATGCTCGAATGTTTAGCTCTTTAGCGATTTTCAGACCTGCAATAAGAGCTTCATATTCTGCTTCATTGTTTGTTGAAGGAAATTCCAGTCTTAGTGCATAACATAATGATCGACCTTCAGGAGTTTCAAGTATCACTCCGGCTCCTGAACAGTAGTCATTTCTTGCGCCATCAACATACATCTTCCACTGGATTGGAGAATCATTGATCGCTTTTTCCTCACCATTATCTTTCTCTGTGAATTCTGCAATGAAATCTGCTAAAGCTTGTCCGTTGATTGCTTTTCGGGGGTGATAGGTAATGTCATATTGACTAAGTTCAATGTTCCATTTTAGAAGACGACCCGAAGTTTCAGGGCGAAACAGGACTTGCTTCAGAGGTTGATCAGTGAGTACTTTGATAGGATGAGCTTGGAAATATTGCCTCAGTTTCCTCGATGCAACTAGTAGGCAATAGGCGAGTTTTTCCAACTTGGAGTAATTCAGCTCTGCCCCAGTGAGTCTTTTGCTGATATAGTAAACTGGATGTTGAATCCTTTTGTCTTCCCGTATCAGCGCTGCACTTAGAGCATGAGATGATACTGCCAAGTATATAAGAAGATCCTCACCATTGCCTGGCCTAGAAAGTATCGGAGGCGTTTCCATATGACGGATCAACTCTTCAAAGGCTTTTTGGCATTCGGGAGTCCATTCAAAGTTCTTCTTTCCTTTTTTCAGGGCATCGAAGAATGGGATGCATTTATCAGTAGCTTTGGAAATGAACCGACTCAGGGCGGCGATCTTTCCGTTGAGACTCTGCAATTCCTTCTTTGTTCTAGGAGCTTTGACTTCTTTCAAGGCAGTAATTTGAGCTGGGCTAGCCTCTATGCCCCTAGCACTGACAATAAAACCTAAGAACTTTCCGGATTCGACCCCAAATGTACATTTTAGAGGGTTAAGTTTCATTCTGTATTTCCGGAGGACTGCGAACATTTCTGCTAAGTGTTCAATGTGATCCACTGCTTTCCTGGACTTCACTAACATGTCGTCGACGTAGACTTCCATAGTTTTGCCCAATTGCAGTTTGAACATAGCATTAACAAGTCTTTGGTAGGTTGCCCCTGCGTTTTTCAATCCGAAGGGCATAACTCTGTAGCAATAAAGTCCAACACCTGTGATAAAGCTTGTATCCTCCTGGTCTGGCTCATGCATCATGATTTGGTTATAACTGGAGTAGGCATCCATGAAGGATAACAATTCATGTCCCGCAGTTCCGTCTACCAGTTGATCGATCCTGGGTAATGGGAAGCAATCTTTGGGGCAAGCCTTGTTTAGATCAGAAAAATCGATGCACACTCTCCATTTTCCATTAGCTTTCTTGACCAACACAGGATTCGAAACCCAATTCGGATATGTAGATTCTCTGATGAAGTTATTTTCCATGAGTCGATCAACTTCTTCTTTTAATGCTGCTGACCTTTCTGGACCTTGGGTTCTCCTTTTCTGTTTAACTGGCGTAAATTTTGGATCAATATTCAGAGCGTGTACTGCAACTTCTGGAGATATCCCACACATATCGGCATGAGTCCAAGCAAAGACATCCAGATTTGCCTTCAGGAAAGATATCAAGATGTTCTGAATTGACACATTAAGCTGTGAACCCACATTCAACACCTTATTTGGATCTTTTGGGTCAACAGGTACCGGAACTGTCGTTTCCACCGGTACTACTCTATTCTCCCCTGTACTGGCTTTTCTGGGATCCATTTCTTTCCGTGCCCCGCTGTGCTCGCCAGTGCAGGGTCCGCTCTGTAATTGCTACAAGGCTGGTTCCTTGATGCGGACTGGGGTTGCCGCACCCTTTCCCATTTCTCTTTTTCTTGACTCTCGCAGCTCTGTCAAATAGCACTCTCGCGCAGCATTCTGATCCCCTTTTATAACTCCTACTCCATTGTCAGTAGGGAATTTAATAGTGAGGCACCACGGGGCTAGGATAGCTTTGAATGCTGCGAGTGTTGGACGGCCAAGAAAAGCATTATAGGCAGAAAACTCATCGACAATCACAAATGTTTGCTTTCGGACCACTTTCCTTTCTCCTTCCCCAAGTTCTACAAACAAATCGATGGTTCCTACTGGTTGCTTTGGCTCCCCAGTGAAGCCCACGATTTTCTGTGATGAGGCTTGCACATCGATCATAGGGATTTTCATCTGGTCAAATGTCTTTTTGAAGAGGATATTACATGATGCTCCGCAGTCAATGAGGACTCTTCTGACAATGGCTGGTCCAATACCAGCCGAGATGACCAAGGGATCTAAAGTAGGAGCTTCAATACCTGTAGAATCTCTGGCTCTGAAAATAATATCATCACTGAAAGTTTTTTGTTGTTTAAGGGGCGTAGTGTCTTCTAGAACAAAGACGTTTTCTTCGGCTGGAGCATATTTCAAAGCCCTGGAATATCTCTCCATCTCACCCCAACTCTTGCCAGCTGGGTGAGGTCCTCCGGAAATGACATTGATAACGGGCCTTCCAGATTCATGCCCCGTAGCTTTCTCACCTGCCCCAGGCTGATGAACAGGAGCCCGCTGCCCCTGACTCGATGATGCAGGATTGTTGCTATTCTTTTTCACAAATTGCTGCAACTTGTTTTCTCTTAGCAACTCTTCAATCAGATTCTTCAGCTGGCGGCATTCATCAGTTTCATGACCTGGTTGATTGTGGAAGCGGCAAAATTTCCCACTTTGTATGGCTTTTCTCCCAGTTCTCAAAGGGATAGGTTTAGGGAAATCGACGGAATCTTTGGTGGCAAGGTAGATGTGCTCCGGCGTATGTGATAATGGAGTATATTCTGATGGCTTGAAGGACCGGGGCTTTTTCAGATTACCCTGTTTCTTTCCATTATTATTCTCCCTTTTCTGCCCCACCGACTCATTCTTGCGTGGAGCGACAGTATTGTCTTCAGCTTTTTCCAACACTGCCTTTACTGGCAAAGGACGACTTTCCAAGCGAATGAATTCGTCCGCTTTTTTGTAGAACTTCTCGAGAGAGGTTGGCTCCTTCATATTTAACCATTTCCCAAATTCGCTTGACTTATCAATAGCCCTCATCAGATAAGTCAATATCATTCGTGGTTCAGCATTGTCCACCTCAGCCAATGCTATATTGAAACGGTTCAAGAAAGATCTGATAGACTCACCAGGATTCTGCTCTAAACTGGACAATGACATGATATCCTTGGCCTTCGAAGCATATAGCCTAAACTGCTCCTTAAATTTTCTGGTCAAGTCTGAAAACTGATCGATAGATCGAACTGGCAACTTGGTGAACCACAGTAAAGCCACGCCTTCCAGGTATACGGGGAAATATCGGCACTTTATTTCATCGGAGGCCCTGGCACCTGTCATGTGCCAATCATATTTATACAAGAACTCATTCGGATCACTTGTCCCTTTGTAAGCTGGAATAGTTGGAGGGACAAACTTCCTTGGAAATTCCGCCTTCAAAATTTTTCCAGTAAACGGAGTTTTACTTGGAGCAAAACCCCATTCCTTCTCATCTTCAACCCTTTGCATACTTTCTTTCATGATCTGCCGGACCATTCCAGAAAGATATTCCTCATCATGCCGAGTTCTAGATCCACCGGCGTCAGGTACTGCCTGCTCAAAGGGACTAGTAGGCCTTTCAGGAGCATTCCTTTCATTAACATCATGAATGTTGCCAGCATAGTTCCTTTCATTGCCATCCGGTTGATTGTTTGCCCCAAGTAAGTCGTTCAACTTATTCAGAATCAGAGCATTCTGGGCACTTTGAGCCTCTAGTTGTGCATTTTGGGCGTTTATCTGCTGGTTTAGCCCTAGAATCACAGCATCCAATTCCGCTTTTGTAACTCCAACAGACGGAGTGGGTAGATTAGGCACAGGGGAAGCGGAGGTTCCCTCTTGAATGTTCCCAGATCTGATAGATCTACTTTTCCTTCCAGGAGCCATAATCTCAGATATACTTCTGGTTTTTAAGGAAATTCTTTCTTCTAATCTCTGCGAAGCAATGATGACAGCTGTCCTGAGTTCAATTTTCAGTGAAAGCACCAAAAATGTTAACGCCTAAATTTGAACGCTAACACCCCGGTGTGTAGATGACTGTTGTGAAAGCACCACCCGTGAATACGGGAACAAGATACAAGTAAAGAGATTGCAGAAAAGCAGTAAAAACACAAGTTTTATAGTGGTTCGGCCCAAAATCAGGCCTACGTCCACTTAGATTCTCTTTATTGCTGATATGAGTACAATTTATATCACTTTCTTCAATTACAATTAACTTCAGACAAATAGCTCAAACTCCCATGAAGAATAATCTTTCGAATTCATCTTGAATGATTGTGATTCTTCTTTGAAGTGTGTAGTAGCGTCCTTGGAGTTTGGAGTGCTTGGAGTGTTGCTTGAGTTGAGAAAATGGCAGAGTAACGGTGCTTCGAGAATTAGCCCAAAGGTCCACTGAATGTTGGTGATGGTCGTGTATTTATAGAGGTTCTCGGTGTTGAGTTATAGGTAGTAGCCGGGTCAAACTGGGTCGTGAGTTGGTGCCGAGCTAGGCTAGGTCGTAGGTCGCCCCCCTTCTCTTATGCATGGTCTTCAGTTTAAGTTGACGTCATGTGCTAAGTCCTAGGTCGTTACCGAGATAATGTGTTACGTGTTAAACTCCTGCGCAACTTCACTCCTCAAATCCATAGATCGGTCACGACTCATCATGAGTCATAAGCCGGCCACGGTTTAGATTGGATGAGTTTGTGCCTGATAGTTAAGTCGGCTAGCATCTTGGATAGTTAAATCGGTAAATAGGTTAAGTCGGTGGGCTTTTATAAGTTTTTAGATCGGGTCCTTCTAAGGCACTAGATCAGTAGCTGCCTTAGGTCGTAAACCTTGTAAAGTACTAGGTCGGCTTCCATACTAGGTCGGAACTCTCCTTAGGTCGGCATAGCCTCGTTAGACCGGCATCCCTTCATGCCTTAGATCGGTATCATTTGGGTTAGCATGCTTCATAAGGTTAAACAGTTAAGTCGTCATCCCTTCAAGCCTTAGGTCGGTGTCCTTGTAATTCCCCTTAGGTCGGTAACCCTATTAGGCAGTTAGGTCGGCAACCATGTTAAGTCGGACCCTTTGTTATCTCTTAAGTCGTTAGGCCAGTCTCTTCTGAGGCACTAAGTCGGCACCCGTGATAAGGCATTGGATCAGTACGATTCTTAACCAGTTAGGTTGGCATCGAATTAAGTCCTGAGCTCTTAGATCGGCAAACCCTTTGGGTTGTTAGGTCGGCATAGCCTTAGGTCGGCAACTCCTCTGGGTCGTAACTTTCGGCCGAGGCAGAGTTAACAAATCGGTTTCGATTTTATTTTAAATAGTTAGATTTAAAATTGTTGAATGCATGTTTGAATGATGATTGATATCTATTGATTGTTAAAATAGACATTATGCGCCGTTAGTAAGCGGATGTTATTTATTAAAAACATATACCGCGAATATTTCATAAACAGTGAAATTGGTATTATATATAATATCAATATATATATATATATATTGGCATATGTATATATTGCAGTTGTTGATTCCCCGCATTTTTTAGCGGATGAGACCCTATTACGCCGTTATTAAGCGGATAATATTTAATAAAAACATATACCGCGATAATTTCGTACTGGAGCGAAATTGGTATTGTGCTAATGTTTGTGGATGCAGGAAAACAGGTTGGAGGGATCCAACTGGATTCCTCAACGGTTTTTATTTGATTTCAGATATTTTGATATTTAATGGATTTTCATATTGATATATGATATCGTTGTAGTCGTGATTGACTATTTGGTGTGTAGCATCATTGGACCCAAATTATGGAATTTTAAAATGATTTTAAAGTGATTTTTGAAAGTATACGTTTATAAAATATTTTTGGAATTGATCCATTTTAAATAAAAATAAACGTTATAATTTTTAAAGTTATAAAAATTATGATTTTGAGAAATATAGTTAAAAGATTGATTTTTGAGAATATGGATTAATGATTTTTATAAAATAGTTTAAATTGGATTTTTGAATATATTATAAAAGTTTAAATATAGGATTTATGAAGTTTGATTATTTTATAAGTCAAAAGGATGAAATTATAAAGGAATTTAAAGACGTTTTAAAAGAATAATATAAATTGATTTATTTAAGAGATTTATAAATGGATATTTATAAATTGGAATATTGACATTATAAAACGAGTTTTTATAAGTGTTTTGAATGAAGTGAAAATGAATTTCATAAATGAATGAAATTTATAGAATTATAAATGGTAAAGTTATAAATGAAATTTATAAATAGTAAGATTTATAAATTTATAAAGTTATTAAAGGAATAGATTTGGGTGAATAATTGAATCTTATAAATTATAAGATTTATAATTATGAAGTTCAAAGGAACGGTTTTGCAAACGAATAAATTATAAGTATTTAACTTATAATATGAACTTTTAGTTTATAATTGAGTTATAAACTGGAATAGGTTAATAAAGGAATTTATAAAAGGAAGTTTTTATAAATAAATAGAAATGGAATTTATAAACGTTGTTTTATAAATTCACAAACGACTTATTTTGATAAGTAAAATTGTTATAACTTATTTATGGAGCTATATTCACGGTTTAGACAGTGAATAATCCTTTAAAATAAAAGGAATAGAAAGGATGAAGTTGGTTAACAAAGTTTATTCACATTTTTGAATAGTGAATAACACGTTAAAGAAAATGTTTTGAATGTGATGTTTTAAATTGAATTAAAACGATCTAACGATGTTTTAAATTGTGTTGAGATTCGAAACCATAGATTTCAACATTTATTGTTGAAATAGACGTTTTCGAGAAATAAAAGGAAATGGTGGACTATAACACTGTTGTTATAGTAAATGATTTCCGAAAGGAAATGTTTTGAATAGTATTGGGATTTATATATCTATTTTTAATTTCGAATCCCTATACTAGTGATTTTGGGTTGTCGTAACGATGTTTTACGCAACATTCGTTTAGACCCAAATAAATATGTTAAAGAGAATGATTTCCTTAATAGAATGAAATATATACTTAATTCGATTTAAGTATATTAAATATTTTCCAAGTGTTGAAAATAAATAAGAAATTTGTGAATTACTTATGAATAAATAAGTATGGAAATATTTTTCCAATGTGAAATGAAACGTTTTGAGAATTTATCTTTTTGAAGATAAATTGAAATGAATTATTGAAATCATATGCATGGATATTTTGAAATATAAATTCATTATGGAATTTATATGAGAAAGTGGAATTTGTTTAAAAATAAATATTGATTTATTTTTAAAGTGTTGAAATTTTATATCTTGTAAAGATATTTTGGAAAATAAATAATTTGAAAAATTATTTGGAATCTGGTGATGTGTGCATATCCATTGATAGTTCAATAATCGACTATCAATATTTCCCTTTGAATGAGTATTTGATATGAATTGTTTGAATTTGAATGCCACACTTATTTTTGAATAAGCGCTCACTATTCGGATTAACCGGGAAAGGACCATGGGGTCGTATAACCCATTCCGAATATGTGATACATCGTTGTGAATTGCATTTGAAGATCGGTGTTGAAGACCGGATATTTGCGAGAGCGATAGGATGACATATCGATTGACTCTGCACCGAGTAGCTACGGTATAGAGTTCTCCATATGTGATGGTGAATCCGATCAGGATTGTGGATATCCGGATTGCAAGGACTTCTTTGTAAGTGCCTTCGGTTTTGTTCGATCCCGGAACGGACTTGTATGGATTGTATGCCTGACATTACAAGTTGAGATATAAAGCCGATTTCTTTCAAATATATTTCGGTTGGTGGCGGAGAATTTATTCTTTTAGCTTAACACCCTTCTCTGAGACGTACGAGCTCAGAGGTTATATAGTTGAAGTTATCAGCGATATATTCCCAATTTGGTAATGTGACATGCTGAGTGTTGCTGAAATGATCATTGTGTTGATTATTTATGATAGGATCATTTGTTTGATCGTCTATCTTGGTGATCATTGTGTTGATCATTTGTTGACCCAAAGCATGGCTTTTGTATAAAGTATGTTTTTGTGGACGTGACTTCGTCGAGCCTCACATCCCGGAAATGGTCAAAACAGGAAAGATGTGGCAAGGTTATGATTGGTAGCTCCCTTTAGGGTATGTGCATTTCTTTCTGGAAAGGGTGGTATCATGGTATGGAGCCCAGATACTTACTCATGTTGAAACACTATATTTATTACTGTGTGGTGTTGTTGATGACGAGCGCTCGGATAAAGGTCCAATGGGACCGGGGGATGTCATACTCGGTAGTAGTTACCTAGTGATAAAGGTAACCCGGCCTTGTGTTGGCAGAGAGCTGGTTAAGTTCTCGGAACGTCCCGCCAGAGGCGTTTCCATGTGGCAATGGGAAGTTCCTTGGCCTGACCATTTGTTGGAAATCCAAAGAAACAATACGAAACTTGTACGGTATTAGTTGTAGAACCTATCATTCACTTATGGCGGCGCCCCACTGTTTGGATGGTAGCTATAGTAGGCATAGTTCGGAATGTCTATGTTGGCTAAGATTTATATTCTACTTTCGAAATATTTCCAACACTATGCACTAGTAATAATATCAAATGTTATTTTAAATGCGTATCAAGCATCTTTGACTATCATAAGGAGAAATCTTATCCGATTCTGCGTTCGCATGTGTGTGTGTGCGGGAGGCCTTATGGTAGTCTCATTTTTAAAAGCATTGCGAATTGAATTTAAAAATATTCCTCTATTTGATTTTAAAGATAAATAAACTGTTTTGAGTTCTCACACCAGTCACATGACTGACTCGGAGTTTATTGTTTTCCTTCCTAAACTCTGGGTGCCCACCAATTTCCACACGGGCAGTCAAGAGTTAGGTTTATCAGGATATTCTGGATATTCAGGAGTTGCTGGAGGCAAGATGGATTGGCATGGCGTATTACCAGTATATAGTATTTCTTCTCCGCTGTTTGATGTTGTATGTTGTTGTACACTCTGATGATATGATGTAATGTAAAGTAATGTAATGTAATAACTGATATAGTTCTTTGTTTAAAGATTATTCATTTATTATTATATGTTGTTCCGCTGCGAATTGTGAGATTCTGATGTTGTTCGTTTGTTGTTTCCTTTCTGTCCCGTCCTATTTTAAAATGTTCTATTTTCTATTTCCTGTTTTCTTTCTCTATTTTCTCTCTTCTTCTCGCTTTTTCTTTTCTTAAATTCTTTTTAAAACCCTCAGTGTTCGGTTTTCCGTCGTTCGATTTCTCGGCAGTCGATAAAGTGAGTATCGATGTTGAATTTTCGGAAGTCGAAAAACCTGGTCCTGACAATAGATTTCTTATGTTTGTTAAATTGATTTATGATGTGTTTAAAAATTTATTTATAGCTGGTTGGCATATATTTCATCATTATCACAGTTAAATTGCATTCATTTAATTTACTTGTTATTCAATTTATTATTGCATATAAACAGATAGTTAAATTATTTGTTAATTTATTTTTGCATATAAACTGCCAGTTAAATTTTATTTATTTATTGTTGCATATAAGCTGCCAGTTATTTAATTTATTATTAAACTAAACTGCTATTTAATACTTGTTGTTCAATTTTCGTTCTATATTAATGCTATTGTTGAATTTGATGATGATTGCGATAAATGGTTGATGGTTGATATTGGATGAATGGATGATGTATTTCATATGGTTATAAACTGCAAGTTATTATGCATTTTCATTTCACTCGGGATTGCGGTTTGAAATGATGTACAACCGTATTTTTATTTTTTAAATTGCGGATTGAAAGGATAAATATATGTATCACTTGACCATAGGATAGAAAATTATATACAGGCACCACGGTCTATATATATAAAATATTTTGAAATGATTTTCTATGGTTTTGGAAAGAATATGGTTTAATGAATATTGATTTTTGATATTCTTAAATATTAATTTTATATATAGTTAAACGCTTGAATTTGAGCTATGTATAATTTGGTTTAAAGAATAAAAGAAGTTCAAAAATAAAAGTTAAATTTTATTTAGATATAATACGGTTAAGTATTTATTTAAATTTATTGATAAAGTTTATAATGTCTTAAATATAATAAATGTTGGAAGATAAATATAAATTTGCTTTGAATTAAGGTATTTAAGAACTATCCTCAAATAAAATTTATTTGAAATTTAAATTAATTTGGGGTTTTAAAGGTATGATCTTTATAACTTTATTTTTGTTTAGAGGACTTAAATAAAAATCAAGTCGATTTAAATGAAGATTATCAAGTTAATTAAATTGAGAGAATATCCTGTTATTTGAAGTTTAAAGGTTTTACTTAAATGGTATTTGATTTATTAAGTAAACATTTCAAATCTAAATAATAGTAATTGAATTTAATATATATGAGATTATCAAAGAATAAGTTTTGAAATGGTGGAATAATTAAAGCTTTGAAATATATGGAAATTGAAATGGTTTATTTGGGAATTTAAACCTATATTTGGAATTTATTTGTGAAATTTGTAAAGCTATTTTGTTATGTAAAACGGTTTAATACTTAAACCATTTAAGTATTCGAAATTTTGTTTCAAAGCTATGGGATTTAAGATATATATATTTGAAATATTATGATTTTGGAAAAAGGGATATATTTAAATAAAAATGATATCATATTGATTTGGGTTTTAAAATTTTAAATGATATCATATTTATATGGTTTTGAAAGGGATTTTATATTCTGGTTTTAAAG
This sequence comes from Allium cepa, assembly GCA_030765085.1. Classification (NCBI taxonomy): domain Eukaryota; kingdom Viridiplantae; phylum Streptophyta; class Magnoliopsida; order Asparagales; family Amaryllidaceae; genus Allium; species Allium cepa. The sequence goes on along the minus strand of CM060937.1, from coordinate 886,423,119 downwards.
TATAAATTATTTTGAAAGACCGCGGTGTTATAATAACGATTGGTTGTTGAAGAGACCGGGATTAGAAGTTGTCATACTCTCTGCCAACTCCGAAAACCACTTTAACAACCGTATACGCGGTGGAGATTCCAGAATAAAGTATGATGGTGGCGGCGTTTCCTTTGAGGTAAATACGTGGACCCAACTCCCGTGAGTTGGCATAAGGTGGCTAAAGCAGGAGCGATTGACGGGTTAATTTAGGTAGCACCTTTGATCGGACACATCCCTTCGATATTATACTTTGACTTTTGGATTGATTCGATGGCCACTTTTGATTTTCTTTTAGGGGTGTGGCTCGAGGTGGGGAGTAGCTGCGGCTACTCGTTACCACCGACCCGGAAGCGTAATTGGCATATCTACCCAAGCATTGCCTAGTTGTGCCGTGTCACCTACCCAATCGCGCCTTGTACGAGTTTCTATTTGTGTCGTACCTATGGAGTATCCTCTGGTAGCCTCCCGATCAAGAGGTATTACGGTACTGTATAGACTATTGGCATTTTACGTGTTAAGGTGGAAAATGTAAAGCCTTAACGCTATTTAAAAGTAAGTTTATTTTATAATTAGACACTATTATAATAGAGAAATATACTACATAGTAAATAGTTTAACGGATCCTTAGGAGATGTAAATCCCGAGCATCTCTTGAGTTACTGCACTCATATTTATTTCTGTTAATTTAACTCACATAAGATATTTTAGTTCTGACTCGAGTGTTTTGTCTTTTCAATTCGCTCGGGTCAGCCTGAGCATTTCAGGTTTCAAAGATTTTAGCTCTGGAGGACGAAGACGAAGATTTGTATTACTATTATCTAGTACATTATTCCACTACACCATTTAATTCCGATGCATTAATTATTATTATCTGGTATGTGTACTTTGATATCGTATTGTATAAGTAAAGAAAATCGAATATTTTTGTAAAGCAATTCCATGAACTGTATATTTCATTATTATATTTTATCTTTCCGCTGTGAGATTCTGTTTTGTTTTATTTCTTTCTCGTTTTACTTATTTACCCCATAACAATCCGCCCTTCCGTATGGTTTGAATTGGCACGTATATCGATTTAAAGGGTGCGAAAAGGTGGGACGTTACATTTTGTATCAGAGCTTTGGTTTAGCGATAAACCTTAGCTTTGTGGGATTTGACTCTTTACTAATAGGGTAGTAATACCCTATGGGAGTCGCTGAGTGTATATATATGAGAGAGCGTATTTGTTAGTGTTATAAAAAGGTTTTAATATTGTGTTATTCTATTCCGTTTTGTATTTATAAATTCTGGTTGGTGCATGAGACGCTGTGACATCAATAGGGATTTCTAAACACTTAATAGGACAGACCGACATAATATTTGATTTTAATATAGGTGAATGAAATAATTTTGCCTATTATATTTTCTATATATGAAATAATTTTTTTTAAATGATATATATATATATATTTGGTTGCAATATATCGGTTGTTAGGTAATGGAAATTTATAAATAATAGTTGAAATAAGATTTAAAATAAATAAACGAATTTGAAAATTTAGAATCTAAGTCCATGGGTTTTGAAATTTCTTTTGAATGATTTTGAAGTATAAAAATAGTATTATTTAGAAATATTTTCTTATATTAATGTTTCGATATAATTTAAAAGAAAAATTGGAAAAGAAATAAATTTTGTACTCCCCTCTCTGTTGCTGGAAAATAATTTCGGTGATGAGTGCACGCATCATCGACATTTATTTTTGAGTTTCGAAGTGGGAAGGCCACTGTGGTAGTTACTGCAGATTTCTTTTGAAAAACAAATAGAAAATTTAAATTGTTTTAAATATAATTGGATATATAAATACGTTTGTCTACTATTTTAAAATGATTTTGAATTAAACCCGGTATTTAATTCTTAAGTTTCCGTTAATTAATAATTCCAATCATTATAATGAAATTTAATGTAACAAATTTATAATTAGAACCTATAATTAAAATAAGAAATTTAATGATAAGTTATGAATGAAATTAAAAGAAATCTGAAATGTGTAACCTATAATACAAAGGATATAATTATTGAACATTGAATAAATTTTAAAGGAAATAAGATAAACTTGTATGATTTTCAATTACATTATTAAAGGCATATATATAACTTACCAAAAGATATAAAAAGTTGAAATGTTTAATAAGAAATTGTAATAGAATATTACACAAGTAAATCTGAAATAAGGAAAGTATTCGATGAAATTCCTTAACAAATAGGAATTTGGTGTTAGAGTTGGTATGAACTTAAGTATAAAAATAAAAGCTATTAATTAAAATAAGAAAGGTAAGTATTATAAATGGAATTTAGTAATAAATGAAAGTAAATAAATAAAATTAAGTAGTATAAATGAAAGATAATAAACGCAAGTAAATGATTGAAGCTATTATTAATAAAATAAGCAGAAAGATGAATACGGCAAATAAAAAAAAAGATAAACCATTATATGTATAAAAAAGAAGTCAAACAACAATAGTATGAAATGAAATTGACAAGAATAAACTTAGTTTATTGTTTGGATTTGTTGTTTGTTTGGTTTATGGTTGTTTGGTAAGGATACTTTAAATTTGTTGGGATGAATAAATAATCTATTTAGGTTCACCTAAGACTGTTGAATGAAGGGTACACTTAGTAGTTATTTTTCATTCCATACAACTTAAAGTTTTGATCCCGAACAACTATTTGTTTGTTTGATATGAATGAATGATTAATGCGTCTTGATTTTATGTGATGGTTGTATGCTTGTGCAAGTGATGGTTGATTGATTTGTTTGTGGTTGAACAACTTAAATATTTCATTCTATATAATTGCTAACTCTTATCAGATTATATAAGTGAAATACAGGTTATGGAAGCAATTGCTACTGCTTTTGGTTTCCTAATATAGCGTAATTGCCCGACAAATAGGTACATTTTCGGATTACGTTTTATAGCGCTATTATACTGTTTTCCCGTGTTAGGATATATATTATTTTGAAAATATATATTGTATATTGTTATTTTGATATTATATTTTCTCCCGAGCCTCTCTGCACAAAGGAGACTCTGCCAAAACTTTCCCGTAAATTTTGGACTTAGAAAATATTTTGAAAATGTTTTCCAAACTTTAACAATTTAAGATAAAAGATTTAATGGTTATAATTTGGTATATTTTATGAAAATTAATTAATTTTGTAAATTTATTTGTTTATAAATTTAATATTTAAATAAGATATATTGATTTCTTAATTCTTCTTTTCCCTTCTTTTCCTTTTCGGGGACGAAAAGTTTTGAGTGGGGGAGAGTGCAATGACCCATAAATTTTCGATGTTTAAATTTTGTTAATTTAATAATATTTTATGAGCTAATATTGAAAGGAATAAAAATTTGCAATTTAATAATGAAATAATAGCTAAATTAAAGTGAAACAAGGTTAATACAAGTTAATTGTCAATAATTTTAAATGAAACTCCAATCCATTGTATTTAAACCTGTTATGCTTGGTTATTGTGTGCACTGATAATAGTAGGATGTAAAAGGTAATAAAGTAATATGTAAATTTAGGCAATAAAGTTAGTCAACGCTGAATTTGTATAATTGAATTTTGTATAAATTGCAACAACAATAAATAAAAGTTTACGTTAATATTATGTAACGACCCGCCGCCTTGACCGCCTCTAGTCGGTAATTAAACCAACTAGAAACGTTCAAAATGACGGATTGTTATTTAGTTTATAACATTTAAACAGAATCAGCTACAGAATCACAGAATAGTAATCATATTTTATAAACAAACTTTTCTTTTATATACAAATATCAGAGTTTACAATACATTACATTTTATACAGCGGAAACAATTTATAAATTTAAGTACAAGAGAAAAAATTTTAGCTAAAACTTTAGTGGTGCTGAAATCCCCCTCTCTCTAACTTCGCTGCGAGCAAATCTTTAAGCTGCAAAAATACTCGGTCTGACCCGAGCGTTATTGCAAAACACAAAAACACTCGAGTCAGGATTAATCTTTATTCAAGTAAATAAATTTGAAATGAACTGAAATAAATGGTTACAGAGATGGTGAAACAAATGAATCGGTCTAATCTATTATGGACTTTACATTAACAATTTCAATTTTTTAAATTCTGTCAAACGTGTGTGGCTGTAGTACACACGTATGTTTACACACATGTGCACTGCCTTGCCGACACGTATGCAAGTGCAATCACAAAGACCACAAAGATACAATAACAAGCCAGAACAGAAACAACACAGCAGGTCAAAGGCAGAGAGCACAAGTACAGGCCGCAATGCACAACAATTTCAGCAGCCCCAAATACAACTACAAGCACAAGGCATATCAACAACCATAGAATCAACATGTATGCACAACAACCCAGCTACACAAGTAGTGCAGACCACAAGGCTGAGGTAATAGAACTCAAATACAAACCCAAGTGCTCAGTGCAGACTACACAATCAGTGCCACAACTCAATGCCAACAATATGGACTGGACAGTGCCAATTTGAACAAGTATACATGTATCAGAGGGAACTGGGAACTGTGTGCACAGGGAAAACACTACACAGTTCAAATGGAATGCAAACATGTATCAGAGGATATGTACAGTAATAGGCAGTGACCAACACAAGTGACGGTGTCAATTTGAACGAGTATACATGTATCTGAGGGAACTGGCTACAAAATTTTAAGTAAGACCAACAACAAGTTGGACTGCAACAGTCAATATGCAGACCATACCAGCAAAGAACCATAAATACAAGTAGAGAGCAAGCTACAAAATACATATGCAACATCACTACAGACTGCAACATGCACAGAGAAGTGAATGGACATGCAAACTGCCACAAACCAAAGTGCATGAACACAGGGAAGACTTAAATGAAGACTGAATACATCAGGCATGCAAAATGGAATGGATATGAAGACTGAACATATCAAAGTTTTGGAAATACAAGGTGTTCAAAATGAACACAGTAAGCTTCAGTTACAAAACTTAAGTGAAACAAGTAATGCAACAGTAGCAAGTACAACATGACAGTATAAAAGTATCACAAGTTCAAGTGCAGATGGAACAAACAAGTTTCATTTGAAACCTAAGTTTTAAACAGAGGCTAGATTAAGTGGTTTTGAGTTTAAATCAAAACTTTAGAGAAACTGAAGTTATAGACATAGAGTATTCTGGAAATAACAACACAAAAGAACCTGGAAAAGCATACAGTGATTTCCAAAGCAAAGAAAAAAATATACAAATCAAACAGAGCTTCAGTTTTCAACTCAGTTCAAAGCAAAATGTTAATCTGGAAATCAATTCAAGTAGTAATGCACTCTCAGGAAAACAGTTTTCAAAAGAAGAAAATGGAGTGCAAGGCAAAAATGAATTTTGTTTCAAACAGCAGTTCATCCTAGAGACAAAATCCAGTAAGAATTCTTTTCAAATCATTAGTTATAAACAGAAGATTTAATCAGAGGATTCCCTACATTTGTTTTGCTTGAATAAGATTTTTTTTAAACTTAAATTAATGTTTAAACAAGCATATCATGTTCAAACCTTAAATCCTAACAAGGAACTGATCAGAAGATTTGAATTCTTCTTCTATTCTTACTCTCTGTAGTTTAAAACAGAGAAGAGCAATCCAAGTAAATACAGGCACAAGTCATTTAATTCATACACACAGATCATATACTTATATATACTCATGCAAGCATCAATTATATCAGAAATTTGTCAAGCAAAATATAACTAACCACTTAAGTTATAATTAAAATGTTCATTCACCTAGCAGTTTAAAACAGAGAAGCTACTTGATGCTTACTAACATTTTAATAAATTGTTTTACACCATCACAACCTACTTCCATTTGAGCATCCCATGCTAAAGATAATCAGATAAATGGATTTACTTTTTCCCCTTTTTAACATATTATTCATATGTGCACATTTTCAAACAGAGAGACATTTTGATATTTCATTCACATGCAAACAAATTTTTAAACAAGTATACTTAGTTCAATCACATGCAAAAATGGGAATGCAGACAGGAACAACATGGATGAAGTACTAACAGTACATACAAAATGGAGATGAAGACTTGAACACCCAGGAAAACAATGACCAGACCAAAGTGCAACAGCATGGATACAACTTGACATGGAAACTGAAACATATCAGATAATGCAAATTGAAACAGAAGTTTCGAGTCAAATATGAAGACCACAAGTGAAGTGAATCAACTGCAATGCAACACATACCAGGATGCAAACAATAATGACATGAAGAGTAGAACAATCAGGAGAGCAGAGACCAGACCCAAGTGCAACAGACATGAAACAAATCATGTCGAAGATAATTCACAAAGTAAGCAAGTGCAGACAACAGGGAGCAACAGCACAATCCCGAAACACCCCAAATACATAGATCAACAGATTTTGGCAAACACCCAAGTTACAGAAAATTTTCCAATTCATATCCAATTCAAATCTAAAAATCATAATTTTCATTTTAAAAATCATGTTTACCCAGACCAATTCAGGCTATGTATTTGGATAAGAGAATTGTAATGATTGATTTTAACATATATATATATATTTTACTGCAAATTTTAATTTCCAGTTACTATATATATACATAAAACATGTTTACACTATTTTTAAATTCACGTTCAAGTTTAAACAAACTAAATTTGTTTTGGAACTAAGGTCTAACAAAGATCAAAGAGAAGATTTTGAATTTAGATAAAAAAACTTAAACCTGAACTGAGAACAGAGATATTCAAGAACAACAGTCATGCATGCTTTCAAACAGATTCATATACATATGCAACACATTCAATATACATATGCAACACATTCATATACATAACTAATACATATATATATATATATTCATGCAAACATAAGCATTTCAGAAATCTATATAAGCAACAGATCGTTATTTCTCAAGATTTTTAAGTTGATGTTTACTCACTAGCATAATTATAGGAATGAATCAGGAATGAAAGTTTGTTTACTGGTTTTAAAACAAAGGGGCTGCACTGTTTAAGCATGAGACAGCATTTTCAAACTTAAGTGAACATGCAAGATCAATCTTTCAACAGCAAGCATAACAGAAGTGCAAGCATAGGTGAATGTGCAGACAACATCAAGTATGCTTACAGAGATGTTTGCATGTTTGTTTATGGTTACAGAGATGCCCAAACAAACATGCACATGAAAATTTATAGACAAACACAAATGGAATTGAAGACTGAAGCAACATGAGGCATGCAATACTCAAGACATATCTTTATTACAAGAACAATTTTGCACTTCAACTACTTAGTTAAACAAAATATTTTAGTAGCATCTGTACTTACCAATTTAATAACAAGATAAACATAGCATCTGTTCTTAACAGTTTAACAATTCAAGCAAATCGAGCAAATGACAGCAAATAGCAACCGAAAATCCAACATGCAGTAACCAATCTACCCATATCAGTTTCAAATTAAATTAGCCGAGCAAAAGATAACAAAATCACCCCAAAACATAGCATGCAACCAATATTCAATCCAAACAAATTTAAACACCTGAATTAAAAATTAATCGTGAGCAGAAAACTCACCATAACAAAGTCGAAATAGCCCCAAATTTGATTACAAGCCCTAGTTTTTGAATCGCGAGAAGTAAAGCCCCAAATTTTCCAAAGCAGAACGAGTCGAGAAGAACGAAGCCGCCATATTTTTTTTTCTCGTGCTTTTTTTTTTTTTTTTTAGGGTTAAAAAAAATGGGAACGGGTAAAGTGAAATGGAAGGGGATCGGGTTAAAGATAAAGGCAGTAGTATTCAAACGTGGGCCGGTATAAATTTCAAAGCCCAAACCATAAACAAGTTTTCCTCTTATTTTTTTTTTCTATTTATCTAAATCCAATTTGTTTTGTCTAATTATTTTCATTACTTTGTTTTGTAAATTTTTGTTTAAGTTATGTTGTTAAATTTTTTTACTAAGTGTATTTGTTTATTTTATTTTGTATTGATTTTTTTTTTTTATTTAAGCTAAAGAAAAGAATGTTATTAAAATTTTAACCATCAATTTATTAATTTACATAAATAAAAATTCTTGTATCCAAATTATTTTCTTAAGTCATTAGTTTGAATTTCAATTACAAATTAAATATTCAATTTCAACTCCAAAGTCAAGTTTAAATTTTTCTTCAGCTTTGTATAGATTAAATTTTAAATATTTAATCACCAATTTCATTGTTATATCGGAAATTCAGTTTAAATTATCATTCAAATATTCAAAATTAATTAAATATTCACAATTTAAATTGTTCAAAATTTAGGATCGTTACAATCTCCCCTCCTTAAAAGAATTTCGTCCCGAAATTACAAGTAAGGAAAAATGATTGTTAAAATTTCACTAATATTTATATTTTACTCAATTTTATCAAGTTCAACACTTATTAAAGATGAATGAATATAGGATTCATTCTATTTGTTTTATCTCGCTAGCTTTGCTAATTAACTCTTTTGTCTATTATTTTCTACAATCAAGACACAAAAATCTTTACTAAAATTTTCAACTTACAACCCAAAATTTTAAATTTGAAACACTTTATATTAGAGATTTACATATTATAACTTTTCCAAAGCTGTGGACTTTCAAAACCTTTCAAAAATCCTCTTCCTTAATTCATTAGGTTGGAATTATGCGAATTCTAATTCTAGATAATTGATTTTCTATTAAAGTTCGAAAATACTTGCTAACTCGAAATTTAACAAGTCTACTGTCGTTCTTAAAGACATTAGGCATACGCTGGCCAGGCGCAAGTCTAACAATCTCCAAGTACTAAATATACTTGCTTCAATTCCCAGTGAAAATACTTTTAAAAATTCTTTTAAAAATGGATATGGAAAGCACATTCCCCCATGGATCGCGGTACACACGGCGGTTACGCTACTATCCCAGTAGAATCGCTTGTGACCGTAGGCATCTCGCCCCTCGAATTTCGCCATGGTTGTTGCCATAGATCGCGGTCCACACGGCGGTTACGCTACTATCCCAGTAGAATCGCTTGTGGCCGTAGGCATCTCGCCCCTCGAATTTCGCTATGGTTTCTAGATTGCAGTTACTCGGCGGTTACGCCACTATCCCAGTGGAATCGCTTGTAACTGTAGGCATCTCGCCCCTCAAATTACGCTAGTCACTCCAACTAATGGAAAACAAATGGCCTATCCAACTAATGGAAGACAAAGGGCCAATCCAACTAATGGAAAACAAATGGTCAATCCAACTAATGGAAATATAAATGGTCATCCAACTAATGGAAATACTACGTAGCTACGATTTTTTAAATGGATACTCATCTCGAGTTCCATCACCATCACACAGTCACACAGTATAAATGGAAGGTACCTTTCCATATCCTCAATTTTGGAAAACATAATATTATACATACATATATAATATTTCACTTCACATTTAGTACATATCATACTCATGTACTTACATAAGTTTTCCACAACAATTACTTTTCCAAACTAATTGGTTTTCGAATTAATCGTATTCACACATATACGTTATGAAAACCACAACATTTCATACCCATAACAAATAGAGGTTTCACAAATTTCCATTTCATTATCCATTTAAAATTTTCCTCTAAGTCGATTTGGAATTTTAAGGTTATATCAAACCTAATACACATTCACAATCCAATTTATTATCGACTTCACACACTCGATTTGGATTTCACGCTACATCGTCAATTCTCAACACATAATTGATGTCTATCGATATATAACCTCTGAGCTCGTACGTCTCAGAGAAGGGTGTTAAGCTAAGAGAATAAATTCCCCGCCACCAACAGATATATATTTAATAGAAATCAACTGATATGTCGTCAATTCACGACGTTAGACATACAATCCAAATCATCCATTTAAAATTCAAAGTTCAACTTACTTTGTTTTGGGTGACAAAGTTAAACTCAATTTAACTCAAAATTTCAATCATTTGAAAATTTTCAAATTAAACTAATTGTTCAAATTTCCCAAAAATAATATCTTTACAAGATATATAATTTCACACTTAACCATTTGAAAACAAATTTCAAACCATTTCTTCACCTTTTAATCTTTGAAAACAAATTTCAAAGCGATTTCCTTAAACGGAAACATTTCCAAATTATCTATGAATATACGATTTTCAAATCGATTTCACCTATTCATTTTCAATTTATCTTTAAAAGATAAAATTTCAAACCATTCATTTCATATAGGAAAACATACCCATACTTATTCAATAATAAGTAATTTACAAATCCACTTATTTTCAACACTTTGAAAATATTCAATATACTTCAAACCAAAATCAAGTATATATTCATTCTTAAAAAAAACCATTCTTTTAAACACATTTTATTTGAGTCAAAACGAATGTTGCGTAAAACATCGTTACGACGACTCAAAACCACTAGTATAAGGATTCAAATTTAAAAATAGATATGTAAATCCCAATACTAAACAAAATCATTTCCCTTTTGAAATTATTTACTATAACAACAAATGTTATAATCTACCATTTCCATTTTTCCACTCGAAAACGTCTATTTCAACAACAAGTGTTGAAATCTATGCTTTCGATTCTTAACACATTTCAAAATGAATTATCTTCATTTACATAATGTTTCTTCCCAAAAACATTCCCATTTAAGTTTTCAACTTCAACTTAATTCATGGTTTGAATTCCACATACACTTCAAAAATATTGGTTTTAAACCGATTTCAAATTCCCAATACTAAGTTTTCCACTCAACTTAATTCCATGCCCGTTCAAATTCAAATGCATCATTGAATCTATTTAAATCTATTTCGAATTTTCATTAGATTCATATCTCTTTTGATATTTTATTCACCGTTCAAAACCATAGATATAATTCCTTTAATAAGTTACAACAATTTACTTATCAAAATAAGTCGTTTGCGGATTTTACAAACATCTCTAGAAATTCCATTTCTATTTATAAAACTTCGTTTTATAATCTCCTTTCTTAATTTGATTCAATTCAATTTATATAACTTAGTTATATACACCAAAAGTCCATATTATAAGTTAAATACTTATAATCCATTCATTTACTAAATCGTTCTTCACCACATTTGAAATCAATTTTCAAAAGAATTCAAAATTAAATTTCCAAGTTATAGTTCAATAATCCACTTGATTATAATCAAATTGACATATCATTTTATTTTCCAATTACTACTTTGGAGATATTCAAAATATTTGATTTAAGCCAATTTAAACCAATTCATTAATCCACTTGACTTACATTTCATTTTCCATAACTCTCAAAGATTCGATAATGAGTTTCCGAACGATCGAAACTCAAGTCTAACGAGACCTCACCGAATAGAAACTACCGCAATCCTAACTTTAGAGAGGGGAATTTCCAAAAATAATTTTAAATTTCAAAATACCTTTTATTTTGAAGAAAACAATTTTAAACTTCGTTAGATTTGAAAACACTTCCTTTAAAGTGATTCTAGTAACTATTCATATTAAATGCCATAAACTAAGCTTTGTGTAAACCAAAGCTCTGATACCACTTTTGTAACGACCCGCCGCCTTGACCGCCTCTAGTCGGTAATTAAACCAACTAGAAACGTTCAAAATGACGGATTGTTATTTAGTTTATAACATTTAAACAGAATCAGCTACAGAATCACAGAATAGTAATCATATTTTATAAACAAACTTTTCTTTTATATACAAATATCAGAGTTTACAATACATTACATTTTATACAGCGGAAACAATTTATAAATTTAAGTACAAGAGAAAAAATTTTAGCTAAAACTTTAGTGGTGCTGAAATCCCCCTCTCTCTAACTTCGCTGCGAGCAAATCTTTAAGCTGCAAAAATACTCGGTCTGACCCGAGCGTTATTGCAAAACACAAAAACACTCGAGTCAGGATTAATCTTTATTCAAGTAAATAAATTTGAAATGAACTGAAATAAATGGTTACAGAGATGGTGAAACAAATGAATCGGTCTAATCTATTATGGACTTTACATTAACAATTTCAATTTTTTAAATTCTGTCAAACGTGTGTGGCTGTAGTACACACGTATGTTTACACACATGTGCACTGCCTTGCCGACACGTATGCAAGTGCAATCACAAAGACCACAAAGATACAATAACAAGCCAGAACAGAAACAACACAGCAGGTCAAAGGCAGAGAGCACAAGTACAGGCCGCAATGCACAACAATTTCAGCAGCCCCAAATACAACTACAAGCACAAGGCATATCAACAACCATAGAATCAACATGTATGCACAACAACCCAGCTACACAAGTAGTGCAGACCACAAGGCTGAGGTAATAGAACTCAAATACAAACCCAAGTGCTCAGTGCAGACTACACAATCAGTGCCACAACTCAATGCCAACAATATGGACTGGACAGTGCCAATTTGAACAAGTATACATGTATCAGAGGGAACTGGGAACTGTGTGCACAGGGAAAACACTACACAGTTCAAATGGAATGCAAACATGTATCAGAGGATATGTACAGTAATAGGCAGTGACCAACACAAGTGACGGTGTCAATTTGAACGAGTATACATGTATCTGAGGGAACTGGCTACAAAATTTTAAGTAAGACCAACAACAAGTTGGACTGCAACAGTCAATATGCAGACCATACCAGCAAAGAACCATAAATACAAGTAGAGAGCAAGCTACAAAATACATATGCAACATCACTACAGACTGCAACATGCACAGAGAAGTGAATGGACATGCAAACTGCCACAAACCAAAGTGCATGAACACAGGGAAGACTTAAATGAAGACTGAATACATCAGGCATGCAAAATGGAATGGATATGAAGACTGAACATATCAAAGTTTTGGAAATACAAGGTGTTCAAAATGAACACAGTAAGCTTCAGTTACAAAACTTAAGTGAAACAAGTAATGCAACAGTAGCAAGTACAACATGACAGTATAAAAGTATCACAAGTTCAAGTGCAGATGGAACAAACAAGTTTCATTTGAAACCTAAGTTTTAAACAGAGGCTAGATTAAGTGGTTTTGAGTTTAAATCAAAACTTTAGAGAAACTGAAGTTATAGACATAGAGTATTCTGGAAATAACAACACAAAAGAACCTGGAAAAGCATACAGTGATTTCCAAAGCAAAGAAAAAAATATACAAATCAAACAGAGCTTCAGTTTTCAACTCAGTTCAAAGCAAAATGTTAATCTGGAAATCAATTCAAGTAGTAATGCACTCTCAGGAAAACAGTTTTCAAAAGAAGAAAATGGAGTGCAAGGCAAAAATGAATTTTGTTTCAAACAGCAGTTCATCCTAGAGACAAAATCCAGTAAGAATTCTTTTCAAATCATTAGTTATAAACAGAAGATTTAATCAGAGGATTCCCTACATTTGTTTTGCTTGAATAAGATTTTTTTTAAACTTAAATTAATGTTTAAACAAGCATATCATGTTCAAACCTTAAATCCTAACAAGGAACTGATCAGAAGATTTGAATTCTTCTTCTATTCTTACTCTCTGTAGTTTAAAACAGAGAAGAGCAATCCAAGTAAATACAGGCACAAGTCATTTAATTCATACACACAGATCATATACTTATATATACTCATGCAAGCATCAATTATATCAGAAATTTGTCAAGCAAAATATAACTAACCACTTAAGTTATAATTAAAATGTTCATTCACCTAGCAGTTTAAAACAGAGAAGCTACTTGATGCTTACTAACATTTTAATAAATTGTTTTACACCATCACAACCTACTTCCATTTGAGCATCCCATGCTAAAGATAATCAGATAAATGGATTTACTTTTTCCCCTTTTTAACATATTATTCATATGTGCACATTTTCAAACAGAGAGACATTTTGATATTTCATTCACATGCAAACAAATTTTTAAACAAGTATACTTAGTTCAATCACATGCAAAAATGGGAATGCAGACAGGAACAACATGGATGAAGTACTAACAGTACATACAAAATGGAGATGAAGACTTGAACACCCAGGAAAACAATGACCAGACCAAAGTGCAACAGCATGGATACAACTTGACATGGAAACTGAAACATATCAGATAATGCAAATTGAAACAGAAGTTTCGAGTCAAATATGAAGACCACAAGTGAAGTGAATCAACTGCAATGCAACACATACCAGGATGCAAACAATAATGACATGAAGAGTAGAACAATCAGGAGAGCAGAGACCAGACCCAAGTGCAACAGACATGAAACAAATCATGTCGAAGATAATTCACAAAGTAAGCAAGTGCAGACAACAGGGAGCAACAGCACAATCCCGAAACACCCCAAATACATAGATCAACAGATTTTGGCAAACACCCAAGTTACAGAAAATTTTCCAATTCATATCCAATTCAAATCTAAAAATCATAATTTTCATTTTAAAAATCATGTTTACCCAGACCAATTCAGGCTATGTATTTGGATAAGAGAATTGTAATGATTGATTTTAACATATATATATATATTTTACTGCAAATTTTAATTTCCAGTTACTATATATATACATAAAACATGTTTACACTATTTTTAAATTCACGTTCAAGTTTAAACAAACTAAATTTGTTTTGGAACTAAGGTCTAACAAAGATCAAAGAGAAGATTTTGAATTTAGATAAAAAAACTTAAACCTGAACTGAGAACAGAGATATTCAAGAACAACAGTCATGCATGCTTTCAAACAGATTCATATACATATGCAACACATTCAATATACATATGCAACACATTCATATACATAACTAATACATATATATATATATTCATGCAAACATAAGCATTTCAGAAATCTATATAAGCAACAGATCGTTATTTCTCAAGATTTTTAAGTTGATGTTTACTCACTAGCATAATTATAGGAATGAATCAGGAATGAAAGTTTGTTTACTGGTTTTAAAACAAAGGGGCTGCACTGTTTAAGCATGAGACAGCATTTTCAAACTTAAGTGAACATGCAAGATCAATCTTTCAACAGCAAGCATAACAGAAGTGCAAGCATAGGTGAATGTGCAGACAACATCAAGTATGCTTACAGAGATGTTTGCATGTTTGTTTATGGTTACAGAGATGCCCAAACAAACATGCACATGAAAATTTATAGACAAACACAAATGGAATTGAAGACTGAAGCAACATGAGGCATGCAATACTCAAGACATATCTTTATTACAAGAACAATTTTGCACTTCAACTACTTAGTTAAACAAAATATTTTAGTAGCATCTGTACTTACCAATTTAATAACAAGATAAACATAGCATCTGTTCTTAACAGTTTAACAATTCAAGCAAATCGAGCAAATGACAGCAAATAGCAACCGAAAATCCAACATGCAGTAACCAATCTACCCATATCAGTTTCAAATTAAATTAGCCGAGCAAAAGATAACAAAATCACCCCAAAACATAGCATGCAACCAATATTCAATCCAAACAAATTTAAACACCTGAATTAAAAATTAATCGTGAGCAGAAAACTCACCATAACAAAGTCGAAATAGCCCCAAATTTGATTACAAGCCCTAGTTTTTGAATCGCGAGAAGTAAAGCCCCAAATTTTCCAAAGCAGAACGAGTCGAGAAGAACGAAGCCGCCATATTTTTTTTTCTCGTGCTTTTTTTTTTTTTTTTAGGGTTAAAAAAAATGGGAACGGGTAAAGTGAAATGGAAGGGGATCGGGTTAAAGATAAAGGCAGTAGTATTCAAACGTGGGCCGGTATAAATTTCAAAGCCCAAACCATAAACAAGTTTTCCTCTTATTTTTTTTTTCTATTTATCTAAATCCAATTTGTTTTGTCTAATTATTTTCATTACTTTGTTTTGTAAATTTTTGTTTAAGTTATGTTGTTAAATTTTTTTACTAAGTGTATTTGTTTATTTTATTTTGTATTGATTTTTTTTTTTTATTTAAGCTAAAGAAAAGAATGTTATTAAAATTTTAACCATCAATTTATTAATTTACATAAATAAAAATTCTTGTATCCAAATTATTTTCTTAAGTCATTAGTTTGAATTTCAATTACAAATTAAATATTCAATTTCAACTCCAAAGTCAAGTTTAAATTTTTCTTCAGCTTTGTATAGATTAAATTTTAAATATTTAATCACCAATTTCATTGTTATATCGGAAATTCAGTTTAAATTATCATTCAAATATTCAAAATTAATTAAATATTCACAATTTAAATTGTTCAAAATTTAGGATCGTTACATATTAATTAAGGGATATTTGGAAATAATGTTAACGGTATTCATAATAGAACAAGTTGTTGAATTAAAGAAATGGAAGAAAAGATTTATTAATGTAAACTTAATAAAAGAATAAATGGAAAGGGAAGGTTTGGGGAATTATTGAAATTTGTTAATGGAAAATAATAATATACTTAATGGTAATTAGATGAAAGCAGAAGTATTTAAAAATTGTAACATATGTTTGATAATAGGGAATTCATAGGGTAATTAAAGGCATGGTAACACACGTTACAAGTTACCCGTTTATTTGGGTTAGTAATTAAAATGTGAATCAATTGGAATTAAATGAACCTTAATGTTATATTAATAAGAAGTTAACACATTAACTAAATTAGTGCACACCCTATTAATTGAAACAGATGGTAAAGTTAAGATTAATTGAAATTAGTAAACTGGGAAAGGAATTCAAATTTATGTTAACTGATGAAGAATACGTAATAAAGTGTAAATTTATAAAATCAATGTCCGTTAAGCAGTTATAATATTTATAGTTGATAATAAACGTTACTTAGTGATTATTAATATAATAACGGAAGGCGTAAATGTAATAAAATGAAAATAGGGTAGTTAGTATGGAGGAAAGATGAAAATTTGGACTTACTAATGTATAACAGGGTGAACAAAGGTTACCTTTGTTTATTGAATAATTATTTATGAAATAAAAAGGATTTGGAGTTAAATCAAGTTTATTTATTGAAATAAATTATAATTCATTGGATTTATTGTGAATGAAATTAATTACTACATTATTTGAAATAAAGATAATATAAGAAAAATTAATGTAATAGTTTTAAATCCAATATTTAAGTCATCTATTTTGACACTAATGAATGGAATAATTATTGATGGGTTTAATTAAATAGAATATTGGAAATTTAATTTATAATTGTTGAATTTAAGGAAATTGAGGAATTTATTAATTTTAAAACAACCGTTAAATTTGTTTAAATTAGTATAAATGTTTAAGAAAATAAAAATGACAAGAATTGTCGATTATAGAATTTAAATTTAAAATTTGATTTAATTAATTTAATATTAAATTATTTAATTAATGTAAAAATAGCCATTTTGGCCACTGTCTCGGATTTCGACCAAACCAGTTTCATCGGATAACTGTGAATTATTGTAAGGTTTCAAGTTTCGTAGCGATCGTACTTGTCGTTTGATCGTACAGACTCGAAACGCCTTGAAATCGATAAATTGAAATCAATTGAAATCGATTTGAAAATATTATTTTTAGCATAACTTCTTCATACGATGCAATTTGAACCTGAAACCTTTTCCATTGCGTTTAAAATATTTTAAAACACCTATTTTGATATATGGGTTTACCCAATTTCGTTCCGTAGTCAGAACGGGCTTTTTGGGCCACCTTATCGTTAGCGCGTATATCTATCTTATTCGATCCATCCTATTTCGATTTTGCCTATAAATATACTGCTGTAAACCCTAGCCTCTCTATTTCTCATTTTCTGTACGTATATCTTCTTCTCAACTCCTCATTTCCAATGGCAAACAAACTCTAGATCCAAACAAAATTCCAAATCAAATCAAAAGCTAAAAATTCAAACTCCTCAGAAAAAATTGAAAAAAATACGGAGATTTCATCAATACGAATCTGCGCGTAGCATCTGTTTCTGCAATTGGTGCTCGAGTCAACCTGAAATCGCGGCCAAAGCCATTAAATTTGAAACCCTAGGCTAAATTGGGGCTTTCTGATTTTGGCTTCAATCGACGAAATCAAGATCTAGGTATTGTAGAACTCGTCAAGGGAGGTTGATTGGTGGTTGCGTGTTGGCCTGAAAACGATGGAGGTGGCCGGAATTTTCGGTTAAGTTTCAAAAACCCTAATTGAGTGGCGGCGGCGGCGTCGTTTTAGGAGGGGTGAGTGGTGCTGTTAGGTAGAGGAAGGAATGGCGAGTAGGATGGTGGCTACGGCGTGTCAATTTGTGGTCAGAGGCGTTCTGATTTGGTGGTCAAAGGTCATGTTTTTCCGGTGTAAATGGGTACGTTCTCTGTTGAGGGAATACACGCGCATTACTATAAAGAGGATACGTGAGGGACGGGCACGTGGATAAAGGGGACGGTACGTTTATTTCATTTTGCTTTATTTATTTTAACTTCAAATTTCAAATCGTATAACGACCATAACTTTCACATACGAATTCCTATTCACGCACGGTTTTCTCCGCTAGGTTCGTAGTGAAATTCCGGACACTTTGACGCTGGTTTGGACGAATTCTGAGATGGTCAAAATTTTGGGTTTAAATTGGATTTGAATTCAATTTAAATCTCAAAGGTGAGTGTTTTAACCCACTCACAACTTCTAAGATTTCTTATGTTTGTTAAATTGATTTAAGATGTGTTTAAAAATTTATTTATAGCTGGTTGGCAAATATTTCATCATTATCTCAATTAAATTGCATTCATTTAATTTACTTGTTATTTAATTTACTTGTTATTTAATTTATTATTGCATATAAACTGATATTTAAATTATTAGTTAATTTATTTTTGCATATAAACTGCCAGTTAAATTTTATTTATTTATTATTGCATATAAACTGCCAGTTAAACAGTTATTTAATTTATTATTGAATTATACTGCTATTTAATACTTGTTGTTTATTTTCCGTTCTATATTAATGCTATTGTTGAATTTGATAATGATTGAGATAAATGGTTGATGGTTGATATTGGATGAATGGATGCTGTATTTCATATGGTTATAAACTACAAGTTATTATGCATTTTCATTTCACTCGGGATTGCGGTTTGAAATGATATACAACCGCATTTTTATTTTTTTAAATTGCGGATTGAAAGGATAAATATTCGTATCACTTAACCATAAGATAGAAAATTATATACAGGCACCGCGGTCTATATATATATATATATATATATATATATAATATTTTGAAATGATTTTCTATGGTTTTGGAAAGAATGTGGTTTAATGAATATTGATTTTTGCTATTTTTAAATATTATTTTTATATATAGTTAAACGCTTGAATTTAAGCTATGTATAATTTGGTTTAAAGAATAAAAGAAGTTCAAAAATAAAAGTTAAATTTTATTTAGATATGATACGGTTAAGTATTTATTTATATTTATTGGTAAAGTTTATAATGTCTTAAATAAAATAAATGTTGGAAGATAAATATAAATTTGCTTTGAATTAAGGTATTTAAGAATTATTCTCGAATAAATTTATTTGAAATTTAAATTAATTTGGGGTTTTAAAGGTATGATCTTTATAACTTGATTTTTGTTTAGAGGACTTAAATAAAAATCAAGTCGATTTAAATGAAGATTATCAAGTTAATTAAATTGAGAGAATATCCTGTTATTTGAAGTTTAAAGGTTTTACTTATATGATAGTTGATTTATTAAGTAAACGTTTCAAATCTAAATAATAGTTATTGAATTTGATATAGAGATTATCAAAGAATAAGTTTTGAAATGGTGGAATAATTAAAGCTTTGAAATATATGGAAATTGAAATGGTTTATTTGGGAATTTAAACCTATATTTGGAATTTATTTGTGAAATTTGAAAAACTATTTTGTTATGTAAAGCGGTTTAATACTTAAACCATTTAAGTATTAGAAATTTTGTTTCAAAGCTATGGGATTTAAGATATATATATTTGAAATATTATAATTTTGGAAAAGGGATATATTTAAATAAAAATGATATCATATTGATTTGGGTTTTAAAATTTTAAATGATATCGTATTTATATGGTTTTGAAAGGGATTTTATATTCTGGTTTTAAAGTATAAATTATTTTGAAAGACCGCGGTGTTATAATAACGATTGGTTGTTAAAGAGACCGGGATTGGAAGTTGTCATACTCTCTGCCAACTCCGAAAACCACTTTAGCAACCGTGTACGTGGTGAAGATTCCAGAATGAAGTAGGATGGTGGCGGCATTTCCTTTGAGGTAAATACGTGGACCCAACTCCCGCGAGTTGGCATAAGGTGGCTAAAACAAGAGCGACTGACGGGTTAATTGAGGTAGCACCTTTGATCGGACATATCCCTTCGATATTATACTTTGACTTTTCGATTGATTCGGTGGCCACTTTTGATTTTCTTTTGGGGGTGTGGCTCGAGGTGGGCGATAGCTGTGGCTATGCATTACCACCGACCCGGAAGCGTAATTGGTACATCTACCTTGGCATTGCCTAGTTGTGCCGTGTCACGTACCCAATCGCGCCTTGTATGAGTTTCTATTTGTGTCGCACCTATGGAGTATCCTCTGGTAGCCTCCCGATCAGGAGGTATTACGGTACTGTATAGACTATTGGCATTTTACGTGTTAAGGTGGAAAATGTAAAGCCTTGACGCTATTTAAAAGTAAGTTTATTTTACAATTAGACACTAATATAATAGCGAAATATACTACATAGTAAATAGTTTAACGGATCCTTAGGAGATGTAAATCCCGAGCATCTCTTGATTTACTGCATTCATATTTATTTCTGTTAATTTAACTCACATAAGATATTTTAGTTCTGACTCGAGTGTTTTGCCTTTTTAATTCGCTCGGGTCAGCTTGAGCATTTCAGGTTTCGAAGATTTTAGCTCTGGAGGACGAAGACGAAGATTTGTATTACTATTATCTAGTACATTATTCCACTACACCATTTAATTCCGCTGCATTAATTATTATTATCTGGTATGTGTACTCTGATATCGTATTGTATAAGTAAAGAAAATCGAATATTTTTGTAAAGCAATTCCATGAACTGTACATTTGATTATTATATTTTATTCTTTCGCTGTGAGATTCTGTTTTGTTTTATTTTTTTTCTCGTTTTTCTTATTTACCTCATAATAATCCGCCCTTCCGTATGGTTTGAATTGGTGCGTGTGTCGATTTAAAGCGTGCGAAAATACGGATGTTGCAGGGCGGATCAGCCTAGCTCCGACCGGACCCTACACCCGGAGCTTTCAAGAACGGATCACGAGTCTATCCGCCCCGATGACCCAATGGGCAGGTCTGGGCGGGCCAAAACAGGTGCGGGTCAACCGGGTTTGGACTCTAGACTCGCCCCATTACCATCCTTACTTACCACCTACGTTTTTGATTAATCCGCCTAGATGAGATTTTGTTATTTAAGCATATAAACAGGTTTATAGGCACCATCTACGCGTCAATTTAGGTTTGATGCCTGTTATAAGCATCAAAATGTTTGTTTCAAACGATTTTGTCTACGTTGTTGCTTTCAAACCCATCCAAATCAATGATATCCCTTTATGGATCAGTTAATACTAAATAAAATATTACAATTTGATCTGAAATGCATGAGTTTGTCAAAAAAGCCTAATTTCGATTAATTCTCAATCATTTCCCGCCTAGACGATTAATCCCTAGTCCGTACTTACCGCCTAGCATCCTCTTAGCGTTTTTACAACCATGTACATATATGTATGTGTGTATGTATATATACCAACTATTTGGACGCAAAATAAAACACAAATAATAACACAAAAGATCGGGACCATTGGATCATTTTGTATTTATACGAAAGGTGAAATTCGATGGGCAATTCAATTATAGAGACTAATTGTGTCTAAATCAGAAAGACAGAGTTGGTAAAGAGAGAAACATGAACTTGTGGTGGAAATCGAAGGGCTTTTTGAATGTTGCACTATGGGATGCAGCTTGAACGCTCACACACACATATAGAGACACACAGAGTAGACCACTAAACCATGCCAATTCATCTAATGTTTGCATGTTCATTTTTGTACGGGAACATTTTTTTTTCCAGTATGCTTGGTTCGTTTCATAAGCACAATGAACTGAAATTCAGTTTTATTTTCATCAAGGCATATTCTTTTGTTAGCAGAGAAAGTCTTTCCCATTATTTATAAAGGGATCTCAGAAAACGCATTTAAATTTTGTATCCACTTTTATGAATATTGTTCTAAAAACATCATAAATGTCAGTGTAATAAAAGGGTTTTGACAAGCTACTTACATCTCAACTCACATCCAAAAAATATGATTGCATGCAAACTCAGTGCTAATTATATTCTTGAATATGCAACAAATAAAAATATTGATTGCATGCAAACTCAATGCTAATTATATTCTTGAGTATGCAGGGATTGGCATCTTTTGATGGGTCTGGAGTTTTCGTGCCACCGTGGTTGACATTTTCAAGGTCGTCGGACTGGTCGGGGTAGCCCTTCGAAGAGGTACGGCACTGGCGAGTGCCACGCCGAGTGGGTGTGGTGTACCAAGTCTGTTTGAATTGAATACCTGTATTGCATAAAATACATAAAAAGTTAGTAACCCAGGTCAATACTTGTGTTACATAAAAGATGGTAAATCTTTTAAAAATAAATCATCTATAAAATAATGAAAATGTACCTGCTAGCTGGGCTCTGTAAACGTGAATGTGGATTTGGATTATAATCTATTTGCATCCTTCTATATTTCAGCTATTCGGGTATTCTTGCTGTGTTCCAAATACATGCTTTGTACTAGTAATGTTAGCTATATCTCAACTATACAGACATTCGTGTAGTGCTCATTACTACTAAAAAGTAAATGAATAGCACGTATTGCGAATGCATCCTTCTATATCTCAGCTATTAGATCAGAGATAAAAATATTATTGTTCACACAGACGTAATTTTAAGAATATAAATTCTATAACTGCAAACATTAACATGAAGTTGCCAACATGGATCATGTTGGGGGTTGATTTCGGGAAAAATCTGATGGTTGACATCCATTGTATCACCACTTGTGTTATCTATTTCTATCCAAATAGATTATTCTTTTTTGAAATACTAAAATTTCTTCTTTAACAAATGTGAGCCTACAAACTTGAGCTTTGCTAAACTTGCAATGCAAAATTCGAATTACTCCAAATTTGAAATGTTTACATTTTAGTTGTCAAAAATGAAATTATTGTAAATTTAATTTTTGTTGTTTTTTCGTCATTACATAATGAGAGGTATAATTTCAAATTTAAAATCTTAGGCAGCGTTTGGTTTAAAATGAGGACGAATAGAATGAAAGGAAAACGGAGGGGACCACGGAGGAGGTGAAAGAACAATGGAAGATGATTGTTTCTCGTGCTTCTATTTTTTCAAAGCATGAAAAAATGGAGAGGAAAAAAATTATTTTTTATTTTGTATGTTAACTTTGTTTTCTAAATTGAACATTTTTCATAATATAGATACGTCGTGCGCATTTTTATATGCACAAAAACTCAAAACTAAAAATGGTAAACCATACACTAGCTTAGATTTTGAGTTATCGAATTCTGAACTTTTATCTATAAAGATATATATACATTAACTAAAAATGATCGGTGATCAAAACTATTTTGTTCATTTACAACATGATCCTAATTGACTCCAAAAGAAAAGAAGAAAAAAATAACAAAAAAATAACATAATTAGAATACAGTAGTAAAGTTTAGATTGCATCACAAACAAATTTAAAAAGGATCAAGTAAAATCTCACTGTAGCCTTAACTGCTCATCATTCAAGCTAACAATACCAACAAATAGCCCTATTAGAGTTTAGATTGCATCACAAGCAAAAAATCCACATTTTTCATGATCATGGCACTAATTACTTTGATATAAAGTAACTTTGGCTAATACTCTTTGATTCAACAGTATCAACAACCATGAATTGTTCAAAAGGAAAAAAACTTGTAAACTAAAATACTTTGTATAAAACTCCGTTTATATTACGATTGGCCGTTTATATTACTTCTGCTCCACCACCCATTGCTGCGGTTCTAGCCTTATTCTGCTACATGGACAAATATGGCCTATGTCATTGTTACTATATTAGCTTGTTTCATCTCTACTCTTCCTCTTGAGAGAAACCAGACTCTCACTATAATTTGTAATACCGACCACTTTCTGAGCACCCACTTACTTTACTTCTCTTGTGACCAAGTCGTACAAGAACAATTCATATTTGGTTTCACCATTCTTTCTTGTTAAAATAAAATCTCCATTGTTTGATAGATGTACTAGACTAGCAGTGTTACTTGGCAATAGGGTATCCTTGATCCTGCATACTTTATTCCACGATTCTTTCACACCGAATTCATTCATCATCCAAATTTCATAATAAGAACAAGTGCGACATGGTTCCGGAGTCCAATCGATGTAACCTATTTCACCATTGAGAAAAGCAGGAAAATTCTCAACGGTTTCCAAGGGACATTTGGGCAAAGGCACTACTCCATACACTTCATCAACCATATCAAAGTAAAATAAGGGCAGACTATACTCAAGAGAGTCCGCTATCCACAAACATGTTTCACCATTGCACAATACTTTTTCCTCATGTAACCACGGTGTAGGAAAATCATCACCTTCGTGTATAGTTCGCCACGAATCACTTCTCATATTATACACCTGAACTAAACTGCCCTTCACCAAATTTTCTCTATCAGAATCCGCACTGATACTTACAACCTTGTAATCATTTGTTTTTTTATCAAAACCAATAGCAAAAGTGTGAAATGCCAGTGTCCCACTTGGTTGACAGCACAAATAAGATGCTTCTGGCAGCTCTCTACCTTGTTTTGTGGCAGGGTTCCATAGGCAGACACGCCAGTAATCTTTTGATAAAATAAACCCCAAACAGACAATGCCGTTACATGAACTAAGGCCCCATAATTTATTCTTGGGAAACATACACTCAAAATTCAAATTCAAACACGGCTCGTGTTCTCTAGCATAGACCAAAAATAGTTGACCATCATAATTAGAAATAATTGCATTGTCTTTTTCACTATTATGATAGAGGTGTTGATTGATGAAACTAGTGCTTTCAATGATAGAGCACCAAGACTTACATACGGTTTTAAATCGTAATAGAGAAATCAACGGCAAATAGAGTAGAATGTCAGATATCACAGGTTCAGACACTTCACATCTACCACCCATTGGTAAACGTATCTGATAATTCTGAAACAAAAGGATTGGAAATGTAATGCAATTAGTAAACCAAAATGTTTTATAATAAAAAACAAAAATATATGTTTCCAAACAAAAATATACATGTCAAATTAAACTTAATTTCTTATAAAAGTTATTAGTGTATAAACTTCTAGTTGGGAACCATTTGATTTAAAACGGTTATTGCTCAAGTCAAAAAGATAGAGTTCATACAACATTAAATTCAAAATCAATTACTTTCAGAAATCACAAGCTTTATTTTGAATTCGAATGGCTAGAAATTATTGATTTTTGTTTCACTGTACTGCAGAAAAAGATACATATATATTTTTATTAAAAAAAATGTAAAGTGGTCTTTCAATCCAACTTTTTTCATGAATTGATTTAGTAAATATGCTCTAGTACTCTACAATCAACACATGAACTCATTAACTTTGATTATACATATATACGTACAAAATGGATGGTATATATAAATAGTTACTTGTAGTGCTGAGAATCAATACAGCAATGCTCAAGGCTTCGAACTTTGAAGCAAAACAAATGTTGCCAAAAATAAATTTGGGGCAAGAATGAAAAAATTGGGACGTAATAATTGATTCCTTTAAAACTAAATTGTTTGTTTCAATTACATGTTATTGTTTCATGTTCAAACTCTGGTTCCACATTTCATTTTTCAACTTCGCTGTAGCATGATTGTCACTTTGTCTTATTAGAATTTTCATTAGATAACATGTAAATCTGAAAACGTGAATAATTTTATAGAGTTCAGGAAGCACATCCAGAATACAAGAAACAAAAAAAAAACTCTCGGCCAAAATTCAACCCAAAAATCGACAAGCTCTGAAATAAAAAAAAGGGACTTCGACAAAAATTGAGCTACGACTTGAAAACAGGGATTGAAAAAAATAGCAGTAAAAATTCCGTACCTTTTCTTATGCAGCCGAATCAAACGAAGAGATTTACAAAATCAAAGCGGTTAGGGTTTTCTACAGTTGCTGCTATGTTATACGGGTAAGGTTATGTTAATTTGGTGGGCCTATTATTTGCCAACTTTCTAAAAATAAGAGGTCCAGGAAACGAGGGAATGATTTATTTGGCCTACTAGTATAACCTTACAGTGGTGGGAAAACCGACTGTTTGATTGTACAATTTGAAGAAAAAAATTTGTAATGTTTCAGTTGTTTCAATTGAACACATAATGGTAATATCTTCGATAAAAAATATTTGTGTTAATAGAAAAACATAATAAAGAAACCATATGTGTCAATATGTCTGTGTCTTTATATGTGTAAGCGTTCAATGACACCTCAAATAGTACAACACCCCACTAACCTTCTGATTTTCACCACAAATTCCAATTTGAATAATATGTATCGTGGAAAGAGAGAGAATCAATTATTATTTAAATCGGAAATTGTGGTGGAAATCAAATGGACAATGAGATGCTACACTATTTCAGGTGTCATTGAACGCTCATCATACATACATACATATTTTGAGTTGATTATCTAACATCATCTCACCATTAAAGTTAAAGAAATTTAAACAGTTTTTCCATATCTCTGGAGTGACAACACACTGAGTAAATAAGTGCTCATTGTATTTTGGTTAAGCATCGTCTATATAACATATATGAGAATTTTAACATTTTTCAGTCTAAGCGTCTCTATAAAGTTGAACTTCTTATGAATTTGTAACTGCATTTTTAACTTCACTCTAGCATGAATATTGCTTTTAAAAAACCAATTTTAAAATAGAAAAGATCACAAGTAGCAATTGATTAACTTAATTGTCGGTTAATTATTCAACTTATTTACCATTTGATTCATGTTTCATTATACCCATCCGTTAGGTAATATATATAATTTTAAGAACTCATAATGTGAATCAATAAACATATAGTAAAATTATGCTGCATGTTAGAAACAAAAAATAGGAATATTCATATATCCATAGATTAGTTACTATTTAGTTTTTATTGCATTGAAGAACTGAAATAATCTATCCGAACTAAAAATAATAATAAAGTTGAAAATATTCAAACGTTAAATCAATTAAATAGACTTCCAGTCTGAGCTGGTTTAACAGCCATTACAAATTGCTACAATGTATAAAAATACCAAAATAAAAGGTTCCATGAACTCAAAATACTCCGTACAAAAATTATGAATTATCATCCATATGTGGAATAATTTTTTTATTACTCAATGGCAACATTAAACCATCTCCACAAAAGCAAAATGTAGTAAATAAATCAAGATCTCATGGCTTTAAGTGCAAGGACTAAACCAAATTTGGGAGTCCTATCCAAAGCTTTAGTGTCCAACTCACCAGAAATGGTGAGAACAGACCGAGGCTTCACCTCATGTTGTAAAAGTGCTCCTAGCTTTCCAGAGTTGTTAAGTCGGGCTTTTACTGTGGTTTGTGGATCTAAAGCATATGCTCCTCTTATTGTAATGTGTTTTCATTTGTGGAGAACCTTCGAGTTATATCAGCCCCGCTGCACTCTTTTGCTTCTCATCTAGGTGGTGTACATAAGATGCTTTAAGCGTGTCACCTTTGTCGCCCTGTTAGGTTTTCATCTAAGATTATGTATTAAGCAAAAAAATTACGAAAAATTAAGGTTCAGTATATATTGTCTGTACTATGCAGTATCAGGACACATATAACAGAAGATAGGGTATATACGAGATAGCCTTATTCAAACAACTTAAACAAATAAACCATCATATTCAATAACTTGAATAGTATAGGAACAAACCCATATTTAGTCATTTGACTTGGATATAGGATATGACCTTTGATTTTAAATACACGAGGCGACTTTATTTTCTACAATGATAAATACAAAAATATAAAAGGGAGGAAGTAGGGAGAACGCCAAACTTTGAAAAAAAATTAGGCCGAAGAACATAAAATTTTAATTTTGGACCGAAGGACGGGATGCTAGTTATAACTATCATTATATTCAATTTTTACAATACTCAGAATGCTAGTTATAACTAACATCATATTCATTGTATATCATACATAAAGGCTAGTTATAATCAGCACTGTCCTTAGAAATAAAAATAAAATAAAAAATTGTTGTCCTTTGGGTTTTTTTTAATGTTTGGCATTGTGGCTATTTTCCTCATATAACATTAAATAATATTTCTGGCTTGATTCTGGAATTTTTCATATTCAGTATGATGTATGGTTATGAGATTCTTGTTTGATTTTTACACATCGATAACTAAACTTTGCTACAAACTCGATACTCAGCGAATGATAAAACAATTTTTAGCATGTCTCGTTTTTATAGAGTGATCTTCAGATCTGTTGTATAGATGAATAAAGAATTTTTTGCCAGATCCAGTTTAAACCATGTGTATGTTTGGTTGGTACTTAGCAAAATTAAGAGTCAAACAATAATTCTAAAAACGTATTTAGTCAAGGTGAAACTGGAATGTTTAATTTATATCATTAAGTGAACTATTTTCCCATCATATCCTAAGAATTCGTGATCTTCAAATAAATAGTGTTTAACACTGGAGATGAGATATGGAAGTTTTTATCAACAAATGAAACATTTAAGAGCATTATTAAAAAATTAAGCAGCGCCAGATTAGTTTTAACCACTTACAAAATAACGGAAGCAATAAAGTCAGGTCTTGACATGCTAATTCATGCGTTATACTTGGTAAAATTTCTAGATGCTGCATCAAAACCGTCTTTTGCACCAAAAGCAAAACCTTGAGCTCATATGGTTGCTAAAAAATCAACTACAGGTGTTTGCTTCAGAGCTACAACTGAAGAAAATCCTGCATGGTGATGAAAATATTGCACTTCCACCTGAGAAAAGAAATGAAATAAACATAAAAGCTTACAGTTTGATTACGAAAGAAATGAAGATAAGTTTACCTTTCCGGCGTTATAGTCTGGAAACTTCAGAGAAGCAATAGCCTTGGTAGAGGGAAAAATATATGATACTGTGAAAGTAGTCGAAATCTTCAATGTTAAATTAGTCCCATAACCTTTCCAGTTACTCATAACATCATTTTTTTTGTAATTAAAACATAAAAATAATTAAGAGTTGGAACAAAATGTACATTTGAATTGGTGTCAACTTTAACGTCAACTAGAGTGTTCTTGTATTTATACCGACTGCTAGGGTCACAGACATAGAGTCCTTTCCTTACTGCAGCAGTTGTAACTCCCTGTAAAATCAGTAGTACCAGTGAACATAAACTCTTGGTGAAGGTAAGATGTTCTTTGGAAAGAAAATTAAAATGATACAATATGTTATAGCACAATCCATCTTTTGTGGTTCCATGGAACACTGAGTTAAATAGAGTACTGCATAGCAAAACAAAACGTTTATCACTAGCAAGGTTGTAAAGATCATTTGATGGACGTTAGATGACAAGCATGAATTAGGGATTAATCGTTTAATTGGATATTAATCGTAGATTAATCGAAACTAGGCTTTTTTGATAAACTTATGAATTTTGATAATATTTTAGTATTTTCTAAGTGTTAACTGATCCAAAATGAAAATCTAGGGGTTTGGATGGAAACAATAGCAGTCAACGAGGCAAAATCGTCTAAAACTAGCATGTAAATGTTTAAACAAGACATCGGTCCTCAACAGTGCCCAAAAATTTATTCGAAACATAATAATATGCTTAGATAATGCAGTATTCCACGTTGAGGCAGGCCTAGTCCGATAGATAGGCAGCAATCATCGCCTGGCACCTAAACGAGGCTTACGCAGGGGCCTAGAAGGATTTTTACGATATAGATCACTGACACAAAGCTTGACTTAAGAGAGTTCCAAAAAATCTTCAGATGGTCAAATTTTTACATAAAAAAGAAAAACCAGTAAAGCGCAAATTATTCTTGAATCAGCTTCAAGCCTCTATATCTCACCACCAAGATATCAGATTCAACAGTATCATTTTTGTTATTTTGAAGAAGACCAATATACACATAGATTTATTTAGTTTTGGTTTATCATACCTTATGTCCAGGTAAATATTAATTTTTTTATGCTACTTAATGATTATAAGAGCACCTCCAGCAAATTGTTAAACAAATGCCTAACCTCTTTGAACAAGCTCGTGGTATGATCAACAAGCAGCTCAGCACCTATCAACTAGGTGCCTACTGGTCAACAATGGACCAACCTATGCATGTTTATCATGTGTTTTGTCTCAAGCGCTTGTTCAACAAGCACTCGCACCCATTTGTAATCCCCAATTGGAAAATTACTCAATTAAGTTCAGTAGAATTACTTCGAAGATTACTACTTGTAATCTAGAACATTATTATTATTTGAAGCTGTTGGAAATACTCTTAAAATTCATGTGCCAGCATTGAGACAGACAAC
The DNA here is from genome assembly GCA_030765085.1 of Allium cepa. Taxonomy (NCBI): domain Eukaryota; kingdom Viridiplantae; phylum Streptophyta; class Magnoliopsida; order Asparagales; family Amaryllidaceae; genus Allium; species Allium cepa. The sequence goes on along the minus strand of CM060937.1, from coordinate 886,392,409 downwards.
AATAATGAGTGCAGATACAATAATATATGCAGAGAGCATACGTCATAATTCTTACAATCAAAATTATAACAACAAAAATGAATGCTTTTTAATCATATAAACAAAATCAAATCTACCACAAGACTTCTAATACTGTATACAAGTGGGTAAGTATATTCCACCATTTTAACAACATATAACATTTGATTTAAAAATCTAAAGGAAACAGGCGACATGGTGAGGAGATTCGAGAAAGAAATGAGGTAAACTGTTGCTTGAAACAATTAAGGATAGTGGAATAATTAATGCCGAATAAAATTGGCTTTTAGACAAATTTATTTAGGCTCCCTTACAGTAGAAAAACCTCTCTAATGGCCGATTTGATAAGTTTTGTAAATAACATAGGAAGCACTGGAACAAAAATTATTTGTGATAACCGACTAAAAAAAATCTGCAACTTAAAAATAACAAAAATAATCTGCACCATGCAATCCGGAACGGACTGCCTGAATGTAAACTAACTTCAATTCCTGAGATGACCTAAAATTCATGCTAGTTCACTGTTTACATACAACATTGGTTCAGAAAAAACATTAAAAAGTGATCATCGTTTAACTATGTTATGCTGCTAAGGAGACATTCAATGTTATAATCCCCTTCCTATATTACCATATCAATAATTATATTAGCTATCCCGTTAAAAAAATTACACAACTTATTTGGTGAACATATTACATATATGCCTTGAATAATCAAAGAATAATTTCTCTTAATGATCGCACAAGACAACATGTTGATATGGGAAGCGGTAGATACACATTTTTGAACAGAATATTTCCAACCTAGAAATAAGGACAGAATAATCAAACTAACTACTTCAAGGTGTAAAACATTATTGGCATTGATTGTATATAACATGCTTACCCAGGTAGCGTACGACAAGGAGAAAAACTACTATGAAAGCTTCATTTCTGTCCCTAGTATGTCTTAAGAAACCTAAATCAATGTGTCACATTCACATATGTTACATAAATAGTGTGTTAGCTAAGCAAACAAAGAATTTTCTGTTAACAGGTAAAACATTATAGATAATATATACTTTATAACAACTGCAATGTACAAATAATTTGGAAATCAAAGTTACTCACCAACTCAAATAAACTAAGGGGTGTATTTCAGCTCACATTCTTGTTGAAAAAATAATTTGGCACACACTCATTTAATAAAACAATAAGGCACATAGTCATTTATATTTGAAAAAAGTCATTAAGGGTTATGATGTTAAAATTAATGCATTTTTTCAAATGTTAATTGTTGCATCTAATGCATACAAAAATAATGCTCAAATTGCTATCAATACAAAAATTTCAAAGCAAATATAAGCACGTCAAACATCTCCTATGCAAGTATTTATGATGTTATCAACTCGTTTCTTGTTTAAAATCACATATACAAGAACAAAAATAACAGGAAAATAGTCTTCAAAATATTTGCTACTGTAATGTTGAACGGTGAATGACTATTTATATTTTCAATGAGAATACTAATAATGCAAATATAGTTATTGTAAAAAGCAGTAACCTTAAAAAATGGAGTGATAAAGATTTGAATATATTTTTGCTAGAAATAAGAACGTGGATCAAACCTACACTATCATTAAGTACAAAGAAGTGACAAAGACACTGATTTATTTTTGTCAAAAAAAATGAAAAATAGAAAATCCAAACTGCCTTGTTCATATTTCCTTGCTGTATGAGTGAAGTCATATATGCCGGTAAATAATCACAGGCTAATTACTCTTTATGGTTGCACAAAACAGTTACTTGAGATTACATATGTAAAGTTACTTGAGATTTAAAAGAGCATCAAGTTCGAAAGAAATATATTGAAAATAATTGCATTATCTAACAATCGGATCATTTACTAAAATTTAACAATTCATTTTACTCAATTAACTCAAAATTGCACAATTAGTCGATTAAACTCACATAAGAATGTTTTTGTGGAAGCCTCAATGTCTGGAGGATGCAGCACGAAAATAGGATCCGAGAGGAGGAAATGACAATTCATTAGGCGGCAACACGTCTTGATGGTCTGACGTGGAGGTGTGTTGCTGTGTCTGGTGGTAGGCGGCGGAGATCTGAGCGCCAATTCATTGTGTTTGGGATTTGATCTGTTTACGTAGGTTTGACGCGCTGATCTACGGTTCCATCTGTTTGACTTTATTTTTTCTTTTTTTGAAGAAGAATTCATCAAAGGATCTGAAATTTGAATGACAGATTGAGGAGAAATTTTATTCTTACCGTCGAAGTAGTAGGAAAGTAAGAGGAAAGCTTGTGCTTATAAATCGCGGAGGAAAGCTTCTGTTCATAAATCCCGGTGAGACAGCCTCGGCTTTAGAAAAATTAATTTTGGCTAGTGATAGGAAGCAAATCTTCCTAACGATCAGTTTGATTATTATTAATATAATAATCTATATTTGTGCCATATTTTCTATTAAAGCGAATTTTCATCAACAAGATTTGTAAATATTGTTAAATTTAAAATTTTAGCATGTAATGTGATAATTTTATTAAGATAAATGAATCATAAATTAAACTTACTGTTCTTTATATATATAGATTTTTATTATATATTTTTATACTAGTACTGGAATGATAATTTAAATTCACTACTTAACAAGGAATCTTGTTAACACCCAAAGAAAAGTTAGAGGGGCGAGGGACCCCTTCGAAACCCTTTTTGTATTAGTTGGAGTAATCTAAACTCGTAACCTGATGGGAAAAAAAGATATTAACTGAGTCGAATGATCCAATTCCTTCGAAAGGTATAGATATGCATGTTCTATAAATGAAACCATATGTAAGCAGCGAATCAGAATTCATGCATCTAAAAGTGCCATGTACTTACCTTATTAATAATTTTATGAATACAAGGGCTTAGGTGTTACAATGAAGCGGTATCCCTAATTTGATTTAGAAATTAGGGTTTACAGGCTCCATGAAAGTACAAGTGCGGAAGAAATGAAATCAAATCCCCAAAACGGCACCCTTTCGCATCTGTCCCTTCGATTTATTCGAAAGGATTCCTTCACGACTGTCTGCCGCTGTAGATTTCAGAGCGGTTCTCTAATGTTGCCTTCACATAAGATTGGGATAGCCTTCGAATCTATCGGAAGGTATTGAAGCGATTCTTACGTTGTTGTAGATGTGTCGGTTAAGCATAAAAGGGTGTCCTAATATGTGTGGAAGGTACATAACCAATACTTGTGAAAGGTGATGATTCTTTCGAATACTTCCAATGGTTGCAAAACATTCATTGAGGATGGTATGAAAAATGATGTTGATCCCTGTGGAAGGGTCAACTGCTTCGGAAACACTTACTTGGTTGGTTATGGAAGACATTCTTATTGACTCCTTCGGAAGCATTAAACTCCTTCTACTCCTTGTAAAATGCAGCTTTCGCTGAAGTAGTTATTTCTTGTGGAAGGTATCAAACTTTGATTATTGCAGAGGCATGTCATTTGATACCTATGAAAGGCATTTTAAACACATGCGAAACTCTATAATGCATGCAGAACCGGCTATTGCGGAAGAGATCCACTGAAGTGGAAGGTAGTCTTGACCACTTTCAACTCCTATAGAAGCCCATAATTCAGTTAATACTTGTAGAAGCATCCCTTCGACTCTTTCGAAAGGCCTTTCTATCACTATTGTTCTTCATGAAGCTCTTCTTCATAATCTTTTGGGCTTCGACAGGGTTGAAGTGATTTTTGGTAGTAACATTTGCAACCTCCCTCGGCGAATTGATGTTCTTGACTTTTCAAATCAGCCATTTTGATATGGCATCTTCCATTGCTTCGGCATAGAACCTTATCGCTTAACGGTATTTCTGAGATGATCTCGACCATTTACTTGAATCCAATCAGATGGTCGTCATCCCATCCATTCAGCTTATAAATTACACTCCTCCTTCTTTCTCTCTCTTCACCTACAATTGAATATTTCTAAAGCAAGAATTATATTCTTCAAATTTCCATCAATCTCAAAATTTAAAAAGCGAAACTCTCGAAATTGAGGTAAGATTTACGATTTCTAATTAGAAACTAGTTTTCTTTATGCTCACTTTTAAATTCAAATTTCAAGGATTTAAGTCCATGTTACTGTTTTGAATTTTGAATATGATTCGAGTTAATCAACTGTGTATCTAAACTCAAATTTTATGCCGCTTTTGATTAGTTCATGGCATAAATTCGGCTTCAAATGTGAATTTGCCTGATTTGGAGTTATTTGCCGCTGTCATATGCGGATTTGAACCCGAAACCCATTATGCCTAGTTCCAATTTATCTTGATGTATACTAAGATTTAAAAATTAACGACCTTACTGTAAAGTAAGGTGAGAGAAATATGTCTTTTATCATCATCGAAACCATAAGTTGACCTTTCGACTAAGACGAAACCCCAAAACTGAGATAAGCACGACTATTTACATTGATTCAATTTAGTGTTGACACTTTCGAAACATTAGTATGCCCTTTCGACTTAGTCGAAACCGACAATAATCAATAGGAATATAATTATTATCACCATCCCAACACAAACATTGTCGAAACGTCTCGATGTCTTTCCGTTAGTATCAACGCCATATTGTTTCAATTATCTTAACTTAATTGGAGTATGGAATTTTGCCAATGTGTATTTTTAAATAGATATATGTAAATATCTACACTTATTATAAAATAGAGTAAAATCTACGGGCTTCAACATTGTCGAAGGGTAAGTTCAGGTGAATGTATGCATTAAAATAGGGAATGTTGATAATGGTTTTGACACTATCGATATTGCTTATATATATTTGGCTTGGGAATTTCATCCCATTTCCTGAATTCTTGTCAAGATTTTTAAGTCCCCTCGATATTGCCCCTGTCCAGATATCACCCAATGTATACACATACCTTGTCTCTTTAGAGCTCATGGCCTTAGAATATGGAATTCCTTCCTTGGGTGCTTATATTCTTAACTACTTAGCATGCCTTCCAAACTTAGTGATTTGAACAACCATATATTATGGACTAATCCCTCGAAAAAGTTGGTTTCAGAAGGAGTGAACAAATTTAAGGACTGGGAAACATGGTTTTTCTACGTCAAATGCTTTCTAAATATTAGCGGAACCTTTTCTTCTCCCCGTAAGTACACCATGGCCATTATTTCTATTAATTTTTTTATATCTTTTACTGAGTTGTATCGTCTTATTAGACCCCGCTCCAAATGATCTTGGCGAAGAAGGCAAGAGAATCTTAGGGTTGATGAATGCAACTTCAAACTGTATTGGGTACAGACTTACTTGCTGACTCCAAGCAACTTTCAGAGACATTCTCATATTCCAGATGGTCAAAGGATTCTTGGACAATCTCCTCTTGTTCAACACACTTCGAAAAGCAAACACTTTTTAGCTTTCAAAGACGCCAATTTTTTTTCTTGATATTTGTCTCCAATTTTGTTTCTTCATATTTGTCTCCAATTTTGTCTATATCTACCTGGTAAGACTTGAGTGTATTGTTCATAACCTATTGTAATGTTATACCTTAATTATTTTCCTGACCTATGCCTTTTGGTTTCAACAACCGCTCCTCCAACTGAATTGACTACAAATGATCCAACTCCTCAATTTTTAGAACCTGATGCTCTGGCCCTGACACACGCCGTTGCTAGATCTAAAATGATTGCTAAAATGAAATTAAGCGGAATGGCTTCCATATGCTCTACACCTAAGAAAGCCAAGACTACGGATACTTAGTTCTCTCTTACCTCTGAAGAGGGTCAAATTGTTAGTGCCGACAAGGCTTTAGAGGGTCTTAACCCTGATCTCACTTCTTTTGTGGATGACTTACCTACTGTAACTGCTGATTAAACAAAAACGGTTCCTTTGACGGATGACTTATTACCGCATATTGTTGTATCTGATTCTCCCAGCGTTGTTGACTAAATGCAAATAGGCACTTCAACTCCTTCCTAGGATTTGAATCCCTAGAGATCCTCATTACTAGTGCCTTCTAATGAATTTGTGAATGTTGTGCAGTCGATTATGCACTCTCATCATTTTCTGATGTTCAACCACCCACCTCTTTATTGGATTCATTGAGTCATCGACGATCTCTTGTCGAACAACAACTTATGGTATATTCTATACTGCTTGATTTCCTTACCATTATTTTTATACTAAATCCCGACTCATATCTTAGTTTTCCTCTTAGATCGCTAAAAGCTGGTACTCTCTTCAAAAAGATGTTTATAAGTCCTCTATCGAGACATCAAAACTCAAGGAAGAAGTCTCGATTCTAAACTATCAGATCACTAACCTAACCACTTCCAAAGATAATGTAGTGAAGGAGCAAGAAAGGTTGAGTGCTTCTCTTACTCTAGTAGAGTCTACAATTTCTAATGAGAGGAAGGCTAAACAGATTTTAGCCGATGAAGTTTTAGCTCTTAAAATGACTTTGAAAAAGTCCAAAGATGAAAAATCCAGGGATAATGCTGGACACGTCTCCATTAAGAAGGAGTGCACTTTTCTTAAAAAGTAGTTAGAGAATAAAAAGGATTCTTTATCCAAACTATCAACACTATTTCTGAGGCTAAGTAAAAAGTATCCCAGTTTTTGAGCACTTCTCTTAATGAAATTATTGTGAATTCTTATGAGGATGCGCTCATGCTAGCCAATTCCAATAGTATAGAAACGTGCTCGGATCTAAGTTTTCCTTCATTCGACCCTGCGCTAGTCAATAGATTTATGGCTAAGATTAAGGAAATTGAGCAAGGGATTAAGGTTCCTAAGAGGGAAGAAATTAATACTGCCCAACTTCTATCTTTTGAAGTTCCTCCCATGGAAGAGGATTCTGACTCGGATGAAGAGCAAGACAAAGAGGTTGACGAAGCCGTCGTTCATGAAGATGACTATGACGATGATAATGACGATAATAACAACAACTATGATGACAAAGGTCATGGTGCCGGTGAAAATGAGGTCGATCACGATAATACTCCTGGAGGGGATAGCATGACACTTCTAGGGTTTCAGATAAGGAAGATGGATCAAGAAAAGTTAACCCTGATCCTACCGTCCATGAAGTGGATCAGACTGAATTCCTCGGCACCTCTGATCCTCAAAGAGAAGATGCTGATTTTGATGCTAGAGAGAAAAAAGGTAAGAGCCAGCACATCAACTGAAAAGAAACAAGTGAAAATAAATGTTCTATATAAGGGGCTAGAGAAACAATTAAAAGAACACAACACATTATTTGATAAGTACAATAAACTTGACAAAAGTGTTGCAGTGTTAATGTCTTTCAAAGACAAGGAAGCGACTCCTTAACTGAAAAGAGCACTGTTGAGTCACAGGTTCTATGAAGGTTTTGATTCCTGACAAAGGGAGCTTTGATTTCTGACAAAGGGATAAGCGGTGATCGATAAAAAGAAGTTATTCAGACACAAAGAGCTCCATATGATTAGAGGTTGATTATTTGGTATGTTAGTAATGATTATTTATGTTAAAATCTATCCTCAAATAATCTTATGCCTTCAATCTTCGAATATATATATAAATATATATGAGTGCACATTAACTGTGCAGTCTGGACAAAACCGGTCGACCGGTCAAAAACCAGGTAGTCGACCGTTTTTGCCCAGAATGCACAGATAACATGCACAAGTGAACATAACGTATATATATATATATATATTCAAATTCCTGTCTACTGGTCCTTTTTTGACCCGTCGACCGTTTTTAAACAGAAAGCAACCTTTCCCAAAAGACACTTCCTTCTTTAATGGTTGCATCTCTTACCTTTCAATCAATGATCATAACTTTTAATGGCAACTGTTCACAAAGAGTTACAACTATTTTTCTCTATATATACTCATCTAAATCATTGATTCAAAAACATGAAAACATATTCTTTTTACTCTAATTTCTGATCTCACTACTCCTGCATTCTAAAAACTCTCAATTATTTTAATTGCTTATTGAATCATTGAAATTATTTAATATCTTTTGATTCAATAAGTAATATATTTCCCTTAATCTTCACAAAACATCGTTCACATATTTTTTAGGATAAGATTATAGGAAATTTGTACTACAAGTGACAAAACTGTGTTATCAAGAACACATACCGTCAACAAACAATTATATTCATTGTTGTTGAAGTCCTCTGTGTTGTAAGAGGCAAGTGTTGAAGTCCTCGGTGTTGTAAGAGGCAAGTGTTGAAGTCCTCGGTGTATTAGAGGCGAGAAATCCCGTTCGTTTGCTCGGGTGTTGTAAACCTGTTCCTCCGGGTGAAGCGAGGTAGTTAATAGTGAAAATCCAGATAGAAGTCTGGGACTGGACGTAGGACGGTGCTCCGAACCAGTATAAAAATCTCTGGTGTGATTTTTCTATTTTTATTTTTACTTTGCTACTATCATCTATTTTCCGCATTTATATTATAGTCCATATTACACGATCCGTGTGTACTATATTAGCACGTGCATTCGTATACACACCGCACTTTCATTTGGTATCAGAGAACGGTTATCATATAACCGTAACACAGTTATTTGATATATTCTTGTAATATGGCAAATAACGCAAGTACTAGCACTCAAAACACCACTTACACTGAAGGTCAATCGACACAAAGACCTCCATTTTTCAATGGTCTTAACTATAGTTATTGGGCAACACGTATGTCATTCTTTATGCAATCAAATAGCTATGATGCTTGGAATGCCACTCAAAGAGAAATAGTGAATCCAACAACTGATTATTCAGAATGGACTGCGGCTGAGAAAACGGCAGCAGCCGTAAATGCAAGAGCAATAAATATGTTGTTCTGTGCATTAGACCAAAATGAATATAACCGTGTTAGTATCTGCACTACTGCATATCAAATTTGGCAAACGCTAAAAATCACTCATGAAGGTACTAACAAGGTTAAACAAGCCAAAATAGCCATGCTGAAAAGTCAATTTCAAAATTTCAAAATGAAATCAAATGAGACAATCAATGACATGTATTCACGGTTTCAAACTATTCACCATGCACTTATTGGCTTAGGACAAAAGTATTCTGATTTTGATGTTGTTTCAACAGTCCTACATTCTCTGACTAGTGAATGGGAAGGAAAAGTATTAGCAATTGAAGAAGCTAATGACCTTTCCATCATGAAGCCAGATGAATTGATAGGAAATTTAATGTCATATGAAGCAAATTTGCAGGCTAGAAAAGAACAGAAAGAAGAAAAGAAAAATGTAGCATTTCATGTTGAGAAAGATGAAAATGAATCAGATTCTGAAGACGAAGATTTGGCATTCATTGCGAAAGGATTCAAAAAATTCCTAAAATATCGAAAAGCCAGTCGTTACAATAAAAGGAAACCTGGATCAAATAAACCATCTTCATCTGCTATAGAATGTTTCAACTGCCACAAAAAGGGACACATGCAGAAGGATTGTCCAGAACAAAAGAAGAAGTCAGAAAATGACAAATTCAAATATAAGAAGGACAAATCAAAGAAACGAGCCTTCTCAGTAACATGGGATGATTCAGAGTCATCTTCATCAGAAAGTGAAAGTGATTCGGAGAATGAATAAGCTAATGTTTGTTTTATGGCAACAGAAGATGAGGTACAAATTCCTACATTTGATGAATTACTTGATATTAATGCTGAATTGATAGTCAAATATAAAGACATAAAACGTCAATTAAAAGTAGTTAAAGCAGATTTAAGTAGAGCAGAGTTTGAACGAGATATGTTAAAAGATGAGAAGAAAATATTAGAAGAGGAACTTGAAAAAATTCAAGAATCATCATCTAATGTTGACTCTCAAATATCTCTTTTGAGTCAAGAAATAGAAGCTCAAAAAGAGAAAAATAATGCTCTCACTACTGAAAATCATGAGCTTAAAGCAAAAGTCAAAATTCTAGACCTAGAAAAAGCTAGTTTACAAACAAAGTTTGATGACATTACTCAAAATGTTTCTAACTTTAACAAAGGTCGAGAAAATTTGACAAAAATCATTGAAAGTTCACAATCTATTTCAGACAAACAAGGTTTGGGATATAATAAACAAGAAACCAAGAAACATCTTGGAAATAAAAGGAAGAAGAATGTACAAAAAACCGAAGCTAAGAAAAATCTTAGTTTATTATATTCCAAACCAAAACCAGTTGTGAAATTTCAAAAGAAAGATGTCAAGACTATCAAAATATGGGTTCCTAAAACAAATAACAATTTGATTAGGAACAAATACATTCAGCAATTCATGAATACTGTGCATCTTAATAATAATTATATATATAAAGGGGATACCGGACCCATATGGGTTTGGACTCCTAAGACCTAACTCTTAGGACCCTATAAAAAAGTGGGTACCATGGACTTAATTTTATTTTTTGCAGGTCCCACTTAAGAAAAGAAGAAAATGGATATTCTGGTTGATATACTCCTATATTATTCCATTATCTATTATTCCTTTTTGTCGATGACAAAGGGGGAGAAAGTGCTAACAATTATTTGCAGGAATATATATATATATATATATATATATATATATATATATAGACAAAATCTCAGGGAGAGATCACATATTCAGGGGGAGATTCAGAACTTCAGATATATGTTGTCATCAATCAAAAAGGGGGAGAATGTTGAGTCACAGGTTCTATGAAGGTTTTGATTTCTGACAAAGGGAGCTTTGATTTCTGACAAAGGGATAAGCGGTGATCGATAAAAAGAAGTTATTCAGACAAAAAGAGCTCCATATGATTAGAGGTTGATTATTTGGTATGTTAGTAATGATTATTTATGTTAAAATCTATCCTCAAATAATCTTATGCCTTCAATCTTCGAATATATATATATATATATATATATATATATATATATATATATATATAAATATATATGAGTGCACATTAACTGTGCAGTCTGGACAAAACCGGTCGACCGGTCAAAAACCAGGTGGTCGACCGTTTTTGCCCAGAATGCACAGATAACATGCACAAGTGAACATAACGTATATATATATATATTCAAATTCCTGTCTACTGGTCCTTTTTTGACCCGTCGACCGTTTTTAAACAGAAAGCAACCTTTCCCAAAAGACACTTCCTTCTTTAATGGTTGCATCTCTTACCTTTCAATCAATGATCATAACTTTTAATGGCAACTGTTCACAAAGAGTTACAACTATTTTTCTCTATATATACTCATCTAAATCATTGATTCAAAAACATGAAAACATATTCTTTTTACTCTAATTTCTGATCTCACTACTCCTGCATTCTAAAAACTCTCAATTATTTTAATTGCTTATTGAATCATTGAAATTATTTAATATCTTTTGATTCAATAAGTAATATATTTCCCTTAATCTTCACAAAACATCGTTCACATATTTTTGAGGATAAGATTATAGGAAATTTGTACTACAAGTGACAAAACTGTGTTATCAAGAACACATACCGTCAACAAACAATTATATTCATTGTTGTTGAAGTCCTCTGTGTTGTAAGAGGCAAGTGTTGAAGTCCTCGGTGTTGTAAGAGGCAAGTGTTGAAGTCCTCGGTGTATTAGAGGCGAGAAATCCCGTTCGTTTGCTCGGGTGTTGTAAACCTGTTCCTCCGGGTGAAGCGAGGTAGTTAATAGTGAAAATCCAGATAGAAGTCTGGGACTGGACGTAGGACGGTGCTCCGAACCAGTATAAAAATCTCTGGTGTGATTTTTCTATTTTTATTTTTACTTTGCTACTATCATCTATTTTCCGCATTTATATTATAGTCCATATTACACGATCCGTGTGTACTATATTAGCACGTGCATTCGTATACACACCGCACTTTCAAGCACGTCTTTGCTATGACAAACTTTTGGAGGAAAACAAAGAATTGATGACATTTATTTGAAAGTTAATCGAAAAAAGAAACATCTTGGTGGAATTTTTGTATAAAACTTGTTGCAGACATCTAACTTTGGATTACTCATACCATGGTGATTTCAGTGGATGCTTACTTAAACGCTTACATAAAAGATACTTAGACGAATACGTGACTAACCCTTACCCTAGGGCTTGTTAGAACTTATAATAGGTTTACCCAATTTCTCGCACATTGCCTCAAAAAACTTAAATATTACAAGGACAAGTTTATTTTTGAGATGTTTAAAAGATCAATATCGTACGAACGGGAAGAAAACTTGTAACATGTGACTATATTGATCTATGGACTTTACCATATCAGTCTTTTTATTCTTAATTTTATTTTATTCCATTACTACAAAGTAAACGTCTCTTAAGGAGCCCTGTTAATAAAGATTTCTTAAGAAAATTTGTCAAGTTAAGAAGAGATTACTTAGAAAAGTCCTTGCTCATCAAATCTTCAAGATTGGGAAGATATTATTTTCTTAGAGATCTATAAAAGCTTTATATGTAATATCCCTGGTTTCAACTTCATTTTCTAGGTGAGAAAAAAGAAAAGCTTCTTAAGGAAATTCAAACATACCACATAAAATTAATTTGTGGTCATGATAGTCCTTCAGATGGAGAATGGGACTACAGCAAAAGCCCCCCAGGTGTTACTCCAAAAGGATTCAATACCACTTTTGAATCAACACTTGCCCTTTCGGATAGCTCCTTAGACAAAGTAAAAAATGTTGACTCTAGAGTTTAAATGTGATAGGATAAAAGAAGAACTTGAATATTATAATGATGTTGTACCTTTTGTCTTATTTCCTCTTGAGTTGTAATCCCTAATATTGAAACAAAGAAATTTATTCTTTGAGTATTGATTTTTCTTTTGTTTGTTTGAATAGGAAAAATAGTTAGCAACTATGCCTCTTTCAATAGCTCCTTTATCTCGATTTACCGATCTTAGAGATAGATTGATTGATGATTTTGAATAAGGAAAAAACTTCCAAGTATGCTATGACTTCTAAATTTGCAGATAATCCAGTGGCCCAAGAGTAGAATAAGAAATATCTTACTTAGCATTGGATTGTCAATAGACTTAAAGAACATATTACCAACTTGGAAGAACAATTTAAAAGAAGGATAAGACCATCTTAGAAATAAAGCGACAAGTAAAGTCCAATACTTCAATAGATTTTTATAACAAAATGGTTAAGCTTTATCAACAAATAAGTGACTTAGAAGTGAAGATGGAAGATAGCCAATCGGACTGCAAATCTTTGGAATTTATTTCAGGCAAAAGCATTCCAGATGTTATTTATTCAGCCAATTCAGTTTCTCCCAGTAATGGTAGGTCAACCATGTCTCACACTCTAGCAACCGAGAAATTCCCTCACATATTAAACCCTCCTCCGGGTTTGGATAAAAAGGTGGCTGATCATTGGTCTTGGAAAGTTAAGTTCAAAATGATGCAATTTTATAAGACAAAATAGAATGATGAGGTTTTGCGTTGCATTAATGAATACATAGCCAAAGTTCTCAAGCTTGAACATTAGAAATACTCTCTTTAGAAACAAATTGCTTAGTTAGAAAGGGAAAACAAGATCTTTAGGAAGGCAAATAGTGCTTATGATCACCTTTGACGGTTTGAATTGAGTCCATCGATAATGCTGACGAGATCAGGAAGAATGTAAAGAAACCCTTCGTGTGGTTATACACCATATTGTTGACCCTTTAATTTTCAAGAATTTAGATAAGATAGCATAAGACCTTCGAGACGCACACCTATTTCTGATTTTCTGGTACCAATGCCTTAATGTGTTGTATAATATACTTTGAAAATAGTTTTGTAAATTGGATAAATATTACCTGGCCCATAGCATATATCTGTGTTTGTAATGTTGTTTTTGAATCTGCTTCTTGATTGTTTTTGCTACATTCTTTGCATTTTTTGAATCTCTTAATCTTGCTTGGAATGTTTTGGACATAGTATAGGCTCATAAATATTTATGTCTTGTGATAATAATGGTAGGAAATCAAGAATCCTTATCCAGTAATAAGAGTTTAGAAATTGTTTTGTGAAACTTTTTGTTTGATATTGCTCTCTAAGTAGTGATTATTTGGATTCCTTGCATTGTATCACCTTTTAGATATTTGAATTGTTTACCGTATGCCACTTCTTAGGCTTATTACGGTTCCTCTTCCTAGGCTTGGACGTTTTAGTCCGTTTGTTTTGACCCTTTATCACCATCTTAGGTGACGAATCTGGTCGTCCAGTGCGGTTGGTTAGCTCATCCACAAGTAGGACCCAAAGACTTAATCGACCTCCCTTCAGGAGGCACTTTAGCCAGGCCTTATAGGCAGGACTTAAGGCATGTCCGGTGCTTTGACCAGGCATGGCGTGGCGGGATCAAGAGCTTACTCCGTCCTCCCTGCTCTAGTCAGGCCTTATAGGCGGGACTAAAGGCTGGTTGGAGCCTTGACTGGCCATAGCATGGCGCGTTCAAGGGTTTACTCCATCCCCCTTAAGGGGGATGCCTTGATCAGGCCACGTAGGTGCGATCAAGGGCTTGCAGAAACTCTAACCTGGGCATTCCTAGCGTGGATAAAGGATTACTCTGACCTCCCTTTAGGAGGTGCTTTGACCTGGACATCATGGCATTAGGGGCGCATAGGGTCTCATCCGCTATATATATGCGGGAATATCAATCACTCCAATATATATAATACTATATAAAATATCATTCAATTGATAAAAATATATCAATTCTACCAATCATTCAATAATTAATTTTAACTATTTAAAATTAATCGGTAATCCAAAATTGAGTAAGATTAATTCACCTTGATTTTTGATTTGCCAAACACTTCATGTTTTCAATCGTCTCCAAATTAATTCCATAATGTAGTGCTCGTCGCTGCGATTGCATCGCCGCTTGTTTTGTCTCAGTCGGACCTCATATGACAAAGATATAAATTTTACAAGTCACACGATTTCAAACAATAAATTAATTAACGCCATTAACGATTAACGACCTTCATTAATGTTTAAATCCCTCCCATCGTTCCCGTTAATATGCTGCTACCCGAACCCATTTGCGCGTTCCATTTTTGATAGCTGCACCCTCCTCGTCAATCGAGATGATGAATGGACCCCACTTTTCGAAGCGTCTGCCCTAGCTCCCCCCATGGCCGAAGCCTCGTAGTCCTCGATCGCCACTTTGCCTCGAAAAACGCCATGAAATGCACGCCAAATGTGGGCCCCTAGTGACCACCATGATGTTTGAAACTCGATCGTAGCCGTTGGATAGAGTGATCCCGACACGCTCTTTGATTCTCCAGTTGGAAGTTTTCGGTATAGGTGCGTGGATTTTGAGATAATCGAGATGGAAGAACCGTGTTTTTTGTCCATTGAAAATATCAGGTGGCGGCTGCGTTTATTTTGCTAGGGTTTTGGAGAGTGACGCATATATATATATATATACGTGAATATATATTATTTTAAATATTATTTCGACTATTCACGTGAAATTTTAGGCAAACTCCAAACGAGGCGTGCCACCTGGCGTTTATAATGTTATACCCCTATTTCGAACGGAATGGAAAAAGTTTCGAGTCCTAATTCGATCGCGTGGAGAAGATAGCTTTTTGGACCCAACTATTATATTGAATTTTCGATATAAATTTCAGTGCGTTTATATTCCGTACGACCAAATGATAACTCTAAACACTAGAAAATTTGAAATCCGATAATAATACACTATTACTAATCCATTGGAACTGATTTCATTGAAATCCGAGACTGTGCCCCGAAAGGCTATTCTTAAATGTTAATTTAAATGCTATATTTTTAAAATTAAACAAATCACTTTTAAATTCAATTTAAAAGTATTATTATCTTCAATATTATGAATATAAATTTTATAAGCCTTTAAGGAGCACGCCTTGTAAATATGTATTAAATGATGAAGTCTGCCTTAATTAAGGTATTAAATAACCAAAATCTGTCTATTTTCAAATAGAAGGGTATAAAGTGGCTTCTATATTGTCTCTAACATTATTAGCTGTTTATGACGTACGATTGAAATTTATTCTTTGAGTATTGATTTTTCTTTTGTTTATTTGAATAGGAAAAATAGTTAGCAACTATGCCTCTTTCAACAGCTCCTTTATCTTGATTTACCAATCTTAGAGATAGATTGATTGTTGATTTTGAATAAGGAAAAAACTTCCAAGTATGCTATGACTTCTAAATTTGCAGATAATCCAATGGCCCAAGAGTAGAATAAGAAATATCTTACTTAGCATTGGATTGTCAATAGACTTAAAGAACATATTACCGACTTGGAATAACAATCTAAAAAGAAGGATAAGACCATCTTAGAATTAAAGCGACAAGTAAAGTCCAATACTTCAATAGATTTTTGTAACAAAATGGTTAAGCTTTATCAACAAATAAGTGACTTAGAAGTGAAGATGGAAGATAGTCAAGCGGACTGCAAATCTTCGGAATTTATTTCAGGCAAAAGCATTCCAGATGTTATTTATTCAGCCAATTCAGTTTCTCCCAGTAATGGTAGGTCAACCATGTGTCACACTCTAGCAACCGAGAAATTCCCTCACATATTAAACCCTCCTCCGGGTTTGGATAAAAAGGTGGCTGATCATTGGTCTTGGAAAGTTAAGTTCGGAATGATGCAATTTTATAAGACAAACTAGAATGATGTGTTTTTGCGTTGCATTAATGAATACATGGCCAAAGTTCTCAAGCTTGAACATTAGAATTACTCTCTTTAGAAACAAATTGCTTAGTTAGAAAGGGAAAACAAGATCTTTAGGAACGCAAATAGTGCTTATGATCGCGCTTTGATGGTTTGAATTGAGTCCATCGATAATGCTAATGAGATCAGGAAGAATGTAAAGAAACTTAAAGAAACCCTTCGTGTGGTTATACGCCACATTGTTGACCCTTTAATTTTCAAGAATTTAGATAAGATAGCATAAGGCCTTTGAGACGCACACTATTTTTTACTTTCTGGTACCAATGCCTTAATGTGTTGTATAATATACTTTGAAAATAGTTTTGTAAATTGGATAAATATTACCTGGCCCATAGCATTTATCTGTGTTTGTAATGTTGTTTTTGAATCTGCTTCTTGATTATTTTGGCTACATTCTTTGCATTTTTTGAATCTCTTAATCTTACTTGGAATGCTTTGGACATAGTATAGGCTCATAAATATTTATGTCTTGTGATAATAATGGTAGGAAATCAAGAATCCTTATCCAGTAATAAGAGTTTAGAAACCGTTTTGTGAAACTTTTTGTCTGATATTGCTCTCTAAGTAGTGATTATTTGGATTCCTTGCATTGTGTCACCTTTTAGATATTTGAATTGTTTACCGTATGCCACTTCTTAGGCTTATTGCGGTTCCTCTTCCTAGGTTTGGACGTTTTAGTCCGTTTGTTTTGACCCTTTATCACCATCTTAGGTGACGAATCTGGTCGTCCAGTGCGGTTGGTTAGCTCATCCACAAGTAGGACCCAAAGACTTAATCGACCTCCCTTCAGGAGGCACTTTAGCCAGGCCTTATAGGCAGGACTTAAGGCATATCCGGTGCTTTGACCAGGCATGGCGTGGCGGGATCAAGAGCTTACTCCGTCCTCCCTGCTCTAGTCAGGCCTTATAGGCGGGACTAAAGGCTGGTCGGAGCCTTGACTGGCCATAGCGTGGCGCGTTCAAGATTTTACTCCATCCCCCTTAAGGGGGATGCCTTGATCAGGCCACGTAGGTGCGATCAAGGGCTTGCAGAAACTCTAACCTGGGCATTCCTAGCGCGGATAAAGGATTACTCTGACCTCCCTTTAGGAGGTGCTTTGACCTGGACATCATGGCATTAGGGGCGCATAGGGTCTTATCCGCTATATATATGCGGGAATATCAATCACTCCAATATATGTACTACTATATACAATATCATTCAATTGATAAAAATGTATCAATTCTATCAATCAATCAATAATTAATTTTAACTATTTAAAATTAGTCGGTAATCCAAAATTGAGTAAGATTTATTCACCTTGATTTTGATTTGCCAAACGCTTCAAGTTTTCAATCGTTTCCAAATTAATTCCATAATGTAATGCTCGTCGTTGCGATTGCATCGCCACTTGTTTTGTCTTAATCGGACCTCACATGACAAAGATATAAATTTTACAAGTCACACGATTTCAAACAATAAATTAATTAACGTCATTAACGATTAACCACCTTCATTAATGTTTAAATCCCTCCCATCGTTCCCGTTAATATGCTGCTACCCGAACCCATTTGCGCGTTCCATTTTTGATAGCTGCACCCTCCTCGTCAATCGAGATGATGAATGGACCCCATTTTCGAAGCGTCTGCCCTAGCTCCCCCCATGGCCGAAGCCTCGTCGTCCTCGATCGCCACTTTGCCTCGAAAAACTCCATCCAAATGTGGGCCCCTAGCGACCACCATGATGTTTGAAACTCGATCGTAGCCGTTGGATAGAGTGATCCCGACACGCTCTTTGATTCTCCAGTTGGAAGTTTTCGGTATAGGTGCGTGGATTTTGAGATAATCGAGATGGAAGAACCGTGTTTTTTGGCCATTGAAAATATCAGGTAGCGGCTGCGTTTATTTTGCTAGGGTTTTGGAGAGTGACGCATATATATATATATATATATATATATATATATATATATATATATATATATATATACGTGAATATATATTATTTTAAATATTATTTCGACTATTCATGTGAAATTTTAGGCAAACTCCAAACGAGGTGCGCCACCTGGCGTTTATAATTTTATACCCCTATTCCGAACGCAATGGAAAAAGTTTCGAGTCCTAATTCAATCGCGTGGAGAAGATAGCTTTTTGGACCCAACTATTATATTGAATTTTCGATATAAATTTCAGTGCGTTTATATTCCGTACGACCAAATGATAACTCCAAACACTAGAAAATTTGAAATCCGATAATAATACACTATTACGGATCCATTGGAACTGATTTCATCGAAATCCGAGACTATGCCCCGAAAGGCTATTTTTAAATGTTAATTTAAATGATATATTTTTAAAATTGAACAAATCACTTTTAAATTCAATTTAAAAGTATTATTATCTTCAGTATTATGAATATAAATTCTATAAGCCTTCAAATTATTTTTAACATGCTTAAAACTCAGAATTCAATATTTTACTCAATTTTCAATTATTAAACTCGATAATTAAATATCCAATAAATCTCTATATTTTAAATTCAATTTAAAAATTAACTTTTAAATATTTAAAATCAGTTAAATATTTCAATTTCAAATATTCAAATTTTTGGGTCGTTACAGGCCTACTTTGGGGTCTTAAGGAACTAAGTAGTTATTTGAGGGCCCGCCTCTTTTTCCCAGATGAAGCTTTAAATGGCCAAGAGGTTACATTAGGTGGTATCTCGTAGGGATCCACTTCTAGAAATAGGTATTAAATGATGTGATCTACCTTATTTAAGGTACTAAATGACTAGAGTCTCCTTATTTTCCAGAAAGAAGTGTTAAGTGACCTAAGAGATTCCGTATGATGTTAGATAGATGGTACCATTAAGGAGCATGCCTTGTAAATATGTATTAAATGATGAAGTTTGCCTTAATTAAGGTATTAAATAACCAAAATCTGCCTATTTTCAAATAAAAGGGTATAAAGTGGCTTCGATACTGTCTCTAACATTATTAGCTGTTTATGACGTACGATTGAGATATGAGATTCTAGAAACCTACTTCTTTCCTTGAAAAGAAGTATAAAATGATTTAAATGGTTTTATGTTTATAGATATATTCTTATCTTGAAATATACCGCCTAAGCACTAAAATGGTAAGGCTCGAGATTTCTAGTCACCAAAACTTGTTGTTCTGACACCCTCCTCATAAAAACATAGGTTAGAGAAGGAGACGATGATGATGAAGCTTGAAGATGGCAAGAGTAGAGCTTGAGGTAGTCACTATTTATCTATTCTCGATATTTTCAATTGTACCAATTTGAAACTTATGTATTTTTGAAAAAGATGGTGCAACGATTTATGTTGACATTATGTATGTTTTATGACATTTGTTTTGAAATAAAAATGGGTATTGTAATTGTTATTATATTTTGTTCCTTCCATTGTGAGTTCTGAAAGGATAGATGATAGCTCTGTCTTGTTTTATTTTACCAACCATTGGAATGGACCTAATTTTTGATAGGCTTTTTCTTGATCGAAATTTAGGTCATTATGGGGTGGGTTATTAGAAAATCCCTCCACTACAGGTAATAGTAAAACCACTGTATCACCTTACCCCGGTCCTAATTAAACTGGACTAAATTCCTCCACTACAATTAATCAGTTTTGCTCTATTCCAACCACAAAGAATTCATACAGCTACTTATACTTCAGGCAGCTATGTCTATGCCTTATTCGGACTCATTTTTTCTACATGGAAACAATCACAAATTGGCGAACTATAATCTATTTGAACTATAATCTATTTGGCACAACTAATTTGCAAAAAATGTTTTCCATATGGTATAGCCTCATTTTAGGGCAATGACTTGGGTCCAAAAATTTCCCTCTTAACTTCTCAACTTTATCTACGATAAGCTAGACCGAGGGTATTCTATGTGAGAATCCTATACGCTCAGTCTAAGGAATCAACATATTATTTACACAATCCTTACCACTCAAGAAGACAGCCATGTGCCTACTTACATTTGTCAGCATCACTACTTTAAACTTGAAGCAGAATGAATCCAGAATTTCCACCATGTCAAAATCACTCTCTTCGCCAAATCTGAATGTACACACTTAGGACTTCGATTCTTACAAATATCCCAAATTTCACCGATACATGGATATATACTGCAAATTGAATTGTTAACAGGTGGATGCATATGCATAATATGAGAATATGCTTTTGTTGAATTTAAGATTATAGCTTTTGATGTATTCATAAATGTTTCACAACCAACAGGCAGCCCCTGTTTAAACCATTTCTTCTCATCCTCATTTTCAGTTAAACCCATTCGCCTAGTTAAGTTCACTTTAAATTCTTCTTTCTCTATCTTTGTTAAGTACACTATTTTGAATTTATGAACAACCAAAATTACATAAGACATGAAGCAGGTTTTACGTAGAGGTGCAAGGCATAGATGAGAAAAGCAAACATTTTATCACCTTGTTTACAAAACTAAAAGAAACTTACTACCCCCTAAGTATAAACTATTTATGCACCGTCCATTAGATAATTTACTACTTTGGTTGGTTTTCTATTCAAGTAGGGTAATTCAATCTATACTCAATTCTAGATTGATTTTTTAACACAGTAATTTAACTGAAACACCTGTAGCTACATTAAGCTAAACATACATTTCCACATATTCAATGCTTTGTAGCAACTATTATGAGCTACCACGATTAACTTTCAACTGTGCATCTGTACTACCAATTAGAGGTTGATACTGAAATATAATATGCTCCTTAAATTTTTGTCAAGCCAAAATTATTAACTTTAATATTCTTACTAGTGCCTATTATAAATAGCTTATGTCTTAGGACGATGATAACAAATAAATAAAAAGATAGAAATATAGAAAGTTTTAAACTTACAATTAGGTCGAAAAGAGCTTTATCTTTTGATTTGTAACAAATCTTAACATTGGTAACCTGTATAAAAGTGGTACAACACTAAGAATTAAATCACGCATTCAAATATTTAAACATATTAAAATATTGTATTTGTAAAAGAAATAATTTATACTTACTAGAACTTGATTCTATTATAACTTTTGCAATTAGCCACTCTACTATAGAGCCACCAGCATCTTCCAAGCTAACAAGATCGAAAGTTGATCTCCATAGAATTGCATGTGGAGTTTTTGAATTCAGTATCCAAACTTTAATAGCATCTTTTCAAAGTTGAACAAAATGGACCTATTCATTTAGATCGGTTGAAGCCACAACTCCTTTGACAACTATTTCTCCTACTCCACCGACATCGATCAGCTTGCATTTACTTTTGGAGATTGGCCTTCCACTTTATCAACCAAAGAAATTGTTTAATATAAATATATTTGTGTGTGTATGAGTGAATAAATTTGACAAGTTGCTACAATTTTGCATGTTACAAAATTAGATGTTGTAATGTTAACAGGACTAGTAACAAAAGATGCAGCTTTCGCTTTCTCGACAACCACTTTTGATTCTGGCCAAGTTATCCTAATCCAACTGTGAAATTCTCGCACCTTTAGCTTGTAAGAGTAGGGACTCAGTGTAGTTTGCACCTCTTTATATCGCTCGTAGCCGTCCAGGTCTATTCTGCCCCAACACATGTGTAATAACATCTTCTCTCAAAGAACTACTTCTTGAGTTTGATTGCAATTGACTTTCAATTGTTTTTTTATATATTTTCCTACAAAAGTTAACATTTTTTTACATATTGATAAATAATAGATAAAATGCCAACAAATATTAGAAAGACAATATTATATGATATTTATCAATATCGTTGTGTCTTACAATAGCATTTACGACATTCATATTCACTGGTTCACCATTTTTTCTAGTGCGAGATTTAATCCAAATTGAAGCTCTAGAAATGGAAATGTGATCACCGCTCTCTTTTCACTATGTTAAGAATGATAAATAAAATGAATGATTATATTAAATAATTGTGATATGCTATATTAATTAAACTAATTGTTCTTTCTAGCCATATCTTCGGCTAATCGAGCTATTCCTTTGCGACTAACTGTATGTTGCACTTGAACACATCTAGTAATTTTGAATTGATCGCTTTGTACATAAGATGAAAAGATATAACACATCGATTAATTATTATTATTATATACGATTGAAAATTTATATTTATTTACTTTAATCTTTGAGTATGTTCTCTTTTTTATAAAATCCTCCATTTCTTTATATTTTTGACATTATCAAATTTGAGCTTAATCATTTTTTCTATGTTCTTCGCTCTCAATATTTCGCTAACTAATCTTCCTTTTGAAGCTTCGCAGATGCATCCCATTTGTTGAAAAATATGCACTTCCTGTCACTTCTCATCCACTTTAAATCTAGCCGGCAAAAAGTAAATTTCGGTGAAAATAGTTTTTAAAATGATTAAACTATGATTATCTGAATAGATGCATGCATAAGAGTAGCTTTTTTCCTTCCAGAAACTGAATAAAGACATTACTTGCATTTTTTTTACAGAAACTGAAATGTTTAAGCGACAATTAAGTGAGTAACTTATATTAGCATTACTACTTACTACTTATGTAGAGTTGAAAATTGAATGCATTAGGACACTTCTATTTGTATTAATTTTTTTTTTGTATTCATCTATTTTGACTTGTTTTTAGCATGTTGAAAAATTAAAACTGAAGCGTGACGTCATTTTTGAAAGTAGTTGGTCGGTGAAGGGCGTGCTAATGCTTGGTTAAAATACATTATCTTTCACTTCGATAAATGCAAAAAAACAAACAAGTTTGTTAGAAAAATAAGGGATGGAGATATTTAATACGTGTATCTAATATGCATCTAATAGTTGGAGGTATTTAATTTTTATTAGATAAATAAAATAGTGGATGGAAGTGTGTAATAAATGCAAAACATTTGTTAGTCACAACACTTCTATTTCAAACCATTTTGTTGATGGTGTTGATTGCAAATTAATAGCAAAATTTGGTTGATGGATGGTTGAGATTCCTTTTATGGATGATGGTATTATTGGAATTTCTAAAAAATACCGTGAAAATCTATTTATTAAATTTCTTTACTAATAATAGAGATGGATGCAAACGATGCATCATTAGAGACAATACCTGAAAACCACATGTAACCTGGGATCCCGTGAATTAATGGTCAAATATTTTGTTGCGTTATATTTAAAGCAATAGAGCATCGAAATGTACCTTATTGATTTATATCTAATAGTTCCCATTACATTATGTTTCTAATCTTTTTTTGAAACATTTAAACCAAATTTTACTCTTCTTAAATATTCTATCAACAGACTCTTGTCTAGACGCTGGGCTAGTCTTACCACCTATGTTTTTGACCAATCAGCCTAGATGAGGCTTACTATTTTATCTAAGCATTTAAACAGATTTATAGGCACCATCTACGCGTCAATTAAGGTTTGATGTATGTTATAAGCATCAAATATTTGTTTCAAGCGATTGTCTACATGGTTGCTTTCAAACCCATTCAAAGCCATGATATCCCTTTATGAATCAGGTAATACTAAATAAGGTACTACCATTTTATCCGAAATGCATGAGTTTATCAAAAATGCCTAATTTCGATTAATTCTCAATCAATCCCCGCCTAGACGATTATGAATAGCACAACGTGAAACTATTGGCTTTCCCACACATATAATCTCATTCACATCACCATTGAAAAAACAAAATCTACGAAAAGATTTATTGGTAGATGGAAGTCAATTCTCTTAAAAGGGGAAGAAATCCCAAAATGCATTTCGGATCTTTCGTCTCATCCCTTATTCAAGAAGAACTCCCTATATCTAGAGCAAATGCAATCTATCTCCACTTGCCTTGATGAAACCATCCTCTTAGCTGAGAAATGCTTACTTGAAAATGTTTCAATTGGGAAGCTTCAAATGCAAAGCAATCTTGATTCATTAATAGCAAAGTTGGATCTGTGCATCAAAGACTTTAAGCTTCTAATCAAATCTGGAGTTCTTTGTGAATCAAATGTAAATTCTATTGTTTCCTCTCTTGCTAGACTTCAAATTCGTGACATCGAAGCAAAGCATAAAGCAGTCGATTATCTTCAAGAAGCTCTGCAAAAAGGGGATAAAAATGTGACAATTGCTTCTCTATCTCGTAGTAATATAAATGCACTTGTTCAGTTATTAACCGCTTCCTCGGTTAAGATTAGAGAGAAGGCTGTCAGTGTAATAAATATTATAGCAGAATCAGGAAATTGTGAAAGTTTGCTAGTTGCAGAAGGTGTTGTATCTAATTTGATAAGACTGATTTAATCTGGAAGCATTGTAGCCATAGAAAAATCAGTACTAACACTGCAAACACTTTCTACCTCGGATGAAAATGCAAAATTAATTGCAAGGCATGGTGGAATTTTACCTCTGATTGAATTATCACAAAAATGGAGATTCAATTTCTTAATTTGCAGCTGTTGGAACACTAACAAATCTTTCAACTGTACCTGAATTTAGAAAGAATTTAGCAGATGAAGGTATCTTTTGCATCATGGTAAATATTTTAGAATATGGAAATATGGTTGGACTCAAAGAATATGCAACTAAATGCTTGCAAAATTTATCACTTAGAAATGATGATATTAAGAAAGCTATTGTTTCAAAAGGTGCAATCAATAGCATTTTGAAGTACATCGCCTTATGAATGTGCTATCGGAGTATTAAGAAATTTAATGTATGTTACATCGACATATAGTATAGTTTCTTTAGAGATTGTACCACGGATAGTTCACGTGCTAAAAGAAGGCTTTGTAGGAGCTAAACAAGCAGCTGCTTCTACTATTTGTAAGATTTCGGGTTCAACAGAAATGAAAAGATTAGTCGGTGAATATGGTTGCTTGCCTTTGCTTGAAAGTAATATGAATGTGGCAAGAGAAGTTGCTACTTAAGCAATTGCTCGTCAAATGAGTTGTAAGAGAAACAGAAAGGAGATCAGGAAAGATGAGAGATGCGTGTCGAATTTGGTTCAGTTGCTTGATCTGAATCCTCAGAACACCGCTAAAAAGTATGTGGTTTGTTGTCTTTTGTATTTGGGCTCTGTAAATGTAATCCTCAGAACAACATGAAACTATTAGCACAACAATCAATAAAATAATGAAAATGTACCTGCTAGCTGGGCTCTGTAAATGTGAATGTGAATTTGGATTACAATCTATTTGCATCCTTCTATTTCTCAGCTATTCAGGAATTCATGTTGTGTTCCAAATACATGCTTTGTAGTAGTACTGTTAGCTATATCTCAGCTATTCAGGCATTCGTGGTGTTCATTACTACTAAAAAGTAAATGAATACCAGGTACTGCGAATATATCCTTCTATATCTCAGCTATTCACAATATATCCTTCTATATTACATGAATAAAACTTTCTAAAATCAATGTAAATGTTTGCTGGATCGGAGATAAAAATATTATTGCTCACACAGATGTAATTTTAAGAATATAAATTCTATAACTGCAAATATTAACATGAAGTTGCCAACATGGATCATGTTGGGGGTTGATTTCGGGGAAACTCCATGGTTGACATCCATTGTATCACCACTTGTGTTATCTATTTCTATCCAAATAGATTTTTTTTAAATACTAAAATTTCTTCTTTAACAAATGTGAGTTTACAATCTTGAGCTTTCCTAAACTTGTAATGCAAAATTCGAATTATTCCAAATTCGAAATGTTTACTTTTTAGTTGTCAAAAATGAAATTATTGTAAATTTAATTTTTGGTTGTTTTTTCGTCATTACACAATGAGAAATATAATTTCAAATTTAAAATCTTAGGCAGCGTTTGGTTTAAAATGAGTTTTGTCTTATGAGTTTTCAACATTAATCACAAAATATGAGAGAAACGAAGAGACGACGAATAGAATGAAAGGAAGAGACGACGAATAGAATGAAAGGAAGATGGAGGAGACCACAGAGGAAGTGGAGGAACAATGGAAGAAATGATTGTTTCTCGTGCCCCTCTTATTTTTCAAAACATGAAAAACGAAAAGAAAAAAAATTGTTTTCTATTTTGTATGTTAACTTTGTTTTCTAAATTGATCGTTTTTCACAATATACATACGTCATGCGCATTTTTACATGGATAAAAACTCAAAACTAAAAATGATAAACCTAAGCACTACCTTAAATTTTGAGTAATCAAATTCTGAACTTTTATCTATATGTGTGTGTGTATTAACTAAAAATGATCGGTGATCAAAACTATTTTGTTCATTTACAACATGAACCTAATTGACTCGAAAACAAAAGAAAAAAAATAACAGAAAAATAACATAATTAGAATACTGTAGTAAAGTTTAGATTGCATCACAAACAAGTTTAAAAAGGATCACAAACAAGTAAAATCTCACTGTAGTCTTAACTGCTCATCATTCAAGCTAACAATACCAACAAATAGGCCCGTTAAAGTTTAGATTGCATCACAGCAAAAATCCACATTTTTCATGATCATAGCAATGAATTACTTTGATTTAAAGCAACGTTGGCTAATATTCTTTAATTCAACAGTATCAACAACCATGAATTGTTCAAAAGTAAAAAAACTTGTAAACTAAAATACTTTGCATATGTTGGCCGTTTATATTACTTCTGCTCCACCACCCATTGCTGCTGTTCTAGCCTTATTCTGCTACATTGACAAATATGGCCTATGTCATTGTTACTATATTAGCTTGTTTCATCTCTACTCTCTCTCTTGAGAGAAACCAGACTCTCACTATAATTTGTAATACCACCCACTTTCTAAGCACCCACATACTTTACTTCTCCTGTGACCAAGTCGTACAAGAACAATTCATAATCGGTTTCACAATTCTTTCTTGTTAAAATAAAATCTCCATTGTTTGATAGATGTACTAGACTAGCAGTGTCACTTGGCAATAGGGTATCCTTGATCCTGCATACTTTATTCCACGATTCTTTCACACCGAATTCATTCATCATCCAAATTTCATAATAAGAACAAGTGCGACATGGTTCTAGAGTCCAATCGATGTAACCTATTTTGCCATTGAGAAAAGCAGGAAAATTCTCAATGGTTTCCAAGGGACATTTGGGCAAAGGCACTACTCCATACACTTCATCAACCATATCAAAGTAAAATAAGGGCAGACTATACTCATAAGAGTTCGCTATCCACAAACATGTTTCACCATTGCACATCACTTTTTCCTCATGTAACCACGGTGTAGGAAAATCATCACCTTCGTGTATAGTTCGCCACGAATCACTTCTCATATTATAGTACACTTGACGCCAAACACTTTCTGTGATAACTGAACACAGCAAAAAGGTGGCGACGCAGTATGCGGTACATAGAGCCATAATAACTTCCTTATTTCACATGCTTGAAATAAAAATGAACAAATTGGGATGTAATAATTGATTCCTTGAAACTGATTGCTTGTTTCAATTACATGTTATTCTTTCATGTTCTAATTCTAGGTTCCGCATTTCATTTTTCAACTTCGCTGTAGCATAATTGTTACTTTATCTCATTAGTATTTTCGTTAGATAACATGTAAATCTGAAAACTTGAATAATTTTATAGAGTTCAGGAAGCACATCCAGAATACAAAAAACAAAAAATAACTCTCGGCCAATATTCAATCCAAAAATCGACAAGCTTTGGGAAGAAAAAAAAGGCGCTTCGAGAAAATTGAGCTACGACATGAAAATAGGGATTAAAAAAATAGCAGTAAAAATTGCGTACCTTTTCTTATGCAGCCGAACCTAGTTTCTCCAAAAGATGGGAAACGAAGACATTTACGAAATCAAAGCGGCTACGGTTTTCTCTAGTTGCTGCTATGTTATACGGATAAGGTTATGTTAATTTGAGCTTTGGGCCAATTATTTGCTAACTATCTAAAAACAAGTGATTTAGAAAATCAAGGAAACGGGGGAATGATTTATTTGGGCCTATTATTATTGATGGAATGATCTACAGTTGGGCCATATTTTCCGAATTATCATCAACAAAATCTGTAAATATTGTTAAATTTAAAATTTTGGCATGTGATAATTTTATTGAGATAAATGAATCATAAATTATGTATGATTTTTTATTATATATTTTTATACTAGAATGAGAATTTAAATTCACTATTTTGTAAGTCTAAGTATGGTAGAGATATTGAAATTGTCATTATTTTAGGATTTATTGAACGCATTAATGGATATAATTATATTTAAATAATTTATATTTAAGAATATTTATTTAATTTAAAGGGAACTTTTGTTGCACCTTTTTTAAAGTTCAAAACATACAACATTCCCTTTCCAAAACAAATTTTGAAAAACATTCATATTTTTAATTTTAGTCAAACTACAAATATTTGTGATTTCATGAACTACAAATAATTTTCGAGAAAAGTGCAAATATTTGTGGTTTCATGAACTATAAATAATTTCCGACAAAACTGCAAATATTTGCATTTTTGAGAAAAAATGGTTTAATTTTGTTTATTTAACCTTCGTTTTAGTGGAGATTTGATTTTTAAAAGGAGAAAAAAAAAATCGTTTTTCAAAAAAATTAATAACTATTTTAAAACTTTTTTTTATGAATGGTATTTGCATCAGAATTGGTCACAAACACCCAAGAATAGTTTTTGTAGAGAAGTAAATGAAGAGGAGTAAATTAAACTGAATAAGCAAGCAACGGAGAATAAGCGGTAATAAAAAACACAGAGAATTATAATGGTTCGGGTGGTGTGTGCCTACATCCACTTTGAAGATTATGTTTTATTCCTCTCTTGTAAATCGTATTACAATGGTAGAATCGTACTAGCACTTGATTACAATGGAGTCTAGAATAACAAGCGGCATAAAGATCCCTCAAATGAAGAATGAAGGTGGTATCTATAAGTTGAGATGACAAAATATTTCATTTGAAATTTGACAGAAGAGTCTCCAGATTCGTAAGGGTCCAACAAAACGATCGGTGGTCTAAATTCTACAAAATGACGACCGAGGCTGATCGTTATTTTTGGTTCCAATCAAAGTGCGGTCATTCATGGGTGGTCCAATAGGCCTCTAGACCTTGCTCTCAAAATATGGTGTCATTCTGAGCTATAGTTTTTCAGTTATCGCCCATTTTTTTAGAACACCGATCGTTATGTTGATCGTCCAATAATGATCGACGTCTTTCCATGTATTTCTTGAGTTTTGTTGTGCATCGATAATGTAGGTTCTTCATGTTGTAAATTACTCGACCTCCAAATTCTGTACAATTTTGACGTATCTTTTATGAGATATCATCCAACCTTCATTGAATATGGATTGTTTTGGTGATTTGTACGATCGTTTCCAGTAATGATCGGTCTTTTTTCTTCAAGATTTAGGAGTTCTGCCATGCGATCATTTTATGAGCTCCATTCGTCAATATATTGATGCTCTAAAAGTTTCTTGTGCATTGGCTTTGTAGACTTCAAGATATTGCTCGATCTTCGTCGATTTATGTTGTTTAATGGATCGTTCCCGATCAATCCATATAAATTATTCCTTTGCCTATAACTCGATTGTACGAACTCCAACTGACTTGAAATTTGAAATATAGCCTCACGGGGTCTTTCTTGTCGCTTCATATTAATTGCACATTGATTGGGACCCGGTCCAAATCCGTTTTGACCATTGTCCATGATACTGTATATAGCTGATTCTCAAGGCTGGTAACCAAACGTTCTTAACCAAATCTACGGTATCACGGCCTTGCCAAAAGGCGAAATAACATTTTTCCCCCAAAGTATGTCTTGTTCGAATATGATGTGTTTTGAAAAGTCGCAGGCTTCAATCATTGTAAAGGATTCCATCCAGTTTATTGAATGGTAGTTACCCTTCCATTGAGTCGCTTTTTGCTGAGAGTCGTGTCTCTCTCTGTTCGTAATGACTATTTGTCGATTTTCAATAGTATAAGTGTTGGATCATGGCTTGCCGATGATTACCTTATTTTATTTCCAGTGAATATCAGGCTCCAATATTCTGGTTTTTTAACTTTTTTCTGGTCGATCTAAGGTGAAAATTCAATTTCTGTCAATTTCAAAAATTGAATTTTAGAACGGACACAGGTACGTATACATCTTTATACCTGACTCCCGATCACGATTGCACGTCCACAAGTCGTTATCAAGTTTTAAAGATGGTTTTGTTTGTTTTTTTTAATAAACACCATAACCGATCGTTTATTGGACATAATCAAATTCCGGATCGTTTAGAATGATCGTTTTAAACGATCGACGTAAAAACGATCGTAACAATTGTGCTCAAGGAACGATCGGTTCCATTCTTGGGCTTCAATGGATCGGCTTGCATCTCCATATAAAAGAATTTGACTTGGTCATCCTCTTCACCTTTTCCATTTCATATCTTTTCTATCCCGAACCAAAGAAGACAACCGCTCCTCCTTTTTTTTTACTTCACCGTCCTTATCAACAATCCGGATTCTCCAACCAAGAATCATCTCTTCTCCATTCAAGCTCTAGCTGATTGTCTTGCTCTTCTTATCCATTGTTGTTGCTTCATATC
This sequence comes from Allium cepa, assembly GCA_030765085.1. Lineage (NCBI taxonomy): Eukaryota > Viridiplantae > Streptophyta > Magnoliopsida > Asparagales > Amaryllidaceae > Allium > Allium cepa. The sequence goes on along the minus strand of CM060937.1, from coordinate 886,361,167 downwards.
TCATGGAAAATAAAGTTCGTATCGATCCCATCCTTCAAATCCAGACTAGGTAGGTTGATCCTTGGAATCGTATTGTGATTCGACCACGAGATTTTGAGTTTCATCAATTTGGTGGTGTTTGTTTTGAATGATGGGATCGATGGATTTGAAGTTGGTTGGTGGAAGTGAAGTGGAAGAGACAGTGACTTTAACCGATCGTTTTTTGGGGAAGACGAAGTTATGGAGTGGCCGTTTCAATGTGGAACGACCGTGTAATTATATAATCGGCCACAGTTATGGACTTGAGGAGTTTTTGGAGTGGATGACTTGTTCAAACGATCGATAGGATGGCGATGACAAAAACGATTGGGTGAAAGTGCTGGGGCGAACGATCAACGTGAATGTTTTAAGTGAACGATCGGATGATGTGAGGGAGTGAACGATTGGTGGGAGTTCTTTTTATGAATGATTGTTCTTGTTTGGGGAACAATCGGTTGTCAGCAAATTACTTTTAAAACGGAACTTAAAAAAAACTAGAAATAAATGATGAGCTTCAGCCTTGCATAAACTTGCATATGACTTGAACCGCACATTCACAAATATATGAAATTTGAACTTCGATGTGAACCAATGCCTTTGACAATTCCTTTGAAGCTCATATGTGGGTCGAACATAAAAATCGATTTTCTACTTGCTAACAATCGATCTTGAAATTCGAGTTGAATCATTCTCTAATGATGTAGAGAAATAGCTACGACTGTTAGCAATGACAGTCACTTCGGTCGAATCTCGAAGTCTCGTCATCTTTTTCGCCTTTAATTTTGCATAACTTGCCACACTGCGTTGCATAGCACCTCACCACACGACACTGGCACCCACGCTGCAGCAGGGGGTACAGGTTACTTTACTTAATGATGATTTTTACTGAGTTTAATAGTATGGGTCCTAGACGTTTTGAGCACCTCACGGGTATGTTTGTTGGACCATCTTCTCAGCAGGATAATCCGGGCGTGGAATCCAGCTTTGCAACTAAGTCTGATAGTCCATCTTCCAGCCATCATTCAGGACAACCGGAGAGCCTAGGCCCACAGTTTGATTTATTCTTTGAAGTTTCTATTCTTCCACCAGAATTTATTGATCCTTCTCCCGACACTCTAGAGGATGCAGTTATCCTAGAGGACCCTTTTGATTCTGTAACCTCTAAAATCAAGGAGGATGCTCTTCGTTGAATCTTCATAAGGCATGAATTACTTTTGATGATGTACTTGTTCCATCACAGGATAATAGGGCTCGTAGACCTCTAGAAGGACATACAGTGTGCAAAAAATTCATGTGCTGGGCAGGATGCATTCCGCCATTTAACTCATACATCCAAAGAAATTCTCCATTATTTGAGGATAGCTCCAGCGCAACTTCATCCAAACAGATACACTCTTCTCAATTGTACTTATATTCTATTTATGGAGTTCCTGTATCATCCTCCGACCATCGATGACATTCGATTCATATTCTCTTTCAAGCGATTGACATGGAGTCTTTCGTTTACATTTCTTGAGTCAGCAAAGAAGTGTCAGATTCTAACTAGCGCATGGAATAATTTAAGCGCTTTCAAAAGCGAGTGGTCCTTTGTTCAATGTCCTCCCAGTTTTGCTCGAAAATGGCTGGAAAGACGTAAGTGTTATCCATTATTTTTATATTAGCGTGGAAAACCGATATCCAGGTCGTACTCCAGACCAAGCAATTCTTTTTACAGGCACCATTGCATGTCCTAGTGGTAATCTTTTCGAGGAGACGGCCATAACTCTTAAAAATGCGCCACTTGAAGATAGGGACATCAATTATCTTCTCACGGACAAACGCCTTGTTACTCTTTGTTTGACGGAAGAGGGCCTCATCATAGGGCTAATAAAAGCTGCTCAAGCTGCAAAGGTAAGACCACAGGCTACAGTCGGTCGAAGGGGCAATCGAACGGATCCCATCATGCCCCTAGTTATGAGTGCTCATGAATTAACCGACATTGATGTCGAAGGAGGTAAAGGCAACATGCCTGGTCATGATGTTGATGGATCTAATCTTGGGATCATGGTCGGATCCTTGCAGACCCCACAGCCTTTGGCTCTTGATAAAGGAAAAGAGAAGAAACTTGATTATAACTTTCTCATAATTCGTCTTCATGATCAACTCAAGTTGTCGATCACTCCTAAGGTTGTTCAAGATGAATCCGCTTCTCAACCGTTAGAGCATTTAAGTCTGCCGCTTGATTTTTTGTCTGGTCTGCCAATTTCGCATGAATTTGACACTTTCCACTTCACTTATGTGAGTGTTGGCAGGTTGGAATCTCCCACCAGCACTGAAATTCCAACTTCTAAAGGGGAAATTACTCTAGTGAGAAAAGCTCCTATATTTGGTCCATCGGGGAAAAACACAAGGACACTTGCACACACTTGCACTCCTCAACATTGCATTGTGCTTAACTTGCGCCCTTTAATGCCTAAAGTTGATTAAGTTTTGTTTTCCTTTGCAGGAAAGATGATGAAGAAAAGGAATATGTTCGATTCCCTTTGGGATATACACCACCAGTCTTTCGGTTCATGCTCTAACTTGTACCGTCGAGGTGGCAGTCAAGAATATTATGATTCTAGTTATTGTTCTGGTCGGGATTGAGGTCATCAGGATAGGGGTGATAGGGATAAAACATCTCAAAAAAAGTATCGACCAAGATCAAGATCCCTTCCTCTTAAGGGTTTCGATAAGTCAACTGATCGTCGTGACCCACCGGTCAATTCCTCATGTGCTCCCCCTCTTGTTTCAGTTCCTCCACAGCCTTTAGTTCCATCTCATTCTCAATGGCCTAGTGATCGTCATCGCTATAGTGAACATGTTGCTCCTTATAGGCCTAGTAAGGAAAGCACTGAAGTTGAAATCACTACCGAAGAGCCTATGACCAACCCAGTTGCTTGCATGGCACAACTTTGAGAAGTGTTTCCAAACCTATGCTTTGATGGGTTCCTTTTCCCTCCTAACCTGATGAGGATCCCAGACCACGTCCAAAAAATGATTATCGATTGCGCCACTGATATCGACAAGCAGTATCGTGAATGGAGGAAAGCAGTGAAGAGGATGTCGAAAGTATCTTTCGAGTGTGCGGTGGAAATTGAAAAGCTAAAGTGCCAAGACGCTCAGAATAAAAGAATTATCAACACTTTGATAAACGAGTTAGTGGTTTCTAGGACCTCTCATGCGAAGACCGAGGGTAAGGCTGATGCTGCCATCAAATCTATATAGGAGATGAAGTCCAGCCATCTTGATATAATCTAGGTGTTGCATCATCGGAATCAAGAAATCGCACTCGAGAGAGATACAACTCGAAATAATGAATCTGTAGCCTTGAAGTACATAGTAGAACTCAAGGCTAAGCTCGAGTACGCAAACAAGGAGAAAAATGATGCTCAAAAAATTGCTCAAGAGGTTTGTGATGTGCTGGTGAACGTTAGACTCAAGAGAGATATGACCGTTAAAAGGGCCAGAGATGTTGATGCACTCGAAGTAGAAGCTGCCAAGGATAAGGCTAGGGAAGAGATGACGAATGAGCGCGACCCGCTTCTTGTTCTTTTCAATGCCAATGTTCTCAAGCATAGAAATCTAACATGGCTTGGCAATGACTATCCCTACCAGCTCTAGCGCACGTGGGGATTTCTTATTGCGGAGTAAAAGAGACTCATTAATACTGGGGTAGTCGACTTGTTTAGGTTAGAAGGTGAAATGCTGTTGGGCGATGAACCCAAAACATCGCATGATATCTAGCTTACACTTTAGAAAGAATCTACTACTGCCTCTTTACATGAAGTGGGTGAAGGATTCGGGTCGGCACAACCTGATGTTACAACTGAATTTCCCCTAGCATCCCAGGCATGTATAGCTCTATAGAAGATTCTTCAACCATCCCCGAGTATGATCCAGACAAGCCTTAGCTTTCTCCAATTCCTGAATATAGTTCTGAGGATATTTCAGGTCAACTTAGGAGCAACATTAAGGAAGGTATTTGGCTGACATCTCCCATCTTTCAAAAGGTTGGGGTATCACCAGTTGATATTTTTAATCTTTTCGCCTATTTTTCCTCAGCTTTAGATCTACCAACTGTCGTTCCTCCTCCCTCACAAGAGCCTTAATTAGGATTGCAAGCGACTGTGATGGAGTCTACTATAGTTACAACTTCATCCACTACTCAGGATTCTTAAGAAGTAGCCTTCATTATTGATGAGTAATTCATGGAGGCATTGTTTAAGGAAGGAGGCGACCAACACTACGAAATTCCTTTTGATGAGGATGGCCTAATCACGGGATCCTCCAACCCTGCTGACGAGCTCAACTTGAAGGAACATGTTGAGAAGGAAGAGTTGTTGAAGAAGGAAAAAGCTAAGGCTGTTAATATGGATTCCGATGAGCCAATTCCTATTCCGCTTCAGATAATTCCTCCTGGCGGGATGATTCATATCCCGCTTCATATAATTCCTCCTGGCCAAAAAATTCCCCAAGATGATGTCCTCCTAATTCCGATGTTGAGAGTGCCTCGAGCCCTCTTACTTCTAAAGATGATGCCGTCTCGATCCTCGTAATTGAAGATGTTTCTTCGAAGAAAGGCCGATGTGGAAAAGGATCAAAGAGAGGATAGAGTGGCAGTTTAGGTGGAACCTCTCCCATGAAACAAAAGAAAGAGAGGAAATCCAAGAACTAATTATTTGGTTGATGTGATGTGTAAATAGCTTGGATGGTTACTTTTTCTTATTGTAGGTTGTGTTTGTGCGGGTACGACCCCCACTTTTACTTCTTATTTTGGATAAACTTGCATAACGAACGACAAGTTCAATGTGAATAAGAATTCTTTTTCTATTGTGTAGAATTCTTGTACATGCTTGTTTAAATGATCGAGCCATTACATTTTCCACTTAATGTACTTGTAATTCGTTGCTTGTTTACATGCTCTAATACACTGTCGAATTCAGCGATCAAGTCATCATGCTTCTACCCACCGTTCTAGTTGGTAGGGTTGATTAGCGGATGGTCGAATTCCATCTCCACTAACTTCATTCTCATCCTGTCAAATTCAAGTCTGAGTTATTTGAGTAATAAGTGGTCGGATCACACTTATTTATTCGTTTATGCTTATATCTGCACTCTGGGGACGAGAGTCATTTCATAGGTGATTGGTCACACCCGTTTAGCATTTATACTCATATCCGCACTCAGGGACAAGAATCATTTCATAGGTGGTCAGTCACACCCATTTAGCATTTATAATCATATCCACACTCTGGGGATATGAGTTACTTTATAGGTGATCAGTCACACCCACATAGCATTTATACTCATATCTGACTCTAGGGACATGAGTTATTTTGAAAACTGTCGAGTTCAGTTCTCCTTAGTCAGTCATTCTTCCCCCAAGCATGGGGTTCTATTCAATAAGTGATCGGTCGAATCTCAATCACTTCCAAGTTATGTTGGTCCCATTGAATAGTAGGATTTAGTCTATTGTACATCGCAACTAACATGTACTGTAATGGTAAGTCACTGATACGATGGAAAATTCAAAGCTTTATTGCTGAATGGAAAGGGAACGACAGAATCAGCTGTCTTATTACATATCTGGACAGTAAAATGTTAAAGCAAATCTAAAACAAAATACAATTTAATGGAAAAGAAATAAAATAAGTAAAATAGCATCGTAAATGCTCGCTATTCCATGCCATTGGAGTGTGATGCCATCAACAGTTGCTAGCATGAAAGTTCCCTCTCCAAGACTCTGCTCAATGACATACGGTCGTCCCCAAGTTGGATTCATATGCAACGGGGCAGGAAAAACGCGTTTCAACAAAAGATCGCCAATTTCGAAGGTTTTATGACGGACTTTAGTGTTGTAGTATCTGGCGACTCGGTACCGGCATGTAGCTACCCTCAAATCAACTTCTTTATGTTTCTCATCTACAAAGTCAAGAGATTCCAAGAGGAGATCTTTATTCATTCTGGGACCGTAGTAGGTCACTCGATGAGAAGGAACTTCAATCTCGATAGGAATAACAGCTTCAGAATCATAAGCAAGGGTGAATGGAGTATGGCCAGTCATGGACTTATGGGTGGTCCTATAAGCTCGTAGTACTGTCGGGAGTTTATCCACCCACTAGCCTCTAGCTTTTTCCAAATGTTTCTTCAGAATAAATTTTATGATTTTGTTCACAGCTTCAACTTGCCCAGTCGCTTGAGGGTGGGCAATTGTTGTAAACTCTTTTCAATATGATGCCGGCGGCAGAAGTCTTTGAATTCAGCACTATCAAATTGAGTCCCACTATCTATTACAATAGTTCATGGAAGACCAAAACGACAGATGATGTTCCGAACGATGAAGTTGATTACTTTCTTGGTTGTGATCGTCCCTAAGGGTTCCATTTCGTCCCATTTGGTGAAGTAATCAACTACGAGGATAGCATACCTCGCACCACCTTTAGAGATTAGTAAGGAACCAATAATATCTATACCCCACACAGTAAACACCATGGGCTGACCACTTTTGTAATTTCCATCGGTGGAGCTCTTAGAACTTTTGCATATATCTGGCACTTAACGCATCACCTTACATAATCAGCAGCATCTCGATTGACGGTCGACCAATAATACCTGTAACGGAGCATTTTCTTTGCTAGGGTTTTCCCTCTAGTATGATCACCACATTCCCCTTCCTAAACTTCCTTTAGGGCACTTTTTATTTCATTATGAGCGATACACCGAAGCAGGAAAACATATAACCCTTTCTGTACATAACTCCTTCCTGCATGATATACCATGAAGCTTTATGAAGAACTTGTCGTTTTTCATTCCTTCGTTTAGGAAGAACTCCTGTAGTAAATAGTCTTTAATCGGAGCTATCCATGACTCTTTAGGCTCCATCTCTAGTGCTCGGTCGATTTCCATCAGCCTTATGCTTGGAGAGTTTAATACTCTGACTAAAACCAAGCCCATATATTGCACATCCCTGGTGCTTGCAAACTTTGCTAATAAATCAACCTTTTTGTGTTGATCTCGAGGAATGTACATAATATCATAGTACTTAAAGCCAATCAACAATTCTTGGACTTGGGTAAGATACGAAGAAAGTCGTTGTCCTTTAGCTTGGTAATCTCCCCTGACTTGGTATACCGCCAATTGTGAGTTGCAAAAGATTCCAAGGAACTTTAATCCAGTTCTTTGGCGAGTTTAAGTCCATCTTATAGAGCCTCATGCTCAGCTTCATTGTATGTTGCAGGGAAATTAAGCTTTAAAGCATAGCAAATTGACCAACCTTTGGGAGTTACAAGCACAATTCCATCTCCAAGACAACGATCATTGGATGCTCCATCTGTATATAACTTCCACCGTATGGTAGGGGTTTCATTTTTCTCTAGGAAGTCATCATGCGCAGTAAACTCTGCTATAAAGTCCGCCACTACCTGACCCTGGATAGCCCTCTTAGGAAGATAAGTGATGTCGAATTAGCTAAGTTCGACATTCCACTTAAGTAACATTCCAGAAGTCTTAGGTCACTGTAAGACTTGTCATAATGGCCGGTCGGTGTAAAAGTTGATAGGATGTGCCTAAATGTAAGGGCATAGCTTTCGTGAAGCAATCAGAAGGCAGCATGCCAATTTCGCTATCTTCTGATAGTTCCTTTTAGCTTATATTAATCGCTTGCTAACATAATAGACATGTCTCTGGATTCGATTCTCTTCGCGAAGCAACACAACACTTATAGCGTGTACTGATACGGCCAAGTAGATATGAAAATCTTTGTAATCCACCGACTTTGACAAAATGGAAGGTTAGAGAACTAACCTTGCCTCAACATGCATTCTTAATTCTCATGGATAGAAAAGAGTTTCCATACCTTGGAATTTAGTGTCAAGTATAGGAAGAATGTTTTCCATACCATCATAAATTGTAAAGATCATTTCTGGAAATCAAATCTCCTACTTGTCATGTTTCTGATATTTCGATAATGACATGGTGTTTGAATAATTAAATAATAATAAAATATTGGAATCAGCTAAATAATTAAATCTTGGATTTAATGTGAATGAAAAAATAATTTCAAAATCTTATTTAAATTCAGTTTAAATAATAATGATACTGGACAACTTTTAATTTAGATTTAAAAGTGATTAATTTGGTTTTAATAATAATTTGGTTTAATTAACGTGTGAAAATATCATTTCCAGGCATTGTCATGAATTTTTGATGAAACCGGTGCCAATTAATCTGGAATAGTAAATTATTGTATACCAACGATTTTTGTGACGATCAAACATATTGTGTGGTCGTGTGAGCTCAAAGCACGTAGAAATTAATTACAGGATTTTAATATAATAAAATTTGATTTTGAAAGTTAACTTCTGTATATGATAGAATTAGATCCCAATACTAGTTCCATTGTGTTCGGAATAGGGGTACTTAGCTAAGAACGCGGGTGAGCATGCCTCATTTGGTGTTCGTAATTTCTAGACATGAATAGTGTTTGTTAAATCTTCTATATAAGGACCGCACTTCTTTCTCAATTGAGAAACTAAATCCGGCCGCCATTTCTTTTAAACCCTAACCTTTGAATCTAATAACCAAAATTTTCCTCATCAACTGGAGCCAAAATAGGGGAAGTGCTCAACTATAAAGAGGACCGTGGGCCATGGGGATTAATTTATGGTGGTGGATAGGAGTGTAGTGGCCCATGGCTGCGTGAATCTAGGTAGAAGTTGTTGTAGTTTTAAGAGGTGTTCTCTGGTTAGGGGTAACGTGGAGTGTCAGGACTAGCGCGTTGAGGAGCACGTGATTGGGGCTATCTCAGGGGCTCGAGCGGCGGTCGAAGGTGATGCATGGTGGCGACCATTGAAGGGGAAAGTCGCAGTGGTGGGTTATTTGAGAGTCGACCTGGGTTGTATCACGTGGGAGAGGAAGGGTAATTAGAGTTTAACCGATTTTAATTAAAGTTAATTAATTTAATTAATATCTCAATGTTTATTAATTCGTATCTTGCTCATACGAGGTCGGATTTGAACGCGGTCAGTTGCGTTGGACTTGTAATGATAATATCTATGCATTGGAGTTTGATTCATTGAATTCTAATCTTGTTGGAATTTTAATTAAAATCAAATGGCATTCGATTTTGAACTAATTGGAAACGCGAAAGCGTTAATTGGAATTTGGGTGAGATTTTCTCACTAGTATTTGGTCATTATTGTTATAATTGTTGTTGTGAAAATTGTAGATAAAATTGGTAACAATGCAAGTTATTATATTCGAACCCCTCCTTGATTTTAAAAGCGAATAATAACAATATATATAGGGTAACTTTCCTTATAAATCCTCTATAACATGTATTATGGCCTAGACTTGTTTACATGTTTAATATTGCTATTTGATTCAGTTTGAAATTATATTATAAATGTTTGAAGTGATATAGACATTAAAAACGTGCTTTGAAATCCCTGATATTAAACATGTGTTTAAATTGGATAAATTGTGATGTATATAAATATTATATATATTGGATTGTTTTACACATGTTTTGATGTGTTGGACATAAATGGATAGTTTTGGAAAGTTATAGAAACTGGTAAATAGAGTTGAGTAGAAATTCCCTGTTTGTAGTAAAGTATAAAAGGTTTTATTTGAATTTTCTTTCAAATTATTTTAAAGTAGTTTTGTAAATATTTATTTAAAGTAATTTAATAAAGCAGTTTTGAAGTTTAAAAATGTTTTATAATTTTTTTTGAATTTTAATGTAAATAATTTTATATCATAAAACATGTTTTTATGGATTTTAAATAAATTATAAAATAAGTATTTCTAGGGATATTTAATATGATTATTTTAAATCATTATCCAATAGTTTTAAAGTATTTGAAAGTATATAATAGTTTTTTAAGTATATAAAGTTTTTAAGATAATTAGTTAAATAATTTATTAAAGTAAATAGATGTTTATGTAATATGATATCGTTTTGAATTGTTTTTATTATTAAATATTTTATCTTATAACTAAGTTAGTATACATAGATATATCATTTAAAAGTTTATCAAAAGTGTTTAACATGTTAGAAAGTATTTTAAAAGGTATTCCTATATATATATATATATAAGTTTTTAATATTAAATTAAGTATTTTATAAATATTATAAAAGGATATTAGGGTTTTAACACTTAAGTTGAAATAAATGGTTTTGTGAAATTAACTAAAAGTGTATTTTCTAAATTAATAAATTATAGATACGATTGATCTTTAAATAAATGTTTTAAAGTTAATGATAAAGATAAATAGGTATTTAAAGATGTATGCTTTAAGATTTAGTATAAATAAATGATTTGGGTTTTTTTTGAAATTGTTTTAAAGACCACTTGTTTTACACCCTAATGCGTAAATAATCTTTAAAAGTAAGTTTTAGAGATAATGATGAAATGAGAAGTGTTTTGGATTTGTGGTAAACAATGTTTTAAACAACAATTGTTTTAAATCCTTGAATTATATTTTCAAGGGAAACATATTATAAATATAATTAGAGCTTTAATAAGGGAATTTAAAGATAATAACAAGTATTGAAATATTTTGTAAAAAGATAGAAAAGGTTACATGGTTAATTTATAAAAGAAAAAAAAGTCTATTTCAACAATGTTTTAAAAACATTTATGCTTAACCTCATTGATTTTACTTTAAAATAAGTAAAACTTGTTAAGTGACTTGTGAATACTTATACCATTGGAATAAGCATATGAATACGTTTTATGTATCATAAGACTATAAATGAATAATCCAATATATATTCAAATATAAATCTTTTATAAAGAGAAACTAAATATATTTATATATACAAATATATAAAAGAAGTTATATTAATAATGAAATATTAATAAATAAAGGAAGCCTTGATTTATAAAAGAAGTTTCATTAGATAAAAATATGTTTTCTAATAAGAAGGGATTTTAATAAATAAAAGATAAATTAATTAAAAGGGGTTAAAAGTTACATTTATATGACTTGACTATGTCTTGCATGAAATGATAGTGCACATATGCTCACTATTCCCGATTGAACCAAACATTTACGGTTTTCACAGATGTTTGTGGCATAGGGTTAGGAGCAGTTTTAATGCAAGAAGGAAAAGTAGTTACTTATGTAAGTAGATAACTAAAGGATCGTGAGAAGAGGTACCGGTGCATGACTAGGAATTGGCAGACATTGTCTTCGCCTTAAAGATGTGGAGGCTTTATCTCTTAGGAGAAATATTTGAGTTATTCACTGATCATAAATCACTCAAATACCTATTTTCCTAAAAATATTTAAATCTTAGGCTATAGAGATGGATGGAGTATATAGCGTCATTTGACTTTACTATTCAGTAGACCCCAAGAAAAGGGAACATAGTCACTGACGCCATTAGTCGGAGGCATGCTACCCTATTTGCTATAGATGAATGGAGTCTCTTGAATTTTAACTTCCAACTGTCAACATAACCCATCCAAGATTTTCTACCAGTTATAGAAATTAGACCAGCCTTGATGGACCACGTAGGGCATAAGCAAATGAAGGATGAGAATTTAGTAGAAATCATGGAGAAGTAGAAGAAAAAAGGGCATTTTCCCCATGCTAGTAGGTACGTTGATGAGAAGGGATGCGTGAGAAGGGATGGACGCCTTTATGTCCTGATGATTGATGATTTGTTGAGAGATGTGCTGTAACAACCCTAGATTTTTGCATATAATTTAAATTTGACTTTATTTTATTTTGAAATTATTTTATACTTGTTTTATTTAAAACATTTCATTTTAAAATATAATTTTTGATTATTATATGAATTATAATTTCAAACTGGTATAAATTGAATATTTTCCTGAAAAATGGATTTGTGGTCAAAACTGGTCAAACTTTAACTTTTAAATTTTAAATTTAAATATTTGAATTATTAAATTTTATATTTGTTTTGAAAATATATTTAATATCATGGACATTACTTTTCGTTTCGTTGAAATCTAATTTATTATGTGAAAGTCATGCCTTTTTAACTATTGTGTGAAATTTGCTGTATTTAACAAAATTGTTTATTTTAAATTATATAAATAATATTTTTTTGGTCATGTAATGTTCTAATTTATATTTATGTGGGTAAAATAACATGTTATGTATATATTTTTGTTTTCAAACATTTTAAAAGTGTAATTGACATTTTCCAATGTCAGTGGTATTCTGTTTATAATTTTTAATTTCTAGTTTTAATTTGTTAAAGAAATTCTTTATTTATTTCTATTTTCTCAAGAACTTATTTTCTTCTCATTCCCACTTTATTTTGTTCCTCGTTTATTTATTTATTTGACTTCTTATTTGTTTGAAATGATAGAGAAATTTTATAAGGCTAGTGATATTTTATTTGTAATTTTCATGCCTTATTTTCAATTTTTAAACAATTTCTTTAGTTCTTTTTTCTATATTTCTCCAATTTAATTATTTATTTTATTTTAAAAATGATAAATAAATTATTTTATTTCAAATTTTTACTTCATAATATTTTTAAAATGAAGTGGATAATTTTCCAAAGTCAATGGTGATTTATTTGTAATTTCTGGACACTGTTTGAATTTTAAGCAATTTCTTTAATTCTTTTTCTATTTCCTTTAAATTTATTTATTTTATTTTTATTTTGTTTTTTTTTCAGTTCTGAAATTCATTTACTTATTTTTATTTGGTTTTATTTAATTTAGAAAGAGTGGAAACGTGAAGGGTTTAAAAAGCTTAGCCTAAGACCTTTCATTTGCCTAAAACTCTTCATTTTCCTTTGTCTTTTCATTGCCTTGAGATTTTGGCCGTATACCTCATTGTAGCCGTGAGTTTTTCACTTCAATTTCACGTGAAAAACTCCTTCTCTATCTCATTTGCACGGCTAAAACAAAAAATGGGTAATGGCTCCTTATTTCTCTTCTTTTTCTTCTTATTTTTCATATATTTTGTCTTGTTTTCACATGATGTTTGCTCGGCCTCCTCACTATTTCCATGGCCACCACTCTCTACATCTATTCCCTGCCATCATGACCACCTGTACTCAAGGCCATGACCATAGCCGAGCCCTTCATTGTGACCAAACCCCTCAAAAATGCAACCAAAGGCCTAAAACCATGCTTGATTGACCACTACTTGCTCATCCACTTCAACTACCACCCTAACCACCACCATAGGCCGCCACCACTTTTATGACCTGACCACCACACACCCCTCCAGCCACTTTCCAGTCATGGTGCACCCACAGGCCGAGCCGACTCCCCATGGCCGAACCACTTTGATGATCAAAAACCACTATATTGCTTAAAACTCTTCACATCCCATGTTGTAACTCCTCTCCATCATTCTAGCCTTTATGCCATGCATTTGCATGACCAAACCCAATCCATTTACTATCCAAACCTGAGCCAAATGTACCCCTAGGCTGTGCATAGCCTATGAGAAAGCAAGGCAAAAGACTTGACATTCAAATCTCTTTTCATTTAAAAGTTACATCAATTCAAAGTATTGTATTTATGGTTTGTTCTGATTTTTGTTTGGGTTGTAACACAAGATCTATAGCATTGGATTGGCTCTCTACTCAAGTCCCTAATCTTTTCATCGTGCTTTGATTTCCGTTATGTCATTGGTTTTGTTATCTCCAGCATTTTGAGGTGAGTAAAGCTCACACGATATTTATACTTATGCAGTTGTGAAACAACAACAACTTAATGTGTAGAAAAATATATATGATGTTATAACTGCCATGTGATTATTTATATATGATGTTCAACCTATTAAATTTCATGTCATTTCATCTGTTAATGCTATATGTTGTTAATTGTTCATTTATATCTGTTTATCACACTACAAGTTCTCTGTAGTTTAGGTTCACTATGGGTTGAAATGATACATACCCAAACGGACTTTAGAATATGGAAAAATCGTTATGGGCTGAAATGATAGGCTTGAACGATTTTTACTTATTTATTTTAACTTGGGATTGCGGGTTTGAAATGATAGAACCCGGATTTTCTTTGTAAACTGCGGATTGAAAAGATATATATCCGTATCACATGACCTAGGTTAGAAACTATATACAGGCCCGTGGTTATTTTATAAAGTATTTTGAATATTTTTAAATATTATTAAAGGTGTAAATTTATGAAAATATGATTTAAATTGGATTTTTAACGTTTAATTAAGAAATTTTGACTTTTCTATAAGTTAAAAATGTTTAATAGTTAAATGATTAAATTGAATTTTTGAAATATAACTTAAATTTGGAAATTTGGACTTTGGCTTTTAAAATGACATTTAAGTTATATAAATAAAATTTTAAGTGGTTTAAATGTAAATTTATGATAATTTGATTTAAATAGATTTTTAAAGTGTTTTAAATAAAGGATTTATGAATTTTGTATAAGTGGAAAATGTTAAATAAATAAATGGTTAAGTTGAATTATTGAAATATAACTTAAAGTCTGGAAATTTGGGTTTTGGTTTAAAAAGGGAATTTTAAGTTATATAAATAAAATGGAAATTTAATTATATTTGGAAAATGGTAAATATGATGATTTGATTAAATTTGAGTTTAAATGAATTAATAAAGTATTATTGATTTTTCTATGTATTAAAATGGTTAAATGAATAAATGCTTATAAGTGTAATTTTAAAATGAACTTGACCTGGAAATGTGTTTGGTTTTAATTAAGGGTTTAAGTTAATTAAATAAATTGGAAATTTAGTTTAATTTGTGAAATGATAATTTGAAAATGTAAATGTTAATAAAGTGATAAATGTAAAAATGGGAAAGTCTACACTTGAATTTATTAAGTGGATTTGTGAAATTTGATTTAATTATAAAATGTTACTTTATAAAAATCATTAATTAAAAGAGTATTTTAATGAACATCTTCGAATGTTAAAATATGGTTTTTATAATGTTTAAATGGTTTAAATTGAAATGTTTTCAAGTATAACTTTCAGCAGCTTTTTCGGAATACTGTGAAAGGTTGAAATTTTCAACGTTTATGGTTTTAACTTAGTAAATGAACTCATAATGGTTTAAAACTTTGGAAATTGAATACTTGATTTGAAAGTATATAAACACAAATTTTTAAATGGTTTAAATGAATTATTTTGATTAAAATATAAGCTATTTAAAAGGTGATTTGGAATGATAATAAATGAATGATATCTTTGAATTTAAAAGGTATTTAAAGTTGAATACTTGGATTTGAACTTATATGATGATTTGAACTTGAAGCTTTAGAAAGATATGATATTTTGATATATATTAAATATTTTGAAATGAAGTTTTGAAAGATATGATATTTTGATATTAAAATGATTGATATTAAAATGATTTGAAAAGAAGTTCTGAAAGATATGATATTTTGGAAATGAAGCTTTGAAAGGTTATGATATTTTAAAATATTAAAATGATTTGAAAGGAATTTTTGAAAGGATATGATAATTTAATACATTGAAATGGTTAGAAATGACTTGATATTTATTTTGATAAATATTTGAATTTGAAATATATGGTATGTTGATATATAGAAATGGTTTGGAAATGATTTAATCTTTATTTTGATAAAGATTTGGATTGAAATGATATTTTGTTTTGAAGTATAAAATATTATTTTTAAGTTATAACCACGGGTTATAATAACAATTGGTTGGCAAAGAGACCGGGATCGGATATGGGCATACTCTCTGTCGATACCGAAAACCACTTTGACAACCGTGTACGCGGTGGAGATTCCAGAATGAAGTAGGATGGTGGCAACGTTCTTGAGGTATATTACGTGGACCTAAGTCCCGTGAGTTGGCATAAGGTGACTAAAACAGGAGCGATCTCGGGCCAAAAGGGGTAGCTCCTCTGGTCGGACACATTTCTTCGATACCGTTCTATTGCTTTTGTGATTGTTTAGGCGCCCCTCCGATTTTGGGAATGTGTTCCGAGGTGGGCGTATGTTGCTGCTGCGTTACCACCAGCCCATGTGCGCAATTGGTATATCTACCCTGGCATTGCCTTGTGTGTCGTGTCACCTACCATATCGAGCCTTTACTACGAGTTTCTATTTGTGTCGTACCAATGCAGTATCTTCTCATAGTCTCCCGATCAGGAGATATGCAGGTACTGTATAGACTATTAGCATTATTTGTGTTAAGGTGGAAAATGTAAAGCCTTAACGCTATTTAAAAGTATGTTTATTTTACTGTTAGACATTATTATAATAGCGTAATATACTATATAGTAAATAGTTTAATAGATCCTCAGAGGATGAGCGGTCCCAAGCATCCTTTAAGTTACTTGTACTTTTACTACAGTTCACTTGAGTTGGTTTACATTGTATAAGTATGTATGTCTTGACTCGAGTGTTTGTATTTTTATTTACGCTCGGGTCAGCCTGAGTTATTCACAGATTTGGATTTCCACTTTCCGAAGATTGGAATCACTGGAGATTATCTACCTGTCTAGTTTTACCTTTTTTTAGTCTGTTGTTCCTTTCAGCTCTTGTATTAGTAGACTTCTATGTATTAAGACTTCTGTTGTACTCTTTTTCTTCTGTTGTATCTTATGTAACTCTGATATACATTTATATAGTAGCTTCATGAACTACTATTTCTTTTACTTCCGCTACATTATTAAACACTCTGTGTCTGTGATCTGTGATCTGTGATTTTATTTACTGTATATTCTGAGATTTGCCTAATTTTATTTACAACGCAGTATTTTGAGCAATTCAAGTCCGACATGTGCGGATCTAAATGGTTGAAAATATGCGGTTGTTACATGTGCTTATGGAGTATCACCACTCAAGAATGACTATTCATCCTAGTGGAGATCAAATGTATAAGGACATAAAGAGGATTTTCTTTCGGTATGGAATGAAGAAGTGTAGAAGAGTTTGTTGCTAGGTGTTTGACATGTCAGAGATTAAGAGTTGAGCAAGGGAAGCCTGGTGGATTATCACTACCTTTAGAAATTCTGACTTGGAAGTGGGACCATATTTTGATGGATTTTGTGGAAGGATTGTCTAGAAGTTAAAAGGACAATAAGACTATTTGGGTTGTTGTGGATAGACTCACTGAGATTGTTCATTTTATTCTGATTAGAGAAATAGGACCGTCGCTTCTCTTGCATAGATTTACATCAAGGAAGTAGTTATTTGCATGGAATTCATGTAAGCATGGTCAGTGATAGGGACCTCTTGTTCAGCAGTGAGTTTTGGAGGAGCCTACTAACAGCTTTGTGAACTTCATTGAACTTTAGCCCTGCATATCATTCACATACTGATGGATAAAGAGAGAGAGAGAGAGAGAGTGAATAGGATTTTGGAGGACTTGTTGAGAGCTTGTGTCTTGGACTTTGGAGAACATTGGGAGCAACATCCACCTTTGGTTGAGTTCGCATATATCAAACGACGATTAGTATGGCCTCTTTTGAAGCACTTTATAGGAGGCCATGGAAATCACCAAGTTATTGGTGGGAAACCACCACCGACAAAGTATTTCTCAAACCTACTTTGATCCATGATACCACAAAAAATAGAGTTGATCAAGCAAATGATGAATGCAGTGCAAGATCGTTAGAAATCTTATGCAGATGTAAGGAGGAAAGAACATGAGTTTGAGGTTGCAAATATGGTGTTTGTTAAAATCTTCCCTTTTGGAAAGGTAGTTAGATTTGGCAAGTTTGGAAAACTAGTACCTAAGTTCGTTGGGCACTAGTACCTAAGTTCGTTGGGCCATTCAGAATTTTGGAAAAGGTAGGAAAACTTGCTTACCGCATGGAACTTCTTGAAGAGTTGGCGGGAGTCTGCAATATTTTCCAAGTTTCCCACCATAGGAAATGCCTTCATGACACCGCTATTAGAGTGGAGCCTGATCAGTTGAGGGATTTAGAGATGAAGCCGACAGTGCCCAAGCCCACAACATGCATTATGGAACACGCAACGAGAAGACTCTGCAACAAAGTAATTAGTATGGTCTAAGTATAATGGGGAGACAATCCGATAGAAAGCACATGGAAAACCGTGGAGAAGATGAGGAACACTCATCCAGAGCTTTTCATTAGTAAATTTTCTCTTCAAAATTAGGATTTTTGGTCTCATCGTGGTTGCTAGATTGGATGGTAGGAGATTTCTGCCACACTTTTTTCACTATCACTTTACACTCATGTAGACATTTCTATGAACGTTTAGGGTATTTGCATACATACTTGCATGACACGATTACACATTCATGCTAGAATTGAGCTCAGTAGTATGTCCGAAGTGCATAATCACCTCACACTATTGGTTGAGTAGATGGATGTGTTGATAACTAGGCTGTATAACATTGATGTTATTGCATGGTTTGCCAATTGAAAGATTTCGAGATGAAATCCTTTTCAAGGGAGGAGAGCATAGTAACCTGTAAACTGAACCATAAACAAATGAAGTAAATTGAATTTAATGCAATAGCGTAGATAAATAGAAATTTTATAAAGGTTAGAATTCAGCCACGAAAGTTATTCTCTTGCATTCATGATGAAATTCTAATTTGTTTTCATATATAATATGCTGAAAATGGAGCTAAAAAAAATGGTATAAGCGTTTGAAGTTTTCAGATTTAAATTAATCTAGTTAGAATTCAAATGAGAAATCAAATTTAGGGTTTAAATTTAAAAAATTATCCTGGGGGTTAAGTAATATTTAATAAACGCCTAACATTGAAAAGTCAATTAGGGAATAAATAACTTGTGCAATGGAACAATTAAACGTTCCCCAAAATAATAGAGCGGTCGACCTATAGAGGTGTACTATAGAATCGTAGCGGTCGACCGGTCGAACATTGGTGGTCGACTGCCTCCTAATAGTGGTGGCAAGGGTTTTTAGTATTTAACGCTCCAAATTTGCCTATTTTTCTCATAATTTGATCCTACGGTTCTGGTGCGTTTCAACCCCTATAAATAGAACCCTATCCTCTCCATATTTTATTCATGTTATTTTGGGGAATTTAACGAAACTTTGCTATTGTTATTTCTCCAATTAGATTAGAAACTCCATAGAGAATTTAGGTAAGGATTCAATCAATTTTCTAATTATTATTTTTCTTCCTCCAACATATTCTTATTTTTTTCTTTCTCAAGCTATTCTAAATCTAATAAGAATCTATTAATCTTCCCAATTATGTGTATATATTAAAGGAGAGAGATTTTGGAGGAGATTGTAAGGTGTGAAAATCCATGGAAGGCAATGCTAAGACTATTCTATAAGTGGAAACCTTAGTATTTCTTTTTAGTAACCGTTTAGTATATCTCTATGATGACCCGCCATTTTGGATGATCCAAGTCGATAATAAACCACACTTGTCAGAGTCAAACTATTCGGAACAATGAATTGTCAATGGGTTTAAATAAATAAAAAGTTGAATAGAGAATAGAACACAAAATCTCATAACGGAAGGATAACATATAATACAAACATATATGCAGTTCATGAAGTTGCTAAATTAAATTCATTACATTTGATGTTTACAATAATAATCAGAATTAACATGTACCAATCAAATAAATAGGCAAGGAATAATAATAGTAGTACAGTCTTCAAACACCATCTTCAACTTCAAGATCAATTTCTCCAAATGAACACCAAAACACTCAGGCTGACTCGAGCATAAAAAACAATATACTCGGGTCAGAACTGTAAATTCTTATGTCGGCAAATCCAAAATCAATCTTGAATGAATAAGGTCACTTATGGGATGTTACGTGATTTTCCATCTCATAAGAAGTCGTAAAATTACATAAAAGCTTATATTTTTTCCAATAAATTTCATATTAAAATAACTTGGAAATTTCAAAAAGTATTTAATATAAAAGTTAGACATTTTAAATAAAAGGTTAAAGTAAAATTTTAGACATTTATGAAATCATTTATTATTTATAAATATTAAAATATATCATTATTATAAAAACACATTTTGATGTATACATTTAACTTCAAAATTTATAAATAAACATCAAACATAACAGCAAAAACAATTTTACTTAAACATACAAAAATTTTGTTCTATAACATATAAAAAGTTTGAATTTAAATATTTTCATTTATGAATTTTTTTTCAAATAAGGATAAAGCAACAGTTTTTATAAAATTTTATGATTGAAGGCCAAATCAGTCAAATTAAACATTTTAATATTGCAAGCATAACTGACATAACAATCATATCATCACACCAATAGTGCTAATAACAGTCATCAATAAATCAAGGTGTATGTTTAACATATCAACTATCATAAACTGGCAATTTTAAATCATCGTACAATAGTTTAATTTCTACATACTACGCATCAAAATATCAATCAACAAGTATAATCAATAAACAATATCGATCAATCAGAGTTGGTTTAACTTCAATAAAATTATATAGTTTGTATGAATGTCATAAACACTCACCTTAGCCAAAATTTAAATTATCCAAATGCTATCCAAAATAATTCCATAACAAATAAGGTTTCTCCATGAATCCATGGGCACCGGTTTCGTTTAATTCCTATCTCATATGAGGAAGATACGAAATTAAAACGCTCCAATAATACACGAATTAATTAAAACGAGATTAGGTTTAAATATTATTTAATTCAAAACCCTTACAGTTCATCATTAGTTTTCTTCAGCTCATACTCGACCTCCAGATTATGAAACTCATGGCTGCCTTTTTCCTCTAACCACCACCACCTTCACCTTCGACTGACCTTCGATCCAACCACAACACTATCATCCCCCTTCGATTCGACTTGAAATAAGCCCAAGGCAATGATGTCTGATCCCTCTAGTATCCAGCGGTAATATCCCCCATTTTGAGGCCCAAAATTAACTGCTATAGATGTTGTAGTCATCTATATTTATTATTTGTCGATGACCAAATGTGGTAACGTTTGATACATTGATATACCAGAATCACATAGTTAATAAGCCCAAACTCAGTTTTAAAACAAATTTCTCATTTCATTTCAAATCACATTTTAGATTCATTACATAATCCCAATTCGTAAACCACATTCAGAGAAATATAATTGTTACAAACTATGCCAGGAGCGACATATGAAGATGCCCCCTTGGTTGTTCAGAGTCTACATATAAGCACTAAATAAATTTTCTATTACATCCAATTACACAGCGGAAACAAACAGAAAGAACTCCTAATAGCTAGCTTTCCTTCTGCATGTCTCCGAAAGCTTATTCGTCTAGAGAAGAACCTGAAAACCTTAACTCTCAATCTACTCAAAATCAATTGAGCACCTGAGAGTTTAAAGGGAAAACATAAACTTTGAGTCAGATAAAAAGAATGGTGTGAATGATAATCTACCATCTCGAACCATATGGATATCTAGTGAGACCATGCTATTTAGCAGAACAGGTCTTCCCCTCACTAGTATCTTAACCTAATTTATGATAACCATATACTGTGCACCTGCATCCACAATGGTTAAGACGTAACATGTTAAAATGTATCATGATGATATGCAAACATGCAATATGCTCTGGATTTCACATCGCCATTCGCCTGACTATCTGTCTCAAGTTATAGTTTCTAGGGTCACTATTAACCTATTAGTTTTCGTGGGTTGACTATAACCTGTTCCAAGCTTACGGACTATTTGCCCTGTTTCATAGTTTTCATCGGATCATTAAGAACCTATTGATGTCTACCAATAACATCGTCCAATCATAGTTTTCATGGGGTCACTATGAACCTATTGGATTCTCCAATAACATCTCTCATGCCATAGTTTTCATGGGCTGACTATGAACCTATTGGGTCCTCCAATAACATCTCACATATCATAGTTTTCATGGGCTGACTATGAACCTATTGATCTCTATCAATAGCCTATTCCGAACATAGTTTTCATGGGCTGACTATGAACCTATTGATCTCTATCAATAGCCTATTCCGAACATAGTTTTCATGGAATCACTAAGAACCTATTATCCCTTGTTAATAATGTTTCCCAAGGTATAGTTTTCATGGGCTAACTAAGAATCTGTCTAAGCCAATAATCTTTTGATCAGTCATAGGCATCCTATATTCTGGTCTATTTGATCTCCTGGATGCAATTCTACTTACACATGAGTTAATTCGATGTATATTCGCTACTGGGTCAACCAAGCCTGTAATTCTGCCCTTAATACCCCAAAATGCAGTTACGGGTTATAAATGAAGTGAATACGATTACGCAAGCATGCATGATAATTGATCAAATAACATAACATTGTAAACATCTATGGTTTAATTCCTTGTAATCATTTTCTAATGAAATATGGTTAATACCTTTAACCCACTATCTTTGGCAAGAAAAGATTTCTCTAAAATTTCAAAGTTAAATGCTATTTCAAAACTCTTTTACATTGCCATGTGTTTACTTTAGAAATGAGATTAGTAATCTATTGTGAAAACTAAAGCTTTCAACTATATCCTTCGGATCATTGTGACATCATGAGTTACCCTCCACCACTATCCCTTTCGACTATATCCTCCAGATCACTGTGACATCATTGCTTAACCAATGCAGAAGGCCCCTTTAACTACTTCTTTGAAACCACACGGAAGGACCCTGTCGACACCATTGATTGAATGCGGTACAATCCTTCCACCTCTATAGTTAAACATGCATGTAGAAGGACCCTTTCAACACTATCAACTAGTGTGGAAGGTACCTTCCATAATGATTGGACTTACTCAAGTATAAAGATACAGAAAGTATGCTGTCAACATAATTGATTAGTGCGGCACACCCCTTCCATCCTCACTAAATAACATACTTGCAGAGCATATAAGAGTGGAGGGAACCATTTTAACACTACCTACAATTGCGGAAGGCCCTCTCCATGATAGTTGGATCAATTAATGCGGTAGTGCACACTTGTTAAAGTGTATGTATGAGGTGGGACCCCTTCGACACTATTGATTAGTGTGGAAGGATCCTTCTGCCTTCATCCTAGACAAGGCTATATGTTAACTACAATGACATCCCTATCCACTTAGTGTTTAAAGAAAAGCAGCATTTTATGATTTTGAAGGCATCAATGCTTTCAAAGGCAAGTGGCATTGCTGTAATTATCATAAAAATTGGTTTTTAACTAAGTAAACAATTTCTTTTTACCTAACCCCTTATGTTGTCAATTTTCTATTGGATAACAAAACCTTTATAAAATTCTTTCTAGAATTTTCTGCCGCATGTAATTTCCAATGCTCTAATATTTAATTAGAAATTATAAACTAAGCCATTGTATTTAATTAATCATTAAATACTAATCTTTCTAACTAAACCCAAAACCCAGCTAAATCTCTTAAGAAAAATCTTAGAAATTCATATAAATTCCAAAATGATAATATCCTTATCATATAAAATTTTCAGGCCAAAAATAATTAATTGATTTCTTAAATCGATTAAAATCCGAAATATCCATTTCTTTCACTTAAAAATTCATAATAAATTATACATAGCTTGGAATATTATGAAAATTTAAACCCATCTCTAAAATAATGTTTTACATAATATATTCAAAATTTTTGGCATTTGGAAATCATTATGCTTGATTTTAGCCTTAAAATCGAGCTATATTATTCCACAAAATCAAATTATAACGTGGCATTTAAATCAAAAAATATCATCATTCATGCAATCATACAATTTTAAAACTTGAACCCAAACTAGGACATTCAAGATGACTTATATGAGATGGTTTAGATCATTATTCACCTTGTTTAGATACTGTACTTGAGATTTGTTCTACACTTTAATCTTTTTGGCTTTTTTTCCTAGGGTTATGGCCGGCCTTGTTTTTCTTTTGTTTATGTTTTGTAAGAATGTCAATAAGAATGAGAATGTAGGAAGGGGTTTTCAAGTTTATTAACTTTGGCATATCCATTTTACCCTTGCCTTATTCTCTTTGGTTTCTAAGTCTTAACTCTTTCTCATTGATTAATTTAGTTATGGCACGACCTTAATTAGTTTTCAAATCTCAATTTCCTTACATTCTAGTCTCTACATTATTCTATTTAATTTATCTAATTAATTCTCCTGAATAATGCTATTTAAAATTAGGGGTGTTGCACCAGCAAAATATGTAAACGTAGTTGAAACTTCTCGACATGATAGCCGCCGCCTCCAGCCATAATTGGTTGATCCTACAATACAATATGAAGAGGACCATGAGATGTTCATCTTCTCCCTTGGCGTTGACACGAAATAAGTAACAAGGGTCAAAATCAAAAGAGGGGAAAAAGAAGGGATTTTGGCCATTGGTTTTATGGAAGAAAAACAAGTGGTGGCCACGTTTTCTCTTTTTTTTAGGGTTTAGGAATATTTTTATTGATATTTCATCTCGAAGTGCAAACATATTTATAGAGTAAGGTCAAAAACGGCTGGAGTCTAATTGAGGTGTGCCAGCAGTCTACCTGTACTATAACATCCCCTATCTGGAGGCCCAAAGATAAGCGCTACAGATACTGTAGTCATCCATAGTATTAATTTTGGTGACCAAATACAGTAATGTTAATGGTATCCATAATATCAGAAGCACTTAAATAAGAAATAAAATCATCATAGATTAAAGCACTGTTCTAATTACATTTCAAAACAACATTTCATATCCAAGTTACATAATCCCAAACGTTTCCCAAGTTCAGATCAAATATAATTACTACATAAATACACCAAGAGCTACATATGAAGGTGTCCTCTTGGATGACCAGAGTACTAAATAGTCATAACAAACTAAATACAAGAGGGCGGAATTAAACAAAACAACTCCTAAATATAGATAGCATCAGCCTCCTATTCATCTCTAGAAGCTTTATTCATCCATGTACTTAAACCTGAATATCCTCAACCCTCAGCCTACTTAAATCAATTTTGAGCACCTGAGAGTTTAAGGGAAAAAAAAAAGCTTTGAGTCGAATATAAAGTCTAGTGTGAATAAAACCATTCATCTAGGTTATTTGATATTAGGTGAGACCATGCCGCTTTGTGGAATGAGTTTCCACTCACTAATATCCTTTTAAAACATATGTTTTGCAAATCTTAATCCTACAACCGAAACTGGTTAAAACAATAAAGCACTATCATGTATACATACAAATCAGGTAACAAATTGACTTTCTGTCCGAATAATGTAGTTTTATTCGGCTAACAACTAACCTTTGGCTGACTTGGGCCTACCAGAAAAAATAAACAAATAATCTAACTTCTGTTAGATACTGCTCTTCTGGATGGTTTTTCCCTAACTTAGTTCTCCAGGGTCAACTGATCCTAGTGGTTTTGCGGGCTCACCAATAACCCATCTCTCCTTTGTAGATTCCTCTCTGTGTGTAACATCGTTTTAGTCTTATCTGTGACAATGCCCAACACACTGGAATTTTGGACTTATATTAGCTAGGGGCTACTAGCTAAAGTATAGGGCGCGACCCCATACTAGTCCCATATTATATTCTAATATCAGTGTCACTTTCCTTAGGTTCATCTATCCATAAATTTTCCTTGAAAACATTTTCTCTCAAATTGATTTAAACCTTTAAATCGTACTTTAAACGAGGAAAATATACTCTATGCTTTATTCAAATCACCTTTCCATGTTATATGTACTTTACAAAAAACTTGGTTGATGAAAACATTTAAACCTTTGGAAGTACCTCTTTCGAAACCATTGAAAGTTCCACTTTCGAAACCAAGTAAAACCTTAGACATCCTCTTATCAAAACACTATAAACATTGCCTTTTAAAAACATTAGAACCTTCCATTTAAATCCTTTCGAAATCATTAGAGAACCACGCCTTCGAAACCTTTAAATCGAACCTTTCGGAAGCACTAAATCCTTTTCATAAAATCAAACCTTTCGAAAGCATTTGGGTTCAAGTAAAACATTGGAATAACCTTCCGAAACCATTTAAAACCATTTCTTTTGAAAACTTTGGGTTTAACTATAACATCCCAGATATTTAATAACATTATTAAGAATATTTAATTTGTTAAATAAAATAAAATAATGTATTGTTTAGTGGATTGAGATTTGATTTTAATTAAGGTGTAGCAGTGCCTTTTAAAAATGAATTAGAGGAGGGGTATAACAAGAAAGAGGCCATTCCTATATCCTCCAAACCTTGGCCGTGTAAAATTTACACGTTCATTATCATTCTCAAATTTTATAACTCAAGGCTGGCCACCATTAATAAGGAAAATGAGAAAATGGAAGAAGCTTAAGCAAATCAAATTTATTCATATCTTAAAGGCTAAAGAGAATAATGTTTACATCTCATTTTTGATTATGCATTCGGTTATAAGATGAATTTTGAATATTTTGCAATGATTTTCCTTTTTTTTGAATGATGGAATGTTTATATATAATTGTTGATGATTAATATAGGTTCATATTGTTTTTATGATATGTTTTAAGGTATAAACCCTATTAAATGACATCTTTTTGCCTTGTGAATTTTTATGAAGATCAAAAATAATGTTTTTGTAGATGGTTTTCAATTTTCCGAATTTCTGTAATTAATGTGGATTTTATATGAATTTACGAGTGAAGAAAATAATAATTTGGGTTATAAATCATTTACGGATAAATAATATGTGGTTTGGGTCTGAAACTTTTATATGTTAGAAACCATATTAAAAGAGATTTACTCGACTTTTTCTAGATTTTTCCTAAGGGTTTGGTAGGTATATAAAATTATTTAAGGTATGGGACTTAAATGTTTTAAAATGGAGAAGGGGCTTTTTGTAAATAATTTGAATCTATTAATTCCGGAAAATGGCAGCACTTTTGAAAAATTAAAATGGCAACCGATCAGATTTAGACAAATAAGGCAGGTTAGGTACAAAAGAAATAGTTTAAAAGTACAAATAAATAGGGTTTTCACTATTTCGCCTCGATCGACACCAAATTCCGCCTTTATACTATTGCCTCCGACACAGTTGAAACCAATGCATATGGTATCATGCAATTGGTACGTAATGAATTGGATGTGGGCAAAAGGTATAGGTTGGAAGCTTTGCTTTGGTTTTAAAGAAAAATGCGCCTACTTGCTTTCGACTAAGATGCTTTCGACTTGGTTGGGTTTCGACTAGGTCAAATGGTTTAAAAAGAAATTGTTTCGAATGGGTTGCATCTTTGTTTTAAATGAATGCTTTCGACTAGGTCGAAACACCTAGCTGCCGTCATTTTACCTTTCGACCCAGTAGGTTTCGAAGGGGTTGTTTTTGTTGTAGAAAATTTGCCCATCTCTTCAAATAGGGATGGTTTCGATACCGTCACTTCATTACTTAGGAAATGGTTTCGAAGTAGTTTCTTTCGACTTAAATGTTTTAAGACCCATTTCGTAAGTAAAATAAAACCAAAATTGGGTTCGAAAGAGATGATTTGAATGATTTTGAAAGGAAGTGTTTTCAACTTTGATGGGTTTATATCCTTTTTCTCTACTTGAAGACATAATCCAATGGTTTCTACCGAGACGTTTTCAAAGAGTTTCGAAGGAGTTAACTTTGAATGGTTTCAAAACGTTGCCATATGTTTTAAATTGAACCCAAATGCTTTCGAAAGGCCTAGGTTTAATGCTTTCGAAAGGTTTTAAAAGTTGTTTCGAAGGGGTGGTTCCCCATAGGTTTCGAAGAAGTCGAAAAGTGTTAGTTTTCTGATGGTTTCGAAAGGAATTTTTTTTCGAAGGGTTTCGAAAGGCAATGTTTAAAGGTTTCTAAAAGAAAGATGTCAAAAGTTTTTAGTTCTTTCGAAAGGGTTACTTTCAGTGGTTTCGAAGGAGTTACCTTCAAGGGTTTTGAAAAGGTGTTTAAAAGTTTTAAACAAAGGTTTTGAATGTATTGAATAGGCAGTGTAGCCTAAGTATTTCCAAGTTAAAAAGGGTTTTGACTTGTTTTGGAAGGATAGCTAATCCTTATTAAATTCCATCAACATTATTTTGAGTAAAGTGTGTATATATATATATATCATGGCAAAATTGCTTAGAGTAAAACCGAAGATATATTTCCCTTGTATATATATGATTTGAAGGACTAAATCATTTTGAAAAGGTTTTCAAGGAAAATTTAAAAGGTAGTTAACCCTAAGAGAATAATTCGGACAGATAGTCCATTTTGCAGGTGGTTTGCCTAGATTTCGGACAGTTAGTCCATTTTGATTCGGACAGTTAGTCAAGTATGTGGCAGTTAACCCAGTTTTATGCACAGTTGCTCCATTTTAGCATAACGAACCTTGCAATTGTTTTTCGGACAGATAGTCCTTTTGTTAGCATAACGGACCTTGCTATTATATTGTGGGAAGATATCTCACATATTACTTGCTTTATGGATAGATAGTCCATTTATTAGCATAAAAGATATTTCTATTTTGACATAATCAGTTTGATTAACCAGTTTGATTATAGGAAAGGATTGCAAAAATATTTACATGTTTTGAAAAGGGTATTAGTGAGGAACCCATTTTGCTAAGCAATGTGGTCTCACATAATATCAATAAACCGAGATGTAACGGAATTATTCACACCAGGCTTTATGTCCGACTCAAAGTTTTTGTTTCCCCTTAAACTCTTAGGTACTCAAAATTGACTTGAGTATGCTGAGTGTTTAGGTTTTCATGTTTTAGTCTTTTGGCGAATAAAGCTTCCAAAGACGATCAGGTGGCTGATGGATTGATAATTAGAAATACAGATTATTCTGTTTATTTTTCCGCTGTGTATATTAAGTCAAATATTACTATATTTCTTTGATCAACAAATGGGGCAACGTCATATGTCGCACTTGGCATAATTTTATAATGCGATATTTAATCATTGCCTGAGAATCGTTAAGGGATTATGTAACATGGATATAAATTATTGTTTTGAAATGTAATAAGTAAAATGTTGTTTTTAAAACCTGTGATTTTGTTCATATTCATGTGCTTCTGATATTATGGATACCATTATCATTACCGTATTTTTTTCACAAGAAGTTAATACTATGGATGACTGTAGCATCTGTAGCACTTAACTTTTGGCCTCCAGATACGGGACGTTACAACTTTGTATCAGACCATAAGTTTATGAATTTTTTTAACTATAAATGCTTTTTAAAGCATAATCCTAAAAAAGTAGAGTAAGAATGTGGTATGGGATAACGCTATAGCAACGTACTTATATTTGTTATATATATGTATATGCTTTATCTCTAGTCTTCTATCCTTATTAGGTTATTTTTCTATATCTCATGAGGTTTGAATATAGATATAGAAGGGTGAAAAGGAAGAGTCAACCTAGGAGGGGAAGGCACCGAAGGGAACGCCAAGCCTAATGTGAGAAGAGGTCAAGGTCAGACACAAGCAGAGTATGTGTGTGATGGAGTTTCGCAAGTTGGAATGGAAGCTATGTTTCAGTTCTTCGTGAATATGGTGCAGGCCGGTGTTGCTGCTGGAGTAGCGGTAGGAGGAGTTCCGGGAGGTCCATTTGATAATGACTATGCTAGGTTGAGTGGGGACTAAATTAAGCTTGGAGGGAAGTCGTTTATTGGGACGGAGGATGCCATTGAGGTAGATAATTGGTTGTTGCACTACAAAAGGATTTTTGCAAACTTGGGGCTTAATGATGAGCAAAAGAGGAGGTTGGTATCTAGACAGCTTCGTGGAGCTACTTTGTTCAGGTGGAATAGTGTGACGGTGGCAGCGGATGAGGAGGCAATGACCTGGGATGATTTCAAGGGAAGATTCTAGGAAAGGTTTAAGTTTGCAATGGCACAGTCTGCTCTGATCAGGAAGTTTGCTGAGTTAGAGCAGAGGGAGATGTCGGCTCTGGAGTATGTTATGAAGTTTGAGGAGTTGGCCTGATATGGTATGCTTTAGTGGATATATCCATGAAGAGGAACGAGAAGTTAATCAGGGGTTGAAGCCTAATTTAGCAAGGGCTACATTACCTCATATTAGAGGTCCTTTTGATTTTTTTAGTGGAGATGTCCTTAAGGCATGAGGAGAGAAGAGTAAGGCTAAAGAAGTTCTGGTTAGGTAGGGTCAGAAGAGGAAGTTCTTTCCAAAGAAAGGTGCTCAAAAGGATGGAGCAGCTAAGAATGGGAAGTCTAAGATTGCTGTTTCTTGTGCGACAAGAAGGGGCACTTCGCCAATGAATGTCGTGCTGGGAAGGCAGAAGGAAGTGGCTGGGAGGAAGAATGTCAGGTGTTACAACAATGACCGGATAGGCCACTATAAGAGCCAGTGCAAGGATACCGCTAAGGATGGAAAGGGCAAGGTGTATGTATTGGAGCCTGCTGCTTCTAAGCCAACATCTTAGGAAAAAGGAAAGGCAGTTTTGAGAGGTAAGATTTCATGGTATGACTATTAGCGTTCTATTTGATATTGGTGCATCATATTCTTTTAAATCTAGATGTTTGGTAGATAAGATTAAACTAGAACCCACATATTTAGTTACTTCCTTATGGTTTGCGAATCCAATAGGAGGGTATGCAACTCTAGGGTTGAGATGTGACCAGTTAGTGTTTTACTTGTTAGGTCATACTTTTGTTTGCTAGGATATTTTACTAGGATATTTTACTAGGATAGGAAAATATCGCTTAGACACCCAGATTATAGTGTCAGGATTGTTTATACCATAAAAGGTTCTTGCGGTGAGATGTATGCCTTGTTAGGTGCTATGGAGTCAGAAGATGAGTTGAGTTTTCGTGATTAGAGAATTCGTAGATGCTTTTGAGCCAGTAGTTGGATTGCCACAGAAACGAGTCATTGAGTTTCAGATAGATTTATTTCCGGGAGCATAACCAGTGAGTAGACCACTAAGCAGGATGACCCCTTCAGAAATGAGGGAGTTGAAGGTGCACTTGGTGGATTTAGAAGGCAAGAGTTTTATCAGGCTGAGTAGTTTACCTTGGGGAGCAGTTGCAGTGTTTGCTAAGAAGCTGGATGGATCGTTGAGGCTTTGTACCGATTATCGTAAGTTGAATGAGAGAACGATAAAGAATCGATGTTCATTTCCCAGGATTAATGATTTTTTTGACTAGTTGA
Source organism: Allium cepa (assembly GCA_030765085.1). Classification (NCBI taxonomy): domain Eukaryota; kingdom Viridiplantae; phylum Streptophyta; class Magnoliopsida; order Asparagales; family Amaryllidaceae; genus Allium; species Allium cepa. The sequence continues at coordinate 886,330,081 of CM060937.1, read as the reverse complement.
GTGGAGCCAAGGTATTTTCACTGTTGGATTTAGCGACAGGTTCCATCTTCTCAGAGTAGTAGAGGAAAGTATACCTTTGACAGTGTTTAGGACCAAGTATGGGTGGTACAAATGGTTAATCATGCCGTTTGGACTGACTAATGCGCCAACTTTCATTGTGGGTTCGATGATATCTTAGTATACTCTAAGGATGAAAGCGAGCATAAAGTTCATCTTAGAGTGGTGCATGAGATGCTGAGGCAACATCAACTGAAAGCGAAGTTTTCGAAGTGTCACTTCTTGAAGAAAGAAGTGAAGCTTCTAAGTCATGTAGTCCCAGAGGAAGGGTTGTCAGTAGATCCAACTAAGATTGGGGCAGTAAATAGTTGGAAGAGTCTCGAGATAGTAACCAAGATAAAGAGTTTCCTTGGGTTGGTTGGTTATTAGCGGAGGTTCATTAAGGATTTTTTGGGATAGCGGCACTGTTAAACTGGCTAACAAGAAAGGATGTGAAGTCTGTGTGAACCGATAAGTGTGGGAAAGCATTCCAGAATTTGAAACACTTTTTGACTCATGCACCTATGTTGGTTGTTCTGGAAGGGAATCAGGATTTGATTGTTTATACCAATGGATGTGGATCAAGATTAGGAGCTGTGCTGATGCAGAGGGGTAAAGTGATTGCCTACGCTTCTAGACAGCTTAGACCGCATGAGGTTAGATATCCGACACATAATTTAGAATTGGCTGCAGTTATTTTTGCTTTGAAGGTGTGGAGCAATTACCATTTGGGAGGAAGGTTTGAGTTATATACAAATCATAAGTCGCTGAAGTATTTGTTCTCTCAGAAGGAGTTGAACATGAGACAACAAAGGTGGTTAGAGTTTATCACTGCTTATGATTTTGGGATTGAGTGCACACTGGGGAAAAGCAACAAGGTTGCAGATGCACTTAGTAGGAAACATCAAAAAGAAGTTTTGGCGATGATTGATGAGTGGAAGGATTTGGAAGCATTAGCAGTTTGCATAATGCAGTGGAGATCCGGGCTGGGTCTAGTGGAGGTACAATTGTATTATCTTGTTTAGAAGTTTGACCAGTGTTGATCAAAAAGATTGCTTCTAAATGGATGGAGGATCCAACATTAGCCGAAAGGATCAAGAAGCTAAGATAAGGAACTGATAGTGATGACTTGAAAGATTTCTATCTTGACTAGAGTTGATGGTTGAGAAAGAAAGGAAGATTATGTGTTCCGAGTGTAGAAAACATAAGGAAAGAAGTCTTAAAGGAATGCCATCATTCGAAGTTCACCATTCATCTAGGAGGTACTAAGATGTATCAGGATACGAGAAGAAGTTTCTTCTGGGAAGGCATGAAGCAAGATATTGGTTTGTGTGTGAAGCAGTGCGTGGTTTGCCAACAGGCAAAGGCCAAACACCAGAAGCCAAATGTGTTGCTTCAACCGTTAGATATCTGGTATGGAAGTGGGATTCTTTATCCATGGATTTTATTGATGAGTTTCCATGGTCGAATAGAGGAAATGATAATATGTGGGTCATGGTGGACAGGTTGACCAAAAGTGCCTATTTCATTCCAGTCAAGTCAACCAGAATGGCACCTGTTTTAGCAAAGTTTTTTATGAGGAATGTGGTTAAACTGTATGGAATTCCCAGTAGCATAGTCAGTGGAAGAGATCCTTTGTTCACTAACGAGTTCTGGAAGAGTCTATAGGAAGTCTTGGGAACCAAGCTCATGATGAATACCACTTACAATCCGTAGACAGATGGGCAAACAGAAAGGGTTAACAAAATTTTGAAGGATATGTTAAGAGCTTATGTTCTAGATTTTGGGGGATCATGGGAAGACCATCTGCATTTGGTCGAGTTTTCATATAACAATAGTTATCAGACTAGTATTAGGATGACACCGTTTGAAGCTTTTATGGAAGGCTATGCAAATCACCCATATGTTGGCTAGAGACCGGGGATAGGTTGGTTCTTGGTCCAGATTTAGTCAGTGAAGCTGCAGAAATGATTGAGGTTATTCTGGCTAGAATGAAGGAGGCTCGATCTAGGCAGAAAAGTTATGCAGATAAGAGACGGAAAGATATAGAGTTCTCGATTGGATACCAAATTTACATCAAAGTGACACTGATGAAGGATGTGATTATGTTTGGAAAATCGGGGAGGTTATCAACGAGATTCATTGGACCTTTTTCTATAGTCAAGAGGATCAAGAAACTCGCATATAGGGTTGAGTTATTGAGTAGTTTAGCAGGAGTCCATGATGGTTTTCATGTTTCTCATCTCGGAAAGCATGTTGAAGACACGGGGACTTCTATTGCATTGACTGTGCTATATGATTTAGTGGTAGAACCAGACTTGACCATACCGAGGAAACCATTTCACATTGTTGCGAGAGATGAGAAGAGGCTTAGAACCAAAACGGTCAGGTTAGTCAAAGTGCAGTAGAGTGACGATGACAGGGACTTTACTTGGGAAGTTGAGAGAAGGATTAGAGATACTTATCCTGTTTGATTAATGGTATGTTTTACCTTCTTGTTTGATTGTTGTATACCTTATCGTAATTTTAAGGACGAAATTCCTCAAGGATGGTGGTCTGTAACACCCTCGATTTTTGGTAACATCATTTAGAGTATTTAATTAGCTAAATAAAATAAAATAATGTGTTGATTAGGGGATTGAGATTTGATTTTAATTAAGGTGTAGCCGTGCTAACAGTAATTAAAATAAGAGTTAAAATGAACTAGAGGAGGGGTAGAATACGAAATAGGCCATTCCTATATCCTCCATACCTTGTAAAACTTGTATACATATAAAATAAAACATTTTCTATCATATAAAAAGATTAATTTATATTTTAAAGCATTTTTTTATTATTAAAATCCTTTATTTCACAATAACACAATTTTCACCAACTAAATGTAAAAGTCTACATTTTTAACTTCTAAAATTCCTCAGAATTTATTTTCTTACTTAGTAAAATATCTCAAACCATTTTAAAATATTATTCGTAGCAAAAACTTATTTTTAAACCAATTTCCCTCTTTTTATTTAAATAAACAACCTTTAAAATCTCACACTTCTTTTTAAAAATTATTAAAAGAAGTAATTGATAATAATTAATATAACTATTGCATTTTCTCTAAATAAAAATCATTTTCCATTCATTATCAACCCAAACAAATAAAATAAAGTTCCAAACTTTATTTTCATATTTTATTTCCAAAATTCATTATTTATTCCAAATAAACAATTTAAAATCTCCAATTTTATTTTAATTCACAATGCTAAATTATGACTACCGTTATAATTTAATATTTACAAGTAATCTCCAAAAGCAGGGTTGTTACATTCAATTGAAATTTATTTGAATTAGAATAGAATTTGAGATCAAGGTTGAATAATGTTAAATTTGGACAGAAACTGAGGTTAATTCAACTTGAATTGGGGGTTGAATCAATTTCAATGGGGTCAATTTAAATGGAAAATGGGAATTTAAATTGAATTGATGAGAATGGAGATTGGGAAGCGCAGCGGAAGCGTGTGGGCCCATAACCCATAGATGTAACGACTCAGGAATTTCGATCCCAAAAATTCCAGATAGTTAGGAAAAGAAGAAGAGATAGAGAAGAAGAATCAGAAATCCAAACCCAAAGTCTCACATTCGCAGCGGATAAAATATAATACCACATAAATAATAGTTATACAAAGGAAACTGTACTTGTCAAATTACACTTTAATATATATCAGAGTTACAATAGATTACAATCACAGAACAGATAACAATCTGTTTCAGATACTATAATATCACATCAGAAGCTCTCCATACGTTCCTGCTCTCCAGCTCGCCTCCTGAGCTCTAGAACGTCCTTACCTGAAAATCTGTACTACTCGGTCTGACCCGAGCATTACATCAAAGTAACACCCGGGTCAGGCTGGAAACCAGCGTGAGTAAACCAATATAATATGGAATTCCAAGTTATAACACATGAGAATATTAGAGTAACTCGTATCCTTTACGAGTTCTCCTAGTCATCATTTATCACACAAAATATTCAGGTTAATGTTCATATTTTGAAATTTATTCCATTCCAGCCTGTTTTCTTCCACACATCATAATTATGAGAATTTTGATTGCTAATCCGAAGTGGTTTTCGGGTAATACAGATACCTGACCCTACTCACTACGAATTCAATATCATTCTAATCCAATTTATTCAAGTGAAATACAATTCACTATATATAGAATGTCATTTACACAATAATTCATCCTAGAAAGGTAACCACCTTATCACCGTCCATCCAAAACCTATCATTGATATTTTATATCAGAAATATCAATAATTCCAACGCATCCAATCTTTTATGAGTGAGCTTAATTAACCATAATTAATCATAAACAGTAATTAACCTTTCTGTCACTACCGACCTTAATTAATTAATTTCTTAATTAATTTATTAGTCCTTCAATAAATTACACCGAGTAATTTATTTTACTAATTAATTCTACTAAGTAATTACCCTTGAATTACATCCCATTATGTAATTATTTCTTTTATTAGTTACATTCCAAAAATTTCTATCATCTACTTTTACTAAGTAATTACACTTATTCATCTCATTAAGTATGTATACCTAATCCATCATCAAGTTATCCTCTTAATTAACTTAAGACTAACATTATCTTATTAATGTCTTGATTACCCCTAACATTTTAACATAATAATTTACTCTACCAAATTAAATCATTTTAATTAAGTTTGAAACGAATAATTCTTTAACTTAATAAATCAAGTTAAAACTTCTTTTAAATAACTTCAACATTTATCCAATAATAGTTTAAAACTACTTTCAATTTAAATCTTAATAACTTGGTTAAAAATTTCATTCAAAACTAAGTTTTAAAATGACTTCAAAATTTACTTAACAAAATTTAAATCAAACAAATTCAAACTTCTCGACCAATGACCAAGGAAAATAATAATTTCATAAAGTAATTTATACAAGAAAGTTTTAAATAAAAGAATGTATTTTAAATTTTCAAAACTTTGTTCTAAAATCTTTTAATACTCTGCTTCAAGATTTACTTCGGGTCAACCCCAAGATTTACTCGGGTCTAACCCAAGTCACCTTCCATTTACCAAATTCAGTTTTCGTTTAGTATAGTTTTAAATTTAAAACTTGGATCCGAAAATATCACTCTCGTTTACTCGAGTTTTTACTCGAATCACTCACCCCAATACTCGAGCTCACCTTCGAATCACTTCCCACACCAACTCACTGATACATACCAGTCACCGTGCACATACACCTTCACCAGAGCCACCTCCAGCCATCGATCATTCTTCCGGCACGTCGACTTTCGACACTGCAACCACTTCCCATCATCAAATCACAAATTCCAGCCTTCGATCAAAATCCAACAATCCATTCGAACCTGTAAACTAAACGATCGCCAGAAAACTCCTCGACCAAGCTATCTCGATCACCTGAACCGCTACAAACTCAACCACGCATCCATCATACTTCCCTACAACCCTCGCCAAAACCCAACGCCACTCGATTAATCCTAGGCAATGTAGTTTACCAAAACCCAAACGTCACCAAAACTAGGTTTAAAAAACTAAATCGCCACGCCGCCGCCTCGATAATCAGGAATCATACCTGACATTTTTACCCAATAACTCGATCCCTTTGCTGACTCCAGAAGGAATTTCAACCCTTCAAATCCATTTGATGATCAGAGGTGGCCAAATAAACAATTTCTAGATAATCCTAAATTTCGAACTGAATACATTATTAAAAATCTTGCCTTTTGTTTTAAAAATCACAACTTTCTACATGGAATCGAATTATAATCTCGAATCATCAAATTATGATGTTTGATTTGATTTTTTTAAACTGATTTTGAATTTGTCTGCAAATTTCCATATTCTCAGAGAACCTTATTTGATTCACTTAAAATTATTTTAAAAGTTTAAATCTTGTTAAATCTAACCAGTTTTGTTTCAGAAACTATCTCTAAAAATAAATCAGAGGGATGAGGAATTGTTTTTGAACAGATAATTCCTAAACCTGGAAAACAAAATCACATTTATCTGGTTTATCTTAGACATGAATCACAGTTACACACATATAAACATATTTTCAGAACTTAAAACATCATGCAAACGTTTTCAGGCATACATCACTTGTTAACTTCAGTCAAATGTCACATGCAATAAGTTTAGAGGTATTTCCAAACTCACAATTTTAAGAACAGAGGCCAATCCTTAGAACATGTATTATAAAATCATCAAGAACACCAGGCTTCCATATATGCAAACATACAAAGCAACCATCACCCAGTGATTCACATATTACTTAAGTTTTTAAATTTAAATTTACTCATCATTGCTGAAGAACAGGGCTTGAATCTGTTACAGGCTTTTGATCTTTGTTAAAATGTTTACAGAGAGTAACCCTGGGAAAATGGTTCATGCTTTTGAACTCGACTTGATTGTATGATGAATTTTTGATTTGCACCTTGTATAATGCTTCAGGTTTTCTGAGATCATGATTTTCATCTTTGCTTCAATTTCCAGTTGATTTTGATTTGATTTTTTTTATTGAAAGAAAGCAAAATGAAAACATGGTTTATTATCAGCCTAAGTTACTTAAAAATTCAAATTAAGGAAAATAAAGTTTTTTCCATTTGTATCTTTCCTAAGCTATACTTGTTTGATTATAGAGGGTAATACTTACATTTGTTTTAATGCATGCTTAATAAATTTACACATGTCAAGACAAAGTATTTTATGCTTTAAACCCTTGACTAATTTATTTATAAATTTAGGTATACCCCTTTATCTTATTAAATTTATAGATTTTATTTTGAATCCTTTATTAATTTGTGAATTAAATTATTTCATGTGTACTTAAATTCTTAAACTTAGATTTCAAAAGATATATTCATATCAAAGCTTAAATATTTATCGACATAAATTTTTTTAATGAATAATTACATATCTTAATTTATAAAATAAAATCCTTTAAAAGAAATTAATATAAGACAAACTATAAAATCATATATAATATATTTTTAAATCCAAAATGTTTTAAAATATCTATCTTATAAAATCTCAATTTCTAATTCAACTTCAAATTCAACCTCAATTCAAAATCTAATTTGAAATCAACTCAAATATATGTATATTTAGTCAATACAAATTAAATTTGTAAATAATAAATTTTATTTTTAATCCATCTGTTGGAGAAGGGTTTGATTAGACCAAGTTTTTCTTGCTGGGGTTCGGATGTAGTTTTTGTCACCAAGTCGGATGGGTCACTAAGGTTCTGTGTAGACTACCGTGAATTGAACAAAGTGACCATTCAGAATAAGTATCCTCTTCCCCGAATTGATGATCTCTTCGACCAGCTTCATGGTGCATCAGTCTTTTCTCAGTTAGATTTAGCATCAGGTTTCCATCAGTTAAGGGTAGCTGAGGACAGTATTCCCTTAACTGCGTTTAGGGGACCTAATTGTTTCTATGAGTGGTTGGTTATGCCTTTCGGGTTAACCAACGCTCCTGCCTACTTTGTAGACCTGATGAACCGAGTCTTTAGAGATGATTTCGATGGACTCCATCGACGGTTTGCCTAGAACAAAGAAGGGAAATGAGGGAATATGGGTAATTGTGGATCGTCTAACCAAGAGCGCCCATTTTATACCAGTTAAGGCAACCCGTACTGCGGCTTCACTGGCAGAAATTTTCTTGAAAGAGATAGTGAGATTGCATGGTATTCCAGTCAGTATTGTAAGTGATCGAGATCCTATCTTCACCAGCAAATTCTGGAAGGCTTTGCAATCAGCAATGTGAACAAGTTTGAGATTGAGTACAACATATCATCTCCAAACAGATGGGCAGACGGAGAGGCTAAATCAAATTCTAGAAGATATGCCGAGAGCCTGTGTATTAGATTTTGGTGGATCGTGGGAGGACCATCTACATCTAGTGGAGTTCTCTTATAATAACAGTTGAAAAAATACTTTCTTTCATACTTGAAAAGAAATATTTTTTTTAAATCCTTTTATTCATTTTCACACTATTATATTTTTAAATAAACATTTATATTTATTTTTAAAAGACATTAAAAGCTTTTACATTAATTTTTCTGAATTAATAAATACCTTTGCATAATCTTTCAAAAGAAAATTTTATTTAAAATAAAATTATACATTGATAAATAAACCTCTAATTTATCACTCTAATAAATTTACCTTTAATTAATTTCATAAATTAATTCTTTTGAAATTAAGTAATAATTTTTTTAACTACTTACAATCCAATTATCAAAACAATTCAAAGATATTTAACTTTCAACATTTTAAAACTTCTTGTAAATACTTATTCTTAAATTTCAAAATAAAGTCTATTTATAATCCAATTTATTTATTTATTCTAGAATTTTCTAATTAATTCATAATTAAATTCACAATTTAATTTTCAAAATTAAATAAATTGTCAAATTAAACTTGTTCAAAATTCGAGAATGTTACAGATTTCCCCCCCTTAGGAAATTTCGTCCTCGAAATTTGAAAGTAGTGAGACAACAAAGAATGGATTCACAAAGATAGAGAGACAGTTTCCAAATCAAACTGGGTATCTATTCTGCATTTGGCTTACCAAATCAGAATATCAATAATGGATACAAGAACGAATCAAGGTACTCGGGTCACCAGATCTACGAAATATACAGGGGTATTGATTAGTTCAAAAGATAACTAACCATTTGTAGAATATACCGGGACCTATCAGAATAAACAAATATATGGATGCAATCCAATCTTTTAGTTTGAACAACCAAAATATATCAATCAACCATAGCAACCAAAGCAAACAGTTCATCCAAACAAACAATTCTGACCCTTCTGGAGTTTGTGTCCCATGCAAATATATCAGAACTTCTTCTTCAAACTGCCAGGAATCATCAAAGAATTGAAAAGACGAATCAAAGGAGATTGATAGAGAAAGGATTGTTTCCGCAATTGCAAGGTACTGACCATTTTTAGTGGTACTCCCCTGTCCCTTATCTCGTCCTATTCTCGCATTCATACTCACTATCAGTGGATAGTAAGAGAATTTACTGAGGCATACGAATGGATATCTTAGGAATATACTCATTCTAGGGTATATTTCACCCTATCTCTAATGAGTTACTTAATGTGTTATACTCCTGAGCTAAAGTTCCAACCTTCAGCTCTGATACCAAATGTAACGATACAGATTTTTGCGTTCGAAAATCGATATCCATACTTTTACATCGTACTCGAATGCCGCAGATTCGACCGTTCAAATCCGAGTCGCCGGAGCTTATAACACAATTAAGTAAAACAACACAGCGGAAGAAAAAGAAATGAATACCATATAAATCATTGATCGTTGTTATGTATTGGATATTGTATCATTGGTTATATATGGTATTCATTTCTTTTTCTTTCGCTGTGTTGTTTTACTTAATTGTGTTATAAACTCCGGCGACTCGGATCTAAATGGTCGAATCTGCGACATTCGAGTACGATGTAAAAGTATGGATATCGATTTTCGAACGCGAAAAATCCGTATCGTTCATGTAAAATTTTACATATTCATTATCATTCTCAAATTTTATAACTCACGGCCGGCCACCATTAATAAGGAAAAAGGGAAAAAGGAAGAAGATAAACTAGGAAGAAGCTTAAGCAAATCAAATCTATTCATATCTCAATTTCTTTAATCACAAAGGCTAAGGTGAATAATATTTTATCTCATTTTTGATTATGCCTTCAATTTTAAGATGAATTCTAAATATTATGCAATGATTTGCCATATTTTTGAATGACGAAATGTTTATGTATACTTGTTGATGAATTATACATGTTCATATTGATTTTATGATATGTTTTAAGGTAAAAACCCTATTAAATGACATCTTTTTACTTTACGAATTTTTATGAAGATCAGAAATAATATTTGGAGATGAGTTTCGATTTTCAGAATTTTGGAATTAATCTTGATTTTATATGAATTTTTTGGTAAAGAAAATGATAATTTGGGTTATAAATTATTTACGGGTAAATAATATATGGTTTGGGTCTGAAATTTTTATATGTTAGAAAACATATTAAAAGAGATTTACGCGAATTTTTCTAGATTTTTCCTAAGAGTTTTGATAGGTATATTGTGACGACCTGGATTTTTGGACCAGTTAAAATTACCGAAAAATCCGTCCGTTCTAAAACTATTAATGAAAACTACCAACTTAATACACCATACTTGATAAATATTCAACATTATTAAATGCATAGGATAAAATTTCAATTTTACAAGTTATCAGAGTAATCAGTTTAATCTACTAGTTGTGCTTATATACAAACCAAATACAAATAAATCTAACGCTGCACAACTCAAATAAGAGAGACAGCAATAGCCATTCCTACTAACTCAATAAACATGTCAAATGCGGAATAAAATAGTAAGCAGGAAAAATACAATAACACGAGATAAACAACAATCATTAACATATAAACATGAAAATGTTATATTATTTTAGGGGCTGCATCACTACCACTTGTGACTGCCTACGTACCCCTATCTAATTGGGTACCCAATTAGATACAGGATCAAACCAACGTAGTTCTCCTATCGCAAATAAGACCCATGGAGCCCACGATGCAACATACCCACTTAGGCCTAATCTTTAAATTTTGATTTTCAAATCTAATCACATTTACGGAAATGATCTCTTTGGACTTTATTCTCGAATTCTTATTTCAAAACTTTTGAAATATATATCCTTTATATTCAAATTATACTTTACTTGGAGATCTTAAATCAAATCACTTTTGAAAAGTTAATTTGGAAATCCCAAATACTGTAATAAAATATACCAAACCATATGCAACCAGATTGGGAGGTTTCTCCCAATAACAAGGCAACTGGGTCCCAGCCTTAATACAATCGATAAATAAGTATATCCCTCCATTCTAAGAGCGGACTATACCAAAAACACATGCCCACCTTTTTAGTTACGGGTTACCCGAATCGTTGGTAACATAACAAATCATTTTATATCCCGAAGCGATAAATCATTTCACACTAATACTCACAAGTACTTTCAAATCTATAATAACTTTTATTTCCCAAATCTGTTCAAATTTTTTCTTAAAACCATCGGGTTTAGTCCTCGAAATTCTTTCCGTTTTGTAAAACATTTTTACAAAACCATTCTTATATAAATCACTTTTATATAATATAACTTCAAGATATTCATTACCAAACATTTCTATTTCCTTTAAAGGGAAAACATTTCATAACAATTCCATTTGAAAACCAATTTTCAAAACAATTCATTAAATTGAAGTGAACCAAATATTACCGCTAAACACCTTGTAGTCAAATTATGAAATAAATCACAAGGTGTTAGCCTATAATTATTTTCTACCCAGCCCATGCATATGGATAATAAATTGCTCATAAACTGGTCGAGCAAAGTCAGAAATCAATAAATAATAATCAGTGCTCATAAACTGGTCGAGCCTAATTCAAACAATCAATCAATGAAATAAACGCAATAATAAATGATAAACAATGCTTCATTCTATCAAATATTTATAACATTTTAACGATTTGACATTTATTTTGGAGCATCCGGGCTTTCCCTTCGACATGTTTCGTCCCTCGCCTAAGTCTCCTCTGATCTCACAGACGAAACACGTGTACTAGTCGTTTCCGCATACCCCATGCAATGTTTAACTTCTAAATTTCAAATTACTTAATTAATCATCCAAACATAATATCAAGCAAGGAAATCAAACCGTTGTTCTAGGAAACAAAGTAAACAAGCATTTAACCAGGGTTTTCAAACAACCTAACACTTCAAGTTCTTTGAACATATCAATGGTTTTAATGAACATAAAATAAGAAATAACTTACTTTAGATTCCACTTCATCAAACTTTAAGGCAAGGAACTTAAGATCTAACACACACTTCCTACCATGCTTCGAAACCAAATAAATATAAGCTCGAATTCGTCCTTCCTAGTGCTTGGCCAAGGCTTGAGATGGAAGTTGGCCGAAAGTATAAAGAAGAAGTGGTGGAGCTTTGAAGTTGAATTCTCAAAATTAGATCCGAAAAATAGATCATATTCTCTCTTGTTTTTGACTCTTTTACTCTCAAAATTTGAAAAACTTATTAACTGAAAAGTTGTTGCAAATTCTTTTCTATTAAATTTGAAAAAAAGAATCATTTGATTCCATGTTGTTTTGAGGGAGATATGTTCAAAATAAAAGAGCTATTCTCGGATTCACAAAAATAAAGCCCGAAAATGCACTTCAAAGAATTGAGTTTCAGGTATAGTAAATCTGAAAACTGGAAAAATTTATCAACATAAAAGTTGTAGCCACTGAAATTTTATATGGTTTAAAAAAAGTATTTCTTAATTTGAGTCTGTTATGATCAAGTTATGATCGAAACAAAATGGCCTATTTTCTGGCTTAAAAACTGGGCCAGAAAATGCACTTGAAAGAAGTAGAATTTTGACCTATTTATGCAAAGAACTGGACAAAGTGGTCAACATGAAAGTTGTAGCCACCGGAAAACTACATGGTTTGAAATAATGATTTTTACAATTTGATTAAGTTTTAAATAATTTATGGCCGATAGAAAAGAAGTAAAATATGGAGAAAATATAAGTTTGATTTGAAGAGAATAAACATTGAATTCTTTTAAATATTTTATAAATATTTTGACATTATTTCTTTTTAATTTTTTATATGGTATGGAAGCCATTAAAGAGAAGAGGAAGAAGATGAAGAAGCTTGAGAAAAGAAGAAGAAGAAAAATGTGTATGAAATGAGAGAAGGAGGTGGATATTTATAGAAAAAGAAAGAAGTGGTAATTTTACCAAAATAACCTCTTACCAAATTACCAAACTAACCTTACTTCAACCTAAAGCAATCTCCACTTTTTCAATACTTAACATCATCTTTCACATCCTTACTTTATGTCTTAGTCACTTAAAGATTAAGTAAAGAATATCATAATTATGTTGGCTTTTGGTGTGATATTGATTTGATGTTTACTTTTGACTTTTCTTACTTACTTTTGTTAATTCTTACTCACTTTTCTTAATGGCTTCTAGAAGTTTTCTAATCTTATTTAGTAAAAGCAAACATGTTTAGTGAATTAATCAATACTTACACTACTTGAATATATGTTCCTATATAAAAATAAAGGTGCGACGACGTTGCGACAACTTTTAATCGACAAAACGTCGTTTTTCGACAAAATGTTTTACGGTCACATTTTGACGTTTTAGTTAAACTATTTATTTATGTAAACCAAATTTAAAAACAAATTTGTATAATGCTATTTAAAAATATTAACACTCATAAATTAATTAAAATAATTTATTTAATCATTGAAACTTACTTTTCTGAAATCAGCATTTTGTCACTTTTATCGATATAGGCAAATGTTACTATTTTTATGTATGTTTCTACTTATCCAATCGAACATTATTTAAATCATAAAACCTTTAATATTTTATATTTTAAATCACTCTAAATAATATATTTTAAAGCGGTCAAATTCTGGGTCGTTACATATATAAAATTATTTAAGGTATGAGACTTAAATGTTTTATATGTTTTGAAACGGAGAAGGGGCTTTTTGTAAACAATTTGAACCTGTTAATACTAGAAATGTCAGCATATTTGAAAAAGTAACATGGCAACCAATCAGATTTAGACAAACAAGGCATGTTAGGTACAAAAGAAATAGCTTAAAAGTACAAATAAATAGGTTTTTCACTGTTTCGCCTCGATCGACACTAGGTTTCGCCTCTACACAATCGCCTCCAACATAGTCGAAACCAATGCACATGGATCAGGCAATTGATACGTAATGAATTGGGTGTGAGCGAAAGGTATAGGGTCGAAACCATATGGTTCCGAAAGGGTGGAAGCTTTGCTTTGGTTTTAAAGAAAAATGCTGTAACAGCCCGCTATTTTGGACCATTCAAATCGACAATAAAACCGTACATGTCCGACTTGAATAATTCAAAATACCGAATTGTTAATAAAATTTGGCAAAACTTAAAATATACAGTAAATAAATCAATCATAGATCACTTACACAGAGTAATACAATGCAGCGGAATAGATAAAGAATAGTAGTTCATGAAGCTACTATATACCTCCGAATTAGAAATAAAATACAACCGAATTGTTCAAATGCCATGAAGTCTCCAATGAACCAGATGGCTACTCTGAACCAATCAACTTGATGACTAAAGGGATAGATAGCTGGATCTTCAAGCAAAGCTCCAACTTCGAAGGTGAGTCTCAAATGCTGTATCTCTCAGTCTGACCCGAGCGTAAAGCAAAACACAAAACACTCGAGTCAGGATTAACATTCTTATATCTATAAATCTAACTCAAGTGAAATATCAACTGAAATATAATTAACTTAGAGGATGTTTGGGATAACCATCTTCTATGGGTCCACGGAACTATCTAAAAGATAGAAATATACACTATAACACTGTAGTCTTTTCAACTTAATTTATACTTCAAAACCAAATATCATTTTCACTTCCAAATATCACTATACTTCCCAAATAGTATTTTTATATATTAAATAATTTGTACAGTAAAGTAATTTCAATTCCCTCAACTTAACAAATCGTTTAACATCAACCCGACCATCCCATTTAAATCTATTTCAATCTCAATTTATTAATTTAAATTCAGCTCAATTTCTAAAATAACCACTTCAATTTTATCGATCTCAAATTCGGATTTGAAATCACAAAATACCCTTTATATTCAATATATTTCAAAACTTTAAGTATTCAACGTTTCAAACTAACTTTTTAATCAATTTAGTTTCTAAATAATAAATTCAACTATACTGATTTCAAATACATATCCGAATCTCAAAATAAACCATTTAAATCCCAATATAGTTCAAAGCTTTAATATTTAATTAAATGTTCAATTTAATAGTTCCATATAGATCTCGATTTAACCTCATTATTATCTAGTCTTAAATTAATCCCTCATTAGATACAATATCATTTAAGTAACCTTAAATTACATTTTACTCAATATTTTCTTTAATTTATTTAAACGTGAAATATTCATTAAATCACTTAAATAAAAATCCAGTTACAAAATCATACCCTTAAATTTCCCATTCAATAATTTCAAATTGACTTAATTGAATAAATCCTTATTTAAATACCATTTAGATAAACCCACATTTATCTCCCAATCTTAGTAAATTGCAGAATACTTTTTGGAATAAAACTTACATAAATATTTATCATAATTTATGTATTAAATCAAATTTTGACTAAATTAAATATTATTAAATCTATATATCATTACCCTTTATATATAAAAAAATTTAAGGATTAACATTTAATAAGACCATATATTTCTTTCCAAAACAATGAATTAAATTTCAAAATATTTATATATATGGACCAACGATGTCTGTATATATTTCTTATCATATGGTCAAGTGTTACGGATATTTATCATTTCAATCCGTACACTAAATGTATACGGGTGGATAGCATTTCAACCCGTAATCCCAATTCAATTAAATGAAAATCGCTTGGGTTTATCATTTCAACCCATAACGATTTTCTCCTATTCTAAAGTCAGTTCGAGTATGTATCATTTCAACCCATAGTGATTTCTATACTAACAGGGAACTTGCAGAGTGGTAACAGATATGTAAATAATAATAACAACAGGCATATATCATCAAAATAAATATACAAACAATAGGATATGGTGTCATATCCCATAAGTGAATAGTTACAGATAATAGCATATATAACAATTTAAATAACTACAGCCTCATATTTCAATTGTCGTCTCAATTGAAATCAAATTTAGTAAATAAAAGAATGTTAATCGTGAGTGATTTCTCACCTTTCGAGGCCAGAGAAAAAGAAGTGAGTTATGAAATCCAGATCCGAATTCCAAAACAAAGCTAGATGGACACGGTTCAATGATCAAAGCTGATAATAGGAATAGACGAATTCAAATCAGAATTGGATCAAGGAAGATAAATAGGATAAGTGAGCTTATATACAACTAGCCAACATATGCAGACACAGTTTATAAAATATGCAACAAAATATGCATACCTCGGTTAATATACATACATAGGTGTGCAGACCGACTATATTAATATAACCATATATATACTATATAACATTTCCTCTACCAATTTGTATATGACTATACATATGACTATACATGAAATCAAAATGCACATCCCTTAAAAAAAAAAAAGTCCAACGTATATCAGTCAGTGCAAACAACCTTAAGGCTGACATGAAATAAACTTTTGAAAGCATATACTGTTGAAATTATAAAATATTGATATAACTTATACTGTAAAACTACCATAGAAAATTATATATATATATACCAACATTTTAAATATAACTTATGTAAATTGTTGAAAATAAAATAAAATATAGTACGGTAGACTCTAAAATACTAAAACAATCATAAAAATATATATATTATAAATTGACCTATCAAACTTTTACCCACCAATTTTATATAATATATATACCAAAACAGTAACGAAAACTGAAATACTATATTTTATATATCTAACATACGAAAGCTAATAAAATAACATATTTTATTATAGTTGAAACTGTTATAACCAAATATATAAAGCATATAAAAATACGTATATTAATAGAAGGCTGCCAAACTTATACCATATATACCGTAAGCTATCAATAGTAAAATAAAACGCGTATATATATATATATATTTAACTTATCAACTAGTTAGTAAAACATACGTATCTAAAAGCCGTACGATAACTATATGCTAACAAAAGTCAAAAACTATATACCGTAAAATCTTAAAATAATATACATAATACGGTATAAATATATACTAACCTTTATATATGAACAGAAGTTAAATATTTATATACACGTTTATAAATATAACAATTATCATATATATACTATTATGAAATATATTATTATTTTTAAAGTTCAACTGTTAGGGAATTCAAAATCCACATAGTTGCAGTAAACATATAAAACAAAACTTATGCACAATCTATACTGTTCTTAATATATAAAATAGACTTATATCAAATAAAATGCGTACTTACTTTTAAAAACCAGAGAGGAAATGTTTTGCCAACTAATGCATGCAGCCATGGGGAGGAGGCAGGCCAAGGAAAAGAGAGAGCTCATGCTCAGGTTTGGAAGAAATAAGAAAAGATGGAGGGGAGATGAGAACAGGTGATTTTTAAAGGAAGAATGCATGCGTGATTCAAGCAACATGACATGGCGAAGGGCATTCTTCAGGCAATAGAGAAAATGCTAGTTTCTTAAATATAAAGGTAGGTCTGCATCTGATATGTGAACGTGCTATATGACTTTATATAATATTTACAAAGCTCTCTCCTCTTTTAATATTAATTTGAGGGCAACGAATAGCCTACAGAGAGAAAAGAAGATGCAATCTATGCCATACTATATATATATATATATATATATATATTCCTAGAAACACGGAAACGAAGAGGTAAAAGAGGGAAGAGAAAGAGGCGTATAAATGAATGGTAAATAAATTTAGATTTCAAATGAAATAAATGGAACAGCAGAGATTAAAGTACGGATGTAAATCCTGGAATAATAAAAAGCAACGTTTATATGTTGATTAAGAAAAATAATTAAAACAATTAATGGCTTAAATGGGGCAGCATGTTTCAAATTTTTGAAATGCAAAAGAAACGTACACTATAAATATAAAGTTTTCAAAAGCAAAAGAAACGTAAAGCTGTCCATTAATTCATCAAAACGTTATTTAAGTAATAAATTGAAATGAATATAAAAATAAAAGTAATTGTAACGGTCAATAGTTGATTTAGCTATACACTTAAGGCAATAAATTTTTGTTTGTTTGTACAACACATAATGAGTTTTGAAAGTCAAGGATATAAAAATGGATAAAAGGAAAGAAATCAGGAAATTTTGTGAGCAATAGCTTTCCAAGGAAAGGTAGGCTTACATTATATATACATGCTGAGATGATTAGGCACGTTCAAAAATTTTAAAGCAAATGAAGGAATTGGAAAAAAATAAAAAACGAAAGAAATTTGAAAAGTCTGTAGCTATGATTTAGCCAAAAATTATTAAAGCCATTCATTAGGAAGGTTGGAACCGAAATAATAGGGAGAGGAAGGCACATTAAATTTGATGACAAAGTTGTGTTCAGATCTATAAGCAAGTGGTTTATATATTATAGGCCTTATGAAAGCGAGGGAAGGAACGGATGCTACTAGCTTCATGATTTGAGATTCTTTCAAGCGTTAAAAACAAAAATAAAGAGAGACCAGAATAAACGCACCACCATAAATATAAATATACGCTTCAACTGCAAAAGAAACGTATAGAGAAAATTATGGGTAGTGGGAAAGGTAAAGTCAGTGCACGAAACTACAAGGAATAATAAAAGCAAGGTCGATGATCTCAAATTTATTAATGGTTACGAATGGAAAAGTCTACCTGAATTGGAAAAGTATTAAGCAATAGAAATCTTTAACGGTAGTAAAAAGAAACCGTTACGCACTGATTCAGAAATCAATTAAAGCAATTAATAGCTTGAATTGGACAGCACGTTTTCTTAATTAATTAAACTTCCATAAAATTATTTGAAAATTTACAACCTGCTATATTTAAACCTGCTATATTTAAATATACGTATTCTAAATATATAAACATTTTATTTAAAAATTCAATTATTATAAGATTTCACAAATATTTAATTAAATACGTTATAGAATCAATTAAAATTGTTAAAATTTTCCGGGTTGTTACACTCTCCCCCACTCAAAACTTTTCGTCCCCGAAAAGGAAGGAGGTAGGAGAATAAAACAACCAGAAAAAAAAATAGATTGAAAGCCAAGATAAACAATAAATTTTAAAACTATATAAATTTTATTTAAATATTTATTTGAAAATTTCATTTGAAATTAAATTTTCTTTAATATTTAATACTTCTCAAACTCCTTTGCAAACAATTATTTACATTATTACTTCTATTTACAAAGACTATTGAAAATATTAAATCCAAAATTTATGAAATTTTTAATTTTTCTCAAGATACCTTTCAAATATTATCAATAAATTAATAATCATTTTCTTTAAAGATGTTTTATTTAATTTATAACTTCAAAAATATTTATAACACTAAAATTTTATATAAAACAATGTAGTATACAAATAAGCAATATTTAAAAGATTTATTCAAAAAGGAAAGGAAGGTAGATTCCGAAAACGGAATATAGGTGAAAAATAAAGCTGAGCAGATGAGGTAGATTCAAAAGAATAGAATCAGGCACGAATAATTTATTTCGAACCATAAGAGTTTAAATTTCAAATATTAGTACAAAATTTCTTTGTTGAAAATACTTTTATAATAAAATACCTTTATAAATAAAATACTTTTATATCGAAACCAATTTTTCTTTCGAAAATACTTTTATAACTCAATGTTTTAACAAGTTTATCCTCGTTCTTGCAGACTCTGGCCATGCGTTGATCAGGCGCAAAGCTAGAGTTCTTCAAGTACTTAGTAGACCTGTTTCAACAACCAGTGAAAATACTTAAAAACCCTTAAAAACCCTTAAAAACAGATATGGAAAGTACAATCCAAACAAAACAACCAAACCAAAACCTTTGTCCGATCATGGTTCGCAGATACACAATGGTTACGTCTGGGTCCCCCAGGAAACAATCCATATCCGTAAGCTTTCTCAGCCCTGCGAGTTACGCCATGATGACTAGTAGGGTGCAGGATACACAATGGTTACGCCTGGATCCCCCAGGAAACAATCCGTACCCCTAGGCAAGACTCAGCCAGGCACTTGCGCTACTATTCGCGACCTACATAGATTGCAGGATGCACAATGGTTACGCCTGGATCCCCCAGGAAACAATCCGCACCCCTAGGCAAGACTCAGCCAGGCAGTTGCGCTATGCAGTCACGAGAGAAAAAAAAACCATGGGTTACGCCACGGTGGGAAACACTCGAGTATTACATCCGAAAAACCGAAAATCAGAGAGAATAATATCGATAGAATGAATCCACGATGTGGCCACAAAGCGGATATCAAGCAGAAGGCACTTTCCATATCTTTACTTCGAAAATATATATCATATAGTACCTTTTCAAATACTTTCAAATATCATACTTATATAAAATCCATATATATATACAAGATTCCATTTTCAAATCGAATACTTTCCAAATCAATAGTATATCAAATCATACTTATATAGACTTCGATATAAAAGAAAAAAATCTCTTTCCAAATTGAGTACCTTTCAAATCAATAGATTTCAAATCACTTCATACTTATACAAATCCATTTTATATAAGTTCGACCACTCCCAAATCAAGTGCTTAACAATATAAGGTTCTCAATTTCAAATCATTTCAATATCAATTCAGTTTCAAAATCATATAGGATTTCACCAAATTTTCTTCCAAATTAAGTATCTAAATTTCAAAGTTCCCAAAATAATAGGTTTAGAAAATTATCCCAGTTTCCAAATTAAAATAATTCAAGTCAAACAAATTCATTACCAAAATCACCATAAAGTGCTGGTTTTTAATTTCAATTTAATTTCAAAACCAAATATTTTCTCAAAATCAATTATACTCAAATGGTTTCCCAAATTTATAATCATCCCTTTAAAACTTTTAAACTATCTATTTCTATTAGAAATATCCAATTTACCTTTCTGAAAACCATTATTTGAAATTAATTTTTTTTTTCCAAAACATTTCAAAACTAAATTCCATATTAGTATAATTAAAAATAGTCATATTCACTTACTTAACAAAAGGTTTCAAACTTACTTAAGTCATACTCTTCAAAACTAAACTTATATGCTTTATCAAAAATTTTATACTTTTCGAAATTTCGTAGTTTAAAACTTTTAAACCTTGATTTGGAAGTGCTCGAACCTTCAAAATAGTCGATGAAATCAAATTTCAAATCTAAGAGTTGGAAATCAATTTTTTTTATAAATAGAGTTATTTCTAGTCAAATCGAAAACTCGAGGACTGAACACCGGTCTTACTTTAAATTGTTTCAAATATATACATATATCTTTCGAAAATATCAAATTATACTTCGGAATTTGAAATCAAAAACGGTTTTACAAAATCACTCGCATAGCGAAGCTATTAAAGTGGCCTCTCCCCCACTCTGAAACTCGAAAATCAATGTCGATGATGCGTGCACTCATCACCGAAATTATTCTCCAGCGACATAAGTGAGTTCTGGACTTCTATTTTCTTGAAAACTTCTTTGAAATTTCTTCAAAATTATTGTAATTCATTTGAACCCATTTGAAACATTTCTTATTCGGAAAAATACTTTTAAATCGTATTATTTTTATATATTTTCCCAAAATCTTAAAACCGATTTCAAAATATCGAAATTCAATTCTCGAATTTCAAATTTAACCCTTCAGCTATAAATCCTTTTTATATAAATCACTTTCTTATAAATTTTCAAAATTTCCAATCCTTTCAAAACTTTTATATATAGAATAACATTTCTTATTCGTTTTATATATAGGTATATAATCCTTATCGAAAACATTTTCACTTTTATATATAGAATAAAATCATAGTTATCAAAATAATAATTTCGTATAAAAAAATTTTAAAATACAACAAACCCGATTTTCAAAGGATGATTCAAGAATGGATTTCAAAACAAAGATAAAGATTTAATTTAGAGGAACTCTAATCAATAGAATCCTGATTCGAAGATAGGCTCAAACAAAGTTGAGAAAATCAAATTACAAAATAGAAGATGGATATACTTCTATAAATCTCGGGCGACCTTAACCGGGTCAACCGTGACTTCAGGTATATAATTGATGCGGAATTCTAAAGCAAATTGACATTCGATTGCCAGAGATAGAATTCGGCATACCAAGATATAGCAGCATCGTAAACCGAGGATACATAAATCTTCGATGAATCAACGCCAATTGTAAAGGAGTTTTCACCCCCTTTACAAAACATTCAGTGAAGTTGTGGGATACTCCAGAATCAAACGAATATAAATAGGGAGAGACAGAATGAATTTCGGAACCGAGGGACATTCCAAAATTCAAAGGAAATCGAGTCAAAAGGAAGAGATTCAACTCGAGCGAAAGTGATTCTGTAAATAAATTTACCATATATGCTAAGTTTTGCCTAGAGCCAAAGCTCTGATACCAACTGTAACAGCCCGCTATTTTGGACCATTCAAATCAACAATAAAACCGTACATGTCCGACTTGAATAATTCAAAATACCGAATTGTTAATAAAATTTGGCAAAACTTAAAATATACAGTAAATAAATCAATCATAGATCACTTACACAGAGTAATACAATGCATCGGAATAGATAAAGAATAGTAGTTCATGAAGCTACTATATACCCTCCGAGTTAGAAATAAAATACAACCGAATTGTTCAAATGCCATGAAGTCTCCAATGCAACAGATGGCTTCTCTGAACCAATCAACTTGATGACTGAAGGGATAGATAGCTGGATCTTCAAGCAAAGCTCCAACTTCGAAGGTGAGTCTCAAATGCTGTATCTCTCAGTCTGACCCGAGCGTAAAGCAAAACACAAAACACTCGAGTCAGGATTAACATTCTTATATCTATAAATCTAACTCAAGTGAAATATCAACTGAAATATAATTAACTTAGAGGATGTTCGGGATAACCATCCTCTATGGGTCCATAGAACTATCTAAAAGATAGAAATATACACTATAACACTGTAGTCTTTTCAACTTAATTTATACTTCAAAACCAAATATCATTTTCACTTCAAATATCTATATACTTCCCAAATAGTATTTTTATATATTAAATAATTTGTACAGTAAAGTAATTTCAATTCCCTCAACTTAACAAATCGTTTAACATCAACCCGACCATCCCATTTAAATCTATTTCAATCTCAATTTATTAATTTGAATTCAACTCAATTTCTAAAATAACCACTTCAATTTTATCGATTTCAAATTCGGATTTGAAATCACAAAATACCCTTTATATTCAATATATTTCAAAACTTTAAGTATTCATCGTTTCAAACTAACTTTTTAATCAATTTAGTTTCTAAATAATAAATTCAACTATACTGATTTCAAATACATATCCGAATCTCAAAATAAACCATTTAAATCCCAATATAGTTCAAAGCTTTAATATTTAATTAAATGTTCAATTTAATAGTTCCATATAGATCTCGATTTAACCTCATTATTATCTAGTCTTAAATTAATCCCTCATTAGATACAATATCATTTAAGTAACCTTAAATTACATTTTACTCAATATTTTCTTTAATTTATTTAAACGTGAAATATTCATTAAATCACTTAAATAAAAATCCAGTTACAAAATCATACCCTTAAATTTCCCATTCAATAATTTCAAATTGACTTAATTGAATAAATCCTTATTTAAATACCATTTAGATAAACCCACATTTATCTCCCAATTTTAGTAAATTGCAGAATACTTTTTGGAATAAAACTTACATAAATATTTATCATAATTTATGTATTAAATCAAATTTTGACTAAATTAAATATTATTAAATCTATATATCATTACCCTTTATATATAAAAAAATTTAAGGATTAACATTTAATAAGACCATATATTTCTTTCCAAAACAATGAATTAAATTTCAAAATATTTATATATATGGACCAACGATGTCTGTATATATTTCTTATCATATGGTCAAGTGTTACGGATATTTATCATTTCAATCCGTACACTAAATGTATACGGGTGGATAGCATTTCAACCCGTAATCCCAATTCAATTAAATGAAAATCGCTTGGGTTTATCATTTCAACCCATAACGATTTTCTCCTATTCTAAAGTCTGTTCGAGTATGTATCATTTCAACCCATAGTGATTTCTATACTAACAGGGAACTTGCAGAGTGATAACAGATATGTAAATAATAATAACAACAGGCATATATCATCAAAAAAAATATACAAACAATAGGATATGGTGTCATATCCCATAAGTGAATAGTTACAGATAATAGCATATATAACAATTTAAATAACTACAGCCTCATATTTCAATTGTCGTCTCAATTGAAATCAAATTTAGTAAATAAAAGAATGTTAATCGTGAGTGATTTCTCACCTTTCGAGGCCAGAGAAAAAGAAGTGAGTTATGAAATCCAGATCCGAATTCCAAAACAAAGCTAGATGGACACGGTTCAATGATCAAAGCTGATAATAGGAATAGACGAATTCAAATCAGAATTGGATCAAGGAAGATAAATAGGATAAGTGAGCTTATATACAACTAGCCAACATATGCAGACACAGTTTATATGTGATATCCCGGAAATTTTAGCAATATCAATTTAATAATCTGTAATTAAAATTAAATTGATTTGATAAAATTTTGTTAATAAAATTAACTTGATTTAATAATTCAATTAAATAAATGTTTAATTGATGAATTTTATCTTTTAAAAGCTAATAAAATGATTTCCTATTTATAATGTATGTATATATATTTATATATATATTGTAAATGGATAAGTTTTGAATTGAAATTAATTAACAAATAAAATCTTGTTTTAAATCCTAATAATTCATTTTGATAATTTGAATTGTATAAGTAAATTTAAAATACACTTTTATATATAAACATTGTTTCATTTAAATAAGTTAAATAAGATAAGTAATTTATGATTTCTTTTATAAATGATTTAAATTGAATAAATATGTTATTTTTAAATAATAATAATAATAAATGTGTAATTATAGATATGTTTTAAAAGACAATATTATTATTTTTAAAATTAAGTATGTTAATATAAATTAGTTTTAACCTTTGATTTTGAATGTATGAATAAAATTTGAATTTGTATTGATTTTGAATTCAAAAGAATAAACATATATATATATTTTAAGTAAGCTTCTATTTTTATATACATTGTTTTATTCCATTTTCATTAAAAAGAAATACATATACCATTAAAAATGAAAATAAAATATATATACATGTATTTGATAAATAAAGAAAAGAGGTTTTCATTAAATAAAAAAAAAACAAATTAAAAATAAGTAACATGTGTATAATAACAAATGTTAACATTTTAAGCAACTAAAGAGACAAGTGTTGGCATATTAATATGAGTTGAGACAAGTGTCTTTATTTTTATTTTTTTTTCTTTTAATTTGTAAAATAAATCATTACACTTACATAAAACATGTTTTCCTCACTCTCATTCTTTTTCTAATGTGCATTTGTTTTCAAAGTCAAGAAGAGAAATATTATCAGCTAAACAAATCTGTAACTATATTCCTCAAACCAAAATCATATTCAAAATTTGATTCCCTTTTTCAATACTCAAATTCCTCTTCAAATCATTCTACAAATTTCCATATACAAATCTGTTCAAACATGCAAGCCTGCAGTTTTTAAAAAACTGTAAAATCCATTTCCAAAGCTTACCAGTATATTTTTCAAATCTGTTCTTCATAATCTAATCAGTAAACCCCTCTTAAAACAAAAGCCTGCAACTCAGTTTTTAATTCCAGAAGCATGCAAACCCTTCTTCATTCAAAAGTAAATTGAAAACCTGCCTGCATTTTTGTTCAATACTGAGCATCTGCATTTCAAAATTGAGAGAAACAAACATGCATGCATCTGCAAGTCTTCAAACCCAAGTATTTTCAAATTAAATCTGGGTTTAGCCTCTGCATTTCCACATTCTGGAAATTTAAAAAACAAGCTTGCCTGCATCCTGTAATCCCATTCAAAATGAAACCTGGGAATCAAGCCATTAAAGCATGCAACTGCAAATTTAAAGCTTTTTCAAATGTAAAGATTCAAATGCATATGGAGTTAGGCCTGCATACAAGTCTTTAACAGCAAGCTACTCAAATTTTATAATGAGTAATGAAGTCATGGCACTTCAGTTTTTTAAAAAAAAAAGGGGGTTTCAAAAGCAACTTCAAATCTGGCCTCTGTTTTATGAATGCCTGGTGAGTAACACTTTTTAAAATTTAAATATAAGTTGGATGCTTAAATAAGTATGCTCTAAGTATGATATCTGATTTCATGTTGAGTAGTATGCTTGTGAGTAACCTTTTCTTTCCTAAATTTTAAGTATTAAAATGATGCCTGATTATGACTTATGTGTGTTACCTAGATTTCATGTTGATTTGTATGATTTACCTCATTAGTTTAAAACTCAAGTATAGATATGATGATGTATGTTTGTTCCTGTAATATGATTTATATTGAGTATATGGGTATAATCTTACTGTTTTATGATTATTACTATATTTGTTTTACTTAGTTCTGGGTCCAAAAACTTAAGTGTTCCTAAATTAATCTGTAATAACACCAGAGATTTGAACAATATATGTTCAATACATCATAAATGATCAGTTGAAGATTTTGATTAAGATGAAATGAAAAGAGAAAAAAAATTATACCTGTAAGTTTTACTGGAAAACAAAGTTATAACAAAGTAGATTAAAATCTGTCAAAATCCAGTTGATTGATAGTTTTCAGGTGCTCGAATCAAAAGCTAAAACTAAATTGAGATTTCTAAAAATCAAATTTCAACATTCAGTGTTGAGATTCAAGTGCATTGCTATTTTTCTTACTGGGTAGTGTAAAAGAGGGGAAGTGTAAACCTAGTTTTTAGGCACAACATGATTGGATCTGTGGGAAGACCACAGTGGACCGAGTGCTTAGATTTTTGAGGTGGAGTTAGCTTGGGTATTGAAGAGGTGATGGACGGAGTTTCAACGCCGTCGATGGTCAAAGGAGAGTGGATGTGGAATTTTCCAGGTTTTGGGAACGGTGGTGCCTGTTGCTGTTGACAGGTTTGGTTTAGGGATACTTGAATTTGATTTCGAGTGTTTGGGAAGATTTTAATGACCGCGAGGTGATGCAGTGATGGACGGCGACTTGTTTGTTGGCTGGGTAGTGGCCGGAGGTGGCTACGATCACCGTACATGTGCACGGTGAAGAGATTGTATCAGGGGGAAATTGGTTTGGGGTTTGCTGTGTTTTGACTCGAGTGTTTCTCGAGAAATTTGAAGATTAGCTCGAAGTAATTCATGATTTTACTCGAAGTAATGTCAGAGGAAGCTCGGGTTTAATTCCTGAGTTACAGGTTTTTGAAACCTGTAGCTTTAAAATTTAAAATTTGTTTTAAAAACCTGAATGCAAGGTTTTAAAACATGGATTTAAACTTAAATTTAAAAAGTAAAGTTTTCAAGCTAAGATTTGAATTTCAGTTTTAAAATTTAATTCAAATTTCAAAAGAAAAGAAAGGTAGAATGTTTAAAACTTTAAAGAGGTATAATTGAATTGAATTTAAGGTTTAAAATTTGAAATAGAAGATTTAAACATAAGTTTAAATCTGGAAATAAGATTCAAGTTTGAATCAGGTTTGAAAATAAAAGAAGTCTTTTTGAAATATTTAAATAGCTTTTAATATTGAATTCTATTTTAAATATGATTTGTATCTTGGATAAATATGGGTTTTGATTTCTTTTATAAATTGAATAATTATTTAGCATAAGTTTTAAAAAAGGTTTTAAAATATTTAAAAACTTTGATAAGTTAAGTTTAGTTTTCATTTTAAATTTAAAATGAAATTTGGAAAACAAATTAAGTTGTTTTAAATTACTTTGATAATGATAAAGTAATCATTAATAAGAAATGTTTAGTTTAAAAGGAAATCAAAGTTTTAATGATTTTTGATTTATTAAATTAGTAAGGTAATTAATTGGGTAATTAATTTAATTATTTAATTAAATTAAGGGTTTGAAATAAATTAATTAAGGTTAATTTAATTTGTAATTAATATTAATTAATTTAAGTAAATTACTTAATAAAGGTAATTAAGGAATTTAAGATAAGTTAATGAAGGTCATTAACTTAGGATTATTTATTAATTAATTAATGTAATTAATTTTGATAATTAAATGGATTAATTAATTTAGTTAATCAATTATAGAACTTGATTAAGTATGATTACGTTATGGAAATAATTAAGTTATTAATTACTCTTTGTAATTAATTAATTTATTTGATTAGTTTAAATTAATTAATTAAGTTTAATTAATTTAGAATAATCATTTAATGGATGGATAAGTAATCAAAGATGGATAATTACTTAGAGAAGTAATTAAAATAAGTAAATTATGAGAAGAATTTGATTTAAGTTGAAAAGAGTTTTGAGATTAATTACTTGTGTAATTAATATAAAGGTAATTTCTTTGTGAAGTAAATAATGAATAATTACTTAGTAATGATTGATTAAGTTTTTGGGGAAAATAATTAAGTGATGTAATTAATTAAAGGTAATTAAGTACTAATGAGATTAATCAAATGTGATTAATAAATATAATTAATTATTAAAAATAATTAATTTAAGAGTAATTGAGAAAGTAATTAAGTTTAGTTAATTACTAAAAGTGATTAATAATTTTGGTTTAATCAAGGTTAATTACTTAATGTAATTAATTTAAATAAGTAATTAATTTAAATATAATGAAGGATCATTAATTAAGATAATTAATGATGTTAATTAAGAATTAATTAATTTAGATTAATTAATCAATGATAAGTGATTAAGGAAGTAATTAATTAATGTAATTAATTAAGGATTAATGTAATTAATTATAATTAGTTAATTAATGGAGTAATTAAAGGTTAATTACTTTATGGGGTTAAGAATAATTAATTTGTAAATTAATTAAGGATAATTACTTGAATGTAATTAAAGGATAATTAATCAAGGGTGATTAATTAAGGTGATTAATTTGAGGATAATGATTTAATTGATTGATAATCAATTAAGGGTTAAGTAAGCAAGTTTTAAATGGTGAAGTAATTAATTTAATTCATTTTAAATTAATTAAGGATAAGTAATTAATTTAATTCACTTTAAATAAATTAGAGATAGAAGTAATTAATTCAATTCATTTTAAATTAATTATATATGGAGTGATTATAGATCCTTGCTTATGAATGGATGTTATGGTTTATCTTGAATAGTTTGAATCTCATATATGAGATTACTATTGTGTGATATGGATGCATCGGTTGCATTATGATGATATGAGTTATCTATTGATAATGATATTGTAGATTATCAATTTGTGATGATTACCTGTTTATGATAATAATGTTGATTATCTATTGTGATGATATGAATTATCTATCTGTGTGTTTATAGATAGTTTAAATTGAATTGTTTTAAACTTAAAACAACTTGGACCTAAAAGACACGCTTTGGATTTCGAGGAGACCGGGATCGGGTTTCCATATTTGGGATCCGAAAACCACATCGTTTCCAATTAACGTTAGGTCGTGTATCTAAGTGGAGCAAGTGAAGACTCGAGGTGTAAGAACTATAAGTCAGTATAACTCTGTGGGTGATTCCGTAATGAGTTTGACGGAATAGTACTTATAGGTTCGAGATGGAGATTTAGAATGCAAGGGTTATTGTCGTTAACTCTGAGGGTGATTCCAAAATGAGTGTAACGAGATAATGCCTTCGGTTTCGTTCGAACCCGGAACGAACTTGTAAGGATTGAATGCTTTCAGCACATCGTCAGGTGGACGATGAGCATTCTAAGTATATGTCCTATAAAGGTAATCGTAGCCTCAAGCCTCATCAACCGGGAATGGCTAAAACAGGGGAGGTGCGCCAAGGCTTCGTGGGTAGCCCCCACTTGAGAGCAAGATTGACTCCTGTCTAGAAGTCCCTTTATATTCGGCTGTGTGGGGTGGTTGGTTCGCGACAACTACCGGGGTTGTCTTGTTCGGAACTATTTAGTAAGGAATGGGTCCGGCCTTGTGTTGCAGGGGATGAAGGGAGTAATCCTCGGTACGGTGATCTAGGCCACGTACTGTGACGGGCGGTACCCCAGTAGCCCTGCCATTGTATGGAATCCAAAATCCAATAAGTGCCAACGGTTTTGATTGTATTACCCACTTTTGTGGCTAGTAGCTGGAATTTAATCATGTAACAATTTCGGCTATTTCATATTTATTTGAAAACCCTAGACACTATTATAATATCATCGGATTTCCTATCAAATGTTTTGGTTAGCGTAAGGTAAAAACTTTTCCATGTTTATGTGTGGGAAGTCTTACGTGATACCTTTCTTTTCAAAGGTTTTTCAAAGTTAAGCAACTTTAACCTGTTACTCACACCAGACCCATGTCTGACCCGGAGTTTATTTTTGTTTTTCATAAACTCTTGGGTACTCAAATTTTTACGAGTAGCCAAGGGATTCAGGTTAGGATTCAGGATTAGCTTTGACGAATAATGGAGGAGCAATGGAGCAGGAGGCTTCCGCATTGTAGATATTTAGTCCGCTGTGTTTTGTATCTCTGAGTTAATTGTGATGTTGTATTGAGTTGTAAATACTAGACAGGTGTTTATAACTGTCTAGTATATGTGATGTGTATGCTGTGTATCTCTGATAGATACTGTATATTGTGTAAATACTTTTGATTATTAATATAATTTATTCGTTCCGCTGTTTAGATTCTGATGTGTTGTTTCTTCTTTCTTCTCTTTCTTTCTATTTCTATCCCTTTCTTTCTTATTAGCGATGCGATTTCCTGGAGATAGGAAGTTGGGTCGTTACATTATAAAATATGCAACAAAATTGCATAGCTCGGTTAATATATATACATAGGTGTGCAGACCGACTATATTAATATAACCATATATATACTATATAACATTTCCTCTACCAATTTGTATATGACTATACATATGACTATACTTGAAATCAAAATGCACATCCCTTAAAAAAAAAAAAGTCCAACGTATATCAGTCAGTGCAAACAACCTTAAGGCTGACATGAAATAAACTTTTGAAAGCATATACTGTTGAAATTATAAAATATTGATATAACTTATACTGTAAAACTACCATAGAAAATTTTATATATATACCAACATTTTAAACATAACTTATGTAAATTGTTGAAAATAAAATAAAATATAGTACGGTAGACTCTAAAATACTAAAACAATCATAAAAATATATATATTATAAATTGACCTATCAAACTTTTACCCAACAATTTTATATAATATATATACCAAAACAGTAACGAAAACTGAAATACTATATTTTATATATCTAACATACGAAAGCTAATAAAATAACATATTTTATTATAGTTGAAACTGTTATAACCAAATATATAAAGCATATAAAAATACGTATATTAATAGAAGGCTGCCAAACTTATACCATATATACCGTAAGCTATCAATAGTAAAATAAAACGCGTATATATATGTATATTTAACTTATCAACTAGTTAGTAAAACATACGTATCTAAAAGCCGTACGATAACTATATGCTAACAAAAGTCAAAAACTATATACCGTAAAATCTTAAAATAATATACATAATACGGTATAAATATATACTAACCTTTATATATGAACAGAAGTTAAATATTTATATACACGTTTATAAATATAACAATTATCATATATATACTATTATGAAATATATTATTATTCTTAAAGTTCAACTGTTAGGGAATTCAAAATCCACATAGTTGCAGTAAACATATAAAACAAAACTTATGCACAATCTATACTGTTCTTAATATATAAAATAGACTTATATCAAATAAAATGTGTACTTACTTTTAAAAACCAGAGAGGAAATGTTTTGCCAACTAATGCATGCAGCCATGGGGAGGAGGCAGGCCAAGGAAAAGAGAGAGCTCATGCTCAGGTTTGGAAGAAATAAGAAAAGATGGAGGGGAGATGAGAACAGGCGATTTTTAAAGGAAGAATGCATGCGTGATTCAAGCAACATGACATGGCAAAGGGCATTCTTCAGGCAATAGAGAAAATGCTAGTTTCTTAAATATAAAGGTAGGTCTGCATCTGATATGTGAACGTGCTATATGACTTTATATAATATTTACAAAGCTCTCTCCTCTTTTAATATTAATTTGAGGGCAACGAATAGCCTACAGAGAGAAAAGAAGATGCAATCTATGCCATACTATATATATATATATATATTCCTAGAAACACGGAAACGAAGAGGTAAAAGAGGGAAGAGAAAGAGGCATATAAATGAATGGTAAATAAATTTAGATTTCAAATGAAATAAATGGAACAGCAGAGATTAAAGTATGGATGTAAATCCTGGAATAATAAAAAGCAACTTTTATATGTTGATTAAGAAAAATAATTAAAACAATTAATGGCTTAAATGGGGCAGCATGTTTCAAATTTTTGAAATGCAAAAGAAACGTACACTATAAATATAAAGTTTTCAAAAGCAAAAGAAACGTAAAGCTGTCCATTAATTCATCAAAACGTTATTTAAGTAATAAATTGAAATGAATATAAAAATAAAAGTAATTGTAACGGTCAATAGTTGATTTAGCTATACACTTAAGGCAATAAATTTTTGTTTGTTTGTACAACACATAATGAGTTTTGAAAGTCAAGGATATAAAAATGGATAAAAGGAAAGAAATCAGGAAATTTTGTGAGCAATAGCTTTCCAAGGAAAGGTAGGCTTACATTATATATACATGCTGAGATGATTAGGCACGTTCAAAAAATTTAAAGCAAATGAAGGAATTGGAAAAAAATAAAAAACGAAAGAAATTTGAAAAGTCCGTAGCTATGATTTAGCCAAAAATTATTAAAGCCATTCACTAGGAAGGTTGGAACCGAAATAATAGGGAGAGGAAGGCACATTAAATTTGATGACAAAGTTGTGTTCAGATCTATAAGCAAGTGGTTTATATATTATAGGCCTTATGAAAGCGAGGGAAGGAACGGATGCTACTAGCTTCATGATTTGAGATTCTTTCAAGCGTTAAAAACAAAAATAAAGAGAGACCAGAATAAACGCACCACCATAAATATAAATATACGCTTCAATTGCAAAAGAAACGTATAGAGAAAATTATGGGTAGTGGGAAAGGTAAAGTCAGTGCACGAAACTACAAGGAATAATAAAAGCAAGGTCGATGATCTCAAATTTATTAATGGTTACGAATGGAAAAGTCTACCTGAATTGGAAAAGTATTAAGCAATAGAAATCTTTAACGGTAGTAAAAAGAAACCGTTACGCACTGATTCAGAAATCAATTAAAGCAATTAATAGCTTGAATTGGACAGCACGTTTTCTTAATTAATTAAACTTCCATAAAATTATTTGAAAATTTACAACCTGCTATATTTAAACCTGCTATATTTAAATATACGTATTCTAAATATATAAACATTTTATTTAAAAATTCAATTATTATAAGATTTCACAAATATTTAATTAAATACGTTATAGAATCAATTAAAATTGTTAAAATTTTCCGGGTCATTACACTCTCCCCCACTCAAAACTTTTCGTCCCCGAAAAGGAAGGAGGTAGGAGAATAAAACAACCAGAAAAAAAAATAGATTGAAAGCCAAGATAAACAATAAATTTTAAAACTATATAAATTTTATTTGAAATATTTATTTGAAAATTTCATTTGAAATTAAATTTTCTTTAATATTTAATACTTCTCAAACTCCTTTGCAAACAATTATTTACATTATTACTTCTATTTACAAAGACTATTGAAAATATTAAATCCAAAATTTATGAAATTTTTAATTTTTCTCAAGATACCTTTCAAATATTATCAATAAATTAATAATCATTTTCTTTAAAGATGTTTTATTTAATTTATAACTTCAATAATATTTATAACACTAAAATTTTATATAAAACAATGTAGTATACAAATAAGCAATATTTAAAAGATTTATTCAAAAAGGAAAGGAAGGTAGATTCCGAAAACGGAATATAGGTGAAAAATAAAGCTGAGCAGATGAGCTAGATTCAAAAGAATAGAATCAGGCACGAATAATTTATTTCGAACCATAAGAGTTTAAATTTCAAATATTAGTACAAAATTTCTTTGTTGAAAATACTTTTATAATAAAATACCTTTATAAATAAAATACTTTTATATCGAAACCAATTTTTCTTTCGAAAATACTTTTATAACTCAATGTTTTAACAAGTTTATCCTCGTTCTTGCAGACTCTGGCCATGCGTTGATCAGGCGCAAAGCTAGAGTTCTTCAAGTACTTAGTAGACCTGTTTCAACAACCAGTGAAAATACTTAAAAACCCTTAAAAACAGATATGGAAAGTACAATCCAAACAAAACAACCAAACCAAAACCTTTGTCCGATCATGGTTCGCAGATACACAATGGTTACGTCTGGGTCCCCAGGAAACAATCCATATCCATAAGCTTTCTCAGCCCTGCGAGTTACGCCATGATGACTAGTAGGGTGCAGGATACACAATGGTTACGCCTGGATCCCCCAGGAAACAATCCGTACCCCTAGGCAAGACTCAGCCAGGCACTTGCGCTACTATTCGCGACCTACATAGATTGCAGGATGCACAATGGTTACGCCTGGATCCCCCAGGAAACAATCCGCACCCCTAGGCAAGAAGCCAGGCAGTTGCGCTATGCAGTCACGAGAGAAAAAAAACCATGGGTTACGCCACGGTGGGAAACACTCGAGTATTACATCCGAAAAACCGAAAATCAGAGAGAATAATATCGATAGAACGAATCCACGATGTGGCCACAAAGCGGATATCAAGCAGAAGGCACTTTCCATATCTTTACTTCGAAAATATATATCATATAGTACCTTTTCAAATACTTTCAAATATCATACTTATATAAAATCCATATATATATATATATAAGATTCCATTATCAAATCGAA
Source organism: Allium cepa (assembly GCA_030765085.1). Lineage (NCBI taxonomy): Eukaryota > Viridiplantae > Streptophyta > Magnoliopsida > Asparagales > Amaryllidaceae > Allium > Allium cepa. The sequence goes on along the minus strand of CM060937.1, from coordinate 886,295,157 downwards.
TACTTTCCAAATCAATAGTATATCAAATCATACTTATATAGACTTCGATATAAAAAAAATTCTCTTTCCAAATTGAGTACCTTTCAAATCAATAGATTTCAAATCACTTCATACTTATACAAATCCATTTTATATAAGTTCGACCACTCCCAAATCAAGTGCTTAACAATATAAGGTTCTCAATTTCAAATCATTTCAATATCAATTCAGTTTCAAAATCATATAGGATTTCACCAAATTTTCTTCCAAATTAAGTATCTAAATTTCAAAGTTCCCAAAATAATAGGTTTAGAAAATTATCCCAGTTTTCAAATTAAAATAATTCAAGTCAAACAAATTCATTTCCAAAATCACCATAAAGTACTGGTTTTTAAGTTCAATTTAATTTCAAAACCAAATATTTTCTCAAAATCAATTATACTCAAAATGGTTTCCCAAATTTATAATCATCCCTTTAAAACTTTTAAACTATCTATTTCTATTAGAAATATCCAATTTACCTTTCTGAAAACCATTATTTGAAATTAATTTTTTTTTCCAAAACATTTCAAAACTAAATTCCATATTAGTATAATTAAAAATAGTCATATTCACTTACTTAACAAAAGGTTTCAAACTTACTTAAGTCATACTCTACAAAACTAAACTTATATGCTTTATCAAAAATTTTATACTTTTCGAAATTTCTTAGTTTAAAACTTTTAAACCTTGATTTGGAAGTGCTCGAACCTTCAAAATAGTCGATGAAATCAAATTTCAAATCTAAGAGTTGGAAATCAATTTTTTTTATAAATAGAGTTATTACTAGTCAAATCGAAAACTCGAGGCTTGAACACCGGTCTTACTTTAAATTGTTTCAAATATATACATATATCTTCCGAAAATATCAAATTATACTTCGGAATTTGAAATCAAAAACGGTTTTACAAAATCACTCGCATAGCGAAGCTATTAAAGGGGCCTCTCCCCCACTCTGAAACTCGAAAATCAATGTCGATGATGCGTGCACTCATCACCGAAATTATTCTCCAGCGACATAAGTGAGTTCTGGACTTCTATTTTCTTGAAAACTTCTTTGAAATTTCTTCAAAATTATTGGAATTCATTTGAACCCATTTGAAACATTTCTTATTCGGAAAAATACTTTTAAATCGTATTATTTTTATATATTTTCCCAAAATCTTAAAACCGATTTCAAAATATCGAAATTCAATTCTCGAATTTCAAATTTAACCCTTCAGTTATAAATCCTTTTTATATAAATCACTTTCTTATAAATTTTCAAAATTTCCAATCCTTTCAAAACTTTTATATATAGAATAACATTTCTTATTCGTTTTATATATAGGTATATAATCCTTATCGAAAACATTTTCACTTTTATATATATAATAAAATCATAGTTATCAAAATAATAATTTCGTATAAAACAATTTTAAAATACAACAAACCCGATTTTCAAAGGATGATTCAAGAATGGATTTCAAAACAAAGATAAAGATTTAATTTAGAGGAACTCTAATCAATAGAATCCTGATTCGAAGATAGGCTCAAACAAAGTTGAGAAAATCAAATTACAAAATAGAAGATGGATATACTTCTATAAATCTCGGGCGACCTTAACCGGGTCAACCGTGACTTCAGGTATATAATTGATGCGGAATTCTAAAGCAAATCGACATTCGATTGCCAGAGATAGAATTCGGCATACCAAGATATAGCAGCATCGTAAACCGAGGATACAGTAATCTTCGATGAATCAACGCCAATTGTAAAGGAGTTTTCACCCCCTTTACAAAACATTCAGTGAAGTTGTGGGATACTCCAGAATCAAACGAATATAAATAGGGAGAGACAGAATGAATTTCGGAACCGAGGGACATTCCAAAATTCAAAGGAAATCGAGTCAAAAGGAAGAGATTCAACTCGAGCGAAAGTGATTCTGTAAATAAATTTACCATATATGCTAAGTTTTGCCTAGAGCCAAAGCTCGGATACCAACTGTAACAGCCCGCTATTTTGGACCATTCAAATCAACAATAAAACCGTACATGTCCGACTTGAATAATTCAAAATACCGAATTGTTAATAAAATTTGGCAAAACTTAAAATATACAGTAAATAAATCAATCATAGATCACTTACACAGAGTAATACAATGCATCGGAATAGATAAAGAATAGTAGTTCATGAAGCTACTATATACCCTCTGAGTTAGAAATAAAATACAACCGAATTGTTCAAATGCCATGAAGTCTCCAATGCAACAGATGGCTTCTCTGAACCAATCAACTGGATGACTGAAGGGATAGATAGCTGGATCTTCAAGCAAAGCTCCAACTTCAAAGGTGAGTCTCAAATGCTGTATCTCTCAGTCTGACCCGAGCGTAAAGCAAAACACAAAACACTCGAGTCAGGATTAACATTCTTATATCTATAAATCTAACTCAAGTGAAATATCAACTGAAATATAATTAACTTAGAGGATGTTTGGGATAACCATCCTCTATGGGTCCATAGAACTATCTAAAAGATAGAAATATACACTATAACACCGTAATCTTTTCAACTTAATTTATACTTCAAAACCAAATATCATTTTCACTTCAAATATCTCTATACTTCCCAAATAGTATTTTTATATATTAAATAATTTGTACAGTAAAGTAATTTCAATTCCCTCAACTTAACAAATCGTTTAACATCAACCCGACCATCCCATTTAAATCTATTTCAATCTCAATTTATTAATTTGAATTCAACTCAATTTCTAAAATAACCACTTCAATTTTATCGATCTCAAATTCGGATTTGAAATCACAAAATACCCTTTATATTCAATATATTTCAAAACTTTAAGTATTCAACGTTTCAAACTAACTTTTTAATCAATTTAGTTTCTAAATAATAAATTCAACTATACTGATTTCAAATACATATCCGAATCTCAAAATAAACCATTTAAATCCCAATATAGTTCAAAGCTTTAATATTTAATTAAATGTTCAATTTAATAGTTCCATATAGATCTCGATTTAACCTCATTATTATCTAGTCTTAAATTAATCCCTCATTAGATACAATATCATTTAAGTAACCTTAAATTACATTTTACTCAATATTTTCTTTAATTTATTTAAACGTGAAATATTCATTAAATCACTTAAATAAAAATCCAGTTACAAAATCATACCCTTAAATTTCCCATTCAATAATTTCAAATTGACTTAATTGAATAAATCCTTATTTAAATACCATTTAGATAAACCCACATTTATCTCCCAATCTTAGTAAATTGCAGAATACTTTTTGGAATAAAACTTACATAAATATTTATCATAATTTATGTATTGAATCAAATTTTGACTAAATTAAATATTATTAAATCTATATATCATTACCCTTTATATATAAAAAAATTTAAGGATTAACATTTAATAAGACCATATATTTCTTTCCAAAACAATGAATTAAATTTCAAAATATTTATATATATGGACCAACGATGTCTGTATATATTTCTTATCATATGGTCAAGTGTTACGGATATTTATCATTTCAATCCGTACACTAAATGTATACGGGTGGATAGCATTTCAACCCGTAATCCCAATTCAATTAAATGAAAATCGCTTGGGTTTATCATTTCAACCCATAACGATTTTCTCCTATTCTAAAGTCAGTTCGAGTATGTATCATTTCAACCCATAGTGATTTCTATACTAACAGGGAACTTGCAGAGTGGTAACAGATATGTAAATAATAATAACAACAGGCATATATCATCAAAATAAATATACAAACAATAGGATATGGTGTCATATCCCATAAGTGAATAGTTACAGATAATAGCATATATAACAATTTAAATAACTACAGCCTCATATTTCAATTGTCGTCTCAATTGAAATCAAATTTAGTAAATAAAAGAATGTTAATCGTGAGTGATTTCTCACCTTTCGAGGCCAGAGAAAAAGAAGTGAGTTATGAAATCCAGATCCGAATTCCAAAACAAAGCTAGATGGACACGGTTCAATGATCAAAGCTGATAATAGGAATAGACGAATTCAAATCAGAATTGGATCAAGGAAGATAAATAGGATAAGTGAGCTTATATACAACTAGCTAACATATGCAGACACAGTTTATAAAATATGCAACAAAATATGCATACCTCGGTTAATATACATACATAGGTGTGCAGACCGACTATATTAATATAACCATATATATACTATATAACATTTCCTCTACCAATTTGTATATGACTATACATATGACTATACATGAAATCAAAATGCACATCCCTTAAAAAAAAAAAGTCCAACGTATATCAGTCAGTGCAAACAACCTTAAGGCTGACATGAAATAAACTTTTGAAAGCATATACTGTTGAAATTATAAAATATTGATATAACTTATACTGTAAAACTACCATAGAAAATTTTATATATATACCAACATTTTAAATATAACTTATGTAAATTGTTGAAAATAAAATAAAATATAGTACGGTAGACTCTAAAATACTAAAACAATCATAAAAATATATATATTATAAATTGACCTATCAAACTTTTACCCACCAATTTTATATAATATATATACCAAAACAGTAACGAAAACTGAAATACTATATTTTATATATCTAACATACGAAAGCTAATAAAATAACATATTTTATTATAGTTGAAACTGTTATAACCAAATATATAAAGCATATAAAAATACGTATATTAATAGAAGGCTGCCAAACTTATACCATATATACCGTAAGCTATCAATAGTAAAATAAAACGCGTATATATATATATATATTTAACTTATCAACTAGTTAGTAAAACATACGTATCTAAAAGCCGTACGATAACTATATGCTAACAAAAGTCAAAAACTATATACCGTAAAATCTTAAAATAATATACATAATACGGTATAAATATATACTAACCTTTATATATGAACAGAAGTTAAATATTTATATACACGTTTATAAATATAACAATTATCATATATATACTATTATGAAATATATTATTATTTTTAAAGTTCAACTGTTAGGGAATTCAAAATCCACATAGTTGCAGTAAACATATAAAACAAAACTTATGCACAATCTATACTGTTCTTAATATATAAAATAGACTTATATCAAATAAAATGTGTACTTACTTTTAAAAACCAGAGAGGAAATGTTTTGCCAACTAATGCATGCAGCCATGGGGAGGAGGCAGGCCAAGGAAAAGAGAGAGCTCATGCTCAGGTTTGGAAGAAATAAGAAAAGATGGAGGGGAGATGAGAACAGGCGATTTTTAAAGGAAGAATGCATGCGTGATTCAAGCAACATGACATGGCGAAGGGCATTCTTCAGGCAATAGAGAAAATGCTAGTTTCTTAAATATAAAGGTAGGTCTGCGTCTAATATGTGAACGTGCTATATGACTTTATATAATATTTACAAAGCTCTCTCCTCTTTTAATATTAATTTGAGGGCAACGAATAGCCTACAGAGAGAAAAGAAGATGCAATCTATGCTATACTATATATATATATATATATATTCCTAGAAACACGGAAACGAAGAGGTAAAAGAGGGAAGAGAAAGAGGCATATAAATGAATGGTAAATAAATTTAGATTTCAAATGAAATAAATGGAACAGCATAGATTAAAGTATGGATGTAAATCCTGGAATAATAAAAAGCAACGTTTATATGTTGATTAAGAAAAATAATTAAAACAATTAATGGCTTAAATGGGGCAGCTTGTTTCAAATTTTTGAAATGCAAAAGAAACGTACACTATAAATATAAAGTTTTCAAAAGCAAAAGAAACGTAAAGCTGTCCATTAATTCATCAAAACGTTATTTAAGTAATAAATTGAAATGAATATAAAAATAAAAGTAATTGTAACGGTCAATAGTTGATTTAGCTATACACTTAAGGCAATAAATTTTTGTTTGTTTGTATAACACATAATGAGTTTTGAAAGTCAAGGATATAAAAATGGATAAAAGGAAAGAAATCAGAAAATTTTGTGAGCAATAGCTTTCCAAGGTAGGCTTACATTATATATACATGCTGAGATGATTAGGCACGTTCGAAAATTTTAAAGCAAATGAAGGAATTGGAAAAAAATAAAAAACGAAAAAAATTTGAAAAGTCCGTAGCTATGATTTAGCCAAAAATTATTAAAGCCATTCACTAGGAAGGTTGGAACCGAAATAATAGGGAGAGGAAGGCACATTAAATTTGATGACAAAGTTGTGTTCAGATCTATAAGCAAGTGGTTTATATATTATAGGCCTTATGAAAGTGAGGGAAGGAACGGATGCTACTAGCTTCATGATTTGAGATTCTTTCAAGCGTTAAAAACAAAAATAAAGAGAGACCAGAATAAACGCACCACCATAAATATAAATATACGCTTCAACTGCAAAAGAAACGTATAGAGAAAATTATGGGTAGTGGGAAACGTAAAGTCAGTGCACGAAACTACAAGGAATAATAAAAGCAAGGTCGATGATCTCAAATTTATTAATGGTTACGAATGGAAAAGTCTACCTGAATTGGAAAAGTATTAAGCAATAGAAATCTTTAACGGTAGTAAAAAGAAACCGTTACGCACTGATTCAGAAATCAATTAAAGCAATTAATAGCTTGAATTGGACAGCACGTTTTCTTAATTAATTAAACTTCCATAAAATTATTTGAAAATTTACAATCTGCTATATTTAAATATACGTATTCTAAATATATAAACATTTTATTTAAAAATTCAATTATTATAAGATTTCACAAATATTTAATTAAATACGTTATAGAATCAATTAAAATTGTTAAAATTTTCCGGGTCGTTACAAATGCGCCTACTTGCTTTCGACTAAGATGCTTTCGACTTGGTTGGGTTTTGACTAGGTCAAATGGTTTAAAAGGAAATGGTTTCGATTCGGTTGCATCTTTGTTTTAAATTAATGCCTTTGACTAGGTCGACACACCTAGCTGCCGCCTTTTTACCTTTCGACCCACTAGGTTTCGAAGGGGTTGTTTTTGTTTTAGAAAATTTGCCCCTCGCACCAATGCTTTCAAAGGGATGGTCTCGACACCATCACTCCATTACTTAGGAAATAGTTTTAAAGCAGTTGCTTCGACTTAAATGTTTTAAGACCCTTTTTCTATAAGTAAATAAAACCCAAATTTGTTTGGTAAGAGATGATTTGAAAGATTTCAAAAGGAAGTGCTTTCGACTTTAGTGGGGTTATGTTTTTTTGATCTACTTGAAGACATAATCCAATTATTTCAACCGAGTCATTTTCAAAGGGTTTCGAAGGAGTTAACTTTGAATAGTTTCGAAAGGTTTCCACATGTTTCAAATTGAACGCAAATGCTTTCGAAAGGTTTTAAAAGAGGTTTCGAAGGGGTGGTTCCATAGTGGTTTCGAAGAAGTTGAAAGGTGTCGTTTTTTGATGGTTTAGAAAGGAAAGATTTTCCAAGGGTTTCAAAAGGCAATGTTTAAAGGTTTTTAAAAGAAAGATGTCAAAGGTTTTTAGAGTTTTCGAAAGGGTTACTTTCAATGATTTCGAAGTGGTTACCTTCAAGGGTTTTTGAAGGGTGTTTAAAGGTTTTAAACAAAGGTTTTGATTGCATTGAATAGGCAGTATGGCCTAAGTATTTTCGAGTTAAAAAGGGTTTTGACTTGTTTTAGATGGATAGTTAATCCTTATTAAATTCCATCAACATTAGTTTGAGTAAAGTATAAATATCATGGAAAAATGACTTAGATTAAAGCTAAAGATATATTTTCCTTGTATATATATGATTTGAAGGACTAAATCATTTTGAAAAGGTTTTCACGGAAAATTTAAAGGACATTTAACCCTAAGAGAATATTCCGAATAAATAGTCCATTTTGCAGGCTGTTAACCTAGATTTCGGATAGTTAGTCCATTTTTATTTGGACAGTTAGTAAAGTTTGTGGCAGTTATACCAGTTTTATGGACAGTTAGTCCATTTTATCATAAGGGACCTTGCTATTATTTTTTTGACAGATAGTCCTTTTGTTAGCATAACATACTTTGCTATTATGTTGTGGGCAGATAGCTCACACATTACATGTTTTATAGACCGATAGTCCATTTGTTAGCATAAAGGATATTGCTATTTAGATATAATCAGTTTGATTAACCAGAGTGGTTACATGAAAGGATTGCAAATATATATGTTTTGAAAGGATATTATGAGGGGAAACCCGTTTCGCTAAGCGGCGTGGTCTCACTTAATATCAGTAAACCGAGACGTAACAGAATTATTCACACCAGGATTTATATCTAATTCAATGTTTTTGTATCCCATTAAACTCTCGGATACTTGAAATTGATTTGAGTACGCCGAGGTTTGAGATTTTTAGGTTTTAGTCTTTTGGTGAATAAAGCTTCCAAAGATGAGCAGGTGACTGATGGATAGCTAATTAGGAATACAAATTATTCTGTTTATTTTTCCGCTGTGTATATGAAGCCAGGTATGACTATATTTCTTTGATCAATCAAGGGGACATCGTCATATGTCGCTTTTGGTATGATTTTGTAATGAGCTATTTAATCATTACCTAGGAAACGTTAAGGGATTATGTAACATGGATATGAATTATTGTTTTGAAATGTGATCAGCAAAATGTTGTTTTGAAATCTGTGATTTTGTTTATATTCATGTGCTTCTGATATTGTGGATACCATTACCATTACTGTATTTTGTCACTAGAAGTTAATACTATTGATGATTGCAGCATCTATAGTGCTTAGCTTTTGATCTCCAAATGCAGGATGTTACATTAGCTCTCAATTGAACAAAAGAGTCATAAAGAACAAAGTCGAAAACACTCTTACGAAAGCTACTTCGTAAAGAAAGGAGTGATGGTTTCAAAACCAACTCTTCGAAAATATTGGACAAGTGGCCAAGTTTTAAAAACAAAGTAACCCTCTCAAAGGCATTGCTTTGAAAGGTAAGATGCTGTGACGACCCAGAATTTTTACATTTGAAATTGGAATATTTGGTTGAATTTTAATATTTGGAAATTGATTTAACTTGAATTTAAAATGTAACTATGAATTTGACAATAAAATTATTGAATTTAATTTATTGAAATTGGGTAAAAATTTGAATCCTTAGTTTTAAGCCTGTTAAAAATAATTTGATGGCTTAGAAAATTTATATTGGCAATACTGAAGATAATGAAAGCTTTAGAATTGAATTTGACAGCAAATTGTTCAGTTTTGAAATTATATCGTTTAAATTGATAATTAAAAATAGCCTTCCAAGGCATAGTTTCAGAATTCGACGAAACTAATTCTATTGGATCCGTAATATTGTATTATTATTTGGATTTCAATTTTTGTTGTGTTTGGAGTGATCGTTTGGCCGTACAATAAGCAAACGCATTGAAAATTATATCGAAATTTAATTTAATAACTGGGTCCAAAAAGCTATCTTCTCCATACAATTGAATTTGGACTCGGAACCTTTTCCATTGTGTTCGGAATAGGGGTTTAACATTATAAACGCCTAGCGGCACGCCTCGATAGGGGCTCGAATTTGTGAGTTGCGGAAATCGTAACGATATAAAATTTTGAATTTAAATTTTAATATAAATAATATAATTTAGCTACTGTAGCAGGCTTAGACACGTTGTGAATTCTAAAACACGTGTTCTCTTCCTTTTGTAATTTTTACACGCATTGTTCTCTTCGTTCTTTGTATCATAGCCAAAAATCTTTGGGAATCGAATAAAAAAAAGAAAACGAAACCCTTTTCTCGTTCAAAAAAATTAAACAGTTTGAAAGAAAAATTTAGTTGGTTGAAGCTTTCTCGTTCGAAAAAATTTTTCCTACTCCCTCATTTCTAACCCCTTTTCTAATGCAAATCAAAGAAAAAGATATATACGAAATCGATTTCGAATTCAAAATCAATCATCGACCGCTTGTTCTTCAATCATAATCGTTCAATAATAATAAAAAGAGGGGGATGATGGCTCGCGACTCAGTCACGACGTCGAAGGCGACTTGGGGGGAAGCGTGCGCTCGCTCGCGCGATGGTAGTGCTCAGACTATGGTGGCTCGGTCTCTAGGCGTCGCGGCGAAAGCGGCGGTGTGAACGAGGCGATGGGTGGCGGCTGCGAGGTATGAAGGCGTTGATTTGGGGCTTGCGATCGAGTGATAGGGCTCACATTTGATTTATGGGTCACGTGAAACATATATTTAGGTGCAGTTTTTCAAAATTTATATGCATGCAGAAAAAATACATATATAATTATTTTCATCTACTAGTTTGATTTAAAATAATATATTTAGGGGATTGATTTGTTTTATTAACTTATTTAATTTATCTAGTTGCTAAAAATAATTTATTAAAGTAAATTTAGTTTTAAATTTAATTTTTAGCTAAATAAATTTGTTAAAAAAGAATTTGTTTAAAATTAAAAGCATTTTAAAAACAAAATTGTTAGTTAATTAAATTTATTAAAGGGAAATGGGTTTAAGAAATTAATTTATTAGTTTAAATTGAATAAATATATTAAATGGAAATTTATTATTCGATTTATTTCGAATATTAATCAACCATATAAAATTGTCTATACAAGGTCTAATACTTTGAAGAAGACAAGTCGGGATTGGAAACGGATTGCAAATAAAAAGGTGAGATCTTCACACTCAAATTTAATAATTGAAATTGCAATTATTGATTGATTTTCTGTTTGTGATAGTATATATAGTGTGTATATATATATATTTGGAGTGATTGATTTCCCGCATTATATAGCGGATGAGACCCTATGCGCCGCATAATAGCGGATGATTTTATATAATCCCATATACCGCGATATTCCACCTCAAAGTGGAATTGGTATTTAATTATTGTGCTAACATCTGTGGATATAGGGAAACTGGTTGGAGGGATCCAAATGGATTCCTCAAATATTTGAATTTGTTTCAATGTTGTGTGTTAATTTATTTATAATCTGTTTATGATCATATTTTTGATTGAAATCGTTGAAGGCTATGGTTTAGCCGAATATATTTTTGGTATCGTAGGATACCAGAAATATGAAATTGGATTTTTGAAAATTAAAGTAGAAAACTTTAAGTAAATTCATTTTAAAGAATTGAGTGAATTTAAAAGAAGGAATTTAAAGGGGGTAAAGATTGAATTTTGAAATCTTATCGAATTAATTCCAAAATATGGGAAAAGATTTTTATAAAGAGATTTTAAGCAATATTGTTTAAAAGTTGAAGGAATTATTTAAATTTTGGATTTTAAATAGTTTGGAACAGATAAAGGAATTTATTTTAAAAGGAAATAAATTTTAGAAATTGATTTGGAATTTAAATTGGTGTTTGAAATAAATTTGGAAATCAATTTGGAAATTGATTTGGTGTTTTGAAAATAAATTGGGAAATCGATTTGAAATTAATTTGGTGTTTAGAATAAATCTTTGGCAAATTGATTTAGAAATCAATTTGGTGTTTGAAATAAAAATTTGGAAATCAATTTGGAATTTGATTTGGTATTTGAAAGTGAATATTTAGAAATCGATTAGAAAATCATGTATTAGTGAATATTTGGAAATTTAAATTCACAAATGGGATTTTATAAAGAAAAGGGAAAATTGTTTTAAAAATAAATATTGGTTTATTTTTAAAAAGTGTGAAAGGAATTTACGGGTTCAGAACCTAAATTTGAAATAAATCAAGAAAGATTTATTGATTGATTTAAATGAACCATTTTGAAATGGAAGTGTATTCCCCCGGAAAGCCGAGTATGTTTTTTTAAAAAGTAGCTTTCAAATATAAATTAAACATTCTAAAGTTGATTTTAAAAGGATGTTTTGGAGAAATTATTTCTTAAGTTGTTTTGAAAATTTTTAAAGTAAAGATTTATTAAATTAATTATAGAAGTTATTATTTAAAGATTTAATTGATATTTGATTTAGAAAATGGTTATTTAAATAAGTTGTACCCTATCTACTAATTTTATTTTAAAACTAGTTTGGGCTTAAAGTTTACACATGATATTAGTATAATATTTTCATGACTAATATTTAAGTAAGTGTTTGAAATAGTTTTCATTCCAAATGTTTCCAAGTATATATTTTTGGATAAGTGATTTAAATTATTTTAAAATATTTGAACTCGACAAATTTTCAATGGAAAAGAATAAATATTTGGAAATATATTCCACGTGAGGAAAGTTATTTGAAATTTGTTGTCAAAGTGATGAAGTGTTAAAAATATATCTTACGAAGATATTTTGAAAATAAATAATTGGGGGAAAATTATTTAAATCTTGGTGATTGTTGTGAATGTTGATTGATAGTTAAATAACCGACTATCAATATTGGCCTTTAAATGACATATGAATTTAGATGCGACCGGGGGTCGGATTCCAAATGGATATTCGAAAACCACATCGAATCTTTGTGATGGATCTTTTGTTTAAAAAGATCAAAGTGGAAATTTGTTGGGAATTACTTGAATCTTAATGTAACACTTATTTTTAAAATAAGCACTCATTATTCGGATTAGCCGGGAGAGGACTTTGTGTCATAAAACCCATTCGAATAATGATATGACGAAACGGGATCGCATTTGAGATGGTGTTGAAGACCGGGTATTTTCGAAAGCGAAAGGATTACCTATCGAATGTCTGTGCACCGAATGGCCCCGATATAGAGATTTCATTACCCTTTGTGGTGGGGATTACGGATGTGATTAGTGAATATCCGGATTGCAAGGGCTTCTTTGGAAGTGCCTTTGGTTCCATTCGATCCCGGAACGGGCTTGTATGGATGTATGTCTAACGTTACACTTTGAGATGTAAAGCTGGTTTCTATCAATTACATTTCTGTTGTGGCGGAGAATTTATTATCTTAGCTTAACACCCTTAACTGAGACGTACGAGCTCAGAGGTTATATAGTTGATGGTTGCTAGTGATACATTCCCAATTCGGTAATGTGGCATGCGAAGTGCTGCCGATCATTTGTTGATCGAAGCATGGCTTTTGTGAAAAGCTTAGCTTTATGGACGAGACTTCGTCGTACCTCAAAACCCGGAAATGGTCGAAACAGAAAGGATGCAGCAAGACAATTTGGGATAGCGCCCTCAGGATATGTCCATTTCCTTCTAGAAAAAGGTGGTATCATGTTATGGAGCCCAGATACTTAACTTATGTGGTTACTGCAAATTTGTGCTTTGTGGTTGTTGCTTTGTGGTTGAGGATCCTCGAATAAAGGTCGGTAACGACTGGGGATGGCATACTTGTGGCAGTTACGTATGTTATAGCTTGGTTAAAGCGTGAGGTAACTCGGCATTGTGTTGGCAGAGAGCTGGTTAAGTTCTCGGGGCGTCCCTCCAGAGGCGTTTCCATGTGGCATAAGAAGGTCCTTAGCTTGACCATTTGTTGAAATTACAAAGAAACAATACGCGTCCTTTACGGTTTTAGTTGTATAACCTACCTTTTACTTGCGATGGTGACCCGCTATTTAATTAGTATCTATAGTAGGCATACAATAATGGTTGTATGCTGGCTAAGATTAACATTATACTTTCGAAATGTTTTCTCCACTATGCACTAATGATAATATTAAAAAGATTTTGCATATCAATCATATTTGACTATCATAAGGAGAAATATCCTCCAATTCTGCATTTGCATTTTGTGTGTGGCGTGAGGCCTTATGGTAGTTTAATTTTCCAAAAGCATAGCGGGTTTTATTTTATTTTCTTTGTGAAAATAACTGTTTTTAAGATCTCACACCAGTAGCATGACTGACCTTGCTTAATACAACGTGATAGGGGGTTCTCGCTTCGCGTTTGGTGGCAAACGGGAGACTATTACCCCTACATGTCCCTAGGGAAGGGTTGGTTAACCGGTTAGGTGAAGAAGTCGAAAGGTTGGCCGTAAAAGCAAGGCCAGGGTACTATTATATGCCACGGCGGGGCTGGGATGGTTGAAGAGCCTACCAGTCGAGAGTGGCCGCTGTCAATGGTTGGAAAGCCTAGACCGTTACAAAGTGGTATCAGAGCAATTGATTAAGCGACAACCTTGGCTCTGGTGGGGAAATTACTCATTAGAGATAAAGTCAGTAGTACTCTAGAATGGGTTTGAGTGTAATAATAGATATGAGCGCGTATTTGTTAGTGAATATAAAAATTGTTTTATATTATGTTGATTGATTTGTTGAGTGGTATATGGATTCTGGTCAGTACGAGTAATTAACGTTATTGATAGGGATCTCTAAACACTTGTATAGAACAATTCGACACGATATTGTTTTAAAATCGGGTAAATGAAATAAGTTAACCCAAATTTTTTTTGTATATGAAAGAAATAATTTTCCGTAAATTATTATAGTAGTATATGGTTGCTTGGTTGTTAGGAAGTGATAATATTAGATTATTATCATTTAAGAGTGAAAGTGAATAAGAAATTGAAATTGTAACTCAAAAGTTAAGAAGTAAATTCATATACAAATGGGATTTGAAGATGTAAATTGTAATTGTGATTTGTAATTTTATATGGAATTCCAGAGAAGTGTTTTAAAAAGATTTGAAATTTTGGAAGTTTGGAAATTAAATCCCTTTTAGGTTTGAAAATGGTTTTCAAAGGTTTGGAAAAATATGGTGAAATTATTTAAGGAAAATATTTTTAAATTGGGATTGAAATCTGGTGGAAATTTGGTATTTAAAAATATTTAGAAAAATGTTTTGGAGGGATGAAAGAACTAAACTCTTTTCGGTCGTTGGAAAATAACTTCGTTGATGATTGCATCATCATCGATGTTCATTTTCGAGTTTCCAGGAGAGGAATTGCTGTCAAATTGTTTTAAATAAAAATTGTTTGCAAACTGGGTTTGGTTTTGGAAATTCAAAGATAATTTGAATTGATTTCAAAAATGATTTTGAAATGTTGGAAAGACTCTGGAATCCTATTTAAAATACTTATGGAATTATAAGAGGTTTTATAATTTATTAAATTTGGAAATATGCTTGAAATGTAAATAAGTTGGAAAACTTATCAAGGCTTAAAATTTGAATTTAATTGGAAGACAATTGAATTATGTTAAATAAAGGAAATGAAATTCAAGCTGAATATTGGAAATTGAATTTGATTTGTGATAAACAAAGCGAAGCATTGAAATAAAATTAGTAAGTGAAACTAATTGAAGAAATAAATTAAATTCATTATGGAATTGGAAATCCAGTTTAAATATAAGTAGATATAAACCAAAGGGTGAATTGAAAATAAATATAGGAAGTATGAAAAATACTTATATCGAACTTAAGAAAAAGGTGGTGAAATTCTTAAGTAAAATTTGGAGTTGAGAAAATATTCTAAATTAATAAGTGAACGAAAATTAAAATGGAAATTTTGAAATTGCGATTGGGAATAAGTGTATTGAAATGAAAATCAAATATGGATAAAAGAAAAGTAATTGATAAAGCTAATAATCAATTTGGAATTAATACGTAGGATGTAAATATATATAAATATTATTTTATTCGCATAACGATTTGATCCAGAATTCGAGCACAGAATTTTGAGATATTTATATCGATCCGAGTTAGAATTTTTCGCTCGATTTTCGATGGCGAACCTGGATGTGGATTTTTGGTTGATTCTGGAAATTCTCTATCATAGTTTATGACTATTCAAGGAGAATGATGGTTTTTGATCAAGAAACCAAATCTGAGTTCGCACTAGGAAGTCTGATGGGCGATACTAGTTCGAAAATGAAATTTTGCGATCAAGTAAACGATCGAATTTGGTTTTGCGTACGAATGATGTAAGTACATCTTATGAATTTGACTGAAATAAATATTCAAACTTTTGTAAAGAAATGTGCAAAATGATAAGCAAGATATACATGTGCGTTAAAGGCAAAAGATAAATTGGGATTTGATTTCGAAGATAAATTTAAATTGCTCCAAAAAGGTTTGTATTTGAATTTCAGTATCGAGCTAGCCGCGCAAAGGAGATGCTGGCAAATTTTTCAAAAATTTAGAGAGTTAGAAAAATTTTGAGAAAATTTTGAAAATTTAAAATTTGAATGGTTAAGAAAACAATGTTGTTTGGAATTTATGGAAGGTTTTGGAAGGTTAGTTGAATCGATAATGGGTCTTTAACAAAAAGATTTGTTTTGACAAGTTGATAAAACTGTTTGGATTGGGAAAATAATAAGCGGGTTGAGGATCATTCTTCTTAACTAGTAATTTCGGGATGAAATTCTTTTAAGGGGGAAGAATGTGACGACCGAGAAATTTTGACATTTGAAATTGGAATATTTGGTTGAATTTTAATTTTTGGAAATTGATTTAACTTGAATCTCAAATGTAACTATGAATTTGACAATTAAATTATTGAATCTAATTTATTAAAATTGGGTAAAAATTTAAATCTTCAGTTTTAAGCATATTAAAAATAATTTGATGGCTTAGAAAATTTATATTGGCAATATTGAAGATAATGAAAGCTTCAGAATTGAATTTGAAAGCAAATTGTTCAGTTTTGAAATTACAACGTTTGAATCGATATTTAAAAATAGCCTTTCAAGGCATAGTCTTGGAATTCGATGAAACTAGTATCATTGGATCCGTAATATTGTATTATTTTCGGATTTCAATTTTCGTAGTGTTTGGAGTGATCGTTTGGCCGTACGATAAGCTAACGCAATGAAAATTATATCGAAATTTAATTTAATAACTGGGTCCAAAAAGCTATCTTCTCCATACGATTGAATTTGGACTCGGAACCTTTTCCATTGTGTTCGGAATAGGGGTTTAACATTATAAATGCCTAGTGGTACGCCTCAATAGGAGCTCGAATTTGAGAGTTACGAAAATCGTAACGATTTAAAATTTTGAATTTAAATTTTAATATAAATAATATAATTTAGCTACTGTAGCAGGCTTAGAAACGTTGTGAGTTTTAAAACACGCGTTCTCTTCCTTCTGTAATTTTCACACGCATTGTTCTCTTCGTTCTTTATATCATTGCTGAAAATCTTTGGGAATCAAATAAAAAAATAAGAAAACGAAACTCTTTTCTCGTTCAAAAAAATTGAACAGTTCGAAAGAAAAATTTAGTTGGCTGAAGCTTTCTCGTTCGAACAAATTTCTCCTCCTCCCTCCTTTCTAACCCCTTTTCTAATGCAAATCAAAGAAAAAAAAAATATACGAAATCGATTTCGAATTTGAAATCAATCATCGACCGCTTGTTTTTCAATCAAAATCATTCAACAATAAAAAAACGAGCGGGATAATGGCTCGCGACTCAGTTGCGACGTCGAAGGCGACTTGGGGGGAAAGTGTGTGCTATTTCTTCACTCAAAAAGGCTTTTATGTAACCTTTTGGTGAATTAATAAAGCTTTTATGTAACGGCCAAGAATTTCGACACTCGAAAATCAATACTAATATGTCCACTGTATTGCGTGTTGAGCATTCAAGCGTTTGAAAAACCGCTCGTTAAGGAAAGAAAGAAGATAGAAGAACTAAACAATCATAGAATCTCACAACGCAATGAAATAATACATATTAATCAACATATTTCTTTACAAAGTCATTTCAAAGATGATACATCAGAGTCATACTAACACAAATTATACCTTAGGATAGATATAATAGCCTGTCCATACACAACCGAACAGAATACATATATTACAGTGGAAACATGATAATAATTAGCTATCGATGAAGCCTCCTGCTCCAAGCTCCTCCAAAATTCATATGTAGGAAACCTGAACTACTTGGCCGCCAATATAAATTTAAGCACCCAAGAGTTTTAGGAAAAGAAAATAAAACTCCTGTTCAGACATGGGTCTGGTGTGAGTAAACTCAAAACAACTAAATTATTACTTTTAAAATTCCTTTAAAATAAAGGGTATCTCATAGGAGCACGCTGCACATAAACACAGATGCGTTTTTACCTAAGATAACTAAAAACTTTTTATTGAAAATTCAGTGATATTATTGTAACGACCCGCCCTTTCGAACCTTAGAAGTTGACACTAATACATCCATGGTATTGATGTGCCGAACAACTACATGCCAAAAAGACATATTGTTAGGGGAAAGAAAGGAGATAGAAGAAACTAAAAAATCATAGAATCTCACAATGCAACAGAATAATATATATTAATCAACATAGTGCTTTACAAAGTCATTTACAAAATGATACATCAAAGTCATACTAAAACAATTTCTAACCCATGACAGTTATAGCAGGCCGTCCTTACATAACTGACACAAGATACATATAATACAACAGAAACAAAAATAATAACTAACTATCGGTGAAGCCTCATGCTCCAAGCTCCTCCAAAATGCATCCGCAGGAAACCTGAATTACTTTTCTGCTCGTAAAAATTTGAGCACTCAAGTGTTTTAGGGAAAGAAAATAAAGCTCTAGGTCAGACATGGGTCTGGTGTGAGTAAGCTCAAGCAACTTGATTATTACATTTCAAAACCTTTTAAAAATCAAAGGTATCTTGTAATACCACGCTGCACATAAACACAGACGATTTTTACCTTACGTTAACCAAAACACTTTTATAGAAAATCCAGTGATATTTTAATAATGTCTAAAGTACAAATACTTATTAATCTTAGCCGAAATTGTTACATTAGTTAAATTTTAGTAGACTAGGCTTTACAATCAAAACCGTAAAGGATGGTATTAGAGAATGGATTTCATACTATGACCAGGTAAGAAACTACCTCCGATGGGTACATCTTTAGAACAATGCACCCGAGTTTGACGAGAACATCTTGTACCCTGCCACACAGAACCGGCCTACCACTTAACTGGTAGTACTGAATATGTCATCATCTCATACTTCCAACCGTAATCGAGATCTCTCATGCACAACCAAACCCATAAATATAGGGTAATTTAAAAAGATGATGACATACCCAAATGGGAGCGACTCACTTAGCCTTGCTGCACGCCATGTTTTAGTCATTTCCTGGTTGATGGGGGTATAAGGCTATGTTTTAATTTTTTGAATAATAATCCCACTTGGAATGCTAACACAACCCTCCAAGAATAAATGCAATGCTAGCATTCATCCATACAAGTTGTCTAGGATAAGGACAAACCGAAGGCACTACTTCTACTACATCAATTTTGGAATCACCTAAAGGACTAGTAGCAAGCAGCCCATGCACTTCAATGCTCCATCTTCGATTCCATATTCTTCAAGATTTCTCCAGTTCGAAACACTTGAGTTGGATGAAAGTGGTTTTCCGATAATAGATCCAATCCCGGTCTCTTCAAAAAAAAATTCGATAATTTTCGGTGAACTCAACCCCGGTTCTTTTGGAAATAAGCAGATAAAATATAAGAGCGAAGTTCACCTCCGAACCGTTAGTAGATGGATTTTCTTATCATTTATCCTAGAAGAACAAAACGAATTAAATAGTTAAACAATAATTAACTATTAATTAAACCCAAAGTAATCCTTTATTAATTATTAAATAATAAATTAAACCTTCGTTAATAATTAAATATTAAATAATCTCAATTAATTAATTAAATAATCTTTGATTAAATTTAAATAATAAATTAAACTTTTAATAAATAATTTATTACAAAATTAAATCTTTAATCAAATAATTAAACCCTCGATTAATAATTAATCCTATATTTAATTAACGATAGAATAAATATAAATAATTTACTTAACCCATACTTAATTAACTTAATTAATAATTAATTAAAATAAATCTTAACTTTAAAAGATAATTAATTAAGAACTAATCTTTATATAATCAAAGCTAATAAACCTTGTTAAAATGTAATTAATTATCAATTTCTAAAACCTAATTAATCAATTATAAAATCCTTAGTTAAATTTTTAAAACATTATTATTTAGTTTATAATATATTCACAAAACAATTTGAAGTATAAAAACTAAACTTTGCGCAAATTGAAATTTTAAGCGAACTGCATCCATAGCGACCAACGCTATAGATGCCGTAAGCTTTAACTTGTTTCTATCCTTCTTTTGAAAACTATACCTTAAAGCTCATTAACTTTCTAAAAACAAAAATAAGTATTTTAAACTTAAACAAGTTTAAATCTGACCAAATATTCGATTTTTAAAAACTGAAAGCATAACTTCCTTACATAAGATTCCAAATTCTCCAATACCCTACAAAGGTACCAACTTCTTCTTAGCTTATACCTTACATACCCAAGTCCATACACAACCATAACGTCCAGGATAATATCATGCCACAAACATAAGCAAGATCTAATCTTTAACAATTTAGACTTCCCATTCAAGTCTAATGTCCTGACATATCCAAGCAACAAGTATATATAAAAATACATACATATATGTGTGTATATATATATATATATATATATCCATCACATGATAAATTAACCAATACTAACCATCATATCACAAAATATATTAACTAACATAAAAGTAAAAGATTTCATAAAAATCCATAGTCTACTCATCGGAAATCCTTTGAAAACTTGACGCACTTTGAAATTCGAGAAGCTTGGAAAACCACAAACTCTAATAAAAAATAGGTCAAATTCTAGTCTGCGTTTGGACCATTTTCTCTCGGATATTAGTAATGTGGTCAAAAGGAAAGTTTTAGATAATTCTTTCCTCAATCGTTTCTAAAAAATAATTACTCAAAATGTTAAGTTCTGAGGAAGTTATGGCCAAAATAGTGAGGGGTATTTTCGGACATAAAAATCTAGGTTCAAAAACACTCTTCCAACGAAATGAATATTTGGAGCATCAAAGATTGATATAAAAAAAATGGTAAACTACAAAGTTGTTGCCACTTGAAATATACATGGTTTGAAAAAATGAATATCTAGTTTTGGAGATGTATTGTAACACCCCACTCCGAGACCTACATTAGCAAAGAGTATAACAAGGTAATACCGTCTGCTAATACGGAGAATAGAGCTGGATAGGAGCGACCATCTATAGCCTTGTCTTAACTATCTACTGAATACCTCAATAAACGTTGCATATTTTTTTTCATGTGGATCGACATATCCAATAGATATTTAATATAAAACTATAATGACTATAAGATCTAATAGAATAAAATATAACAACTCAAATGTAAAACACATCACAGAACAGTAGATCATCACATGCATGTACACATATACAGATACATTACAGAGTATAAAAAATGATACATGTCAAGTGGTATAGCAACCACAATATACGTATGATTCAAAAGAATATACATATCAGAGTTACAGCCAAAAAGGACTACACAAAAAGCTATAACAAAAGGAGCTAGAAGAATAGTCCATGTAGAAGCCGAATAGGCTAAGTCCAAATGTACCTAACCTGAAACACCTCGGTCTTACCCTAGTATAAAAATACACGGGTCATGCTAACTAACTAAATTAGTTAGATAAGCTAAATGATAATGAACATGCAAGGTCATAAGTACCACAATAATCTCTAAAAAAGATAACTCGATCATCTAACAAAAGATGAATCATAACAAGCCCGATATCATCGGCAACTCAAATAAACAAAGGATATGAATATCCCAAATCAAGCCAAAAAGGCAAATAAAAAATACCAATAAAGGTAACACCAGATTCCACATGGTAATCGCAATGTATCGAGTGGTTCAAAGGACCTACTCCGAACGGCGATACTCTAGGAAAATATAAATATCAATGAAACAAAAGATGCAGTGCTCAGTACTGTATAAACAAGGATCAACAAGCCCGAAGGTGACAAACCAAAATATCTTTCGAGCGGTGACGAAGGACCAACTCCAAAAGCGATACTATAGGGCAACAAATCCGAAGGCAACGAACCCAAAGGCACAAACCCGAAGGCAATAAACCCGAAGGCACAAACCGTAGTGGCAAAGGTCCGGAGGCCCAGTACTGGACACCACTAACTGGCAATATGTGTCACAAACCCCTCGGATAGGAACCCGCGAAGTGTTAACATGTGTCCCATACCACACGTTTGCACTAAACGGTTTACTAACCGTTAGTCAATTCCACACTCAAAGCAGTACCAAGTTTACCTCATCTTATTGGTAAACTAGATCCAAAGGTCAAAACGATCAAACAAATAGATTAGGAATTAAGTGAAAAGATAAACGCACGTGTTCATAGCACGCGTTTTATCTAATCATTTAATTCTCCTCCCTCTTCACTTGAAGTGCAAAATTGTGTGTTTTATATAGAAATTAAGTTGAAGAAAACGAGTTTTAGGAACGTTTCGAAATTGCTTTAGAAATTGCCTTTGAAATTCTCTTATCATAGAGTATATTATTTTTATACTAAAAAATAATATATAATAATAATTTCAAAAGCCCATTTATTTGAGAAGCATTTTTTAAACACATTATGATACCTGTGTATGAAATCCAGAAAGAAATATCAGGAAAACATCGAAATAACGGAAATTACACCATATAATCCGTTTAAAACAAGCTGCGACTCAATATTCGACAGCAGGTTTGAACAAGTTAGTAGTGTCAAAATGACTTGGAATTTAGCATAAATTTAGTTCAACATTCTGATGCAGCTCAGAACAGAGAAGAAATGCAACCAAAATTTCTAACAAGGATGAGTCGTACACGACTCATAGAGAGGTTAAGTCGTACGCGACTTAGGAAGGCAGGGTTAAGTCGTTTCCGACTTAATGGTGCACGGGATAGCAAGTTTCGAGTTAACAACAATTTGAACCGCATAAAAGAGGCATCGGGTTTGAGTCGTGCGAGCTTGAGTCGTATACGGGATAATGGAACAGGGTTACGACTCAAGGGAAACTTGGAGTGTGCATACTTGATGAGTCGTACACGACTTAACAACGTATCCATAAGTCGTGACCGAGATAGCATCAAGAAGGAGAAGGATTCAACTGATGGGAGCTTGAGTCGAAGGAAGGATGTTGAGTCGCTGAAGTTATGAGTCGTGAGTCGTAGGTCGTTGCCGACCTAGTATGAGTCGTGAGTCGTTTGTTGTGATGAGTCGTGTACTGTTGTATGTTGTAAGTCGTATGTCGTGAGTTTTAAGTCGGTATGTAGTGGATCGTGTTGCATTTTAGGTCGTTACCGACCTATGGGTTGTGAGTGTTGTATTTTAGGTCGTTACCGACCTAGGGGTAATGTTGAGTCGGTCATGTATATGAAGTGTTGGGTCGCATACGACCTATGGTGAGTCGTCTTAAGGTCATATGATGATGTATGAAGGTCGTGCTTGTTAAGTCGGCCAGGGTTGAGTCGTTCTGGAGTTGAGCTGCCTTGTGTTGAGTCGGCCGCGACCTAAGTTAGGTCGTAAGTCGTCGCCGACCTAAGAGTCAGGTGAGGGTTTGTGTGTGTTGAGTTGTGAAAGCTATAAATAGCGCGTGTGTTGTACATTTTGTGGTTGTTGATTTTGAATAAAATTTCTCTTTTGTTAGCTTTGTGCTTTCATACCAATTGGTAGTTGAGTGTAATCTCCTATCTCCACTTACGTCGTTCGAGTGCGCTCGAATCCACGTTTGTTGAAGCCGATTCACGGAATCTAGTGCGCTAGATCAACGTGCGAAGAATCGTAGATCTTTGAACACGGTATAGTGCGCTATCAACGTGTTTGAGATAGCTAGAGTTCGGTATCTTTGGATCAACGAACTTGGGCATTTTTGGTATCTTCAACTCACCGATTGCTACAATCCATCGATTGAAGTTTTGTTTGATTAATCCGCTGCGTCAGTTTGGTATCGGAGCCATACTTAGCCAATCATAGCTAAGTTTGATTCTTGGAGCCAAGTTTTTGAAGTTTGAAGTAGTTCATCGTGTTCATATTGAAGTTGCATCAAGTTTGGAGAGTTTGATCCATTTCATTTTGGATCGAGGAGTTGGATTTTGTTTGGATTTTGAATTGGTGATTTGCGCGCCAAAGTTTTGAAGGTTTTGGAGTGAGCCGAGGCAAGTCTTGACCGAGCCAAGCAAAGTTGTGAAGAGTCAAGGCCGAGACAAGCATTGCCGAGACAGTTGAGCCTAGATTGCCTTATCGTGTGAAATTTTGAAGTATTGTGTTCAATTTGTTGAAGTTTGTGAAAATTTTAACCATGCCACCAAGGAGAGCTAATCGTCATCAAAACGTTGAAGCTTTGTATCGTAGAGAAGAAGCCGAGCTTATGGAACAACGTATTAATGAAAAATTTGATGAAGGCATTGGTAAATTGGAGAGATTGATGAATGATTTGAATCAAAGGAGGAGATCACCAAACTCGAACCATGGAGGAAACCGAGTTTCGCCATTGGTTACGGAAGCGAGGAGGGTATCACCACATTCTTGTAGAGATAGAAGAGAAACATCAATTTCATCACGAAGAGATCATCATGACTATGCACATGAAGAAAGAAGAAGTCATCGAGAATTTGACCATGAAGTATATAGAGATGAAGAGGGACATAGTCAAAGAAGCATGCATGAGAGAAGGGATGATGTTAGTCGAGATCGATGTAGGCGTACCTTTGATTTTGTTGAAGAGGGTGATAGAGCAAGTATTCATTATCGAGATCGAGACCAAGTTCGAAATTCTTACCGTGATGTGGAGGATGACCGTCGTTGGGAGTCGGGTATGAAAATGGAGATTCCGGAGTTTAAAGGCGGGATGGTTGCTGAGGAGTTCTTAGATTGGTTGTCTAATGTGGAGGAAATCTTTGATTTCAAGGAGGTGCCGGAGAATCGAAGGGTGAAGTTGGTTGCTACTAGGTTGAGGGGGAGAGCTTTGGCGTGGTGGCAGCAAACTAAACTTACTCGAGAACGAATGGGGAAGTCAAAGATAGAATCTTGGGAGAAGATGAAAAAGTTGATGAGATCTACATTTTTGCCTTATAACTACCAATCACTTATGTACCAGAGGTTGCAGAATCTGAGGCAAGGGACAAAATCTGTTAGTGATTATGCTGATGAATTTTACCAACTCATCGCCAGGAATGATATCATGGAAACAGAAGAACAGCTAACTGCTAGATTCATTGGGGGCTTGAGAATGCAGATCCAAGATATGGTTAATATGTTTGATCCTAGATCAGTAGCAGAGGCACATCAGAAAGCGTTAGCTTGGGAGAAACAAGGAAGGCGTGGAGGTGGTGTGTTTACTAATTCCAATAATCAAGCAAGGGGTGTTGGCGGAAGTTCTAATGTTCCTAAACCTGTTACAAAGCCAGTGGTCAAGGAGGTTGAGAAGGCGAAGGCTAGTAGTGTTTTCAAATGTTATAATTGTCAGGAGTTGGGTCACAAAAGCAACGAATGTCCGAAGCCGAAGAAGAGAACCATGGTTGCAGAAGTTGAGGAGGATGATGGTGAGGAGGCAGAATGTACAAATACACCTTATGTTGAGGAGGAAGAAGAATTGTTTGGAGATAAAGGTTGTAATCTTATGATGAGGAGAAGTTGTTTGACACCAAAGCAAGAGGAGGATTGTAGTTGGTTGAGAAGCAATATTTTTCAGTCGACATGCACTATTCTGGGAAAAGTTTGCAAGTTCGTTATTGATGCTGGGAGTTGTGATAATATTATTTCTACAGAAGCAGTGAGGAAGTTGAACTTGAAGACTGAGAAGCATCCTAAACCGTACAAGCTAGCATGGTTAAGGAAGGGTGGTGAAGTGAAAGTGTGTCGAAGAGCTTGTGTGAATTTTTCGATTGGGAAGAAGTACAAAGATGAAATTTGGTGTGATGTTGTGGACATGGATGTTTGTCACTTGTTATTGGGCAGGCCATGGCAGTTTGATAGAGCAGTTCAGCATGACGGTCGTGCCAACAGTTACAGTTTCATGTTCGAGGGTACTAAAATCACTTTGGTTCCTAAGAAGCAACAGCAGAAGGAGAACAAACTGGAGGAGATTGAAGAATTGAAAACTCTGTTGACTTTGAAGGAGTTTGTTAAAGAAGTGGAGGAAGAACCGGAAGTGTTTTTGTTGATTGGGAGAGAGAGTAGTGAAGAAGTTGAGATTCCCGAAGAAGCAAAGCCAGTTTTGGAAGAGTTTGAAGATGTCTTTCCAGAGGAGTTGCCAAAGGAGTTACCACCACTTAGAGACATTCAACATCAGATTGATCTTGTTCCGGGGGCAGTGTTACCACATCGACCACATTATCGTATGAGTCCGAAGGAACATGAGGAATTGAGAAGGCAGGTGGAAGAATTACTTGAACAGGGTCGTATTCAGGAAAGTTTGAGTCCGTGTGCTGTACCTGCATTGTTAGTACCAAAGAAGGACGGAACTTGGAGAATGTGCACTGATAGTAGAGCTTTAAATAAGATCACTGTTCGTTACAGATTTCCTATGCCGAGGTTGGATGATTTGTTGGATCAGTTGAGTGGGGCAACTATATTCTCGAAAATTGATTTGAAGAGTGGTTATCATCAAATTCGTATCAGACCTGGAGACGAATGGAAGACAGCTTTCAAAACTAGAGAGGGGTTGTACGAATGGTTGGTTATGCCATTTGGTTTGTCTAATGCACCTAGTACATTCATGCGGGTGATGAATCAAATTTTTAGACCACTCATTGGAAAGTTCGTCGTGGTTTATTTCGATGATATTTTGATTTATAGCAGGAGTACGGAGGAACATGTTCTACATCTGAGAGAAGTGTTGTTTATTCTTCGTGAAGAACAATTTTATGCTGCTACAAAGAAATGTGTGTTTATGACACCTAGTGTTTTATTCCTGGGGTATGTTGTTTCAGGGAAAGGTATTCAAGTTGACCAGAGCAAAGTTGAAGCAGTCAAGAATTGGCCACAGCCAAAGACAATTACAGAAGTGAGAAGTTTTCATGGGCTAGCGTCATTCTACCGAAGGTTCATACCACACTTCAGTAGCGTGATGGCTCCAGTGACTGATTGCATGAAGGGTAAACAGTTGGTGTGGTCAGAGGAAGCGGGGGTTGCCTTTGAAAGGATCAAGGAATTGTTGACGTCTGCACCAATTCTTGTTCTACCTAATTTTCAGTTATTGTTTGAATTGCATACTGATGCTTCGAAGGTTGGAATTGGAGGAGTTCTGAGCCAGAATGGAAAGCCAGTTGCTTATTTTAGTGAGAAACTGTCAGGGGCAAAGATCAGATACAGTACATATGACGTTGAATTTTATGCTGTTGTTCAGGCTGTTAAGCATTGGAGACATTACTTATTTCAGAAGGAATTTGTTCTGTACACTGATCACGAAGCTTTGAAACATTTACAGGGGCAAGATAAGATTTCAGCAAGACATGCATCATGGATTGCATATTTACAGCAGTTTACTTTTGTCGTTAAGCACAAATCTGGGGTGACCAATCGAGTAGCTGATGCTTTAAGTAGGAGGAGTCATTTACTGACGACAATGAAGGTGGAAGTGACGGGGTTTGAAATGTTGCCAGAGATGATTGAAGAAGATCCTTACTTTGTGAAATATGTTGAAAAAGTGAAGGATGGGAGTACCGATGAATTCATGTTAGTTGATGGTTTTCTGTTTAAAGGAAATCGTTTATGTATTCCGGACTGTAGTTTGAGGATGAAGATTGTGAAGGAATTGCACGAGGAAGGACATGTTGGCCGTGATCGTACTTTACAGTTGATTTCGCAGTCTTACTTTTGGCCGTCGATGAGGAAAGAGGTTGAAAGATTCGTGGAGCGATGTCATATTTGCCAAGTTTCAAAAGGGACAGCAACGAATGCAGGGTTGTATATGCCGTTACCAGTACCATCTAAGCCATGGGTTGATATCAGCATGGATTTCGTTTTGGGGTTGCCGAGAACTCAAAGGGGAAATGATTCGATATTTGTTGTGGTGGACAGGTTTTCAAAGATGGCACATTTTGTTGCTTGCAAGAAGACAGCAGATGCAGTTCGAGTCGCACAGCTATTTTTCAAGGAGATTTATCGACTTCATGGTTTACCAGAATCTATTGTTTCTGACCGAGATACTCGTTTTCTGAGTCACTTTTGGCTGAGTTTGTGGAAGATGATGGGAACGAAACTGAAATTTAGTAGTGCTTATCATCCGCAAACTGATGGGCAGACAGAAGTTGTTAACAGGTCATTGGGAAATTTGTTGCGATGTCTTGTACAGGATAATTTGAGAAGTTGGGACATGAAACTATGCCAGGCAGAATTTGCTCATAATCATGCAGTAAATCGAAGCACAGGATTCAGTCCGTTTCAGATTATTTATTCAAATTTACCCAGGGGGCCATTGGATTTAGCAGCTGTACCACAGTCAAAGAGAACAGTTAAACGAGCTACTGATTTTGTTGATGAGCTGACTGAATGTCATAGAACCGTTCAGGAACGATTGGAGAAATCGAATGAGAAATATAAGAAGTTTGCAGATTTGAAACGTCGAAATGTTGAATTTAAGGAAGGTGATTTGGTTTATGCCGTATTAACAAAGGATCGTTTTCCGGTGGGTGCTTATAACAAGTTGAAGGCACGAAAAATTGGTCCAATTGAAGTTTTGAAGAAAATCAATGAGAATGCTTATCGATTAAAGTTACCAGATGATGTTTATACTTCTGATGTTTTTAACGTCAAACATTTAATTCCATATCATGGAGGTGAGATGGTTGAGGAAGAATTTACAAATTCGAGGTCGAATTTTTCTCAACCAGGGGAGGATGATGCAGCTCAGAACAGAGAAGAAATGCAACCAAAATTTCTAACAAGGATGAGTCGTACACGACTCATAGAGAGGTTAAGTCGTACGCGACTTAGGAAGGCAGGGTTAAGTCGTTTCCGACTTAATGGTGCACGGGATAGCAAGTTTCGAGTTAACAACAATTTGAACCGCATAAAAGAGGCATCGGGTTTGAGTCGTGCGAGCTTGAGTCGTATACGGGATAATGGAACAGGGTTACGACTCAAGGGAAACTTGGAGTGTGCATACTTGATGAGTCGTACACGACTTAACAACGTATCCATAAGTCGTGACCGAGATAGCATCAAGAAGGAGAAGGATTCAACTGATGGGAGCTTGAGTCGAAGGAAGGATGTTGAGTCGCTGAAGTTATGAGTCGTGAGTCGTAGGTCGTTGCCGACCTAGTATGAGTCGTGAGTCGTTTGTTGTGATGAGTCGTGTACTGTTGTATGTTGTAAGTCGTATGTCGTGAGTTTTAAGTCGGTATGTAGTGGATCGTGTTGCATTTTAGGTCGTTACCGACCTATGGGTTGTGAGTGTTGTATTTTAGGTCGTTACCGACCTAGGGGTAATGTTGAGTCGGTCATGTATATGAAGTGTTGGGTCGCATACGACCTATGGTGAGTCGTCTTAAGGTCATATGATGATGTATGAAGGTCGTGCTTGTTAAGTCGGCCAGGGTTGAGTCGTTCTGGAGTTGAGCTGCCTTGTGTTGAGTCGGCCGCGACCTAAGTTAGGTCGTAAGTCGTCGCCGACCTAAGAGTCAGGTGAGGGTTTGTGTGTGTTGAGTTGTGAAAGCTATAAATAGCGCGTGTGTTGTACATTTTGTGGTTGTTGATTTTGAATAAAATTTCTCTTTTGTTAGCTTTGTGCTTTCATACCAATTGGTAGTTGAGTGTAATCTCCTATCTCCACTTACGTCGTTCGAGTGCGCTCGAATCCACGTTTGTTGAAGCCGATTCACGGAATCTAGTGCGCTAGATCAACGTGCGAAGAATCGTAGATCTTTGAACACGGTATAGTGCGCTATCAACGTGTTTGAGATAGCTAGAGTTCGGTATCTTTGGATCAACGAACTTGGGCATTTTTGGTATCTTCAACTCACCGATTGCTACAATCCATCGATTGAAGTTTTGTTTGATTAATCCGCTGCGTCACATTCCTACTTCAATATAAAAAAGAATTATTTAAATTTGATTTTATAACGAAGAATTTGCGTCGTTTCAAATTTGGACTAAAAACAAGGTTAAATTGCTGGATTCCAACAGGTTGTGGGTACAAGTTCGACAGCTGTTTCGAAATAGCAAACTAACCCAGATTGTCATGAAATTTTGCAAGAATGTAAATCAACACTCCTACTTCAATCTGCAAAATGAAGCACTAAAATCTGATTTGAAACGAATGAGTTATGCTGTCTCAAACATGAACTCAGGCCATATTTGCAATAGTTCAAAAACCGAAAATGTACAAGCCTGAAACCATCTTGGGTTCAACTTGCAGGCATGAAATAGAGGATAAAATGACATTGGATTAAGCTCAAAATTAGTATGCATGTAGCAGAAAACTTTATCTTTCAAAAAAAAGAATGATACAATTTGGATAAAATATGAGAATTTTATGACGTCTCAAAGTTGAACCCAGACAGTGTTTTCACAGTAAAACTCTGGGCAAAAACATGGTCCAGGTCAAAGTTTGACAGCATATTTATATAAGCTATCTATGTTGTAGTGACCTGAAATTTCGTAAGCTTATAGTAGAGACGTTCATTTTTCCAATAAAAAAAGAATCATGCAATTCGGATAAGAAATGAAAGAGATATGCTATCATAAACATGGACTCAGACCATGTTTACAGCAACTCGGAAAATAAAATGTGCACAGAAAATGTTCAGGCTGTGCATTGATTTTCCAGTGTAGTTTTCAGGCATCAAATCAATATGTTTTGCAATAAAATTTGACATGCATATATTACAACACACAAGCTATCAACTTAAGAAAATCCGGCAGCATTTCGTTGTCGGAGTTGGGAGAAAATGATGTGCAACGTGACATACAAACTCAGATTTCACCAAAAACAAAATATGAACATAATATCAATGTATTTAAGCTATTTTCGGTTAGATTTTGGCATTTTGAAGCTTTTTCTTCAGCTAGAAATTGTGAGCAGCAACTCATCTTGTTTTTGAAGTGCAAAAATCGGATTTTGAGCTGAAAGGAGTGAGCTTTGAGCTAATTTGGCTTCGTAGAACCTATAGAAAGAAGAAACATATGCATGCAAAGAAGAAATTCATTATTAACAAACAATCTCCTCAAAAAATAAGATTTTGATGAAATAGAAATGGTTTTCATAGTGATTACCTGAGAAAAATAGTTTTAATTTGATTGAAAACAACATAATTGGATTAATTTGGAGAATTTTTGAGCTTGGGTTGAAGGAGAAATGAGTTTCTTAGTTCCTGTCTTCTCCTTATTTTACTGTACATACAGTATAATGAGAAGAAGATGAACTCTTCTCTCTACAGGATAGGCTAAGAAATGGGCTTGGACCCAAAAATAAAAGGTTTTAACTAGCCTTAGGAAAAGTCAATTTATCACTTAAACACAAAACAAAATGTCATTTCCTTTCAAATTTCACACAACAAAGTATGTAAATTTACATACTTATAAAATAACATATTTTATACTATATAAAAAGATTAGTTTTAATTTTTAAACATTTTTATTATTAAATCCTCTATTTTACAAAAATACACAATTTTCACAAATAAAGCACAAAACCTTATTTTTAACATCTAAAATTCCACAAAATATTTTTCTCGCTTATAAAAATATTTAAGCCATTCTATACTCAAATTTATAATTAAAACTCATTTTTAAACCAATTTACACCTTTTTATTAGATTAAACAACCTTTAAAAATCGAATACTTCTTTTAAAAAATATTAAAAGAAGTAAATGGTAATGATTAATAAAATTATTGCATTTTCTCCATTTATTATTAACCCAAACAAATAAAATAAAGTTTCAAACTTTATATTCTCATTTTTTTTTACCAAAATTCATTGTTTATTCCAAATAAGTAATTTAATTTCTCCAATTTTATTTTAATTCACAATATCAAATAATAACTACCGTTATAATATAATATTTACAGGTAATCTCCAAAACCAAGGTTATTACAAGTATGAAGGAAGTTATGGCCGAATTAAGTTGGAGGAAATGGAGAAAGAAAAATCTTAAAACTAAGTTTTTAAAATTTTAAAAAGAAGTAAACATTCAAATTTAAATTCTTTAGAATTCTTTAGAATTCTAAAGGGAAGCCATGGAAGTGGATTATGAAGAAGATGGAAGCTTGGAGGAGTTTGAAAATGAAAGTATGAAATGAGAAAAATATGAAAAGAAATTTAGAAAAATGTATATATACAAATAGATAAGCTAAATTACAAAAATACCCACCCTCCACAAATTATGTGCCATGTCACCATCCTCTACCTCACCATGTACCTCATGCCACCCTTATATCCCCCTCCCAATTACATCAAAGGAAACATGTATTAATGACTTGTACTTTTTGTTTGCATATGACTTGACATGTTATGAAATTTCCATTTAATCGTTTTAAACTTAATTAAATTTTCATTAAATGTCATATCAAAATCTTAATGAACTTAAGTATGTATTATATATAAAAATATACCTAAACTTAATTGTAAATGTGTATATACATTGACTCAACTATGCACAACGTTTTCTGATAACTTTCAGACATCGAAAAGTCGAAAATTCGGAAAACGATGTCCGGTCACATTTTCAATTTTTCTTCAAACTGTAAAAACAAAATTTAAAAATTATTTCACCATTAATTATATATTATTAAAAGAGTTTTATTTTCATTATAAAACATTTATATTAAATATATAAAATTAATTAAATATTCATAAATCAAAGCAGCGAAATTCCGGGTTGCTACATTCTTCCCCTTTAAAGGAATTTTGTCCTCGAAATTACACCTCATAACCTATTCAGAAACACTTAACACTCTAAATCATTCCATATGATGTATATAGATCATTCTCATGCAAAATCAGGTTCGATCACAACTCGAATATATAACTTCATTTCTAAACTACTATTGCTTACCTGATTCTCTAATGCGAACTCCGTCAGGCTCCTTGATTTGGAACCTCTATTCTCCTTATATAGTTGTCACTAAGATAGAAACTTTGGTCCCAAACCAAAAACCCTCATCAAATACTCGTCGTTAAAAACCGAGTAATAAATCCTTATTTGAAACGGTGCAAATACTTAAAGTCATTTACTCGAATCTTAGATCAAAATCTATGGAAAGGAGAATTGATCTACGTCCACCCAACGCACTTACTATATTGGTTCTCTTTAATACCAATTATATTTCACTAAATCATTTATGAAAACATTTCATAAATACATTCAGGTTCAACTTGGGTAATACTACTCCACTACATATTGGGAGTATATAACCCTATTAAATTCAACTATTAAATTTTGCATTTATTTTCCTTAGGAAAACTCAAGATCTAGTTATCCAGATTTTATTTCAAAAACTTTCTGAAATGAAACTCTATATTTTAGATCATACAATATTTAAATATATAGCCCGAATAACTCCAAAAGATACTATGGAACTGGGTACTAGCAAACAATAACGTGCATTCCATTACCAAGAAGGGTACCACTCAAGAGAAGTATTTACCATCCGAACACATCTCTTCCCTAAATTTTAAGTTATTTTCGAGCCACTTGAACTACTTAACTTAAAAAAATTATTTCAAAATCCCATTTTTGAAACAATACTTTACATTTTCCAATAAAATATTTATCACTAACTTACTTTGGATTTGTTCGGGTTGAATTTATTTCGATTATAAAACGATAAAGAGAATAATTTACTAAGCACATGACAAAGTTTGCCAAGGCAAACATCCGATCGTCACTTAGAAGATTATTCCGATCATCAAAAAACAATCACAACTCATTCCACCTAACTAACCGAAAGAAAACACTTTTTACTTAAATTTCATT
This sequence comes from Allium cepa, assembly GCA_030765085.1. Taxonomy (NCBI): domain Eukaryota; kingdom Viridiplantae; phylum Streptophyta; class Magnoliopsida; order Asparagales; family Amaryllidaceae; genus Allium; species Allium cepa. The sequence continues at coordinate 886,261,417 of CM060937.1, read as the reverse complement.
ATCAAAATTTCATACTTTAAGCAAAATTTCTTTCAAATACCATTATTTTTTCTCAAAATATTGAAAAATAATTTTCCAAAGCAATGAGATTTAAGTTCTCAAGTGTTCGACCTAAATTCTTTTTTACTTAAAAAGAGACATTCTTATTAATCCATTTCCAAATATACTAACCTCTTTTTTTAAACACCTTTTAATCCAATTTTACCCCATATTAACATCGAACAGCTGTTAGTCAAATTGTGAAACTTAATTCACAAGGTGTTCGTTTCAATGTTAATATATCTATTTACCGAACTCAAATCTTAGAAAGGGAAAGTTAACTATACACACTAACAATAGTCCATGTTCAAACTGGACGAGCATGCCTAAACAAACCCTACATGATAATAAAAAAAATTATATCTCTTAACAAAAACATCTCAAAAATACCATACTATTTTTAAAAATCATTCTTTTATATATAAAATATATTTTTGGATAAAATTATTTCACTTACATAATTTTCAAAACAATACTATGTCGATTTGCCTAGTTCAAGTGTTTAGAAACCCTATCGACACAGATGTACCTTCCATATTGAAAAGAATTCATAAGCCACTTAACTGATAAATCAACATAATACAAAATGTTTTATATCACTGACAAATACATGCTCTTATGTAATACACTCAAACTCATAGTAAAGCATTCCATTACCTTATCACTTAATGACTTGTCCCACCAAAGCCAAGATTCTCGCTTAATCTTTGATCCGATGCCACATGTAATGACCTGCCCTTTTGAGCACTAGAATTCGAGACTAACACATCCATGGTATTCACGCACCGAACAACTAAATGCCGAAAAAGCAGATTGTTAGGGGAAAGAAAAGAGATAGAAAATAGAAGAAACTAAATGATCACAGAATCTCACAACACAACGGAATAATATATATTAATCAACATAGTACTTTACAAAGTCATTTACAAAATGATACATCAGTGTTATACTAAAACCATTTCTAACCTAGGACAATTTTAATAGTATGTCCTTACATAACAGATAAACAAGATACATATAATACAACATAAACAAAAAATAACAACTAAATATCGGTGAAGCCTCCTACTCTAAGCTCCTCCAAATTTCATTCGTAGGAAACCGAACAACTCGGCTGCTCGTAAAAATTTGAACACCCAAGAGTTTTAGGGAAAGAAAACTCCGGGTCAGACATGGGTCTGGTGTGGGTAAACACAAACAACTTGGTTATTACATTTCAAAACCTTTTAAAAATCAAAGGTGTCATGTAAGACCACGCCGCACATAAACATGGACGGGTTTTTACCTTACGTTAACCAAATCACTTTTGTAGAAAATCCAATGATATTATAATAATATCTAAAGTATGATTACTTATTAATCTTAGCCAAAATTGTTACATTAATTTAATTCCTGCATACTAGGCTTTACAATCAAAACCATAAAGGCACGTATTAGAGAATGGATTCCATACTATGACCAGGTAGGAAACTACCTTCGATGGGTACATCTCTAAAACAATGCACCTGAGTCTGACAAGAACATCTTATACCCTACCACATAAAACTGGCCTACCACTTGACTAGTAGTATCGAATATGTCATCATCCCGGTCTTCCAACTTTAATCGAGATGTCTCGTGCACAACCAAATCCATAAAAATAAGGTAATCTAAAAAGATGATGGCATACCCTAATGGGTGCGACCCACTTAGCCATGGTGCATGCCCTGTTTTAGTCATTTCCTAGTTAATGGGGCTTGAGGCTAGTTTTACCTTTTTGAATAGCAACCCACTTGAAATGCTAACACAGCCCTTCAAGCATCAATGCAATGCTAGCATTCATCCAAACAAGTTGTCCAGGATAAAGGCAAATCGAAGGCATTACTTCTACTGCATCCATTTTGGAATCACGCTCAGGACTAGTAGCAAGCATCCCTTGCACTTCAATGCACCATCTTCGATTCCATATTCTTCAATATGTCTTCAGTTCAAAACGCTTGAGTTGGATCAAAGTTGTTTCCAGATAACAGATCTGATCCCCGTCTCTTCGAAAAAACTTTCAAAATTTCCAGTGAACTCAACCCATGTTCTTTAAGGAATAAGCAGATAAAAGATAAGGGTGGAGTTCACCTCTTAACCATTAGTGGATGGATTTTCTTATAATTTATCCTAGAAGAAGGAAACGAATTGATACGTACAGTATAGCACCACCGACGAAAACCATACCATATAATTTCTATGTTTCTCCTAGATATTTTCAAAGTTACGTTTTGGTCCAGATTTGACAGGTTGTTATTTAACTATCAAATAAACAAACAATCAAACATTGATTCAATTCCATATCAGATAATCTAAGCCTTTATAAATTAATCTTTAGTTAATAAAATCATTTTATGAAAATTTATCAAAGGAAATTTTCTAAATTCTTTTTCCCAAACCCCTTACATCCTTTTACTTGGAAAACAATATAAACATTTATAAAAAACATTTGGAAAATTCTCTCTTCTCACATTCCATATTAAATGGCCAAACCATTCCCTTTCAAAACATCACTTACTATAAAACTCATTCACTTTATAAAACCCATTCACTTATTCCTTATAAAAATTCTTTTATAAGTTCACTTCACATTTCAAACATCTTTACAAATTTTCAAATTTGATTTAAAATGTCTTTCAAAAATGTCTAAAATGATTTATAAAATCTCTTTCTATTTTTAAAACTATTTAAAAGTCTTCCTTCATAATTCCTCTATAGAATCTCCTTTATAAAATATAATTTTCAAGATATCATTTGTAAATCACTTTAGGTAAAACCTTTTATTTAATAAAACCATTTTCAAAAACAAGATATTATTTAAAAATAACTTTATAACATAATAATAAAATTTAAAAATCATTTATAATCTTTAAACACAAATTGACTAAAGAATTAAGCAAATTCAAAAACATACTTTAGTAATTCGAAAGGAGGCGTAGCAATCCCAATGGTGCTATTTTAAGTTACCATTTAGTTTCCTTTTCAATTCACTTAACAGTTATTTACATGGATCAACATATATTTACACATATATCCAAATTAAGGAATATCATGTCAATATGAACTAACTAGCATATACATATCCAAATAATATAATAGCAGGGTGGTGATTTGTCCTGCTAAACTGATGTCCAATCAATTCAACCAATTCATAGCAAGATGGTGATTTATTATGCTAACACATATCCACACAAACAAACAAACAATCAATTTATAGCAGAATGGAGATTTATTATGCTAGTACAAGTCCAAACAACCCAACAATCTACATTTTTAACTCATCCATAGTTATATGGATTTTTAATGGTATCAATACTTGAATCACTTGTATTCAAAACCATCTTTGGAAAAGAAGTACCTTTGACCCATTTTACTTTTGTAGACCAAAGGATTTGAAACCTTTAAACCCGTTTACAAATAATTAATTAAAGGTTAAATCCTTATTTAAATCATAATTAATTTTAATTGAATCTTAACTTAATTTAATTAAATAGTTAAACAATAATTAACTATTAATTAAACCCAAAGTAATCCTTTATTAATTATTAAATAATAAATTAAACCTTCATTAATAATTAAATATTAAATAATATCAATTAATTAATTAAATAATCTTTAATTAACTTAAATAATAAATTAAACCTTTAATAAATAATTTAATATAAATTAAATCTTTAATCAAATAATTAAACCCTTGATTAATAATTAATCCTACATTTAATTAATGATAAATTAAATATAAATAATTTACTTAATCCATACATAATTAACTTAATTAATAATTAATTAACATAAATCTTAACTTTGAAAGATAATTAATTAAGAACTAATCTTTATTTAATTAAAGTTAATAAACCTTGTTAATATGTAATTAATTATCAATTACTAAAACCTAATTAATTAACAATTAATTATTAAATCCTTAGTTAACTTTTAAAACATTATTATTTAGTTTATAATATATTCACAAAACAATTTGAAGTATCAAAACTAAACTTTGCAAAAATCGAAATTTAAGCGAACTGCTTCCATAGCGACTATCGCTATGGATGCCCGTAAGCTTTAACTTGTTTCTATAATTCTTTTGAAAACTTTATCATAAAGCTCATTAACTTTCTAAAAACACAAATAAGTATTTAAAACTTAAACAAGTTTATTCTGACCAAATATTCGATTTTTAAAAACTAAAAGCATAACTTTCTTACACAAGATTCCAAATTCTCCAGTACCCTATAAAGGTACCAACTTCTTCTTAGCTTATACCTTACATACCCAAGTTCATACACAGCCATAAAATCTAGGATAACATCATGCCACGAACATAAGCAAGATCAAATCTTTAACCATTTAGACATCACATTTAAGTCTATTGTCCTTACATATCCAAACAACAAGTGTGTGTATATATATATTTATAACCATCACATGATAAATTAACCAATACTAACCATCACATCACACAATACATTAACTAACATAAAAGTAAAAGCTTTCACAAAAATCCATAGTTTACTCATAGGAAATCCTTTGAAAACTTGACACACTAGTTTACTCACCGGAAATCCTTTGAAAACTTGACACACATTGAAATTCGGGAAGCTTGAAAAACCACAAACTCTACTCAAAATGGGTCAACTTCTAGTCCGCATTTGGATCTTTTTCTCTAGGATATTGGTAAAGTGGTAAAAAAGGAAGTTTTAGATAATTCTTCCCTATATCGTTTCTATAAAATAATTACTCAAAAAGGTTAAGTTTTGAGAAAGTTATGGCCAAAACAATGAGGGGTATTTTTGGACATAAAATTTTAGGTTCAAAAACACTCTTGCAAAAAAAAATGAATTTTTGGAGCATCTCAACTTGAAATAAGAAAAAGTGGTAAACTACAAAGTTGCAGCCACTAGAAATATACATGGTTTGAGAAAATGAAAATCTGGTTTTGGAGAAGTATGAAGGAAGTTATGGCCGAATTAATTTGGAGGAAATGGAGAAAGAAAAAGTTTAAAACCAAGTTTTTAGAACTTTTAAAAAGAAGTAAAAATTAAATTTATATTCTTTAGAATTCTAAAAGAAAGCCATGAAAGTGGTTATGAAGAATATGGAAGGTTGGAGGAGTTTAAAAATGAAAGCATGATAAGAGAAAAATATGAAAAGAAATTTAGGAAAATGTATATATACAAATGGATAAACTAAATTACTAAAATACCCACCCTCCACACACTATGTGCCACATCACCAACCTCCACCTCACCATGTACCTCATACTACCCTTGTGTCCCCCTCCCCATCACATCAAAGGAAACATGTATTTATGGCTTGTACTTTTTTTTGCGAATGACATGTTATGAAAATTTCAATTTACCATTTTAAACTTAATTAAATTTTCATTAAATGTCATATCAAAATCTTAATAAACTTAAATATGTATTTATATATCAAAATATACCCAAATTTATTAGTAAATGTGTATATACATTGACTCAAATGTGCACAACGTTTTCTGATAACTTTCAGACATCGAAAAGTCGAAATTCGAAAAATGATTTCCGATCACATTTTCGATTTTTCTTCGAACTGTATATTTTAGTAAACAAACTTTAAAAACTATTTCACCTTTATTATTTATTATTAAAAGATTTTTATTTTCATTATAAAACATTTATGTTGAATACTTAAAATTAAATAAATATTCACAATTCAAAGCAGCGAAGTTTCGGGTCGTTACATTCTTCCAACCTTAAACGAATTTCGTCCTCAAAATTACACCTCATAACCTATTCAGAAACACTTAACGCTCTAGATCATTCCATATGATGTACATAGATCATTCTCATGCAAAATAAAGTTCGATCACAACTCGAATAAATAACTTTAGTTCCGAACTACCATCGCTTACCCGATTCTCTAGTGCGGACTTCGATTAGGCTCCTTGATTTGGAACCTCTGTTCTCCTTACATATGGTTGTAACTACGATAGAAACTTTGGCCCCAAACCAAAAATCCCCATCAAATGCTCGTCGTCAAAAGCCGAGTAATAAATCCTTATTCGGAATGGTACAAATACCTTAAATCATATACTCGGATCGTGGGTCCAAACGATATGGAAAGGAGAATTGATCTACATCCACCCTACACACTTACCATATTGGTTCTCCTTAATACCAGTTCTATTTCACTAAATCATGTATGAAAACATTTCATAAATACACTTGGGTTCAATTTGTGTAATACCACTCCACTACATCCAAATAGTATACACCCCTATTAAATTCATGTATTCAATTTCGCAATTATTTTCCTCAGGAAAACTCAAGATCCAATTACACGGATTTTATTTCAGAAACTTTTTAAAATGAAACTCTATATTTTAAATCATACAATATATAGATATATCTCTAGTAACTCCAAATGGATACTAAGGATCTGGGTACTACCAAACAGTATCATGCATTCCCTTACCACTAAGGGTGACATTCAAGAGAAGTGTTTACCATCCAAACACATCTATTTCCCAAATTTTAAGTTATTTTAGAGCCACTCGCACTAGTTAACTTAAAAAAATCTTTTATTTCAAAATCCCATTTTTGAAACAATACTTTACATTTTCCAACAAATCATTCATCACTAACTTACTTTGGATTTGTAACGATCCCAGTTTTGAGTCAAATTTAAACTGATAACTAAAATAAAATTTTAAATTAAATTGTGAATTAATTTGACATTTTCCAAATTTAATAAGATATGTGCATGTTTATTTATATAAATAGATTGTAATTTGAAAATTTGAATAAATATATGTTTATGCATATATATGATTATAATAGAATTTGATTTGAAATTCAATAATAAAAATCTTGTAAAGGGATTTGAATTTGAAAAGTTTATAATTTAAAACTAATATGAATTTGTTTTCTAACTATAATATATAATATATATTTGGAAGTTGTGTTTTAAATTTAATATAATAATTTTTAAAAGATAATTAAGGGTTAAATTATTATATATATATATATCTGTGTATGTATATATATATATATATATATATATATATTATTAGAGATAGGGATATAAATGCCCTAGAATGAGTATATCCCTAAGATATCCGTCCGTATACCTCGGTAAATTCTCTTACTATTCACTGATAGTGAGATTGAGTGCATGAAGAGGACGAGGTCGGGGACAGAGGAGTACCACTACAAATGGTCGATACCCTGTAATAACAAGGAACAACTTTTTCCCTCAATCTCTTTTGATCATCATTCACTTTCAATTCTTTGATTGCTTCCTGGCAGCTACAAGAAGAAGTTCTGGTGTGGTGGTGGCTCTGTGAATCATTGTAGAAAAGGTTCTAAATTCCTGTTTCGTATTCTAATCATCAGTTTCTTATGAGTCTTTCCGTTTAACTTTAATGAATTTGAAATGTTTGAAATAAATTGATTAACAAATATAAAGCCAAATTGGATTATATCAATAAGACGATTTCGTTCAAAACTAAACTTGAGAATTTTGTAAGTCTAAAGAGGGACAAGCAAGTGTATATTTTGGGATATTATGACCTGAGTTGAGTATCCATTCGTCTATTCTTTGGGGTCCAGATATACTCTGTGAATGGTTAGTTATCCCTTCGAACTAACCAATGCCCCTGCATATTTCACAGATTGGATAACCCGAATATTTCTTAAATTGTCGAATAAATTTGATCTCCTATCTATTGATGATATTCTGATTTGGTAAGCCAAATATAGAATAAATAATTCAGCTTGATTTGGAAAGCAATTTCTCTGTGTGTTTGTCTATTCTTTATTGTCTCCTCGTCTACTAAATTTTGGGGACGGAATTTTCTTAAGGGGGGAATCTGTATGATCCCAGTTTTGAGTCAAATTTAAATTAATAATTAAAATAAATTTTTAATTAAATTGTGAATTAATTTGATATTTTCCAAATTTAATAAGGTATGTACCTGTTTATTTATATAAATAGATTGTAATTTGAAATTTTGAATAAATATGTGTTTACGTATATATATAAATTGATTATAAATAGAATTTGATTTGAAATTCAAAAATAAATATCTTATAAAGGGATTTGAATTTGAAAACTTTATAATTTAAAACTAATAAGAATTTGTTTTCTAGCTATAATATATAATATATATGTAATATATATTTGGAAGTTATGTTTTAAATTTAGTATAATAATTTATAAAAGATAATTAAGGGCTAAATTATTATATTTATGTGTGTTTATTTATTACTGTGTAATTAGATTTTTAAAATTCAATATCTTTAAAAGTTATAAATATTTATAAAAGAAATATACATATATAAATAGTTATAAAAGGAAATATAAATAGAAAATAAAATAAAAATATATTTAAACATTTAAACACATGCAAAATACATGTGTAAGCATTTTAGCAATGAAATTAACATGTGTAGACATTTTATGATACAATTTAACATTTGTAAACATATTAACAAAGCATTAATACAAGTGTTAGCTCAATTTTATTATATAACTACAAGTGTCATTTATCGTCTATTATTTTTAAATATAAAAGGAAACAAGTTTATACGTATATATCACTCCCCTCCTTCTTTCTCATTTTTCCTTTGATCTAATTAAAAAAAACCAAAAGAAAATGAAACCTGGTAACCAAAATACAAACCAGAAAAACAAGATTCAAACAATCTTTTACATCTCAAATTTTTTAGCAACAAAATTCAAAATCAAACAGCAAAGCAAATATATGAATTCAAATTCAAACTGGAGCAATCAAAAGCAAATCAAGTTCAAAAAATTTCAGTTTTTTTAAAGGAAGATCCTGATACAGCAACATCTTAGAATCCTAATGCAAACAAATCAGATTCAACTCAACATAATCAAGTTCTCAGACCCAAATCAAGTTCGAAGTTGAAGCATCAAACCTGTCTCTCTGTTTACATTCCAGGTGAGCAAGCTAACCTTTTAAATTCAAATCTGTTATATACCTAGGTGTTTGTGATTGATGCTTGGAAAGAATATTGTAATAAATGTTTGCATAAATGTTGCATGATTGTTTTAAGATGAGTGCATGTATATATGTATATGGATATCTGTGTGTATACAGGCATATATTTACCTCTGTTCAAATTTACAGGTTTTAAAACCTGTTCAAATTTCAAATTCTCTCCCTCTAGCTTCTTATAGCTCATGATATCTAAACAAAATAAGTTTGAATGAACAAGACCAAAATTTTAAACATATTTTTAAGTATAGTTCTGGAAAAAGAATATACAGTAAAAACTCAAAAAAGTGTCAAGATTTCGCTTTCATAATTTATTGTTTCATTTATATAACTTGATATGCTTTTGTAAACCACGAATTTTGAAAGTAAAATCATGATTTTTAAGGTTTTAAAACGAGAGAACTGGTGAGTTGAACAGAAATTGATGGCAATTTCTGGTGATTGTGAGGTCGTGTGGTCTCAAGCATGATGTCGAATGTTGCTTGAAGACTGAAGATCATTAGACAAATGGTGAATTAATTCTTAGATCATCAGATAGGATAGTCGACGTTAAAATAGGGTTTGGGGACCTGGTTTGAGCAACGTTGTATTTGAGGTCGTTGCACCATCGAGGGTGAATCGGCTTAACCGCAGGTGGTGGGATCAAAGCTTAAGTCTGTGACGCTGCTCTGGGTAGGCTCGTGTGGTTTCAGATGAATGCTGGCGGTGGCATGAGGCGTTTCCAGTTGGTCGTGTTTGGGTTCTAGATTGATCTATATGCTCGATTTTGGATTTTGGTGTTAACGATGGATCTGGGTGGTAGTAGTGATTCAGGGCAGGATCGGTGACTCGCTGATGATCGGAGCAATGATCGAAAGTGGTCAAGGCATCAGTGCATGTGCACGGTGTCAAGTTGTATCAATGACTTGAGTTTTTGGAAGAAGGATTGTTCCCTCGAAGTCGATCTCGGGTAAAATAAGTGCTGGTTCAGGTTTTAGTTCGAGTGTTTACACGAGTAAAAAGGGTTTTAAGTTTCAAAATAAAAACTAAGTATAAAAGAAAAGAGAAGGGATTTACTCAGGAAGAGCTTGGGTAATTTTATTTCTGGCTCGGGGTTGAAATCGGGGATGTCTCGGGTTGGTATAAAACAGTTTCAAACTTTAAAACAAATTCAAATTTAAAAACATGTTTAACTCATTCATTTTAAATAATTAATATTTTGCTTAAATTTTGGATTAGTAAAAGATGCTGAAAATAAATCATTTTAACATTATTAAGTTTGAAGTGTTTTAAATTATACATAACCTTTATTTATAAAGTTTATTTTAAATAAACTTAATAATGTAATTAAGGAGTTAATCGAAAAGATAAAATGTTTTTAGTAGTTAATTAACTTAAAAATCTAAGTTCATTTATGGATTAATAATAATTTTGTTTCAAAGATTAAAGATTAAATGTTTTAAAAGTTAATTGATGGCTAATTACTTTGTGTAATTAAATTAAAGCTAATTACTTTGTGTAATTTAATTAAAGTTAATTACTTGGTGTAATAAATTTAAGGCTAATTGATTATTATGATTAAATTAAAGCATACTTAATGTAATTAATTTAAGGATTTATTAATTAAGTTAATTAATTAAAGGTTAATTAATTAATGAAAGTAATTAAGGATAATAAATAAATCAAGTGATTAAAGAATAATTAGTTAAAGGATAATTAATTTATGTGATTAATTAATTAAGGTAATTAATTTGGGGATAATTAATTAATTTAAAGGTTAATTAATTAATGAAAGTGATTATGGGATGATTTATTAAATAAGGGTTAATTTATTAATATAATTAAGGATAATTAATTAAAGAATAATTAAATGATTAATGGTTAATTATTTAATGATCAAAGGTTGATTGACTTATTAATTGAGATTGATTAATTAATAATTAAGGGTTGATTAATTTATTATTGAAGGTTAATTAATAAATGATTAAACGATAATTAATCAAAATGGTTTGTAATTAACTAATGTTAATTAACCTGGATTAGTAATTTATTCACAAATAATTAACTTGGTTTAAATTAATCAGGTGATTAATTGATCTTACTAATGGATGTTTGTATTGTATGGAATGTTTTGAATTGTTTGATATCCTTGATGTGTGATGTTCTGTGATGTGAATTGTTTTGAATTAAGATGTGAACTATGATTTATTTATCTGTAATAAATTTACTTGTTTATCCGTGAATGGGAGATAAGTGTTATAGGATTATACCGCTTATCAATATTGTTATGCTTGAATTGATGATGGCTGTGATATTTTATTATTGTGTGTAAAACCCCTGGACTACACCACACACACAAATATGGATTTCACGAGGAATTAGTTAAATCACAGATATTAGAAGTTAATATTATTTCCAAAATGATGTAATGGTTTTAAACGTTGAATTTGAATCCAATTGGTGTGTAAATGAAACTGAGTTGAATATGAAAAGCTTTTGAAATGAAAGTTTTGAAATCTAAATTTAGTTTGAATATACTATGTCTTGTTTTGGAATTATTTTGGGAAATATGGTTTGAAAGGATTATACAAGTTATAATATATATATATATATGGATTTTAAACCATTTGAAATATATTGAATAAATTATTTTGGGAATTTGAATTTAATTCGAATAGAACTTACCGGGTGTATGGCAGTTCATTGATTTTTCTTTAAAAGGCTATAACTTGAGCAAATTTAATCGAATTTTCCCGAAACGAAAAAGCCTTTGTTTCTTTAAATGATAACATATTTCATATAAAGGAAAGAATTTTCAGTTTTGTTGAAAGGATTTCAAAATTTGAAATTGAAATAGTTTTGAAAGCTATGAACGAATCTTTGTTAAAGATTGCTGAACGTTGTTATGAAATTGAAAAGGATCTTAAAAGTGGTGAATCTTTTGTTTAAAGATTAAAAGTGGGAAAAAAATTTAAACCATTCAAAAGGGAATGGTTTTTTTGAAAACAAGTGTTGAAAAGTTATGACTTAACTAAGATCCCAATATATCCATATGCTTTTTAAAATAAGCGCTTATTATTCGGTTTAGCCGAGAGAAGACTTTATGTCATAAAACCCATTCCGAATTAATGATACGACGAAATAGATAACAATTGAAGACGATGGTTGAAGACCGGGTATTTTCGAAAACGAAAGGATTACCTGTCGATTGTCTCTGCATCACGTGGCTGTGTATAGAGATCTCCATATGTGATGGGGAGTCCGATCGGGATTGTGAATACTTGGATTTGCAAGGACTTCTTTGAAGTGCCTTCGGTTCCATTCAGACCCAGGATGGACTTGTATGGTTGTATGTCTGACATTACACTTTGAGATGTAAAGTTGATTTCTATCAAATACATTTCTGTTTGGTGGCGAAGAATTTATTCTCTTAGCTTAACACCCTTCTCTGGGACATACGAGCTCAGAGGTTATGTAGTTGATGGTTATTAGTGATATACTCCCAATTTGGTAATGTGGCATGCTGAGTGTTGCTGATCATTTGTTGATCGAAGCATGGCTTTTGTGAAAAGCATAGCTTTGTGGACGAGACTTCGTCAAACCTTACAACCCGGAAATGGTCGAAACAGGAAGAATGCAGCAAGATTATGAGGGTCGCACCCTTTAGGGTATGTGCATTTCCTTCTGGGTAAAAAGTGGTATCATGGTATGGAGCCCAAATACTTAACTTATATAGTTGTTGGAATTTTTTGGTGTGGAGGTACTTTGGATAAAGGTCGGTGACGATCGGGGGATGTCATACTCATGTCAGTATTTTTCTTATTATAGAGGTAAACCGGTCTTGTGTTGGAAGAGAGCGGTTAGGTCCTTAAGGCATCCCTCTAGAGGCGTACCCATTCGGTGAGGAAGCTCCTTAGCCCGACCATTTGTTGGAAATCCAATCATCCAATACGAGCCAAGTACGGTGTTAGTTGTAGAACCTGCCGTCCAACATGGTAGCTATAGTAGGCATACTATAATGGTACATATTCTAACTAAGATTAGTATTATACTTGAAAATGTTTTCTGCACTATGCACTAATAATAATATCAAAAGGATTTTCACGTATCAAGCATATTTGACTATCATAAGAAGAAATCTCCTCCAATTGTGCGATTGCATTGTGTGTGTGGCGGGAGGCCTTATGGTAGTTTCATTTTCCAAAAAGCATTGTGGATTTCTTTTATTTCCCTTCGTTTTCTATTGTTCAAATAAACTATTTTTGTTTGCATACACCAGTACCTTGACTGATCTGGAGTTTATTATTCCCTTTTTAAACTCTGGGTGCCCATAATTTTCCTCATGGGCAGCTTGGAGTTAGGTTATCTGATAGTCGGCCAATAGGTGTAGCTTTTGGCAATCTTTGGAGTCCGTTGGATTGGCGATCGCATTATGTTTCATTACGGCATGATGATGGTTCGAGCTTCTGCTTTGGAGTCTTTAAAGCTTGGCACTGAAGATATTATCTTTCCTCTGATGTTGTTTTCTGCTGTTGTATCTATCTTTGATAGTGTTGATCATTTCATTTGTATAATTGTTGTATCAAATTTTTTATATCAATATAAGTCATTCTTCTGTTTTCGTTGTGTTGTATTCACCTAATGTTGTTATAAGCTCCGACGAACCAGACTCAATGTTTGAATCTGCGGCATTCGAATACGGGTGATGTATTTGGATGTCGATTTTCGAAGGTCGAGTCAGGGTCGTTAGAGGATTCGTTAGGGTAGAATTCGTTTCGATTGTAAAATGATAAAGAGAATAATTTACTAAGAGCACGATAAAGTTCGCCTAGGTAAACATCCGATCGTCACTTAGAAGATTATTTCGATCATCAAAAAACAGTCACAACTCATTCTCCCTAAATAATCTAAAGAAAACACTTCTTATTTAAATTTCATTCTCAAAATTTCATACTTTAAGAAAAATTTCTTTCAAATACATTTAATATTTCTCAAAATATTGAATAATAATTTTCCAAAGCATTGGGATTTAAGATCTCAAGTTTTCGACATAAATTCTTCTTTAATTAAAAATACATTCTTATTATTCCATTTCCAAATATATTAACCTCTTTTTTAAAACACCTTTTAATCCATTTTTACCCCGACATTAATATCGAATGTCTTTTAGTCAAATTGAGAAACTTAATTCACAAGGTGTTCGTTTCAATGTTTACCTCTTTCTATTTACCCAACTCAAATCTTAAAAAGGAAAAGCTAACTATACACACCAACAATAGTCAACGCTCAAACTGGACGAGCACAACTAAGTAAAACCTACTTTAAACCCATTTATAACCTTTAAACCCAAATTTAAAAATAACTTTATAAAATAATAATAATAAAATTTCTCCACTCAATTTAAAATAACTTTATAAAATAATAATAAAATTTAAAAATCATTTATAACCTTTAAACCCAAATTTATTACAGAATTAAAGCTAATTCAAAAACATACTTTAGTAATTCGAAAAGAGGATTAGCAATCTCAATGCCGCTATTTTAAGTTACCATTAAGTTTCCATTCAATTCACTTAACAGTTATTTGCATATATCAACATATGTGTAAATACACTCATATCCAAATCAAGGAATAACATATCAATATGAACTAATTAGCATATACATATCCAAATAATATAATAGCATGGTGGTGATTTGTTCTGCTAAATAGATGTCCAATCAATTCAATCAATTCATAGCAGAACGGTGACTTATTCTCCTAACACATATCCACATAAACGAATAAACAAACAATCAATTTATAGCAGAATGGGGATTTATTTTGCTAACACATGTCCAAACAACCCAACGACCTACATTATAACTCATCCACAGTTATATGGTTTCTTAATGGTATTAACACTTGAATCGCTTGTATTTAAAATCATCTTTGAAAAAGAAGTACCTTTGAACCATTTTACTTTTGAAAACCAAAGGATTTAAAACCTTTAAACCCTTTTAAAAATAATTAATTAAAAGTTAAATCCTTATTTAAATCATAATTAATTTTAGTTGAATCTTAACTTAATTTAATTAAATAGTTAAACAATAATTAACTATTAATTAACCCAAAGTAATCCTTTATTAATTATTAAATAATAAATTAAACCTTCATTAATAATTAAATATTAATAAATCTTAATTAATTGATTAAATAATCTTTAATTAAACTTAAATAATACATTAAACCTTTAATAAATAATTTAAGATAAATTAAATCTTTTATCAAATAATTAAACTCTTGATTAATAATTAATCCTAATTTTAATTAATGATAAATAAAATATAAATAATTTATTTAACCCATACTTAATTAACTTAATTAATAATTTATTAAAACAAATATTAACTTTAAAAGATAATTTATTAAGAACTAATCTTTATTTAATTGAAGTTGATAAACCTTGTTAACATGTAATTAATTATCAACTACTACAACCTAATTAATTGACAATTAAATATAAATCCTTATTTAAATTTTTAAAACATTATTATTTAGTTTATAATATATTTACAAAACAATTTAAAGTATAAAAACCAAACTTTGCAAAAATCAAAATTTTAAGCGAACTACATCCAAAATGATTATCGCTATAGATACCCGTAAGCTTTTACTTGTTTCTATCCTTCTTTTGAAAACTTTACCTTAAAGCCCACTAACTTTCTAAAACCAAAAATAAGTATTTAATACTAAAATAAGTCTAAATCTAATTAAATATTCAATTTTTAAAAACTACAAGCAATAACTTTCTTACAGAAGATTCCAAATTCTCCAATACCCTACAAGGCACCAACTTC
This sequence comes from Allium cepa, assembly GCA_030765085.1. NCBI lineage: Eukaryota > Viridiplantae > Streptophyta > Magnoliopsida > Asparagales > Amaryllidaceae > Allium > Allium cepa. Next base: position 886,245,537 of record CM060937.1, on the reverse strand, counting down.
TTCTTAGCTTATACCTTACATACCCAAGTCCATACACAACATAAGATCTAGGATAACATCATGCCACAAACAAAAGCAAGATCTAATCTTTAACCATTTAGACTTCACAATCAAGTCTAATGTTTTTACATATCCAAGAAACTTTGCAAACACAAAATTAAAAGCTTTCCTAAAAATTCATAGTTTACTCACTGGAAATCCTTTGAAAACTTGACACGCTTTAAAATTCGAGAAGCTTGGAAAACCACAAACTCTACTAAAAAATAGGTCAAATTCTAGTCTGAGTTTGGACCTTTTTCTCTCGGATTTTGGTAAAGTGGTAAAAAGGAAAGTTTTAGATAATTCTTTCCTTTATTATTTAAAAAAAATAATTACTCAAAAAGGTTAAGTTTTGAGGAAGTTCTGGTCAAAACAGTGAGTGGTATTTTCAGATATAAAAATCTAGGTTCAAAAACACACTTGCAAAAAAATGAATTTTTGAAGCATCACAGCTTGAAAAAAGAAAAAGTGGTAAACTACAAAGTTGTAGCCACTAGAAATATACATGGTTTGGCATAATGAAAATCTTGTTTTGGAGAAGTATAAAAGAAATTATGGACGAATTAAGTTGGAGGAATTGGAGAAAGATAAAGTTTAAAACTTAGTTTTTAAAACTTTTAAAAAGAAGTAAAAATTCAAATTTAAATTCATGAGAATTCTAAAGGGAAGCCATTAAAGTGGATTATGGAGAAGATAGAAGATTGGAGGAGTTTAAAAATGAAAGTATGAAATGAGAAAAATATGAAAAGAAATTTAGGAAAATGTATATATACAAATGGATAAGTTAAATTACTAAAATACCCACCCTCCACAAACTATGTGCCACGTCACAACCCTCCACCTCACCATGTACCTCATACCACCCTTATGTCCCCATCCCCATCTAATCAAAGGCAACATGTATTTATGACTTGTACTTTTTGTTTGCTAATGACATGATAAGAACATCTTATACCCCTACCATGACAGGATTGGATTACCGCTTACTAGATAGTACCGAATATGATCACCCCATTATAAGCCCCGAAGCATACATGAGTAGATAGTAACCGATCCAGATCTTGGGATAACCACACCCTAATGGGAGAGACCCACTTGGCCCGTCTACATGCCCTATTTTTTTCATTCCTGGTTGATGAGGCTTGAGGCTATGTTTTACCTTTTCTTAACACTTCCCACTTGGAATGCTAGCAATGACATCCATGCATCAATGCAATGCTAGCATTCATCCATACAAGTTGTCCAGGATGAGGACAAACCAAAGATATGACTTCTACTATATCCATTTTGGAATCACCCTTAGGATTAATATCAAGTAGACGTTGCACTTCAAAGGCTGCATCTTCTATTCCATACTCTTTAAGATGTTTTCAATTTGAAATGCTTGAGTTAGATCGAAGTGGTTTTCGAATAACATTTCCGATCTTGGTCTCTTCGAAACAGCTTTCGATAGTTTTCGGTGAACTCAACCCTGGTTCTTTAGGAAATAAGAAGACAACGATAAGTGCCGAAGCTCACTTTCTAACCATTAGTGGACGGATTTCCTTATCATTTGTCCTAGAAGAGCGAAACAAGATTTATACACACAGTACAAAATCGCTGAGGATGACTATGCCATAAAACTCATGTGTTTTTTCAAGATATTTCCAAAATTACGTTTGGTTTAGGTTTTGATAGTCGGTTATTTAATTATCGAATAACAATCATTCAAACATTGATTCAATTCTATATGGGATCCACTAAGCCTTTATTAATTAATTAAATCATTTTATAAAACTTGATTAAAAGATCTTGTCAAAACACTATTCCCAAAACCCTTTCATCCTTTTATATTTGGAAAACATTTATATACTTATCACAACAATAAAAGTATTTACCAAAATATTTTGGAAAATACCCTCATCTCATATTCCATATTAAATGGCCAAGCAATTCTCTTTTCAAAATACCACTTACTATAAAACCCATTCACTTGATAGAACTCTTTCACTTATCCTTTATAAAAAATTCTTTTTCTATAAGTTCACTTCAAATTTCAAACTAGATTTAAACTTCTTTTAAAGTCTCTAAAATGAATTATAAAGTCTCTTTCTATTTATAAAACTTATTATATAATTTCCTTTATAAAATATCTTTAAGAAAAATATCATTTTGATAATATCATTTACAAATCTCATTTTTAAATCACTTTAAATAAACCCTTTATTTAGTAAAACCTTTTTATAAACAAGTTATTATTTATAAATACTTCTATAAAATAATTATATAACTTGAAAATCATTTATAAACTTTAAAACCCCAACTTGATTAAAGGATTTTAGTTAATTCAAAGCATATTTTACAAATTCGAAACCATACTTTATACATTCAAGAAGAGGCTTGGCAATCCCAATTGTACTAATTTAAGTTACCATTTGATTTCAATTTGGTTCCAAGTCACTTATCAATTATTTACATAGGTCAACATGTATGTAAATTTAATTCATAATCAAATTAGGGAATAACAAGTCAATACAATTCAACCAGCATACACATGTCCAAATAACATAATAGTAGGATGGTGATTTGTCCTTCTAAATAGATATCCAAACAATTCAATCAATTTATAGCAGAATGAGGATTTATTCTTTTAAACACATGTCCAAACAATCAAATGATCAATTTATAACGGAACAAGATTTATTCTATTATTTTATGTCCACAACAATCAAACAATTACACTATAGCAGAACGGTAAATTATTCTACTAACACATATCCACATAAACAAACAATTACATTATAACTCATTCACACTTATGTTTTTTCTTAATGGTATCGACATTTAAAACCCTTTTAATTAAATAATTAAACAATAATTAATAATTAAATAAATAATTAAAACCTAATTAGTCCTTTATTAATTATTAAATAATAGTTTAAAACTTCATTAATATTTAAATATTAATTAATTAATCTTTAATTAAAAATTAATAATAAATTAAAACTTTTAAAACAATTAACCAATAATTAAGTTTTAAATAAATCTTTAACTTAAATTGACTTGATTAGTAGTTAGTTAATAATTAAACCTTTTATTTAATTAATAATTAATTAAAAATAAATCATATAATTAGCACATAATCAATTAAAAATTAATCTTACTTAATTAATAATTAATTAAAATTATTTTATCTTTATAAGATAATTATTTAGTAACCAATATTCAACTAATTAAAATTAATAAACCCTGTTAATACTTAATTAATTACAAATTATCAAAAAATTAATTAATTAAAAACTAATTAATAAAACTTTAGTTTACTTTTTAAATCTCATTATAAAGTTATTAAAACATTTCAACATTCTCAAAATTTGAAAATCGAATTTTTAAAAATCAGATTTTATCCAACTTCATCCATAGCGACCATCGTTGCAGATGTTGTAACTTAGTAGATTTCTAATTATTATTTCCAAACTCTTACTGCTAACTTTCTTTCCATTAACAAGTTTCTAACTAACCTTTCACTAACAAGTTACTAACTTTTCAATCCGAGTTTACACTTTTCAAAACTTGTTTACATCTTCCAAAACAAGTATACATTTTTCAAACAAGTTTACTAACTTAATTAATTAGTTTCACTTACTAACTTTTCAATTAACTTGCTAGCTTTTTTATTAACTCATTCTTACTATCTTTTCCACTAACTCATGCTTACTAACCTTCCCACTAACTCATTAGTCTAACATACTAACTTAACTTATTAGTTTGTCATTCATTAGTTTAATTGCTAATTAACCAACCAAATAGCTTACTAGATTTCATTTTTGTTACTTACTTTCATTTACAACTTTGTTAACTAACTTTTAGTTTACTAACTTCCATTTACAACTTTGTTAACTAACTTTTAGTTTACTAACTTGTTAACTACTAACAACATACACAAATCCAAACCAAACATAAGAAAATCACATCATATCCTAAAACAAGCAAGCAAAATATCATCAACAACATATAAAACAATTTATTTACAAAACAAACTTAAAAAAATTAATTAACAAGATGTTTTCTCACCAAAACATTTGTAAATCTTTTCTGCATTTTGAAAGCAACTTGGATCTTTGCCAAAAGTTTAGAAAAATGAAATTCTTTTAAGTTTAAATCACTAAATGGTCTAGCCATGAGGTGCATGGGCTTGGCCATGACCTTTTAAGGTGGAAATGGACTTTATTTTGACGTATGAAGTAAAGGAGTAGGTTTAGAAGTGCTAAAACAAATTTGGAAAAGATTTAAAGTAAAAAGTTGAAATTTTTTGAACTTGAAAATGGGTTTTAGAAGCCATGAAAGTAGTTTAGAAACTTGAGAATGTTTTAAAGTGAAGAGGAAGTGGTAAAATAAAATGAAAATTTGGAAAATTGATTTTTATAAAATGGTATTGAATAACTAAAATACCCTCTAGTACAATGCCCTCTACCCAAATTAAGCCACTTCACCTCTTCCTCCTTCTTACCTTACACACGCCCCAACCCCCATAGTACATACCCTACCATGTCTAAGTCATATGCCTTTTGATGCTTTGTACTTTGATTTGAAAAGCATTTTTATTATTTAAATGCATATTGATTTTTATAAAAAGAAGCTTATCTTATCTACTATTTACACTTAAACACTTAGGTGAAAGTGTATCCATTTAACATGTACACTTATTTGTTAATGTATGTTGTTTTAACCAAGTATTAACAACATTTATAAAAAACTTTTTATTTATGAGAAATTGAAAATTTTCAAAAAGTTTTTTGGTCACAATTTTTAATTTCATTTGATCTATTTATTTTTGTAAACCAAATTCACAAGGAATTTTCTATCATTAGTTATGAATTAAAAGAGGGCTATTTGAATTGTTAAAAACATTATTTGAATATTTGAAATTAATTAAACATTCACAAACTAAAGTAGTAAAATTCCAGATCATTACATTTTGTTTGGAGGAAAAATTCATTTTTTCTACTTATCTCTTCTAAAATCTTAATTGTGTAGAGATCCTAGGAAAAAATACTAATACTTACCGTAGTCCTAATCAAACTAAACCAATTTCTCCACTGCAATTAATCACTTTTGCTCTATTTCAATCACAAAGTATTCATATAGTTACTTATACTTCAGGCAGCTATGTTCTTGCTATATTTAGACTCATTTTTTCTACCCAAAAATAATCACAAATTCTCAAACTATAATCTAGTACAGATTTGCATGAATGTTTTCCGTATGGTATAGCCACATTTTAAAGCAAAGACTTGGTTCCAGAAAGTATCCTATTTCCCATCTTTATCTACGATAAGCTTGACTGAGGGGATTCTATATGAGAATCCTAAACGCTTAGTGAAAGGAATCAACATTGTATTTACACAATCCTTACCTGTAACAATCCGCATATTTATTGATTTTATATTTAAATATTTTATTTAAATATTTTATCGTTACTCGGAATTTAGTCCAAAAAGCTACTTTTTGCATACGATCGATTTAGGACTCGAGACCACTTCCATTGAGTTCAAAATACCGTTTGCAACCTTTTTGAGTATAAACTTTGATATGTTTGGAGATAGTAGAATTTCGCTACTTTTTCACTTAGGGCTTTGGTTTGGGTTTCAGCCCATTAACCTAACATATGAACCCAACTCCACTTCAACTCTTCATTACTTCATTTCTAATTTCTAATACTCAAGCTTTAGCAACAATGGTGGGAGAGATGGGAAATTAAAACTCAAGCCCTAGTTTTCTTTTGCAAATCAAGTTCTAGCTCCAAATTCAAGAGAACCCATTGGTAAGCCTTCCCTTCTTCTTCTCCAACTCATTCTCTTATCAATTCCAGAAATTCCTAAACCTAACTTTGGGAATGTTCTTCTTTTAAAGCTTAGAATCAAGCTTCTTGTGTTGGATTTGAAGAGTGGTTAATTCTCCCTTTGCTTTCAAGCTTCTTCTTCATTTGTTTGGGTTCAAAGGTGAGATTTTTATCTCACATCTAAGCTTATATTTATCTTCGATTGTTAGGTATGAATTCCTAACACTTATTCGTGTGCAATTGCTTTTGGTTTGGATTGATTTGGTGAATATTCTAATTTTTGGTGTTTTGGGTTCAATTCTTTAAAAATCATAGCTTTGATGTTTTGATCATGTTTTGGTGATGAACCGAAGAGCTTCTATGGCCGGGTAGTCGATTGGCATAAACCCTTAGTGTCGTTGCTCGACCGTTTGCAAATTGAGGGAGTTTGCACCTCTTTTGACATAGGGTAGGAAGTGCAAGAATACAGGTTCGGCCGACCGAACCACTGGGCCGGTCGACCGACCTACTACTAAAAGTGCATAGCACTTCTCTGTCTCAGGTCCGGTCGACCAACTACAGAGCTCAGTCGACCGACCTGCTTCCTGAGAATTTTTCTAGAACAGGGTCCGGTCGACCGAGCTCTGTAGCCGGCCGACCGACCTGTTGCTATTTTGCGTATTTCGCCTAATTTGCGTGGTTTCCAAATTTAATCGATTCGTGTTCTTTCCTTATTTGTTGTTATCATTTGTTATTGACTTTGATGATTTCTTTTCTTCGGGAATTTTAGGAATATCCATTATGATCGATTCGGTATCGATTTCTTTGGATTTCATTCACGTCTTCCAATGTGAAATTTAGTGATTGATTGTTCCTACAATCTTGTTTGTGATTTGTCACTTCAAAACATAAAGGTTTTCAATACTAGTAGTAAATATCAAAATTTCTTTCATTAAAATGATTTCAACACTATTTTATTACAAAGCTCATTTCTTAAACCGTTTTCCAATCTATTAGTATATACAAGCCTTTAACTCACTCGTATGAGAAATCTAATTAAACGACTTAGTAAAACAAGTGGTATGAAACGCTTGCGTTTACTTCGCCGGTTAATTCTTGGACTTATTCGATTGAATCTCTTGTGTCAATTTTCTAGTGGAGATCTACAATTTGTTCGTAAATATTTAAGTTAAGCTAGTGGTTATGGGACATGAAGCTAAGCTCATATATTTACTAGCTTACTGTAATTGACACTTCTTGATGATCATGACGATCATTTTTGGGATTTAGACTAGCAATTGTGCGTTGTCTCTTTGTCTGCGAGGGAGACTAAACCCCGTTTTGTGGAGTTTTGACTCAAATTGGTGGGGTAGCTCCCCATGGCCTTTGGGCCGTTCGTGTGTCAAAAATTAATGGCTATCTACCATGAGATAGCATGTCGATCGTGTGATACATATGTTGGTGAGTTTTTATGCTCCCGTTCGTGTGATAGGCCTTCCCCCCTTTTTGTGATTTCTGGATTTCGTGTGTTGAATTCTGGAATTTATGCTTCACCATTTTTAGTGATTTTCATTGATATGATTTGTCAATTTTTATGCATTGGTGAATTCGTGTGTCATTGACTTGTTGTGAATACAAGTTTCGGGTATGAAACCCTTTTTGGATCTTTGTGAAGATTTTTGTGTTATTGATTAATCTCATGTTGAGTTTCAATTATATACTTATCGTAGTATGCCCGTATGGTTATCATATGTTTGTGCCATATCTCCTATTCTATATCATGTCATCTGATATTTATAGCTAGACTGATCCGTTTATTATTTTCTTATAAATAATACTCGGGTCAGACCGAGATGTTGCAGATGCTTCTGTTTGACTCCTCTTCTGGGATTTTCTACTCTGACTTTTGGCTAACTATTTAGATTAGCAGTTTTTGTTGTATACACTTGAGATATAGACTCATAGTTGTATTCTTTTGTATAGCACGTGTAGCTATTCTTTTGTATTATTGTGGATCTGTTTGACCACTACTCTGATGAACACTTTCATGTGTTAGTTATATATTCATATCTTCTTCCGCCTTTGTGATATGAATTATCTGTGACTGATTTGTGTTATGTTTATTTCTATATTTGTTTTCGAAGATTATTATAGCCACTGTGTAGTAGCTTTGAGTTTGTATCGATCTGTCGGATTTCCTCTCGAAATTAAATGCATGTTATACTATCTGACATATCGGTGCTCGCACAAAGCAATTATACAGATGGTCGCTCCTCAACAGCCTTATTCTTCGTGCTAGTTGACGGCATTACACCATAGTGTCCTTGGCTAGCGTGGGTATAGAAGTCGGGCGTCACAGCTTGGTATCAGTGCCAAACTTCGGAACAATGTAGAATAATCTAGCAAGGATCGTGTCCTAAGTCTTTCTTAGGAGTCGTGCTTTAGGATTAATTCGAGTCTTCGTACCGATTCATCCTATTTTCCTTATGATTCCTTGTTTTATCTATCAAGATTGCTTGATATTCATTTGGTGAATAACCTTTTTCTTCTTCTTTCTTTCTTTCTAAGGGAAGAGAAATGGTTAGACCTGGTCGTCCCAGCGCCGGTCAATCTAGTGCTACTCCCCAAATGGAGTTTTTATGACTACCCAGCAACTTCTTGGCCTTGTCACGAATTCTCAAGCAGCTGGTTCTAATCCGGAATCTACTCACCCTAAATCTGGGTTTGCACGTTTTTGCAATGATTACACCAACCTGGGTGGGAAGCCATTTAAAGGTTCTGAAACTATTATTGAAGTCCAGGCTTGGTTAAGGACATGCGATCGAGTCTTTTCTCGCATGAACCTCATAGATCTTCACCGTGTTCAGGTGGCTTCTAGTATGCTCCAAGATAGAGCATTAGACTGGTACGAGCTTCTGATTTTTGAAATTATTGAAGCGGATCTTACTTGGGAGAAATTCCGAGAGCGCTTCGAGTTAAAATTTGTACCAGAAGCTGAGAAGGTGACTTTGGCTCGCCGTTTTATTGACCTTGTTCAAGGTGAATCTTCCGTGGCAGATTATGTCGCGTCTTTTGAATCTCTCTCTAAATACGGGGTTGAATACATTAACACCCCATTGAAGAAGAACCAAAGATTTGTATATGGCTTAAACAAAAATCTCAAGAAGCCATTACTTCTAAAATTAGAAGTTCCCTTCGATCAACTCATTGATATCGCTCTTCGTCTTGAAGAGGCGGATAGGGAAAGTGATGTTGAAGTGGTGGGTTCCAAACCAAACTTCAACAACAAGAAGAGGCCAAACAAATCCAAAGGCCCTTATCCCAGTAAAAAGGGTAAACAGGCAACTCTTGCTGCGAAGACTTTTTCCTTTACTGAAGGGAAATGCTTTAACTGTGGTTCCAGAGAACATTTTGCGAACAAGTGTTCAAAGCCTCGTACTTGTCGCTATTGCAAAAGCCCAGATCATTATTTATTTTCTTGCCCCAAACTTCAAAATAGGAAGGAGGGAAAGCTTAATATTGCTCAAGCCCCTGGCAACACATCTCGTGGTTAAGGTATTTCTCATTCTATCCTTGATGTATTATTATATTTCGTGATCAACCTATTCGAGTTCATTTTGATACGGGTGCATCCCATTCTTTTATATCAAAATAACTTGTTGATACTTTTTCTTTATGTGTTGTTGCTTTAATGACTTCTTTGAGAATTGCGAATCCGGTTGGTGGATCCGCAACGCTTAGTTTGCTTTGTAAAGAGGTGGAGATTATTTTGTGTGATTTTTCTTTCCGAGCCGATTTGCATGTCATGCGTTACTTAGGCTTTGGAATGATTTTGGGAATGGATTGGCTTAACCGTTATGAAGCTCATATCATATGTCCTGAGCGGACTATTCATCTTCGACATCCTCAATCTATTAAGCGAATTTCTATTATTCTCAAAGATTCAGATTCCATCTTATCTGCATCTTTATATTCTTTAAATCCTCGTGATGATGATAATGATGATGAGGAGGACATCATTTCTCTTATTCACGTTGTTCGTGAATTTTCCGACATATTTGAGCCCGTTTTAGGATTGCCACCTAAGCGAGCAATTGAGTTCAGAATTAATCTTACCCCTGGAGCTCAACCTATTACTCGTCCTCCTTATCGTTTGTCCAACAAAGAAAATGAGGAGATGCGCATACAATTATCCGATTTGGAAACGAAGCAATTTATTCGCTCTAGTTCCTCGCCTTGGGGAGCTTCGGCTATTTTCGTGAAGAAATTTGATGGTACCCTTAGACTTTGCGTTGACTACCGCAAGCTCAATGATCTTACTATCAAAAATAAATATCCTTTACCTCGGATTGATGATCTATTTGACCAACTTAGCGGTGCTAGAGTCTTTTCGCAATTGGACTTGGCTACCGGTTTTCATCAGCTTCGTATTGCTGAGGATAGTATTCCTTTGACATCGTTCCGTACCCGTTATGGATCTTATGAATGGCTCGTTATGCCATTTGGTTTAACGAATGCTCCGGCTTATTTCGTTGACCTTATGAATCGAACTTTCAAAGATTTCCTCGATCGGTTTGTTCTCATATTCATTGATGATATTCTTGTGTATTCAGAAACCGAGGAGGAACATGAGAAGCATCTTCGGATTGTATTAGAAACTCTTAGGAGTAATCAATTAAAAGCAAAATTTTCTAAATGCCACTTTTGGCAATCTCGCGTGAAGTTTCTTGGGCATATTATTTCCGAATCCGGAATTTCCATGGATCCTTTAAAGATTGAAGCGATTCAAGATTGGAAGAGACCGGAGAGTGTGACGGAAATCCGTAGCTTCCTTGGATTGGCGGGTTATTACCGTCATTTTATCAAGGACTTTTCAACAATTGTCGTGCTTCTCACTAGCTTAACGAAGAAAGGTGATAAATACATTTGGTCGGACAAATGTGAAACTTCTTTTCAGAAACTAAATGAACTCCTTTCCGATGCTCCTGTTCTTGTTATTCCCGTGGGGAATCAAGATTTTGTTGTTTATACCGATGCTAGTTGCGTTGGTTTGGGTGCCGCTCTTATGCAAAAAGAACGTTTTATTGCTTATGCTTCTACACAATTGAAGCCGGTCGAGACTAGATATGCCACACATGATTTAGAACTCGCGGCTATTGTTTTCGCTCTTCGAATTTGGCATCATTATCTATTGGGAGAGAAATTTATTCTTTACACGGATCATAAGTCTTTGAAGTATTTATTCTCTCAAAAGGAACTTAATTTGCATCAACAACGTTGGCTCGAGTTCCTTGCTCCTTATGATCTTGATATTCTTTATACCCCCAGTAAGGGTAATCGTGTCGCCGATGTTCTTAGCCGTAAACAACAAGCAGTTGTTTCTATGATGATATCCGAATGGAACGATCTCGAGATTTTATCCACTTGTGAGATTCGAGGGCGCGTATCCGATTTTATGCTCATCACTTGTTTTATGTAGCCTTGAGGCTCATCCTTCTCTTTTAGACCGCATTCTTGAAGCTCAAAGGCTAGATCCCGACTTGGTTCTTCTTGGCCAAAATATTAAGGATAGAATTGATATTGAAGGTTTGAAAGAATTTGATATTGATTCTCGTGGTGGCATTCGAAAATTTGGTAGACTTATCGCACCAAATATTGGTGATCTTCGTAAAGATATTTTAGAAGATTCTCATCGTTCTAAATTTACCATTCATCCCGGTAGTAGTAAAATGTACGCGGATATGAAGTGACTTTATTATTGGGAGGGAATGAAACTTGACATCGCTAACTTTGTTAAGCATTGCATGACTTGCCAACTTGTCAAAGCCGAACATCAAAGGCCTGGTGGGTTATTACAACCTTTAGACGTTCCAATTTGGAAGTGTGATCAAATTTCCATGGATTTTATTGATGGCCTTCCCCGTTCTCGTTCGGGTCATAATAGCTTATGGGTGATTGTTGATAGACTTACTAAATCTGTCCATTTTATTCCCGTTCGGTCTAACCGAACCGTTCCTCTTTTGGCCAAACTCTTTATCAAGGAAATCGTTAAATTGCATGGTGTTCCTACTTCTATTGTTAGCGATCGTGATCCATTGTTTACTAGTGGATTTTGGAAGAGTCTTCAGAAAGCTTTTGGAACGAAGCTTAATTTTAGCACCGCTTATCATCCACAGTCCGATGGACAAACAGAGTGTGTGAATCAAACTCTTGAAGATCTTCTTCGTGCTTGTGTGCTCGATTTTGGTGGAAATTGGGAAGATCATATTTCACTTGTTGAATTTTCCTATAATAATAGCTTCCAATCTAGTATAGGTATGGCACCTTTCGAGGCACTCTATGGAAGGCCATGCCGATCTCCTTCTTGTTGGCATGAGGTCGGTGAGAAGCTGGTTTTAGGTCCAGACTTTATTCGTGATTCCACAGAAAAGATTGAACTTATTCGGCATAGGATGAAAGAAGCCCAGAGTAGTCAAAAATCCTATGCCGATAATCGAAGAAGGAAATTAGAATTTTCTGTTGGAGATCTTTTTTTATTCATGTTTCACCTATGAAGGGTGTTGCACGTTTCAGTCGATCGGGAAAGTTAGCACCCCGATATATTGGGCCATTTCCTATCACTGAACGTATTGGTTCTATGGCTTATTGCCTTTCATTACCGGCTCAGTTCTCTGCTATGCATGAAGTGTTTCACGTTTCTCAATTACGGAAATGCCTTCGAGACTCCGATTATTCATGAGCCTGGTATTGTGGAGGAAATTGAAGTTTCGCCTAATTTAACTTATGAGCAGCATCCTATTAGAATTATTACTTCGGAGGTCAAACGCCTTCGAAATAAAGATGTCTCGCTTGTGAAAGTTCAATGGTCTTCAAATCCTAAGGGTTGTTCTTGAGAGTCTAGAGAGTTCATCGAGCGATCACATCCGGACTTACTTTCTAGCGCTCAATGAGGTGAACTTCTTATTTCGAATTTCTTTTGTGGTAATATGCTTTTATGGTTGTTACTTTATATTTCCATCTTATATATTGCGAGGACACAATTTCTTTAAGGAGGGGAGTCTGTAACAACCCGCATATTTATCGATTTTATATTTAAATATTTTATTTAAATATTTTATCGTTACTTGGAATTTAGTCCAAAAAGCTACTTTTTGCATACGGTCGATTTAGGACTCGAGACCACTTCCATTGAGTTCAAAATGCCGTTTGCAACCTTTTTGAGTATAAACTTTGATATGTTTGGAGATAGTAGAATTTCGCTACTTTTTCACTTAGGGCTTTTGTTTGGGTTTCAGCCCATTAACCTAATATATGAACCCAACTCCACTTCAACTCTTCATTACTTCATTTCTAATTTCTAATACTCAAGCTTTAGCAACAATGGTGGGAGAGATGGGAAATTAAAACTCAAGCCCTAGTTTTCTTTTGCAAATCAAGTTCTAGCTCCAAATTCAAGAGAACCCATTGGTAAGCCTTCCCTTCTTCTTCTCCAACTCATTCTCTTATCAATTCCAGAAATTCCTAAACATAACTTTGGGAATGTTCTTCTTTTAAAGCTTAGAATCAAGCTTCTTGTGTTGGATTTGAAGAGTGGTTGATTCTCCATTTGCTTTCAATCTTCTTCTTCATTTGTTTGGGTTCAAAGGTGAGATTTTTATCTCACATCTAAGCCTATATTTATCTTCGATTGTTAGGTATGAATTCCTAACACTTATTCGTGTGCAATTGCTTTTGGTTTGGATTGATTTGGTGAATATTCCAATTTTTGGTGTTTTGGGTTCAATTCTTTAAAAATCATAGCTTTGATGTTTTGATCATGTTTTGGTGATGAACCGAAGAGCTTCTATGGCCGGGTAGTCGATTGGCGTAAACCCTTAGTGTCGTTGCTCAACCGTTTGCAAATTGAGGGAGTTTGCACCTCTTTTGACATAGGGTAGGAAGTACAAGAATACAGGTTCGGCCGACCGAACCACTGGGCCGGTCAACCGACCTGCTACTAAAAGTGCATAGCACTTCTCTGTCTCAGGTCCGGTTGACCAACTACAGAACTCAGTCGACCGACCTGCTTCCCGATAATTTTTCGAGCACAGGGTCCGGTCGACCGAGCTCTGTAGCCGGCCGGCCGAACTGTTGCTATTTTGCCTATTTCGCCTAATTTGCGTGGTTTCCAAATTTAATCGATTCGTGTTCTTTCCTTATTTGTTATTATCATTTGTTATTGACTTTGATGATTTCTTTTCTTCGGGAATTTTAGGAATATCCATTATGATGGATTCGGTATCGATTTCTTTGGATTTCATTCACGTCTTCGAATGGGAAATTTAGTGATTGATTGTTCCTACAATCTTGTTTGTGATTTGTCACTTCAAAACATAAAGGTTTTCAATACTAGTAGTAAATATCATAATTTCTTTCATTAAAATGATTTCAACACTATTTTATTACAAAGCTCGTTTCTTAAACCATTTTTCAATCTATTAGTATATACAAGCCTTTAACTCACTCGTATGAGAAATCTAATTAAACGACTTAGTAAAACGAGTGGTATGAAACGCTTGTGTTTACTTCGCAGGTTAATTCTTGGACTTATTCGATTGAATCTCTTGTGACAATTTTCTAGTGGAAATCTACAATTTGTTCGTAAATATTTAAGTTAAGCTAGTGGTTATGGGACATGAAGCTAAGCTCATATATTTACTAGCTTACTGTAATTGACACTTCTTGATGATCATGACGATCATTTTTGGGATTTAGACTAGCAATTGTGCGATGTCTCTTTGTCTGCGAGGGAGACTAAACCCCGTTTTGTGGAGTTTCGACTCAAATTGGTGGGTAGCTCCCCATGACCTTCAGGCCGTTCGTGTGTCAAAAATTAATGGCTAGCTACCATGAGATAGCATCTCGATCGTGTGATACATATGCTGGTGAGTTTTTATGCTCCCGTTCGTGTGATAGGCTTTCCCCTCTTTTTGTGATTTCTGGATTTCGTGTGTTGAATTCTGGAATTTATGCTTCACCATTTTTAGTGATTTTCATTGATATGATTTGTCAATTTTTGTGCATTGGTGAATTCGTGTGTCATTGACTTGTTGTGAATACAAGTTTTGGGTATGAAACCCTTTTTGGATCTTTGTGAAGATTTTTGTGTTATTGATTAATCTCATGTTGAGTTTCAATTATATACTTATCGTAGTATGCCTGTATGGTTATCATATGTTCATGCCATATCTCCTATTCTATATCATGTCATCTCATATTTATAGCTAGACTGATCCGTTTATTATTTTCTTATAAATAATACTCGGGTCAGACCGAGATGTTGCAGGTGCTTCTGTTTGACTCCTCTTCTGGGATTTTCTACTCTGACTTTTGGCTAACTATTTAGATTAGCAGTTTTTGTTGTATACACTTGTGATATAGACTCAAAGTTGTATTCTTTTGTATAGCACGTGTTGCTGTTCTTTTGTATTATTGTGGATCTGTTTGACCACTACTCTGATGAACACTTTCATGTGTTAGTTATATATTCATATCTTCTTCCGCCTTTGTGATATGAATTATCTGTGACTGATTTGTGTTATGTTTATTTCTATATTTGTTTCCGAAGATTATTATAGCCACTGTGTCGTAGCTTTGAGTTTGTAACGGATTTCCTCTCGAAATTAAATGCATGTTATACTATCTGACATATCGGTTCTTGCACAAAGCAATTATACAGATGGTCGCTCCTCAACAGCCTTATTCTCCGTGCTAGTTGGCAGCATTACACCGTAGTGTCCTTGGCTAGCGTGGGTATAGAGGTGGGGCGTCACATTACTACTCATGAAGACAGTCCTATGCCCACTTACTTTTATCAGGTCAATATTTTAAACCTGAAGCAGAATGAATTCAGAATTTCCACCATGTCAAATTCACTCTTCACCGGATCTGAATGTACCCACTTAGGACTCCAATTCTTATAAGCCTAAATTTCAACAACACATGGATATATATTGTAAATTGAATTGTTAACAGGTGGATGCATATGCATAATATGAGAAAATGCTTATGTATTCATAAATGTTTCACAACCAACAGGCAACCCCTTTTAAGCCAATTCTTCTCATCCTCATTTTCAATTAAACCCATTAACTAAGTTAAGTTCACTTTAAATTCTTCTTTCCCTATCTTCATTGTTCACTATTTTGAATTAATTAACAACCAAATTTGCACAAAACATGTAGTAGGTTTTACGTAGAGATGCAAGGTATAGATGAGAAAAGAAAATATTTTATCACCTTGTTTACAAAACTAAAAGAAACTTACTACCTCCTAAGTCTAAACTATTTATATACTGTCCATTAGATAATTTACTACTTTGGTTGGTTTTCTATTCAATTGGGGTAAATCAATCTATACTCAATTCTAGATTGATTTTTAACACATTAATTTAACTGAAACATCAGTAGTTACATTAAGCTAAAAATGTTCAATGTTTTGTAGCAACTATTGTGAGCAACCTTGATTAGATTTTAACTGCGTAGCTGTACTACCATTTAGAGGTTTATACTAAAATGTAGTATGGTCCTTATATTTTTTGTCAAGCCAAAACTATCAACTTTAATATCCTTATTAGTGCCTATTATAAATAGCGAAGTCCTGGGATGGTAATAACAAATAAGTAAAAAGATAGAAGTATAGAAAGTTTTAAACTTACAATTAACAAACTATAACACTGGTAACCTGTATAAAAGTGGTACAACATCAAGAATTAAATCACGCATTGAAATATTTAAACATATTAGAAATTTGTATCTATAAAAGAAATAATTTATACTTAATAGAACTTGATTCTGTTATAACTTTTGCAACTGTCCATGCTACTATAGAGCCACCAACATTTTCAACGCTGATAAGACCGAATGTTGATCTCCATTGAACAACATCTAGAATTTTTGCATTCGGTACCCAAACCTTAATAGCACCTTTTTAAAGCTAAACAAAATGGACCAAATTCATTTGGATCTGTTGAAGCCACAACTCCTTAACTATTTCTCCTATTCCACCAACATCAATCAGCTTGCATTTAATTTGGGAGGTTGGCCTTCCACTCTATCAAGCAAAGCAATTTATTAATATGTGTGTGTGTGTGTGTCTATGTGTATTAATATGTGTGTGTGTATGAGTTAATAAATTTGACAAGTTTCTACAATTTTGTTTAAACATATTACTAAACTAGATGTTGTAATGTTGACATGTCTAGTAACAAATGATGCAGCTTTAGCTTTCTTGACAACCACTTTTGATTCTAGCCAAGCTATCCTGATCCAACTATGAAATTCTCGCACCTTTAGCTTATAAGAGTAGGGACTCGGTGTAGTTTGCACCTCTTTACATCTCTTGTAGCCGTCCACGTCTATTTTATCCCAACACTTGTGAAATAACATCTTCTCTCAAAGAACTACTTCTTGTTTTGATTGCAATTCACTTTCAATTTTTTTTATTTTCCTACAAAATTTAACATTTCCTTTTTACATATTTATAAATAATAGATAAAATGCCAACAAATATTAGAAAGATAGTATTATATGATATTTATCAATATTTTGGTGTCTTACAATAGTATCTACGACATACATATTCACTGGTTCACCATTTTTTCTAGTGCAGGATTTAATCCAAATTTAAGCTCTAGAAATAGAAATGTGATTATTGCTCTCTTTTCACTATGTTAAGAATGATAAATAAAATGAATAGTTATATTAAATAAATAATCCTGATATGTTATATTAATTAAACTAACTGTTCTTTCTCACCATATCTTTGGCTAACCGAGCCATTCCTGTGATTAGCCGTATATTGCACTTGAATACATCTAATAGTTATAAGTTGATCGCTTTGTGCTTAAGATGAAATGATATAATACGCCGATTGATTTTTATTATTATATACAATTGAAAATTTATATTTATTTACCCTAAACTTTGAGTCTGTTTTCTTTTCTATAAAATCCCTCCAATCCTTTAAAAATTTTACTTTATCAAATTTGAGCTTAATCATTTCCTTTATGTTCTTCGTTTTCAATATTTCGCTAACTAATCTTCCTTTTGAAACTCTCTAGATGCATTCGATTTGTTAAAGAATAAGCACTTTCTGGTACTTCTCATTTACTTTAAATCTAGTCGGTAAAAAGTAACTTTGATGAAAATAGTTTCCAAAATGATTGAACTATGATTTTTGTGAAGAACCATCTCCTCGACTCTCGAAAATAGACACTAATACATCCATGGTATTCACGTGCCATAAATCCAAGTGCCGAGGAGGCAGATTTTCAAAGGTAAAGTAAAGATAAAAGATAGAAATACAAATTCTCACATTACGTTAAAATTGATAGATGGTACATACAACCACCCTTACTTGGGTACATCAGAGTTTTTTTGGTTATGAACTAACCCAGCCAAGAACAGTTATACCTGTTAGCTCCCATAATTTGCTGGAAAAACTAAACTTAGACACAACAGAAAAAAATAAAATAAATAGAAAGATAGACATCCATATCGGGTGCCCCAGCTCCATGCTTCAAAAACCTCTTCCAACATGCACTTCCCCAAAATACTCCAAACAGAATCTTGACTGTTTGGCTGCCCGAAAAAATAGGGCACCTAGAGTTTAAAGCGAACACAAAATAACTCCAGGTCAGTCAAGGGACTAATGCGAGAACTCAAAATACATTGTTTGAAAACAAAAGGTTATCTCATAAGACCACGCTGTACATAACACGAAACAAGTTTTTACCTTATGATAACCAAAATATTCTGACGTAAAAATACTTGATACTATTTTTAATGACATATCTTTGAAAATGTTTGCAAGTAAACATATTAATCCAAGCCAAAATTGTTACTGTTATTAAATTCCAGCATACTAGGCTCTACAAAAAATGGCAGGCACTTATTGGAGAATGGATCTCCATACAAATGACCAGGTGAAGGGACTACCTTCTAGTAGTACATTTCTAGTGGAATGTACTGAGGCCCAACTTATGATCCTCTACCAACACAAGATTGGACTACCTCTTCCTAGATAGTACCGAATATGCCATCACTTCGGTTGTTACTAACCTATTCGCGATGTCTCTTAGCATACACCACAACAATTTAAACCCGAACGTCATAACGGGTAGAAATATATCTAGAAGGGGGTGATCATACCCTAATGGTTGCAAACCATAAAGCCTTGCCGCATCTATCCTGTTTCAGCCATTTTTGGGGGTAAGGCTTGAGGTAATGATTACCTTCTCATTGCACACCATTTTTCTTTGAATTCCACACTGCCATTCCATGGTTACACAACTGATTTCTACAAACGTATAACTCTTCTCATACGTCGTAGGAAAGGGTGTTAAGCTAAGAGAAGTTGCCTTCTCCGCGAAAAAAAGATGATACATTCATAGAGATCACTTATGTAACTATAAATGCAACGTCAGACATCCGAATTTCACAAATAGAAAAATCCAGTCTACTTGTCGGCTTTTAGAGCCAAGATTAAACCACTTAACTATAATAGCTTTTCTTTAAACATTTGTTTAAATTCTTTTTAAATAACTAGAAAACTTCCAAATTATTACAAAATCACTTGTATCATTTGAAAATATTTATAAAATATTTGGAAAAGAATTGTTAAGTTTAAACTATATTTCAAAAGTAATAGAAAAAGTGCCGCGAAAAAGTCTTGTGCAAACTGCTCTTTTAAGCTATATTGATCAAAACAACTTTTTATTATTTGAAATTAATTTTTATTACTCAAATCACTTTTAAAACATTTTAAAGCATTTACAAGAATTATTCCATAATTTTAGACTAATCTAAAACATCATTTCCAAAGAAATCCAGTTTTGGATTCCGAACTCCAAAACCGTGATTTTTCCAAAACTTGTTTTACTCATATTTCAAAATTTACTTATCAAAATCACGATTTTATTTCTTCATTGGAGAAATATGGATATAATAGTTTGAAAAATTCTAATCTCGAAGAATCCAAGCCACATTCCATCTTTTACACTTGTTTAACTTTTATGGCACGAAATCGCAAACTACCGTTATGCGACGCGCCTATTTTTGACTAAATTTCCAATTCTTATTCAAAATTCACCAAAACACTCTTAATTGTTTACAAAACATGTCAAACTCATGTTAATCCATTTTTAGAGAGGTTTAACATTCCATACACTCATTTTTGTTAATTCAAGAAAAGTGATTCCCTTTGTGCTTATCGACGTCCATGACTTACATATATTTTCAACATTCATATTAAACAATCCAAACTTGATGATTAAAGCATATTAAACATCAATTTTAAACATCGTATCATCATCCAAAATAAAATATAATATTACAGGAGTTCTCACCTTGAGTTTTCAATGATTAATTAAAAAATCGTTGTAGCTCCACTGCTCGGTTTCTGAAGCTCACTATTCTTCGGATTTTAGCTCCTAGATGCCTCGACCAAGATTCGAGATGGCTTGGGGTGCACGGCCTAGGGTGGAGCAAAGAAGTGCTTGGCAAAATGATGAAGTGGGCTGGAGATTCGAAGAACAAAGATAAAAGGTGGAGTTTCCGGATTGTTTTGAGGTGTTAAGTATATATAACTGTATTTATTTAAATTCTTTTTGAAATTTTTTTGACATTATTTCTCTTAAGATGGAAGTCATTAAAGTGGAAGAAAAATATTAGAAACATGAAGAAGAAAATGAAGAGAAGAGGGTAGGGTATATATAGAAAAAAAGAAAGTAAAAAAATATCTACGCACACATCACCTTTTGCATCCCCATTTGAAGGCTTCAACAACACCTCCCTTCCAAGGCACGACAAAAGCTTCCCCCCATGTACCCATCACTTCCATCTTCTCATGTATGCATATGTTGACTTATATATGCTTAAGGAGTAAGAAATCTTAAAATATATTATATATTTTATATTATAGTTTTATATTTAATTATTTTGGTATATATATGTTTATGTGCATGTTTCATGTATGCAATTGTACATGTATATGTGTATGTAACATATCCTTACAACGTTGCACAACTTCCACATGTTGTATCGTTACAAATCTCGATTTCGATTTTCGGTCATATTTTCTCCTTTAAATTAATATGCACATTTTTGTAAATAAATTTTGAAAATAAATTTTCTTATCATTACTAGCTAAAAAAATGATCATATTTTATTTATAGAATCGTATAAATTATAAATAATTATTTACAAAATTATTGTTATATCTATAAAGCTAAACGATCGTTTGTTTAAAGTGACATATTTATGGGTCATTACAGACTCCCCTTCTAAAAAGAATTTCGTCCTCGAAATTAAGATAAGAAAATAGTTCAATTTTTTTATTCGATATAATGAATATATACAAAAATGCGGATAAGTGACTACACCATAGGTGGTGAGTACACTACAACGACATGATTTATACAGTTCATTCTTCCATCCTAAATTCGAGATATATCTTTTTCATTTTATCTTCTGTTTCTCAAGTGCAATCCTCAGCATCTCCACTCCATTGAACTTTGACTAACCTTACTAACTTCCTCCTTATTCGTTTCTCATCATGATCAACGATTCGAACAGGCCATCTACTAACCGCCAAATTCGGTTCCACCTCCAAGTCTTCCTGAGTAGTTGTTTTTATGATTTGTTCTGGGTCATGCACATGTTTCCTTAAATGAGATAAATGAAAAACATTGTGCACTCTTGCCAACCTTTCTAGTAATTGCATTCGATAAGCTAATGGGTCGATTTGTCCAAAAATGGGAAATGGTCCAACATATCGAGGTGCTAACTTTCCAAATCTTCCATATCTTACCACTCCTCTCATTGGAGAGACATTCAAAAAGACTGAATCTCCAACTAAGAATTCCATATTTCTACGCCTTTGGTCTGCATTACTTTTCTGTCTACTCTGGGCTTCCTTTGGTTTCTTTCTAATCATACCAACCTTCTCTGAAGCTTCTCGTATCATATCAGGACCAAGTTCTAACCGAACTCCGGTTTTGATCCAACAAGATGGTGACCTGCACGGATGACTTATAAAGCTTCATACGATGCCATGCCAAAACTAGCTTAATAACTATTATCACTACTACAAAACAGGCCATTTGCATCGGTTGTTTACCCCCTTTTTGCATCAGTTCAACAACCGATGCATATGCAACCGATGCAACAGGCTTAACACTTTTGCATCAGTTCTGAAACCGATGCAAAAAGGTCCTTTTTGCATCGGTTGTTACTAAGAACTGATGCAAAATATCATGGTTGGTTGCTTGAACACAGCCCCCATGTTGCATCGGTTGTAATGAAAATCGATGCAACAAAGGAACTTGTTGCATCAGTTGTTGTTGAAAACCGATGCAAAATAATCCCTCTTTTGCATCGCTTTTTTATAACAACCGATGCAAACTAATCCCTCGGAAACCATTATTACGGTACTCAAATAGACTATATATATATATATTAATGATAATCTTTATATATATAAAAGAAAAAAACATACACAAAAAATTAAAAAAAAAAAGATTATTTCATTATCATTTAAATACAGAAGCCTCCTTGTTTTCATCTCCAGCATCATCCTAAATACAGAAACAATAAGAAAACATAATTTACATACAAAATCACAGTCCAACATACTATCGACATTATTCTATGCTCCTCTAAACATCATCAGTCATCCATTGCAGCTCCACCACCCATACTGTCAGCAGTAACCAACAATGACAATACAACTGATCATCTACTTGCCTCGACAACAAGTCACACCTACCATACATTCATCTACAACAACCCAAACAACTTCACTCACCATCTCAACTGCTTACTCCAGCCTCCACCACAATTTGATCATAAACTTCTGACACCACCCACAACTTTAATCATCCCTGACCTAACCAAACCTGTACATCAAATACCCCTCCAAACTCACATCATACAGAACTGCAATAACTACACAGTCTCCATCCATTTCTTACTCCAGCAAGCACGGCATCAACATTCACTGTGAACCTCCTTTGCACCACCTTTGACAACTCTACACTTCCACTCACTATTTTGAAAAATTACCTCCACTCACTATCTCGACACTGTGAACATATCCATTATAAACTACTGTGAACATCACCATACAATAACTGCATGCATCACCTTCACAACTGCTACCATACTCCAGATCCACCATCCTACCTGTATGCTTAAACCAGTATACTCCATTGCTTGCTTGAACCATCTACCACCGAGCTACCTGCATTGACAGATCACCATTCCACAACCTCTCCTTGCTTTCAAACTGCAATTCTAACTTCATTCCCTATCACAACTCCTCTGGTTTTGTTTTCGAATCACTTCCACTGATGTAACACCTATATGTGAAATGTTACATACAAAATCAGCCATGTAGTAATGAAGTTTTATTTTATTCATGTACTAAAAATCAGTTCAAATTCGTATATATATTCTAAACAATGGAATTAGATCGCCTATTCTGGTTATATTCTAAACAACTGAATCAATGAAGGGCGCTTGCTATGTGATGCGAAGAAGAGTACGGAAGAGTCTGCATACTGGAAATGGCATCCGATGAATCAGGGATGCCGGTGCTGCAACAAAAAAAAACAATGTTAATTATTCACAATTTGCAGATGTTTACAATACAAATCACTGAAAGGCTAATATTCTTGTCTGTAACATTGCATCTACAAAATGGCCATAAATACTTTATCAAATGTTGAAACATGGAAAACTCCTAAATTACCGAAGATGAGTCTATGACATGTAATATCCAGACAGGAAAACATCTCTACCAAGTATTAACAAGCGCGCGCTTAGATGCCCAAAAGGCACAGATGCAGTTTCTGTGCCTTTCTGGCCTTCAAGGCGCATCCTCTATTGGAGGCGCACGAAAAGTACCAAAGGCGTGCAGTGGAACAAGGAAGGCACACCTTTGGTTAGTTTAGTTTTTTTCTAGGAAAACCCCAAGACCCGACTCGATTTAATTACGTCATAGCGCCTTAGCTACCTTGTCTCTAAGCAGCGACTATAAGCTTAATCAATTCATAAGTATGTATACTCTAAACTGCGCTCACAGCTCAGTTCCGAGTACAATAGTTTAAGTACAGTTTTCTGCAATTTTATCATAAAAGACTTTCTTATACCATAGTTTGTAAAAATTGACCATGCTGATATAGAATAGAAAACTGATGCATAAAAAATACAACGTACAGGGATTCATACTCCTATGTGACAAAAACACTCTCGCTAATAATGAAGATTTCAACATCCAAAGCCAGTAGATATGATCCAAAACGGTGCATAGGCACTATTTCGTGTAGAAGAATTTGTTTGTAAAGAAAGAGTGGAGTTCTATAAATTGGAAAAAAAAGTAAGAATTAAATAATTCAATCAGCACCTATGTTCCAATGATATGCTATTAATCTCGAACCAACATGTGAAGTAAAACTACATGCAACAAACTTTTTTTCACTATATGCCTATGTAAGCATAATATTTAGTTTTTGTTTGTAATTTATTAAAAGATGCTATCATAGCAACTAAATAACAGTTGCTATTAAGTTACTAACGGTTTGAACAACTATGATTAAGCTCAGTTAATTATGACATGGAGACTGATGAACCATTTGAAATTACCATATTAAGTCAACAAAGCCTTCATAATAACTATACGATTAAAGAAGTACAGAGTAATATTTCTCCCAATAAAGTACATGTGGTGCACCTCTTCGTTTATCGAACCAGAAATGTGCCACCTAATGTTCATAAAAACTGAAATAAAACAATACCTAAAATGAAGTATATTACAGTTCTTCTCAGTCAATGCCATCTATAATTATTTTTCACAGATCCCTCGCGGCAGATAGACTCAACAAATATTAGGAGGTTTGTCTATTACTTTATCATAAGGCCTACGTATTTATTATACATATCTAGTATATTTGTGTCAGATAGAATCAATATGGTAAAATACACAACACATAATCTTATATAGAAATTGAATATTGGGGATCGAATTCTTTCCACCTGTGAGATGAATGTCCACTACGACCGTATGCTGAAGCTCGTTGACCAAGAAGTCTCCGACTGTGACCATATGCAGCATGTTGACTTACAGGTCTCCGAATATTCACTGAGCTGGAAGCATTGTGGTTAGGTGGTCTATATTTACCAGCAATCACATCACAGATTATCGAGTCTATTCCCTTTGAAGTGATAGACCCATCAACAATTGCCATTCCTCTTCAAACCCAAAAAAAAGACAGTAAGAAAGAGAATAGAACAAACCTCAATCGAACAATCTCAACAACCCAATTGCACCAGAAACCATCGACTTCCCCACTCACGATTGCCAAATACTCCACTAGTCACCAACCTCGAAATCACACAGTTCCCCCCATCTTGATTTCTCATTGTTAGGTGGTGGTGTTATGGAATGGGAGTTGCGGGTTTGTTTGGCCGGTATGGTGTGTACTGATATGTATCAGTGGAGCATAAGGCAGGGATACGGAGTTTTAGTAGTGGTGAATGTTGAATGAAGACAGGGAGTGATATACAGGTGCACAATGTGGAGTATTATGTTGTATGGATGTCTGTAGTGGGTGATGTCTGTAGTGGTTGATAGGCTCAGTGTGGTATGTGTGGCAAGGAATGTATATAACATAACAGTGATTATGGAAGTTGAAGTATGAAGAGGCACGGGGGAGGGGATGAAATGTTTATAATGCGAATGTCTATGCAGTTGCCTACAACAAGTAGATGTTGGTCAGAGATGGTGGAAGAGGTGGTTAGAGGTGAAGCAGTGATATGGCAAAGAATATTTGACTGAATTTGAATTCACTGTTGTTGATTTCTTTCTCTTTCCAATGTTTTACTTTGTAACGCATTGCTTTAAGTTCTTGTGCTTCTTTTAGTGTTAGATTGTGGCTACAACCAGTAAATGCTAGCATATCCTTTTCATATCTGTAATATTAAATTAAAAATCAAGTTAATACATTACTCTTTTGCTTTGAATTTGAATCAACTGCCCTGGTAGAATATCAGAAAGTTCTGCATATAACTTTGTGTCACATGTCATGGACTAATTTATCTGATAAAACTAATGGACATTTTGCAACTTTAACATTTCTTTATGAATAGCATAAAGTTTTATGTTATAACTAATAGCAATTTATAAGTACCTCAAATGGAGGGCAATGTAATGGCTACTTCCATTTCTCAGTCTTTCAATAAGCTTATTTCCAAGTTCTTCAATTTGGGGTGTGTACTTAAGCGCCTTGTAATTGGCACGGCATCTAATCTTCTGTATTGAAGGAGCAAGGCCATTGTTTGCAATTCTGGAGTCCGTGTGAGTAAACTTTATCACCTTATGTTTCTTTAAAATTTTCTCATAGTTTTTGTAATGGAATGCCTGCACAGATATAAATAATGCGTTTGGTTAATTTCTTACATAAGAACAGCAAAATCTTATGTAAATTTTAGAAAATGATACCTTTGACCGGGAAGTAGGAGCTCTTACAAACGGTCTGACTGATTTATATTTATCAGGCAGCCTCTCAACAATTTCAATATCATCTTTTAGAGTATCCATAAAATGTTTCCAGTTAAATATATCTTTGAATTCACTGCAAATCATGGTTTATGTAAGTTGAACTGAGGCTGTAGCAGTTGCTTGTATGTAGTGATGTAGTTGTTGTTTTGCGATTGTCTGGTGGTACAGGATGAAGGGGATGGTGAACTGCAGTATTGTATGCAGGCAAATGCAGTATATTTCATTTTGATTTTACATTCAAGTTTAAACCCTCTTCTACCACAACAATTCCTCACTGTTGCATCACTTACAACAGCAACCACCTCTCTGTTTCACATCTTACCACATCCAAACTTACTGCTCCACAAGCCTGACCCCCCATCCCACTGCCTAACAGTTCTACTTCAACCTTATTCAGAATACAATCCTATACACAACCATATACCAATCACTACCCTTCATAGCCACCATTACCCGACTACAACCCATCATCTTGCAACTGCCTCTTGCCTTCTTGCTTCATCACACAACTGCCTTCCATTGCTGAGACATCCCTACCCTGTCCATACATACATCCACTAACATTTCTTTTTTACTTCACAGTTCAATCACAGTACATCATACCAAACCAAACGCTGTCATTCCCCTCGACCGCAACCAGTATTTCCATACATCTATAACCATATTAGTCACCCTCCACTTCACTGTCCCCCTCCACTTTACTGATAACACTTCTCTTCGACCAAGCTTCTATTGCCATCAACATTTCCTTGTCAAAAATCATGGTAACTACCACCAAGCAGCTCCATAAACAACTACCATTGCTCATCTCCATAAACAACTACATCGCTATTTAAATCAACTTCTGCACATACAACAACTTTTGATCACGGTATTATTATAGCATCGTGCTCCCAGAAGTTTTAAATCAAGATTGTGGAACATGGTACCTAGTTAAAGTATCCCAAGCCCCAAATAATACAATGTTAAATATAACTACTATAGCATGATTTTCAATGATAAATGTTTGAATTGCAATTGTTGGTGGCGAGGGAATAGTTAAACGTGTGTAAAAGTACTAATGCATTACCATCGTTGAGTAGGATATCCGCATCCATTAAGACATTTGTTTAGAAAAATCTTGCCACTGTAATCACAAACAGGCATGCATCTGTCATATTAAAAATTGATACTGGTCAATATCTTTCTATTTCTTTTCCATTGATCCAAACTTGTCCCTTTCCCATTTCCATCATGTCAATACTAACAGGGTTATTTCCTTTTGGAGCTTTTATTACCCGAACATCTCCTGCCTCAACGACTAAATCTAATCTCTAAAAACCTCGCTCCAAGCCTAATCCCAAATTAACCCGCTGGACCTCCTCTCTAAACCGCTGCTCTCTTCATTGATGTGTTCACCACTTTACTACGCAACATAGTCCTCCTAAAGGATGCTTGCTCTGCCACAAATGATAACTTAATGATGCCTCCTGGAGTTAATGTGAAGAAAAATGCTTAATAACGCACGCAACTCATCTTCGTCCAAAATATCCTTCTCCACTATCATCTGCAGCATCGACTTCCTGAAATCTGTCAACAGATCGCTGCTCTCTTGAACCAGGGCCACGCCTTCTTCTATCTTATGCTACTACTGTTGTTGCTACTGAAGCGCGTGCATTGCTTCCTTTTCGATCATGGGCAGGGCCGGAGAAGATGGGGTGCTGGACGCGTCATGGTCTTCCTCTATGATGGAAGAGGACGAAGGCATGGAGGCGGCGGTGACTGATTTGGAGTTGGATGTGGTTTTGGTTGTTGCGTGGATTTACCGGATGAGTTAGGAATGAAAAAAGAGGAATATAGGGAGATCAAAAAAACATGAAAGGAGAAAAAAGAATAAAAGGAATGAAGTAGAAGACACGCTATTTAAATTTTCAAAAGCTTTGGAGCCAATTTTTCATTATTTCCCACCTAAATTTCATATTGCCATCAACATGTAGTTGCATCGGTTGACTTTAAAACCGATGTAACTAAAACTATTTGCATCGGTTGTTGGTGAGAACTGATGCAAATTTTGATTTTTTATTACCTATTGCTTTTCATGTACCAATTGCATCGGTTATTAAGATAGAACTGATGCAAATAGTTCTATTTGCATCAGTTTTTACTTGAACCGATGCAAATGAGGCGAAGCAATATGCACTTTTTGTACTAGTGTATTATAAGATAACTCTACTAAATATAAATGATTTTCCTATGAATACCCAAATCTAGGATACATGCTCTTAGAAAATCTTCCAAAATGTGGTTGACTCTCCTCGTCTGTCCATAAGTTTGGGGTGATAGGCAGTGCTTAGATTCAGCCTTGTTCTTAAAGTGGTCTGTAATCCTTCGCAAAATTGACTAGTAAAGATTGGATCCCGATCGCTTAGTATACTTCCCAGAACTCCATGCAATCGTATAATTTCCTTCATATATATCTCGGCAAGGCTTGCAGCGACCCTTGTTAGCTTAACTGGAATGAAGTGTACACTTTTAGTTAATCGGTCTATGATAATCCAAATGCCTTCATTCCCTTTCCTCGTTTGAGGTAAGTCATCAATGAAATCCATTGATATTTGATCCCACTTCCAAATTGTAATTTCCAACGGTAGAAGTAATCCTGCAATTTTCTACTGGCTGCTCTTGACCTGTTGACAATTGGCACATCTGCTAAAATAAATCGATATGTCCCTTTTTATGCTTCTCCACCAAAATGCTCGCTTCATATCTTTATACATTTTGTCAATTCTCGAATAAATTTTAAGTTTGGTTTTGTGACACTCAGCTAACACTTCCCACCTAAGATTTTCCACATCCAGAAAACAAATTCGCCCACTCAATCGTAATACTCCACTTTTATCTACCATAAAGCTTGAGTTTCTTCCTTCTTTAGTTGCCTTAGTGAACTTTTCAAACTATCCATCTTCTCTTTGCTTACTGGCTATTCTTTCTAGAAGAGTTGGAGTTACTATCAAACAAGAAATAACAGCATACTTCCTCCTCAACGCATCAGCTACTAGTTGGCTTTTCTATGGGCGTATAATATATCTGGGTCATACGATGCAAGAAATTCCAACAACGTTGTTGCCTCATGTTTGATTCTCTCTGAGTGAAAAGATACTTCAAAAATATATGATCCGTAAAGAGCTCAAACTTTTCACCAAATTAAAAGAAAGAATTTTATTAACTAAGGTCAATTCAAAGTTTTAATTGAAACAAACTATGTAAACTTCTTACCCACCAAATAGTGCCTCTATATTTTTAATGAAAACACCACGGCTGATAATTCTAAGTCGTGTGTTGCATAATTCTTCTCATGAGTCGTTAGTTTTCTACTTGCATAAGCAATCACCTTCCCTTCCTGCATCAAAACTGCACCAACTCCTTCTCCACAAGCATCTGTATAAATGGTTAATCCACTATTTCCATTTATAATTACTAGGACTGGAGCAGTTGTCGACCTCTTTTTGAGTTCCTGGAATGCTGCTTCAAATTTAGGAGTCCAGATAAATTTAGCATCTATCATGGTCAACATTTTTAGGTGGTAGGCAGTCTTTGAGAAGTCTATAATGAATCTTCTGTAATACCCTGCCAGACCTAAGAAGCTACGAATCTCTTTAGGAGTTTATGGCTGCTTCCAATTTAGAACAGCTGCAACCTTTACATTATCTAATGAAATCCCATCCCTTGACACTATATGTCCAAGGAATCTTACCTCCTTTTCCCAGAAATGGCATTTTGAAAATTTGGCTTTAAGCACATTATTTCTTAATATCTCCAACATAATTTCTAGATGCCTTCCGTGTTCTTCTTCTATCTTGGAATAGATAAGGATATCGTCGATAAAGACTAACACGAATTTATTGAGTACATCTCTAAATACTCTATTAATAAGGTCTACAAATAAGCGGATGCATTGGTTAGCCCAAAAGGCATAACCAACCACTCGAAAAATGTATTTGGACCTTTAAATGCAGCTAGATGGATGCATTCTTCTGCTATTCTCAGCTGATGGAATCTTGTAGCTAGATCCATTTTCGAGAATACCCGAGCACCATGTAAGTGACCAGACAAATCATCTATTCGGGGTAGAGGATACTTGTTCTTAATCGTTTGTTTATTCAGATCTCGATAATTTATGCACAGCCTTAGAAATCCATTTGACTTGGCAACAAAAACTACTGCCGATCCCCAACTTGAACGACATGGTCTTATCAACCCTTTCTTTAATAGCTCTTGAGTTTGGTTTTTTAATTCCTCCATCTCATTCGGAGCCATCCATCGGTCCGTAGTTTAATTGGCCTTGCATCATAAATGAAATCAATATGAAATTCGATTTCCCGATATAGGGGTAAACTCTTCACTTCTTCAAACACGTCTAGGAATTCTTTAACAATAGATATGGTTCCTAATCCTTCTTGGGATGAATCTAATGCATATAGGAAACTTCCCCTCCTTGAATTAGGATCTTCATAAGATATTTCTATAAACTTCCTAAAACTGGTCCATGTGGTTATCGTCCTGCTAATGCAATCGAGAACTGCTTTATACTTAGTTAACCAATCCATACCAAACAAAATTTCAAATCCAATAAAATCTAAGACAAATAGGTCGAAAGAAAGTTGATGGGAAGAGTGGGAAATATGGACTTCTTCACAATTCATACAAAGTTTAGTGGTACCACCTATAGGATTCGTCATGCAAATAGGGGTATTTACTATCTTAGGTACAAGTTTTGATTCTTATACTGTTTACTTAGCAATAAAACTAAGAGAAGCTCCTGTATCAAAAAATACTCTAACTAAAACATCTTCGATAAAAATATTACGTTCCAAAATTCCCTTGCCCTTCACACCCTAAGAGGTTGAAGGCTCACCCTTTATTGCATAGACTCTGACTTGCTCTCCCTTCCTCATGATCGGACAATCCTTGACCATGTGTCTCAGCTGATGACAATTATACCAGTTTGTTCGTAGCTTATGAACCTTGGGGTTCTTGTAATGAGTCGCTAGGTGGTCCTTTTGTTGGCAATTGTAACATATAGCATTTTTCAAATAGTTACCATGGGCTCCTCCTCCAGATTTTCCTTGACTTGGATTTTTCCCATTTAGAATAAACTTCCTCTTCTTCCAATTGTTGGTGTTGTTGTTGTTGGTTTGAGCTATTACCGGTTTCGTCTTGTCCAACGTTTCATAACGGAATCCTATAAGCAAATCTATAATGAGCCTTTAACATGGGCAGTCATCTTGCTCTAGTACTTCTCATTCATCCCGGAAATGAACTTCTCATTTTTCTTTAAAGGCGTGTCAATTAGATGTAACATTCCCCTACTTGGTGGCCCAAAACTAACGGCAATGGATGTTGTAGTCATTTATAGTTATTAATCCCCGACGACCAAATACGATGACATTAGATACATTGACACACAGTAACACAAGAATATGGAAAAAAATTTAAACAGTAACCAAATTCCACATTTTGTTTCAAAATATTCCAAATTGATTACGTAATCCCAATTTGTAGACCATGTTCAGATAACAAATAGTTAATATAAAATATGCCAAGAACGACATATGATGATGCCCCCTTGGTAGATCAGAGTATATAAATAGGCAAGAAAGCAACTTGCATTTACAAACAAAACACATCACGAAAATAAAAGAACTCTAATAATAAGAATGCCTCATGCACGTCCTCGGAAGCTTTATTCGTCTAAAAGAACACCTAGAAACTTTAGCTCTCAACCTACTCAAAATCAACTGAGTACCAGTAAGTTTAAGGGAAAAAGAAAAACTTCGAGTCAGACATAAATCCTGGTATGAATAATAATTTACCATTTCAAACAATTTAGATATCTAATGAGACCACGCCGCTTAGCGAAATGGGTTTTCGCCTCACCAGTATCCTAAAACATTTACCAAACCATATACTATGCTCCTGCATCCACAATGGTTAGAACATAGGATTTCATAATCTTTATGATGATACGCAAAACAAGTAAATCAAATCCAGATTACCCGTCCCCATTCATTTCGACTATCTGTCACAGTTATAGTTTCTAGGATTACTATTAACATGTTAAATGTTTATGGACTATCGGTCTAATTTCATAGTTATCATGGGATCACTATGAATTTATTGGTGACTCTAATATCTTATCTCTTATCCTAGTTTTCATGGGCTAACTAGGTACTTGTTGACCAACTATCAATATCTTAATCTGGATATACTTTTCATGGGCTAACTACATACCTACTGGCATTCCTAGTATCAAATCATAGTTTTCATGGGCTGACTATGAACCTATTATCCCCTGCCAATATCATACGGTTTTCGTGGGCTCATCGAAAACCTATTATCTCCTGCCAATATCTTTAATTAAGATTTTAACATCTGTTATGTTATATTCACTACTGGGTCAACCTAACAGGGTATTCTACCCCTTCCCCAAAATAGAGTTATAGGTAAATAACAATGTGAATAATGTTTTAAAAACCTTTACTTATGCCATGGTTTTTTTTCGTTTAAAAATGAGAATGAATTATTTGTTTTGAAACCTTAAAACATCACTTTCGAAACCATTGGATGACCTCCTTTGAAAGCCTAGAAAAACTCTTTTCAAAACTCTAAGTATGTACATTTCAAAACCAATGATATTTCGATGGTATCAAGTAAGCATTCTTTAAAACATAGCTTCAAAACTAATAAAGTATCCTTTCGAAAGCGTTGGGTTTACTCTAAAAACATCATTTGGTTCAAAATGGTTATATACCAAAGTATCTCTTTCGAAACCAACAAAAATTAGATTGGAAAAAAAATTGATGGTGTCGGAACCATCTTAACCAAAAGCAAAGACCTTTAAAAATAAAAATATCAATGGACAGAGTCGAAACCCCCTTTCGAATCCATCACCTTCGAAACCCCTAACCCCTTTCGAAAACAATTAGGAAGCGGCTTAATTTATGTAAAAACAAGGATAACCTTTTGAAGGTATTGATGACTTTGATGATTTGGAAGGAAAATAGCGGCTTGGTTTCGACTAGGTTGGAACCTACCCTCTCGAAAACTTTTATTTAAAGAAAAAGTTCCCCTTCGCAAGCTATTTATAAAATTTCTTTCGAAAGCATGGCTTTCGACTATGTTGAAAACTTTAGTACGACAAGGCAGAAATTTAACTTTAGAAAACAAACTAAGGTTTCGACTCTATAGGGTATCGACTAAGTCGATAGCCCTTCAAAAATTAGGCAGGCGTTTATCTTTTTAAAACAAAACCTTGGTTTCGACTCTGGCGAAAGCATAGCTTTCGAAACCCTACCTTGCGCTACTTAGCAATTTCACTTCGTGCAAATTCTATTCATACTATGTGCCTTGGTTCCGACAATGTGGGTTTCGACGTGATGGTTTCGACTGAGATAGTGCGGAGGTAAAGGAGTTGAAAGGTGCCTCCGAAATAGGTGGAACCACCTTTTTTCTGAAATGCTGATTTATAGCTATACACTGCAATTGCTTTATAATTAATGTGCTTGTTGTAATCCGTTGATTGGTTACTTTAAAACTTTTCAAATACTTTACAATTTGTAACTGCCGCATTGATTTAGATCCAAATCAAAGAAACATAATGTCTTAAGCCCTTCCATATAATAAAACCAACATTTGCAGAAATGTCCTTCTTTAACAATAATTTATTTTCCCAAATAAATCAACTGGGAAAATCCCCAAAAATCATAGAAAATCAATTTCATCATGTAATTAATCATATTAAAATTTTAGATCCAATTTCTTCCTAAAATACTCGAATAAAATTTTAAACCCAATTACATCATATTTATCATTAAAATTCATAATAAAATTTCCATAACTTGGAAAATTCTGAAAATTAAAACCTCTCTCCAAAATCATGTTTACTTAACACAAATTTTCCATGGCATTTTAAATCAATAAACCATGGTTTTGACCCTAAAACCGTATGAATTTAGCGTATAAATAAATTGTTTAAATTAAACAATCCAAAACTTTGTCATATCATCATCCCAAAATACAATAGAAACGAAATAAACACTTAAATCTGAAATCATAAGATTATAGAAACAAAAAGAGATGGAATGAATTATTATTCACCTTAGATATGATAATGAATTTGAGATTTGTTGTTGATTAATCCTCCCTAGCTCTTGATCTTTAGCTTCAGATTGAAATTCCTCTCTTCCTCCTTGTTAATCGCCGGCTACCTTAGGATTTTTGCATTTTATTTTAGATTTGAGAAAAATAAACATTAACGGACAACGGTGAGAAATGTATAGCTATGTAAAATAAAGAGGCTATTTTACTAATATGCCAACGTGTGAACTAATTATCCTTTAAACCAATTAAAGCCTATTAAGTTTTTATTATTAAGCACGACCTATGTTATAATTTATTTAAATCTCAATTCCCTTATCATCATTATTCTATTTAATTTATCTAATTAAGTTTGTTGAATAATGTTATCAAAAATTAGGGATGTTACAGGCTCGCCCCTTAAAGAATTTCATCCTCGAAGTTCAGTAAGGACTAAATACTAAACATAGAAATCATCTATAACAACCCCTAACAATTATACTAGTCTAAATGACTAGCAACTATCCATATAAATCCAATATAGACATATCCTCAAAGCAGATCAGGTTGAGTATCTCTAATCCTATCCTTTGTCTCCTAATTACATTCCTTCTCGTTGTCGCTCCATTGAACTTTCACAAACCTGGCTATCTTATTCCTTGATCTTTTCTCATCTTTATCCACAATCCAAACTGGTTGTCTAACAATAGTCAAATTAGGCTCTACCACTAAGTCATCCAACCCTGTCGGAGGAATAGTAACCTCTGGATCATGCACAAAGTTGTTAAGATGAGACACATGAAACACATTATCATTACTTGCCTAACTGCTCAGCAACTCTATTCTGTATGTGAGCTTTCCAATCCTCTCTATAATCTGAAATTGACCTACATATCTTGGGGCTAACTTCCCAGACTCCCTAAATCGTATCACATCCTTCATTGGTGATACCCTAATGAAAATCTTATCACCAACAGAGAATTCTATGTCCTTGCGCCTCTTATCTGCATAACTCTTCTGTCTTGACCGAGCTTCCTTCATCCTTCCTCGGATTAACACAATCTTCTCTGATGCCTCTCTAACCAAATCTAGACCTAAGACTACTCTGTCTCCAATCTCCAACCAACATGCTGGTGATTTGCATGGTCTTCCATACAAAGCTTCAAACGACACCATTCCTATACTAGTATGGTAACTATTATTATAGGAATACCCAACCAAAAGTAGGCGATCCACCAAGATATACCAAAGTCTAATACATAAGCTCTTAGTAGATCCTCCAGTGCTTTGTTGACTCTCTCTGTCTGCCCATCTGTCTGAGGGTGATACATAGTACTCATATTAAGCTTGGTACTCATCACTTTCTGTAGAATCTTCAAGAACTCACTAGTGAACAAAGCATCTCTGTTAGTGACTATACTACTAGGAACTCCATGCAGTCTAACTATGTTCTTTAGGAATAACTTAGCCAAAACAGGTGTCATTCTGGTTGACTTAACTGAAATGAAATGGGCACTTGTGGTCAACCATTCCACTATACCCCATATAATTTCATTACCTCTATTCGACTTTGGCAACCCGTCTATAAAATCTGTATATATCGAATCCCATTTCCAAACTAGAATATACTCATTGATAGTTTGTAAATTGCCTAACCCACAAGCCAACATCCCTTTTCATGCCTTCCCTATAGAAGCTCCTCTTCATATCTTGGTTTCCACCAGGATGAATCACAAACTTGGACCGTTGACATTCTCCTAGAACTTCTTCCCTTAAGTCCTCCACATTCGAAACACACAACTATCCTTTTTTCTTAGCCATCCTTCCTGGTCAAGGTTAAAATCCTTTAAATCATCGATCTTTGTTTCAACCTCTAGTCTTCTGATCCTTTCAGCTATACAGGATCCTCCTTTTTCTTAGAAGCAATTTTATGAACTAGTACTGTTCAAACTTCTAAATAAGACAACCTAGCTGTACTCTGACTAGAACCATCAGTTGATCTTAGTTGCACATCGCAATTGACTAAAGCTTCTAAATCCTTCCACTCTAACAACATAGGTAACACATATTCTGATGTTTCCTGCTAAGAGAATCATCCACTCTATTACCTTTTTCTAGTGTATATTCTATACCAAAATCATATGCAGCCAAAAACTCTAGTCACCTCTGCTGCCTCATATTCAACTCCTTCCGAAAGAATAAATATCATAAAGACTTATGATCGGTATACAACTCAAATCTCTCCTCAAAGAGATAATGTCTCCAAATCTTCAATGCAAAGGTCACAGCTGCTAACTCCATATCATGAGCAGGATATCGAACTTCATGCGGCCTAAGCTGCTTAGATGCATAGGCAATAACTTTACCATTCCGCATCAACACCGCTCCTAATTCAGTTCCACATACATCAGTATATACCACTAATCCCTGGTTTCCATTTGGAACTACTAACATGGGTGCATTGGTCAATTAATGCTTTAACTTAAGGAATGCCTCCTCATATTTGTCCGACCAAACAAATCTCACTTCCTTTCGTGTTAGCTTAGTTAAAGGTGATGATATCCACGAGAAATCCTTAATAAATCTCAGGTAGTAGCCAGCAAGTCCAAGAAAACTTCTGATCTCAGTCATCGTCTCCTGTCTCTTCCAATTCTTTGGTCTCTTCCAATTATTCACGGTTTCGATTTTATCTCGATCGACTGACAGTCCTTTCTCTAAAACCATGTGACCAAGAAATTTTACCTCTTTCTTCCAGATATGACACTTGGTAAACTTCGCCTTTAGCTGATTCTGTCTCTGCGTCGCAAGCACTACTCTAAGATGAACTTCTTGCTCTCTCTCTCATCCTTAGAGTATACTAGAATGTTATCTATAAACACTAGTAAAAACCTCTCCAAGTACTCTCGGAAAACTCAGTTCATCAAATCCACAAAGAAAGCAGGTGCATTCATTAATCCAAATGGCATCACCAACCATTCATATGAACCATATCTAGTTCGAAATGTTGTCAAAGGAATACTATCCTCCACCACTCTTAACTGATGGAAACCTGTCTTCGAGTCCAACTAGGAAAACACCCCGGATCCGCTCAAATGGTCAAAAAGATCATCTATTCTGGGCAAGGGATACTTATTCTCGATCGTCCTTTCGTTAAACTTAGGATAATCGATACATCTTCAATGACCCATCTGGTTTCTTTACGAACACGCAGCCGCTCCACAAGGCGAACTGCTTGGTCTAATAAAACTCCTTCCTTCTAGATCCACTAGCTACACCTTTAATTCCTTCATCTCAGTTGGTGTCATCCTGTTACGTAGTCTACTCATAGGTTCCGCTCCTGGCATAAGATCTATTCTAAACTCAACAGCTCTTTTTGAGGGTTGTCCAGTGACTGGCTCAAAGACATCTACAAACTCTCTTGCTATTTGAACCTGATTTAACTCATTTCCAACCTCTATAGCATTAAGGATAGTGCTAACACTCCAGCCAGTATTCTCTACTGAGAATATCACTCAGTTATGATTATCAAGGTGTCTTAGTGATATTTCCCTATCCTGACAAAATATTCTAGCCTCTTACCTACTCAACCAATCCATTCCCAAAATGATTTCAAAATCTACGAAATCAATCAAACTACATACAGATATATGACCCAACATACCAAGTTTTAACTGGCCACGTCTTAACCCTAGAGTTGCATAACCTCCTATTGGATTCACAACCCTTGAGGAAGTAACTAGGTAGGTGGATTCTAAACATAATCTATCAACTAAACACTGAGATATAAATGAATGAGATGCAATGGAATCAAAAAGTAATCTAACTGGAATATTCAGAATCAAAAGCGTACCTTCCATCATAGTCTTTTCTTTATCTGCTGCAGTAAACCTAGCCGGTCCCATAGCAAAAACTTTTTCTTTATCCTCCCTAACTGACTCTACACACTAATTCTTGTAATGCCCAACTTGATCACAGTTGAAGCATTTCACATTCTTCTTACTTGCAGCTTTCTTTCCATTCCCTGACCGTAATTCATTAGCAAAGTGACCCTTCTTGTCACACTTATAGCAAAGTACTTCATCTTTTGACTTTTTAGCAGTATCACCCTTATGGGTTCCCTTCTTTTTAAAGAACTTTCTCTTCTTCCCTTGAGAACCATAAGTTTTCACTGACTTCTCTTTAGCTAAATCAGCAAGATTCTCCTTATGGAGAATGGTCATCTCCACCACTATATTACAAGGATCACGGACATGTGTCATGGTCATTCTAGCAAGCTCGGGCCTTAGTCCCCGAATGAACTTCTCATTACTTTTGATGTCAGTGTCTATAACAACATATCTGTATCATGACAGTTCTTTAAACTTAGTAGCATACTCAACTACTGATATCTCTCCCCGAACTAAATCCACAAACTTCGTCATCAGCTCAAACTTAGCAAACTCAGATGCAAACTTCTACTCAAATCTCGTTTTAAAATCAGCCCAAGTTAACTGCTCTTCCAGCACTCTGACAGCGATACTATTCCACCAATGTAGTGCTTACCCATGCAACGATCCAGAGGCCGGCCTTCTTTTTTGTCCATTATTCTGACCCAAATCAGTGAATATACGCTCATAATGCAACACCCAATTCTGAACCTCTATAGCACTCTCTGTTCCCAAGAATGGCTTCCCACCCAAACTGGTGTAATCTCTACTTAGCAAAGCAATATTCCCTATTGGAGCCATAGGATTAGTTCCTCCTGCATTTCAGCAACACCAGCAGCAGCTCTAGCTGGCATCAAACCATCAAAGAACTGATACATCACCCCCATATCTACTGGTGTATTTCCAGCACCCACATTAGCTTCAGCATTTTGATTACTAGCATTAGCCCATCGACCCGAACTCCTTCTGGTAGTGGGTCGAGCATTTCCATTAGTTGTGATGTTTCCTC
Organism: Allium cepa; assembly: GCA_030765085.1. NCBI lineage: Eukaryota > Viridiplantae > Streptophyta > Magnoliopsida > Asparagales > Amaryllidaceae > Allium > Allium cepa. Next base: position 886,206,050 of record CM060937.1, on the reverse strand, counting down.
CACCTAGATTTCCTCTTCAGTTTCCTGCTTCCATACCTCCTTCTCATAAATCTGCATACGAGCCTTAGTATGATACAGATTAACGGTCTAGGAGAGCAAGGAATACGCCTTATATACATACATACATATATATATAACTATATATATCAAATACAAGTATGCTAATACAACGTTAACCCAAACCCCAATCTGATTATCTGATTCATTGGATTATGATTGGAAAAATCTTTTAAGTTTAAGTTTCTTTTAAAGTTTCATAACCTATGCTCTGATACCAACTTGTAACATCCCCCTACTTAGATGTCCAAAACTATCGGCTACGGATGCTGCACTCATCTATAGTTATTAATTCCCGACGACCAAATACGTCAACATTAAATACATTGATACATAAAAACACAAGAATATGAAAAAAAATTAAGCAGCAACCAAATTACACATTCCATTTCAAAATATTCCAAATTGGTTACATAATTCCAATTCGCAGACCACGTTCAGATAACATATATTTATTACAAAATACGCCAAGAGCGACATATGATGATGCCCCCTTGGTAGATCGAATATATAGATAGACATGAAAACAATTTACCTTTACAAACAAAACACACAATGGAAAAAAAAGAACTCAAATAACATGCTTGCCTCTTACATGTCCTCTGTTTGCACAAAAAATGGACAAACACCTCCAAGTCGTATTATTTAGTTGATTATATGTGATTTTCAATGATTTTAGATGAGTATGTAAATATAAAAGAAGTAGGGGCTGAAATGTAAAAGACACGCGGATTTATAGTGGTTCGGCCAGAATGTGCCTACGTCCACTTTATATGTTATTATCTTCTTTCTTTCAGATTACAAGTACAATGCTTCGTATATAAGTATATGAAAGTAGTTTGAAAGTTCCTTCCTTGCTTGAGCTCTCAAACTTGTCTGCCATTGTTGTACCCCTGCCCCTCTATTTATAGAATGAGGTAGGGGGCAGGGGCCTTGGAGGTATATAGCTGCTGGTGGGCCCGGGCTGAAGAAATTTGGACTGGCAATTATCTGGTTCGGCGAAGCTCTGGTTCGGTCTTGGTTGGTTTGGCAGTTGGTCCGGTGGCGTTTGGACCGGTACCGTCTTGATTCGGCAGGAGTGTGGGAGTGGTTGTAGGAGATGGTCTGGAGCGGCGTCTTGGTGACTCGGTAGTAAAGTTGGTTTGGTAGTGGAGCTGGTCCGGTATTGGAGTGTGAAGGCTGGTGGACCGGTAGTGAGTGGACCGGTAGGGGAGTTGGTCCGGTGGAAAGGTTGTGGATAGCTGGTTCGGCGGTGGAAAGGAGGCTGGCTATGCCGAATGGACTCGGGCTTGTGTTGCCGAATGGGAAGGAGCCGAATGGAGGCTTGGGGCCGAATGAGCTTCTTCATGGAGAATGTTGGATGGACTTCTAGGTTAGTATTGAGCTTCTTGGCTGTCGAACGAAGTGGAGGTTGCGAGCCCGGGTGAAACTGTGACTTTTCGGTCTCGAGATCTTCTGGGTGAGAATTCGCCCAACATTTGCCCCCCAAAGTGGGGCACGTGCTTGCATGTGTCGCGCTTTGTTTTCCCTGTGGCGGGAAGGCTTGTTTTGTAATGCCATGGGAAGGATGTTCATATCCTGTTGATGTCCTGCAAAGGAATTTATAGCTTTAGTGTGATTTCAAATAACGACCGTTCGGGATCAAAATATTCGAGATGAAGTGAATCGTGCCGTTCGAGGCGAGAGAGTGTGCCCCGAGGGGGTTTAGCATTATCGATTGCAGGTTCACGTTAGAGTGGGTCCCTGGATCGTTTGTCAAGGTGGTTTATTGCCAGCTCAGAGCATGCCTAGGGATCGTTCGCGACCCCGTACATGTGTAAGTGGCTTAGCCATTTCCTAGTTATCAGAATCAAATATTCGTTTAACCTACGAGTTTAAAAAGGCGTGTCAAAGTGTAAATTCCCACGACAATAGGGTTAATAACCATTCAGAGCGTGCCTATGGACCGTTCGTGGTCGCGTACACGTGTAAACGATTAATCCATGTTAGTGAGAGATTTACAACTTATTCATCGTTGTAATAATCCTCATTTTATTAGTTAGTTCTGGAGTTCGGTACTTATCTGCATGAGGCGCTCTGCATGCCCCTAGTTCCTGGTTGTCGTTGGTAGAGAGATAGTTCATTCGGTTTTTTGTTGGTCCGGTTATTCTCATCCGGCTGTGGTTTCATTCGGTATCTAGTTGGTTCGGTATATTTGTTATTGGTCCGGTGTTCCTATCCGGTGGGCCGAACCAGTTGGTTCGGCGGCCCTGAGCTCGCCTATATATAGAGGCCGTACCCCCCTTGGTTTTCCCTTACCGAACCAGAGAGCCGAATCAACTGACTTGCCGGACCAAATCGTCTGCCGAACCAAATCTCTACCGAATCAGGTATACACTCTCTTGCCGAATGCCTTTACTACCGAATGTTTCTGTATGCCGAATGAGTTTAAGGCCTTAGTGCCGAATGAACTTCATGCCCCATTGCCGAATGAATTTGCTTGCACCGTATTACCGAACGAATTCGTATACCGGATGAACCTCTAATGCCGAATGGAACTACCGAATGAGGCATATACCGAATGGGACTCGGAATTTGAATCTTGAGCGAAATCTTAGGCTTTTATATGCTTGCTTTAGATACCTGCTTGTTTATTTTCCTATACTTCTTATTCTAATATCAAGTTTTTCTTGTGCTGCAGAAAATGTCTCGCAAAGCGGAAACACGATCGGACAAAAAGAAGTCTAGAGGCACAGGAGAGTCTTCTTCTTCCTTGCCCCCAGTCCAACCAGGATCCGGGCAACATCGACCTATTCAGAGGTCTCTAGTGGATGGATACGGTCCACAGGAACTTCTGATCTCCCCTCCTGATTGCTTTCCTAGCTCCCTAAAGGAGGAGCAACTTGACGTCATATCCCGTTCCTTCGGGATAGATAGGGCTCTTATGCTGCTGCCGGGAGATGGAGTGATGCCATATAATCCTCCCGAGGGCTACTTTGCTTATAGCAGATACCATTGCATGTGCGGTGCCATCCCTCCTATCAACGCTTGGATAGTAAGCTTCACCACATATTTGAAGGTGGCTCCCTTCCAGCTTCAGCCTAACTCTTATGCCATCCTGGTGAGCCTTTTTGTTATCTTCCAGAGGAGGTACGGGCGTCCTCCTTCTAATCGGGAAATTCGATATTTGTACAACCTGAGAGGCTATAAGAAGGGGTCTCCGTATATTAGTCTGGAAGCGGCCGTGCCCTTCAAACCAGTCCTGGACTTATATTCCAAGTTTACCATGTTTAAGAAAGAGTGGTTCTTCATCAAGGACGATGCTGTTTCTTTCCGCCTTTTCACTTCCGGCTGTAAGATGGATTTCATTTATACTTTCCATGTTTTGACTGTAGTGTTTTTTCTGACATGCTTCTATTTCTGGCTAGCGACAGGTGGTATTGCAGTCGTGGAGGATGATTCCTTGGTGCGAATGGCTGCTGAACTAAAGGCTATTCCGGCACGGGACCGGTCGGCCTCCTTCTTGATCAGGAACGCAACCCTCTTGGAGTATAATTTGATCTTACCGCATCAGTCCGTGGTTAAGCAAAGAGACACGGCTGAGGAGAAGGCTGCTAAAGCTAAGGAGGGGGCTATGGTGAAGAGCGGTAAGAAGGAGCCTTTTGCAGAGCGTCCCGTTGTCGGGGGAAAGAAACTGAAGAAGTCTGATGGCCCTTCTCCAAGTACTTTACCGACTGTCCCGGAGGAGTAAGGTGTAGAAGAGGAGGAAGGAGGCGAGGTTGGAGAAGGGTCGGAGGGTGGAGGAGATGGCGACGGTCAAGGTGGTAGTGGCGTCGGTGCCCTATCCTCTGAGCAAGACCTTGAACTGGATGAGGCTCTCCGTCGGGCCTTCGGGGAGTCGGAGGGAGAGCCGGAAACGGAGAAGGCAAAGGAAACCGGCAAAGCTGTGGCTGGCACTGACCCATCCTCTAAGGGTTCCTCAGCTAAGGCGATTCCGGCGATGCAAGATGAACTTTTGTCCTCTGCCGATTCCATTTTCGATAGGGACTTAGAAATTTTTTACGGTTCACTTCCGTCCTGGAATGAGATCCAGGGCTTATTGCAGTATCCCACTCCTCCACCGGGTTTGTATAATAGATGTGTCTTCTCACTTTTCTTTCCTTTTAACTTAACACATTTTTCGAACTGTGGATTATTGTATGTTCGTAACACTTGTTCTTTATTCCAGGGGCAGGCCAGGTGGTTAAAACGTCGGACGTTCGACACCGCCTTGAGCAGTTTAAGTCGAGGAGAGCTTCTGCGAAACCCTCTACTGGTCGCACTGGGGATGTAGTCAATTATCGCCCTCTTCTTGGGGTCATTGAAGAGGGCATTCGGAAAAAGAAGCGGAGCCGTTCCTTATTTGAGTCTTCCCCTGGTTCGCAGCTTCCTACTCAGCCTCCTCGTGATACTACGGAGGAGAGCACGGAATCCGGCCCCCCTCATCCTCCTTTCAAGAGCCCAACTGTTATTCGTATAAGGCGTCCTGATGCGCCTCGCCCTGTGCCTCGTGACCCTTTTTCCGGTCATCCTGATTTAGATCCGAGCTTTCGGGATATCTCATTTGATGAGGCCACGGGCGAGCACCTCCTTCCCCGCAACCCCATGGTAAGAGTGCTGAACGAGGCCAAGTCTTTAGATCTTGATTTACTTACTACACGGGTAGTCACCATGGGGGACGAAGCCAAGGCTAACATCGATCGGGTGGCCGCAGAGACCAAGAAGTTAATGGAGCATCATGCTAAATTGGCCAAGGCCGGGGAAGAGATCGGGAGTGCTAATATTCGGTTGAGGTTAAAAGTTTCCGATCAGGCCAAGCAGCTCGCCGATCAAGCCATCCAGATTTCCCAGCATGAGGAAACCTCCAAGCGGCTGAAAGAGACGATGGAGAAGGCCAGTAGGGCGGAATTACGGAAGATGGAGGTCGCCTGCAGGGAACGGATTAACATGGCCATTACGACGGTGGACGAGGTTCAAAATGCGGATCTTGAGCGGGTAGAGGAGTTGTCTGGGAGGCTCGAGGCTGCGGAAATGGCTCAGGCCGAGTTGAAGGAGGAGATGGAGGAGATGAGGAGGTCCCTCAAGTTAAAGGAGGAGGAAATGAGGAGGTCTCTCCAGGCTGACTGCTTGAGATACCAATCAGAGAGGGACATTGCCGTCGCCAAGTTGCAAGCCTCCAAGGCCCGGGTGAGGGAGTTTGAGGAGAATGAGGGGATGATGGATGAGATGCTGCAGGACATGTACTTCCACACTTGGAAGGAGGGCGGCTTGTCTTGGATGGACGATTACCCTCGGGTGATGGCCAAGGTGTATCTCCAGGCTTTAGAGGAGGCCAGGGTGAACGCGGGTAAGGAAGGCGGAGAGGCTTTCAATTTGGATGCGGTTACTGCCCAGTTCTCGAAGGAGGAGCAAGCGGCGGTGAAGGAGGGGATGCGGCTGCTTGCTGCAGAGGAAGTGGGCGTGCAGTTGGATGATGAGAATCAAGCGGCGGATGCTGGTGAGTTATTCTTTTCCTTTTCTTTTCTTTCTGTGTTTCCGTAACTTGATTGTTCGTTTAATGAATTCCTCTTCTGAACTGGACAGGTGGGACTTCTGATCCACATGCTGGGGGCTCTGGTCCTGCGGCTAAGTAGACTGGGGAAGTTGGTGATGGAGTGTGGTCGCAGCTGCCATCTTTTTATTTCTTTTTATCACTGTTTACGTTAATCATTGACATGCGATTGTAATAATATTATTTGCAGAGAATAACTTCATGTGATTTTATAATATAAGCTGATGTTGTTATGTTTAAATGTTGTTGTCATCTTGATGTGCTGTGTGAGAAATATAACTATGTATATGCCTGTGATTCTAGTTGTGTTTGATGCTAAGTTTTTCGCTAGAAATATAATTTCATGTGTTGCAATGTTATTGTACGAACAAGCTATAGTTACGTATTTATGTACAAGAAAAGAGAGTACCGCCCTTTATGTTTCATTCGCAGGCGGTAGCTTAGAGCGTCTTATGTAACTGTTCACGGATATAGCTGAGTACCCTGCCACCCAGTATGCAGACTTAGTTTCTCATGAGTGAATGCTTCCTATTTGGTTTCCTGTACTTTAGAGTTTGTTATACAGGATAGGAGAAAAGTATTTAAATGAAATGGAAATATAGTAAAAGTAAAACTTCTAGTCACGGAAGGCCGTCGATGTGCTTAAGTTCGTGGCAAACGGGTTTTGTAGTCACTTTCCCTAGCTGTGGGTCTTGGAGACATTTGTCACCCATCTTACGCCTCCGCGGGGAGTTTTCTTTTTTACCACAGCCGCACTTAAGACACATCGGAGCCGAGATCGCGCACGGTAACTACCCGAACCATTATGGTCCGTAATCGTGGGTATTATTCGATTTACCGTGGCCGGCTAGCGTGGGTGTCGTTGGCCGTGAACTACCCCTGCCTGGCCACACCTTATGTTGGGGCTTAAAGTAGGTTCACAGTTGCCGGCGAGCCGAACGCCGTAATGAGCTGCCATCGGCTATAGTCGGCCTTTATGATGACTTATAATCGGCTCATTACAGTTGGCTTTGAGGGCAGGCGCGCAATGAGTTAACCCGCAGCAGAGGGATGCTGGAGCAAAAGTGTCTCATTGGCGAGTGCATAGAATCGTAGCGTACCTGTTAGGCCTAGTCCAGATGAGGCCGCGGTGCGTCTTGAGTGGAGATGCCATAGGATTTTGTTCAACAGAAAGGGATAAAACTTAACAAGTAGCCAAGACATAAAGGAACAAGCTAAAAAGAGACAAGATTTTTTAAAGTGGTTCGGCACGAAAGTGCCTACGTCCACTGATTCTCTTTGTTAATTCACTTCATATGGGCAGTACAAGTTAAGAAAAGTATCGACGGAGGTGTCGGATGTTCCATGCCCTCTGGAACACCTCTCCGTCCACTGTTGACAAAATATAAGCTCCGTTGTGGAGATCTTTATGAATTACATACGGTCCGTCCCAGATGGGGTCTAGTGCCCCGGGGCGCGGAAAGATTCGCCTGAGGACAAGATCTCCTTCTTGTAAGTTGCGATGCTTGACTTTGGAATTGTATAGCGCTGCCACTTTTTGTTTGTGAGCTGCTGCTTTGAGTGCTGCATCGTTTCTCCTTTCCTCAATCAGATCCAAAGACATGAGGAGGAGTTCTTCGTTTTCCTCTGGGTTGTAGTGGATCCTACGGTGGGAAGGCACAATAGTCTCAACTGGGAGCATTGCCTCCGATCCATATGCCAAAGAGAAAGGAGTATGTCCCGTTGATGTTCTGAAAGATGTGCAGTACGCCCATAGTGCCGTAGGAAGTTCGTCCACCCAAGCGCCTTTCGACTTTTCAAGTTTCTTCTTGATTAGGGTTTTGAGAATTTTGTTGACGGCTTCAACTTGTCCGTTTGCCTGAGGATAAGCTACTGATGAGAAGCTTTTATGAATTCCATGCTCTTGGCACCAGTCGGCAAATTCTTCGCTGTCAAACTGGAGTCCGTTGTCTGATATGATCTTGAGTGGGACTCCGTACCTGCACAGAATATTTTTGATCAAGAAGTTTATAACTTTTGCTGAAGATATTTTATTTAGAGGTTCTGCTTCCACCCATTTGGTGAAATAATCGACTGCCACTATAGCATATTTGGATCCGCCTCGGCCCGTTGGCAGTTCACCAATTAAGTCAATTCCCCATACAGCAAAGGGCCAAGGGCTGGTCATTTGAGTAATTTCATTTGTGGGCAGTCGAGGAATCTTGGCAAATTTCTGACATCTGTCGCATTTCTTGACGAAGTCTAGAGCGTCTTTGTTTAGTGTGGGCCAGTAATATCCATATTGGAGTATCTTCCTTGCCAAAGTCTGCCCCCCAGTGTGATCTCCGCATCCTCCCTGATGGATGTTTGATAAGATCTCCTTAGCTTCCCTTCCAGCGACGCATCTCAATAAGGGGCCAGAGAAGCCACGCCGATAGAGGATGCCTTCTTGTATCGTGTAGTGGGGAACTTTCCTCAAGATCCTCTTGGCTTCGTCACGCCTGTCGGGCAGTGTGCCATCTTGCAAATATTTCCGGATGGGAGCCATCCAGGTTCCTTCTTCGATTGCAGTTACCAGATTTACTGGTTTGAAACTTGGGGCTAGCTGCCTTGAGATGGCTAGTGTTCCGAAAATGGTGCTATTCTTCATACTAGCTTGCTTTGCAAGTTCATCTGCCTCTTGGTTCTCTTCTCGAGGAATATGTTTGATTAGATAGTGGTCCAATTGATCGAGCAGCAGTTTGGTTTTCTTTAGGTATGCTGTGAGTCGTTCTCCTCGAGTCTGGAATTCTCCTAGCACCTGGTTTACGATAAGCTGAGAATCACTATGAAGACATAAGGAATTGATTCCAATTGCCAGGGCAAGCTCCAATCCTGCTATTACTGCTTCATATTCAGCATCGTTGTTAGTGGCCGTGAACTCCAACCTTAATGCATAGTACAACTTTCTTCCCCTGGGGGTGATGATCACAATTCCTGCCCCCGAGCCTTGTTCGTTCGATGCTCCATCTACAAAGAGGTTCCACTTGATGTTTTTTGCTACTTCGGATTGTTCCTTGCCTTCGTTGGTAGTGAATTCGGCAATGAAATCGGCCATGGCTTGTCCTTTGATAGCGGTGCGAGGATGGTAGGTGATATCATACTGACTTAGTTCGATGCACCATTTGAGGAGTCGCCCAGAAGTGTCAGGACGATGGAGCACTTGTCTTAGCGGTTGATCGGTTAGAACCCTGATGGAGTGAGACTGGAAGTAGTGTCGCAGTTTTCGTGACGCGATCAATAAACAATATGCTAATTTCTCTAGTTTAGGATATCTGGCCTCTGCCCCTGTAAATCTCTTACTTACAAAGTAAACCGGGCGTTGTGTGCGGTCTTCTTCTCTTACCAAGGCGGCGCTTAGAGCATGAGATGATACAGCGAGGTATAGGTATAACACTTCACCTTCATTTGGAGTTGAGAGTACTGGTGGTCTCTGAAGGTGTTCGATTAGGTTGAGGAAGGCTTTTAAGCATTCATCGGTCCACTCGAATCTCCCTTTGTCTTTCTTGAGAGCTTCGAAGAAAGGAACACACTTGTCAGTTGCCTTAGAAATGAATCTGCTTAGGGCGGCCACCTTTCCGTTTAGGCTCTGCATTTCTTTTCGAGTGGAGGGTATCCTTATTTCTTTTAGAGCCCGGATTTGTTCAGGGTTTGCTTCGATTCCTCTGGCGTGGACGATAAATCCTAAGAATTTTCCCGAAGATACTCCGAAGGAGCACTTTAGAGGATTCAGCTTCATTCCATATCGGCGAAGTACTTGAAACATCTCGCCCAGGTGGCTTACATGGTCGTCGGCTTTCCTGGACTTTACCAACATGTCATCCACATACACTTCCATAGTTCCTCCTATTAGTTCCGCGAACATCTTGTTGACGAGGCGCTGATAGGTAGCTCCAGCATTTTTGAGTCCAAAAGGCATGACTTTGTAACAATATAGTCCGCGGTTGGTGATGAAGCTAGTGTGGTCTTGATCAGGAGCGTGCATGGGAATCTGGTTATATCCGGAGTATGCATCCATAAAAGATAGGAGTTCGTGTCCGGCTGTGCTGTCCACAAGTTGGTCAATTCGGGGAAGTGGGAAGCAATCTTTTGGGCAAGCGTCATTCAGATTGGAGAAGTCAATACATGTTCGCCACTTTCCATTGGCCTTTTTTACTAGCACTGGGTTAGCGATCCATTCTGGGTAGATGGCTTCCCGTATGAAGCCATTAGCAAGTAGATTCTTTACTTCCTCATCAAGGGCTGCCGATCGCTCTGCCCCCATGCTCCTCTTTTTCTGCTTTACTGGTACCTTGGTGGGATCGATGTTCAGCATGTGGCATGCTATGTCGGGGGAGATTCCTGTCATATCGGCATGGGTCCACGCAAATACATCTAAGTTGTGGCGGAGAAAGTCAATGAGTTGATCTTTCAATTCCGTTTTTAGCTGAGATCCGACTTTTAATAGTTTACTTGAATCGTGCTTGTCTACAGATACGAATTCCATAGCCTCTGCAGGCTTGGCGGTAGCCTCCTCCTCTTTATCCCTGGGGTCTAGTTCATTGAAGGGATCGCTTGTGTATCGAAGAGGAGGGGCTTTCTTTAGTTGCTATGCCTCCAAGCTTTTCATGCAGAGAGTAGTCTCTTCACCTTTTCCTTTATTCTTTCTGCGGTTATCGCGAAGTTCAGTTACATAGCAGTCTCGGGCAGCATCTTGATCTCCTTCTACTTCTCCTACTCCGTTGTCTGTTGGAAATTTCATTTTCAGGCACCGGGGGGCTAATACAATCTGGAAGTCAGACAAGGCTGGTCTTCCCAAGAAGGCGTTGTAATCCGAGTGGTTTTCTATTAGTACGAACGTTTGTTTTCGCACAACGGAGCGGGGATGACTTCCTATTTCGACGAAGAGGTCAAGTTGCCCGAAGGGCATTTTTGCATCTCCAGTGAAACCGTGCAGTGGTTTGTCACAGGGGGATACATCCTTCATTGATAACTTCATTTTGTCGAAAGCATGTTTGAATAGGATATTTACGGAGCTTCCTGTGTCTATTAGAATCCGAAAAACTTTAGCTGGACCGAACCAGGCAGAGATGACCATAGGATCCATATGTGGGTACTGTCTTCCTTCCAAATCACGCCTACTGAATATGATGTCGTCGTTCTCTTTTCGTTTCGGGTGGCGTTCTTCCGTGATGGAGTTAACATAGCCTTCTGCATTTCTAAGCGACTTGCCGTACCTTTCCATCTCTGCCCAACTTCTGTCGGCGATGTGTGGTCCTCCTGAGATGGTAAGGACCACTATCTTCTCTTGACTAGAGCCACTGGTGTTGTGATTGTTGCGATTCCCTCCGCCTACCTCTGGGAGGGGTTGCTTTGAGTTCTCATTGGCTGGAGTTGGAGTCCTGTTCTGACCTTCACATAGCGTTCCAGTCTTCTTCTTCTAATGTGTTCTTCGATCAAGTCCCGAAGATGGTGGCATTCATTGGTGTCATGTCCGTGGGATTCGTGGAAGCGACAGAACTTTCCGGACTTGAGTGCGTTATCTGATTCTTTCTTGTGCGGGGGGCGCTTGTATCCTAGTTCGCCCTGAGTGGCTAGGAAGATATTTTCGATTGTGTCGTTCAAAGGAGTGTAGGAGTCAAATCTCGGTCCTGGTCGATATTGGCGCTTTTCGACCTTTCTGCCCCCAGCATTGTCTCTAGATTCATTTCTTCGAGCGTCCTTAGCTGCAGCGGGAACCTTGTCCTGAACTGTCTTACCTTGTTGTCCTGATTGCCTCTCTGTAGCAGCGTCTTCAAGTCTCATATACTTTCCAGCTTCATGGAAGAAATCAGGCAAGGTAGCTGGTTTTTCCTTAGTTAATCTTCTGACAAACTTGGTGTCTGGATGTACACCACTACAGAGGGCCATTAGAGTGAGTTTTTCATCGGCATCTTGAACTGCTGCCGCTGCGGCGTTGAACCGCGTTAGATATTGTTGCAGCGTCTCTCCGGTTTTCTGTTTGACATTGGATAAAGAATAAGCATCCTTGGGTTGTTCCACATGGATGCGGAACTGGCTAATAAACCTTTCTTTCAACATCTCCCATGAGCTGATGGATCCTTGGGGTAGATGGCAGAACCAGGAGGTAGCTAGATCAGCTAGGAATAGCGGAAAACATTTACATAACACTCCTTCTGTTGCTCCACTCATGAGCATATGCTGGGTGTATCTCTGCAAGTGTACGATGGGGTCGGAAGTTCCTTTGTAAGGTTCCATGGTTGGCATTTTCCATTCCCGGGGAGTGATGGCAGTTTCGATATTTCGGGTAAAGGGACTGGTGACCCTAGCGCCTATTCCCCGGTCCCTTTGCTCCCGTTGGACACATTCTCTGAATAATCATGCCATTCGTTCGTCAGAACTTGGAGCGGACAAAAATGAGCTTGGTTCTTCCCTGCGGGATCTATCTCGTCCAGATGACCTGTAGGGATGGTACAGTCTATCACTTCTAGCATTATCCAGTGGTTGTCTTTGGCTGCTCGGATGCACGCTAGGACCAGCTACAGTTGCCCCTGCCTTGATCTTCCCCTGTGGGGTTCTGTTTCGAGCACATCCATGGGGTCAACTTCGGGCTGGGTTCTAGCTCGGCTCCGTTCAGCGGGGTTTCTATGATTAGGTGGCATGACTGGCTCAGCTACATCCGACCCTCGCCTGGTGCCTCCCCCGCTGGGTTCGGTTCCAAGGGCTTCCTCGAGTCGGAATTCGGGCTGAGTCCGGGCGCGGCCCCTATCATTGTTGTTCCTGTTGATAGCTTCTTCGAAGAGGGAAGACCTTTGTTGCCTCCGAGATCCTCCGGATTGGGACTCACCCCATGATTCAGTGTTGTGGTTGGACTCTTCAGCATCCCTTAAGCGTGACATGAGTTGGTCCACCAAAGCTTCTTATTGGGATGTGAAGCGGTTAGTTACTTCAGCCACAACCCTGTCCAGATCGGCCCTAGTGATTGGTTGTTCCGTTGCGGGACCAGTTGGATTTTCCTGATTTTCATCTGGTACTGCTGTTGAAGTGGGCTGATCTGCGATTGCTGGATCTGGAAGGCTGCTAGTTGCGATGTTCTTTCCTTTGTTAACATCCCTTCTCTGTTTGGAAGGCATGATTTCTAAGCAATGAGCGATGTTGTTAGGAAGAAGGTTGAGTGGGAGAAGATGAAGCCTGAGTTCAATTCTCAGTGAAAGCACCAAAAATGTTTGCACAAAAAATGGACAAACACCTCCAAGTCGTATTATTTAGTTGATTATATGTGATTTTCAATGATTTTAGATGAGTATGTAAATATAAAAGAAGTAGGGGCTGAAATGTAAAAGACACGCGGATTTATAGTGGTTCGGCCAGAATGTGCCTACGTCCACTTTATATGTTATTATCTTCTTTCTTTCAGATTACAAGTACAATGCTTCGTATATAAGTATATGAAAGTAGTTTGAAAGTTCCTTCCTTGCTTGAGCTCTCAAACTTGTCTGCCATTGTTGTACCCCTGCCCCTCTATTTATAGAATGAGGTAGGGGGCAGGGGCCTTGGAGGTATATAGCTGCTGGTGGGCCCGGGCTGAAGAAATTTGGACTGGCAATTATCTGGTTCGGCGAAGCTCTGGTTCGGTCTTGGTTGGTTTGGCAGTTGGTCCGGTGGCGTTTGGACCGGTACCGTCTTGATTCGGCAGGAGTGTGGGAGTGGTTGTAGGAGATGGTCTGGAGCGGCGTCTTGGTGACTCGGTAGTAAATTTGGTTTGGTAGTGGAGCTGGTCCGGTATTGGAGTGTGAAGGCTGGTGGACCGGTAGTGAGTGGACCGGTAGGGGAGTTGGTCCGGTGGAAAGGTTGTGGATAGCTGGTTCGGCGGTGGAAAGGAGGCTGGCTATGCCGAATGGACTCGGGCTTGTGTTGCCGAATGGGAAGGAGCCGAATGGAGGCTTGGGGCCGAATGAGCTTCTTCATGGAGAATGTTGGATGGACTTCTAGGTTAGTATTGAGCTTCTTGGCTGTCGAACGAAGTGGAGGTTGCGAGCCCGGGTGAAACTGTGACTTTTCGGTCTCGAGATCTTCTGGGTGAGAATTCGCCCAACATCCTCGAAAGCTTTATTCGTCTAAAAGAACATCTGGAAACCTTAACTCTCAACCTACTCAAAATCAATTGAGTACCCAAGACGTTAAAGGGAAAACGAATACTTCGAATCAGACATAAAACCTGGTATGAATAATAATTTGCAATCTCAAACCATTTAGATATCCACTGAGACCACACCGCTTAGCGGAACGAGTTTTCCCCTCACTAGTATCCTAAAACATTTACAAAACCATATACTATGCTCATGCATCCACAATGGTTGAAACATAGTATTTCATAATCTTTATGATGATGCAAAATAAGTAAATCAAATTTGAATTACCCATCACCATTCATTTTGACTATATGTCTCAGTTATAGATTCTAGGATTACTATTAACCTGTTAAATGTTTATGGAATATCTGTCTAATTTCATAGTTTTCATGGGATCGCTAAGAACCTATTGGTGACTCCAATATCTTATCTATCATCCTAGTTTTCATGGGCTAACCAGGAACCTAATGACTGACTGTCAATATCTTAATCCGGATATAATTTTCATGGGATAACTACAAACCTACTGCTCCTGCCAATATCAAATCATAGTTTTCATAGGCTGACTATGAACCTATTAGCCCCTGCCAATATCATTTAGTTTTCATGGGCTTACCAAAAACCTATTAGCCCCTTCCAATATCTTTAATTAAAATTTAACATATGTTAAGTTATATTCACTACTGGGTCAACCTAACTGTTTATTCTGCCCTTTCTCCAAAATACAGTTATGGGTAAATAACAATGTGAATAATATTTCCAAAATCTTTATTTATGCCATTGTTTTTTTTCTTTAAAAATGAGAATGGGTTATTTGTTTTGAAACTTTAAAACATCACTTTCAAAACCAATGGATGACCTCCTTCGTAAGCATAGAAAAACTCTTTTCAAAACACTAAGTACGTACCTTCCAAAACCAATGATACCTTTTGATGGTATCAAGATAGCATTCTTTAAAACATAGCTTCCAAATGAATAAAGTACCCTTTCGAAAGCATTGAGTTTACTCTAAAAACATCGTTTGGTTCAAAATGGTTATATACAAAAGTATCACTTTTGAAACCAACAAAAATTAATTTGGAAAAAAATTTGTGGTGCCGGAACCATCTTAGTCGAAAGCAAAGACGTTTAAAAATTAAAACTTCGATGATCAGAGTCGAAACACCCTTTCCAATCCATCACCTTCGTAACCCCTAACCACATTCGAAAGCAATTAGGAAGCGGCTTAATATAGGTAAAAACCAGGATAACCTTTCGAAGGTATTGATGACTTCAATACTTCGGAAGGAAAATAGCGGCTAAGTTTTGACTAGGTCGAAACCTACCCATTTAAAAAACTTCTTATTTAAAGAAAAAGTTCCCCTGCGAAAGCCATTTACAAAGTTACTATCGAAAGCATGGCTTTCGACTATGTTGAATACTTTAAGTAAAACAAGGAAGGAATTTAACTTTAGAAAACAAACTAAGTTTTTGAATCTATAGGGTATCGACTAAGTCGAAAGCCCTTCAAAAATTAGACAGCCGTTTATCTTTTTAAATATAACCTTGGTTTTGACTCTAATGAAAGCATAGCTTTCGACACCCTACCTTCCACTAATTAGCAATTTCACTTCATACCAATTCTATTCATACCATGTGCCTTGGTTCCGACAGTGATGGTTTCGATTGAGATGGTGCGGTAAAGGTGTCGAAAGGTGCTTTCAAAATAGACGGAACTACCTTTTTCCTAAAATACTGATTTATAGCTAAACATGAAAATTGCTTTATAACTAACCTACCAGTTATAGTCCCTTGATTGGTGACTTTAAAACTTTTCAAACACTTTGCAATTTGTTACTGCTACATTGATTTAAATCCAAATCAAAGAAACATAACGTTTTAAGCCCTTTCATATAATCAAATCAACATTTATAGAAAAATCCCTCTTTAACAACAATTTATTTTCCCAAATAAATCAACTAGTAGAAATCCCCAAAAATCAAAGAAACTCAATTTTATCATGTAATCAAACATATTAAAATTTTAGACCCAATTTCTTCCTGAAATACTCGAATAAAATTTTAAACCCAATCACATCGTATTTATCATTAAAAATTCATAATAAAATTTCCATAATTTGGAAAATTTTGAAAATTAAAACCCATCTCCAAAATCATGTTTTACCTAACACAAAAAATTTCCATGGCATTTCAAAATCAATAAACCATGATTTTGACCCTAAAATCTTACAAATTTAGCGTACAAATAAATTGTTTAAATGAAATAATCCATAACTTTATCATATCATCATCTCAAAATATCATAGAAACGAAATAAACACTTAAATCCAAAATCATAGGGTTATAGAAATAAAAAGAGATAGAATGAATTATTATTCACCTTAGGCATGATAAAGAATTTGAGATTTGTTGTTGATTAATCCTCCCTAGCTTTTGACCTTTAGCTTTAGATTGAAATTCCTCTCTTCCTCCTTGTTAATGGCCGGCTACCTTAGGTTTTTTGCGTTTTATTTTTTATTTGAGAAAAATGAACGTGAATGGACAATAGTGAGAAATGTATAGCCATGTAAAAATAAAGAGGCTATTTTTACTAATATGCCCATATGTGAACTAATTATCCTTTAAACCAATTAAAGCCCATTAAGTTTTTATTATTAAGCACGACCTATGTTATAATTTATTTAAATCTCAATTCCCTTATCATCATTATTCTACTTAATTTATCTAATTAATTTTCCTGAATAATGTTATCAAAAATTAGGGAGTTACATTAGACTTGGCCCAAATCAAGATAATTCGTTGAACGTATATACATTCTCCTCAACAGTCATTTTGTCCTGCTTCAGATCCATAAAGCTTCTTTAAAGACAAGATTTCCCATACGTTGGCATGTACTACTCCTCCAAAACTTCCTTAAGACTTTGCCAAGAGAAATTGTCCTTCGAATCATTTAGGGTAATGGACTACCACCAAGCCAGAGCCCCTTCTTGAAGTTGCCACGAAGCAAAAAATCTCTTTTACTCATCACTGATGTTCAATGTTTTAAAGATCCTTTCGCATGATTTAATCTAAGATTGTACTTCGATGATACCTTTTGTACCCTTGAATGGTTTCCCCCTTAAGCTGGTATAATTCTTGCATAGGACGACAAAATTGACCTGGGGTTGCACGGGAGCTATTTCTTCTACAGTAGCAGTTGGAGCTCGGTCGTTGGTTGTTGTGGTGCTGCTATTTCCTCTCCTTCGTTCTCTTCAAGTACTCATGTCTTACTACCTGAATTTAGTAAGATAACTTTAAGATACAAAGATGAAATTATCTTTGGAAATGGCTATATAGCACAACTTTTATTCAGATAAGGTTTATAAATGCGCACTCTCAAAGATTAAACTCATTCTAGGGTATTGCTAACCCTATCTCTAATGAGTCATACCCTACCAAAACTGAGGTTCTCACTTAACCTTCAGCGCCGATACCAAATGTAAAGACTCATCTTCCCGACTCCTAAAAATCGACACTAATATATCCACGGTATTCACGTGCCGTAAATCCAAGTGTCGGGGAGGCAAATTTTCAAGGGTAAAGTAAAGATAACAGATATAAACCCAAATTCTCATATTACATTGAAATAGATAGATAGTACATACAACCACCCTTACTAGGGTACATCAGTGTTTTTTATGTATGAACTAACCCAACCAGGAACAGCTACAACCGCCTGCTCCCATAATTTGCTGGTACAAACTAAACTTAGACACAATGGAAAAATAAAATAAATAAATAGAAGGACATCCATTCCGCTTGCTTTAGCTCCATGCTCCAAAAAACTCTTACTCTTCCCCAAAATACTCCAAACGGATTCCTGACTACTTGGTTGCTTGGAAAAATTGTGCACCCAGAGTTTAAAGGGAAAGCAAAATAACAACGGGTCAGTCATGGGACTAGGGTGAGAACTCAAAATACTTGTTTGAAAACAGAAAGGTATCCCATATGACCATGACGCGTGTAAACATGGAACGAGTTTTGACCCTATGATAACCAAAATATTATTACATAAAAATACTTGATATTATTTTCAATGGCATATCTTTGAAAACATTTGGAAGTAAACTTATCAATCTTAGCCAAAATTATTACCATTGTTAAATTCCAACATACTAAGATCTACAAACAAAATGGTAGACACTTATTAGGGAATGGATTCCCATACAAATAACCAGGTAAAGGGACTACCTTCCGGTAGTACATCTCTAGAGGAATGTACCGAGGCCCAATAGATGGTCCTCTACTAACACAAGACCGACTACCTCTTCCTAAATAGCACCTAATATGTCATCACCCCAGTCGTTACCGACCTATTCGATACATCCCTTAGCATACACCATAATCATTTAAACCCGAACGTCATAGCATGTAGAAATATATCTAGAAGGGGATGATCATATCCTAATGGTTGCGAACCACATAGCCTTGCTGTATCTACCCTATTTCGGCTATTTCTAGGGTATGGTTTGAGGTAATGATTACCTTTCTCATTGCACACCATCTTTCTTTGAATGACAAACTGCCATTCCATGGTCACATAACTGATTTCTACAAATGCATAACTCCTAAGCTCATACGTCTCAGGAAAGGGTGTTAAGCTAAGGGAAGTTGCCTTCTCCGCCACCAAAAGATGATAAGTTCATAGAGATTACTTATGTAACTATAAATGCAACATCAGACATTCATCCATAGAGTTGTCCAAGAATAGGACAAACCAAAGGCACTCTCCTACCACATCCTGTCTTGAATCAACCCTAGGGTTAGTAACATTTATTCATTGCATTGGATATTTCATAACAAAGAGACTACTGCTACTATATGTTTATTGGGAGTTTATCCCCAAATGATCAACAAACAGTCCTTTATTATGAAAATGCCAAATATTATATCCATATCTTCACTTCTAATATGTAAATCCGTTTGAAGTGGTCTTCGGATAGGAATCATCCAGATTCGACCCTGGTTCCTTAAAAACAATCATCGATAAAAAGATGTTCTTGTGAATAAGGAATCATTCTTTAATGATTTAGTTCTTTCTATCAAAAATATCTTTTAGAGGTGTATATTCCTTAAAATTTCTTTTTGGTATATATGGAATCATTAAACCACTCTTATCACTGCTTTTGATTTATTAAAACCTTTTTTGCACTTAACTCATTTTCGACATTTCGACCTTATCTATCCCAGGCCCAAGGAAGAGGCCGGGTGAACCAAGGCACTGGTTTCTCATGAAAATATCCTTAGTTTAAACACCACGCATCTAAATCTCACGAATAGAAAAATCCAGCATTCTTATCGAGTTTTAGAGCCAAGATTAAACTACTTAATTATAATAGCTTTTCTTTAAACATTTATTTAAATTCTTTTTAAATAATTACAAAATTTCCAAATTATTATAAAAATACTTGTATCCATTTGAAAATATTTATAAAAGATTTGAAAAAGAATTGTTAAGCTTAAAATATATTTCAAAAGTTATAGAAAAAGTGCCACGGAAAAGTACTGCGGAAAGTGCTCTTTTAAGCTATATTGATCAAAACAACTTTTTATTGTTCGAAAATTAATTTTTATTGCTCAAATCACTTCTAAAACATTTTAAAGTATTTACAAGATTTATTACATAATTTTAAACAAATTCAAAACATCATTTTCAAAGAAATCCAGTTTTGGATTCTGAACTGCAAAGCCGTGATTTTTTCAAAACTTGTTTTACTCGTATTTCAAAATATACTTATCAAAATCTTGATTTTCATTCTTCATTGGAAAACCATGGATATAATAGTTTGAAAAATTCTTATCTCGAAGAATTCTGAGCTATATTCCATCTTTTACACTTATTTGACTTTTATGGCGTGGAATCACGAACTGTCATTACGCGACGCGCCTATTTTTGACTAAATTTCCAATTCTCATTCAAACTTCACCAAAAAACTTTTAATTATTTGTGAAAAAATTCAAACTCATTTTAAATACTTTTTAAAGAGGCTTAAAATTCCATACACACCTTTTTATTAATTCAAGAAAAGTGATTTCCTTTGTGCTTATCGATGTGTATTTCCGTGACTTGCATATATTTTCAATATTCATATGAAACAATCCAAACTTGACGATCAAAGCATATTATACATTCATTTCAAACATCATATCATCATCCAAAATAAAATATAATAGTATAGGAGTTCTCACCTTGAGTTTTCAATGGTTAATTAAAAATTCACTATAGCTCCGCTATACGTTTTTCGAAGCTCACTATTCTTCGTATTTTAGCTCCTAGATGCCTCGACCAAGACTTGAGATGGCTTGGGATGCATGGCCTAGGGTGGAGCAAAGACATGCTTGGCCAAATAATGAATTGTGGTGGAGATTTGAAGAACAAAGAGAAAAGGTGAAGTTTCCGGATTGTTTTGAGGTGTTTAAGTATATATAACTATATATTATAATTTAAATTCTTTTTAAAATAAATTTTGACATTATTTCTCTTAAAGTGGAAGACAAATCTTAGAAATATGAAGAAGAAAATGAATGAAAATGAAGGGAAGAGGGTATGGTATTTATAGGAAAAGAAGAGAGTAAAAATATCGATGCAAACATCACCTTTTGCATCACCATTGCAAGGCTTCACCAACACACCTCCCCCCTTCCAAGGCATGACAAAAGCTTCCTCCCATGTGCCCATCATTTGCATCTTCTTATGTATGCATATGATGATTTATATATGCTTAAGGAGTAAGAAATCTTAAAATATATTATATATTTTATATTAAACTTTTATACTTAATTATTTTAGGGTGTGTGTGTGCGTGTGTGTGTGTATTTATGTGCATGTTTATGTATGCACTTGTACATGTATATGTATATGTAACATATCCCTACAACGTTGCACAACTTCCACACATTGTATCGTTACAAACCTCGATTCCAATTTTCGGTCATATTTTCTCGTTTAAATTAATATGCAAATTTTTGTAAACAAATTTTGAAAATAAATTTTCTTATCATTACTAACTAATAAAAATGATCACGTTTTATTTTAAAAATCATAAAAATTATTTTAAATCATTATTTGCAAAATTAATTTTATTTTGATAGAGCTAAACAATCATTTATTTAAAGTAATATATTTAAGGATCGTTACGATTTTCTAAATAGATGCAGCATAAGAGTAGCTTTTTTATCTTCCAGAAACTGAACAAAGACATTACTTGCATTTTTGCAGAAAAAGAATTATACGCGGGACAATTAAATGACTAAATTACATTAGCATTACTACTTATGCAAAACTAAAAATTAAATGCTTTAGGAAACTTCTCCTTTGTATTTTTTTGTATTCATCTACTTTTACGTTGAAAAATTGAAATTGAAGCGTGATTTCATTTTTAAAGGTAATTGGTCGGTGAAGGGCATGCTAATGTTCAGTTTAAATACATTATTGTTCACTTTGATAAATGCAAAATAAAACAATTTTGTTAGTAGATGGAGATATTTGATACGTGCATATAATATGCATTTAATAGTTGGAGGTATTTAATTTTTCTTAAATAAAAATAATATTGGATGTCTGTGTGGAATAAATGTAAAACCTTTGGTAGTCACAACACTTTTATTCCAAACTATTTTGTTAATGGTGCTAGTTGCAAATTGATAGCAAAATTTCATTGATGGATGGTTAAGGTTCCTTTAATGGATGATGGTATTTTTGAAATTTCTAGAAGTCACCGTGAAAATCTATTTATTGAATCCTATTTATTAATAATGGAGATTAGTGTACACAGTTCATCATTACGTATAGTATCTGAAAACCACATGTAACCTAGGATCTCATGACCTAATGGTCAACTATTTTGTTGCATTTTATTTAAAACAAAAGAGCATCAAAATGTACCTTATCGACATAAATGTTAAGATTTATATCTAACAGTTTTCTTTACATTATGTTTGTACCATTTTTGAAATATTTAAAACAATTTTACTTTTCTATAATGAGCCGCCTTTTAACCATTCGATACCGGACATTACCATTGTGTTCAAATGTCACACATCCAATCGATAAAAGGGCAGATTGTTAGGGTAATTAAAAAGAAAAGAACAGAGAATAGAGAAAAACAGAATCTCATAATGGAATCGACAATATATAATATGACAAGGACAGTAGAAACTATCACTCTAAAAATACAGAGTATATCAGAGTTAAAAACAAACCTTATTAGTTGGACAGTTATAAAACCCCGGCCTTACAAATGCGGATAGGGATACTATATAATACAACGGAAAATAAAATACTACGATAGGTGAATCTCCAGCTCCCTTCTAGGCTCTCCATAACTCGAAAGGCAACCTGGAAAAATACTTGGTCTGACATGAGCGTTATAATAAAATAACACTCGGATCAGTCTGGAAATACTAGCGTGAGATAACTCAAATAATGGAGAACATATAAAAGTTCTACGAGGCCACCCCGCTAAAGTGGAATGGATTTCTATCTCACATGATTAATGTCCATACAGGCAAGAGCAGAAATAAAAATTAGGAAACAAACCCAAATAAGAATGGGCATAACTAATAGTAAAACCAAACTCGAAATAATGGAAAATAATCCGAGTAAAATCCAAACTGGACAGAATGGATTGAACTAGAAAATAGTCCAAATTTGGTTGAATGAACTAAATAAGTTGATGGTCCAAAATTTATAAAATGGACAAAATTAGGTAACAAACCAACATGATAGAATGGACAGAATAAGTTAATAGTCTAACTTGATAGAATGGACTAAACCAATACTTAAATACCATAAGCAGTGGTTGGCTCTTCTTGTGGCAAATTAAAGATAAACAGATTCAAAGATTCGAATCAAATAAGGAAAGAAAATTTTCTAACAAAGGACTAGGAAGGTGAACCCCCCTTGGAGTATACCTCTAGTAATATACTCCTAAGAAGCTCATATGCTCCGTGACACTTCTTAGAAATCTCTAAGACGGACCCCGCAAGACCTTACCTAGTATCCAAATGTTTTCACATCTAAGTGCATAACCGAATCCAATTTAGATGAGATGTAAAAATACCTTAATGGGAGAAACCCCACATAACTTGACCCCCTCTTACGCTTTTGGTTTGGACATTTCCTATAAGGATAATAATGCTCAATGGAGCAATAAATTTCCTTAGAATGACGATAATAAAGTAGCCGAAGTAACCGATAGCTGAGAAACTAACTATCAAGGATATGAAATGATCGTATATGGCAACTAAGTCTTGGAAACTTATCACCACTCATCGAATTCAAACTTTTACTATTTCTTGGTTAACAATAATACCGAACAAGTCAAGATAGTGTTATCTCAAAGTCATGTCTCATGATTACTTTTAACTTTCGAAATAGCGACAAGTCTACTTCTCCGATGTTTAGTGCTAATTATACAAATAAATCATTTCCATATAAGTGATTCGCTTTACGGAAATAATTCATTTACATAAATGAATCAAACCTTTTCTTTAAAAAGAACTGAACCTGTGCATGATTTCCATATTATAATATAGGTAAAATATTTTTAGAAATACTCTTTCAAACCGTTCTTTTATAGGACAAATTTTATAATACTAAGTGTATTAAACAAGGGTCAAAAGAAATGTCGTTAAAACAATGTTTACTATAAATCCAAAAACAATTCACACTTAACTTTATTTATAACTAATCCCCTTTAGAGGATTTTATAATTTATTAAACATTATCTATAAATTTAAAACAATATTTATTATCCTAAAATATAATAAAGCAATTTAAATACCTTTATAAATTTAAAACAATATTAATTATCCTGGAATATAATTAAGCACATTTGAAATCTCTTTAAAATAAACAAATCCATTATCTTTAATAAAATAGTTAGTTATTTCCAAACACATTTATATTATCGTTAAATTAACTTTTAAACCTTTTTTACTTTGAATCATTTTTATTATATTAGTTAATTTACTTAATTCACTTTTTATTAAATCAACTAGTTAACTTTAAATATCATTAATAAAAAAGATTTATTCAATTCAAACAATCATTAGTTAAAAAAGAATAATTCACTTCAAACATCGTTAATTTAAATGATAAGTAAATTTTAAATACCACTGATCAAAACAACTGATCAAGTTCAAATAATCATATTAATTACTTTTAAATATCATTAATTAAAATGATTATTAATTCCATTATCAATAATTAAAATATTTAATTATGCTCAAGTAATCATTAATTGAAATGATTAATTAAATCTTATCTCATTTAAATCAAAGAAAAACCAATTTTAAAAATCATTTTTAAAATTGGTTAATTAATCTCAAAAACATTAAATAAAATGATTAATTATTTTTAATTTATCATTAATCAAAATGATTAACGAATTCTAAGATTCTATTTAGGGGAAATACAAGCTCAAGTTCATAACATATGATAGGGTTTCGGAGATGAAATTTAATAAATAACAATATAGAGAATATGCTATAACGACGATTAACAAGTTAAATGGAAATAATAAGATTTATTTCAATTAGCCATGAACATAACGACATACAGATGTAAATAAATAACAATGGGTGAGAAACTCCCTTTGGGTCTCTCTACAGATTTTCTCTGCAAAACTATGGTTGTGGATAATATATATAATCATATGGGTTCATAATGATCAAATTAATATGTCATCCATTTTCCAAAGGAAATTCAACCAAACAAGCAATCAAACAATTTGACTAACATCCAAACAATCAATAAATGTTTATAACATCATAGATATGATATAATAAATTTTAATAGGAGTTAAACTCACATTGATTTTCATTTCCCCTGAAACATTCCGATTTGGACTAAAACCGAACGACCGTTTGATTTTAACATAAATTCCTAACAAGCTCGAAATCCAACAAAACCAATTCCTTGCATAGATCTCGACGACATGAGTCCAACGCAAAAAAAGGGCTTTCGAATCCGACCTCGTATGAGAAAGTTATTTGATTTATAATTTGTAACGACCCTGAATTTTGAACAATTTAAATTGAAAATATTTAATTAATTTTAAATATGTTGAATGATGATTTAAATTGAATTCCCAATATAACTATGAGTTTGGCGATTAAATTTTAACGATTTCGAATTTTTAATTTATTTTAAAATTGATAACTGATTTAATTCTTGATTTAAAATTGTGAGATTTATTGGTTAATCGATTTGAGTTTTTCCAAATTCAAATAGATTATGTTGTTTATTTATAAAGAGATAGTTTCTTTTATAAATTGTTTTAAGTTAATATCTAGATAATGAAGGAATGATAATGTAAACATCTTAAATTATAAAAATATAAGGTAAATATGTTAGATAAATTCTAATATCATGTTAACAAGAACTTCATTTGTATTGCAAAGCAATTAGACTAAATAAAAGAAACATAAATATCTACGAAGCTTACTAAGGAAGATAATAACACAAAACAAAATTTTGTACTTATATAAAAAAAAATTATCGTGGCCCATATTTTCTTTGATGCTGTGATAAAATCCAAACCCGTCTCCCTATACCCATTCATCCAAAACCCTAAAAACGAAATAACGAAACGAAAATTCATGGCGGCTCTGTTCTTTCTTCGTTCGATCACAAATTAGGGGTTTATAAAATCGAAGAGGCTCCGACCTCAGTAGCTCTGCCGATCGACGTTCACTTTCCCTTGCTCGCGACTGTTTCAGGCAAAGGTGAGTACTTTTAGTAACTCACATCTAATTCAAGCGTTTTTCATGATTGCTTGCTTATTTAAATTCGCGATTTTTGGATTGCTTGATTTATTTATCTTCACGGTTTTGAAAGCATTGACTCCTTGTTGACTTCGGCCCTTTTGATTTGTTAAAATTAGTTTGCTATGATGAAGTTTTCTTGGTTCATTTGTTCAAATTTCTGGAAATTTAATTTTGTGATTTCGATCTTGCTTTGACTGGTTTGCCTTGGCTTTGATCTGGTGGCCCTGTACTTGTATACTGCTGTTATTTTTGTACTTCATTTGTATAACAAGTTGGAATCTGACCTTATTGTGATTTTTGTGTCACTGCAATTTGCACTTTACTTTGAAGTCTCTGTCCACTGGGCTGCATATGTTTCACTGGCACTTTGTTACTTGATTATGGTCTCTGACTTTGTTCATCATATTGTTTGATCATTTGTATACATACATTCACGTATGTATATAGATGTATGCTGTTTTGAACTATGTTCACTGTGGCACTGTGTCACTGTGTTTGTTGAGTCACTGTACATTCAAGTCTGCATTCACTGTGTTCATTTGAGTGCCGAGTCTTCGTATTTTGTGCTCAAGCTTGCATGCTTCATGTTGCCTTGACTTTGGTTGTTGCACCTGAGTTATATCACTGGTCTTTGCATTTGTACATATGATGGCATTCTAGTTTATCACATGCTCTTCATGCTTTCTTGTGGCATGTGTTCCCTGTTGAGTCTTTGGTGGTGCTTCCCCTTTGAATTTGCTTGCAAACTGTCTTGTAATCTGCATCCATGTATACTTGGTGTTGTAGCCTTGAGACTGTTGAAGTTGTGCACTTGCCTGCTGCCATACTTGTTCACTCGAGTCAGTGGAGTTGTTTCATTTGAGTTGTAGCTTGATGGTTTTGTAGTTGTTTGTGTCAGTTGCATCGAGTTGTCTTGTACTGGTGCACTTCTGTTTGCTGTCATGTTGGTGATTGTTGCATTCATTGGCTTCTTTGTACACTTAGGCTTGTAGTTGATGGTAGTTGCTGTGTCATTGTCATTGTGTTGGTTGATGCAACAATATTTCCATATTGATTCTTCTGTTTACCCATGTACATTCTTTTTGATACATGTTAGAACTGTCTCTGCATTTGCTTAGTGCATTTGTGGCTTTTCCACTGTGTACTTGCATGCATGTTGGTTTGGTAGTTGCTTCAGTCACTTTGTTGTACTACAAATTCCATTGTGCCTCTTTGTGTATTTGCATACTGCTGCTATGCAATTTTGGGTTTCCAGTTGTACTTGGTTCAATGTGAATTTGCAAGCTCCAAGTTTAAGAATACTGTGAGTAAACCTATGTTTGTTTAAACTCTTTTGTGCCTTGAATTCCTGTTATTAGTTTCAAACCTCAGTTCCAGTTCAACCCCTCTGTTTTTTTTTCTAAAACATGAAACACTCCAAAAATCTGACACACGTGGAATTTGGATGAAGTTAAGTAGTTTTGTATGCTTGAAAATGTGTTTGTATAATTGTTTTAAATTATGGACTGGTCCTCATTTGCATTATGCAGTAGCTTGAGCATTGAGTTGTTGTATTGGTTATCTCTCTGGACTTGTTGAGTCATCCCTGTTGTCACTTTAATATGGTCAACACATAAGAAGTGATCACTGACCTGAGTGTTGCATTGGTTAACTTCACTTGACTTTGTTTGAGCTTCCCTCTGTTGTCTCTCTGACCTGGGGCCTGTAGTGATGTTGCCATTGTCTTGAGTCTGATTTGTACTTCATGTTAGTACCTTTTTACCCTGCCTGTGTTCAGTTTGAACTGGTTTCCAGTCTGATTGAGGATATAGTTTTGCTTTGTGAAATGCTTGAGTTTGTATGCTGCACCTGTGTTGAATCCAGTTTTAGACTCGGGTTTGACCTTGTGCTCGGGTGAGAACTTTCATTGTGCATTTCCTAATCTTTTACATGGTTCACATGCCGTAGTGGCGAGGCCGTGCACGCGTGCGTGTACTGCAGCCACACATTATAATTGTGGCGAGGCAGTGCACGCAAGCGTGAACTTCAGCCACGCAGTATTGATTTTAATTGATTTTTCTTTTGCTTTTGATTCAATGACCTTTGCGTTTTTCATATGCTGTATTGGCGAGGCCGTACACGCGTGCGTGTACTGCAGCCAATCAGTTTCAGTGTTTTAAGTAACTTTCCAATTATTTGAATTGATTTGATTTAAATTGATGATTTTATTGTAAATTGCCGTTTAGGAATGTTTTGATGTTTTTTCTAAATTATCTTCAATAATAATCCCTGCATCTGTCTTCCTTGATAAATTTGAATCTATTAATTTGTTGTTTTAACACTGTTAAGTGTTATGTTTACCGTTATCCGATTTCTTTGTTAAAAGGATCGGATAGAGAAATTTTATCTTTGACTGTCGTCTAATTACTATTGCTCCTATGCACTAATAACTGAGTTTGAATTAGACTGACTCGTGTATTATTTTCTTTTGAATGTAATATTCGGGTCAGACCGAGTATTTTGCAGCCTGAAGATTTTCAGGCATCGAAGTTAGAGAGAGAGGGGAAAACACTTCACTTTAGTTTTTTCCAGAGATTTTGTATTTTAAAGAAATAATATATTCCGCTGTATAAAAATGTAAATGCATTGTATAAACTCTGATATTTGTATATAAAAGAAAAATTCATTTATGTGAAATGTTATTATTGTTCTGTGATTCTGTGGCTGATTCTGTTTAAATTCTATAAACTAAATAACAATCCATCATTTTGAACGTTTCTAGTTGGTTTAATTACCGACTGGAGGCGGTCAGAACGGGGGATCGTTACAAAGTGGTATCAGAGCTTTGGTTTACACAAAGCTTAGTTTATGGTGTTTAATATGAATAGTTACCAGAATCACTTTAAAGAAAATGTGTTTTCAAATCTAATGAAGTATAAAATTGTTTTCTTTGAAAATAAAAGTTATTTTGAAAATTCAAATCTTTTTCGGACAATTCCCCTCTCTTTTGTAGATCTCTAAATTTAGATTTGCGATAGTTTCTCTTCGGTAAGGTCTCCTTAGATTTGAGTCCCGATCATTCGAAAACCATTATCGAATTGCTGAGATTTATGAAAAAAAATCCGGAGTTGAATACTCAAGTTTGGTTGAATAATAATCCTATATATCAGAATAATGTAAATTTGTTAATTGTCTTTAGGAAATGATTGAAAATCCAACTTTTGCTAATAAGAATTTCAAATTTTGATAGGAAACTTCGAAAACATCTTGTTAATTATAATGGCGAAAACTGAAGCACAAAAAGCCGCACGCCATGAACAAAGAGCAATTGCTCGTAGAGAAGCAGAAGTAGCACGTGCGGAAATTGAAAGGAAAATCAGTGAAAGGCAAGGACCTGGTCCCTATGATGATGTTATCTGTTATCGATGTCATAAAAAGGGACATTATGCTGTTACGTGCAGGGAGAAGAGAAAGAAAAGGAGTGTGAATGACCGGTTCGCTCGTCCTGAGATTGTGTGTTTTAAGTGTCAAGGGAAAGGGCATTTTCTTATTCATTGCCCTGAGGTGAAAAAGAAAAAGCGCACACTCGGTTTACCAGTCGACAGATCGACAATCTGCTATCATTGTCACCGGACTGGGCATATAGCTAGAAACTACACCGAAAGGCAGCATGGAAAGCAAGCTATAGCCCGATCAGCTAGAGCGAAAAGTGTAAGGACGATAGATAAGGATGGGAACATCTCATATTTTTGCGTAAACTGTAGGAATTGGGGACATGTTGACTTTGAATGTGTTAATCTTCCTTTAATACAACCTGAAGTAGTGCAAACCGAAGAGGGAAGTTTGGCAAAGATGCATACTACCAGACCGGAAATCGATAGTCCTTAATAATTCTGAATCTTAGACCAATCAGTATATTTGAAGAAATCAGTGTATTTTGTAATACTATCTTTTGTAATCCTAAATGTTCTATGTATGTATTATAAAAGTATTAAGCTATGGATGGTTTTGTACGGAAAGAAGCATTTTAGTAAAATAGCATTTTGGGAAGGAAATCTATTTATCAACTTAACTGCATGAATCAACTAGTTTTGATGTAAAACTTAAATTATGCCTAAAATAGTTAATGTGGAAATATGAATCTAATGGAACCAAGTCGATGAATGGCTTACTAAGGAACTAGTTGATTATTTTGGAAATATAAAGCTAATGCAAGGTTCGAATGAGATTTAGATTTCAAATTGAAGTTGTCAACATGAAAATCCATAATAGATTTAATAGATTCAGTGATGAATTTGAATTTGAACGTGCAGAAAATGAAGTTAATGGTTTTAAAGATGTTTTAAAATGTATTAAGTATCGAATACATAGATTTCAACATTCATTGTTGAAATAGACGTTTTCGAGAGAAATAAAAGGAAATGGTGGACTATAACACTGTTGTTATAGTAAATGGTTTCCGAAAGGAAATGTTTTATATAGTATTGGGATTTATATATCTATCTTAAATTCGAATCCCTATACTAGTAATTTTGGGTTGTCGTAACGATGTTTTACGCAACACTCGTTTTGACTCAAATAAATGTGTTTAAAAGATCGCTGTCCTTAAAGAATGATATATATACTTGATTACGATATAAGTATATTGAATATTTTTCAAGTGTTGAAAATTAATGGATTTGTGAATTACTTATTATTAAATAAGTATGGAAATGTTTTTCCAATATGAAGTGAATGTTTTGAGATTTTATCTTTTAAAGAAATTGAAAATGAATATTTGAAATTGATTTGAAAATCGTATATTCATGGATATTTTGGGAATGTAAATTCACTATGAAATTTATAAAAGAAAGGGAGGTGTTTCCGTTTAAGGAAATTGATTTGAAATTTGTTTTCAAAGGTTGAAAGGTGAAAAATGATTTGAAATTTGTTTTCAAATGGTTAAGTGTGGAAAACTATATATCTGGTAAAGATATTTTTAGGAAAGTTTGAAGTTGGTTTAAAACCTATATTGTGAAAAGTAAGCAGAATTCAAACTATGAATTAAGTCGAAGTTGAAAAAGTTAAATGGGAAATTTGAACAAATAGTTCAACTTGGAAATTTTTCCAAAAAGATTGAATCTTGAGTTAAATTGAGTTTAACTTCGACACCCAAAGACAATATAAGTTGAGCTTTGAATTTTGAATAGTCGGTTTGGATTGTATGTCTAACATTGTGAATTGATGACATATCAATTGATCTCTATTAAATATATATCTGTTTGGTGGCGGAGAATTTATTCTCTTAGCTTAACACCCTTCTCTGAGACGTACGAGCTCAGAGGTTATATATCGGTAGACATCAATTATGTGTTGAGAATTTACGATGTAACGTAAAATCCAAATCTAGTGTGAAGTCGATAATAAATTGAATTTTGAATGTGAATTGGGTTTGAGATAACCTTAAAATTCTAAATCGACTTAGAGGAAAATTTTAAATCGGTAATGAGATGGAAAACTCATGAATCCTCTATTTGTTATGGGTATGAGATATTGAGGTTTTCGAAACTTATATATGAGAATGTAGTAAAATTCGAAAACCATCAGTTTAGAAGGAAATTGTTATGGAAAACTTGTGTAAGTTTACATAGGTATGATATGTACGAAATGTGAAATGAAGTACTATCTATGTATGATATTATGTTTTCTAAACTGAGGATATGAAAAAGTACCTTCCATTTAAAATTTGTGAAGGTTGTTGGAACTCGAGATGAGTGTCCATTTGAAAATCGTAGCTACGTTGAATTCCACTAGTTGGATTGACCATTTGAATTCCATTAGTTGGATTTGTCATTTGATTTCCATTAGTTGGATTGGCCATTTGTTTTCCATTAGTTGGATAGGCCATTTGTTTTCCATTAGTTGGAGTGACTAGCGTAATTTGAGGGGCAAGATGCCTATAGTTACAAGCGATTCCACTGGGATAGTGGCGCAACCGCCGAGTAAACTGCAATCTAGATGCCAAAGCGTAATTCGAGGGGCCAGATGCCTACGGTTACGAGCGACTCTACTGGGATAGTAGCGTAACCGCCGTGTGGACCGCGATCTATGGCAACAACCATGGCGAAATTCAAGAGAGATGACAAATCTACGGTTACAAGCGATTCTACTGGGATAGTAGCGTAACCGTCGGGTAAATGTGATCCATGGGGGAACATGCTTTCCATATCCATTTTTAAAAGAATTTTTAAAGTATTTTCACTGGGAATTGAAGCAAGTATATTTAGTACTTGGAGATTTTTAGTCCTGCGCCTGGCCAGCGTATGCCTAATGTCTTTAAGAACGACGATAGACTTGTTAAATTTCGAGTTAGCAAGTATTTTCAAACTTTAAATAACAAATCAATAGTCTGAAATTAAAATTACATAATTCCAACCTAATAAACTAAGAAAGAAGATTTTTGAAATGTTTTGGAAGTCCACGGCTTTGGGAAAGATATAATATGCAAATCTCTAACATGAAGAGTTTCAAGTTAAACCTGAGTTTTGTAAGTCGAAAAAAAAATGGTAAAAGACTTTTGCGTCTTGATTGTAGAAATTAATGAACAAGAGATAATGAACAAAGCTATTGAGATAAAATAGATGGTACTCGTTTATTTTTAATAAGTTTCAAACTTGGTAAAATTGTGTAGGATATAAATATCGGTGAGATTTTAACAATCATTTTTTCCTAACTTGTAATTTCGGGACGAAATTCTTTTAAGGGGGGAAGGTTGTAACGACCCTGAATTTTGAACAATTTAAATTGAAAATATTTAATTAATTTTAAATATGTTGAATGATGATTTAAATTGAATTCCCAATAAAACTATGAGTTTGGCGATTAAATTTTAACGATTCCGAATTTTTAATTAATTTTAAAATTGATAACTGATTTAATTCTTGATTTAAAATTGTGAGATTTATTGGTTAATCGATTTGAGTTTTTCCAAATTCAAATAGATTATGTTGTTTATTTATAAAGAGATAGTTTTTTTTATAAATTGTTTTAAGTTTATAACTAGATAATGAAGGAATGACAATGTAAACATCTTAAATTATAAAAATATAAGGTAAATATGTTAGATAAATTCTAATATCATGTTAACAAGAACTTCATTTGTATTGCAAAGCAATTAGACTAAATAAAAGAAACATAAATATCTATGAAGCTTACTAAGGAAGATGATAACACAAAACAAAATTTTGTACTTATAAAAAAAAATTATCGTGACCCATATTTTCTTTGATGCTGTGATAAAATCCAAACCCGTCTCCCTATACCCATTCATCCAAAACCCTAAAAACGAAATAACGAAACGAAAATTCATGGCGGCTCTGTTCTTTCTTCGTTCGATCACAAATTAGGGGTTTATAAAATCGAAGAGGCTCCGACTTCAGTAGCTCTGCCGATCGACGTTCACTTTCCCTTGCTCGCGACTGTTTCAGGCAAAGGTGAGTACTTTTAGTAACTCACATCTAATTCAAGCGTTTTTCATGATTGCTTGCTTATTTAAATTCGCGATTTTTGGATTGCTTGATTTATTTATCCTCACGGTTTTGAAAGCATTGACTCCTTGTTGACTTCGGCCCTTTTGATTTGTTAAAATTAGTTTGCTGTGATGAAGTTTTCTTGGTTCATTTGTTCAAATTTCTGGAAATTTAATTTTGTGATTTCGATCTTGCTTTGACTGGTTTGCCTTGGCTTTGATCTTGTGGCCCTGTACTTGTATACTGCTGTTATTTTTGTACTTCATTTGTATAACAAGTTGGAATCTGACCTTATTGTGATTTTTGTGTCACTGCAATTTGCACTTTACTTTGAAGTCTCTGTCCACTGGGCTGCATATGTTTCACTGGCACTTTGTTACTTGATTATGGTCTCTGACTTTGTTCATCATATTGTTTGATCATTTGTATACATACATTCACGTATGTATATAGATGTATGCTGTTTTGAACTATGTTCACTGTGGCACTGTGTCACTGTGTTTGTTGAGTCACTGTACATTCAAGTCTGCATTCACTGTGTTCATTTGAGTGCCGAGTCTTCATATTTTGTGCTCGAGCTTGCATGCTTCATGTTGCCTTGACTTTGGTTGTTGCACCTGATTTATATCACTGGTCTTTGCATTTGTACATATGATGGCATTCTAGTTTATCACATGCTGCTTCATGCTTTCTTGTGGCATGTGTTCCCTGTTGAGTCTTTGGTGGTGCTTCCCCTTTGAATTTGCTTGCAAACTGTCTTGTAATCTGCATCCATGTATACTTGGTGTTGTAGCCTTGAGACTGTTGAAGTTGTGCACTTGCCTGCTGCCATACTTGTTCACTCGAGTCAGTGGAGTTGTTTCATTTGAGTTGTAGCTTGATGGTTTTGTAGTTGTTTGTGTCAGTTGCATCGAGTTGTCTTGCACTGGTGCACTTCTGTTTGCTGTCATGTTGGTGATTGTTGCATTCATTGGCTTCTTTGTACACTTGGGCTTGTAGTTGATGGTAGTTGCTGTGTCATTGTCATTGTGTTGGTTGATGCAATAATATTGCCATATTGATCCTTCTGTTTACCCATGTACATGCTTTTTGATACATGTTAGAACTGTCTCTGCATTTGCTTAGTGCATTTGTGGCTTTTCCACTGTGTACTTGCATGCATGTTGGTTTGGTAGTTGCTTCAGTCACTTTGTTGTACTACAAATTCCAGTGTGCCTCTTTGTGTATTTGCATACTGCTGCTATGCAATTTTGGGTTTCCAGTTGTACTTGGTTCATTGTGAATTTGCAAGCTCCAAGTTTAAGAATACTGTGAGTAAACCTATGTTTGTTTAAAATCTTTTGTGCCTTGAATTCCTGTTATTAGTTTCAAACCTCAGTTCCAGTTCAACCCCTCTGTTTTTTTTTCTAAAACATGAAACACTCCAAAAATCTGACACACGTGGAATTTGGATGAAGTTAAGTAGTTTTGTATACTTGAAAATGTGTTTGTATAATTGTTTTAAGTTATGGACTGGTCCTCATTTGCATTATGCAGTAGCTTGAGCATTGAGTTGTTGTATTGGTTATCTCTCTGGACTTGTTGAGTCATCCCTGTTGTCACTTTAATATGGTCTGCACATAAGAAGTGATCACTGACCTGAGTGTTGCATTGGTTAACTTCACTTGACTTTGTTTGAGCTTCCCTCTG
The DNA here is from genome assembly GCA_030765085.1 of Allium cepa. Lineage (NCBI taxonomy): Eukaryota > Viridiplantae > Streptophyta > Magnoliopsida > Asparagales > Amaryllidaceae > Allium > Allium cepa. The sequence goes on along the minus strand of CM060937.1, from coordinate 886,171,309 downwards.
TTGTCTCTCTGACCTGGGGCCTGTAGTGATGTTGCCATTGTCTTGAGTCTGATATGTACTTCATGTTAGTACCCTTTCTACCCTGCCTGTGTTCAGTTTGAACTGGTTTCCAGTCTGATTGAGGATTATAGTTTTGCTTTGTGAAATGCTTGAGTTTGTATGCTGCACCTGTGTTGAATCCAGTTTTAGACTCGGGTTTGACCTTGTGCTCGGGTGAGAACTTTCATTGTGCATTTCCTGATCTTTTACATGGTTCACATGCCTTAGTGGCGAGGTCGTGCACGCGTGCGTGTACTGCAGCCACACATTTTAATTGTGGCAAGGCAGTGCACGCAAGCGTGAACTGCAGCCACGCAGTATTGATTTTAATTGATTTTTCTTTTGCTTTTGATTCAATGACCTTTTTGTTTTTCATATGCCGTATTGGCGAGGCCGTACACGCGTGCGTGTACTGCAGCCAATCAGTTTCAGTGTTTTAAGCAACTTTCCAATTATTTGAATTGATTTGATTTAAATTGATGATTTTATTGTAAATTGCCGTTTAGGAATGTTTTGATGTTTTTTCTAAATTATCTTCAATAATAATCCCTGCATCTATCTTCCTTGATAAATTTGAATCTATTGATTTGTTGTTTTAACACTGTTAAGTGTTATGTTTACCGTTATCCGATTTCTTTGTTAAAAGGATCGGATAGAGAAATTTTATCTTTGACTGTCGTCTAATTACTATTGCTTCTATGCACTAATAACTGAGTTTGAATTAGACTGACCCGTGTATTATTTTCTTTTGAATGTAATATTCGGGTCAGACCGAGTATTTTGCAGCTTGAAGATTTTCAGGCATCGAAGTTAGAGAGAGAGGGGAAAACACTTCACTTTAGTTTTTTCCAGAGATTTTGTATTTTAAAGAAATAATATATTCCGCTGTATAAAAATGTAAATGCATTGTACAAACTCTGATATTTGTATATAAAAGAAAAATTCATTTATGTGAAATGTTATTATTGTTCTGTGATTCTGTGGCTGATTCTGTTTAAATTCTATAAACTAAATAACAATCCGTCATTTTGAACGTTTCTAGTTGGTTTAATTACCGACTGGAGGCGGTCAGAATGGGGGATCGTTACATAATTTATCGAATTTACACGATTAAATTAAATTGCTAATTTCAAATATATTACAACTTTACTTTCTCCATTTTCTTCCCCAATCTAAGGCCACTGTGCAAGACAGAAACATGTGCACCAAGGAAGCCCTGTACACGCGTGGCCAATCCTCCCCTTAGGCGATTAAATCGAAATTCGCCTCCACCATCCTATTCCCTTTCGCAAGCTCGACGGACCTAAGCCATCCACCAAGCACTTGAACCCGCCTCGAAGATGCGACCTGCTCCCTCTATAGCGATAGTGAAATGTTGCTTTCTTCCATGCACCGTCGGACCTTACCAAAATCTCACCCTCTAAGTTCCTCGAACCGACAACCGCTTTGCCATCGACTCCATCACCTAACTCTTCCCATAACGCCTAAAATGTCAAGCCCTACTTCCTCCTCCCATGAACGGCCATGGGCCGAACGATGATCGCACATGCTTTTTAAAAAGGGAAAACATTTTCTTGGTACAGGCGTTCAATTTTAAGGATGAGGGGTATGGACTGGCTACATGCAGAAATAAGGTGGGTATGGTGAAGGTATGGACTGAGATAGAGAGGTAGGGTTGAATTTAAGGAACATACATATATATATATATATATATATATAATTTTATTTTTAAAATATTCAACAAAAAAAACCCAAAAAATTCGAAATCCAAACGAGACATGCCGCTTGGCGTTATATATGTTATAATCCTATTCCGAACACAATGGAAAATGTCTCGAGCCCTAATTCGATCATATGAAGAAGATAGATTTTTTAACCCAGTTATTATATTTAATTTCTAAAATTAATTTTTACGCGTTTTTAACTCGCACGACCAAACGATTCGTCTAATCGCCATGAAATTCAATGGAATATCATAATTCACTATAACGGATCCAATGAACCCGGTTTCTTCGAAATCAGAGACAACGCCTTAAAATGACTATTTTACAAATTTAAATAACGTTTTATATTTAATTATCGGTACTTATCCGATCTACTTATATTTTAAATAAATTTACAAATTGAATCACCAATATTATTTATTAGTTAAAAGAAGTTGAATAAAGTAATTAAATCTATTTAATAAAGATTTAATTTACAATTTAAATATTCAGACATTCTCTATATTTGAATTATTAGTTATTAAATTTCAAAATCCAATTATTTAAATATTCAAAATAAACTTAACGTTTAAAATCAAATGAACTGAATTTTGGGTTGTTACATTCTCCTCCCTTAAATGAATTTCGTCCCCGAAATTACTAAGGAAGAAAATGTTTCCAAACCCTTAATTTTAAAACTATTAATTAAAATGAGTTATTAAACTTATTTTAAAAACCAATTAGCTAGAATAGATTCTAAATTTCCAAGTTTTTAAATCCACCCACCTATGCCAACTAATTCTCTTCCATTCATTCATTCCAAGGCATAACTCAACAAAAATCAAATTTTAGTTATCAAAATTTTTAAAAATTCTCGAAAAATTTCTAACTCCTAAAATTTCAAAAAATTTCGCCAACGTCTCCTTTGCGCGGCTAGATCGGAACAACTACAAAAAGCCTCTATGGACTCCAAACCAATCAAGAAAAAAAAAGCTAAGTAGTTTCTCATATCTGGGGCATAAAATCACCAACCAATTTAAATTTTTCAAATTTTTATGTACCTTTTTGCGTTTGATTTATATTTTGGAAAGTAATTTATTATCTCTTTGCGATCGTAGGTGCACAAGAATCAAATAGCAGTCTCTTGCATACCTGTACTTACGAAATCAAAAGGAAAATCAAGCTGATAAATGCAATGTGATGTAACTCTACATGCAAAAGCTAGTCTGATATAAATTTACATGCAATCAACAATTATATCTAAATCATATGCGACAAAATACAGAGAATGTTATGTAATAGACGCTATGCAAATAAAAAAATTTAAATGTTAATTATAGATCTAAATACCTGGATTTTTCAATTCAAAATTTTATTTCCAAATTTTTCAGATGAGAAAAATAATGACAAAGAGGGGATCTCTTGTAATAAAATATAGTGAAACACTAGAACCAAAACAACATGGAGCATCTAGTGGTATTCTGATTCCTCCAAAAACATCAACTAGAGCGAACAAATTTCATTCCTTTCCCAAATTTAAATTTTATAGACAGGGGTATATGAAATCACATAACCAATCAATTCAATTCAACAAATCAAATCAATCAAACCCCACTATGGAATAAACAAACACTAACAGTTAATAAAAGTCCATAAGGTAAAACTTATCAATTAATATTGTTTCAAAATGTCAAATGTCTCGCAAATAAATCTTAACCTAGGTTCAAAACTTTCTTGATTGTCCAAAATATAGATAATTCTTTTATCGTACCATTTTGGTCATTAATCTTTAGTTATTACTTAAAGCATTATCCAAACTTTCTTGGACAAAATGGAAAGTTATACTCTTAATGTTATTAGTTTTTCAGTTACAAATTTTCTTTTCCTAAATCACTTATATTTCACTTAGTATTTTGTTCAATACTAAAAAAAATTATGCATTATTTCATAAATTCTCACCCAAGTTTTTAAAAAAATTATAAAGTTATTTCTTTATAAAACATCAAATACAAACTTATTCCACTTTGTTTACGTGTATAATACTCTTCTAAATCCTAAGAGTACATACAAATTTTATTTCACTTTCTCAAAGTTCTAGGTGTGGATCAAATCAAATTATGGTTTCTTAAAACCGAGTCAACCTATTAACCTCTTGAACTTAGAGTGTTAAAATGAATCATGTTTATGGGGTAATTTACACTACTTAGATGTTTTACACAACTATATAGTTTTAATAAAACAATGTTTATCAAAACCTTCTTATTTAATTTAATCCAATTTACCTATGTGAAATTCTCCCATATTTTATCTAAGGGAAACCATACCTATTAAAATAATATCTTATCAAAAATACCTTTTGTGTTGAAACCAACTCCCTTCAAGGGAACTTAAAAATAAATAATCAGTTTTTAATTTCTAAACTCACATTTGAAAACATACTACATATATTTTCATATATAATAACTTCAAACAATTCATTTATTAAAACTTACTATGGGTTTATTTAGATTTGAACTCATTTCAATCGCATGATGATAAAGAGAATGATTTATTAAGTACACTCCAATGTTCGCCTAAGCAAACAACTGATCGTTACTTAGAAGATTATACAGATTACCATAGAAATAATCGAAACGATTTCCTCCTAATTATCCCAAAGAAAATGCGTCTCATTTAAAATTTTACTTCACAAAATATTTTTACCCTTCAAATACTTCCAAAAGTACCACTATTTCATTTCTTAGGAATTCCTCTAAAATTATTTTCAAAAATCTTGTGATTTAGATTCATAAATCTTCTTTAAACACATTTTACAAACTAAATTTATATAAAATTTTCTTTATGTAAAAGTCATTTCATATTATAATAATCCTTCTTTATTATAATAGAATTATCTCGAATATTTATTTTCTAAATGTCATACCCCACTATTTAGATTATATTAACAACTTTTTATTAAAGTTTAATCCTTAACCCACCATTATTAAGAGGTGATTTTTTAACTTAACATATTCTTCGAACACCTCATAATCAGATTGTGAAAATTATTTCACAAAGGGTTCATTTTAAATCAAAACTATAAATGCTTCTAAATAAATCGAGCACAATATTACAACAAACAAACAACAGTCAATGCTTCTTATTTAAGTTAAACATAATTGAACAAACAATAGTGATGATAAATAAATATTATCACATTTAAACAAACACACTTTATAATTATATAAAGTTTTGAAAATTATTCCTTTATACATACATACATACATACATACATACATACATACATACATATATATATGTAAAATATAGAGGCATTTCATTAGAAGGATAAACTTCGCAGTCCAATTAGTTTCTAGGACACACATCCACAAAAATTAATTTCAAGGCCAAAGTCAGCAGAATAATTACTTTCACGGACAAAGTCAGCACGTCCAATTATTTTCAAGGACATAATTTCATAGGTTTTTAGGCCTTAGAAACTAATTATTTTACATTTTGTCCTTAAAAGTAATTATTTCAGTTATGTGTCCTAGAAACTAATTACACTTGCTAAAGAGGCCCTTGTTGCTGATTTCCACTAAAATATAATCCTAGGCAAAATATTTAGTTTGCCAAATTTTCAAAAAATTTCAATACCATGTCCATTGGCCTTGGCCGAGTGTTTAGAAATCTCTATCGATAACGTCGCATCCTACGTCTCAACTTGAATTCATAAAAACTTAATACACTAATTAACATAATTCGTTTTTATAACATTAACAAATACGCTCTCGTATATATAATACTCTCAAACTCATTTTAGGGTACCGTTTATGCTATTTCTAATAAGCCAAACCCTACAATAGGTGAATCTCTAGCTCTCTTCCAGGCTCTCCATAGCTCCAAAGGCAGCCTAGGAAAATACTTTGTCTAACCCTAGCATTATAATAAAATAACACCAAGATCAGTCTGGAAATACTAGCCCGAGATAACTCAAATAATAGGGAATATATAAAAGTTCTATGAGGTCATGCCACTAGCGTGAAACGGGTTTTTACCTCACAAGAATAAAGTCCGTACTAGCAAGAGCAGATATAATTATCAGGAAACAAGTTCAAATAAGAATGAGCGTAATTAATATTAAAACCAGGCATGAAAGAATGCAAAATAATCTGAGTAAAATCCAAACTGGGCAGAATGGATAAAACAAGGAAACAGTCCAAATTTGGTTGAATGGACTAAATAATGTTACAGTCCAAACTTGATAGAATGGTAAAATAAGGTAACAGTCTAACATGATTGATGTGCACGTAAATGTGCACATTTTTATCGCCATCTTTAATCTATTTAAATTAAATAAATGATCATATTGGGTATTTTAACATGTTTTAACCAAAATTCACATTAATTCCAAATTGTCACACATTCATCTTCATACAAGGGTGAAATGGTCATTTTTGTGCATTTATTAAATTGTGAAAATTTACTTAGAATTTTCTATGTTTTTTTGTAGGAAATTTGGTGACTTTTACAAGTGGTTTCATGAAGATATGCATGCACAAAATCAATACAAAGGAATGAAGATGTAAATAATTCAAAGTGAAGATCATGGAGGACCCCACCTACCCACCTACCTTAATGTACAAATTAAAGGCTAATGCACATGCTTATGGATTTAATGGCTTCATGTACATTTAAGTGGGGATTAAAACATGCTAATGATAACTTGGCATCCACACTTTCTCATGGGCATTTTGGGCATTCCCCAAAAATAGGAATTAGGGTTTTAAACTTGTATAAATACCCATATGTTTCATGTATCATCTCCTCTCCCTTCTCTTTAGTCTCTCTTAGTTAGTTAGTTTTAGTTTAGAAAATAAATCAAATCTCTCTTTCTTTCCATGGCTACTTAGCCATTTCTTCTCTTATGTAATTCTTTTCTTTTATGCAATGTTAATTAGTGTTTCCTTTTACTTACATGTTCATTTCCTTTCATGCTAGTAGTGTAGATTTACTTTTATGCAAGTAGAATAATTTTTCCTTTCATTTTGCTCTCTTTTTCTCTTCTTGTTTAATGTTGTTTTCTACATTTGTTCATATGATAACAAATATGAAAGCTTAATCCCTTCAATTTAGGGGTAATGAAGCTCTCTAGTATGTAGATCCAACATTTTGTTGTTTATGCTCTCTTTTGTGCTTAAATGAAATGTTTTGAAGTGGTTTAACTTGTTGTTTTAGCTTTGAATTTGATAGTCTATGTTGTTCATAACAAATAGGCTATGCTTAAACAAACATAACACAAATTGCCTCTTCATCTAAATATGATTATGGCAAAGAAGTGAATGTTGAAATTGAAATTTGATAGCCTATATTTCTAAACAATAGTTAATAGGCTATGCTTAAAATAGATTTTTATTTCAACTTTGTTGTCATATTTCATGAGAGTTAAATGTGTATTAGTGGTTGTGTTATAGTTTGATGGTTTATATTGAGCTAATTAATAGCACAAATATACCATACTTATGATAAGCACATCAACTAATTCACTAATGACAAGAAAAGAGAGATCATAACTTCATTTTGTTGATTTATATGATCTAGAGAGTGAATTTATCTCTAAATTGTTCTTTTAACTCTCATATTTTTATCCATTTTTCTTTTGCTAGTTTTTGTTAGTTTCTTATATTTTTAGCTAATCGCACTTTCAAGTTTGGTTAATTTGATTGAATAGAATTTTAAAATCATCAATTCCCTGCGGATCGACCCGTATTCGCCGCGTGCTACATTCGTACACCGTGCGCTTGCGGTTATTTTAATTTCATTTCATTCGACGGTTTTCTAAACCGATAGAATTTCCGTCGACGAACAATGATAGAATGGACAGAATAAGGTAACAGTACAACTTGATAGAACGGACTAAATCAATACTCAAATGTTGTAAAGAGTGGTTGACTCTTCTCGTGGCAAATTAAAGATAAACGACTCAAGGAGTCGAAACAAATAAGGAAAGGAAATTTTCCAACGAACGACAAGGAAGGTGCACCCCTCTTGGAGTATACCTCTAGCAATATATTCCTGAGAAGCTCATATACTCTGTGACACTTCTCAGAAAGCTCCATGCCGGACCCTACCGGACCCTACCGAACCCTACCGGACCCTACCGGACCTTACCGAGTATTCGAATATTTTCACATCTACGTGCACACCCAAATCAAATCTAGATGAGATGTGAAAATACCCTAATGGAAGCAACACCACATCGCTTGGCCCCCTCTCGTGCTTTTGGTTTAGTCATTTTCAACAAAGGATATCAATGCTTAACGGAGCAATAAATCGACTTAGAATGACGATAATAAAATACCTAAAGTAATCGATAGTTGAGAAACCAACTATTGAGGATATAAGTGATCGTATATGGAAATTAAGTCTTATATACTTACCACCACTCATCAAATTCAAACTTGTACTAGTCTTTGGTTAAAAATAATACCGAACAAGTCAAGATAGTATTACTTAATGTCATATCTCACGATTATTCTTAACTTTCGAAATAGCGACAAGTTTACTTCTTCGATGTTTAGTGCTAATTATACAAATAAATCGTTTCCATATAAGTGATTTGCTTTACGAAAATAATTTATTTCATAAACAAATCAAACTTTTTCTTTTAAAAAGAACTGAAGTTGTGCTTGATTTCCATATTATAGTATTGGAAAAACATTTTTAGAAATACTCTTTTAAACCGTTCATTTATAAAACAAATTTTTTAATACTAAGTGTATTAAACAAGGGTCAAAAGAAATGTGTTAAAACATTGTTTACTATAAACCAAAAAACAATTCACACTTAGCTTTATTTATAACTAATCCCCTTTATAGGATTTTTTTAATTTATAAACCGTTATTTATAAATTTAAAACAATATTTATTATCCCAAAAGATAATATATAAATAAATTTAAATACCTTCATAAATTTAAAATAATATTAATTATCCTAAAAGATAATTAATCACATTTCAAATCTCTTTTAAATAAACAAATCCATTATCTTTAATAAAATAGATAATTATTTCCAAACACTTTTATACTATCATTAAATTAACTTTTAAACCTTTATTACTTTGAAACATTTTTATTATATTAGTTAATTTAATTAATTCTCTTTTATTAAATCAATTAATTAACTTTGAATATCATCAATTAAAAAAATATTTATTCAATTCAATTAATCGCTATTTAAAAAAATAATTCACCTCAAACATTATTAATTTAAATGATTAGTAAATTTTAAATACCATTAATTAAAATAATTAATCAAGTTCAAATGATCATAAATTAATTAGATTAATTAAAATCAAACCTCATTTAAAACGGTTATTTAAAAAATCATTTGTTAAAATGATTTATTTAACTATATGACATCATTAGTTAGAATAATTTATCTGAATTCAAAATATCATTAGCTAAAACAATTAGTTAAATTTTAAGCAATAGTTAATTAAATGATTAATTAAATTCAAATATCATTAATAAAAATTGTTAATTACTTTTAAATATCATTGATTAAAGTGATTGTTAATTCCAATTATCACTAATTAAAATAATTAATTAAGCTCAAGTAATCGTTAGTTAAAATGATTAATTAAATCTTATCTCATTTGAATCAAAGAAAAACCAATTTTAAACATCATTTAATAAATTGGGCAATTAAAATCATTAATTAAAATTATTAATTACTTTTAAATTATTATTAATAAAAATGATTAATGAATTCTAAAATTCTGTTTAGCGAAAACACAAGCTCAAGTTCAAAACATATGATAAGGTTTCGAAGATGAAATTTAATAAATGACGATATAGTAAAATTGTTGCAAGACAATTAACAAGTTAAATGGAAATATCATGATTTATTTCAATTAGCCATTAATATAACAACATACAGATGTAAGTAACTAATAATGGGTGAGAAACCCCCTTAAATTCTCTCTACAGATTTTCCATGCAAAAATGGTCATGGATAAAATATATAATCACATGGGTTCAAAATGATCAAATTAATATGTCACCAATTTTTCAAACGGAAATTCAACCAAATAAGCAATCAAACAATTTAACTAACATCCAAAAACGTTTATAACATTATCGATATGATATAATAAAATTTAATATGAGTTAAACTCACATTGATTTTTGTTTCCACCGAAACGTTCCGATTTGGACTAAAACCGAACGACCGTTCGATTTTAGCATAAATTCCAACAAGCACCAAATCCAACCAAACCAATTCATTGTGTAGATCTCGATGACATGAGTCCAATGTAAAAAACGGTGTTCGAATCCGTCCTCGTATGAGAAAGTTATTCGATTTATAATTTATCGAATTTACATAATTAAATTAAATTGCTAATTTTAAATAAATTACAACTTTACCCTCTCCACATTCTTCCCCAATCCAAGACCACTATGCATGATAGAAACATATGCACCAAGCAAGCCCTGTACATGCACGGCCAATCCTCCACCTCAGGCGATGAAATCAAAATTCGACTCCACCATCCTATCCCCCTCTGCAAGCTCGACGCACCCGAGCCATCCACTAAGCACTCGAACCCTCCATCGAAAAATGCGACTTGCTCCCTCCACAACGACAGTGATACGTCACTTTTTTCCATGCACCATCGGACCTCACCAAAAACTCACCTTCGAAGCTCCTCAACCCGACAACCGATTTGCCACCAACATAATCGCCTAACTCTTCCCATAATGCCTAAAATCATAAGCCCTACTTTCTCGTCCCATGAACAGCCATGGCCAAACGATGATCGAACATGTCAACATTTATATCGAATTAGATTTCTTCGAAACAAATCCAAAGAACCAAATTTTCGAATTTTTCATTGCTTATTTATTTTGATTAGGATTTTTGAACTTTTCTTTTTAAAAAGGGGGAAAAATTTCTTGGTACACACGTTCATTTATAAGGATGAGGGGGTATGGGTTGATTAGTTGCAAAAGCGAGGGGTATGGTGAAGGTATGGACTAAGATAGAGAGGTAGGGTTGAATTTAAGGAACATGTGTGTGTGTGTAATTTTATTTTTAAAATATTCAACAAATCATACCCAAAAATCTCGAACTCCAAAAGAGACATGCCGCTTGGCATTTTATATGTTATACCCCTATTTCGAACATAATGAAACAAGTCTCAGGCCCTAATTCCATCGTATGCATGATGCTTTTTAACCCAGTTATTATATTAAATTTCTTAAATTAATTTCCATGCGTTTCGAATTCGCACGACCAAATGATTAGCTTGATTGCCATGAAATTCGACGGCATATCATAATTCACTATAATGGATCCAATGAAAATGGTTTCATCGAAATCCGAGCCAACGCCCCAGAATGACTACTTCACCGATTTAAATACCATTTTATACTTAATTATCGATATTTATCCGATCTATTTATATTTGTAAATAAGTTTACAACTTGAATGACCAATTTTATTTATTAGTTAAAAGCAGTTGAATTAAATTATTAAATCCATTTAACTAAGATTTAATTCACAATTCAAATATTCAAACATTTCATATATTTGAATTATAAGTTATTAAATTCCAAAATCCAATTATTTAAATATATAAAATAAAATGACAGGAATTTTAGGTTGTTGCATTTTCTTATATATTCTATCACTAGACAGCGCGCGCACACACACACACATATATATATATAAGCTAGGATCAATGGCAACCATAATAATGCAACATCCCTAGATGCCCCCGATACCTACCACACAATCATATTTCTCTCTCTTTCCATTCATTCTCCCTCTTCCCACTAACTTATTCTAATATAAACTTGTGGCTACAAATAGGGTGCAAAATGGAGGCTGCAAATAGGGGTGTTATTGAACCCTCCTATACATACATACATAGAACCCTCCTATACATACATACATACATACATACACATACATGCATATGTATATAACAATCCACTATTTTTAACCCTCCTACTTCTCTTAAAGAAGAGAAGTCATTAATGAGCAAAAGAAGCTCAAAAATGAAGAAGAAGAGGAATGAGAAGTGTGAAGAAAATGAGAAGAATGGATGGGTATTTATAAGAAAAAGTAAGGAATGGTGAATTACAAAATTAACCCTTTACAAAATTACCAAAATATCCTTATTTTATCTTACTATTTCAACACTTATCATCACTTTGTCATATCACTACTTTATGTCTTAATCACTTAATGCATAAGGAAAATAAAATAAAGATTTTATTTGATTTGATTAGATATGATTTTGTCCTTTTATGTATACCTTTTCTTATTAGTTGGAAATTAGCCACAAGGGTCTCTTTAGCTAGTGCAATTAGTTTATAGGACACACAACTGAAATAATTACTTTTAAGGACAAAATGCAAAATAATTAATTTTTAAGGCCTAAAAATCTATGAAATTATGTCCTTGAAAGTAATTGGACTGCTGATTTTGTCCTTAAACGTAATTATTCTACTGGCTTTGGCCTTGAAATTAATTTCTGTGGAAGTGTATCCTAGAAACTAATTGGACAGCAAAGTTTGTCCTTCTAGTAAAATGCCCCTTTTCTTAATGTTTTTCTAGAAATTTCTAACCTTAATTAGCAAAAGTAAACTTGATTAGTTAATTGTTAATACTTAACATATTTAGAAATGTGTACATGTATATTTACATAAAGGTGCAACAACATTGCGATAATTTTAAATCGAAAAAACGTTGATTTTCGACAAAATGTTTTACGGTCATATTTTGGCTTTTAGCTAAACTATTTATTAATGCAAACCAAACTTAAAAATAAATTTGTATAATGTTATTTAAAAATATAAACACTCATAAATTAATTAAAATAATTTATTTGACCATTGAAACTTACTTTTCTGAATCGGGGTTTTGTCACTTTTGTCGATATAAGCAATTATTTCTATTTTTGTGTATATTTCTCTTTGCAAATCCTATCTAGTATTATTTAAATCATAAAATGTTATATATTTTATATTTAAAAACACTTTAAATAGTATATTTTAAAGTGGTCAAATTCAGTATCGTTACATATAAAAGCGAACCCAGCCTTGGGCACAACTGGGCTGCAGCCCAGGGTAAAAAAAATCAAAATCTTACCTAGCCCAGCCCAAGAAGGAGGAACTGATGCCTACCTCATCCTTTAAACTTCAGACTACCTACGCATTTCTTTTGCTGTCAGTTTCCAGAGACATTTCTTCATGCGCGTCGATTCTAATTACTGCAGTATTTTTTTAAGTTATGGGGTGATTTTTCAATCTTCATGTTCTTTCAAATTACTAGATAGGACATTAGTTCTTTGAATGAAAAAACTCTTAAATGTTGGGCATCTCATGTTTCAAATCTCAAATTGGGTTGCAATTTGGATAACTACAGTCTACATACATGTTCCATAGGAATTAGGTGGTAGGCTAATTGATTTTTTTTCAGTTGTTACTTGCTAGTTTAGCTCTTTATTCGTTGACATTATTGCGGTTTGCAACCATTGATTTTGTTTGAAAATGATAGTTAAAGCGGTTAAAAAGGTTGCTAGTTAAAACAATTTTTTTTGGTCAAATTATGCTTTTTTTAAGCATTCTAGAAATAAGTTTGAATATGAATATTTTTCAAAAAGAAATTAATTACCTTATTATTTAGATTATGTTCTCTTTAAACAAAAATATTACATTAGTCGATTAATTTGATTGTTATTTTGTTGAACTTTAGAATTTGAGAAAAAAAATTAAACTTGTCAACCCGCCTTTGTTTTAATTCTTATACACACTTATATATACACACACATGCGCGCGCACACACTCATATATATATATATATATATATATATATATATATATATATATATATATATATATATATATATATATGAAAGAGAGGCCGCGCGCGTGCAACACTTATGGTAGACCGCGAAACCACACCAATTTACTTAATGTTTGCATGTTCAGTTTTTTATCAGAACATCCTGTATTCTAGGTTCGTTTCTTAAGCACAATGAACTGAAATTCAGTTTTATTTTCATCGAAGGCATGTTCTATTGTTAGCAGAGAAAGTCTTTCCCATTATTTATAACGGGATTTCAGAAAACGCACTTAAATTTTGTTTCCACTGTTATGAATATTGTTCTAAAAACATCATACATGTCAGTGTAATAAAAGGGTTTTGATAAGCTACTTACATCTCAACTCGCATCTAAAAAATAAAAATATTGATTGCATGCAAACTCAATGCTAATTATACTCTTGAATATGCAGGGATTGGCATCTTTTGATGGGTCTGGAGTTTTGGTGCCACCGTGGTTGGCATTTTCAAGGTCGTCCGACTGGTCGAGGTAGCCCTTCCATGAGGTACGGCATAATACATTAATGACCCAGGTCTATACTTGTGTTACATAAAAGATGGTAAATCTTTTAAAAATAAATCATCTATCTATCTATAAAATAATGAAAATGTAGCTCTGTAAATGTGAATGTGAATTTGGAGTATAATCTATTTGCATCCTTCTATTTCTCAACTATTCAGGTATTCATGTTGTGTTCCAAATACATGCTTTGCAGTAGTACTGTTGGCTATATCTCAGCCATTCAGGCATTCGTGTACTGTTCATTACTGCGAATACATCCTTCTATATCTCAGCTATTCACAATATATCCTTCTATATTACATGAATAACTTTCTAAATCTGGATTTATAACTTTCAATGTAAATGTTTGTCAGATTTGAGATAAAAATATTATTGCTCACACAGACGTAATTTTAATAATATAAATTCTATAACTGCAAATATTAACATGAAGTTGCCAACATGGATCATGTTGGGGGTTGATTTTGAAGAAATGGTTGACATCCATTGTACCACCACTTAGGTTCATTTACAACATGATCCTGATTGACTCAAAAAGAAAAGAAAAAAATAACAGAAAAATGACATAATTAGAATTCAGTAGTAAAGTTCAGATTGTATCACAAACAAGTTTAAAAAGGATTACAAACAAGTAAAATCTCACTGTAGTATTAACTGCTCATCATTCAAGCTAACAATACCAACAAATAGGCCTATTAAAGTTTAGATTGCATCACAAGCAAAAAATCCACATTTTTCATGATCATAGCACGAATTACTTTGATTTAAAGCAACTTTGGCTAATACACTTTGATTCAACAGTATCAACAACCATGAATTGTTCAAAAGTAAAAAGAACTTGTAAACTAAAATACTTTGTATAAAACTCTGTTTATATTAAGATTGGCCGTTTATATTACTTCTGCTCCACCACCCATTGCTGCTGTTCTAGCATTATTCTGCTACATGGACAAATATGGCCTATGTCATTGTTACTATATTAGCTCGTTTCATCTCTACTCTCTCTCTTGAGAGAAACCAGACTCTCACTATAATTTGTAATACCACCCACTTCCTGAGCATCCACATACTTTACTTCTCCTGTGACCAAGTCGTACAAGAACAATTCATATTTGGTTTCACCATTCTTTCTTGTTAAAATAAAATCTCCATTGTTTGATAGATGTACTAGACTAGCAGTGTTACTTGGCAATAGGGTATCCTTGATCCTGCATACTTTATTCCACGATTCTTTCACACCGAATTCATTCATCATCCAAATTTCATAATAAGAACAAGTGCGACATGGTTCCAGAGTCCAATCGATGTAACCTATTTTGCCATTGAGAAAAGCAGGAAAATTCTCAACGGTTTCCAAGGGACATTTGGGCAAAGGCACTACTCCATACACTTCATCAACCATATCAAAGTAAAATAAGGGCAGACTATACTCATGAGAGTCCGCTATCCACAAACATGTTTCACCATTGCACAATACTTTTTCCTCATGTAACCACGGTGTAGGAAAATCATCACCTTCGTGTATAGTTCGCCACGAATCACTTCTCATATTATATACCTGAACTAAACTGCCCTTCACCAAATCTTCTTCATCAGAATCCACACTGATACTTACAACCTTGTAATCATTTGTTTTTTTATCAAAACCAATAGCAAAAGTGTGAAATGCCAGTGTCCCACTTGGTTGACAGCACAAATAAGATGCTTCTGGCAGCTCTCTAGCTCGTTTTGTGGCAGGGTTCCATAGGCAGACACGCCAGTAATCTTTTGATAAAATAAACCCCAAACAGACAATGCCGTTACATGAACTAAGGCCCCATAATTTATTCTTGGGAAACATACACTCAAAATTCAAATTCAAACACGGCTCGTGTTCTCTAGCATAGACCAAAAATAGTTGCCAATCATAATTAGAAACAATTGCATTGTCTTTTTCACTATTATGATAGAGGTGTTGATTGATGAAACTAGTGCTTTCAATGATAGAGCACCAAGACTTACATACGGTTTTAAATCGTAATAGAGAAATCACCGGCAAATAGAGTAGAATGTCAAATATCACAGGTTCAGACACTTCACATCTACCACCCATTGGTAAACGTATCTGATAATTCTGAAACAAAAGGATTGGAAATGTAATGCAATTAGTAAACCAAAATGTTTTATAATAAAAAACAAAAATATACGTTTCCAAACAAAAATATACATGTCAAATTAAACTTAATTTCTTATAAAAGTTATTAGTGTATAAACTTCTAGTTGGGAACCATTTGATTTAAAACGATTATTGCTCAAGTAAAAAAGATAGAGTTCATACAACATTAAATTCAAAATCAATTACTTTCAGAAATCACAAGCCTTATTTTGAATTCGAATGGCTAGAAATTATTGATTTTTGTTTCACTGTACTGCAGAAAAAGATACATATATATTTTTATTAAAAAAATGTAAAGTGGACTTTCAATCCAACTTTTTCATGAATTGATTTAGTAGATATGTTCTAGTACTCTACAATCAACACATGAACTCATTAACTTTGTTTATACACATACGTACAAAATGGATGGTATATATAAATAGTTACTTGCAGTGCAGAGAATCAATACAGCAATGCTCAAGGCTTCGAACTTTGAAGCAAAACAAACGTTGCCAAAAATAAATTTGGGGCAAGAATGAAAAAATTGGGATGTAATAATTGATTCCTTTAAAACTAAATTGTTTGTTTCAATTTCATGTTATTGTTTCATGTTCTAACTCTAGGTTCCACATTTCATTTTTCAACTTCGCTGTAGCATGATTGTTACTTTGTCTTATTAGAATTTTCATTAGATAACATGTAAATCTGAAAACGTGAATAATTTTATAGAGTTCAGGAAGCATATCCAGAATACAAGAAACAAAAAATAACTCTCGGCCAAAATTCAACCCAAAAATCGACAAGCTCTGAAATAAAAAAAAAGGGACTTCGAGAATATTGAGCTACGACATGAAAACAGGGATTGAAAAAAATAGCAGTAAAAATTCCGTACCTTTTCTTATGCAGCCGGATCTAATTTCTCAAAAAGATGGGAAACGAAGAGATTTACAAAATTAAAGCGGCTAGGGTTTTCTACAGTTGCTGCTATGTTATCCGGGTAAGGTTATGTTAATTTGGGCTTTGGGCCTATTATTTGCCAACTTTCTAAAAAAAAAAAAAGAGGTCCAGGAAACGAGGGAATGATTTATTTGGCCTTCTAGTATAACCTTACAACGGTGGAAAAACCGACCGTTTGATTGTACAATTTGAAGAAAAAAATTGTAATGTTTCAGTTGTTTCAATTGAACACATAATGATAATATCTTCTGTTATAATATATGTAAAGATATAAGTGAATATGCTTTTATGGTTTTTTTGTTTAGTCCCACATCGTGGAATTGGTTAAGTCATTTGCTCTGAAGTCTTTATATAAAGGAGGCTATGTAATGTAAATACATATCTATTCTTAGAAGTGAATAATATTTCTTTTGTCTCTCTCTCCAATGGCTTCTATTATTTTCTTTATTCTATAACACGTTATCAGCACGATCTGATCTTTTTCTCGAATGTATTGGATATTCTAATCTAGAAGATTAGATCCATTTTTTTTCATGTATGTACATCTCTTTCTCTTATTCAGTTACTGAAATCAGATCTATCTCTTCCTCTTATTCAACCATTGAAATCAGGTTTGAAATTTTCTAGATCTGCTTTTCTAGATTTATTTTACGATTAATTTAGATCTAGATTTAAATATTCTTGTTTCACAGTTCTATGTCTATTTCCTAATTTTTCAGATTTGAATTTAAGTTTTAATAAATCTTATCTTTTCAAGATCTTATTCTGTTATAGATCTAAATTTATAGATCTTATTCCACTGTACATGTATTTTTGTCATTATATTTCAGATCTCATCCTACAATAGATCCGATTTTTTTTGTTCTTATTTTTCTGATCTCGTTATATTGTAGATCGTAAAATCACACTCAAATAATATATCGTTGAGATCTGTACATTGTTTAAAAATAAAATGTTGTGATTTTTTTTTTTGAATTTGACAATTTCTGTTGTTGATTCAAATAAATTTATTGATTTGATTACGTTTTGGTTTGTGATATAGATCTACGTAATATATACATGTTTGATAAATGAAGTTTTCATTTTGAAAACTTTTTGATTTGGATTTTGATTTTGGAAATTATTTTGATATATATTATTTATATTTCCAGAAGAAATATTTTATTATTTCTTAGAGAAACATATATAAGAATAATGCATATTTAGAAGATCATATTAGTTTAGATCCAATATTAATATTGATTCAGTACACCTGAAATGAATGGAAACATTAATGAAAACACATACGGTAAACTTAATTTCTAGCATTTGAAATAAAAATTGAGAACCTGCAGTTCCTATAATGCTAAAAGGTTGAGTTTCAATAAATTATTAAATTTCAAGTTTTCTTATATTAAAGAACCAGAAGTTTCAATAAAAGAGCAGAAACTTGAATTATAAAACAAAAGGATATATATGTATGTATGTTTGTATATACATATATATAAGTGTTATTTTAGTTATTTTAGAAATTTTGACTATTAAGAAATAAAGTTTCTCTTATGGTATTCATTTAATTTTATTATTGTGTATATTAAACTTAGCTTTGAGATAAAATTTTGCTAACTAAAGTTAGTTAGATTGATTTATTTGTTTGTAAAGAAATCAATTCGTTGTGATAATATTCTATATTTTATGCCACAATAATGGTAAATTGCATTCATTTTTTTAATCATAAATGCATTAAATGTTGTCGTCATGGTAATAAATTAAATTACCATATCATCATAAATGCACTGGTTACGGCAAATTAAATGATGTTGTATTTTTATGTTTGGAATAAGAATAGACATATGGTTTATTATATGGTGTATTCATTTTGGCAAACAATGCTCGATATAATGAAAGAAATAAGTTTGAACAACAACCTGAAGTTGTGCAAAGATTTTTTTTTTCCAACCAGAAGTTGTATAACTCAAAGTCCAAGACCTGAAGTCTTGAATTATGAAAAGATTTTCTAATAGATTTTACAAGCTCGAATTCTTGTCAGTATTTTTTTTTTGTCAAAATGTACAAGTCTTGAAATAAGAATAGACTTTTATTTTGTAACAATATGGTACAAAAAAAAAGGCGAGAAGTTTACACAAAATTAAGAACTTGAAGTTCATAACAAATTAATGAACTTGAAGTTCATGAATTAGAAGCCCGAAGCTCTATTGAAATTATGTAAAATGATAAGGTTGTACTTCCTGAAGAAGTTAAAGAAAATTAATAAATAATCATATGAGAAAATAATGCTGCATTCAAGAGATTACAAATATCTCTAAATGAGTTATACCTTACCTTATATCTTAACATTTACACTATATTAACCAAATATCCTGAAGATATTATGTTACATGATATTTCAAACATCATTGGATGCGTATGTGTGTATATTAATCTCTTGAAAAGATGATTTAAAGATTTATATATTTATATTGCAAAATATAACATCCCAGAAGAGATGTTATAGGAATTTTATCTTTGTTACATTGCAATTCCTTAAAAGGAAACACTATATTCCCTGAAGGAATAACCATATTTTTTTGAAGCAATAACAATAATTTTTCAAAAAAAAGGACATTGTATGCCAATATTACACTCCAGAAGTAGTGGTTTTATCTCTTACATCTTACTTTCATTTGGTGAATCTAATTTTGTTATTGTATTTAAAGTTTGATATGCCATTTCAAAGATAGTTACAACAAAAATCTCCAGCAGAGATATTTTATGCCACTGTAAAAGGAGTAATTATGTAATTTATATAAAAGAAATATTGTATATTGATATGGCATTCCAATAATACATATATTTATCTCTTGAAGAGATAAATTCACTCCAGAAGTAGTGATAATAAAATATCCCTAAAAGAGACTAATAAATTAAGAAATGATAATATATCTCTAGAAGAGATTTGCTTATATGTTTGGTAATTTTATTAAACCAAATAAATGCATAGAAATTTGATTATAAAGGATCCTAATTTAGTTTAGATTAGATCCTAAAATTTTGAGAGCTATACATACGGTCCTGAGGAAATCCGTATCTGTAACATTCCAAGTATCCAGAAGATACTATTATTATTTTTGCTCTAATTTTTTTACGGAACTCTCAATAGAGATGTGTAGAATTGTCTATATGCAATTAAAAATTATTCCTTGATAAGTAATCATAATTAGTGTTCAAAAACTGATATTTGAGATATTATTGAGGAACAAAACTTAACAACTTGAAGTTGTGTATATTTTTTTCGAACCAGAAGTTCGATATGGTTTCAAACCAAATGTTTTGAACATTATCATGTGGTTTTGACAGGTTTTGCATTGACATTGATTTATAAATAGAAATTAATAGTTTGGATCCTTGTAATAGTTTGTTCTAAAAATCACTAATCCAAATGAGAAAGAATATGAAAATTTTATAATATATATGTGATACGTGGACGCACGTATACATCCATATATGTAAATATTTAGCTAACAACCTGAAGTTTGTTATAAGCTCATCTTATAGATTACGCATAGATATTATTTAGTGATTTAAAATTCAATCAACATAAATGTTGAATGACCTGAAGTCATGTATGTATTCAAATGATCTACACAATAAGTAAATTCCTCCAATTGCTTAGATCAATGAATGAGAACAAACTCTAATAATCAATATCAATTGAATGCATCTTATCAACTAATAAAAGAATTATCCTCCTATTATTAATATGTATGATGTATTTGCTAGTAGCAAAATCATAATGGATCAAAATGAGAGTCCAAAGATGATTATTATTTAATGTGACAATGTTTGTCAACATTGAGGGGGAGGATAAAGGGATACAAGTTCATTTTGATCATCATTTTTAAATATTTATTAAAATATACAATGATGAAAAATATTATCAAAATTATCCCTAGTAGACTTTCTCCAATATAGATTTGAACCCCTGAAGGATCAAAATTTATAAAGCACATCTGAAATATGGTTCAAAAGTCGGTTCAAAAGTCAGTTCAAAATATTTTTGGAGTAAGTAATAAAGATGCCAAATAAAGGAGGTGAGTGTTCTTGAAGAAACACTTAAGGATGCTCTGAAAGAGATCCATGGCATGATTCTCAAATAACCCTAGAAGTGGGTTAGGTACCTAAAACATAATTAAAGAGATCTCAATAAATCATGTCTAGAACTGATAAGAAATAATCATCGATGATAAATTTGCAAATAATAAAGCGCTTATATTTATAAATAGATTAAGAATCTTGAATTAGGGGAAAACATGACTGGCCATCATGAATCCTTTAATAGTAGAGAAATATGGACATGTAGTCCGCAAAGTAGCGAAAGTACTTGAAATACTTAATATACCCCGAAGGTATAAATATGGTTTAAATCATATTAAATAATGAAAGTATACAAATTCCTGAAGAATATAAATAACTTTCATTGTTATAAAGAATGCAAAGAACAAGGAGAGTAGATTTCAACCTACTTCTAAGTATTGTTGTAATGAAAATCTTGATATAATTCATGATGAGTAGATTACTTCCTATTTTTAAGTATCGTTGTAATGAAGCTCTTAATATCCATTGAAGTGATAGTTGCGATATGCAAATACTTATTAAAGTATACAAATTTCTGAAGAATATATATAACTTTGTAGTTATAAGGAATGAAAAAGACATGAAGTGTAGATTACAACCTTCTTCAAAGTATTGTTGTAATGAAAATCTTGATATACTTCAAGATGAGTAGATTACTTCCCGCTTTTAGTAATGTTGTAATGAAATTTTTAATATTCATGAAAGATGTATAGTTGCAATGCGCAAAACTAATTTGAAGCATAAAAATGAAAGCACATGAAGTGTTTTTCATAAAAGTAGCATACAAATGCATAAAATGCAAACCATATTTGGAAGAAACAATCTTAGAAAATTTGATTGTATCAAAGAAAACTATTAATAAATTGTATTATGAATGAGATACATATTTATGGATCCAGAAGTATCTATAACCAATTTAAGTTATCGAAAGACGAATATGAATTCAGAGGAAAAATTAAAATCAGGGGGAGAATTCATAAGTATTTTATAATGCACTCTTTTTCCTTAACTAAGATTTTTCCCACTGGGTTTTTATTAGTAAGGTTTTAACGAGGCATTATCTTGATCCAAAATATCAACTCCCTAGTAACATTTTAAATAAGCTATAATGTACTCTTTTTCCTTATTTAAGATTTTCCCCTCTGGGTTTTTCTTATTAAGGTTTTAATGAGGCATTATCTTGATCTAGAAGAATCAAACGTCTTTTCAAGAAATAACATCTCAAATATGTTATTTAAGTTAAATTATATTTTTATCCTTGACTAAGGTTTTTCCCATCGGGTTTTCCTTTGTAAGGTTTTTACTGACGTATTAAATTGATCCAGAAGTATCAAACTCTATCTGATGCAATAAATTATTGAAATATGACATACTATATTGTACTCTTTTTCCTTCACTAAGATTTTTCCCATAGGGTTTTACTTAGTAAGGTTTTAATGAGCCATTAGTTTGATCCAGAAGTATCAAGCTTTATTTAAAGAAATAAAAAATAAAATATGTCATTGTACTCTTTTTCCTTCACTAAGATTTTTCCCATTGGGTTTTTCTTAGTAAGATTTTAATGAGGCATTATTTTGATCCTGAAGTATCAAACTTTTATAACGGATATCATTTTTAGTATGATATTTATGATTTCACAA
Source organism: Allium cepa (assembly GCA_030765085.1). Taxonomy (NCBI): domain Eukaryota; kingdom Viridiplantae; phylum Streptophyta; class Magnoliopsida; order Asparagales; family Amaryllidaceae; genus Allium; species Allium cepa. Next base: position 886,148,322 of record CM060937.1, on the reverse strand, counting down.
GTTGCACTCTTTTCCTCGTTCAAGATTTTTTCCCACTGGGTTTTTCTAATAGAGGTTTTTAATGGGGCAACAGACAATATCTATATCGACTGAATCGATAAATGCAAGCAAGATAATAATGAGGGGGAGCAATCATCATACACGTTTTGAAACGGAAATTTCAAATTATCCGAGCATTCAAGATTTTGAAGACGCATATTCAAGGGGGAGTGTTATAATATATGTAAATATATAAGTGAATATGCTTTTATGGTTTTTTTGTTTAGTCCCACATCGTGGAATTGGTTAAGTCATTTGCTCTGAAGCCTTTATATAAAGGAGGCTGTGTAATGTAAATACATATCTATTCTTAGAAGTGAATAATATTTCTTTTGTCTCTCTCTCCAATGGCTTCTATTATTTTCTTTATTCTATAACATCTTCGATAAAAAATATTTGTATTAATAGAAAAACATAATAAAGAAACCATATGTGTCAATATGTCTGTGTCTTTGTATGTGTAAGCGTTCAATGACACCTCAAATAGTACAACACCCCCACTAATCTTCTGATTTTCACCACAAATTCCAATTTGAATAATATGTATCGTGGAAAGAGAGAGAATCAATTATTATTTAAATCAGAAATTGTGGTGGAAATCAAATGGACAATGGGATGCTACACTATTTGAGGTGTCATTGAACGCTCATCATACATACATACATATTTTGAGTTGATTATCTAACATCATCTCACCATTAAAGTTAAAGAAATTTAAACAGTTTTTCCAAATCTCTGCAGTGACAACACACTGAGTAAATAAGTGCTCAATGTATTTTGGTTAAGCATTGTCTATATAACATATATGAGAATTTTAACATTTTTTTAGTCTAAGCGTCTCTATAAAATAGAACCTATTATGAATTTGTAACTACATTTTTAACTTCACTCTAGCATGAATATTGCTTTAAAAAACCAATTTTAAAATAGAAAAGATCACAAGTAACAATTGATTAACTTAATTGTCGATTAATTATTCAACTTATTTACCATTTAATTCATGTTTCATTATACCCATCCGTTAGGGAATATATATAATTTTAAGAACTCATAATGTGAATCAATAAACATACAGTAAAAATATGTTGCATGCTAGAAACAAAAAATAGGAATATTCATATATCCACAGATTAGTTACTATTTAGTTTTTATTGCATTGAAGAATTGAAATAACCTATCCGAACTAAAAATAATAATAAAGCTAAAAATATTCAAACGTTAAATCAATTAAACAGACTTCCAGTCTGAGCTGGTTTAACAGCCATTACAAATTGCTACAATGTATAAAAATACCAAAATAAAAGGTTCCATAAACTCAAAATACTCCATACAAAAATTATGAATTATCATCCATATGTGGAATAAAAAATTTATTACTCAATGGCAACATTAAACCATCTCCACAAAAGCAAAAGGTAGTAAATAAATAAAGATCTCATGGCTTAAGTGCAAGGACTAAACCAAATTTGGGAGTTCTATCCAAAGCTTTAGTGTCCAACTCACCAGAAATGGTGAGAACAGACCGAGGCTTCACCTTATGTTGTAAAGTGCTCCTAGCTTTCCAGAGTTGTTAAGTCGGGCTTTTACTGTGGTTTATGGATCTAAAGCATATGCTCCTCCTATTGTAATGTGTTTTCATTTGTGGAGAACCTTCGAGTTATATCATCCCCGCTGCACTCTTTTGCTTCTCATCTAGGTGGTGTACATAAGACGCTTTAAGCGTGTCACCTTTGTCGCCCTATTAGGTATTCATTGAAGATTATGTATTAAGAAAAAATTTATGAAAATTTAAGGTTCAGTATATATTGTCTGTACTATGCAGTATCAGGACACATATAACAGAAGATAGGGTATATACGAGATAGCCTTATTCAAACAACTTGAACAAATAAACCATCATATTCAATAACTTGAATAGTATAGGAACAAACCCATATTTAGTCATTTGACTTGGACACATGATATGACCTTTGATTTTAAATACACGAGGCGACTTTATTTTCTATAATGTTAAGTACAAAAATATAAAAGGGAGGAAGTAGGGAGAACGACAAACTTTGAAAAAATATTAGGCTGAAGAACATAAAATTTTAATTTTGGACTGAAGGACGGGATGCTAGTTATAACTATCATTATATTCAATTTATACAATACCCAGAATGCTAGTTATAACTAACATCATATTCATTGTATATCATACATAAAGGCTAGTTATAATCAGCACTGTCCTTAGAAATAAAAATAAAATAAAAAATTGTTGTCCTTTGGGTTTTTTTTTTGTTTGACATTGTGCCTATTTTCCTCATATAACATTAAATAATATTTCTGGCTTGATTCTGGAATTTTTCATATTCAGTATGATGTATGGTTATGAGATTCTTGTTTGATTTTTACACATCGATAACAAAACTTTGCTACAAACTCGATACTCACCGAATGATAAAACAATTTTTAGCATGTCTCGTTTTTATAAAGTGATCTTCAGATCTGCTGTATAGATGAATAAAGAATTTGTTGCCAAATCCAGTTTAAACCATGTGTATGTTTGGTTGGTACTTAGCAAAATTAAGAGTCAAACAATAATTCTAAAAACATACTTAGTCAAGGTAATACTGGAATGTTTAATTTATATCATTAAGTGAACTATTTTCCCATCATATCCTAAGAATTCGTGATCTTCAAATAAATAGTGTTTAACACTGGAGATGAGATATGGAAGTTTTTATCAACAAATGAAACATTTAAGAGCATTATTAAAAAATTAAGCAGCACCAAATTAGTTTTAACCACTTACAAAATAACGGAAGCAATAAATTCAGGTCTTGACATGCTAATTCATGCGTTATACTTGGTAAAATTTCCGGATGCCGCATCAAAACCGGCCTTTGCACCAAAAGCAAAACCTTGAGCTCATATGGTTGCTAAAAAATCAACTACAGGTGTTTGCTTCAGAGCTACGGCTGAAGAAAATCCTGCATGGTGATGAAAATATTGCACTTCCACCTGAGAAAAGAAATGAAATAAACATAAAAGATTACAGTTTGATTACGAAAGAAATGAAGATAAATTTACCTTTCCGGCGTTATAATCTGGAACTTCAGAGAAGCAATAGCCTTGGTAGAGGGAAAAATATATGATACTGTGAAAGTAATCGAAATCTGCAATGTTAAATTAGTCCCATAACCTTTCCAGTTACTCATAACATCATTTTTTTTGTAATTAAAACATAAAAATAATTAAGAGTTGGAACAAAATGTACGTTTGAATCGGTGTCAACTTTAACGTCAACTAGGGTGTTCTTGTATTTATACCGACTGCTAGGGTCATAGACATAGAGTCCTCCTTTCCTTACTGCAGCAGTTGTAACTCCCTGTAAAATCAGTAGTACCAGTGAACATAAACTCTTGGTGAAGGTAATATGTTCTTTGGAAAGAAAATTAAAATGATACAATATGTTATAGCACAATCCATCTTTGTGGTTCCATGGAACACTGAGTTAAATAGTATACTGCATAGCAAAACAAAACATTTATCACTAGCAAGGTTGTAAAAATCGTTTGATGGACGTTAGACGACAAGCATGAATTAGGGATTAATCATTTAATTGGATATTATTCGTAGATTAATCGAAACTAGGCTTTTTTGATAAACTTATGAATTTTGATAATATTTTAGTATTTTCTAAGTGTTAACTGATCCAAAATGAAAATCTAGGGGTTTGGATGGGAACAATAGCAGTCAACGAGGCAAAATCGTCTAAAACTAGCATGTAAATGTTTAAACAAGACATCGGTCCTCAACAGTGCCTAAAAATTTCTTAGAAACATAATAATATGCTTAGATAATGCAGTATTCCACGTTGAGGCAGGCATAGTCCGATAGATAGGCAGCAAGCTTCGCCTGGCACTTAAATGAGGCTTAGGTAGGGGCCTAGAAGGATTTTTATGACAGAGATCACTAACACAAACCTTGACTTAAGAGAGTTCCAAAAAATCTTCAGATGGTCAAATTTTTACATAGAAAAGAAAAACCAGTAAACCGCAAATTGTTCTTGAATCAGCTTCAAGCCTCTATATCTCACCACCAAGATATCAGATTCAACAGTATCATTTTCGTTATTTTGAACAAGACCAATATACACATAGATTTATTTAGTTTTGGTTTATCATACCTTATGTCCAGGTAAATATTAAAATTTTTTATGCTACTTAATGATTATGAGAGCACCTCCAGCAAATTATTAAACAAATGCCTAACCTATTTGAACAAGCTCGCGGTATGATCAACAAGCAGCTCAACACCTATCAACTAGGTGCCTACTGGTCAACAATGGACCAACCTAAGCATGTTTATCATGTGTTTTGTCTTAAGCACTTGTTCAACAAGCACTCGCACCCATTTGTAACCCCAATTGGAAAATTACTCAATTAAGTTCAGCAGAATTACTTCGAAGATTACTACTTGTAATCTAGAACATTATTATTATTTGAAGCTGTTGGAAATACTCTTAAAATTCATGTGCCAGCATTGAGACAGACAACAATAATGAGCGCAAATACAATAATATATGCAGAGAGCATACGTCATAATTCTTACAATCAAAATTATAACAACAAAAATGAATGCTTTTTAATCATATAAACAAAATCAAATCTACCACAAGACTTCTAATACTGTATACAAGTGGGTAAGTATATTCCACCATTTTAACAACATATAACATTTGATTTAAAAATCTAAAGGAAATAGGCGACATGTGAGGAGATTCGAGAAAGAATTGAGGTAAACTGTTGCTTGAAACAATTAAGGACAGTGGAATAATTAATGTCGAATAAAATCGGCTTTTAGACAAATTTATTTAGGCTCCCTTATAGTAGAAAAACCTCCCTAATGGTCGATTTGATAAGTTTTGTAAATAACATAGGAAGCACTGGAACAAAAATTATTTGTGATAACCAACTAAAAAAAATCTACAACTTAAAAATAACAAAAATAATCTGCACCATACAATCCGGAACGGACCTGCCTGAATGTAAACTAATTTCAATTCCTGAGATGACCTAAAATTCATGCTAGTTCACTGTTTACATACAACATTGGTTCAGAAAAAACATTAAAAAGTGATCATTGTTTAACTATGTTATGCTACTAAGGAGACATTCAATGTTATAATCCCCTTCCTATATTACCATATCAATAATTATATTAGCTATCCCGTTAAAAAATTTACACAACTAATTTGGTGAACATATTACATATATGCCTTGAATAATCAGAGAATAATTTCTCTTAATGATTGCGCAAGACAATATGTTGATATGGGAAGCGGTAGATATACATTTTTGAACAGAATATTTCCAACCTAGAAATAAGGACAGAATAATCAAACTAACCACTTCAAGGTGTAAAACATTATTGACATTGATTGTATATAACATGCTTACCCAGGTAGTGTACGACAAGGAGAAAAACTACTATGAAAGCTTCATTTCTATCCCTAGTATGTCTTAAGAAACCTAAATCAATGTGTCACATTCACATATGTTACATAAATAGTGTGTTAGCTTTGGGCTAAGCAAACAAAGAATTTTCTGTTAACAGGTAAAACATTATAGATAATATATACTTTATTACAACTGCAATGTACGAATAATTTGGAAATCAAAGTTACTCACTAACTTAAATAAATTGAGGGGTGTATTTCAGCTCACATTCTCGTTGAAAAAATAATTTGGCATACACTCATTTAATAAAACAATAAGGCACATAGTCATTTATATTTGAAAAAGGTCATTAAGGGTCATGATGTTAAAATTAATGCATTTTTTCAAATGTTAATTGTTGCATCTAATGCATACAAAAATAATACTCAAATTGCTATCAATACAAAAATTTCAAAGCAAATATAAGCACGTCAAACATCTCATATGCAAGTATTTATGATGTTATCAACTCGTTTCTTGTTTAAAATCACATATACAAGAACAAAAATAACAGGAAAATAGTCTTCAAAATATTTGCTACTGTAATGTTGAACGGTGAATGACTATTTATATTTTCAACGAGAATACTAATAATGCAAATATAGTTATTGTAAAAAGCAGTAACCTTAAAAAATGGAGGGACAAAGATTTGAATATATTTTTGCTAGAAATAAGAATGTGGATCAAACCTACACTATCATTAAGTACGAAGAAGTGACAAAGACACTGATTTATTTTTGTCAAAAAAATGAAAAATAGAAAATCCAAACTGCCATGTTCATATTTCCTTGCTGTATGAGTGAAGTCATATATGCTAGTAAATAATCACAGGCTAATTACTCTTTATGGTTGCACAAAACAGTTACTTGAGATTACATATGTAAAGTTACTTGAGATTTAAAAGAGCATCAAGTTCGAAAGAAATATATTGAAAATAATTGCAGAATCTAACAATCGGATCATTTACTAAAATTTAACAATTCATTTTACTCAATTAACTCAAAATTGCACAATTAGTCGATTAAACTCACATAAGAATGTTTTTGTGGAAGCCTCAATGCCTGAAGGATGCAGCACGACAATAGGATCCGGGAGGAGGAAATGACAATTCATTAGGCGGCAACACGTCATGATGGTCTGACGTGGAGGTGTGTTGCTGTGTCTGGTGGTAGGCGGCGGAGATCTGAGCGCTAATTCATTGTGTTTGGGATTTGATCTGTTTACGTAGGTTTGACGCGCTGATCTACGGTTCCATCTGTTTGACTTTATTTTTTCTTTTTTTTAAAGAAGAATTCATCAAAGGATCTGAAATTTGAATGGCAGATTGGGGAGAAATTTTATTCTTACCGTCGAAGTAGTAGGAAAGTAAGAAGAAAGCTTGTGCTTATAAATCGCGGAGGAAAGCTTCTATTCATAAATCCCGGTGAGACAGCCTCGGCTTTAGAAAAATTAATTTTGGCTAGTGATAGGAAGCAAATCTTCCTAACGATCAGTTTGATTATTATTAATAGAATAATCTATATTTGTGCCATATTTTCTATTAAAGCGAATTTTCATCAACAAGATTTGTAAATACTGTTAAATTTAAAATTTTAGCATGTAATGTGATAATTTTATTGAGATAAATGAATCATAAATTAAACTTACTATTCTTTATATACATAGATTTTTATTATATATTTTTATATTAGTACTGGAATGATAATTTAAATTCACTACTTAACATGGAATCTTGTTAACACCCAAAGAAAAGTTAGAGGGGTGAGGGATCCCTTCGAAACCCTTTTGTATTAGTTGGAGTAATCTAAACTCGTAGCCTGATGGGAAAAAAAGATATTAACTGAGTCGAATGATCCAATCCTTCGAAAGGTATAGATATGCGTGTTCTATAAATGAAACCATATGTAAGCAGCGAATCAGAATTCATGCATCTAAAAGTGCCATGTATTTACCTTATTAATAATTTTGTGAATACAAGGGCTTAGGTGTTACAATGAAGCGGTATCCCTAATTTGATTTAGAAATTAGGGTTTACAAGCTCTATGAAAGTACAAGTGCGGAAGAAATGAAATCAAATCCCCAAAAGAAATGAAAGAATAAGTGCGGAGGAAAGCTTCTGTTCTCTAATGTTGCTTTCACATAAGATTGGGATAGCCTTCGACTCTATCGGAAGGTATTGAAGCGATTCTTACGTTGTTGTAGATGTGTCGGTTAAGCACAAAAGGGTGTCCCAATATGTGTGGAAGGTACATAACCAATACTTATGAAAGGTGATGATTCTTTCGAATACTTTCAATGGTTGCAAAACATTCATTGAGGATGGTATGACAAATGATGTTGATCCCTGCAGAAGGGTCAACTGCTTCGGAAGCACTTACTTGGTTGGTTATGGAAGACATTCTTATTGACTCCTTCGGAAGCAATAAACTCCTTCTACTCCTTGTAAAAGGTAGCTTTCGCTGAAATAGTTATTTCTTGTGGAAGGTATCAAACTTCGATTATTGCAGAGGCATGTCATTTGATACCTATGAAAGGCATTTTAAACACATGCGAAACTCTAAAATGCATGCAGAACCAGCTATTGCAGAAGAGATCCACTGAAGTGGAAGGTAGTCTTGACCACTTTCAACTCCTATAGAAGCCCATAATTCAGTTAATACTTGTAGAAGCATCCCTTCGACTCTTTCGAAAGGCCTTGCTATCACTATTGTTCTTCATGAAGCTCTTCTTCATAATCTTTTGGGCTTCGGAAGGGTTGAAGTGATTTTTGGTAGTAACATTTGCATCCTCCCTCGGCGAATGGATGTTCTAGACATTTCAAATCCGCCATTTTGATATGGCATCTTCCATTGCTTCGACATAGAACCTTACCGCTTAACGGTATTTCTGAGATGATCTCGACTATTTACTTGAATCCAATCAGATGGTCGTCATCCCATCCATTCAGCTTATAAATTACACTCCTCCTTCTTTCTCTCTCTTCACCTACAATTGAATATTTCTAAAGCAAGAATCATATTCTTCAAATTTCCATCATTCTCAAAATTTAAAAAGCGAAACTCTCGAAATTGAGGTAAGATTTATGATTTCTAATTAGAAACTAGTTTTCTTTATGCTCAATTTTAAATTCAAATTTCAAGGATTTAAGTCCATGTTACTGTTTTGAATTTTGAATATGATTCGAGTTAAGCAACTGTGTATCTAAACTCAAATTTCATTCCGCTTATGATTAGTTCATGGCATAAATTCGGCTTCAAATGTGAATTTGCCAAATTTGGTGTTATTTGCCGCTGTTATATGCGGATTTGAACCCGAAACCCATTATGCCTAGTTCTAATTTGTCTCGAAGTATACTAAGATTTAAAAATTAACGACCTTGCTATAAAGTAAGGTGAGAGAAATATGCCTTTTATCATCATCGAAACCATAAGTTGACCTTTCGACTAAGACGAAACCCCAAAACTGAGATAAGCACAACTATTTGCATTGATTCAACTTAGTGTTGACACTTTCGAAACATTTATATGCCCTTTCGACTTAGTCGAAACCGACAATAGTCAATAGGAATATAATTATTATCACTATCCCAACACAAACATTGTCGAAACGTCTCGATGTCTTTTCGTTAGTATCAACGCCATATTGTTTCAATTATCTCAACTTAATTGGAGTATGGAATTTTGCCAATGTGTATTTTTAAATAGATATATGTAAATATCTACGCTTATTATAAAATAGAGTAAAATCTACGGGCTTCAACATTGTCGAAGGGTAAGTTCAGGTGAATGTATGCATTAAAATAGGGAATGTTGATAATGGTTTTGACACTATCGATAGCTCAATAATTCCATAGGTCTAATTAGTTTTGACCCTTTCGAAAGCATGGAACTAAGTGCTACGAGAGTATTTGTGCCATTATAATTGGCTTTCGATGCCTTCGAAAGATATAAGTAGTTGATTAAATTATAACTTGATGAAAATATATCACCTGGCAGGATCATGAGAACCTCTAAGAAATCTGATAAGGATATTGTTCCGGAGTCAAAATCATCTCAAAAAAAGGTTGAAGTGGTTTCAAAGCACTCTCTCGTAGCTTCTCAAGATGAAGTAGATGTTATCCTCAACGACTTTGGGATTACAGGGGTTGAAGCTATTCCTCATAGTGATAATGATACTATTCAAGAACCTCTAGAGGTATACTTTGCCAATACCGCCATTCATATTTGGCATGGGAATTTCATCCCATTTCCTGAATTCTTGTCTAGATTTTTAAGTCCCCTCGATATTGCTCCTGTCCAGATATCACCCAATGTATACACATACCTTGTCTCTTTAGAGCATGGCCTTAGAATATGGAATTCCTTCCCTGGGTGCTTATATTCTTAACTACTTAGCACGCCTACCAAACTCAGTGATTTGAACAGCCATATATTATGGACTAATCCCCCGAAAAAGTTGGTTTCAGAAGGAGTGAACAAATTTAAGGACTGGGAAACATGGTTTTTCTATGTCAAATGCTTTCTAAATATTAGTGGAACCTTTTCTTCTCCCCGTAAGTACACCATGGCCATTATTTCTATTAATTTTTTTATATCTTTTACTGAGTTGTATCGTCTTATTAGACCCCGCTCCAAATGATCTTGGCGAAGAAGGCAAGAGAATCGTAGGGTTGATGAATGCTACTGTGATATCCCAGAATTTTTGGCAATATTAATTTAGTAATCTGTGTTAAAATTAAATAGATTTGATAATATTGTTAATAATAAATTTGAATTGATTTAATAATCTTCTTAAATAAATATTTAATTGGGTGATTTTATCTTTTAAAAGCTAATTAAATTGTTTCCTATTTATAATATATATATATATATATATATATATATTTGTATATATTGTAAATAGATAAGTTTTGTTTTAAATTTAATAAATGAAGACATGTTTTCTAATTCTACTACTTTTGGTAATTTGGAAATTTGATTAAATTTAGTATTAAATAAATAACCAATTGGCTTTAAAATATACTCAAGATGAAGTTGAAATTTGTTTAAATGATTTTAGCAAAAATTTAAATTTAACAAAAGGTTTGTTTGTTCTTTTTAAACATAGCTTGTTAAAAATAAGTAAACATATGGCTTTAAATAATCAAGATAAAAGTTTAATGGTTTAAAATGACTTTGGCTTAAGTTTGAATTTAAATAAAAAGGTTGTTTTGTTTTTTATTTTTTTATTTTAGCTTTATAAAATACGTAATTTATATTTTAAGAGATAATTTCTTTTGTAAAATTATTTTAATTTAATAATGAGTTGTATTTAAACCATATTAATAATATAATATCTTTACAAATGGATTTTTATAAATAGAAATGGTTATTTCAGATTTATTTATATATATGTATATTTTGAAAGAAAACTATGATTTGTAAATTTAAAGTAAAATAAATGTTATAAATATTAACATAAGTATAAGAATGAATAATTAGCAGGGTAAGTATTTGATAGTTTAAGTTAAATTTTTTATAACATTGACTAAATCAACTTTATATATATATATATATATATATATATATATATATATATATATATATATAAAAGAAAAGTATGGTTAAAACATAAGTATAATTACATAAGTCAAAAATTTATAGCATAACTAAAACAACTTTTATAATATGTACATAAAGTAAAAAGCTGCCAGGCTTTGTATAAATTGAAATGTTGCCTGTAAATAAAGTTTAGGCAGGCAAGTAAAAAAGTGTAGGCCTGTAAAGTATAAGGACAAAGGCAAATAAAATATGTTTATAAAATAAAAGAACATGTGCCAGGCTTTGTATATTTGTAGCTGTAAATAAGTATGCAAGCAAGAATATAAACAAAGTAAAATAAAGCATGAAGTACTAAAGCATTTAATGCTTGTATAAACAAGTCGATTCAAAATGTTTTGAAGATCATCTCAGCCTCCAAATCTCTGATCAAAGATAAATAAAAAAATAAAAAAATGCACCAGGAAAATTTACAAACCCAGACAACAGCCACCCTATGCCAACTTCTCTTTTCTATATAGATCACTTCTTATTTCTATTCGTTCATATCAAAACATAGCAAGCATTTTTACAACTGAAGCATCATTCATTTGAACCAAAGCAAGAAGATTTAAGAAAAAAAAATCAAGCCTGTTGTTCTTCAAATAAGGAGCTCTATTCTTCTTTTTAGAAATGGTGAGTAACTTCATTTTTAAAATGCTTAAGTGTATTTCTATATGGTTGCTTGATTTATGCCCAAAAGAAATGAAAGTACAAGTGCGGAGGAAAGCTTCTGTTCTCTAATGTTGCTTTCACATAAGATTGGGATAGCCTTCGACTCTATCGGAAGGTATTGAAGCGATTCTTACGTTGTTGTAGATGTGTCGGTTAAGCACAAAAGGGTGTCCCAATATGTGTGGAAGGTACATAACCAATACTTATGAAAGGTGATGATTTTTTCGAATACTTTCAATGGTTGCAAAACATTCATTGAGGATGGTATGACAAATGATGTTGATCCCTGCGGAAGGGGCAATTGCTTCGGAAGCACTTACTTGGTTGGTTATGGAAGACATACTTATTGACTCCTTCGGAAGCATTAAACTCCTTCTACTCCTTGTAAAAGGTAGCTTTCGCTGAAATAGTTATTTCTTGTGGAAGGTTTCAAACTTCGATTATTGCAGAGGCATGTCATTTGATACCTATGAAAGGCATTTTAAACACATGCGAAACTCTATAATGCATGCAGAACCAGCTATTGTGGAAGAGATCCACTGAAGTGGAAGGTAGTCTTGACCACTTTCAACTCCTATAGAAGCCCATAATTCAGTTAATACTTGTAGAAGCATCCCTTCGACTCTTTCGAAAGGCATTGCTATCACTATTGTTCTTCATGAAGCTCTTCTTCATAATCTTTTGGGCTTCGACAGGGTTGAAGTGATTTTTAGTAGTAAAATTTGCATCCTCCCTCGGCGAATGGATGTTCTTGACTTTTCAAATCAGCCATTTTGATATGGCATCTTCGATTGCTTTGGCATAGAACCTTACCGCTTGACGGTATTTCTGAGATGATCTCGACCATTTACTTGAATACAATCAGATGGTCGTCATCCCATCCATTCAGCTTATAAATTACACTCCTCCTTCTTTCTCTCTCTTTACCTACAATTGAATATTTCTAAAGCAAGAATCATATTCTTCAAATTTCCATCAATCTCAAAATTTAAAAAGCGAAACTCTCGAAATTGAGGTAAGATTTACTATTTCTAATTAGAAACTAGTTTTCTTTATGCTCAATTTTAAATTCAAATTTCAAGGATTTAAGTCCATGTTACTGTTTTGAATTTCAAATATGATTCGAGTTAATCAACTGTGCATCTAAACTCAAATTTCGTGCCGCTTTTGATTAGTTCATGGCATAAATTCGGCTTCAAATGTGAATTTGCCTAATTTGGTGTTATTTGTCGCTGTTATATGCGGATTTGAACCCGAAACCCATTATGCCTAGTTCTAATTTATCTGGTAGTATACTAAGATTTCAAAATTAACGACCTTACTATAAAGTAAGGTGAGAGAAATATGCCTTTTATCATCATCGAAACCATAAGTTGACCTTTCGACTAAGATGAAACCCCAAAACTGAGATAAGCACAACTATTTGCATTGATTCAATTTAGTGTTGACACTTTCGAAACATTAATATGCCCTTTCGACTTAGTCGAAATCGACAATAGTTAATAGGAATATAATTATTATCACTATCCCAACACAAACATTGTCGAAACGTCTCGATGTCTTTCCGTTAGTATCAACGCCATATTGTTTCAATTATCTCAACTTAATTGGAGTATGGAATTTGGCCAATGTGTATTTTTAAATAGATATATGTAAATATCTACGCTTATTATAAAATAGAGTAAAATCTACGGGCTTCAACATTGTCGAAGGGTAAGTTCAGGTGAATGTATGCATTAAAATAGGGAATGTTGATAATGGTTTTGACACTATCGATAACTCAATAATTCCGTAGGTCTAATTAGTTTTGACCCTTTCGAAAGCATGGAACTAAGTGCTATGAGAGTATTTGTGCCATTATAATTGGCTTTCGATGCCTTCGAAAGATATAAGTAGTTGATTAAATTATAACTTGATGAAATTATATCACCTGGCAGGATCATGAGAACCTCTAAGAAATCTGATAAGGATATTGTTCCGGAGTCAAAATCATCTCAAAAAAGGTTGAGGTGGTTTCAAAGCACTCTCTCATAGCTTCTCAAGATGAAGTAGATGTTATCCTCAACGATTTTGGGATTACAGGGGTTGAAGCTATTCCTCATAGTGATGACGATACTATTTAAGAACCTCTAGAGGGATACTTTGCCTATACCGCCATTCATATTTGGCATGGGAATTTCATCCCATTTCCTGAATTCTTGTCAAGATTTTTAAGTCCCCTTGATATTGCTCCTGTCCAGATATCACCCAATGTATACACATACCTTGTCTCTTTAGAGCTCATGGCCTTAGAATATGGAATTCCTTCCCTGGGTGCTTATATTCTTAACTACTTAGCACGCCTACCAAACTCAGTGATTTGAACAGCCATATATTATGGACTAATCCCCCGAAAAAGTTGGTTTCAGAAGGAGTGAACAAATTTAAGGACTGGGAAACATGGTTTTTCTATGTCAAATGCTTTCTAAATATTAGTGGAACCTTTTCTTCTCCCCGTAAGTACACCATGGCCATTATTTCTATTGATTTTTTTTTTTATATCTTTTACTGAGTTGTATCGTCTTATTATACCCCGCTCCAAATGATCTTGGCGAAGAAGGCAAGAGAATCATAGGGTTGATGAATGCTACTGTGATATCCCGGAATTTTTGGCAATATCAATTTAATAATCTGTGTTAAAATTAAATAGATTTGAAAATGTTAATAATAAATTTGAATTGATTTAATAATCTTCTTAAATAAATATTTAATTGGGTGATTTTATCTTTTAAAAGCTAATTAAATTGTTTCCTATTTATAATATATATATATATATATATTTGTATATATTGTAAATAAATAAGTTTTGTTTTAAATTTAATAAATATAGACATGTTTCTAATTCTACTATTTTTGGTAAATTAGAAATTTGATTAAATTTAATATTAAATAAATAACCAATTGGCTTTAAAATATACTCAAGATGAAGTTGAAATTTTTTTAAATGATTTTAGCAAAAATTTAAATTTAACAAAAGGTTTGTTTGTTCTTTTTAAACATAGCTTGTTAAAAATAAGTAAACATATGGCTTTAAATAATCAAGATAAAAGTTTAATGGTTTAAAATGACTTTGGCTTAAGTTTGAATTTAAATAAAAAGGTTGTTTTGTTTTTTTTAATTTTATTTTAGCTTTATAAAATAAGTAATTTATATTTTAAGAGATAGTTTCTTTTGTAAAATTATTTTAATTTAATAATGAGTTGTATTTAAACAATATTAATAATATAATATCTTTACAAATGGATTTTTATAAATAGAAATGGTTATTTCAGATTTATTTATATATATGTATATTTTGAAAGAAAGCTATGATTTGTAAATTTAAAGTAAAATAAATGTTATAAATATTAACATAAGTATAAGAATGAATAATTAACAGGGTAAGTATTTGATAGTTTAAGTTAATTTTTTTTATAACATTGACTAATTCAACTTTATATATATATATATATATATATATGTATACAAAAAGTATAAAACAAAAGTATGGTTAAAACATAAGTATAATTACATAAGTCAAAAATTTATAGCATAACTAAAACAACTTTTATTATATGTACATAAAGTAAAAAGCTGCCAAGCTTTGTATAAATAGAAATGTTGCCTGTAAATAAAGTTTAGGCAGGCAAGTAAAAAAGTGTAGGCCTGTAAAGTATAAGGACAAAGGCAAATAAAATATGTTTATTGTGACGCCCCACCTCTATACCCACGCTAGCTAAGAACACTACGGAGTAATGCTGTCAACTAGCACGGAGAATAAGGCTGTTGAGGAGCGACCATCCGTATAATTTCTTTGGGCGAGCACCGATATGCCGGATAAAAATAATCCGACATACCGACACAAACTCAAAGCTACTACACAGTGGCTATAGTAATCTTTGGAAACAAATATAGAAATAAGCATAACAGAAATCAGTCACAGATAATTCATATCACAAAGGCGGAAGAAGATATGAATATATAATTAACACATGAAAGTGTATATCAGAGTAGTGGTCAAAAAGATCCATAATAATACAAAAGAATAGCAACACGTGCTATACAAAAGAATACAACTATGAGTCTATATCTCAAGTGTATACAACAAAATAAACTACTAATCTACGTAGTTAGCCAAAGGTCAGAGTAATGAATCCCTGGGGAGAAGTCAAGCAGAAGCACCTGAAACATCTCGGTCTGACCCGAGTATTATTTAATAAGAAAATAATAAATGGATCAGTCTAGCTATAAATATCTGATGAAACGATATAGAATAAGAGATATGACTAAACACACAATAATCACAATGCCAAGCTGTGATATATATATATATAAGTAATTGAAAATCAACAAGAGATTAATCAATATCACAAAATCTACACAAGAATCAAAGAAATGTCATACTCCTTATTTCGTTCATCGAACCATAAATATTGACGTTTATATCAATGTCAATCACAAAAGTCAATGACATACAAATTCACCAATGCACAAATATTGATAAAGCTTATCAATGGAAATCACAAAGTCAATGACACACAAATTCACCAATGCACAAATATTGATAAAGCTTATCAATGGAAATCACAAAGTCAATAACACAAAATTCACCAATGCACAAATATTGATAAAGCTTATCAATGGAAATCACAAAGTCAATGACACACAAATTCACCAATGCACAAATATTGATAAAGCTTATCAATGAAAATCACAAAGTCACCAATGCACAAATATTGATAAAGCTTATCAATGGAAATCACAAAGTCAATGACACACAAATTCACCAATGCACAAATATTGATAAAGCTTATCAATGGGAATCACGAAAATTGGTGAAACACAAATTCTAGAATTCATCTCAAGAAATCCAGAAATCACAAAAGGGGGGGAGACCTATCACAAATGGGAGCATAAAGCTCACCAACACGTGTATCACAAACGGAACGCTAATTCCATGGTTGCTAACCATCACAAATTGAGCCGAAGCTCCACAAACGGCCCGAAGGCCATGGGTTGCTACCCCACCAATTTGAGCCGCAACTCCACAAAATGGGGTTTAGTCTCCCTCGCAGACAAAGAGACATCGCACATTGCTAGTCTAAATCACAAAAATGATCGTCGTTGATCATCAAGAAAGTGTCAATTACACTAAGCTAGTAAATATATAAATTTAGCTTCATGTCCCATAACCACTAGCTTAATTAAAATATTTACGAACAAATTGTAGATCTCTACTAGAAAATTGTCACAAGAGATTCAATCGAACAAGTCCAAGAATTAACCGACGAAGTAAACGCAAGCGTTTCATACCACTTGTTTTACTAAGCCGTTTGATTAGATTTCTCATACGAGTGAGGTAAAGGTTTGTATCTACTAGTAGATTGGAAAACGGTTTTAAGAAACGAGCTTTGTAATAAAATAGTGTTGAAATCATTTGAGGAAAGAGTTTTGATATTTACTACTAGTATAGAAAACCTTTATATTTTTAAAGTGACAAATCACAAAGAAGATTGTAAGAACAATCAATCACAAAAATTAACATTCGAAGACGTGAATAAAATCTAAAGAAATCGATACCGAATCCATCAAAATGGATATTTCCAAAAATCACGAAGAAAATGTCATCAAAGTCGATAATAAGTGATAATAACAAAAGGGAATCAACACAAATCGATTAACGTTGGAAATTCAATCCAAAAAGGCAAAATGGACTGAAACAGCAGGTTCAGTCGACTGAACAGAGTTTTCAATCGACTGACCCTGTACCTAGAAATTTTCCAGGTTCAGGAAACTTTCTGTTTCCAGGTACAGTCGACTGAACAGAGGATTCAGTCGACTGAATCATGCCTGGGAACTTTCGGGTTCCAGGTTCAGTCGACTGAACAGAAGATTCAGTGGACTGAATCATGCCTGGGCTGTTTTTCAGCCTATACAAATGAAGAGAAAACTCTTCCAAAATGCAACCGGATGAACATTGGCTCAAAAGGTTTATGCCAATCGACAACCCGCCCTATATGTTCCTCGATGCATCACCAAAAGCATGATCAAACATCCATAAAAGGATTTCACACAAATTTGACTTAAAAACCCAAAAATTGGAATATTCACAAAACCAATCCAAATCAAGAGCAAATGCACATGAAGAAGTGTTAGGAATTCATACCCAACAACCAAAGATAATTATAGTCATAGATGTGAGACAAAAATCTCACCTTTGAACCCAAATGATTGAAGAAGAAGCTTGAAAGCAAAGGAGAATCAACCACTCTTCAAATCCAACTCAAGAAGCTTGATTCTAAGCTTTAAAAAGAAGAACATTCCCAAAGTTAGGTTTAGGAATTTGTGAAATTGATAAGAGATTGAGTTGGAGAAGAAGAAGAGAAGCTTACCAATGGGTTCTTCTATTAGTTTGGAGCTAGAACTTGATTTGCAAAAGAAAACTAGGGCTTGAGTTTTAATTTCTCATCTCTCCCACCATTGTTGCTAAAGCTTGAGTAAAAAAGGAAAATAGAAAGGAAGTGAACGAGGAGGAGAGGGGTTGGGACTGAATACATAAGTGGGCTCAGCCCAAATCAAAACCCTAAGTGAAAAAGTAGCAAAAATCAACTTACTCCAAAACATATCGAAGCTTATACTCAAAAAGATCGCAAACGGCATTTTAAACTTAATGGGGGTGATCCCGAGTCCTAATTCGACCGTATGGAAAAAAGTAACTTTTCGGACTAAATTTCGAGTATCGATAAAGTATTTAAATAAAATATTTAAATATAAAATCGACAAATATGCGGGTTGTTACAGACTCCCCTCCTTAAAGAAATTGCGTCGCAATAATTAAGAAGAAGATATATAGTAACAACCATAAAAGCATATTCAACACAAAAGAAGATTGAAATAAGAAGTTCACCTCAAAGAGTACGAGAAAGTAAGTCCGGATGTGTTTGCTCGATGAACTCTCTAGACTCCCAAGAACAATCCTTAGGATTTGAAGACCATTGAACTTTAACAAGCGAAACATCTTTATTTCGAAGGCGCTTGACCTCCGAAGCAATAATACGAATATGATGTTGCTCAGAAGTTAAATTTGGCGAAACTTCAATCTCTTCCACAACACCGGGCTCAAGAATAGAATCGGAACCTCGAAGACATTTCCGAAGTTGAGAAACGTGAAACACGTCATGAATAGCAGAAAATTGAGCCGGTAATAGAATGCGATAAGCCACGGAACCAATACGTTCAGTGATAGGAAATGGCCCAATATATCGAGGCGCTAATTTTCCCGATTGACTGAAACGTACAACATCCTTCATAGGTGAAACACGAATGAACACAAGATCCCCCACAGAAAATTCTAACTTCCTTCTCCGGTTATCGGCATAGGATTTTTGTCTACTCTGGGCTTCTTTCATCCTATGTCGAATAAGTTCAAGCTTTTCTGTGGAATCACGAATAAGATCTGGACCTAAAACCAGCTTCTCACCGGCCTCAAGCCAACAAGAAGGAGATCAGAATGGCCTTCCATAGAGTGCCTCAAAAGGTGCCATACCAATACTAGATTGGGAGCTATTATTATAGGAAAATTCAACAAGTGGAATATGATCTTCCCAACTTCCACCAAAATCAAGAACACATGCACGAAGAAGATCTTCAAGAGTTAGATTCACACGTTCAGTTTGTCCATCGGACTGTGGATGATAAGCGGAGCTAAAATTAAGCTTCGTTCCCAAAGCTTTTTGAAGACTCTTCCAAAATCCACTAGTAAACAATGGATCACGGTCGCTAACAATAGAAGTAGGAACTCCATGCAATTTAACAATTTCTTTAACAAAGATCTTGGCCAAAAGAGAAACGGTTCGGTTAGACCGAACGGGAATAAAATGGGCGGATTTTGTAAGTCTATCCAAAATTACCCATAAGCTATCATGACCCGAACGAGAACGGGGAAGGCCATCTATAAAATCCATGGAAATCTGGTCCCACTTCCAAATTGGAATTTCTAAAGGTTGCAATAACCCACCGGGCTTTTGATGTTCAGCCTTAACGAGTTAGCAAGTCATGCAACGCTTAACGAAGTTAGCGATGTCAAGTTTCATTCCCTCCCAATAATAAAGTCGCTTCATATCCGCGTACATTTTGATACTACCGGGATGAATGGTAAATTTAGAACGATGGGAATCTTCTAAAATATCTTTACGAAGATCATAAATATTTGGCACGATAAGTCTACCAAATTTCCGAATGCCACCACGAGAATCAATATCAAAGTCTTTCAAACCTTCAATATCAATTTTATCCTTAACATTTTGGCCAAGAAGAGCCAATTCGGGATCTAGCCTTTGAGCTTCAAGAATGCGGTCTAAAAGAGAAGGATGAGCCTCAAGGCTACATAAAACAAAAGATGAACATAAATCGGATACACGGTCTCGAATCTCACAAGTGGATAAGATCTCGAGATCGTTCCATTCGGATACCATCATAGAAACAATAGCTTGTTGTTTACGGCTAAGAGCATCGGCGACACGATTACCCTTACCGAGGGTATAAAGAATATCAAGATCATAAGGAGCAAGAAACTCGAGCCAACGTTGTTGGCGCAAATTAAGTTCCTTTTGAGAGAATAAATACTTCAAAGACTTATGATCGGTATAAAGAATAAATTTCTCCCCCAATAGATAATGACGCCAAATTCGAAGAGCGAAAACAATAGCCGCGAGCTCTAAATCATGTGTGGCATATCTAGTCTCGGCCGGCTTCAATTGCCTTGAAGCATAAGCAATAACACGTTCTTTTTGCATAAGAACGGCACCCAAACCAATGCGACTAACATCGGTAAAAACAACGAAATCTTGATTCCCCTCGGGAATAACAAGAATAGGAGCATCGGAAAGGAGTTCTTTCAATTTCTGAAAAGAGGCTTCACATTTGTCCGACCAAATGTATTTAACTCCTTTCTTTGTCAAGCTAGTGAGAGGCACGACAATCTTAGAAAAGTCTTTAATAAAACAACGGTAATAGCTCGCCAACCCGAGAAAGCTGCGGATTTCAGTCACACTGTCAGGTCTTTTCCAATCTTGAATCGCTTCAATCTTTGAAGGATCCACGGAAATTCCGGATTCGGAAATAATATGACCGAGAAACTTCACATGAGATTGCCAAAAGTGGCATTTAGAAAATTTTGCTTTCAATTGATTACTCCTAAGAGTTTCCAACACAATCCGAAGATGCTTCTCATGTTCCTCCTCGGTTTTTGAATACACAAGAATATCATCAATAAAGATGAGAACAAATCGATCGAGGAAGTCTTTGAAAACTCTATTCATAAGGTCAACGAAATAAGCCGGAGCATTCGTTAAACCAAACGGCATAACAAGCCATTCATAAGATCCATAACGAGTACGGAACGATGTCAAAGGAATACTATCCTCAGCAATACGAAGCTGATGAAAACCGGTAGCTAAGTCTAATTGTGAAAAGACTTTAGCACCACTAAGTTGATCGAATAGATCATCAATCCGAGGTAAAGGATATTTATTTTTGATAGTAAGATTATTAAGCTTGCGGTAGTCAACGCATAGCCTAAGTGTACCATCGGATTTCTTCACGAAAATAGCCGAAGCTCCCCAAGGCGAGGAACTCGAGCAAATAAATTGCTTCGTCTCCAATTCGGATAATTGTTTACGCATCTCCTCATTCTCCTTATTAGACAGGCGATAAGGAGGACGAGTAATAGGTTGAACTCCAGGAATAAGATTAATTTTGAACTCAGTTGCTCGCTTAGGTGGTAATCCTAAAGCGGGCTCAAATATGTCGGAAAATTCACGAACAACGTGAATAAGAGAAATAATATCTTCCGCATCATCAGTATCGTCATCACGAGGATTTAAAGAATATAAAGATGCAACCAAGTTGGAATCTGAATCTTTAAGATTAATAGAAATCTGCTTAACAGATTGAGGATGTCGAAGATGAATAGTCCGCTCAAGACATAGGATATGAGCTTCATAACGGTTAAGCCAATCCATTCCCAAAATCATTCCAAAGCCTAAATAACGCATGACATGCAAATCGGCTAGGAAAGAAAAATCACACAAAATAATCTCGACATCTTTACACAATAAACTGATTGTTACGGACCCACCAACCGGATTCGCAATTCTCAAAGAAGTCATTAAATACAAAACATCCAAAGAAAAAGTATCAACAAGCTCTTTTGAAATAAAAGAGTGGGATGCACCCGTATCAAAAAGAACTCGAATAGGTTGATCACGAAATATAATAATACCATCAAGGATAGAATGAGATATACCTTGACCACGAGATGTGTTGCCAGGGGCTTGAGCAACATTCAACTTTCCCTCCTTCCTGCCCTGAAGCTTGGGGCAAGAAGATATAACATGACCGGGAACTTTGCAATAGCGACAAGAGAGAGACTTTGGGCACTTGTTCGCGTAATGGTCCTTCGAACCACAATTATAGCATTCCCCACGACCAAAGGAAGAAGTCTTTGCCACTGGGGTTGCTTGCTTCCCTTTCTTATTGGGATAAGGACCTTTGAATTTGTTTGGCCTCTTCTTGTTGTTGAAGTTTGGTTTGGAACCCACCACTTCAACATCATTCTCCCTATCCGCCTCTTCGAGACGAAGAGCGATATCAATGAGTTGGTCAAAGGGAACTTCTAATTTTAGAATTAGCGGCTTCTTGAGATTTTTTTTTAAGCCATAGACGAACCTCTGGTTCTTCTTCAATGGGGTGTTGATGTATTCAACCCCATATTTAGAGAGGGATTCAAAATACGCGACATAATCTGCCACAGAAGATTCACCTTGAACAAGGTCGATAAAACGGCGAGCCAAAGTCACCTTCTCAGCTTCTGGTACGAATTTTAACTCGAAGCGCTCTCGGAATTTCTCCCAAGTAAGATCCGCTTCATTTATTTCAGAAATCAGAAGCTCGTACTAGTCTAATGCTCTTTCCTGGAGCATGCTAGAAGCCACCTGAACTCGGTGAAGATCAATGAGGTTCATGCGAGAAAAGATTCGATCGCATGTCCTTAACCAAGCCTGGACTTCAATAATAGTTTCGGAACCTTTAAATGGCTTCCCGCCCAGGTTGGAGTAATCACTGCACAAACGTGCAAATCCCGATTTAGGATGAGTAGGTTCCGGATGAGAACCAGCTGCTTGAGCATTCATGACAAGGTCAAGAAGTTGTTGGGTAGTCATAAAAACTCCATCGTGGGGAGTAGCACTAGGTTGACCGGTGCTGGGACGGCCAGGTCTAACCATTTCTCTTCGTTTAGAAAGAAATAAAGGAGAAGAAAAAGGTTATTCACAAAATAAATATCAAGCAATCTTGATAGATAAAACAAGGAATCATAAGGAAAATAGGATGAATCGGTACGAAGACTCGAATTAAATCCTAAAGCACGACTCCTAAGAAAAACTTAGGACGATGATCCTTGTTACAATATTCCATATTGTTCCCAAGTTTAGCTCTGATACCAAGCTGTGACGCCCCACCTCTATACCCACGCTAGCCAAGAACACTACGGAGTAATGCTGTCAACTAGCACGGAGAATAAGGCTGTTGAGGAGCGACCATCCGTATAATTTCTTTGGGCGAGCACCGATATGCCAGATAAAAATAATCCGACATACCGACACAAACTCAAAGCTACTACACAGTGGCTATAGTAATCTTCGGAAACAAATATAGAAATAAGCATAACACAAATCAGTCACAGATAATTCATATCACAAAGGTGGAAGAAGATATGAATATATAATTAACACATGAAAGTGTATATCAGAGTAGTGGTCAAAAAGATCCATAATAATACAAAAGAATAGCAACACGTGCTATACAAAAGAATACAACTATGAGTCTATATCTCAAGTGTATACAACAAAATAAACTACTAATCTAAGTAGTTAGCCAAAGGTCAGAGTAATGAATCCCTGGGGAGAAGTCAAGCAGAAGCACCTGAAACATCTCGGTCTGACCCGAGTATTATTTAATAAGAAAATAATAAACGGATCAGTCTAGCTATAAATATCTGATGAAATGATATAGAATAAGACTTATGACTAAACACATAATAATCACAATGCCAAGCTGTGATATATATATATATATATAAGTAATTGAAAATCAACAAGAGATTAATCAACATCACAAAATCTACACAAGAATCAAAGAAATGTCATACTCCTTATTTCGTTCATCGAACCATAAATATTGATGATTATATCAATGTCAATCACAAAAGTCAATGACACACAAATTCACCAATGCACAAATATTGATAAAGCTTATCAATGGAAATCACAAAGTCAATGACACACAAATTCACCAATGCACAAATATTGATAAAGCTTATCAATGGAAATCACAAAGTCAATGACACACAAATTCACCAATGCACAAATATTGATAAAGCTTATCAATGGAAATCACAAAGTCAATGATACACAAATTCACCAATGCACAAATATTGATAAAGCTTCTCAATGGGAATCACGAAAATTGGTGAAACACAAATTCTAGAATTCATCTCAATTAATCCAGAAATCACAAAAGGGGGGGAGGCCTATCACAAACGGGAGCATAAAGCTCACCAACACGTGTATCACAAACGGAACGCTAATTCCATGGTTGCTAACCATCACAAATTGAGCCGAAGCTCCACAAACGGCCCGAAGGCCATGGGTTGCTACCCCACCAATTTGAGCCGAAACTCCACAAAATGGGGTTTAGTCTCCCTCGCAGACAAAGAGACATCGCACATTGCTAGTCTAAATCACAAAAATGATCGTCGTTGATCATCAAGAAAGTGTCAATTACACTAAGCTAGTAAATATATAAATTTAGCTTCATGTCCCATAACCACTAGCTTAACTTATTTACGAACAAATTGTAGATCTCCACTAGAAAATTGTCACAAGAGATTCAATCGAACAAGTCCAAGAATTAACTGACGAAGTAAACGCAAGCGTTTCATACCACTTGTTTTACTAAGCCGTTTAATTAGATTTCTCATACGAGTGAGGTAAAGGTTTGTATCTACTAGTAGATTGGAAAACGGTTTTAAGAAACGAGCTTTGTAATAAAATAGTGTTGAAATCATTTGAGGAAAGAGTTTTGATATTTACTACTAGTATATAAAACCTTTATATTTTTGAAGTGACAAATCACAAAGAAGATTGTAAGAACAATCAATCACAAAAATTCACATTCGAAGACGTGAATAAAATCCAAAGAAATCGATACCGAATCCATCAAAATGGATATTCCCAAAAATCACGAAGAAAATGTCATCAAAGTCGATAATAAGTGATAATAACAAAAGGGAATCAACACAAATCGATTAACGTTGGAAATTCAATCCAAAAAGGCAAAATGGACTGAAATAGCAGGTTCAGTCGACTGAACAGAGTTTTCAGTCGACTGACCCTATACCTGGAAATTTTCCAGGTTCAGGAAACTTTCCGTTTCCAGGTTTAGTCGACTGAACAGAGGATTCAGTCGACTGAATCATGCCTGGGAACTTTCGGGTTTCAGGTTCAGTCGACTGAACAGAAGATTCAGCCGACTGAATCATGCCTGGGCTGTTTTTCAGCCTATACAAATGAAGAGCAAACTCTTCCAAAATGCAATCGGACGAACATTGGCTCAAAGGGTTTATGCCAATCGACAACCCGGCCCTATATGTTCCTCGATGCATCACCAAAAGCATGATCAAACATCCATAAAAGGATTTCACACAAATTTGACTTAAAACCCAAAAATTGGAATATTCACAAAACCAATCCAAATCAAGAGCAAATGCACATGAAGAAGTGTTAGGAATTCATACCCAACAACCAAAGATAATTATAGTCATAGATGTGAGATAAAAATCTCACCTTTGAACCCAAATGATTGAAGAAGAAGCTTGAAAGCAAAGGAGAAGCAACCACTCTTCAAATCCAACTCAAGAAGCTTGATTCTAAGCTTTAAAAAGAAGAACATTCCCAAAGTTAGGTTTAGGAATTTCTGAAATTGATAAGAGATTGAGTTGGAGAAGAAGAAGAGAAGCTTACCAATGGGTTCTTCTATTAGTTTGGAGCTAGAACTTGATTTGCAAAAGAAAACTAGGGCTTGAGTTTTAATTTCTCATCTCTCCCACCATTGTTGCTAAAGCTTGAGTAAAAAAGGAAAATAGAAAGGAAGTGAATGAGGAGGAGAGGGGTTGGGACTGAATACATAAGTGGGATCAGCCCAAATGAAAACCCTAAGTGAAAAAGTAGTAAAAATCAACTTACTCCAAAACATATCGAAGCTTGTACTCAAAAAGGTCGCAAACGACATTTTAGACTCAATGGGGGTGATCCCGAGTCCTAATTCGACCGTATGCAAAAAGTAACTTTTCGGACTAAATTCCGAGTATCGATAAAGTATTTAAATAAAATATTTAAATATAAAATCGACAAATATGCGGGTTGTTACATTTATAAAATAAAAGAAGATGTGCCAGGCTTTGTATATTTGTAGCTGTAAATAAGTATGCAAGCAAGATTATAAACAAAGTAAAATAAAGCATGAAGTACTTAAGCATTTAATGCTAGCACAATCAAGTCAATTCAAATTGTTTTGAAGATCATCTCAGCCTCCAAATCTCTGATCAAAGATAAATAAAAAAATAAAAAATGTACCAGGCAAATTTACAAACCCAGACATCAGCCACCCTATGCCAACTTATCTTTTCTATATAGATCACTTCTTATTTCTATTCGTTCATATCAAACATAGCAAGCATTTTTACATCTGAAGCATCATTCATTTGAACCAAAGCAAGAAGATTTAAGGAAAAAAAATCAAGCCTGTTGTTTTTCAAATAAGGAACTCTGTTCTTCTTTTCAAAAATGGTGAGTAACTTCATTTTTAAAATGCTTAAGTGTATTTCTATATGGTTGCTTGATTTATGCCTGAAGAGAATCATGTGTTTGTGTTTATTTATTTTTGAAATTGGTGTATGTGTGAAATATGATATCTGCATATTTGTTAAAGACCTGTAGACACCTTTGTTTAAATTTTCTAGTTCAAGTTTGATTTTTATATTTCCCTATCTCTTGATCTAGGCTTTGTTAAGATTTAAATTATACATGAAATATGATTGTTTTATCATAAATGTTAGTTTAAAAATATAGTTAGTTAAAATAACTTAGTATTGTTCTGGAAAAATAAAACACAGTGAAATCTTAAATCAAGTCAAAATATAATTTGTCATGATTTATAAATTCAGGATTATAAATCAAATATCTAAACTAAAATAAGATTTTTAAAACAAAAATCAAATTTTTTTAGTTAAGTTTTGGAGGAGCAGTTCTAGTTCATCAGAAAATGGGTTATTGTCGATTCTTGGGTGATCTAGTGGACCGGAATGCTCGGGGTTCCCTGTGGTGATGTAGGAGTGATCGGAGGGTGAAGGAAAAATAGTGGAAGGCGATGCAGTTGGACGTGGTGGCAACGGCGACGCATTCTTTTGTGTAAACCTAGTTTTTACTGTTCTTGATGGATCGATCACCACGGCATGTGTGATTGATCGAGTGCAGTGTGTTTTGGCATGGTGATAGCTGGGTAGTAGATGGAGTCGAGGCCGGAATTTCAGTGCCTCCGGCGGTCGAGGCGGCGAGAACGTGTCATTTTCCAGGTTTGGGGTGGTGATTTCTTTCTTGTTCCAGGTCCTATTTTGAACTCGAATTCGATTCGAGCTTGGGAGTGATGATCTGTTGATCGAGTTTATATATGGGGGTGATCGACGTTTTGAGAAGATCATCGTGGATGATCTGAAGTGGCGGTAGTGACAGTGCAGGTGCACAATGATGAGGGTGTGTCAGTAGTTGTTGGGTTTAGTACTTGAGTTCTCCGGTAATTGGTGGGTTGTTGCTCGAAGTATTTTTGTTTTTGGCTCGGGTAGGTGGGAAGTTTGACTCGAAGGAAAGCATGGTGGCCTTGGGTAGATTGCATGTTACAGGTTTAAAACCTGTAAGTTTTAAACATTTTAAAATTGGGTTTTAGAATGGGAAGTAGATATTTAAACTAAGTTTAAACCAAAATTAAGTTTGGATTCAAATAAAGTTTGAATCCCAGTTTTTAAATAAATAAAGTTTTTTTTAATTTCAATTATTTATAACAACTTCAAAGGGGTTTAAATAGTTGGAATTTAAAAGTAAAGTTCGAATAAAAATAGAGATTTAAATTAAATATTAAATCTGAATTCAAATATAAGTTTGAAACTTAGTTTGAAAATAAAGAAGTTTTAAATTTAAAGTTGTTTTAAATAGTTTTAAGGAAAGTAAATTATCCTTAAACACCTTGTTAATGATAATTTAAACTTTAATAAGAAAAATGTTGTTATTCTTGAATAAATGAAGATTTAATGATTTGTAATTATTAAATTAATTAAAATGGATCATTAATTATTTAGATTAATTAATTTAGTAATTAAGATTTTAAATTAGTTAATTAAGGTTTAAGCTGATTAATTTAGGATAAATAAATTGGTAATTAAGAATCATTAATTAAATAGGGTTTTAATTTTTAATTAATGATTAGTAATTAATTAGTTAAATAGTTAAGGATAAATTAAGTTACAGTTAACACTTAATTAATTAAATAATTAAGGATTTATTTGTGGATAATTAAAGATAAGATTAATTTGTAATTAATAATGAATAGATCTTAGTTATTTACTTTAGAAAAATAATTAAAGAATTGTAAATAGCTAGTGAAGGTCATTAACTAGAAATTATTTAATAATTAATTAATGTAATTAAATTTTTAATAATTAATTAGATTAATTAATTTAAAGATAATCTATTGTAAATTGTTTAAGTAATTACTTAATGAAAGTAATTTAAGAAAATTAATTACTTAGTGTAATTAATTAAGTATGAATTGTTTAAGTCAATTAATTAAGTTTAATTAATTTAAATAAACATTTGATGATGTGATAAGTATAATTACTTAGCGAAATTAATGGAGCATAATAACTTAGGGAAGTAATTAGATGATAATTACTGGATGTGAGTAATACAAGATGATTTGTAAATGAAGTAATTTGGATAATTACTTTTGAAACTAATCAAAGGATTAAGTAATGGAGATAATCAATTGTGGGATAATTAATTTATTAATAAGCAATTAAGGGTATTTAATTACTGAATGAGGTTAATTAGGGGTGATTAACACTTTGGTTAAATTGAAGATTAATTACTTAATGTAATTAATTTAAATAGAAAATGTAATTAGAGATCATAAATTATTATAATTAATGATGTAATTTAGAATAGATTTATTAGGAAATAATTAATAAATAAAAGGATTTATTAATGTAATTAATTAAGAAGTAATATAATTAATGTTAGTAATTTAAAGGTTAATTTCTATATTAGGTTAAGGGTAATTAATTTGTGAAATTAATTAAAGGGTAATTACTTGAATGTATTTAAAACTTAATTAATCAAGGGTGATTAATTGAATGAATAATAAGTGAATGATTTATTAATTGATTGATAAATTAATTAATAGTGATATAAGCAAGTTTAGTAATGGTGAAGTAATTAATTTAATTTACTTTAAATTAATTAGAGATGCAAGTAATTAATTTAATTCATTTTAAATTAATTATAGATGGTGTGATTACTAATCATTGCTTATGTATGGATAGATGATATTGTTTACCTTGAATGGTTTGAGATCTCAGATATGAGATAAATTATGCTGTGTAAAATGGATGCTTGATTTAAGTATAATGATAATGTGGATTATCTGTTTGTGATGATAATATGAATTATTTATTGATGATGATAATGTAGATTATCTATTGTGATATTGTGAATTATCTATTTGTGTGTATATAGATAATATTGAATTGAATTATTTTAAACTTTAAAACAACTTGGCCTTAAAAGATACGTTTTGGATTTCGATGAGACCGGGATCGGGTTTCCATATTTGGACATCCGAAAACCACATCGATCCAAATTAACGATAGGTCATGAATCTCAAGTGAAGATGAAGATTTAAAGTACAAGGGTTATTGTCGTTAACTTTGAGGGTGATTCCAAAATGAGTGTAACGAGATAATGCCTTCGGTTACGTTCGAACCCGGAATGAACTTGTATGGATTGAATGCTTTCAGAACATGGTCAGGTGGGCGATGAGAATTCTAAGTGATGTGTTCTGATTAAAGGTAATCGTAGCCTCAAGCCTCATCAACCGGAAATGGCTAAAACAGGGGATGTGAAGCAAGGTTAGCTGGGTCATGTCCAAGCAGGATGAGATTTTCCCCTGTCTAGATGTCCCTTTTTATTCGGCTTAGTGAGCAGTTGGTCGCGCCAACTGTGGGGTTATCTTGTTCGGGACTGTTCAGTAAGGAATGGTTCCGGCCTTGTGTTGTAGGGGGTCGGGAGTGATCCTCGGTACGTTGATCTAGGCCACGTACTGTGACGGGCGGTACCCCAGTAGCCCTGCCATTGTATGGAATCCAAAATCCAATAAGTGCCATCGGATTTGACTGTATTACCCACTTTGTGGCTAGTAGCTGGAATTTAATGAATGTAACAATTTCGGCTATTTTCTATTTACTTGAAAACCCTAGACCTATTATAATATCACTGAATTTCATATCAAATGATTTGGTTAGCGTAAGGTAAAAACTTACCCATGTTTATGTGTGGGAAGTCTTACGTGATACTTTTGTTTCAAAAGGTTTTCAAAATTAAGCAACTTTAACCTGTTACTCACACCAGACCCATGTCTGACATGGAGTTTATTTCTGTTTTTCCTAAACTCTCGGGTACTCAAATTTTTACGAGTAGCCAAGGGATTCAGGTTAGCCTTGACGAATTATGAAGGAGCAATGGAGCAGGAGGCTTCTGCGTTGTAGATATATATAGTGTTCCGCTGTGTTGGTATCTCTGAGTTGTTTATCTGTATTGTGTATTGAGATGTAATAACTAGACAGGTGTTTATAACTGTCTAGTATATGATGTATTATTTATGTAACTTTGATTGATGTTGTACATTATGTAATACTTATGTGATTAATATAATTTATTCGTTCCGCTATTGAGATTCTGATGTTGTTTCTTCTTTCTTCTCTATCTTTTCTCTTTTCTATCCCTTTCTTTCTTCAAGATGAAATGGATTTCTGTGGTCAGAAATTCGGGTCGTCACAGTTGGTATCAGAGCGCTGGGTTGAGTGAATACCTAGGCTCTTGAGTGTTTTCTTTCTTGAGAGAGCGTATTTGTAATTTTGTTATATATATATATATATATTTCTACGTATTTGTTGGGTTACCTGTTCAGGTTTTCCAATAAGTTATAAAGGTAGATAGGGTAGTGGTGCGTGTAACACGACTACCAATAGTTGGAATTTGAATGTTTGAGGTTGGAAGTGTATTTATCGAGACTGTAGACCTATTACCGTATCGAGTGAAATTTAGGGTGGTGTAGGGATTTCATCGATCTCTGAAGGAAACCTATTAAGGTTCGGGGTTCATCTTTGAAGTGTAGGTTTGGATGAGCTAGAGTTTGGATCTGTCGGGTGGACGGAAGCAAATCATGATATCTTGATACCTCAGGATGGGTAGCTGTGTGATGAGACACAGTGACTATGGATGTCTCCGAAGATGTTTCTTTGGAACAAGTTAAGGAAGTGTGTCTGCTTCGGTGTTGTGGCAGTGTTCAGCAGGG
The DNA here is from genome assembly GCA_030765085.1 of Allium cepa. Classification (NCBI taxonomy): domain Eukaryota; kingdom Viridiplantae; phylum Streptophyta; class Magnoliopsida; order Asparagales; family Amaryllidaceae; genus Allium; species Allium cepa. Next base: position 886,116,791 of record CM060937.1, on the reverse strand, counting down.
TGTTTGTGTCTGGATTGTGGTCCGAGTTTCTCGAAGAGCTCTGGATTAGGAATTTCTTGGCATTGGTATCAGCAGTGCTGTTTGAAGTATTCTATGTGGTGGCAAGGAAGCCTTTGGCATCTGAGTCAGCAGTGCATGTGTGCCGTCAATGAGATCTTTTGGCTTAGTAGTTCTTTCTGGAGGGAATTCAGAAGCAGCAGAGTGGTTCCATTTCTTCGATGGAGTGGCTAGACCAGCATAGGATGTTCTGTTTGGTAAAGAGAGAGCATTTTTTCTTTGGAATTAGGCTGGGTTGATCGCAAAAGTGACTTGCAATCGTTTGAGTGTTCTCTTGTGTTTTTGAGATTTTCTGGATGTCTTCAGAGAGTCAGAGTTTTGTCCGCATCTAGAGATTGAGTTTTCTTATCAACTTGATTCCAGGAGTGGTACCGATGGTTAAGCTTGATAGTAGGATAAATTCTGGAGAGAGAGTTGTGAAGCAGCTCGGGTTTTGAAGGAACTTCTGAGTTTTATGGATCTGTTGAACCATAGTTTCGGGATGTGTTGTCCAGTTTGTACGTATGTTCATCATCAGCGTTTTCATCTGCTCAGTCAGAGTTGCGCAGTGGAAGCATGGTGGCAGCTGTTTTAGTTTGGAAGTAACTGGAAGTTGCAGTGGTTTGGATCAGAGAGTTCCTAGAGGAAAATTTTCAGGATCTGAGGCCAGTTTGGAGTGCACCTGTTTTAATCTTTTCTAGATGGGAGAAGTAAGATCGGTCTTCTGATTTTGGAGCAGAGTTTGTGTTCTGAGTTTTGGTTGATCTTGGAAAGATCATTTTGCTGGATTGTTTTCGGTGCAGATTGTTTCTAGGGGCATCGGAAAGGGTTGAGCTGATCAGTATGGATGTAGGCGGCCCAGGATCGTCAGAGAGTTTTGTAGATAAGAGATGGAGGAATTTGGATTCCGAAGTTGGAGTTTTGAATTCGGATGAGTGTTTGGTCTTCAAGGTTGAATGGCCAGTTTCGATAACTGGAATTCAGTGTGTTTCGCGTATCTCTGAGGGAGTACGTGTAAGATCTATCTCTGGTTGTAGAATCAACAGTTCAGGGAGTTTTGGTTGTTGAGTCAGACTTGTCTGTAGTCTGATATCCCGTCCTGTTGTGTAGATCTTGACGTGTGTAGCTTAGTAGTATTGATTGTTTGGATTCTGTAGAGCGAGTATCCCGATATTTATACTTGGGAAACTCGAGGAAATTCTATCCAGAATTTTGTCTGGATATTTAGATTTATTTGCTTAGATAAATTGGTTGCTATGGTTGTTAGCATATGATTGATATATGCTTGTGTTTTATAATTAAATCTTTAATTGGGTTATTAAATTACCTTTGTTTGAAATTTCGTGGACGGAATTCTTTTTAGGGGGGAGGAATGTGATATCCCGGAATTTTTGGCAATATCAATTTAATAATCTGTGTTAAAATTAAATAGATTTGATAATATTGTTAATAATAAATTTGAATTGATTTAATAATCTTCTTAGATAAATATTTAATTGGGTGATTTTATCTTTTAAAAGCTAATTAAATTGTTTCCTATTTATAATGTGTGTGTGTGTGTGTGTATATATATATATATTTGTATATATTGTAAATAGATAAGTTTTTTTTTTAATTTAATAAATAAAGACATGTTTTCTAATTCTACTATTTTTTGTAATTTGGAAATTTGATTAAATTTAATATTAAATAAATAACCAATTGCCTTTAAAATATACTCAAGATGAAGTTAAAATTTGTTTAAATGATTTTAGCAAAAATTTAAATTTAACAAAAGGTTTGTTTGTTCTTTTTAAACATAGCTTGTTAAAAATAAGTAAACATATGGCTTTAAATAATCAAGATAAAAGTTTAATGGTTTAAAATGACTATGGCTTAAGTTTGAATTTAAATAAAAAGGTTGTTTTGTTTTTTTATTTTATTTTAGCTTTATAAAATAAGTAATTTATATTTTAAGAGATAGTTTCTTTTGTAAAATTACTTTAATTTAATAATGAGTTGCAAACAATATTAATAATATAATATCTTTACAAATGGATTTTTATAAATAGAAATGGTTATTTCAGATTTATTTATATATATGTATATTTTGAAAGAAAGCTATGATTTGTAAATTTAAAATAAAATAAATGTTATAAATATTAACATAAGTATAAGAATGAATAATTAGCAGGGTAAGTATTTGATAGTTTAAGTTAAAAAAATTATAACATTGACTAAATCAACTTTACACACACACACACACAAAATGTATAAAACAAAAGTATGGTTAAAACATAAGTATAATTACATAAGTCAAAAATTTATAGCATAACTAAAACAACTTTCATAATATGTACATAAAGTAAAAAGCTGCCAGGCTTTGTATAAATAGAAATGTTGCCTGTAAATAAAGTTTAGGCAGGCAAGTAAAAAAGTGTAGGCCTGTAAAATATAAGGTCAAAGGCAAATAAAATATGTTTATAAAATAAAAGAAGATGTGCCAGGCTTTGTATATTTGTAGCTGTAAATAAGTATGCAAGCAAAAATATAAACAAAGTAAAATAAAGCATGAAGTACTTAAGCAATTAATGCTAGCATAAACAAGTCGATTCAAATTGTTTTGAAGATCATCTCAGCCTCCAAATCTCTGAACAAAGATAAATGAAAAAATAAAAAATGTACCAGGAAAATTTACAAACCCAAACATCAACCACCCTATGCCAACTTCTCTTTTCTATATAGATCACTTCTTATTTCTATTCGTTCATATCAAACATAGCAAGCATTTTTACAACTGAAGCATCATTCATTTGAACCAAAGTAAGAAGATTTAAGGAAAAAAAATCAAGCCTGTTGTTTTTCAAATAAGGACCTCTGTTCTTCTTTTCAAAAATGGTGAGTAACTTCATTTTTAAAATGCTTAAGTGTATTTCTATATAGTTGCTTGATTTATGCCTGAAGATAATCATGTGTTTGTGTTTATTTATTTTTGAAATTGGTGTATGTGTGAAATATGATATCTGCATATTTGTTAAAGGCCTGTAGACACCTCTATTGTGACGCCCCACCTCTATACCCACGCTAGCCAAGGACACTACGGGGTAATGCCGTCAACTAGCATGGAGAATAAGGCTGTTGAGGAGCGATCATCTGTTTAATTGCTTTGTACGATTACCGATATGCCAGATAAAATATAACTTTTCGTTTCATCTCAAGAGGAAATCCGACATACCGATGCAATCTCAAAGCTACCACACGGTGGCTATAATATCTTCGGAAACAAATATAGAAATAAGCATAACATAAATCAGTTACAGATAATTCATATCACAAAGGCGGAAATAGATATGAATATTACACATAAAAGTGTACATCAGAGTAGTGGTCAAACAAGATCCACAATATCACAAAAGAATAGATACAAGTGCTAGACAAAAATATGTATACATCAAGGAATCCATATCTTAAATGTATACAACAAAAACTACTAAACTAAAGGAGTTAGCCAAAAGATCAGATGATGGTCCCAGATAAGAAGACATAAGGAAGCACCTGTAAAATCTCAGTCTGACCCGAGTATTATTTAAGAAGAAAATAATAAATGGATCGGTCTAGCTATAATTATCAGATAAAATGAGACATAGGAAGAGATATATTATTAAATGTATGATAATTAAAAATGTCATACTACGACTAGTATACATTAGAGAATCAAGAAAGTCATACAAAATCTCAAGAATCTCATAGCATCAAAAAGAATGTCATATTCTTTATTTAATTCACCAAGCCACAATAAATGACATACATATCAATGCCAACAGAAAAAGGTGGTGAAACATAAATTCCAGAAATCATCAATTAGAAATCCAGAAATCACAATAAAAAGGGGATGGCCAATCCCATAAACTGGACATCGACGCACCTGGAAAGACACGCCCTATGCACAGTCGAACATCGACGCACCTAGAAAGGTACGCCCCATGCTCTAGCATCGACGCACCTAGAAAGATACGCCCCATGCATAAATAAACATCGATGCACCTAGAAAGATACATCCCATGCATAAATAAACATCGATGCTCCAATAAAGATACACCCCATGTAATGTCTAACATCGATGCACCTAGAAAGATACACCCCATGCAAAGTCAAACATCGATGTACCTAGAAAGACACGCCCCATGCATGGACGAACATCGACGCAACTAGAAAGATACGCCCCATGTCCCGACTTATTGAGTCGATTGCTCCACGAAGTAAACAAACATCGACGCACCTAAATAGGTACGACCCATGCATAAACAAACACCGACGCACCTAAATAGGTACGACCCATGCAAGAAATAAACATCGACGGACCTAGATAGGTACGACCCATGCAAGAAATGAGACGAAGCTCAATAAAATGAAGTACAGTCCTTCATATAGACAAAGAGACATCGCACATTGCTAGTCTAAACCATAAAATGATCATCATCGATCATCAAGAAGTGTCAATTAAATAAGCTAGTAAATATATGAGTTTAGCATCATGTCCCATAACTACTAGCTTAACTTAAATATTTGCGAACAAATTGTAGATCTCCACTAGAAAATTGTCACAAGAGATTCAATCGAATAAGTCCAAGAATTAACCAACGAAGTAAACGCAAGCGTTTCATACCACTTGTTTTACTAAGTCGTTTAATTGGATTTCTCATACGAGTGAGGTAAAGGTTTGTATATACTAATAGATTGGAAATCGGTTTGAGAAAACGAGCTTTGTAATAAAATAGTGTTGAAATCATTTGAAGAAAGAGTTTTGATATTTACTACTAGTATAGAAAACCTTTATATTTTTAAAGTGACAAATCATAGAAGTGATTGTAGAAATAATCAATCATAAAAATTCACATTCGAAGACATGATTAAAATCCAAATAAATCGATATCAAACCCATCAAAATGGATATTTCAAAATTCCCATAGAAAATGTCATCAAAGTCGATAATAAATGATAACAACAAAAGGGAAACAACACGAATCGATTAAAGTTGGAAATTCAAAAAAATAGGCAATATAGGCATAATTGGCAAATAGGAGCAGGTCGGTCAACCGGACTCCCTGAGTCGGTTGACCGAACCAGAGGCAGGAAGTGCTCGGGTATCAGGTCGGTTGACCGGACCCTGAGTTCGATCGACCGGAGCCTGTATCCTGCACTCCCAAAACAGAGGCAGGGAAGTGCTGGGTAGCAGATCGGTCGACTGGACCCTGAGTTCGGCCGACCGGAGCCTGTTACCAGCACTCCCAAGCCTATCAAATGAATGCCAATTCCTTCCGAATCGCAATCGGTCGAGCAACGACACTAAGGGTTTACGCCAATCGACTACCCGGCCATAGAAGCTCTTCGATTCATCACCAAAAACATGATTAAAACATCAAAGTTAGGATTTTTAAAGAATTGAACCCAAAACACTAAAAATAGGAATATTCACCAAATCAATCCAAACCAAAAGCAGTTGCACAAGAATAAGTGTTAGGAATTCATACCTAATAATCGAAGATAAATATAGGCATAGACGTGAGATAAAAATCTCACCTTTGAACCCAAATCAATAAAGGAGAAGCTATAGAGCAATGGCAAGAACAATCACTCTTCAATTCCAACCTAACAAGCTTGAATCTAAGCTTAAAAGAGAAACATTTCCTAAATTAGGTTTAGGAAATTTCTGAAATTGAATGAAGAAAGAGTTGGAGAAGATGAAGAGGATGCTTACCAATGGGTTCTCTTGAGTTTGGAGCTAGAAATTGATTTGCAAATGGAAACTAGGGTTTTGGATTTTTATTTCCCATTCTCTTCCACCATTTTTGCTTTAGAACTGAAAAGAGGAGGAAGTGAGAGTGAATGGGGAGAAGTGGTTCAGATTTGGGTATTAAGTTGGCTATTGGGCTGAACCCAAACCCAAACCCAAAGCGAAAAAGGTCAAATTTTTAGCTAGTCCAAACATATCGAAGTTTATACTCAAAAAGGTCGCAAACGGCGTTTTGAACTCAATGGAAGTGGTCTCGTGTCCTAATTCGACTGTTTGCAAAAAGTAGCTTTTTGGACTAAAATCCGACGAACGATGAAATATTTAAATAAACTATCTAAATATACAATTGATATATATATGCGGGTTGTTACAGACTCCCCACCTTAAAGAAATTGCGTCCTCGTAATACTTAAGAAGAAAATAAAGAGTAACAACCATAAAAGCATATCAACACAAAAGAATTTTTGAAATAAGAAGTTCACCATAAAGAGCACGAAAGGGTAAGTCTGAATGGGATCGCTCGATGAATTCTCAAGATTCCCAAGAGCAATCCTTAGGATCTGAGAACCATTGAACTTTCACAAGAAGAACATCTTTATTCCGAAGGCGCTCAACCTCTGAAGCAATGATGCGAATGGAATGTTGCTCATAAGTCAAATCTGGTGAAACTTCAATTTCCACAATAACACCGGGCTCAAGAATAAAAATCAGAATCCCTAAGGCATTTCCGTAGTAGAAAGACCTGAGAAAAAGTCATGAATATCATAAAATTGAGCTGGTGCAACGACGTAGTATAATAACAGTACGCCCGAGAAACTAGAAACTCAAATAATTTGGGACAACGGCATAGTATAAAAACGGTACGCCCAATGAACCAAAGCCCAAATGATTCGGAACACCGACGTAGTACAAAAATGGTACGTCCAATGAACCGAACACCATAAAAGAACATTAGACGCAAGTCCATAAAAGAAATGAGATGAAACTCAATAAAACAAAGTACATCAAAACGCCCGATGAACTTGATAAAAAGATAGTTCCATTAAGACATCATCAAAGAATCAACCACTTGTTGCTTACGACTAAACACATTGGCAACACGATTTCCCTTCCGGGAATAAAAGAATATCAAGACATAAGGTATAAGGAACCCAAGTCAATATGGTTGGTACAAATTAAGTTCCTTATGAGAAAATAAATATTACGAAGATTTATAATCGAGGTGGAGAACAAATTTCTCCCCCAAAAATGATGATGCCAAACTCTACAAGCGAAAACAATAGCCGCGAGCACTAGATCATGAGTGGCATACCTAGCCTCGATCGGCTTTTAAGGATTTAGAAGCACAAGTGATAGCACGTTCTCTTTTGCAAGAGAATGACATCCAAACCAATACGATTAACATTGGTACAAAAGATAAAACCTTGGTTCCCTTTTGGGAAACACAAGAACAAGAGTATCGGAAAAGAATTCTTTCAAATAATCTTCTTTCCCGAAAAGTTAAAACTTCCAAAAATTATAATTAACTTTATGTAATCATCTTTCTAGAAAATTTATATTTTTACAAGTCAATATATCGTGTCTGACTATCTCATCAAAGCGTTTAGGAGATTCTTATCGATAACGTTGATCAAGCGCATCAACCAGAATTCTTAAAGCACTCAGTGGACAATACAATCACAAAATCATCTTCTTTATGATAAACATGTTTTCTAACAACTTTTAAGAATTCTCTTTGTTTGTTTTAAGAACAAAAATCTAGTTATACTTATAAATAAATCTTATGAAAAAGATTTGCAAAATTTTAAATTGCTATTTTCATCCAAAATCAATAAATGCAAAAATGGAGTCATCGAGATATTCGATAGAATGCTCGATACATAAAACGGATGAAACAAGCTGGACAAATTGAATGACATAATAATTCATTCATAGGAATCATAACAAGTGCGGAATGCGGTAAGTGGAATGCTAACTTCTGCAACTCGTAGCAAATGAAAACCGGTGGTAAAGTCAAACTTAAAAGACCTTAGCACCACACAAAAGATTACTTAGGTGATAATCCTAAGACAAGCTCAAAATACCGGAAAGTTTAACAAATCATTTAGATAAGAAAAATAACACCTTTCCTCACCAAGAGGGCTTAAAGAATAAAATGATACCATCAAGTTGGAATCAAAATCAAAAAGAAAATAGAAATCTGCTTAACAGATAGAAAATGTCGAAGATGAATAGTCCACTCAAAAATATAGGATATGGCCTCACAATGATTAAGCCAATCCTTTCAAAAAAAATCAATTCCGAAGCCTAAGTAAAAATCGGCTCGAAAAGGAAAAGTCACATAAAATAATTTCGACATCAAATAAAAGCAAATTGAGTGTTGCGTATCTACCATTCGGATTCGCAATTCTCAAAGAAGTCATCAAGCCCAAAAATATTTTTGAAGAAAAAGAATCAACAAGTTCTTTTGATATAAAATAACGAGATGAACTCATATCAACAAGAACTTGAAAAGGATAAACACAAAACAAACGTAATCAAGGATTGAATGAGAAATACCTTGACCAAGAGAAGTGCCACTAGGGACTTGCACTGCATTGAGCTTTCCCTCTTTCTTACTTTGAAGTATGGGACATGCAGTAATATGGTGACCCGAATTTTTTGCAATAGCGACAAAAGAGGGGTTTCGGACACTCCCTTGCATAGTGGTTCGTGGAACCACAATTGTAGCATTGTCCACGACTAGAGGTAGGGGCTTTTGCTACCGGGGTTTCTTGCCTCCCTTTCTTGTTGGGAATGGGGCCTTTGAATTTAATTGGCCTCTTCATGTTGTCGTTGAAGTTTTGTTTGGGAACCATAACTTCAACATTACTCTATATCGGCCTCTTCAAGACGAAGAGCGATATCAATAAGCTGATCAAATGAAACTTCAAGTTTCAGGAGTAATGGCTTCTTAAGATTCTTATTCAAGCCATAGACAAATCTCTGATTTTTCTTCAGTGGGGTATTAATGTATTCAACCCCGTATTTGGAAAGAGATTCGAAAGAAGCGACATAGTCTGTCACTGAAGATTCACCTTGAACAAGGTCAATAAAACGCCGGGCCAAAGTTACTTTTTCAGCCTCTGGCACAAACTTTAGTTCGAATCGTTCCCAGAATTGCTCCCAAGTAAGATCCGCTTCGATAATCTCCAAAGTCAAGAGCTCATACCAATCTAACGCTCTTTCTTGGAGCATGCTAGAAGCCACTTGGACTCGATGTAGATCAATAAGGTTCATGCAAGAAAAGATACGATCGCATGATTTGAGCCAAACTTGAATTTCTATGACACTCTCGGATCCCCTGAATGGCATTCCACCCAAATCGGTATAGTCTCTGCACAAGCGTGCAAAACCGGATCTAGGATGAGTAGGCTCTGGAATGGGTCTGGCAGCTTGAGCATTCTTAACAAGAACTAGAAGCTGTTGGGCAGACATAAATACTCCATCTTAGGGAGTAGCACTAGATTGACCGGCACTGGGACGGCCAGGTCTAACCATCTCTCTTCTTTAAGAAAGAAAGAATGAAGAGGAAAAAGTTATTCTCAAAATAAATTTCAATCAAACTTGATTGATAAAACAAGGAATCATAAAGAAAATAGGATGAATCGGTACGAAGACACGAATTAAAATCCTAAAGCACGACTCCTAAGAAAGACTTAGGACGATGATCCTTGTTATAATATTCCTTATTGTTCCGAAGTTTGGCTTTGATACCAAGCTGTGACGCCTCACCTCTATACCCACGCTAGCCAAGGACACTACGGGGTAATGCTGTCAACTAGCGCGGAGAATAAGGCTGTTGAGGAGCGATCATCTGTTTAATTGCTTTGTGCGATTACCGATATGCCAGATAAAATATAACTTTTCGTTTCATCTCAAGAGGAAATCCGACATACCGATGCAATCTCAAAGCTACCACACGGTGGCTATAATATCTCCGGAAACAAATATAGAAATAAGCATAACATAAATCAGTCACAGATAATTCATATCACAAAGGCGGAAATAGATATGAATATTACACATAAAAGTGTACATCAGAGTAGTGGTCAAACACGATCCACAATATCACAAAAGAATAGATACAAGTGCTAGACAAAAATATGCATACATCAAGGAGTCTATATCTTAAATGTGTACAACAAAAACTACTAAACTAAAGTAGTTAGCCAAAAGATCAGATGATGGTCCCAGATAAGAAGACATAAGGAAGCACCTGTAAAATCTCAGTCTGACCCGAGTATTATTTAAGAAGAAAATAATAAACGGATCAGTCTAGCTATAATTATCAAATAAAATGAGATATAAGAAGAGATATAATATTAAACGTATGATAATTAAAAATGTCATACTACGACTAGTATACATTAGAGAATCACGAAAGTCATACAAAATCTCAAGAATCTCATAGCATCAAAAAGAATGTCATATTCTTTATTTAATTCACCAAGCCACAATAAATGACATACATATCAATGCCAACAGAAAAAGGTGGTGAAACATAAATTCCAGAAATCATCAATTAGAAATCCAGAAATCACAATAAAAAGAGGATGGCCAATCCCATAAAATGGACATTGACGCACCTGGAAAGACACGCCCTATGCACAGTCGAACATCGACGCACCTAGAATGGTACGCCCCATGCTCTAACATCGACGCACCTAGAAAGATACGCCCCATGCATAAATAAACATCGATGCACCTAGAAAGATACATCCCATGCATAAATAAACATCGATGCACCTAGAAAGATACACTCCATGTAATGTCTAACATCGATGCACCTAGAAACATACACCCCATGCAAAGTCGAACATCGACGCACGTAGAAAGACATGCCCCATGCATGGACGAACATCGACGCAACTTGAAAGATACGCCCCATGTCCCGACTTATTGAGCCGATTGCTCCACGAAGTAAACAAACATCGACGCACCTAAATAGGTACGACCCATGCGTAACAAACATCGACGCACCTAAATAGGTACGACCCATGCAAGAAATAAACATCGACGCACCTAGATAGGTACTACCCATGCGAGAAATGAGATGAGGCTCAATAAAATGAAGTACAGTCCTTCACATAGACAAAGAGACATCGCACATTGCTAGTCTAAACCATAAAATGATCATCATCGATCATCAAGAAGTGTCAATTACAATAAGCTAGTAAATATATGAGTTTAGCATCATGTCCCCTAACCACTAGCTTAACTTAAATATTTGCGAACAAATTGTAGATCTCCACTAGAAAATTGTCACAAGAGATTCAATCGAACAAGTCCAAGAATTAACCAATGAAGTAAACGCAAGCGTTTCATACCACTTGTTTTACTAAGTCGTTTAATTGGATTTCTCATACGAGTTAGGTAAAGGTTTGTATATACTAATAGATTAGAAATCGGTTTGAGAAAACGAGCTTTGTAATAAAATAGTGTTGAAATCATTTGAAGAAAGTGTTTTGATATTTACTACTAGTATAGAAAACCTTTATTTTTTTAAAGTGACAAATCATAGAAGTGATTGTAGAAACAATCAATCATAAAAATTCACATTCGAAGACATGATTAAAATCCAAAGAAATCGATATCAAATCCATCAAAATGGATATTTCAAAAATTTCCAAAGAAAATGTCATCAAAGTCGATAATAAATGATAACAACAAAAGGGAAACAACACGAATCGATTAAAGTTGGAAATTCAAAAAAATAGGCAATATAGGCATAATTGGCAAATAGGAGCAGGTCCGTCAACCAGACTCCCTGAGTCGGTTGACCGAACCAGTGGCAGGAAATGCTCGGGTAGCAGGTCGGTCGACCGGACCCTGAGTTCGGTCGACCGGAGCCTGTATCCTACACTCCCAAAACAGAGACAGGGAAGTGCTGGGTAGCAGGTCAGTCGACCAGACCCTGAGTTCGGCCGACCGGAGCCTGTTACCAGCACTCCCAAGCCTATCAAATGAATGCCAATCTCTTCCGAATCGCAATCGGTCGAGCAACGACACTAAGGGTTTACGCTAATCGACTACCCGGCCATAGAAGCTCTTCGATTCATCACCAAAAACATGATCAAAACATCAAAGTTAGGATCTTTAAAGAATTGAACCCAAAACACTAAAAATTGGAATATTCACCAAATCAATCCAAACCAAAAGCAATTGCACAAGAATAAGTGTTAGGAATTCAAACCTAACAATCGAAGATAAATATAGGCATAGATGTGAGATAAAAATCTCACCTTTGAACCCAAATCAATGAAGGAGAAGCTATAGAGCAATGGCAAGAACAATCACTCTTCAATTCCAACCCAACAAGCTTGAATCTAAGCTTAAAAGAGAAACATTTTCTAAATTAGGTTTAGGAAATTTCTAAAATTGAATGGAGAAAGAGTTGGAGAAGATGAAGAGGATGCTTACCAATGGGTTCTCTTGAGTTTGGAGCTAGAAATTGATTTGCAAATGGAAATTAGGATTTTGGATTTCTATTTCCCATTCTCTTCCATCATTTTTGCTTTAGAACTGAAAAGAGGAGGAAGTGAGAGTGAATGGGGAGAAGTGGTTCAGATTTGGGTATTAAGTTGGCTAGTGGGCTGAACCCAAACCCACACCCAAAGTGAAAAAGGTCAAATTTTTAGCTAGCTCCAAACATATCAAAGTTTATACTCTAAAAGGTCGCAATCGGCGTTTTGAACTCAATGGAAGTGGTCTCGAGTTCAAATTTGACTGTTTGCAAAAAGTAGCTTTTTTGACTAAAATCCGACAAACAATGAAATATTTAAATAAAATATTTAAATATACAATCGATAAATATGCGGGTTGTTACATCTGTTTAAATTTTCTAGTTCAAGTTTGATTTTTATATTTCCCTATCTCTTGATCTAGGCTTTGTTAAGATTTAAGTTATACATGAAATATGATTGTTATATTATAAATGTTAGTTTAAAAATATAGTTAGTTAAAATAACTTAGTATTGTTCTGGAAAAATAAAACACAGTGAAATCTTAAATTAAGTCAAAATATAATTTGTCATGATTTATAAATTCAGGATTATAAATCAAATATCTAAACTAAAATAAGATTTTTAAAACAAAAATCAAATTTTTATAGTTAAGTTTTGGAGCAGTTCTAGTTCATCAGAAAATGGGTTATTGTCGATTCTTGGGTGATCTAGTGGACCGAAATGCTCGGGGTTCCCTGTGGTGATGGAGGAGTGATCGGAGGGTGGAGGAAAAATAGAGGAAGGCGGTGCAGTTGGACGTGGTGGCAACGACGACGCATTCTTTTGTGTAAACCTAGTTTTTACTGTTCTTGATGGATCGATCACCACGACATGTGTGATTGATCGAGTGCAGTGTGTTTTCGCGTGGTGATAGCTGGGTAGTAGATGGAGTCGAGGCCGGAATTTCAGATCCTTCGGTGGTCGAGGCGGCGAGAACGTGTTGTTTTACAGGTTTGGGGTGGTGATTTCTTTCTTGTTCCAGGTCCTGTTTTGAACTCAAATTCGATTCGACCTTGGGAGTGACGATCTGTTGATCGAGTTTATATGTGGGGGTGATCGACGTTTTAAGAAGATCCTCGTGGATGATCTTAAGTGGCGGCAGTGACAGTGCAGGTGCACAATGATGAGGGTGTGTCAGTAGTTGTTGGGTTTAGTACTTGAGTTCTCCGGTAATTGGTGGGTTGTTGCTCGAAGTAGTTTTGTTTTTGGCTCGGGTAAGTGGGAAGTTTGACTCGAAGGAAAGCATGGAGGCCTTGGGTAGATTGCATGTTACAGGTTTAAAACCTGTAAGTTTTAAACATTTTAAAATTGGGTTTTAGAATGGGACGTAGATATTTAAACTAAGTTTAAACCAAAATTAAGTTTGGATTCAAATAAAGTTAAATCCCAGTTTTTAAATAAATAAAGTTTTTTTTTTAATTTCAATTATTTATAGCAACTTCAAAGGGGTTGAAATAGTTGGAATTTAAAAGTAAAGTTTGAATAAAAATAGAGATTTAAACTAAATTTTAAATCTGAATTCAAATATAAATTTGAATCTTAGTTTGAAAATAAAGAAGTTTTAAATTTAAAATCGTTTTAAATAGTTTTAAGGAAAGTAAATTATCCTTAAACACCTTGTTAATGATAATTTGAACATTAATAAGAAAAATGTTGTTATTCTTGAATGAATGAAGATTTAATGATTTGTAATTATTAAATTAATTAAAATGGATCATTAATGATTTAGATTAATTAATTTAGTAATTAAGAGTTTAAATTAGTTAATTAAGGTTTAAGCTGATTAATTTAGGATAAATAAATTGGTAATTAAGGATCATTAATTAAATAGGGTTTTAATTTTTAATTAATGATTAGTAATTAATTAGCTAAATAGTTAAGGATAAATTAATTTACAGTTAACACTTAATTAATTAAATAATTAAGGATTTATTTATGGATAATTAAAGATAAGATTAATTTGTAATTAATAATGAATAGATCTTAGTTATTTACTTTAGAAAAATAGTTAAAGAATTGTAAATAGTTAGTGAAGGTCATTAACTAGAAATTATTTAATAATTAATTAATGTAATTAAATTTTTAATAATTAATTAGATTAGTTAATTTAAAGATAATCAGTTGTAAATTGTTTAAGTAATTACTTAATGAAAGTAATTTAAGAAAATCAATTACTCAGTGTAATTAATTAAGTATGAATTGTTTAAGTCAATTAATTAAGTTTAATTAATTTAAATAAACATTTGATGATGTGACAAGTATAATTACTTAGCGAAATTAATGGAGCATAATTACTTAGGGATGTAATTTGATGATAATTACTAGATGTGATTAATACAAGATGATTTGTAAATGAAGTAATTTGGATAATTACTTTTGAAATTAATCAAAGGATTAAGTAATGGAGATAATTAATTGTGGGATAATTAATTTATTAATAAGTAATTAAGGGTAGTTAATTACTAAATGAGGTTAATCAGGGGTGATTAACACTTTGGTTAAATTGAAGATTAATTACTTAATGTAATTAATTTAAATAGAAAATGTAATTAGATATTATAAATTATTATAATTAATGATGTAATTTAGAATAGATTTATTAGGAAACAATTAATAAATGAAAGGATTTATTAATGTAATTAATTAAGACGTAATATAATCAATGTTAGTAATTTAAAGGTTAATTTCTATATTAGGTTAAGGGTAATTAATTTGTGAAATTAATTAAAGGGTAATTACTTGAATGTATTTAAAACTTAATTAATCAAGGGTGATTAATTGAATGAATAATTAGTGAATGATTTATTAATCGATTGATAAATTAATTAATAGTGATATAAGCAAGTTTAATAATGGTGAAGTAATTAATTTAATTTACTTTAAATTAATTAGAGATGCAAGTAATTAATTTAATTCATTTTAAATTAATTATAGATGGTGTGATTACTAATCATTGCTTATGTATGGATAGATGATATTGTTTAAATTGAATGGTTTGAGATCTCAGATATGAGATAAATTATGCTGTGTAAAATGGATGCTTGATTTAAGTATAATGATAATGTGGATTATCTGTTTGTGATGATAATATGAATTATCTATTGATGATGATAATGTAGATTATCTATTATGATATTGTGAATTATCTATTTGTGTGTATATAGATAATGTTGAACTGAATTGTTTTAAACTTTAAAACAACTTGGCCTTGAAAGATACGTTTTTTATTTCGATGAGACCGGGATCGGGTTTCCATATTTGGACATTCGAAAACCACATCGATCCAAATTAACGATAGGTCGTGAATCTCAAGTGAAGATGAAGATTCAGAGTACAAGGATTATCGTCGTTAACTCTGAGGGTGATTCCAAAATGAGTATAACGAGATAATGCCTTCGGTTTCGTTCGAACCCGGAACGAACTTGTATGGATTGAATGCTTTCAGAACATCGTCAGGTGGGCGATGAGCATTCTAAGTGATGTGTTCTGATTAAAGGTAATCGTAGCCTCAAGCCTCATCAACCGGGAATGGCTAAAATAGGGGATGTGCAGCAAGGTTAGTTGGGTCATGCCCAAGCAGGATGAGATTTTCCCCTGTCTAGATGTCCCTTTTTATTCGGCTTAGTGAGCGGTTGGTCGCGCCAACTGCGGGGTTATCTTGTTTGGGACTGTTCAATAAGGAATGGTTCCGGCCTTGTGTTGTAGGGGGTCGAGAGTGATCCTCGGTACGTTGATCTCGGCCACGTACTGTGACGGGCGGTACCCCAGTAGCCCTGCCATTGTATGAAATCCAAAATCCAATAAGTGACATCAGATTTGATTGTATTACCCACTTTGTGGCTAGTAGCTGGAATTTAATGAATGTAACAATTTTGGCTATTTTCTATTTACTTGAAAACCCTAGACCTATTATAATATCACTGAATTTCATATCAAAAGATTTGGTTAGCGTAAGGTAAAAACTTACCCATGTTTATGTGTGGGAAGTCTTACGTGATACTTTTGTTTCAAAAGGTTTTCAAAATTAAGCAACTTTAACCTGTTACTCACATCAGACCCATGTATAACCCGGAGTTTATTTCTGTTTTTCCTAAACTCTCGGGTACTCAAAGTTTTACGAGTAGCCAAGGGATTCATGTTAGCCTTGACAAATTATGGAGGAGCAATGGAGCAGGAGGCTTCTGCGTTGTAGATATATATAGTGTTCCACTGTATTGGTATCTCTGAGTT
Source organism: Allium cepa (assembly GCA_030765085.1). Taxonomy (NCBI): domain Eukaryota; kingdom Viridiplantae; phylum Streptophyta; class Magnoliopsida; order Asparagales; family Amaryllidaceae; genus Allium; species Allium cepa. The sequence goes on along the minus strand of CM060937.1, from coordinate 886,100,207 downwards.
ATTTATCTGTATTGTGTATTGAGATGTAATAACTAGACATGTGTTTATAACTGTCCAGTATATGATGTATTATCTGTGTAACTCTGATTGATGTTGTACATTATGTAATACTTATGTGATTAATATAATTTATTCGTTCCGCTGTTGAGATTCTGATGTTGTTTCTTCTTTCTTCTCTATCTTTTCTCTTTTCTATCCCTTTCTTTCTTCAAAATGAAACAGATTTCCGTGGTCAGAAATTTGGGTCGTCACAGCTACTTCAAACTGTATTGGGTACAGACTTACTTGTTGACTCCAAGCAACCTTTAGAAACTTTCTCATATTCCAGATGGTCAAAGGATTCTTGGACAACCTCCTCTTGTTCAGCACACTTCGGAAAGCAAACACTTTTTAGCTTTCAAAGACCCCAATTTTTTTTCTTCATATTTGTCTCCAATTTTGGCTATATCTACCTGGTAAGACTTGAGTGTATTGTTCATAACCTATTGTAATGTTATACCTTAATTATTTTCCTGACCTATGCCTTTTGGTTTCAACAACCGCTCCTCCAACTGAATTGACTACAAATGATCCACCTCCTCAATTTTTAGAACCTGATGCTCTGGCCCTGACACACGCCGTTGCTAAATCTAAAATGATTGTTAAAATGAAATTAAGCGGAATGGCTTCCATAGGCTCTACACCTAAGAAAGCCAAGTCTACGGATACTTAGTTCTCTCTTACCTCTGAAGAGGGTCAAATTGTTAGTGCTGACAAGGCTTTAGAGGGTCTTAACCCTGATCTCACTTCTTTTGTGGATGACTTACCTTCCGTAGCTGCTGATTAAACAAAAACGGTTCCTTTGATGGATGACTTATTACCGCATTTTGTTGTATTTGATTCTCCCAGCGTTGTTGACTAAATGCAAATAGGCACTTCAACTCCTTCCTAGGATTTGAATCCCTAGAGATCCTCATTACTAGTGCCTTCTAATGAATTTGTGAATGTTCTGCAGTCGATTATGCACTCTCATCATTTTATGATGTTCAACCACCCACCTCTTTATTGGATTCATTGAGTCATCGACGATCTCTTGACGAACAACAACTTATGGTATATTCTATACTGCTTGATTTCCTTACCATTATTTTTATACTAAATCTGACTCATATCTTAATTTTTCTCTTAGATCGCTAAAAGCTGGTACTCTCTTCAAAAATATGTTTATAAGTCCTCTATCGAGACATCAAAACTCAAGGAAGAAGTCTCGATTCTAAACTATCAGATCACTAACCTAACCACTTCCAAAGATAATGTAGTGAAGGAACAAGAAAGGTTGAGTGCTTCTCTTACTCTAGTAGAGTCTACAATTTCTAATGAGAGGAAGTGTGACGCCCCACCTCTATACCCACGCTAGCCAAGAACACTACGGTGTAATGCTGTCAACTAGCACGGAGAATAAGGCTGTTGAGGAGCGACCATCCGTGTAATTTCTTTGCGTGAGCACCGATATGTCAGATAGTACAACATGCATTCTATTTCAAGAGGAAATCCGACATACCGATACAAACTCAAAGCTACTACTCGGTGGCTATATAAATCCTTCGGAAACAAATATAGAAATAAACATAACACAAATCAGTCACAGACAATTCATATCACAAAGGCGGAAATAGATATGAATATAACACTAACACATGAAAGTGTAAATCAGAGTAGTGGTCAAAAAGATCCACAATAATACAAAAGAATAGCAACACGTGCTATACAAAAGAATACAACTACGAGTCTATATCTCAAGTGTATACAATAAAATAAACTACTGATCAAAGTAGTTAGCCAAAAGGTCTGATGAAGGTCCGATAAGGAGTCAAGCAGAAGCACCTGTAGAATCTCGGTCTGACCCGAGTATTATTTAAAAAGAAAATAATAAACGGATCAGTCTAGCAATAAATATCAGGTGAAATGATATAGAATAAGAGATATGACATAAACATATAAAAATCACAATGCCAAGCTGTGATAAATAAATAATTGAAAATCAACAAGAGATTAATCAATATCACAATAATCTACTCAAGATAAAAAGGAATGTCATACTCCTAATTTCATTCACCAAGCCACAATAAATGACATATATATATATATATATATATATATATATATATATATATATATATCCATGCCCATCGTAAAAGTTGGTTAAACATAAATTCCAGAAATCAACACACGAAATCCAAAAATCACAATAAAAGGATGGCCAAGACATTGATGTAGTACAAACGGTACATCCAATTAATCCAAAAGCCAAAACATCGATGTAGTACAAACGGTACATCCAATGAATCGAATCACATTAGAAAGTACATGGGTTGCTAGCCCACGAAGAAACGAGACTAAGCTCAATTTAATGAGGTACGGTCCTCCACATAGACAAAGAGACATCGCACATTGCTAGTCTAAACCATAAAATGATCATCATTGATCATCAAGAAGTGTCAATTACAATAAGCTAGTAAATATATGAGTTTAGCATCATGTCCCATAACCACTAGCTTAACTTAAATATTTGCGAACAAATTGTAGATCTCCACTAGAAAATTGTCACAAGAGATTCAATCGAACAAGTCCAAGATTTAACCGACGAAGTAAACGCAAGCGTTTCATACCACTTGTTTTACTAAGCCGTTTAATTAGATTTCTCATACGAATGAGGTAAAAGTTTGTATATACTAATAGATTGGAAAACGGTTTTATAAACGAATTTGGTATTAAAATAGTATTGAAATCGTTTGAGGAAAGAGTTTTGATATTTACTACTAGTATAGAAAACCTTTATATTTTTAAAGTGACAAAGCACAAGGGGGATTGTAGAAACAATCAATCACAAAGATCACATTCGAAGATGTGAATAAAAATCCAATGAAATCGATAAAAGATCCATCGAAGTGGATATACCTAAAATTCCCAAAGAAAATAAGTCATCAATGAGGATAATAAATGATGACAATAAATAGGATCATCACGAATCGATTTAAATTGGAAATTCAATCCAAAAAGGCAAATTGGACTAAAACAGCAGGTTCAGTCGACTGAACAGAGGGTTCAGTCGACTGACCCTGTACCTGGGAATTTTCCAGGTTCAGGAAACTTTCTGTTTCCAGGTTCAGTCGACTGAACAGAGGATTCAGTCGACTGAATCATGCCTGGAAACTTTCGGGTTCCAGGTTCAGTCGACTGAACAGAAGATTCAGCTGACTGAATCATGCCTGGGCTGTTTTTTAGCCTATACAAATGAAGTGCAAATTCTTCCAAAATGCAACCGAACGAACATTGGCTCTAAGGGATTATGCCAATCGGCAACCCGGCCCTATATGCTCCTCGATGCATCACCAAAAGCATGATCAAACATCCATAAAAGGATTTCACACAAATTTGACTTAAAAACCCAAAAATTTGAATATTCACAAAACCAATCCAAATCAAGAGAAAATGCACATGAAGAAGTGTTAGGAATTCACACCCAACAACCAAAGATAATTATAGTCATAGATGTGAGATAAAAATCTCACCTTTGAACCCAAATGAATGAAGAGGAAGCTATGAAGCAATGGCAAGAACAAGCACTCTTCAATTCCAACTCAACAAGCTTGAATCTAAGCTTAAAAGATAATTATTTCCCAAATTAGGTTTAGGAATTTTCTGAAATCAAAGAGAGAATGAGTTGGAGAAGAAGAAGAAGAAGCTTACCAATGGATTCTCTTGAGTTTGGAGCAAGAACTTGGATTTGCAAAGGAAGCTAGGGCTTGGAGTTTTAATTTCCTCTTCCACCCTCCATTAACATAAAAGCTTGAGTATTAGGAAAATAGAAGAGAAGTGAATGAAGAGGAGAGTGTTGGAACTGAGTTAAGTGGCTAATAGGCTCAGCCCAACCAAAGCCCTAAGCGGGAAAAGTAGCAAAAATCAACTTTCTCCAAACATATCGAAGCTTATACTCAAAAAGGTCGCAAACGTCATTTTGAACTCAATGGGGGTGGTCTCGAGTCCCAATTCGACTACTTGCAAAAAGTAGGTTTTCGAACTAAAATCCGACGAATGATAAAATATTTAAATAAAATATTTAAATATAAAATTGATAAATATGCGGGTTGTTACAGACTCCCCTCCTTAAAGAAATTGCGTCCTCGCAATAATTAAGAAGGAAATATAAGAAGTAACAACCATAGAAGCATATTAACACGAAAGAAATTTGAAATAGGAAGTTCACCATAAAGAGCACGAAGGAGTAAATCAGAAAGTTTTCGTTCGATGAATTTTCAAGATTTCCAAGAATAATCCCTAAGGTTTGAGAACCATTGAACTCTCACAAGAAGAATATCTTTATTCCGAAGGAGCTCAACCTCCGAAGTAATGATGCGAATGGAATGTTGCTCATAAATCAAATCTGGTGAAACTTCAATCCCTCAATAACACCGGGCTCAAGAATAAAAACCGGAAACATAAAAGCATTTCCATAGTTAAAAGACGTGGAAAAAGTCAAGAATAGCAGAAAGTTGAGCCGGTGCTACGGCGTAGTACAAACACGGTACGCCCGAGAAACTAGAAACTCGAAAAATTTGGAGCACCGACGTAGTACAAAGGCGGTACGTCCAATGAACCAAAAAGCCAAGTCATTGATGTAGTGCAAACGGTACATCCAATTAATCAAAAGCAAAGACATCGATGTAGTACAAACGGTACATCCGATGAATCAAAAGCAAAGACATCGATGTAGTACAAACGGTACATCCGATGAATCAAAAGCAAAGACATCGATGTAGTACAAACGGTACATCGGATGAATCAAAAGCAAAGACATCGATGTAGTACAAACGGTACATCCGATGAATCAAAAGCAAAGACATCGATGTAGTACAAACGGTACATCCGATGAACCAAAAGCAAAGACATCGATGTAGTACAAACGGTACATCCAATGTATCAAAGACCCTGATATAGTACAAACGGTACATCCAATGAATCCAAAAAGAAAAGACATTGATGTAGTACAAACGGTACATCCAATGAATCAAACAGCAAAGTCATTGATGTAGTACAAACGGTACATCCAATGAATCACAGACAAAGACATCGATGTAGTACAAACGGTACATCCGATGAATCAAAAGCAAAGACATCGATGTAGTACAAACGGTACATCCGATGAATCAAAAGCAAAGACATCGATGTAGTACAAACGGTACATCCGATGAATCAAAAGCAAAGACATCGATGTAGTACAAACGGTACATCCGATGAATCAAAAGCAAAGACATCGATGTAGTACAAACGGTACATCCGATGAATCAAAAGCAAAGACATCGATGTAGTACAAACGGTACATCCGATGAATCAAAAGCAAAGACATCGATGTAGTACAAACGGTACATCCGATGAATCAAAAGAGACGAAACATCGATGTAGTATAATAACAGTACATCCGATGAACCGAACACCATAAAAGAACACCGGACACTAGTCCATAAAAGGAATGAGATAAAGCTTAATAAAACGAAGTATACCAAAACGTCCGATGAACTTGATAGAAAGATAATTCCATTTGGTCATCAACAAAGAAACAACCCCTTTGTTGCTTAAGACAAAGCGCATTGGCAACACGATTTCCCCTTTCGGGAATAAAAAGAATATCAAGATCATAAGAAGCTAGGAACTCGAGTCAACATGCAGTTCCTTATGAGAAAATAAATATTCCAAAGATTTATGATCGAGGTAGAGAACAAATTTCTCATCCAAATATGATGATGCCAAATTCCAAAAGCAAAAACAATAGCCGAGAGCACTAGATCATGAGTGGCATATCTAGTCTCGATAAGCTATAAGGATTCAGAAGCACAAGAGATAGCACGTTCTCTTTTGCAAGAGAATGGCATCTAAACTAATACGACTAGTATCGGTACAAATAGCAAAGTCTTGGTTCCCCTTCAGGAATCACAAGAACAAGAGTATCGAAAAGAAAGAATTTCTTTTAAATAATCTTCTTTCCTGAAAAGTTAAAATTTTCGAAATTACATTTATCATTATGTAATAATCTTTCTAGAAAAATTTACATTTTTTTACAAGTCAATATATCGTGTCTGACTGTCTCATCAAAGCGTTTAGGAGATTTCTATCGATAACGTTGATCAAGCGCATCGACCAAAATTCTTAAAGCACTCAACGGGCAATACAATCACAAAATCATCTTCTATAGGATTAATAAATCTCTTAAAAAGTTTTAAGAATATTCTTTGTTCGTTTCAAGAACAAAAATCCAGTTTTACTTATAAATAAATCTTATGAAAAAGATTTGCAAAATTTTAAATTACTATTTTCATCCAAAATCAATAAATACAAGAATGGTCTCATCGAAATATTCATAGAATATTCGATTTATAAAATGGATGAAATAAGCTGGACAAACTGAGTGACATAATAAGTCATTCATAAGAATCATAACGAGTGCGGAGTGCGTAAGTGGACTTCCGCAACTCGTAGCAAATGAAAATTGGTGGTAAGGTCAAACTGAAAAGACCTTAGCACTACACAAAAGATTACTTAGGTGATAATCCTAAGACAAGCTCAAAAATTACCGGAGAATTTCTCAAACTACATGTAGGAGAGAAATAACACATTCCTTATAAGTGGGCTTAAGAAATAAAATGATGCCATCAAGTTGGAATCAAAATCATAAAGGAAAAATAGAAATCTGCTTAACAGATTGAAAATGTCAAAGATGAGTAGTCCACTCAAGAAATAGGATATGGGCTTCACAATGATTAAGCCGATCCTTTCAAAAGTAAATTCCGAAGCCTAATTAAAAAATATCGGCTCGGAAAGAAAATCATATAAAATAATTTTCGACATTAAATAAAAGCAAATTGAGTGTTGCAGATCTACCATCCGGATTCGCAATCCTCAAAGAAGTCATCAAGCCCAAAATATTCAAAGAAAAAGAATTAACAAGTACTTTGGATATAAAATAATGAGATGAACTCATATCAACAAGAATTTGAAAAGAAAAATCATAAAACAAATGTAATCAAGGATTGAATGAGAAATATCTCGACCAAGAGAAGAGTTGCTCCCCTTTCTTATTAGAATTGGGGCCTTTGACTTTGATAGGCCTCTTCGAGTTATTGTTGAAGTTCTGTTGGGCACGCACAACTTCAACATCACCTTCATTATCGGCCTCTTCAAGACGAAGAGCGATATCAATAAGCTGATCAAATGAAACCTCAAGTTTCAGAAGTAATGGCTTCTTAAGATTCTTATTCAAGCCATAGACAAATCTCTGATTTTTCTTCAATGGGGTATTGATGTATTCAACCCCGTATTTGGAAAGAGATTCGAAAGATGCGACATAGTCTGTCATAGAAGATCCACCTTGAACAAGGTCAATAAAACGCCGGGCCAAAGTTACTTTTTCAGCCTCCGGCACAAATTTCAATTCGAATCTATCTCGGAATTGCTCCCAAGTGAGATCCGCTTCAACGATTTCAGAAATTAAAAGCTCATACCAATCTAACGCTCTTTCTTGGAGCATGCTAGAAGCCACTTGGACTCGATGTAGATCAATAAGGTTCATGCGAGAAAAGATGCGATCGCATGATTTGAGCCAAGCTTGAATTTCAATAACACTCTCGGATCTCGTGAATGGTCTGCCACCCAAATCGGTATAGTCTCGGCACAAGCGGGCGAAACCGGATCTAGGATGAGTAGGCTCTTGATTGGGACCGGCTGTTTGAGCATTCTTGGCAAGGTCTAAAAGTTGCTGGGCAGACATAAAAACTCCATCCAGGGGAGTAGCACTAGATTGACCGGCGCTGGGACGGCCTGGTCTAACCATTTCTCTTCCTTAAGAAAGAAAGAAGGAAGAAGAAGAAGGTTATTCACAAAATAAATATCAAGCAATTCTTGATAGATAAAACAAGGAATCATAAAGAAAATAGGATGAATCGGTACGAAGACTCGAATTAAATCCTAAAGCACGACTCCTAAGAAAGACTTAGGAAATGATCCTTGCTAAATTATTCTATATTATTCCAAAGTTTGGCTCTGATACCAAGCTGTGACGCCCCACCTCTATACCCACGCTAGTCAAGAACACTACGGTGTAATGCTGTCAACTAGCATGGAGAATAAGGCTGTTGAGGAGCGACCATCCGTGTAATTTCTTTACGCGAGCACCGATATGTCAGATAGTACAACATGCATTCTATTTCAAGAGGAAATCCGACATACCGATACAAACTCAAAGCTACTACTCGGTGGCTATATAAATCCTTCGGAAACAAATATAGAAATAAACATAACACAAATCAGTCACAGACAATTCATATCACAAAGGAAGAAATAGATATGAATATAACACTAACACATGAAAGTGTAAATCAGAGTAGTGGTCAAAAAGATCCACAATAATACAAAAGAATAGCAACACGTTGTGACGCCCCACTCCGAGAGCCTCGTTAACAAAGAGTATTACATAGATAATACTGTCGACTAACGCGGACAATAGAGTATAATGGAAGCGACCATGTGTAATCTTACCTTAACTATTCACTAAATACGTCGAAAAGTAGAATCACAAACAATTCGACCTATTCAATAAATATTTAAAGCAAAACTACAATGGCTATAGGATCTATCAGAAGAAAATATAAAAACTCAAACACATCACAGAACAGTCGATCAATATATACACATACACCGATACACAACAGAGTATACAAAATAATACATGTCAAGTGGTACAGGAGACCACAATATACAGACGAGTCAATAAAGTATAAAAAAAATCAGAGTTACAACAGATACTGACTACAAAAGACGCTATGACAAAATGAAGCTAGCGAATAGTCCATGCGGAAGCAAAATAGGCTAAGTCCAAAGCACCTAACCTGAAACATCTCGGTCTGACCCGAGTATAAAATACACGGGTCAGTCTAGATAACAAATCAGTTAGATAAACTGAACAATAATAAACCTGCAAGGTTACACAGTATAACAAATATCTCTAGAGGAGATAACACAATCATCAACAAGAGATGAATCATATAGAACAAGCCTCATATCATCGGCAACTCAAATAAACAAAGGATATAAATATCCCAAAACAAGCCAAAAGGCAAATAACAAATACCCATAAGGTATACAAGTTCCACAAGGTAATCGATATACTCCATGCGGCTCAAAAAGACCAACACCGAAGGATGATACTAAGGGAATATACATATCAATGAAACATCATAAAATTTGCTCGAGCTCAGTACTGTATAAACACGGATCCATAAGCCCGAAGGCTCCACACCCAAGTATCACCCATGCGGCACGTAAGGCCAACATCAGAGCGAAACTATATAGGGCCACACACCCGAAGGCACACACCCGAAGGTACAAACCCGAAGGCCACATACCCGAAGGCAACATACCCGAAGGCTACACACCTAGGGAGACAGTCCGAAGACAATATCCCAAAGGCCACAAACCGTAGTGGTGAAGGTCAAAGACCCAGTACTGGACACCACTAACTGGCGGAATGTGTCACAACTCTCGAAAAGGAATCCGAAAAGTGTTAACGTATGTCCCATAACCACTCGTTCGCACTAAACGGCTTACTATCCGTCAGTCACTTTCACACTCAAAGCAGTACAATGTTTACCTCATATCATCGATAAACCAAACCCGAAGGTCAAAACGATCAATCGAATAGGTCGGGAATTAATCGGAAGGATAAACGCACAGATTCATGGTCCGTGTTTTGCCCAACCATTTAATCACCCTTCCACTTCGCTCGAAGTGCGAAAGTGTGTGTTTTAAATAGAGTTTATAAATTGGAGAAGCGAGTTTTTAAAATGATTTCAAGAAATTATTTATAAAGCCCGTGAATGAATTCAAAAAGAAATTATCAAGGTCAAATATGCATAAACAACTAGTTAGAATCAATTTAAATCGATAAAAGTTCAAATCACAATTAAATAGGCATACCGGACAAAATGAAGCAGGTCAGTCGACTGGCCTACTGCAGTCAGTCGACTGATCTACAACCCGAGAGTTTTTACTCTCTGCAGTCAGTCGACTGACTGCAGGGGGTCAGTCGACTGGCTGTAGCTGGAATTGTTTTCCAGCCTAGCAAATTGAGGAGCAACTCACCCCATTTGCAACATATCGAGCAATGGACTTAAAAGGATTTTGCCAATCGATAACCCAACACCATTGACTTCAATTTACCACCTAAAACCATGATCAAACATCAAAGTTATGAATTTCAAGGATTTGACTCCAAAACACCAAAAAGTTAAATGTTCACAAATTCAATTCAACCAAAGGCAAATGCATATGAACAAGGTGTTAGGAATTCATACCCAACATCAATGAAATCAAGAGAAGTAGATGTGAGTTCAAAACTCACCTTTTACACAAAACGAAGAAGATGAAGAAGCACAAGGCAAGGGATCAACCAACTACACTCCACTTCAACACTACAAGCTTCAATCTAGAATCAAAGCAAGTATTCCCTAAGTTAGGGTTAGGAAATTACTGAAATTGAAGAGGAGAAGGGTTGGAGAAGATGGAGATGAACTTACCTATGGATTCTCTTTGATTTTGGAGCAAGAAATCAAGTTGGAAGTTGAAACTAGGGCTTGGGGATTTCTAATTTCCTTTCTCTTCCCCCATTTCAGTTTTAAGCTTAAGTTTATAAAATGAAATAAAGAGAGATGGGGGGAAAGGGGCTGAAATAGAAGGTTAAATTAACAAATGGGCTGAGCCCAAACCCAAAACCCGACTAGAAAAAGAGTCAAATTTCAACTTACTCCAAACATATCAAAAATTATACTCAAAAAGATCGCAAACGCCATTTTGGAACCAATGGAGGTAGTTTCGAGTTCCAATTCGGCTATTTGCAGAAAGTAGCATTTCGGACCTCAAAAATCCGACTAACGACGCTATATTTAAATCAAACATTTAAATATAAAATCGTTAAATATGCGGGTTGTTACACACGTGCTATACAAAAGAATACAACTACGAGTCTATATCTCAAGTGTATACAACAAAATAAACTACTGATCAAAGTAGTTAGCCAAAAGGTCTGATGAAGGTCCGATAAGGAGTCAAGCAGAAGCACCTGTAGAATCTCGGTCTGACCAGAGTATTATTTAAAAAGAAAATAATAAATGGATCAGTCTAGCAATAAATATCAGGTGAAATGATATTGAATAAGAGATATGACATAAACATATAGAAATCACAATGCCAAGCTGTGATAAATAAATAATTGAAAATCAACAAGAGATTAATCAATATCACAATAATCTACTCAAGATAAAAAGGAATGTCATACTCCTAATTTCATTCACCAAGCCACAATAAATGACATATTTATATATCCATGCCCATCGTAAAAGTTGGTGAAACATAAATTCCAGAAATCAACACACGAAATCCAGAAATCACAATAAAAGGATGGCCAAGACATTGATGTAGTACAAACGGTACATCCAATGAATCCAAAAGCCAAAACATCGATGTAGTACAAACGGTACATCCAATGAATCGAATCACATTAGAAAGTACATGGGTCGCTAGCCCACAAAGAAATGAGACGAAACGCTTGGCGATTGCGAAACCGATGCCTTGTGTTAACGATACTTGTGATGGAGGTGTTGATAGCTGGTGGATCATTGCATGGTGGAGGAAAGCCGGGTTGGAGAGTTAGGGTACAGAAGCTGATTTTAGAGTAAAACGAACTGAAATAAATGACAAGAGTTTTGAATTTACAAGAAAATCTGTTTTTTTAGTGAAGACGAGTTAGAAATGAGAATTTTGAGGAAGATGAGGTTTTGAGGAAGACGAGTGTTTATTTTTCAGCAGAGACGGTCGATTTGATAAAACGAGGAGTATGGAAAAGAAAGGAGAGACCGACGAGAAACAGTAGGCTTGATGTTTGTAAAACGAAGAATATGCAAAAGAAAGGAGAGACGGACGAGAAACAGTAGGCTTGGTATTTTGGCTTCAGAAAAATTGATTTTGGCCAGTGACAGTAAGCAAACCTCCCTAACGGTCGGTTTGATTATTGATGGAATGATATACATTTGGGCCATATTTACCGATAAAGCAAATTATATAATCAACAAAATCTGTAAATATTGTTAAATTTAAAATTTTGGCATGTGATAATTTTATTGAGATAAATGAATCATAAATTATGTATGAATTTTTATTATATATTTTTATACTAGAATGAGAATTTAAATTCACTATTTTGTAAGTCTAAGTATGGTAGAGATATTGAAATTGTCATTATTCTAGGATTTATTGAACGCATTAATGGATATAATTATATTTAAATAATTTATATTTAAGAATATTTATTTAATTTAAAGGGAACTTTTGTTGCACCTTTTTTAAAGTTCAAAACATACAACATTCCCTTTCCAAAACAAATTTTGAAAAACATTCATATTTTTAATTTTAGTCAAACTACAAATATTTGTGATTTCATGAACTACAAATAATTTTCGAGAAAAGTGCAAATATTTGTGGTTTCATGAACTATAAATAATTTCCGACAAAACTGCAAATATTTGCATTTTTGAGAAAAAATGGTTTAATTTTGTTTATTTGATTTCTAAAAGGAGCAAAAAACAAAAATCGTATTTCAAAAAAATTAATAACTATTTTAAAACTTTTTTTATGAATGGTGTTTGCATCAGAATTGGTCACAAACACCTAAGAATAGTTTTTGTAGAGAAGTAAATGAAGAGGAGTAAATTAAACTGAATAAGTAAGCAACGGAGAAAAAGCGGTAATAATAAACACAGAGATTTATAATGGTTCGGGTGGTGTGTGCCTACGTCCACTTTGAAGATTATGCTTTATTCCTCTCTTGTAAATCGTATTACAATGGTAGAATCGTACTAGCACTTGATTACAATGGAGTCTAGAATAACAAGCGACATAAAGATCCCTCAAATGAAGGTGGTATCTATAAGTTGAGACGACGAAATATTTCATTTGAAATTTGATAGAAGAGTCTCTAGATTCGTAGGGGTCCAACAAAACGATCGGCGGTCTAAATTCTACAAAATGACGACCGAGGTTTATCGTTATTTTTGGTTCCAATCAAAGTGCGGTCATTCGTGGGTGGTCCAATAGGCCTTTAGACCTTGCTCTCAAAATATGGTGTCATTCTGAGCTATAGTTTTTCAGTTATCGCCCATTTTTTTAGAACACCGATCGTTATGTCGGTTGACGTCTTTCCATGTATTTCTTGAGTTTTGTTGTGCATCGATAATGTAGGTTCTTCATGTTGTAAATTACTTGACCCCTAAATTCTGTACAATTTCGACGTATCTTTTATGAGATATCATCCAACCTTCATTGAATATGGATTGTTTTGGTGATTTGTACGATCGTTCCAGTAATGATCGGACTTTTTTTTCAAGATTTAGGAGTTTTGCCATGCGATCATTTTATGAGCTCCATTCGTCAATATATTGATGCTCTAAAAGTTTCATGTGCATTGGCTTTGTAGACCAGATATTGCTCGATCTTCGTCGATTTATGTAGTTTAATGGATCGTTCCTGATCAATCCATATAAATTATTCCTTTGCCTATAACTCGATTGTACGAACTCCGACTGACTTGAAATTTGAAATGTAGCCTCACGGGGTCTTTCTTGTCGCTTCATATTGATTGCACATTGATTGGGACCCGGTCCAAATCCGTTTTGACCATTGTCCATGATACTGTATATAGCTGATTCTCAAGGCTGGTAACCAAACGTTCTTAACCAAATCTACGGTATCACGGCCTTGCCAAAAGGCGAAATAACATTTTTCCCCTAAAGTATGTCTTGTTCGAACATGACATGTTTTGAAAATTCGCAGGCTTCAATCGTTGTAAAGGATTCCATCCAGTTTATTGAATGGTCGTTACCCTTCCATTGAGTCGCTTTTGCTGAGAGTCGTGTCTCTCTCTGTTCGTTATGACTATTTGTCGATTTTCAATAGTATAATTGTTGGATCATGGCTTGCCGATGATTACCTTATTTTATTTCCAGTGAATATCAGGCTCCAATATTCTGGTTTTATCTTTTTTCTGGTCGATCTAAGGTGAAAATTCAATTTCTGTCAATTTCAAAAATTGAATTTTAGAACGTACACATGTACGTATATATCTTTATACCTGACTCCCGATCACGATTGCATGTCCACAAGTCGTTGTCAAGTTTTAAAGATGGTTTTGTTTGTTTTTTTAATAAACACCATAACCGATCGTTTATTGGACATAATCAAATTTCGGATCGTTTAGAATGATCGACGTAAAAACGATCGTAACAATTGTGCTCAAGGAATGATCGGTTCCATTCTTGGGCTTCAATGGATCAGCTTGCATCTCCATATAAAAGAATTTGACTTGGTCATCCTCTTCACCTTTCCCATTTCATATCTTTTCGATCCCGAACCAAAGAAGACAACCACTCCTCCTTTTTTTTTTACTTCACCGTCCTTATCAACAATCCAGATTCTCCAACCAAGAATCATCTCTTCTCCATTCAAGCTCTAGCTAATTGTCTTGCTCTTCTTATCCATTGTTGTTGCTTCATATCTCATGGAAAATATATTTCGTATCGATCTCATCCTTCAAATCTAGACTAGGTAGGTTGATCCTTGGAATCGTATTGTGATTCGACCACGAGATTTTGAGTTTCATCAATTTGGTGGTGTTTGTTTTGAATGATGGGATCGATGGATTTGAAGTTGGTTGGAGGAAGTGAAGTGGAAGAGACAGTAACTTTAACCGATCGTTTTTTGGAGAAGACGAAGTTATGGAGTGGCCGTTTCAATGTGGAACGACCGTTTAATTATGTAATCGGCCACAATTATGGACTTGAGGAGTTTTTGGAGTGGATGACTTGTTCAAACGATCGATAGGATGGCGATGACAAAAACGATTGGGTGAAAGTGCTGGGGCGAACGATCGACGTGATTGTTTTAAGTGTACAATCGGATGATGTGAGGGAGTGAACGATTGGTGGGAGTGCTTTTTATGAATGATTGATCTTGTTTGGGGAACAATCGGTTGTCAGCAAATGTACTTTAAATACAAAACTTAAAAAAATGAACTAGAAATAAATGATGAGCTTAAGCCTTGCATAAACTTGCATATGACTTGAACCGCACATTCACAAATATATGAAATTTGAACTTCGACGTGAACCAATGCCTTTGACAATTCCTTTGAAGCTCATATGTGGGTCGAACATAAAAATCGATTTTCTACTTGCTAACAATCGATCTTGAAATTCGAGTTGAATCATTCTCTAACGATGTAGAGAAATAGCTACGACTGTTAGCGATGACGGTCACTCCGGTCGAATCTCGAAGTCTCGTCGTCTTTTTCGCCTTTAATTTTGCATAACTTGCCACACTGCATTGCATAGCACCTCACCACACGACACTGGCACCCACGCTGCAGCAGAGGGTACGGGTTACTTTACTTAGTGATGATTTTTACTGAGTTTAATAGTAATGGGTCCTAGACGTTTTGAGTGCCTCGCGGGTATGTTTGTTGGACCTTCTTCTCAGCAGGATAATCCTGGCGTGGAATCCAGCTTTGCAACTAAGTCTGATAGTCCATCTTCCAGCCATCATTCAGGATAACCGGAGAGCCTAGGCCCACAGTTTGATTTATTCTTTGCAGTTTCTATTCTTCCACCAGAATTTGTTGATCCTTCTCCCGACACTCTAGAGGATGCAGTTATCCTAGAGGACCCTTTTGATTCTGTAACCTCTAAAATCAAGGAGGATGCTCTTCGCTGAATCTGCATAAGGCATGAAATTACTTTTGATGATGTACTTGTTCCGTCACAGGATAATAGGGCTCGTATACCTCTAGAAGGATATACAGTGTGCAACAAATTCGTGTGCTGGGCAGGATGCATTCCGCCATTTAACTCATACATCCAAAAAAATTCTCTATTATTTGAGGATAGCTCTAGCACAACTTCATCCGAACAGATACACTCTTCTCAATTGTATTTATATTCTATTTATGGAGTTCCTGTATCATCCTCCAACCATCGATGACATTCGATTCATATTCTCTTTCAAGCGATAGACATGGAGTCTTTCGTTTACATTTCTTGAGTCAGCGAAGAAGTGTCAGATTCTAACCAACGCACGGAATAATTTAAGCGCTTTCAAAAGCGAGTGGTCCTTTGTCCAATGTCCTCCCAGTTTTGCTCGAAAATGGCTGGAAAGACGTAAGTGTTATCCATTATTTTTATATTAGCATGGAAAACCGGTATTCAGGTTGTACTCCAGACCAAGCAATTCTTTTTACAGGAATCATCACATGTCCCAGTGGTAATCTTTTCGAGGAGACGGCCATAACTCTTAAAAATGCGCCACTTGAAGATAGGGACATTGATTATCTTCTCACGGACAAAAGCCTTGTTACTCTTTGTTTGACGGAAGAGGGCCTCATCATAGGGCTAATAAAAGTTTCTCAAGCTATAAAGGTAAGACCACAGGCTACAGTCGGTCGAAGGGGTAGTCGAACGGATCCCATCATGCACCTAGTTATGGGTGCTCAGGAATTTACCGACATTGATGTCGAAGGAGGTAAAGGCAACATGCCTGGTCACGATGTTGATGGATCTTGTCTTGGGATCATGGTCGGATCTTTGCAGACCCCACAGCCTTCGGCTCTTGATAAAGGAAAAGAGAAAAAACTTGATTATAACTTTCTCATAATTCGTCTTTATGATCAACTCAAGTTGTCGATCACTCCTAAGGTTGTTCAAGATGAATCCGCTTCTCAACCGTTAGAGCATTTAAGTCTGCCGCTCGATTTTTTGTCTGGTCTGCCAATTTCACATGAATTTGACACTTTCCACTTCACTTATGTGAGTGTTGGCAGGTTGGAATCTCCCACCAGCACTGAAATTCCAACTTCTGAAGGGGAAATTACTCTAGTGACAAAAGCTCCTATATTTGGTCCATCGGGGAAAAACACAAGGACACTTGCACACACTTGCACTCCTCAACATTGCATTGTGCTTAACTTGCGCGCTTTAATGCCTAAAGTTGATTAAGTTTTGTTTTCCTTTGCAGGAAAGATGATGAAGAAAAGGAATATGTTCGATTCCCTTTGGGATATACACCACCAGTCTTCCGGTTCATGCTCTAACTTGTACCGTCAAGGTGGCAGTCGAGAGTATTATGATTCTAGTTATTGTTTCGATAGGGATTGAGGTCATCAGGATAGGGGTGATAGGGATAAAACATCTCAAAATAAGTATCGATCAAGATCCCATCCTCTGAAGGGTTTCGATAAGTCAACTGATCGTCGAGACCCACCAGTCAATTCCTCATGTGCTCCCCCTCTTGTTTCAGTTCCTCCATAGCCTTTAGTTCCATCTCATTCTCAATGGCCCAGTGATCGTCATCGCTATAGTGAACATGTTGCTCCTCATAGGCCTGGTAAGGAAAGCACTGAAATTGAAATCGCTGCCGAAGAGCCTATGACCAACCCAGTTGCTTGCATGGCACAGCTTTGAGAAGTGTTTCCAAACCTATGCTTTGATGGGTTCTTTTTCCCTCCTAATCTGATGAGGATCCCAGACCACGTCCAAAAAATGATTATCGATTGCGCCACTGATATCGACAAGTAGTATCGTGAATGGAGGAAAGCAGTGAAGAGGATGCCGAAAGTATCTTTCGAGCGTGCGGTGGAAATTGAAAAGTTAAAGTGCCACGACGCTCAGAATAAAAGAATTATCAACACTTTGACAAACGAGTTAGTGGTTTCTAGGACCTCTCATGCGAAGACCGAGGGTAAGGATGATGCTGCCATCAAATCTATATAGGAGATGAAGTCCAGCCATCTTGATATAATCTAGGTGTTGCATCATCGGAATCAAGAAATCACACTCGAGAGAGATACAGCTTGAAGTAATGAATCTGTAGCCTTGAAGTACATAGCAGAACTCAAGGCTAAGCTCGAGTATGCAAACACGGAGAAAAATGATGCTCAAAAAATTTCTCAAGAGGTTTGTGATGAGCTGGTGAACATTAGACTTAAGAGAGATATGACCGTTAAAAGGGCCAGAGATGTTGATGTACTCGAAGTAGAAGCTGCCAAGGATAAGGCTAGGGAAGAGATGACGAATGAGCGCGACCCGTTTCTTGATCTTTTCAATGCCAATTTTCTCAAGCACAGAAATCTAACATGGCTTGGCAATGACTATCCCTACTAGCTCTAGCGCACGTGGGGATTTCTTATTGCGGAGTAGAAGAGACTCATTAATACTGGGGTAGTCGACTTGTTCAGGTTAGAAGGTGAAATGCTGTTGGGCGATGAACCCAAAACATCGCATGATATCCAGCTTACACTTTAGAAAGAATCTACTACTGCCTCTTTACATGAAGTGGGTGAAGGATTCGGTTCGGCACAACCTGATGTTACAACTAAATTGCCCTCAACATCCCACGCATGTATAGCTCCATAGAAGATTATTCAACCATCCCCGAGTATGATCCAGACAAGCCTTAGCTTTCTCCAATTCCTGAATATAGTTCTGAGGATATTTCAGGTCAACTTGGGAGCAACACTGAGGAAGGTATTTGGCTGACATCTCCCATCTTTCAAAAGGTTGGGGTATCACCAGTTGATATTTTTAATCTTTTCGCCTATTTTTCCTCAACTTTAGATTTGTCAACTGTCGTTCCTCCTCCCTCACAAGAGCCTTAATTAGAATCGCAAGCGACTATGATGGAGTCTACTATAGTAACAACTTCATCCACTACTCAGGATTCTTAAGAAGTAGCCTTCATTATTGATGAGTAATTCATGGAGGCATTGTTTAAGGAAGGAGGTGACCAACACTACGAAATTCCTTTTGATGAGGATGGCCTAATCACGGGATCCTCCAACCCTACTGACGAGCTCAACTTGAAGGAACATGTTGAGAAGGAAGAGTTGTTGAAGAAGAAGGCAAAAGCTAAGACTGTTAATATGGATGCCGATGAGCCAATTCCTATTCCGCTTCAGATAATTCCTCCTGGCGGGATGATTCATATCCCGCTTCATATAATTCCTCCTGGCCAAACAATTCCCCAAGATGATGTCCTCCTGATTCCAATGTTGAGAGTGCCTCGAGCCCTCTTACTTCTAAAGATGATGCAGTCTCGATCCTCATAATTGAAGATGTTTCTTCGAAGAAAGGCCAATGTGGAAAAGGATCGAAGAGAGGATTGAGTGGCAGTTTAGGTGGAACCTCTCCCATGAAACAAAAGAAAGAGAGGAAATCCAAGAATTAATTATTTGGTTGATGTGATGTGTAAATAGCTTAGATGGTTACTTTTTCTTATTGTAGGTTGTGTTTGTGCTGGTACGACCCTCACTTTTACTTCTCATTTTGGATAAACTTGCATAACGAATGACAAGTTCAATGTGAATAAGAATTCTTTTTCTCTTGTGTAGAATTCTTGTACATGCTTGTTTAAATGATCGAGCCATTACATTTTCCACTTAATGTACTTGTAATTCGTTGCTTGTTTACATGCTCTAATACACTGTCGAATTCAATGATCAAGTCATCATGCTTCTACCCACCGTTCAGGTTGGTAGGGTCGATTAGCGGATGAATTCCATATCCACTAACTTCATTCTCATCCTGTCAAATTCAAGTCTGAGTTATTTGTGTAATAAGTGGCCGGATCACACTTATTTATTCGTTTATGCTTATATCTGCACTCTGGGGACGAGAGTCATTTCATAGGTGATTGGTCACACCCGTTTAGCATTTATACTCATATCCGCACTCAGGGACGGGAATCATTTCATAGGCGGTCAGTCACACCTATTTAGCATTTATAATCATATCCACACTCTAGGGATATAAGTTATTTTATAGGTGGTCAGTCACACCCACATAGCATTTATACTCATATCTGACTCTAGGGACATGAGTTATTTTGAAAACTGTCGAGTTCAGTTCTCCTTAGTCAGTCATTCTTCCCCCAAGCATGGGGTTCTATTCAATAAGTGATCGGTCGAATCTCAATCACTTCCAAGTTATGTTGGTCCCATTGAATAGTAGGATTTAGTTTGTTGTACATCGTAATTAACATGTACTGCAATGGTAAGTCACTGATACGATGGAAAATTCAAAGCTTTATTGCTGAATGGAAAGGGAACGACAGAATCAGCTGTCTTATTACATATCTGGACAGTAAAATGTTAAAGCAAATCTAAAGCAGAATACAATTTAATGGACAAGAAATAAAATAAGTAAAATAGCATCGTAAATGCTCGCTATTCCATGCCATTGGAGTGTAATGCCATCAACAGTTGCTAGCATGAAAGTTCCCTCTCCAAGATTCTGCTCAATGACATACGGTCCTCCCCAAGTTGGATTCATATGCAACGGGGCAGGAAAAACGCGTTTCAACAAAAGATCACCAATTTCAAAGGTTTTATGACGGACTTTAGTGTTGTAGTATCTGGCGACTCGGTTTCGGCATGTAACTGCCCTCAAATCAACTTCTTCATGTTTCTCATCTACAAAGTCAAGAGATTCCAAGAGGAGATCTTTATTCATTCTGGGATCGTAGTAGGTCACTCGATGAGAAGGAACTTCGATCTCGATAGGAATAACAACTTCAGAATCATAAGCAAGGGTGAATGGAGTATGGCCAGTCGTGGACTTATGGGTGGTCCTATAAGCTCGTAGTACTATCGGGAGTTTATCCACCCACTTGCCTCTAGCTTTTTCTAAATGTTTCTTCAGAATAGATTTTATGATTTTGTTCACAGATTCAACTTGCCCAGTCGCTTGAGGGTAGGCAATTGTTGTAAACTCTTTTCAATATGATGCCGGTGGCAGAAGTCTTTGAATTCAGCACTATCAAATTGAGTCCCATTATCTATTACAATAGTTTGTGTAAGACCAAAACGACAGATGATGTTCCGAACGATGAAGTTGATTACTTTCTTGGTTGTGATCGTCCCTAAGGGTTCCATTTCGTCCCATTTGGTGAAGTAATCAACTACGAGGATAACATACCTCGCACCACCTTTAGAGATTAGTAAGGAACCAATAATATCTATACCCCACACATTAAACACCATGGGCTGACCACTTTTGTAATTTCCATCGGTGGAGCTCTTAGAACTTTTGCATATATCTGGCACTTAACGCATCGCCTTACATAATCAGCAGCATCTCGATTTACGGTCGACCAATAATACCAGTAATGGAGCATTTTCTTTGCTAAGGTTTTCCCTCTAGTCCGATCACCGCATTCCCCTTCCTAAACTTCCTTTAGGGCACTTTTTATTTCATTATAAGCGATACACCGAAGCAGGAAAACATATAACCCTTTCTGTACATAACTCCTTCCTGCATGATATACTATGAAGCTTTATGAAGAACTTGTCGTTTTTCATTCCTTCATTTAGGAAGAACTCCTGTAGTAAATAGTCTTTAATCGGAGCCATCCATGATTCTTTAGGCTCCATCTCTAGTGCTCGGTCGATTTCCATCAGCCTTATGCTTGGAGAGTTTAATACTCCGACTAAAACCAAGCCCATATATTGCACATCCCTGGTGCTTGCAAACTTTGCTAATAAATCAACCTTTTTATGTTGATCTCGAGGAATGTGCATAACATCATAGTACTTAAAGCCAGTCAACAATTCTTGGACTTGGGTAAGATACGGAGAAAGTCATTGTCCTTTAGCTTGGTAATCTCCCCTGACTTGGTATACTGCCAATTGTGAGTCGCAAAAGATTCCAAGGAACTTTATTCCCAGTTCTTTGGCGATTTTAAGTCCAGCTTATAGAGCCTCATACTCAGCTTCATTGTATGTTGCAGGGAAATTAAGCTTTAAAGCATAGCAAATTGACCAACCTTTGGGAGTTACAAGCACAATTCCATCTCCAAAACAATGATCATTGGATGCTCCATCTGTATATAACTTCCACCATATGGTAGGGGTTTCATTTTTATCTAGGAAGTCATCGTGCGCAGTAAATTCTGCTATAAAGTCCGCCACTACCTGACCCTGGATAGCCCTCTTAGGAAGATAAGTGATGTTGAATTATCTAAGTTCGACATTCCACTTAAGTAACATTCCAGAAGTCTTAGGTCACTGTAAGACTTGTCATAATGGCCGGTCGGTGTAAAAGTTGATAGGATGTGCCTAAATGTAAGGGCATAGCTTTCGCGAAGAAATCAGAAGGAAGCATGCCAATTTCGCTATCTTCTGATAGTTCCTTTTAGCTTATATTAATCACTTGCTAACATAATAGACAGGTCTCTGGATTCGATTCTCTTCGCGAAGCAACACAACACTTATAGCGTGTACTGATACGGCCAAGTAGATATGAAAATCTTTGTAATCCACTGACTTTGACAAAATGGAAGGTTAGAGAACTAACCTTGCCTCAACATGCATTCTTAATTCTCATGGATAGAAAAGAGTTTCCATACCTTGGAATTTAGTGTCAAGTATAGGAAGAATGTTTTCCATACCACCATAAATTATAAAGATCATTTTTGGAAATTAAATCTCCTACTTGTCATGTTTCTGATATTTCGATAATGACATGGTGTTTTAATATAAATAATTAAATAATAATAAAATATTGGAATCAGCTAAATAATTAAATTTTGGATTTAATGCGAATGAAAAATTAATTTCAAAATCTTATTTAAATTCAGTTTAAATAATAATGATACTAGAAAACTTTTAATTTAGATTTAAAAGTGATTAATTTGGTTTTAATAATAATTTGGTTTAATTAACATGTGAAAATATCATTACCAGGCATTGTCATGAATTTTTGATGAAACCGGTGCCATTTAATCCGGAATAGTAAATTATTGTATACCGACGAGTTTTGCGACGATCAGACATATTGTGTGGTCATGTGAGCTCAAAGCACGTAGAAATTAATTACAGGATTTTAATATAATATAATTTGATTTTGAAAGTTAACTTCTGTATATGATAGAATTAGATCCCAATACTAGTTCCATTGTGTTCGAAATAAGGGTACTTAGCTAAGAACGCGGGTGAGCACACCTCGTTTGGTGTTCGTAATTTCTAGACATGAATAGTGTTTGTTAAATCTTCTATATAAGGACCACACTTCTTTCTCAATTGAGAAACTAAACCTAGCCGCCATTTCTTTTAAACCCTAACCTTTGAATCTAATAGCCAAAATTTTCCACATCAACTGGAGCCAAAATAGGGGAAGTGCTCAACTATAAAGAGGACCGTGGGCCATGGGGATTTAATCTATGGTGGTGGATTGGAGTGTAGTGGCCCATGGCTGCGTGAATCTAGGTAGAAGTTGTTGTAGTTTTAAGAGGTGTTCTCTGGTTAGGGGTAACGTGGAGTGTCAGGACTAGCGCATTGAGGAGCACGTGATTGGGGCTATCTCAGGGGCTCCAGCGGTGGTCGAAGGTGATGCATGATGGCGACCATTGATGGGGAAAGTCGCAGTGGTGGGTTATTTGAGAGTCGATCTGGGTTGTATCACGCGGGAGAGGAAGGGTAATTAGAGTTAAACCAATTTTAATTAAAGTTAATTAATTTAATTAATATCTCAATGTTTATTAATTCGTATCTTGCTCATACGAGGTCGGTTTTGGACGTGGTCAGTTGCGTTGGACTTGTAATGATAATATCTATACATTGGAGTTAGATTCATTGAATTCTAATCTTGTTGGAATTTTAATTAAAATCAAATGGCATTCGATTTTGAACTAATTGGAAACGCGAAAGCGTTAATTGGAATTTGGGTGAGATTTTCTCACTAGTATTTGGTCATTATTGTGATAATTGTTGTTGTGAAAATTGTAGATAAAATTGATAACAATGCAAGTTATTATATTTGAACCCCTCCTTGATTTTAAAAGCGAATAATAACAATATATATAGGGTAACTACCCTTATAAATCCTCTATAACATGTATTATGGCCTAGACTTGTTTACATGTTTAATATTGCTATTTGATTCAGTTTGAAATCATATTATAAATGTTTGAAGTGATATAGACATTAAAAACATGCTTTGAAATCCTTGATATTAAACATGTGTTTAAATTGGATAAATTGTGATGTATATAAATATTATATATATTGGATTGTTTTACACATGTTTTGATGTGTTGGACATAAATGGATAGTTTTGGAAAGTTATAGAAACTGGTCAATAGAGTTGAGTAGAAATTGCCTGTTTATAATAAAGTATAAAAGGTTTTATTTGAATTTTCTTTCAAATCATTTTAAAGTAGTTTTGTAAATATTTATTTAAAGTAATTTAATAAAGTAGTTTTGAAGTTTAAAAATGTTTTATAATTATTTTTGAATTTTAATGTAAATAATTTTATATCATAAAACATGTTTTTATGGATTTTAAATAAATTATAAAATATGTATTTCTAGGGATATTTAATATGATTATTTTAAATCATTATCCAATAGTTTTAAAGTATTTGAAAGTATATAATAGTTTTTTAAGTATATAAAGTTTTTAAGATAATTAGTTAAATAATTTATTAAAGTAAATAGATGTTTATGTAATATGATATCGTTTTGAATTGTTTTTATTATTAAATATTTTATCTTATAAATAAGTTAGTATACATAGATATATCATTTAAAAGTTTATAAAAAGTGTTTAACATGTTAGAAAGTATTTTAAAAGGTATTCCTATATATATATTATAAGTTTTTAATATTAAATTAAGTATTTTATAAATATTATAAAAGGATATTAGGGTTTTAACACTTAAGTTAAAATAAATGGTTTTGTGAAATTAACTAAAAGTGTATTTTCTAAATTAATAAATTATAGATACGATTGATCTTTAAATAAATGTTTTAAAGTTAATGATAAAGATAAATAGGTATTTAAAGATGTATGCTTTAAGATTTAGTATAAATAAATGATTTGGGTTTTTTTGAAAATGTTTTAAAGACCACTTGTTTTACACCCTAATGCGTAAATAATATTTAAAAGTTAGTTTTAGAGATAATGATGAAATGAGAAGTGTTTTGGATTTGTGGTAAACAATGTTTTAAACAACAATTGTTTTAAATCCTTGAATTATATTTTTAAGGGAAACATATTATAAATATAATTAGAGCTTTAATAATGGAATTTAAAGATAATAACAAGTATTGAAATATTTTATAAAAAGATAGAAAAGGTTACATGGTTAATTTATAAAAGAAAAAAAAAGTCTATTTCAACAATGTTTTAAAAAAATTTATGCTTAACCTCTTTGATTTTACTTTAAAATAAGTAAAACTTGTTAAGTGACTTGTGAATACTTATACCATTGGAATAAGCATATGAATACATTTTAAGTATTATAAGACTATAAATGAATAATCAAATATATATTCAAATATAAATCTTTTATAAAGAGAAACTAAATATATTTATATATACAAATTTATAAAAGAAGTTATATTAATAATGAAATATTAATAAATAAAGGAAGCCTTGATT
Source organism: Allium cepa (assembly GCA_030765085.1). Lineage (NCBI taxonomy): Eukaryota > Viridiplantae > Streptophyta > Magnoliopsida > Asparagales > Amaryllidaceae > Allium > Allium cepa. The sequence continues at coordinate 886,074,645 of CM060937.1, read as the reverse complement.
CATAAAAGAAGTTTCATTAGATAAAAATATGTTTTCTAATAAGAAGGGTTTTTAATGAATAAAAGATAAATTAATTAAAAGGGGTTAAAAGTTACATTTATATGACTTGACTATGTCTTGCATGAAATGATAGTGCACATATGCTCACTATTCCCGATGGAACCAAACATTTACGGTTTTCATAGATGTTTGTGGCATAGGGTTAGGAGCAGTTTTAATGCAAGAAGGAAAAGTAGTTACTTATGTAAGTAGATAACTAAAGGATCGTGAGAAGAGGTACCTAGTGCATGACTAGGAATTGGCAGACATTGTCTTCGCCTTAAAGATGTGGAGGCTTTATCTCTTAGGAGAAATATTTGAGTTATTCACTGATCATAAATCACTCAAATACCTATTTTCCTAAAAATATTTAAATCTTAGGCTATAGAGATGGATGGAGTATATATCATCATTTGACTTTACTATTCAGTAGACCCCAAGAAAAGGGAACATAGTCACCGACGCCATTAGTCAAAGGCATGCTACCCTATTTGCTATAGATGAATGGAGACAACTGTATTTTCTCTTGAATTTTAACTTCCAACTGTCAACATAACCCATCTAAGATTTTCTACCAGTTATAGAGATTAGACCAACCTTGATGGACCACATAGGGCATAAGCAAATGAAGGATGAGAATTTAGTAGAAGTCATGGAGAAGTTGAAGAAAAAAGGGCATTTTCCCCATGCTAGTAGGTACGTTGATTAGAAGGGATGCGTGAAAAGGGATGGACGCCTTTATGTCCTGATGATTGATGATTTGTTGAGAGATGTGCTGTAACAATCCTAGTTTTTGCATATAATTTAAATTTGACTTTATTTTATTTTGAAATTATTTTAAACTTGTTTTATTTCAAACATTTCATTTTAAAATATAAATTTTGATTATTATATGAATTATAATTTCAAACTGGTATAAATTGAATATTTTCCTAAAAAATGGATTTGTGGTCAAAACTGGTCAAACTTTGACTTTTAAATTTTAAATTTAAATATTTGAATTATTAAATTTTATATTTTATTTTTAAAATATATTTAATATCATGAACACTACTTTTTGTTTCATTGAAATTTGATTTATTATGTGAAAGTTATGCCTTTTTAACTATTGTGTGAAATTTGCTGTATTTAACAAAATTGTTTATTTTAAATTATATAAATAATATTTTTTTTGGTCATGTAATGTTCTAATTTATATTTATATGGTTAAAATAACATGTTATGTATATATTTTGGTTTTCAAACATTTTAAAAGTGTAATTGACATTTTCCAATGTCAGTAGTATTCTGTTTATAATTTTTAATTTCTAGTTTTAATTTATTAAAGAAATTCTTTATTTATTTCTATTTTCTCAAGAACTTATTTTCTTCTCATTCCCACTTTATTTTGTTCCCCGTTTATTTATTTATTGGACTTCTTATTTGTATTAAAATGATAGAGAAATTTTATAAGGCTAGTGATATTTTATTTGTAACTTTCATGCCCTGTTTTCAATTTTTAAACAATTTCTTTAGTTCTTTTTTCTATTTTTCTCCAATTTATTTATTTATTTTATTTTAGAAATGATAAATAAATTATTTTATTTCAAATTTTTACTTCATAATATTTTTAAAATTAAGTGGATAATTTTCCAAAGTCAATGGTGATTTATTTGTAATTTCTGGACATTGTTTGAATTTTAAGCAATTTCTTTAATTCTTTTTCTATTTTCTTTAATTTTTTTTTCAGTTCTTAAATTCATTTACTTATTTTTATTTCGTTTTATTTAATTTAAAAAGAGTGGAAATGTGAAGAGTTTAAAAAGCTTAACCTAATACCTTTCATTTGCCTAAAACTCTTCATTTTCCTTTGTCTTTTCATTGCCTTGAGATTTTGGCCGTATACCTCATTATAGCCGTGAGTTTTTCACTTCAATTTCACGTGAAAAACTCCTTCTCTATCTCATTTGCACGGCTAAAACAAAAAAAATGGATAATGGCTCCTTATTTCTCTTTTTTTTCTTCTTATTTTTCATATATCTTGCCTTGTTTTCACATGATGTTTGCTCGGCCTCCTCACTATTTCCATGGCCACCACACTCTACATCTATTCCCTGCCATCACCACTACCTGTACTCCAGGCCATGACCATAGCCGAGCCCTTCATGGTGACCAAACCCCTCAAAAATGCAACCAAAGGCCTAAAACCATGCTTGTTTGACCACTACTTGCTCATCCACTTCAACTACCACCCTAACCACCACCATAGGCCGCCACCACTCCTATGACCTGACCACCGCACACCCCTCCAGCCACTGTCCAGTCATGGTGCACCCATAGGTCGAGCCCACTCCCCTTGGCCGAACCACTTTGATGACCAAAAACCACTATATTGCCTAAAACTCTTCACATCCCATGTTGTAACTCCTCTCCATCATTCTAGCCTTTATGTCGTGCATTTGCATGACCAAACCCAAGCCATGTACTGTCCAAACCTGAGCCAAATATACCCCTAGGCTGTGCATAACCTATGAGAAAGCAAGGCAAAAGACTTGACATTCAAATTTCTTTTCATTTAAAAGTTACATTAATTCAAAGTATTGTATTTATGGTTTGTTCTGATTTTTATTTGGGTTGTAACACAAGATCTATAGCATTGGATTGTCTCTCTACTCAAGTCCATAATCTTTTCATCGTGCTTTGATTTCCGTTGTGTCATTGGTTTTGTTATCTCCAGCATTTTGAGGTGAGTAAAGCTCACACGATATTTATACTTACGCAGTTGTGAAACAACAACAACTGAATGTGTAGGAAAAAATATATGATGTTATAACTGCCATGTGATTATTTATATATGATGTTTAGCCTGTTAAATTTCATATCATATCATTTGTTAATGCTATATGTTGTTAACTGTTCATTTATATCTGTTTATCACACTGCAAGTTCCCTGTAGTTTTGGCCTCCAGATACGGGACGTTACAACTTTGTATCAGACCATAAGTTTATGAATTTTTTTTAACTATAAATGCTTTTTAAGGCATAATCCTAAAGAAGTAGAGTAAGAATGTGGCATGGGATAACGCTATAGTAACGTACTTATATTTGTTTTATGTATGTATATGCTTTATCTCTAGTCTTCTATCCTTATTAGGTTATTTTTCTATGTCCCATGAGGTTTGAATATAGATATAGAAGGGTGAAAAGGAAGAGTCAACCTAGGAGGGGAAGGCACCAAAGGGAACGCCAAGCCTAATGTGAGAAGAGGTCAAGGTCAGACACAAGCAGAGTATGTGTGTGATAGAGTTTCGCAATTTGGAATGGAAGCTATGTTTTAGTTCTTCGTGAATATGGTGCAGGCCGGTGTTGCTACTGGAGTAGTGGTAGGAGGAGTTCTGGGAGGTCCGTTTGACAATGACTATGCTAGGTGTAGTGGGGACTAAATTAAGCTTGGGGGGAAGTCGTTTGTTGGGACGGAGGATGCCATTGAGGTAGAGAATTGGTTGTTGCACTGCAAAAGAATTTTTGCAAACTTGGGGCTTAATGATAAGCAAAAGAGGAGGTTGGCATCTAGATAGCTTCGTGGAGCTACTTTGTTCAGGTGGAATAGTGTGACTGTGGCAGCGGATGAGGAGGCAATGACCTAGGATGATTTCAAGGGAAGATTCTAGGAAAGGTTTATGTCTGCAATGGCACAGTTTGCTCTGATCAGGAAGTTTGCTGAGTTAGAGCAGAGGGAGATGTCAACTCTGGAGTATGTTATGAAGTTTGAGGAGTTGGCCTGATATGTTATGCTTTAGTGGATATATCCATGAAGAGGAACGAGAAGTTAATCGGGGGTTGAAGCCTGATTTCGCTAGGGCTATATTACCTCATATTAGAGGTCCTTTTGATTTTTTTTAGTGGAGATGTCCTTAAGGCATGAGTAGAGAAGAGTAAGGCTAAAGAATTCTGGTTAGGTAGGGTCAGAAGAGGAAGTTCTTTTCAAAGAAAGGTGCTCAAAAGGATGGAGCAGCTAAGAATGAGAAGTCTAAGATTGTTGTTTCAAGTGAGACAAGAAGGGGCACTTCGCCAATGAATGTCGTGCTGGGAAGGCAGAAGGAAGTGGCGGGAGGAAGAATGTCAGGTGTTACAACTATGACTGGATAGGCCACTATAAGAGCCAGTGCAAGGAGACCGCTAAGGATGGAAAGAGCAAGGTGTATGTATTGGAGCCTGCTGCTTCTAAGCCAACATCTTAGGAAAAAGGAAAGGCAGTTTTGGGAGGTAAGATTTAGATTCATGGTATGACGTTAGCGTTCTATTTGATATTTGTGCATCATATTCTTTTATATCTATATGTTTGATAGATAAGATTAACCTAGAACCCACATATTTAGTTACTTCCTTATGGTTTGCGAATCCAATAGGAGGGTATGCAACTCTAGGGTTGAGATGTGACCGGTTAGTGTTTGACTTGTTAGGTCATACTTTTGTTTGCAGTTGGCATGTATTTGATTTTTGTGGGGTTTAGAATCATTCTTAGTATGGATTGGTTGTGTGAGTACGATGCTAGGATATTTTACTAGGATAGGAAAATATCGCTTAGATACCCAGATTATAGTGTTAGGATTGTTTATACCAAAGAAGGTTCTTGCGGTGAGATGTATGCCTTTTTAGGTGCTATGGAGTCGGAAGATGAGTTGAGTTTTCGTGGTTAGAGAATTCGTAGATGTTTTTGAGCCAGTAGTTGGATTGCCACAGAAACGAGTCATTGAGTTTCAGATAGATTTATTTCCGGGAGCATAACCAGTGAGTAGACCACTAAGCAGGATGACCCCTTCAGAAATGAGGGAGCTGAAGGTGCACTTGGTGGATTTAGAAGGCAAGAGTTTTATCAGGCTGAGTAGTTTGCCTTGGGGAGCAGCTGCAGTGTTTGCTAAGAAGCTGGATGGATCGTTGAGGCTTTGTACCGATTATCGTAAGTTGAATGAGAGAACGATAAAGAATCGATGTTCATTTCCCAGGATTGATGATTTTTTTGACCAGTTGAGTGGATCCAAGGTATTTTCGCAGTTAGATTTAGCGACAGGTTCCATCGTCTCAGAGTAGTAGAGGAAAGTATACCTTTGACAGTGTTTAGGACCTAGTATGGGTGGTACAAATGGTTAATCATGCCGTTTGGACTGACTAATGCGCCAACTTTCATTGTGGGTTCGATGATATCTTAGTATACTCTAAGGATGAAAGCGAGCATGAAGTTCATCTTAGAGTGGTGCATGAGATGCTGAGGCAGCATCAACTGAAAGCGAAGTTTTCGAAGTGTCACTTCTTGAAGAAAGAAGTGAAGCTTCTAAGTCATGTAGTCCCAGAGGAAGGGTTGTCAGTAGATCCAACTAAGATTGAGGCAGTAAATAGTTGAAAGAGACTCGAGATAGTAACCAAGATAAAGAGTTTCCTTGGGTTGGTTGGTTATTATCGGAGGTTCATTAAGGATTTTTTGCGGATAGCGGCACTGTTAAACTGGCTAACAAGAAAGGATGTGAAGTCTGTGTGAACTGTTAAGTGTGAGAAAGCATTCCAGAATTTGAAACACTTTTTGACTCATGCACCTGTGTTGGTTGTTCTGGAAGGGAATCAGGATTTGGTTGTTTATACCGATGCATGTGGATCAAGATTAGGAGCTGTGCTGATGCAGAGGGGTAAAGTGATTGCCTACGCTTCTAGACAGCTTAGACCGCATGATGTTAGATATCCGACACATAATTTAGAATCGGCTGCAGTTATTTTTACTTGAAGGTGTGGAGACATTACCTTTTGGGAGGAAGGTTTGAGTTATATACAAATCATAAGTCGCTGAAGTATTTGTTCTCTTAGAAGGAGTTGAACATGAGACAACAAAGGTGGTTAGAGTTTATCACTGCTTATGATTTTGGGATTGAGTGCACACTGGGGAAAGGCAACAAGGTTGCAGATGCACTTAGTAGGAAACATCAAAAAGAAGTTTTGGCGATGATTGATGAGTGGAAGGATTTGGAAGCATTAGCAGATAGCATAATGCAGTGGAGATCCGGGCTGGGTCTAGTGGAGATACAGTTGTATTATCTTGTTTAGAAGTTTGACCAGTGTTGATCAAAATGATTGCTTCTAAAGGGATGGAGGATCCAGCATTAGCCGAAAGGATCAAGAAGCTAAGATAAGGAACTGAGAGAGATGACTTGAAAGATTTCTATCTTGACTAGAGTGGATGGTTGAGAAAGAAAGGAAGATTATGTGTTCCGAGTGTAGAAAACATAAGGAAAGAAGTCTTAGAGGAATGCCATCATTCGAAGTTCACCATGCATCTAGGAGGTACTAAGATGTATCAGGATTTGAGGAGAAGTTTCTTCTGGGAAGGCATGAAGCAAGATATTGGTTTGTGTATGAAGCGGTGCATGATTTTCCAACATGCAAAGGCCAAACACCAGAAGCCAAATGTGTTGCTTCAACCGTTAGATATCTGGTATGGAAGTGGGATTCTTTATCCATGGATTTTATTGATGGGTTTCCATGGTTGAACATAGGAAATGATAATATATGGGTCATGGTGGACAGGTTGACCAAAAGTGCCTATTTCATTCCTGTTAAGTCAACCAGAATGGCACCTGTTTTAGCAAAGTTTTTTATAAGGAATGTGGTTAGACTGTATGGAATTCCCAGTAGCATAGTCAGTGACAGAGATCCTTTGTTCACTAGCGAGTTCTGGAAGAGTCTATAGGAAGTCTTGGGAATCAAGCTCAAGATGAGTACCGCTTACCATCTATAGATAGATGGGCAAACAGAAAGGGTTAACAAAATTTTGAAGGATATGTTAAGAGCTTATGTTCTAGATTTTGGGGGATCATGGGAAGACCATCTGCATTTGGTCAAGTTTTCGTACAACAATAGTTATCAAACTAGTATTAGGATGACACCGTTTGAAGCTTTGTATGGAAGGCTATGCAAATCACCCATATGCTGGCTAGAGACTGGGGATATGTTGGTTCTTGGTCCAGATTTAGTCAAAGAAGCTGCAGAAAAGATTGAGGTTATTCGGGCTAGAATGAAGGAGGCTCGATCTAGGCAGAAAAGTTATGCAGATAAGAGACGGATATATATAGAGTTCTCGATTGGATACCAAGTTTACATCAAAGTGACACTGATGAAGGATGTGATTATGTTTGGAAAATCGGGGAAGTTATCAGCAAGATTCAGTGGACCTTTTTCTATAGTCAAAAGGATCAGGAAACTCGCATATAGGGTTGAGTTATCGAGTAGTTTAGCAGGAGTCCATGATGGTTTTCATGATTCTCATCTCGGAAAGCATGTTGAAGACACGGGGACTTCTATTGCTTTGACTGTGCTATATGATTTAGTGGTAGAACCAGACTTGACCATAGTGAGGAAACCATTTCGCATTGTTGCGAGAGATGAGAAGAGGCTTAGAACCAAAACGGTCAGATTGGTCAAAGTGCAGTAGAGTGACGATGACAGGGACTTTACTTGGGAAGTTGAGAGCAGGATTAGAGATACTTATCCTATTTGATTAATGGTATGTTTTACCTTCTTGTTTGATTGTTTTATACCTTATCGTAATTTTAAGGACGAAATTCCTCAAGGAGGGTAGTCTGTAACACCCTAGATTTTTGGTAACATCATTTAGAGTATTTAATTGGCTAAATTAAATAAAATAATGTGTTGGTTAGGGGATTGAGATTTGATTTTAATTAAGGTGTAGCCATGCTAACAGTAATTAAAATAAGAGTTAAAATGAACCAGAGGAGGGGTAGAATACGAAATAGGCCATTCCTATATCCTCCATACCTTGGCCCTGTAAAATTTTACATGTTCATTATCATTCTCAAATTTTATAACTCAAGGTCGGCCACCATTAATAAGGAAAGAGGGAAAAAGGAAGAAGATAAACTAGGAAGAAGCTTAAGCAAATCAAATCTATTCATATCTCAATTTCTTTAATCACAAAGGCTAAGGTGAATAATATTTTTATCTCATTTTTGATTATGCCTTCAATTTAAGATGAATTCTAAATATTATGCAATGATTTTCCATATTTTTGAATGACGAAATGTTTATATATACTTGTTGATGAATTATACATGTTCATATTGATTTTATGATATGTTTTAAGGTAAAAACCCTAGTAAATGACATCTTTTTACTTTACGAATTTTTATGAAGATCAGAAAAAATATTTTGGAGATGAGTTTCAATTTTCAGAATTTTGGAATTAATCTTGATTTTATATGAATTTTTTGGTAATGAAAATGATAATTTGGGTTATAAATTATTTACGGGTAAATAATATATGGTTTGGGTCTGAAATTTTTATATGTTAGAAAACATATTAAAAGAGATTTACGCGAATTTTTCTAGATTTTTCCAAAGAGTTTTGATAGGTATATAAAATTATTTAAGGTATGAGACTTAAATGTTTTATATGTTTTAAAATGGAGAAGGGGCTTTTTGTAAATAATTTGAACCTGTTAATTCTAGAAATGGCAGCACATTTGAAAAAGTAACATGGAAACCAATAAGATTTAGACAAACAAGGCATGTTAGGTACAAAAGAAATAGTTTAAAAGTACAAATAAATAGTTTTCTCACTGTTTCGCCTCGATCGGCACTAGGTTCCGCCTCTACACAATCGCCTTCAACATAGTCGAAATCAATACATATGGATCAGGCAACTGATACGTAATGAATTGGATGTGAGCGAAAGGTATAGGGTCGAAACCATATGGCTCCGAATGGGTGGAAGCTTTGCTTTGGTTTTAAAGAAAAATGCGCCTACTTGCTTTCGACTAAGATGCTTTCGACTTGGTTGGGTTTTGACTAGGTCAAATGGTTTAAAAGGAAATGGTTTCGATTCGGTTGCATCTTTGTTTTAAATTAATGCCTTTGACTAGGTCGATACACTAAGCTGCCGCCTTTTTATCTTTCGACCCACTAGGTTTCGAAGGGGTTGTTTTTGTTTTAGAAAATTTGCCCGTCGCACCAATGCTTTCAAAGGGATGGTTTCGACACCATCACTCCATTACTTAGGAAATAGTTTTGAAGCAGTTGCTTCGACTTAAATGTTTTAAGACCCTTTTTCTATAAGTAAAGTAAAACCCAAATTTGTTTGGAAAGAGATGATTTGAAAGGTTTCAAAAGGAAGTGCTTTCGACTTTAGTGGGGTTATGTTCTTTTGCTCTACTTGAAGACATAATCCAATTATTTCAACCGAGTCATTTTCAAAAGGTTTCGAAGGAGTTAACTTTGAAAAGTTTCAAAAGGTTTCCACATGTTTTAAATTGAACCCAAATGCTTTCGAAAGGTTTAGGTTTAATGCTTTCGAAAGGTTTTAAAAGAGGTTTCGAAGGGGTGGTTCCATAGTGGTTTCGAAGAAGTTGAAAGGTGTTGTTTTTTGATGGTTTAGAAAGGAAAGGTTTTCCAAGGGTTTCAAAAGGCAATGTTTAAAGGTTTTTAAAAGAAAGATGTCAAAGGTTTTTAGAGCTTTCGAAAGGGTTACTTTCAATGATTTCGAAGTGGTTACCTTCAAGGGTTTTCCAAGGGTGTTTAATGGTTTTAAACAAAGGTTTTGATTGCATTGAATAGGCAGTATGGCCTAAGTATTTTCGAGTTAAAAAGGGTTTTGACTTGTTTTAGAAGGATAGTTAATCCTTATTAAATTCCATCAACATTAGTTTGAGTAAAGTATAGATATCATGGCAAAATGGTTTAGATTAAAGCTAAAGATATATTTTCCTTGTATATATATGATTTGAAGGACTAAATCATTTTGAAAAGTATTTCAAGGAAAATTTAAAGGATAGTTAACCCTAAGAGAATATTCTGGATAAATTGTCCATTTTGTAGGATATTAACCTAGATTTCGGATAGTTAGTCCATTTTTAATTGGACAGATAGTAAAGTCTACGACAGTTAGCCCAGTTTTATGGACAGTTAGTCCATTTTATCATAACGGACCTTGCTATTATTTTTGGACAGATAGTCCTTTTGTTAGCATAACATACTTTGCTATTATGTTGCGGGCAGATAGCTCACACATTACCTGTTTTACAGACAGATAGTCCATTTGTTAGCATAAAGGATATTGCTATTTTGATATAATCAGTTTGATTAACCAGAGTGGTTACAGGAAAGGATTGCAAATATATATATATATATATATATATATGTTTTGAAAAGGATATTATGAGGGGAAACCCGTTTCGCTAAGTGGCGTGGTCTCACTTAATATCAGTAAACCGAGACGTAACAGAATTATTCACACCAGGATTTATGTCTAATTCAATGTTTTTCTTTCCCATTAAACTCTCGGATACTTGAAATTGATTTGAGTACGCTGAGGTTTGAGATTTTTAGGTTTTAGTCTTTTGGTGAATAAAGCTTCCAAAGATGAGCAGGTGACTGATGGATAGCTAATTAGGAATACAAATTATTCTGTTTATTTTTCCGCTGTGTATATTAAGCCAGGTATGACTATATTTCTTTGATCAATCAAGGGGACATCGTCATATGTCGCTTTAGGTATGATTTTGTAATGAGGTATTTAATCATTACCGAGGAAACGTTAAGGAATTATGTAACATGGATATGAATTATTGTTTTGAAATGTGATCAGCAAAATGTTGTTTTAAAATCTGTGATTTTGTTTATATTCATGTGCTTTTGATATTATGGATACCATTACCATTACTGTATTTTGTCACTAGAAGTTAATACTATTGATGATTGCAGCATCTGTAGTGCTTAACTTTTGATCTCTAAATGCAGGATGTTACATTAGCTCTCAATCGAACAAAAGAGTTATAAACAACAAAGTCGAAAACACTCTTCCGAAAGCTACTTCGTAAAGAAAGGAGTGATAGTTTCAAAACTAACTCTTCGAAAATATTAGACAAGTGGCCAAGTTTTAAAAACAAAGTAACCCTCTCAAAGGCATTGCTTCGAAAGGTAAGATGCTCTGACGACCCAGAATTTTGACATTTGAAATTGGAATATTTGGTTGAATTTTAATATTTGGAAATTGATTTAACTTGAATTTAAAAAGTAACTACGAATTTGACAATTAAATTATTGAATTTAATTTATTGAAATTGGGTAAAAATTTGAATCCTTAGTTTTAAGCCTGTTAAAAATAATTTGATGGCTTAGAAAATTTATATTGGCAATACTGAAGATAATGAAAGCTGTAGAACTGAATTTGAAAGCAAATTGTTCAGTTTTGAAATTATATCGTTTAAATCGATAATTAAAAATAGCCTTCCGAGGCACAGTTTCAAAATTCGATGAAACCAATTCCATTGGATCCATAATATTGTATTATTATTTGGATTCCATTTTTTGTTGTGTTTGGAGTGATCGTTTGACCGTATGATAAGCAAACGCACTGAAAATTATATCGAAATTTAATTTAATAACTGGGTCTAAAAAGCTATCTTCTCTATACAATTGAATTTGGACTCGGAACCTTTTCCATTGTGTTCGGAATAGGGGTTAAACATTATAAACGCCTAGCGGCACGCCTTGATAGGGGCTCGAATTTGTGAGTTGCGGAAATGGTAACGATTTAAAATTTTGAATTTAAATTTTAATATAAATAATATAATTTAGCTACTGTAGCAGACTTAGACACGTTGTGAATTCTAAAACACGCGTTCTCTTCCTTTTTTAATTTTCACATGCATTATTCTCTTCGTTCTTTGTATCATAGCCGAAAATCTTTGGGAATCGAATAAAAAAAAGAAAACAAAACCCTTTTCTCGTTCAAAAAAATTAAACAGTTCGAAAGAAAAATTTAGTTGGTTGAAGCTTTCTCGTTTGAAAAAATTTCTCCTCCTCCCTCATTTCTAACCCCTTTTCTAATGCAAATCAAAGAAAAAAATATATACGAAATCGATTTCGAATTCAAAATCAATCATCGACCACTTGTTCTTCAATCACAATCGTTCAATAAAAAAGAGAGGGGGATAATGGCTCGCGACTCAATCAGACAATGGTGGCTCAGACTTTGGTGGCTCGGTCTATGGTGGCTCGGTCTCTAGCCGAAAATCTTTGGGATGACATCGAAGGCTCAGACTATGGTGGCTCGGTCTCTAGGCATCACGGCGAAGGCGGCGGTGTGAGCGAGGCGACGGGTGGCGGCTGTAAGGTATGAAGGCATTGATTTGGGGCTTGCGATCGAGTGATAGGGCTCACATTTGATTTATGGGTCGCGTGAAACATATACTTAGGTGCAGTTTTTCAAAATTTATATGCATGCAGAAAATAATACATGTATAATTATTTTCATCTACTAGTTTGATTTAAAATAATATATTTAGGGGATTGATTTTTTTATTAACTTATTTAATTTATCTAGTTACTAAAAATAATTTATTAAAGTAAATTTAGTTTTAAATTTAATTTTTAGCTAAATAAATTTGTTAAAAAAGATTTTTTTTTAAAATTAAAAGCATTATTTAAAATCAAAATTGTTAGTTAATTAAATTTATTAAAGGGAAATGGGTTTAAGAAATTAAATTATTAGTTTAAATCAAATAAATATATCAAATGGAAATTTATTATTCGATTTATTTCGAATATTAATCAACCGTATAAAATTGTCTATACAAGGTATAATACTTTAAAGAAGACAAGTCGGGATTGGAAACGGATTGCAAATAAAAAGGTGAGATCTTCACACTCAAATTTAATAATTGAAAATTGCAATTATTGATTGGTTTTCTGTTTGTGATAGTATATATAGTAGTATATATATTTGGAGTGATTGATTTCCCGCATCATATAGCGGATGAGACCCTATGCGCCGTATAATAGCGGATGATTTTATATAATCCCATATACCGCGATATTCCAACTTAAAGCGGAATTGGTATTTAATTGTTGTGCTAACATCTATGGATGTAGGGAAACATGTTGGAGGGATCCAATTGGATTCCTCAAATATTTGAATTTGTTTCAATGTTGTGTGTTAATTTATTTATAATCTGTTTATGATTATATTTTTGATTGAAATCGTTGAAGGTTATGGTTTAGCCGAATATATTTTTGGTATCGTAGGATACCAGAAATATGAAATTGGATTTCTGAAAATTAAAGTAGAAAACTTTAAGTAAATTCATTTTAAAGAATTGAGTGAATTTAAAAGAAGGAATTTAAAGGGGGTAAAGATTGAATTTTGAAAACTTATCGAATTAATTCCAAAATATGGGAAAAGATTTTTATAAAGAGATTTTAAGCAATATTGTTTAAAAGTTGAAGGAATTATTTAAATTTTGGATTTTAAATAGTTTGGAAGAGATAAATGAATTTATTTTAAAAGGAAATAAATTTTAGAAATTGATTTGGAATTTAAATTGGTGTTTGAAATAAATTTGGAAATCAATTTGGAAATTGATTTGGTGTTTTGAAAATAAATTGGGAAATCGATTTGAAATTAATTTGGTGTTTTAAAATAAATCTTTGGGAAATTGATTTGGAAATCAATTTGGTGTTTGAAATAAAAATTTGGAAATCAATTTGGAATTTGATTTGGTGTTTGAAAGTGAATATTTGGAAATCGATTAGAAAATCATGTATCAATGAATATTTAGAAATTAAAATTCACAAATGGGATTTTATAAAGAAAAGGGAAAATTGTTTTAAAAATAAATATTGGTTTATTTTCAAAAAGTGTGAAAGGAATTTACGGATTCGGAACCTAAATTTGAAATAAATCAAGAAAGATTTATTGATTGATTTAAATGAACCATTTTGAAATGGAAGTGCATTCCCCTTGGAAAGCCGAGTATGTTTTCTTAAAAAGTAGCTTTCAAATATAAATTAAACATTCTAAAGTTGATTTTAAAAGGATGCTTTGAAGAAATTATTTCTTAAATTGTTTTGAAAATCTTTAAAGTAAAGATTTATTAAATTAATTATAGAAGTGATTATTTAAAGATTTAATTGATATTTGATTTTGAAAATGGTTATTTAAATAAGTTATAACCTATCTACTAATTTTATTTTAAAACTAGTTTGGGCTTAAAGTTTATACATGATATTAGTATAATATTTTCACGACTAATATTTAAGTAAGTGTTTGAAATAGTTTTCATTCCAAATGTTTCCAAGTATATATTTTCGGATAAGTGATTTAAATTATTTTAAAATATTTGAACTCGACAAATTTTCAGTGGAAAAGAATAAATATTTGGAAATATATTCCACGTGAGGAAAGTTATTTGAAATTTGTTATCAAAGTGATGAAATGTTAAAAATATATCTTACGAAGATATTTTGAAAATAAATAATTGGGGGAAAATTATTTAAATCTTGGTGATTGTTGTGAATGTTGGTTGATAGTTAAATAACCGACTATCAATATTGGCCTTTAAATGGCATTTGAATTTAGATGCGACCGGAGGTCGGATTCCAAATGGATATTCGAAAACCACATCGAATCTTTGTGATGGATCTTTTGTTTAAAAAGATCAAAGTGGAAATTTGTTGTGAATTACTTGAATCTGAATGTAATACTTATTTTTAAAATAAGCACTCATTATTCGGATTGGCTGAGAGAGGACTTTGTGTCATAAAACCCATTTTGAATAATCATACGATGAAACGGGATTGCTTTTGAGATGGTGTTGAAGATCGGGTATTTTCGAAAGCGAAAGGATTACCTATCGAATGTCTCTGCACCGAATGGCCCAGGTATAGAGATTTCATCACCCTTTGTGGTGGGGATTACGGATGTGATTAGTGAATATCCGGATTGCAAGGGCTTCTTTGGAAGTGCCTTCGGTTCCATTCAATCCCGGAACGGACTTGTATGGATGTATGTCTGACGCTACACTTTGAGATGTAAAGCTGGTTTCTATCAATTACATTTTTGTTGGTGGCGGAGAATTTATTCTTTTAGCTTAACACCCTTCACTGAGACGTACGAGCTCAAAGGTTATGTAGTTGATGGTTGCTAGTGATACATTCCCAATTCAGTAATGTGGCATGCGAAGTGCTGCCGATCATTTGTTGATCGAAGCATGGTTTTTGTGAAAAGCGTAGCTTTATGGACGAGACTTCGTCGTACCTCACAACTCGAAAATGGTCGAAACAGAAAAGATGCAGCAAGACAATTTGGGGTAGCGCGCTCAGGATATGTCCATTTCCTTTTGGAAAAAGGTGGTATCATGTTATGGAGCCCAGATACTTAACTTATGTGGTTACTACAAATTTATGCTTTGTGGTTGTTGTTTTTTGATTGAGGATCCTCGAATAAAGGTCGGTAACGACTGGGGATGGCATACTTATGGCAGTTACGTATGTTATAGCTTGGTTAAAGCGTGAGGTAACTCGACCTTGTGTTGGCAGAAAGCTGGTTAAGTTCTCGGGGCGTCCCTCTAGAGGCGTTTCCATATGGCATAGGAAGTTCCTTAGCCTGACCATTTGTTGAAATTCCAAAGAAACAATACGCGTCCTGTACGGTTTCGTTTTATAACCTACCTTTTACTTACGGCGGTGACCCGCTATTTAATTGGTATCTATAGTAGGCATACATTAATGGTTGTATGCTGGCTAAGATTAACATTATACTTTCGAAATGTTTTCTCCACTATGCACTAATGATAGTATTAAAAAGATTTTGCATATCAATCATGTTTGACTATCATAAGGAGAAATATCCTCCAATTCTGCGTTTGCATTTTGTGTGTGGCAGGAGGCCTTATGGTAGTTTCATTTTCCAAAAGCATAGCGGGTTTCATTTTATTTTCTTTGTGAAAATAATTGTTTTTAAGATCTCACACCAGCACCATGGCTGACCT
Source organism: Allium cepa (assembly GCA_030765085.1). Taxonomy (NCBI): domain Eukaryota; kingdom Viridiplantae; phylum Streptophyta; class Magnoliopsida; order Asparagales; family Amaryllidaceae; genus Allium; species Allium cepa. The sequence goes on along the minus strand of CM060937.1, from coordinate 886,058,797 downwards.
TGCTTAATACAACGTGATAGGGGGTTCTCGCTTCGCGTTTGGTGGCAAATGGGAGACTTTTACCCCTACATTTCCCTGGGGAAGGGTTGGTTAACTGGTTAGGTGAAGAAGTCGAAAGGTGGGCCGTAAAAGCAAGGTCAGGGTACTAATATATGCCACGGCGGGGCTGGAATGGTTGAAGAGCCTACCAGTCGAGAGTGGCCGCTGTCAATGGTTGGAAAGCCTAGACCGTTACAAAGTGGTATCAGAGCAATTGATTAAGCGACAACCTTGGCTCTGGTGGGGAAATTACTCATTAGAGATAAAGTCAGTAGTACTCTAAAATGAGTTTGAGTGTAATAATAGATATGAGCGCGTATTTGTTAGTGAATATAAAATTGTTTTATATTATGTTGATTGATTTGTTGAGTGATATATGGATTCTGGTCCATACGAGTAATTAACATTATTGATAGGGATCTCTATACACTTGTATAGAACAATTCGACACGATATTGTTTTAAAATCGGGTAAATGAAATAATTTTACCCAATTTTTTTTGTATATGAAAGAAATAATTTTCCGTAAATTATTATAGTAGTATATGGTTGCTTGGTTGTTAGGAAGTGATAATATTAGATTATTATCATTCAAGAGTGAAAGTGAATAAGAAATTGAAATCGTAATTCAAAAGTTAAGAAGTAAATTCATATACAAATGGGATTTGAAGATGTAAATTGTAATTGTGATTTGTAATTTTATATGGAATTCCAGAGAAGTGTTTTGAAAAGATTTGAAATTTTGGAAGTTTGGAAACTAAATCCCTTTTAGGTTTGAAAATGGTTTTCAAAGGTTTGAAAAAATATGGTGAAGTTATTTAAGGAAAATATTTTTAAATTGGGATTGAAATCTGGTGGAAATTTGGTATTTAAAAATATTTAGAAAAATGTTTTGGAGGGACGAAAGAACTAAACTCTTTTCGGTCGTTGGAAAACAACTTCGGTAATGACTGCAGCATCATCGATGTTCATTTTCGAGTTTCCAAGAGAGGAATTGCTGTCAAATTGTTTTAAATAAAAATTGTTTTAAATAAAAATTGTTTGCAAATTGGATTTGGTTTTGGAAATTCAAAGATAATTTGAATTGATTTCAAAAATGATTTTGAAATGTTGGAAAGACTCTGGAACACTATTTAAAATACTTATGGAATTATAAAAGGTTTTATAATTTATTAAATTTGAAAATTTGCTTGAAATGTAAATAAGTTGGAAAACTTATCAAGGCTTAAATTTTGAATTTAATTGGAAGACAATTGAATTATGTTAAATAAAGGAAATGAAATTCAAGCTGAATATTGGCAATTGAATATGATTTGTGATAAACAAAGCGAAGCATTGAAATAAAATTAGTAAGTGAAACTAATTGAAGTAATAAATTAAATTCATTATGGAATTGGAAATCAAGTTTAAATATAAGTAGATATAAACCAAAGTGGTGAATTGAAAATAAATATAGGAAGTATGAAAAATACTTATATCGAACTTAAGAAAAAGGTGGTGAAATTCTTAAGTAAAATTTAGAGTTGAGAAAATATTCTAAATTAATAAGTGAACAAAGATTAAACTGGAAATTTTGAAATGGCGATATGGAATAAGTGTATTGAAATGAAAATCAAATGTGAATAAAATAAAAGTAATTGATAAAGCTAATAATCAATTTGGAATTAATATGTAGGATGTATGTATTTTATTTTATTCGCATAACGATTTGATCCTGAATTCGAGCATAGAATTTCGAGATATTTATATCGATCCGAGTTAGAATTTTTCGCTCGATTTTCGACGGCTAACCTGGATGTGGATTTTTGGTTGATTCTGGAAATTCTCTATCATAGTTTACGGCTATGCAAGGAGAATGTTGGTTTCTGATCAAGAAACCAAATCTGAGTTCGCACTAGGAAGTCTGATGACGATACTAGTTCGGAAATGAAATTGTGTGATCAAGTAAACGATCGAATTTGGTTTTGCATACGAATGATGTAAGTACATCTTATGAATTTGAATGAAATAAATATTCAAACTTTTGTAAAGAAATGTGCAAAATGATAAGCAGGATATACATGCGCGTTAAAGGCAAAAGATAAATTGGGATTTGATTTCGAAGATAAATTTAAATTGCTCGAAAAAGGTATGTATTTGAATTTCAGTATCGAGCTAGCCGCGCAAAGGAGACGCTGGCGAAATTTTTCGAAAATTTAGAGAGTTAGAAAAATTTTGAGAAAATTTTGAAAATTTAAAATTTGAATGGTTAAGAAAACAATGTTGTTTGGAATTTATGGAAGGTTTTGGAAGGTTAGTTGAATCGATAATGGATCTTTAACAAAAAGATTTGTTTTGACAAGTTGATAAAACTGTTTGGATTGGGAAAATAATAAGCGGGTTGAGGATCATTCTTCTTAACTAGTAATTTCGGGATGAAATTCTTTTAAGGGGGGAAGAATGTGACGACTGAGAAATTTTGACATTTGAAATTGGAATATTTGGTTGAATTTTAATATTTGGAAATTGATTTAACTTGAATCTCAAATGTAACTATGAATTTGACATTTAAATTATTGAATTTAATTTATTAAAATTGGGTAAAAATTTAAATCTTCAGTTTTAAGCATATTAAAAATAATTTGATGGCTTAGAAAATTTATATTGGCAATATTGAAGAAAATGAAAGCTTCGGAATGGAATTTGAAAGCAAATTGTTCAGTTTTGAAATCACAACGTTTAAATCGATATTTAAAAATAGCCTTCCGAGGCACAGTCTCGGAATTTGATGAAACCAGTTTCATTGGATCCGTAATATTGTATTATTTTCGGATTTCAATTTTCGTAGTGTTTGGAGTGATCATTTGGCCGTACGATAAGCAAACGCACTGAAAATTATATCGAAATTTAATTTAATAACTAGATCCAAAAAGCTATCTTCTCCATACGATTGAATTTGGACTCGGAACCTTTTCCATTGTGTTCGGAATATGGGTTTAACATTATAAATGCCTAGCGGCACACCTCGATAGGAGCTCGAATTTGAGAGTTACGAAAATCGTAACGATTTAAAGTTTTGAATTTAAATTTAAATATAAATAATATAATTTAGCTACTGTAGCAGGCTTAGAAGCGTTGTGAATTTTAAAACACGTGTTCTCTTCCTTCTGTAATTTTCACACGCATTGTTCTCTTCGTTCTTTGTATCATAGCTGAAAATCTTTGGGAATCGAATAAAAAAATAAGAAAACGAAACCCTTTTCTTGTTCAAAAAAATTAAACAGCTCGAAAGAAAAATTTAGTTGGCCAAAGCTTTCTCGTTCGAACAAATTTCTCCTCCTCCCTCCTTTCTAACCCCTTTTCTAATGCAAATCAAAGAAAAAAAATATACGAAATCGATTTCGAATTCGAAATCAATCATCGACCGCTTGTTCTTCAATCAAAATCATTCAACAATAAAAAAACGAGCGGGATAATGGCTCACGACTCAGTTGCGACGTCGAAGGCGACTTGGGGGGAAAGTGTGTGCTCGTGCGGGAGATGGTAGCGCTCAGACAATGGCGGCTCGATATCTAGGCATGCGGCGAAGGCGGCGGTGTGAGCGAGGCGATGGGTGGCAGCTGCGAGGTATGAAGGCATCGATTTGGGGCTTGCGATCGAGTGATAGGGCTCACGTTTGATTTATGGGTCGCGTGAGGAATAATTTTCATTTAATTGAGTTTAAATAAATATGTGTATAAATACACATGCATTGTGATAGGCAGAATATATATACAGTGAAAATTTATTTAGGTGTAGTTTTTCAAAATTTATATGCATGCAGAAAAAAATACATATATAACTATTTTCATCTACTAGTTTGATTTAAAATAATATGTTTAGGGGATTGATTTGTTTTATAAACTTATTTAATTTATCTAGTTATTAAAAATAATTTATTAAAGTAAATTTAGTTTTAAATTTAATTTTTAGCTAAATAGATTTATTGAAAAGGAATTTGTTTAAAATTAAAAGTATTAGGTTAAAATCAAAATTGTTGGTTAATTAAATTTATTAAAGGGAAATGGGTTTAAGAAATTTAATTATTAGTTTAAATTAAATAAATCTATTAAATGGAAATTTATTATTCGATCTATTTCAAGTATTAATCAACTGTATAAAATTGTCTATAAAGGTCTAATACCGTGAAGAACAAGTCGGGATCGGAAACGGATTGCAAATAAAAAGGTGAGATTTTCTCACTCAAATTTAATAATTGAAAATTGCAGTTATTGATTGATTATTTGTTTGTGATAGTATATATAGTAGTATATATATATATATATTTGGAGTGATTAATTTCCCGCATTATATAGCGGATGCGACCCTATGCGCCACATAATAGCAGATGATTTTATATAATCCCATATATCGCGATATTCCACCTCGAAGAGGAATTGGTATTTAATTGTTATGCTAATATCTATGGATGCAGGGAAACAGATTGGAGGGATCCAACTGGATTCCTCAAATATTTGAATTTGTTTCAATGTTGCGTGTTAATTTATTTATAACTTGTGTATGATCATATTTATGATTGAAATCGTTGAAGGCTATGGTTTAGCCGAATATATTATTGATATTGTAGGATACCAGAAATATGAAATTGCATTTTTGGAAATTAAAGTATAAAACTTTAAGTAAATTCATTTTAAAGAATTGGTTGAATTTAAAAGAAGGAATTTAAAGGGGTAAAGATTGAATTTTGAAATCTTATCGTATTAATACCAAAATATGGGAAAAGATTTTTATAAAGAGATTTTAAGTAACACCGTTAAAAAATTGAAGGAATTATTTAAATTTTGGATTTTAAATAGTTTGGAAGAGATAAAGGAATTTATTTTAAAAGGAAATAAAATTTGGAAATCGATTTTGAATTTAAATTGGTGTTTGAAATAAATTTGGAAATAAATTTGGAAATTGATTTGGTGGTTTGAAAATAAATTGGGAAATCGATTTGAAATCGATTTGGTGTTTTAAAATAAATCTTTGGGAAATTGATTTGGAAATCGATTTGGTGTTTGAAATAAAAATTTGGAAATCAATTTTCGATTTGATTTGATGTCTGAAAGTGAAAATTTGGAAATCGATTTGAAAATCGTATATCAATGAATATTTGGAAATTTAAATTCACAAATGGGATTTTATAAAGAAAAGGGAAAATTGTTTTAAAAATAAATATTGGTTTATTTTTAAAAAGCGTGAAAGGAATTTACGGATTCGGAACGTAAATTTAAAATAAATCAAGAAAGATTTATTGATTGATTTAAATGAACCATTTTGAAATGGAAGTGTATTCCCCCAGAAAGCCGAGTATGTTTTTTTAAAAAGTAGCTTTCAAATATAAATTAAACATTCTAAAGTTGATATTAAAAGGATGTTTTGGAGATATTATTTCTTAAGTTGTTTTGAAAATCTTTAAAGTAAAGATTTTTTTAATTAATTATAGAAGTGATTATTTAAAGATTTAATTGATATCGGATTTAGAAAATGGTTATTTAAATAAGTTATACCTTATCTACTAATTTTATTTTAAAATTAGTTTGGGCTTAAAGTTTATACGTGATATTAGTATAATATTTTCATGACTAATATTTAAGTAAGTGTTTGAAATAGTTTTTATTCCAAATGTTTCCAAGTATATATTTTTGGATACGTGATTTAAATTATTTTAAAATATTTGAACTCGGCAAATTTTTAGTGGAAAAGAATAAATATTTGGAAATATATTCCACGTAAGGAAAATTATATGAAATTTGTAGTCAAAGTGATGAAGTGTTAAAAATATATCTTACGAAGATATTTTGAAAATAAATAATTGAGGGAAAATTATTTAAATCTTGGCGATTGTTGTGAATGTTGATTGATAGTTAAAAAACCGACTATCAATATTGGCCTTTAAATGGCATTTGAATTTAAATGCGACCGGGGGTCAGATTCCAAATGGATATTCGAAAACCACATTGAATCTTTGTGATGGATCTTTTGTTTAAAAAGATGAAAGTGGAAATTTGTTGTGAGTTACTTGAATTTGAATGTAACACTTATTTTTAAAATAAGCGCTCATTATTCGGATTAGCCGGGAGAGGACTTTGTGTTATAAAACCCATTCCGAATAATGATACGACGAAATGGGATTTCATTTGAAGATGGTGTTGAAGACCGGGTATTTTCGAAAGCGAAACGATTACCCATCAAATGTCTCTACACCGAATGGCCCCAGTATAGAGATTTGATCATCCTTTGTGATGGGGATTCTGGACGTGATTAGTGAATATCCGGATTGCAAGGGCTTCTTTGGAAGTGCCTTCGATTCCATTCGATCCCGGAACAGACTTGTATGGATGTATGTCTGACGTTACACTTTGAGATGTAAAGTTGGTTTCTATCAACTACAATTCTGTTGGTGGCGGAGAATTTATTCTCTTAGCTTAACGCCCTTCACTGAGACGTACGAGCTCAGATGTAATGTAGTTGATGGTTGCTAGTGATACATTCCCAATTCGGTAATGTGGCATGCGAAGTGCCGTTGATCATTTATTGATCGAAGCATGGCTTTTGTGAAAAGCGTAGCTTTGTGGACGAGACTTCGTAGGACCTCACAACTCGAAAATGGTCGAAACAGAATGGATGTAGCAAGACAATTTGGGGTAGCGCTCTCAAGATATGTCCATTTCCTTCTGGAAAAAGGTGGTATCATGGTATGGAGCCCAGCTACTTAACTTATGTGGTTACTGCAAATTTGAGCTTTGTGGTTGAGGATCCTTGGATAAAGGTTGGTAATGACCGGGGATGGCATACTTGTGGTAGTTACCTATGTTATAGCTTGGTTAAAGCGTGAGGTAACTTGACCTTGTGTTAGCAGAGAACTGGTTAAGTTCTTGGGGCGTACCTTCAGAGGCGTTCACAATTGGCATAGGAAGTTCCTTAGCCTGACCATTTGTTGGAAATCCAAAGAAACAATACGCACCCTGTATGGTTTTAGTTGTATTACCTGCCTTTTACTTATGGTAGTGAGCCGCCGTTTAATTGGTAGATACAGTAGGCATACAATAATTGTTGTATGCTGCTAAGATTAATATTATACTTTTGAAATGTCTTCTGCACTATGCACTAATGATAATATTAAAAATATTTTGCGTATCAAGCATGTTTGACTATCATAAGGAGAAATCTCCTCCAATTTTGCGTTTGCATTGTGTGTGTGGCGGGAGGCCTTATGGTAGTTTCATTTTCCAAAAGCATAGCGGGTTTCATTTTATTTTCTTTACGAAAATAATAGTTTTTAAGATCTCACACCAGTCCCATGACTGACCTGGAGTTTATTGTTCCCTTTCTAAACTCTGAGTGCCTATAATTTTCCACACGGGCAGCCTAGAATCAGGTTAGCAGTTGTTCTGGAGCAAAGTCGGGAAAATATGCTATGGAGATCTGGAGTTCAAGCTGGATGGCTAGGCGTATCACCAGTATATAATATTTCTTTTTCTGCTGTTTGTTGTTGAACACTCTGATAATGTGATGTATAAACCGATATAGTGCTTTTGTTTTAAAGATTATTCATTTATCTATTATAATTGTTCCACTGCGGAATGTGAGATTCTTTTATTATTTCTATTTCTTCTTCTATCTTCTTCTTCTTTAACCCTAACGGTCTGATTTTCCGGCATTCAATTGTGTGGCATTTGATACAGTGGACGTATTAATGTCGACTTCGGGCGTCGAAAAATTCGGTCGTTTCAGATGCGGCGGCAAGGGGTTTCGACCCTGTCAAATTTTTTTTATTAAACAAAAGGCGCAACCTCTTTCTGAATCATTTCTTAAAACCGTTTAACTAAGTCGAAAGCAAACTAAGTCAAAAGCATTTCTTTCGAAAGAAAAACAGGCACATAGAGCTTCGACCCCTTCGGAACCTATTGTTTCGACTTCATACCTTTTGCCTCTGTCCAATTCGCTACATATCAAGTCTTTGATACTATGCGAATTGGTTTCGATGGTGATGGAGGCGGAGGAACTTAGTCGAAAGCTGGGTACCAAAAGTGGTGAAACGTGTAAAAAGCCTGTATAAACCGATTTTTAACTTTTTAAAGCAATTCTTTTCAACTAACCTGCCTTATTTATCCAAATGTAATTAGTTGCTAATTTGTTTTCTAAAAGTATTTCTGAAATTTCTGAAATGGACAATTTTAAGTATTTACAAAAAGCTCTTTCTCCTTTTATAAATATATAAAACATTTAAGTCCCATATCTTAAGTAATTTTATATACTTCTTAAAACACTTAGAAAAAATATATAAAAATTCCTGTAAATCATTTTAATATGTTTTCTTGCATATATTAATTTCTGACCTAAAACATATATATTAGTCATAATTAATTTTAAACCCAAATAACCATTTTCTTCACTAGAAAATTGATATTAAAACCATAGTAATTCTGAAAATTATCAAAGTTGAAACCCATCTATAAAATATCGTTTCTAACCTTATTCTAAATCACGAGGCATTTGGATGTTATTTAATAGGGTTTTCACATTGAAACGTATCATAAAATTTCATATGAATTTGCAAAAATCATCAAGAAACATATATATCCAATTTAAATCAAAAACATGGCTAAACTTTGCAAAATAGATGAGACTTAATCTAAAACCAAAAACAATGAAAAACATGATATGTAGTCATTATCCACCTTAGCTTTGTGATTAAGGAGTTGAGTTTTGATATTTGATTAACTTGTGTAAGCTTTCCCCTTGAAATCTTCTCTTGTTTACTCTTAATGGTAGTCGCCCTCTCTAGCTTTTGTTTTAGTTTGTGAATGTTACTAATGAACATGAGAATGATTATGGTTTAAGAGTTTAGGGTATAAGAATAATACTTATTCATATATTAGCCTTGTTTATTTGCCTAACCTATTTTATTTCATCTTCCTTTTAGTTCATTTGTATAAATGGCACGGCTACCTTCTAATCACACAAACCTCAATCCTTTAACTATTTTACATTATTTCATTTAATTTTACTAATAGATGTCCTAAATAATGTTACAAAAAATTAGGGTCGTTCCATGTACGTAAAACGGCCTTCCGAGTACAATGGAACTAGTATCGAGACCTAATTCTAACATATGCAAAAGTTAACTATCAAAATAAAATTATATCATCTTTTACATGTTAATTAGCGAATTTTTATTAAAACTAATTTAATATAGTTTAATCATTTACAATATTAAAATTAACATTTTACTATCATCATTTTGATTCAAAAAGAATTCAAACAAACTTTTGAAATCATTCTTTCACATTAAATCCAAGATAAATATTTGATTATTCGAATATTTAATTATACATCGTCATGAAATCCAGTTCATTTCATTTTATGGTATTAAAAATATATTAATCAACTTTTCTTGTTTATTTTTACGTAAAAATATTTATATTTCAAAACAATATTTTCCACTATATTTCAAAATAGGGAGGTTCTGCGCGCAAAATGGGGAAATAATAACATATACAAATTACTTGAAAAAATGGTGGAGAATGTAGTGAGTTCTCAAATTGGAGTTAGAGAGACAAATTTATCTTAACCAAGGTGGAGCATGCAATGAAAAATTACAAAGTCTGCTTGGAGACCTTCATGGTATTACCAACAATTCTAATTTATTGACGATATGCATGTTTAATGGGAGCACGCATAACTAGGTGGTTTGAAGGTTAATTAATTTTATTTTTGAACAAAGGTGGAGCACATGAAGAATGTTGCGTCGAGCTGGAGTGTTGAAGATATGCGTGCAACATTTGTTTTGTATATTAGCAAATTGGTTGGTTAACTAATTAACTACGGAAAGTATTAGATTTGATTTAATAAGAGATATTTATGAATATATTTCTCACAAATGTTTCTTTTTTAAGAAAACAAATATATATATATATATATATATATATATGGACAAATATATTTTTATTTAACTGATTATGGGAGACATATTAGCAAATATCTACGTTTCTTTATATTAGTTGGTAGTATCTGTAAATATGTAAGTTAGGAGAGCCATTTTACTAGGGTTTTTTATATTGAGATTAGTTGTCAATTTTTAGGGTATTTTTGTAATCTTTTGGTGAATTAATAAAGCTTTTATGTAACAGCCAAGAATTTCGACGCTCGAAAATCAATAGTAATATGTCCACTGTATTGCGTGTTGAGCATTCAAGCGTTTGAAAAACCGCTCGTTAAGGAAAGAAAGAAGATAGAAGAACTAAACAATCATAGAATCTCACAACGCAATGAAATAATACATATTAATCAACATAATTCTTTACAAAGTCATTTAAAAGATGATACATCAGAGTCCTACTAACACAAATTATACCTTAGGGTAGATATAATAGCCTGTCTATACATAACTGAACAGAATACATATATTACAGTGGAAACATGATAATAATTAGCTATCGATGAAGCCTCCTGCTCCAAGCTCCTCCAAAATGCATATGTAGGAAGCCTGAACTACTTGGCCGCCAATATAAATTTGAGCACCCAAGAGTTTTAGGAAAAGAAAATAAAACTCCTGGTCAAACATGGGTCTGGTGTGAGTAAACTCAAAACAACTAAATTATTACTTTTAAAATTCCTTTAAAATAAAGGGTATCTCATAGGAGCACACTGCACATAAACATAGATGCATTTTTACCTAATATAACTAAAAACTTTTTATTGAAAATTCAGTGATATTATTGTAACGACCGGCCCTTTCGAACACTAGAAGTTGACACCAATACATCCATGGTATTCATGTGCCGAACAACTACATGCCGAAAAGACATATTGTTAGGGGAAAGAAAGGAGATAGAAGAAACTAAAAAATCATAGAATCTCACAATGCAACGGAATAATATATATTAATCAACATAGTACTTTACAAAGTCATTTACAAAATGATACATCAAAGTCATACTAAAACAATTTCTAACCTAGGACAGTTATAGCAGGCCGTCCTTACATAACTGACACAAGATACATACAATACAACAGAAACAAAAATAATAACTAACTATCGGTGAAGCCTCATGCTCCAAGCTCCTTCAAAATGCATCCGTAGGAAACCTGAATTACTTTTCTGCTCGTAAAAATTTGAGCACTCAAGAGTTTTAGGGAAAGAAAATAAAACTCTGGGTCAGACATGGGTCTGGTGTGAGTAAACTCAAGCAACTTGATTATTACATTTCAAAACCTTTTAAAAATCAAAGGTATCTTGTAATACCACGCTGCACATAAACACAGGCAGTTTTTACCTTACGTTAACCAAAACACTTTTATAGAAAATCCAGTGATATTTTAATAATGTCTAAAGTACTAATACTTATTAATCTTAGCCGAAATTGTTACATTAGTTAAATTTTAGTAGACTAAGCTGTTTTTAAATTATTAAAATTTGGGAAAAATTATGATAAATCATAATAAGTGATTTTAAAGGTTTTAATTGGTTCAAAACTATTTTTAAAAGGATTTTTGGAATTTTAACCAAGCTAAAACTAAGTTTCTCCAATATGTGGTTAGCACCAAGTGTCCGCCTTCCAATTCTGAGATCTGGAATGGTAAACGGGGTGTGTAAATAAGGTATGGGATGCAGCAACCAGTGCGCTGAACTTACTTGGCCAACGTTTACTTATCTGGGCGAGGATTGGAACGGACCAAGAGGAAAGCTAGATATTGCAAACAAGATTAAGCTAAGTTTTCCAACTAAAGGAATTTGGAATGGAAATAGTTTTGAAAGCTATGAATGAATCTTCGTTAAAGATTTGGTAAACTTTGTTTCAAATTGAAGAGGATCTTAAGGTGAATCTTTTGTTTAAAAGATTAAAGTGGAAATTTGTTTAAACCATTCAAAAGGAAAGGTTTTGAGAAATAAGGGCTAAAAAGTTGTGAATTAACTAAGATCCGAATGTATCCATATGTTTTAAATAAGTGCTCATTATTCTGAAAGGCCGGGGAAGGGCATTAAGTCGAAAACTCATTCCGAATAATGATACAACGGAATGGAATTGCATTTGAAGACGGTGGTTGAAGACCGGTTATTCTCGAAAACGAAAGGATTGCCTGTTGATTATCTCTGCACCAAGTTGCTCCGGTATAGAGATTACCCTATGTGATGGGGAGTTCGGACAAGATTGGGGATATCCAGATTTGCAAGGACTTCTTTCCTTAATTGGACGAAGTGCCTTCGGTTCCATTCAGACCTAGGATGGACTTGTATGGATGTATGTCTGACATTACACTTTGGATATAAAGCTGATTTCTATCAAATACATTTATGTTAGTGACAGAGAATTTATTCTCTTAGCTTAGCACCCTTCTCTGAGACGTACAAGCTCAGAGGTTATATAGTTGATAGTTATTAGTGATATATTCCCAATTTGGTAATGTGGCATGCTAAGTGTTGAGCATTGGTTGATCGAAGCATGGCTTTTGTGTAAAGCGTAGCTATGTAGGATGGGACTTCATCGAACCTCACACCTCGGGAAATGGTCGAAAAAGGAAGGATGCAGCAATGTTATGGGGTTTGCAACCCTAAGGGTATGTGAATTTCCTTCTGGATAAAAGTGGTATTATGGTATGCAGCCCAGATATTTTACTTATGTGGTTGTTGGAATCTGAGGTGCCTCGGTAAAGGTCGGTTACGACCGGGGGATGGGTAATTCGTGACAGTTAGTTACCTAGTTACAGAGGTAGCCCGGCCTTGTGTTGGCGGAGATCCGGTTAGGTTCTCGAAACGTCCCTCCGGAGGCGTACCCATTCGGATAAAGGAAGTTCCTTAGCCTTAGCCATTTGTTGGAAATCCAAACGAAACAATACGAGCCCTTTACGATTTCAGTTGTAGAACCTTCCTTTTAACATGGTAGCTATAGTAGGCATACTATAATGGTACGTATGCTGGCTAAGATTAATATTATACTCGTGAAATGGTTTTCCACACTACGCACTAAAAATAATATCAAAAGGATTTTTGCGTACCAAGCATGTTTGACTATTATAAGGAGAAACCTTCTCCATGTGTGCGATTGCATATGAGTGTGTGCCGGGAGACCTTATGGTAGTATCATTTTCCAAAAGCATGAACAGATTTTTTTGGGCACAAATAACTGTTTTAAGTTCTCACACCAGTCCCATGACTGACTCGGAGTTTATTGTTCCCTTTGCTAAACTCTGGGTGCTCCTAATTTTCCACACGGGCAGCCTAGGGTCAGGTTATCAGTAGGTTCTGGAGCTAAGTTGGGAGGTAGATGTGGATTTGGAAGTCTTTGAAGCTTTTGGTTTTGAGCTTTTTGGTTTGGACTTTGGAGCTTTGGAAATGAAGATGCAGTATGTTGGACTCTCTTGGAAGACCATGTTGATGTTATTTTTCTGCTGTTATGTTGTATTCCACTGTTGTGTAATATATAGGACTCTGATGATGATGGACACTTGTTGTAAGAATGTTGTAATCCATGAAGTGAATGAAAGTTATTTTGTTTCCATTGTGTTGTTATTATCTAATGTATGATGACACCAGCGATCCAGACTCCAACGTTTGAATCTCCGACATTTGAATACAGGTGATGTATTGGATGCTAATTTTCGAAGGTTGAAAGGCTGGGCCGTCACAGTTATCCTCTTTTTTTTAAAAAAAGTTTTTTATTGTGCCTATTTTCGTCGTATAACATTAAAATACTATTTCTGACTTGATTCTGGAATTTTTCATATTCAGCAAGGTGTATGGCTATGAGATTGTTGTTTGATTTTTACACATCAATAACAAAACTTTGCTACAAACTCGATACTCACTGAATGATAAAACCATTTTTAGCATGTCTCATTTTTATGGAGTGATCTTCAGATCTGTTGTATAGATGAATACAGAATTAGTTGCCAAATTCGGTTTAAACCATGTTTAGGTTTGGTTGGTACTTAGCAAAATTAAGAGTCAAACAATAATTCTAAAAATATATTTAGTCAAGGTGAAACTGGAATGCTCAACTTATACTATTAAGTGAACTATTTTCCAATCATATCCTAAGAATTCGTGATCTTCAAACAAATAGTGTTTCACACCGGTGATGAGATATGATGTTTTTATCAACAAATGAAACATTTAAGAGCATTATTAAAAAATTGAGCAGCACCAGATAAGTTTTAACCACTTACAAAATAACGAAAGCAATAAAGTCAGGTCTTGACATGCTAATTCCTGCGTTATACTTGGTAAAATTTCTAGATGTTGCATCAAAACCGGCCTTTGCTCCAAAAGCAAAACCTTGAGCTCCTATGGTTGCAGAAAAGTCAATTATAGGTGTTTGCTTTAGAGCTACAACTGAAGACCCTGCATGGTGATGAAAATATTGCACTTCCATTTGAGAAAAGAAATGAAATGAACATAAAAGCTTACAGTTTGATTACGAAAGAAACGAAGATAAGTTTACCTTTCCTGCGTTATAGTTTGGATACTTCAGGGAAGTAATGGCCTTGGTAGAGGAAAAAATATCTGATACTGTGAAAGTAGTCGAAATATGCAATGTTAAATTAGTCCCATAATCTTTCCAATTACTCATAACATCATTTTTTTTGTGATTAAAACATACAAATAATTAAGGGTTTAAACAAGATGTACATTTGAATTGGTGTCAACTTTAACATCAACAAGGGTGTTCTTGTATTTATACTAACTGCCAAGGTCAAAGACATAGAATCCTCCTTTCCTTACTGCAGCAGTTGCAACTCCCTGTATAATCAGTAATACCAGTGAACATAAACTCTTGGTGAATGTAAGATGTTCTTTGGAAAGAAAAATGAAATGATATAATATGTTATAGCACAATCCATCTTTGTAGTTCCATGGAACACTGAATTAAATAGTGTACTGCATAGCAAAACAAAAAGTTTATCACTAGCAAGGTTGTAAAAATCATTTGATGGACATTAGATGAAAAGCATGGATTAGTGATTAATCATTTAGACGGAGATTAATCGAAACGAGGATTTTTTGATAAACTTATGAATTTTGATAATATTTAGTATTTTCTAAGTATTAACTTTGAAAATCTAGAAGTTTGGATGGGAACAGTAGCAGTCAATGAGGGAAAATCGTCTAAAACTAGCATATAAATGTTAAAAGAAGACATCAGTCCTCAACCAGTGCCTAAAAATTTCTTAGAAACATATTAATATGCTTAGTTAGTGTTGTATGCCACGTCTAGGCAGGCCTAGGCAGATAGATAGGCGGCAAGCTTCGCATGGCACCTAAACGAGGCCTAGGTAGGGGCTTAGAAGGATTTTTACGACATAGATCACTAACACAAAGCTTAACTTAAGAGAGTTCCAAAAAATCTTCAGATGGTCAGACTTTTACATAAAAAAGAAAAACCAGTAAAGCGCAAATTATTCTTGAATCGACTTCAAGCCTCTATATATCACCAGCAAGATATCAGATTCAACAATATCATTTTTTTATTTTGGAGAAGACCAACATACACATAAATTTATTTAGTTTTGGTTTATTATATCTTATGTCCAGGTGAATATTAATTTTTTTTATGCTACCTAATGATTATAAGAGCACCTCTAGCTAATTGTTAAACAAATGCCTAACTTCTTTGAACAAGCTCGCAGTATGATCAACAAGAAGCTCAGCACCTATCAACTAGGTGCCTACTGATCAATAATGGACCAACCTAAGCATGTTTAACATGTGTTTGGACTCAAGCACTTGTTCAACAAGCACTCACACCCATTTGTAATCCCCAATTTGAAAAAATTACTCAATTAAGTTCAGCAGAATTACTTCGAAGATTGTTATTCGCTAAAACCTAGAACATTATTATTATTTGGAGCTGTTGGAAATACTCTTAAAATTCATGTGCCAGCATTGAGATAGAAAACAATAATGAGTATAGATACAACAATATATGCAGAGAGCATACGTCATAATTCTTACAATCAAAATTATAACAACAAAAATGAATGCTTTTTAATCATATAAAAAAAAATCAAATCTACCTCAAGACTTCCCAATACTGTATACGAGTGGGTAATTATATTCCACCATTTTAACAACATATAACATTTGATTTAAAAATTTAAAGGAAATAGGTGACATAGTGAGGAGATCCGAGGAATAATTGAGGTAAATTGTTGCGTGAAACAATTAAGGACGACGGAATAATTAATGCCGAATAAAATCGATTTTTAGACAAATTTATTTAGGCTCCCTTATAGTAAAAAAACCTCCCTAATGGTTGGTTTGATAAGTTTTGTAAACAACATAGGAAGCACTGGAACAAAAATTATTTGTGATGATCAACAAAAAAAAAATCTGCAACTTAAAAAAACAAAAATAATCTGCTCCATACAATCCGGAACAGAACTGCCTGAATGTAAACTGATTTCAATTCCTGAGACGACCTAAAATTCGTGATAGTTCACTATTTACATACAACATTGGTTCAGAAAAAACATTAAAAAGTGATCATTATTTAACTATGTTATGCTGCTAAGGAGACATTCAATGTTATAATCCCATTCCCATATTACAATATCAATAACTATTCCGTTAAAAAACTTACATAACTGATTTGGTGAACACATTACATATATGCCTTGAATAATCAGAGAATAATTTCTCTTAATGTTCGCGCAAGACAGTATGTTGATATGGGAAACAGCAGATACACATTTTTGAATAGAATATTTCTAACCTAGAAATACAGACAGAAAAATAAAACTAACTACTTCAAGGTGTAAAACAATTTTGGCATTCATTGTATAAAACATGCTTACCCAGGTAGTGTACGACAAGGAAGAAAAACTACTATGAAAGCTTCATTTTTGTATCTAGTATGTCTTATGTAACCTAAATCAATGTGTCACATTCACATCTGTTACATAAATAGTGTGTTAGCTTTGGACTAACAAAGAATTTTCTGTTAACAGGTAAAACAATATAGATAATATATGCTTTATTACAACTGCAATGTACAAATAATTTGGAAATCAAAGTTATTCACCAACTCAAATAAACTAAGGGGTGTATTTTAGCTCACATCCTTGTTGAAAAAATAATTTGGCACACACTCATTTAGTAAAACAATAGGGCACATAGTTATTTATATTTGAAAAAAAGTCATTAAGGGCGACGATGTTAAAATTAATGCATTTTTTCAAATGTTAATTGTTGCATCTAATGCATACAAAAATAATACTCAAATTGCTATCAACACAATAATTCCTAAGCAAATATAAGCACGTCAAACATCTCCTATGCAAGTATTTATGATGTTATCAACTCTTTTCTTGTTTATAATCACATATACAAGAACAAAAATAACAGGAAAAGAGTCGTCAAAATATTTGCTACTATAATGTTGAACGGTGATTGAATATTTATATTTTCAACGAGAACACTAGTACTAGTAATGCAAATATATTTTTTGTAAAAAGCAGTAACTTAAAAAATGGAGTGACAAAGATTTGAATATTTTTTTTCTAGAAATAAGAACATGGATCAAACCTACACTATCATTAAGTAAAAAGAAGTGACAAAGACACCAATTTATTTTGTCAAAAAAAATGAAAAATAGAATATCCAAACTGCCATGTTCATATTTCCTTTCTGTATGAGTGAATTCATATATGCTGGTAAATGATCACAGACTAATTGCTCTTTATGGTTGCACAAAACAAGTACTTGAGATTACATATGTAAAGTTACTTGAGATTTAAAAGAGCAAGTTCGAAAGAAGTATATTGAAAATAATTGCAGGATCTAACAATCGGATCATTTACTAAAATTTAACAATTCATTTTACTCAATTAACTCAAAATTGCACAGTTATTCGATTAAACTCACATAAGAATGTTTTTGTGGAAGCCTCAAAGTCTGGAGGATGCAGCACGACAATAGGATCCAGGAGGAGGAAATGATAATTCATTAGGCGGCAACACGTCCTGATGGTCTGACGTGGAGGTGTGTTGCTGCGTCTGGTGGTAGGCGCGGAGATCTGAGCGCCAATTCAATGTGTTTGGGATTTGATCTATTTACGTAGGTTTGACGTGCTGATCTAGGGTTCGATCAGTTTGACTTTTTTTTTCCAGAGAAGAATTAATCAAAGGATCTGGAATTCGAACGACAGATTGAGGAGAGATTTTATTCTTACCGTCGAAGTAGTTGGAAAGTAGGAGGAGGAAAGCTTGTGTTCATAAATCACGAAGAAAAGCTTCTGTTCATAAATCACGGTGAGACATTATCTTTTTTCGGGCTTTCAAAAAATTGATTTTGGCTAGTAACAATAAGCAGACCTTTCTAACGGTTGGTTTGACTATTATTAATGGAATAATCTACATTTGTGCCATATTTTCCATTAAAGCGAATTTTCATCAAGAAAATTTGTAAATACTGTTAAATTTTAAATTTTAGCATGTAATGTGATAAATTTATTGAGATAAATGAATCATAAATTAAACTTACTGTTTTTTATATGTATAAAATTTTATTATATATTTTTATACTAGTACTAGAATGAGAATTTAAATTCACTATCTTAACAAGTAATCTTGTTAACACCCAAAGCAAAGTTGGAGGGGCGAGTGACCCTTCGAAACCCTTTTGAATTAGTTAGAGTAATCTAAAGTCGTAACCTGATGGGAATAAAAGATATTAACTGAGTCGAAAGGATCCAATTCCTTCGAAAGGTATAGATATACGTGTTCCATAAATGAAACCATCTATAAGTAGCGAATCAGAATCCATGCATTTGAGAGTGCCATGTATTTACTTTGTTAATAATTTTATGAATACAAGGGCTTAGGTATTACAATGAAGTGGTATCCCTAATTTGATTTAGAAATTAGGGTTCACAAGCTCTAGAAAAGTACAAGTGCGGAAGGAATGAAATCGAATCCCCAAAACGACACCCTTTCGCATCAGTCCCTTCGATTTAGTCGAAAGGATTCCTTCATGACTGTCTTCCACTGTTAAGTTCGGAGCGATTCTCTAAAGTTGCTTTCACATAAGATCTGGAAGCCATCGACTCCATCGGAAGATATTGAAGCGATTCTTACGTTGTTGTAGATGTGTCGGTTAAGCACATAACGGTGTCCCAATATGTGTGGAAGGTACATAACCAATACTTATGAAAGGTGATGATGCTTTCAAATTCTTTCATTTTGATGGTTGCAAAAGTAGTCATTGAGGATGGTATGACAAATGATGTTGACCCCTACGGAAGGGTCAACTGCTTCGGAAGCACTTACTTGGTTGGTTATGGAAGACATTATTATTGACTCTTCCGGAAGCATTGGACTCCTTCAATACTTACAGAAGGTAGCTTTCGCTGAAGTAATTGTTTCTTGTGGAAGGTATCAAGTTTCGACTATTGCAGAGGCTTGTTATTTGATACCTATAATAGGCATTTTAAACACATGCGAACCTCTGTAATGCATGCATAACCAGCTATTGAGGAAGAGATCAACTGAAGCGGAAGAGTAGTCTTGACCACATTCGACCTTGGGAGAAGCCCATAATTCATTTAATACTTGTAGAAGCATCCCTTCGACTCTTTCGATATGCCTTGCTATCACTATTTTCCTTTATGATGCTCTCCTTCATAATCTTTTGGGCTTCGATAGGGTTGAAGTGATTTTTGGTAGTAATATTTGCCTTCCCCCTCGGCGAATGGATGCTCTTGAATTTTCAAATCAGCCGTTTTGATACGGCATCTTCCATTGCTTTGGCATAGAACTTTCCCGCTTATCGGTATTCTTGAGCTGATCTCAACCATTTACTTGAATCCAATTAGATGGTCTTCATCCCATCCATTCAGCTTTTAAATTGCACTCTTCCTTCTTCCTCTCTCTTCACCTGCAATTGAAAATTTCTAAAGAAAGAATTTTATTCTTCAAATTTCCATCAATCTCTAAATTTAAATGGTGAAACTCTCGAATTTGAGGTGAGTATTTACGATTTCTAATTATAAACTTGTTTTTTTAATGCTCA
Source organism: Allium cepa (assembly GCA_030765085.1). Classification (NCBI taxonomy): domain Eukaryota; kingdom Viridiplantae; phylum Streptophyta; class Magnoliopsida; order Asparagales; family Amaryllidaceae; genus Allium; species Allium cepa. Next base: position 886,038,724 of record CM060937.1, on the reverse strand, counting down.
ATTTTAAATTCAAATTTCTATGATTTAAGTCCATGTTACTGTTTTGAATTTTGAAAATGATTCGAGTTAATCAACCGTGTATCTAAACTCGAATTTCATGCTGATTTTGATTAGTTCATGACATCAATTCGGCTTCGAATGTGAATTTGCCCAATTTGGGGTTATTTGCCGCTGTTATATGAGGATTTGAACCCAAAACCCATTATGCCTAGTTCTAATTTATCTTGAAGTATACTAAGAGTTAAAAATTAATGACCTTATTGTAAAGTAAGTTGAGAGAAATATGCTTTCTATCATCGTCGAAGCCATTAATTAATCTTTCGACTTAGACCAAATCCCAAAACTGAGATAAGTTTGGCTATTTGCATTGTTTCAATTTAGTGTTGACACTTTCGAAACATTATTATGCCCTTTCGACTTAGTCGAAACTAACAATAGTCAGTAGGAATATAGCTATTATCACTTTCCCAACACAAACATTGTCGAAACGTTTCGATGTCTTTCCGTTAGTATCAACGCCACATTGTTTCAATTATTTCGACTTAATTGGAGTATGGCATTTTGCCAATGTGTATTTTTAAATAGATATATGTAAATATCTATGCTTATTATAAAATAGAGTAAAATCTGTGGGCTTCAACATTGTCGAAGGGTAAGTTCAGGTGAATGTATGCCATAAAATGGGGAATGTTGATAATGGTTTTGACAATGTCGATAGCTCAATAATTCCATAGGTCTAATTAGTTTTGACCCTTTCGAAGGCATGGAATTAAGTGCTACAACAGTACGTGTGCCATTGTAATTGGCTTTTGATGCCTTCGAAAGGTATAAGTAGTTGATTAAATTATAACTTGATGAAATTATATCACCTGGCAGGATCATGGGTATTTAAAGAACCTCTAAGAGATTTGATAAGGATATTGTTCCAGAGTCAGAATCGTCTCCAAAAAAGGTTGAGGCAGTTTCAAAGCACTCTCACATAGCTTCTTAAGATAAAGTAGATGCTATCCTCAATGACTTTGGGATTACAGGGGTTGAAGATATTCCTCATAGTGATAATGATACTATTCAAGAACCTCTAGAGGGATACTTTTCCTATACTACCATTCATATTTGGCAAGGGAGTTTCATTCCATTTCTTGAACTCTTGTCAAGATTTTTAAGTCATCTCGATATTGCCCCTATCCTGCTATCACGAAATGTATACACATACCTTGTCTCTTTGGAGCTCATGGCGTTAGAATATGGAATTCCTTCCCCGGGTGCTTATATTCTTAGCTACTTAGCACGCCTATCAAACTCAGTAATTTGGACAACTATGCATTCCGGACTAATCCCCTGAAAAAGTTGGCTTCAGAAGGAATGAACAAATTTAAGGACCGGAAAACATGTTTTTTCTATGTCAAATACTTTCTAAATATTAATGGAAACTTTTCTTCTCTCCGTATGTAGACCACAACCATTATTTCTATTAATTTTTTTTTATCTTTTACCGAGTAGTATCTTCTTATTAGACCCTACTCCCAAGGATCTTGGCGAAGAAGGCAAGAGAATCATAGGGTTGATGAATGCTACTTCAAACCGTATTGGGAATAGACTTACTTTGCTGACTCCAAGCAACCTTCAGAAAAATTCTCATATTCCAGATGGTCAAAGTTTCTTGGACAACCTCCTCTTGTTCAACACACTTTGAAAAGCAAACACTTTTTAGCTTTCAAAGACCTCAAACTTTTTTCATCTTTGTCTCCAGTTTTGCCTAAATCTACCTGGTAAGACTTGAGTGTATTTTTCATAACCTATTGCAATGTTATATCTTAATTATTTTCCTGACCTATGCTTTTGGTTTCAACAGCCGATCCTCCAGCTGAATTGACTACAAATGATCCACCTCCTCAATTTTCAGATTCTGACGCTCTACCCTGACACACGCCATTGCTAGATCTAATGTGATTACTAAAAGGAAATTAAGCGGAATGACCGCCATAGGCTCTACACCTAAGAAAGCCAAGACTACCAATACTCAGTCCTTTCTTACCTTTGAAGAAGGTCAAATTGTTAGTGCCAACAAGGCTTTAAAGGGTCTTAACCCTGATCTCACTTCTTCTGTGGACGACTAACCTTTTGTAACTGCCGATCATACTAAAACGGTTCCTCTAAAGGATGACTTGTTACCGCATATTGTTGTATTTGGTTCTCCTAATGTTATTGACTAAATGCAGATAGGCACTTCAACTCCTTCCTAGGATTTGAATCCCTCGAGATCCTCGTCACTAGTGCCTTCCAATGAATTTGTGAATGTTGTGTAGTCGATTATGCACTTTCATTATTTCTGATGTTCAGCTACCCACCTCTTTATTGGATTCATCGATTCATCGACGATCTCTTGTCGAACAACAACTTCTGGTATATTCTATACTGCTTTATTTTCTTACTATTGTTTTTATACTAAATCCTGACTCATATCTTACTTTTCCTCTTAGATCACTAAAAGCTGGTACTCTCTTCAGAAAGATGTTTATAAGTCCTCTGTCGAGACATCAAAACTCAAGGAAGAAGTCTCAACTCTAAACTATCAGATCACTAACCTAACTACTTCCAAAAATAATGTAGTGAAGGAACAAGAAAGGTTGAGAGCTTCTTTTACTCCAGTATAGTCTACAATTTCTAAAGAGAGGAAGGCTAAACAGATTTTAGCCGATGAAGTTTTGGCTCTTAAAATGACTTTGAAAAAGTCCAAGGATGAAAAAGAGGGTTTATGTTGGACACCTCCCCCTTGAGAAGGAGTGTACTTTTCTTAAAAAGTAGATAGAGAAGAAAAAGGATTCTTTATCCAAAGCTATCAACACTATTATTGGGGCTAAGTAAAAAGCATCCCAATTTTTGAGCACTTCTCTTAATGACATTATTGTGAATTCTTACGAGGATGTGCTCATGCTATCCTATTCCGATAATATAGAAAAGTGCTCAGATCTAAGCTTTCCTTCATTCGGCCCTGTGTTAGTCAAATGATTTATGGCTAAGGTTAAGGAAATGGAGCAAAAGATTAAGGTTCCTGATAGGGAGGAAATTAATACTTCCCAACTTCTATCTTATGAAGATCCTCCTATGGAAGAGGATTCCGGCTCGGATGAAGAGCAAGACAAAGAGGGTGACGAAGCCATCGTTGATGAAGATGACTATGACGATGATAATGATGATAATAACAACAACGATGATAACAAAGGTCACCAGTGCTGGTGACAATGAGGTCGATCACCATAATACTCCTGGAAGGGGAGGGGGCGGTGACACTTCTAGACCTTCGGATAATGAAGATGGATCAAGAATAGTTAACCCTGATTCTATAGTCCATGAAGTGGATCAGAATGAATTCCTCGACTCCTCTAATCCTCAAAGAGAAGATGCTGATTTTGATGCTAGAGAGCAAAAAGGGAAGAAGCAAACCTTTCAGACCTCGATTCCTATTTCTCATGCAATTCTTTATCGAAATGGCTTTCACTTCTAAGAAAACACTAGTAATATCTTACCATTTTAGATAAGGAAGAAAACCACAGACTTTAATATGATAAGGCTTGAAAAGAAACAAGCGGAAATAAATGTTCTACATAGGAAGCAAGATAAACAATTAAAAAAACACAACGCACTATCTGATAAGTACTATAAACTTGACAAAAGCGTTGCAGTGTTAATGTCTTTCAAAGACAAGGAAGCAGCTCCTCAACTGAAAAGAGCACGTCTTCGCTATAACAAGCTTTTGGAGGAAAACAAAGAATTAATGACATTTATTTGGAAGTTAATCGAAGAAAGAGACATCTTGGTGGAATTTTTGTATAAAACTTGTTGCAGACATCCAACTTTGGATTACTCATACCTTGGTAATTTTAGTGGGGGCTTACTTAAATGCTTACGTAAGAGATACGTACATGAATACGAGATTGACCCTTACCCTGGGGCTTGTTGGAACTTACAATAGGTTTACTCAATTTCTTGCACATTGCCTCCAAAAAAACTTAAATATTATAGGGACAAGTTTATTTTTGAGATGTTTAAAAGATCAATACCATACGAACCAAAAGAAAACTTATAACATGTGACTATATTGATCTACGGACTTTACCGTATCAACCTTGCTATTCTTAGTTTTATTTCGTTGCGTTACTATAAAGTAAACATCTCTCAAGTAGCCCTATTAATAAAGATTTCTTAGGAAAATTTGTCAAGTTACGAAGAGATTACTTGGAGAAGTCCTCGCTCATCAAATCTTCAAGATTGGAAAGATATTATTTTCTTAGAGATCTATAAAAACTTTATATGCAATATCCCTAGTTTCACCTTAATTTTCTAGGCGAGGAAAAAGAAAAGCTTCTTAAGGAAATTCAGACATATCACATAAAATTAATTTATGGTCATGATAGTCCCTCAGTTGGAGAATGGGACTATAACAAAAGCACCCTAGTTGTCACTCTAGAAGGATTCAATACCACTTTTGAATCAACACTTGCCCTTTCAGATAACACCTTAGATAAAGTTAAAAATGTTGACTCTAGAGTCTAAATGTGATAGGACAAAAGAAGAACTTTATTATTGAACGATGTTGTACCATTTGTCTTATTTCCTCTAGAGTTGTAATCCCTAATATTGAAACAAAGAAATATGTTCTTTGAGTATTGATTTTTCTTTTGTTTGTTTAAATAGGAAAAATAGTTAGCAACTATGCCTCTTTCAATAGCTCCTTTATCTTGATTTACCGATCTTAGAGATAGATTGATTGCTGATTTGAATAAGGAAAAAACTTCCAAGTATGCTATGACTTCTAAATTTGTAGATAATCCAATAGCCCAAGAGAGGAATAAGAAATATCTTACTCAGCATTGGATTGTCAAGAGACTTAGAGAACGGATTACTGACTTGGAGGAACAATCTAAAAAGAAGGATAAGACCATCTAAGAATTAAAGCGACAAGTAAAGTCCAATCCTTCAATAGATTTTTATAATGAAATGGTTAAGCTTTATTAACGAATAAGTGACTTAGAAGTGAAGATGGAAGATAGTCAAGCATACTGCAAATCTTTGGAATTTATTTCAGGCAAAAGCATTCCTGATATTCATTCAGCCACTTTAGTTTTTCCTAGTAATCATAGGTCAACTAGGTTTCACACTCTAGTAACCCAGAAATTCCCTCATGTATTAAACCCTCCTTCGGGTTTGGATACAATGTTGGCCGGTGGATTGGTGTTGGAAAGTTAAGTTTGAAATAATGCAATTTTATGAGACAAAGTAGAAGGATGAGGTTTTGTGTTGCATCAATAAATACATAGCGAAAGTTACCAAGCTTGAATGTTAGAACTACTGTCTTCAGAAACAAATTGCTAAGTTAGAAAGGGAAAACAAGACCTTTAGGAAGGCAAATAGTGCTTATGATCATGCATTGACGGCTCAAATTGAGTCCATCGATAATGCTGATGATATTAGGAAGAAGGTAAAGTAACTTAAAGAAACCCTTCATGTGGCTATATGCCATATTGACGACCCCTTAATTTTCAAGAATTTAGATAAGACAGTACTAGACCTTTGAGGCGTGCACCTGTTTCTGTTTTTCTTGTACAAATATCTTAATGTGCTGTATAATATACTTTGTAAATAGTTTTGTAAATTAAAAAGATATTACCTGTCCTATGGCTTTTGTATAGGTTTGTAATGTTGTTTTTGAATCTGCTTCTCGATAGTTTTGGCTACATTCTTTGCATTTTTCGAATAACTTGATCTTCTTTGAATGTTTTGGACATAGTATAGGCTCATAGATCTTTATACCTGGTGATAATAATGGTAGGAAATCCTTGTCTAGTAATAAGAGTTTAGAAACCATTTTTGTGAAACTTTTTGTCTGATATTGCTCTCTAAGTAATGATTATTTAGATTCTTTGCATTGTGCCGCCTTTTAGATATTTGAACTATTTATTGTATGCCACTTCTTAGGCTTATTGTGGTTCCTCTTCCTAGGCTTGGACGTCATAGTCCATTTATTTTGACCTTTTATCACCATCTTAGGTGATGAATTAGGTCATCCAGTGAAGTTGGTTAGCTCATCCATAAGTAGGACCCAAAGACTTAACCAACCTCCCTCTAGGAGGCGCTTTAGCCAGGAATTATAGGCGGGACTTAAGGCTTGTCCAGTGCTTTGACCAGGCCATGGCATGGCGTGATCAAGGGCTTACTCCATCCTCCCTTTAGGAGGTGCACCAGTCAGGCCTTATAGGCAGGACTGAAGGCTGGTCGGAGCCTTGACTGGCCATAGCGTGGCGCGTTCAAGGGCTTACTCCATCCCCCCTCAAGGGGGCGCCTTGATCTAGCCACGTAGGCGCAATCAAGGGCTTGTAGAAACTTTAACTAGGGCATTCCTAGCGCAGATAAAGGATTATTCTGACCTCCCTCTAAGAGGTGCTTTAACCTTGCCATCATGGCATGGACAAAGGCTTTAGACCGTTTAAGGTAGCTTCCAAATTCAAGGAGAACCTTACTCCCAATAATGTATATTTTCATGCTTGAATGAACTTTTATTGAATCGATTCATGAGTTCTTTACAAATCTATTGATATTTCCTTGTTTGAAAAAGTTGATGATCATTCCTTCAAGAGATTTGCAATGGTTGGTTTCATGTCCGTTCATCACATGATAGTAGCAATATGGTCCCCCTAAGTTTCTTTCGTACTTAGGCGCTTTCTTTTTGGACAACCAATAGTTCAGCTCATCCCTTGTTAGAAAGTAAATTTCTTAATTGATGTAGTCAAAATGCATTCCTTTGGGAGTTTTGATTTGAAATTTGCCTTTAGGGGTTGACTTTTAGCTCTTTTGTTGCTTGACTCGGGAGTTTCTCGACTCAGGAGCTTTACCCTTGATGATCAATTTCCTTTTTAGACCTTCAAAAGCTCACATGGAGGTAGTGGTCCAGTTGTTGCTTGGAGCCATTTCTGAGAAAACATGTAGTAATCGGCCATCATTCCTTCTTCAAATATATTTCCTTTAGCGTAGAATTAGACAGCCTTCATCATTTGAACAAACAAATTAGTTTCTCCTAAAGCAAAGATGGATGTAGGGCCAATGTGAAATGGGTTTAGGCTCTAATTGTCTGGATCATAAAATTCAGCTATGTTCTTTTCCATGACTCTTAAAGCTTCCAATCTTAACATTTGTTCTTCATATAGTTTTGAATCTTTAACAATTTCATAGGAGAATCTAGTCAAATGTGGTTTTAAAGACCCTTGCTTGGACTTCTTGACTTTGTTGAGAATTGTGGTGATGAAACTTAGGTTAGCTTGGAATGGAATAGGGATAGGGGAAAGTAACTTTGGGAACTCAATGTAGCCGGAGGTTCGAACCCGCCTTCTCGTGTAGACATTGTTAACAAGGAATCTTATTAACACCCCAATGCAAGGTTAGAGGAGTGAATGACCCCTTCGAAACCCATTCGAATTTGTTGGAGTAATCTAAGGTCGTAACTTGATGGGAACAAAAGGTATTAACCAAGTCTAAAGGATCTTATTCCTTCGAAAGGAACCCCTTCGAAAGGTATAGATATGCATGTTCCGTAAATGAAACCATATGTAAGCAACAGATCAGAATCCATGCATTTGGGAGTACCATATATTCACTTTACTGATAATTTTATGAATACAAGTGCTTAGGTATTACAATGAAGTGAAATCCCTAATTCGATCTAGAAATTATGGTTTACAAGCTCCAAAAAAGTACAAATGTGAAAGGAATGAAATCGAATCCCCAAAATGGCACCCCTAAGGTCTTATTTATAGGCGTAGGCTGGATCCTTTCAAATCAGTCCCTTCGACTTAACGAAATGATTCCTTCATGACCTTCTGCCGCTGTTGAGTTCAGAGTGCTTCTCTAATATTGCTTTCGCATAAGATCTACAAGCCATCGAATCCATCGGAAGGTATTAAAGCGATGTTTACGTTGTTGTAGATGTGTCGGGTAGCACAAAAGGGTGTCCTAATATGTGTGGAAAGTACATAACCAATACTTATGAAAGGTGATGATGATTCAAATGCTTTCATTATGATGGTTGTGGAAGCATCCATTGAGAATGGTATAGCAAATGATGTTGACTCCTGCATAAGGGTCAATTGCTTAAGAAGCACTTACTTGGTTGGTTACGAAAGGCATTCTTATTGACTCCTTTGGAAGCATTAGACTCCTTCATTACTTGCGGAAGGTAGCTTTCGCTGAAGTAGTTATTTCTTATGGAAGGCATCAAGCTTCGATTATTGTGGGGCCTTGTTTTTTTATAACTTTGAAAGGTATTTTTAACACATGCGAAACTCTTTAATGCATGCGGAACCAGCTATTGCGGAAGGGATCATGTAACGATCCGTAATTTTCGATAATAGAAAATAGTTGATTTAATAAGATTTTTGTGATTTAATATTGGGAGAAATAAAAAAATTGTGATATACTAATGAAATAATAACTAAAATAAAAGGTAATAATATCATTTTAAGTTAATTATTAACAAGTTGAATGAAATTCCAATCAATTGAAATGATTTAAAGGTTATACTTGGTTATAAAGTGAATATATGAAAACAAATGTAAATATTGAATCAATTAATGAAATAATATATAAGTTATGGTAATTGAATAAAATCGGTGTTATGTAAGTAATTATAACATTTGGTTGTAAATAATAAACTTATTAATGTGACTAAAAGTTAATGGTGACAAATTATTATATGTTACCTATTTATTTAGCCTATTAGCTTAAATTCAAAATCAATCGCAATTAATTCACTTAAACAGTGCGACAAATGTAGATTTAATTGATAATTGTATAATATTGATTCAATAAGATGTAACCCAATGTAAATTTTATTCATAATATGATAATTGATTGAATAAAAAGAGTTGAAATCAAGTTTGATCAATTTATTGGGACTTAAGCTATAATAAATGGATTTATTGCAATTAAATGTAATTAAATACCACGTTAATGGAAATTAAGATGAAATTGTAAAATATTAATGTAGTAGGAGTAAACTAATATTAATTATATCCTTAGGGTAATAATTGATTGGATAACAAGATTGAAAAGTCAAACAAATGGATTTATTGGAAATTAAATTTATAGTCACTGAATTTATTGAAATTGAAATCAAATGCTATAATTTGTGCAATATTGATTATTGAATTGATATAGAAATTTGTTTTAAAGGATTATAAATTACTAAGTAATCCAAAGTGATAGAAATTTGTAAATTATAGAATTTGAATTAAAAAGTGATTAATTAATTTAATATTAATTTATTTAATTAAGGTAAAAATAGCCATTTTGGCCACTGTCTCGGATTTAAACGAAACTAGTTTCATCGGATCCATAACGGTGAATTATTGTAGGATTTCAAGTTTCTTAACGATTGGACTTGTCATTTGATTGTACGGGCTCGAAACTCCTAGAAATCAATTTAGTTGAAAGGAATTTGAAATAAGCTGATTTTAAGCTAACTTCTTCATATGATGGAATTAGGACTTGAAACCGGTTCAATTGAGTTTAAAAATATCGAAAACATCTATTCAGATATATGGGATGACCCATTTTCGTTTCGGGAACAAAACGGGCTTTTCGAGTCGTTTATCGTTCAACTTTCAATTCAATCTAGTCCATTCATTTCTATTTCTGACTTATCTTTAAATAGCTTGTTGTAAACCCTACCTATTCCATTATTCAGCACGTACATTTCATCTGCCTACTTCTCCTCCTCAATTGTAAAAACAAATACAAACTTCACAACCCTCAATTCAATTTCAAAATCAAACCAAAAATCAAACTCCTCCAAACCCTAACAAATTATATATCATTTCGAAGCTCTTGACGAGCATAACCTAGATCTATGATTTTTTTGATTTGGATCATCGTTTGGCCAGAATTGCCCGAAACAGCCACGACCATTCATTTCGTCGCGATCGACTTTCACGGATCGTCGTTTGGGTAGTATGGATAGGTGGAGAGTGTCTCATGTAGTTCAACTATGTGGTTCATGGGTGAAGTTGAAGGCTGGATCATCGGCAATGTTCGATTAGGGTTTGTGAATCATAGGCCGCGGCTATCCTTTTGCCGTCAATCGTCGTGGTCTTGGAGGGTGGGGTCGGAGGCGTATGGCCTGGGCAAGGCGGCGTTGGTGTTTGACTGGGTCGCAAGTGGTAAGAGCTTGCTGGACAACGCCATGATTGTTGGAAGCCGATTGGGTTTAGCCGAGCCGTGCGATCGAGGGTTTCCGGGAGGTGAATAATTACGTAAATGCCCCTGGTTTATTTTTTATATTAATTTAAATTCAAAAATTCTAACTTATATAACATTTTCATACGAACTCGGATTTTGGCACGATTTGTTCCGTTGGGATTGTATCAAAATTCCAGACAATATGGAACTGGTCTGGATGAATTCTGAGACTGTTGTAATTTTGGGCCTAAATTTGAATTTCAAATCGATTTAAAATCAACGGTGAGTGTTTTGACCCACTCAGAACTACTAGATTATCTTATGTTAGTTAAATTAAATTTATGGTGTGATTAGAAATTCATGGATTGATGTTCGGTATGTTTAAATTGTCATTCCAGATAAATTCGACTTTCATTGCATTTAATCATCGTTTAATTTAATATTGAATTTAAATTGTCAGTTTAATACCTGTTGTTGATTATCAGTTACCTATTGTTGTTTATTGATCGTTCCGGACGATGATTGTGATGGATGTTTGATTGTTGATATTGGATGACTGGATGATTGTATTTTTATGGTTATAAATTGCAAGTTCCCTATGGGTTGAAATGTTACATACCCGAATGATCTATAGATTAGGGAAAAATTATTATTGGTTGAAATGATAGACTCGAGCGATTTTATGGATTTTATTTAGTTCGGGATTGTGGTTTGAAATGATATATAACTGTAAAAAATTTAAGTTACGGATTGAAATGATAAATATCCATATCACTTAACCCTTGGGTAGAAAATTATATACGGACACCGGATTGGTTAAATTAAATGATTTTGAATCTTTGAAATTTTGAATTTAGTTAACGGGTATTATGAAATAGAAATTGATTTATATAAACCGAATTATTTTTGAAGCCAAAGCGTAAATGTTGAAATTGGAATTAATTTAATGAATCGTTCAAAGGATTCAAATTGGAATTTCAAAGTTGATGTGTCAAATATAAGAGAATTTATCGGAATTGAGTTATTGAAATGTTTAGGCATAACTTTAAATTATGTTTTAAAATAATTTAACTATTTTAATCAATTTAAAACTCTTTTAATTTATTTAATCTATTATAATTTATTTAGCCCAATTTAGTCTATTTTACCTATTTTAAACTAATTAATTTTTTTAATCTATTTTTAATATATTTAATATAATTTAAATCTATTAAATCAATTTTAATTTTATTTAATATATTTAAAAATCTACTCAATATAATTTAAATCAATTTAATCTATAATTAATCTATTTAAAACATTTTAAACATAATAAAATCTATTAAATCTATTTTGAATCTATTTAAGTCATTTTTAAGGCTAATTAAATCAAAATTTAAATCTATTTAAACTATTTTTGTTATTTAAACTATTTTAATCTATTTAAACTATTTAAAACTATCAAAACTATCTATGGTTACCTAAACTATTTTCTAAAATTTCAAACGGTGTAAAGTTGAAGTATTTTTATCTGAATCCTTGATGATGACACAACCTAAGTTGGAATTTGGAATTGGTACCTTTTCGTGAAATGACATATTTGCGCGAATACGATGACCTTAAAATGAAGAATTTATTTAACATAACTTATCGATAATTTCAAAGTGAATATGATTTGGAAGTGAATATGATTTAAAGGTGAATATAGTTTGAAAGTGAACATGATTTCGAAAGAGAATATGATTTGGAATTGAATATGATATTTTGATACAAATTGTGAGTTGACTTTTTGAAAATGTAAAAGAACCATCCGGTGTGAAATAAGCGTTTGGTTGTTAAAGAGACCAGGATCAGATATTGTCATACTCTCTGCCAATACTAAAATCCACTTTAACAACTGTGTGCGTGGTGGAGATTCCAGAAATGAAGTAGGATGGTTTGACGAACGATTTCTGTATGAGGTATGTTGTGACCCTGACTCCCGTGAGTCAGCTTAGATGTGACTAAAACAGGAGCAATACTTGGGCTAAGTGAGGTCATTCCTTCGATCGGACATGCTTCTTGGGTACCATATTATGACTTTGTGATGATTTGGTGGCCAACCCCTGATTTTTATTTTGGGAGTGTGTTCCGAGGTGGGCGGTAGTAGCTGCTATGCGTTACCACCAGCCTGGTTCTGCAATTGGTAAATCTACCTTGGCATTGCCTCGAGTGCCGTGTTCACATGCCCTAGAGCGCCTTCTACGAGTTTGTTTTGTACCATACCTATGGAGTGCCCTCTGATAGCCCTCCAGTTTATGGAGGAATTACGGTACTGTATAGACAATGGGAATATATAAAAATGTGTTAAGGGGGATATGGGTAACGCCTTAATGCTATTTTAATACTTTACTTTACTGTAGACACTATTATAATAGCGTATTGTACTATATAGTAGATCGTTTAATGGATCCTTAGGGGATGATAATCTCAAACATCTCTTAAGTTATTGCACTCTCATTAGACACTGAATAGGAGATGTCAAACCCCGTAAACATTTCTGACGCCATCGCACTCATATTTACCATTGATTTAACTTACATAAGATCTTTTAGTTCTGACTCGAGTGTTTTGTCTTTTCAATTCGCTCGGGTCAGCCTGAACATTTCAGCGTTGAAGACCTTATTTCTGGAGGACGAATACGAAGATTTGTAATATTATTATTTATTATATTTATTCCACTGCATCATGTTGTTCCGCTGCATTTCTTTATTATTTCTATTTTATGTAACTCTGATTTTTGTATTGTAAAAGAATAATCAAATGTATTTGTAAAACAGCTTCATGAACTGTTATTTGAATATTATATTGTGTCATTCCACTATGAGATTCTGTATTTGTTTTATTTCTTTCTTCTTTTCTTATTTACCCCATAAAATCTGCCATTTTGAATGGTTTGAGTCTGGCATGTGTGTCTGCTTAAAACGTCCAAAAAGGCAGGTCGTTATAGATCAACTGAAGTGAAAAGGTAGTTCGGAAGCTCATAAATTATTTAATACTTGCAGATGCATCCCTTCAACTCTTTTGAAAGGCCTTGCTATCACTATTGTTCTTCGTGAAGCTCTCCTTCATAATTTTTTGGGCTCCGATAGGGTTGAAATGATTTTTGGTGGCAACATACTATTTTGCTAATCTAAGTATGGTAGAGATATTGAAATTGTCATTATTTTAGGATTTATTGGACACGTTAATGGTTATAATTATTTAAATATATTTTATATTAAAGAATATTTATTAATTTAGAGGAAATTTTGTTAAACACCTTTTTTAAAGTTCCAAATAAATAACCTTCCCTTTCCAAAACAGATTTCAAAAAACTCTCATATTTCTAATTTTAGTCAAACTACAAATATTTATGGTTTCATGAACTACAAATAGTTTTCGAGAAACTACAAATATTTGTGGTTTCATGAAAGACAAATGATTTTCGAGAAAACTGCAAATATTTGCATTTTAAAAAAAAACTGTTTAATTTTTTTGTATAACCTTTGATTTAGTGGATACTTGATTTGTAAAATACAAAAAAATTAAAAATGTATTTCAAAAAAATTAATAGGTAATTTAAAACTTCTTTAGAATGGTTTTAACTATATAAGCTTTTAAATATGGGGAAGATTCTTTATGACGACCGCCCTACGCCAATTGCACCTAAATATAACTAAATAGTGCACTGCTATAGTGAAAGCCTTTGTAGAACGATTATCAAGGGTTGAAAAGAAATAAAACATCATAGAACCTATCATATAACTCACAACATTGAATAAAAATATAATAGTCATCATAGATATAAAACAGAAAAGATAGAATTAACTAAGTGAACCACATATCAGAGCAAAAATCCATTGAGTTATACAACATAGTAATAGAGTTTATACAAAGCGGAAATAAACTCAAATAATATGTCCTATAATAGTAAAGCAAACGCCGTATAGGCTCCATAGTGCTCCACAATGGAATAAGTAATAATACTCATAAATAATATGAGAAGCCTCTATCTTTCTCGTCCTCTGCAATGCCACCACGTATCACCTAGACATGTTATTTAGTCTACTCATTTAAGTGTACCCAAGACAATAAGAAGAAAAACATAAATCTCGAGCTAGACAATAGTCTAGTGTGAGTGATAAATGAATCCCAAAATACTATACAAATTGATATAGTAAGGAACATGGGTATATAAACTATACCTGACATGTCTCTATAACCAAAGAGTTAGCACACAACGATCACAATATGCTACTCTATAAATATCATAAGCGTGTACTATAAACTAAGTACAATGACAGTGCCCAGGTATCCTTATCCACAATATTTATCTGAAGTAGCATTGCTAGAGAGATAGACTATGGGAGAAAACAACCGAAACAAGCATTACATCCATCAAACAATCATCACCATCACACGGTGTGCCTCTGATATATGATAACTCATATGACCATTCCTCTACCAAAGATTAATGGATAATTCCAATTTTTCAATGTACATGTCTTTTTTCCAAAGCTGATACTAGACTCATTCTATATTTTCAGGATACACATATATATTTAACCGATTCGAGTTAACCAAACAAAGTACCCATGAGCATCCTCAAGATACTCATGCTTTCGAGTGCAGGGCACACTTATTCAAGCCCTGTCTTTGCTCCATCTATTTTCCGCTATTCTCAACCATTCCACATTCATTCTTTCCAAGATAGAACCATTTAACATTCTGTCCATATGTCACACTTTCTAGAAGGCGCGCTTTGTGGATTATCTTTCTTATGACTTCTTTCAATATTGAGACACTATTATCAGAACCTAACGCCATTCACCTTCGAGTTACCATTATTGAATTCCCGAAGCAATCATCATGCCACTACATCATCATCAAGACTCAAGCAAACAAATAAACACCTTCAATACGATTTGCAGAGCCAGCACATCCCCTTATGGAATTCTCATGAACCTTGCATCTAGAAATTCATGTCAATACCATTAAAAGTGGTCGATACTGATATGATTCCATTCATCTAAACTTAGCCAAAATTTGGCTAAATATTTTCCACCCTACTCTCTTCTTCTTGATATATCTAGAACACAATACTTCATTTCCCAAGCTCTAAGTTTCACACAGATGCTAGAAATACTACTCGGTATCAATCAAAAGTGATCGGTACCAACCGTCTTACTTAGCCAAATTTTCTACTTTGACTCCTGTATCACCTTCTTTAGTGTAACTTGAAGATTGCTATAACAACTCACACTTTTTGACATGAATCATGCCGAGAAAATACAAGTTGTTGGGTTTCAAAACATTACAGAGCATAATTATAGAGATAGAGTTTTAAAACATTCTTCACTTTTAGATCTCACAGCGGAATGAATTAAAATATAAATAAAGAAAGATGAACATTTCATAAAAACATCCTCCAAAATACTTGCTTTACAAATTACATTGTTCCCAAATTACAATATATGTTTACATTTCAATACAGTAAGTATTTGAAATAGAACAATAGAAAATACTAGAACTCCATCATTGAGCTCCTTTCTTCCCTGTACCATATTTAATAACTGCTAACCTATCATCCTATGGTGGTGGGGAAAAAGAAAAGAAGAGAGTAGGTCATACATAAAGCCTTGTAAATGAGGACAAAATTGATAAATGACTAAACGTAAATGGTTCCAAATTTTACTCAAAGTGTCATAGAGTATACATGGTGTCAGTGCATTCCTAAGGTACATATCCAAGAACAACTATCCAACACATAAGGTCAGACCTATAAGTCAAACTCTCCTAAAACGGTCCTCCTGGTAGGGAGCTAATATCCCTTATCTACTCCACCACGCCTATAGAGGGAGAACATGAAATATGAACTTGCAGAGTAACTCATCGTATATGCCTGTGTTCTTCTCTCATACGTAGTGACAAATTGCCTCTTATTGCATACTTTGATGATGTGCTAATCAACGCCAGGACCGGGCCTCCACATAACATCGTTATGAGACCAAAATCCCCTTATTACCTCTCCGATAGCTGCATACCATCGCCAGGACCAAACTCTCTCCCATCTCATTTGTGAACCTATGGTCGCTTATTGCCTACTCCGATGATGTCACTACTAATCATCATCTGGACCGGACCATAACCAACCAATCATACCTAACCCAGCCTTTTCCTACCCATCACGGTCTATACCGATCACCTGTGCTATAGATCTATTGGATATTACTTTGCTTTCCAAAGTGAATACACCCAATCACTCCAATAAGGAACCTACTTCCCTTCATTCCTATATATGTCTCAACCAGTGCAACAACAAGCAAGATTTTCCGCCACTCAATTTGAGTGCGATCCAAACCTGAACCGCCCAAAATACTTATCAATGGTCAACCGTCATGGTTGACTACCATAGTCGACCGACGAACCCGACAGTCGACCGTCCCTATGTGTTTTTGAGCATCATTTTCCTTCCGTCAATTTATTTTGTGCCTTTATTCCTTTGTTCCAGTTGTAGTTCATGCAATTTAATTTCATCAACATCAGTAATTAACCAGAATTTCTAATTTTTAACCTAATCCGTTTCAATACATCAATTACAGCCATTTTCAGATCTAGATTAGGTTTTAAAACTAGGTGATAAAACAGGTTAACTACTTTCAATTTGGATTCATCTATTCAACGCCCTTATTCTTTTAATACATGCGCATAAATAAACAATAGTTATTAAATTGCATTAAACTAGATTATACAATGCCCCTATCTTTCCAATCCATGCGTATAAATATTTAATTATTTAACATATTCAACTCTGAATAAAAAGGATTTACAATTTGACATATCCAAATGATTAATTCAGTTCTTAAAACCATATGATCAGCTTAAAGTAAATTTGATGCTAATTAATTTAACCACTTAAATCGGATTTGTGCACTCACCTATGTCTTAAGCTTTAGATCTGAGAAAACTAGCCTGTGATTGATGTTTCTTCCTAGATCTCTTTTGTCTTTTCTATATTTGCTTGATTCCTTCTTTAAATTTTCTCTAGATTTGATTTCGATTGAGATTTGGGTTCGATTTGGGAATTATGGTTTAATTCTTTTTTAAAAAATAAGTGGAGTAGAGGAAGAGAGAGTTGAAGCAGAATTTTGTTGGTTATTTAATGAAGAATTAAGTTTCATTAACCTAGTGTTTATAACGTTAGGTTTTAGTCTAAGGCCGTTAGATTAGTCTAGTGTATCTTATCAAATCAACTTATACACCCATCAAGTCCTAGGTGCTAAGAAATTGATTTGAACCATTTGAGCACATCATATGAGTCTTTTATTTATATCTTATCCATTCATCTATAGTCTACTACAAAGGTGTAACGACCCAAATTTTTTCGACCTTTGATTTGGGATATTTAAATGGTTTTAAATATGGATTTGAAATATAATTTGATTTTTGAATATGAAGATGTTGGTTAAATTTTTTAAAATGAATTTAAATTTCAAAGATAGAGATTTATCGTAATACGAGATTAGTAAATAATAAAATTTTGAATTGAATATAAATCAAAACAAATTCTAATGTGGATATAAATTCTATTTGAATTATAAATAAGTTAATAAGGTTTTTAATACTAGAATTTCAAGTGATTTTGGAAATTTTGAAAATCGTCGATTTAATCGACGTGTTAAAATAGCAATCCAGAGTACAGTCTCGAAATTCGACGAAGCTAGTTCCATTAGATCCGTAATAGTGTATTATTATCGGATTTCAAGTTTCGTAGCGTATGGAGTTACTGTTTGGTCGTGCGATCTGGAAACGCCTAGAAATAATTTAATTGAATTAATTTAAATAGTCGATTTAAAAAGCTATCTTCCACATACGATCAAATTAGGTCCTGAAACTTGTTCCATAGGGTTCGGAATAATGGTATAACAATAGAAATGCTAGATGGCATGCCTCAATAAGAGTTTGGGATTTCACGGTATATAATACGAGATATTTTCAATATTAAATTAAATAAAATCAATGAAAGGTCAAACTTGATCCACCCTAATCACATTCTTAGCCGACCTATGCCTGACCTATGCTGCTTTCTTTTAATTTAAATCACGACTTCTCTTCCAATTTTTGAAAGTAGTTCGATAATAAAAAAATAGAAATCGAATCGTATAAAAAAAGAAAAAAAAATCGCGATGTCTCTGGAGCTCGAGCATAAGAGCGAGGCGCAGCCTGGAATCAAGGCAATGCTGCAAGCTGAAGGCGCACGACTAGAGCGAGATGGCGAAAGAGGAATTATTGCTGCAACGTATGGTTTGGGCAAGGCGTTCTCGCACGCGCATGCTGTAACTGTGGGGTGATGGAAGATTTCGATGGTCAGCTGCCGTGTAGTCGAAGTCGCGATGGGGAGATTTAACTCGAAATCGATGGATGGCATTGGGGAAGTTGCATGCGATCTAAAGTAGGGGGAAGGGGAAGTCGCACGAGTCTAAGGTGGCGTGGTAGGCTGATAGTGGAGTGTGTGCATGAGCAGTGGAAGGTATAATATTATAACGAAGTCTAATTTTATAGTTAGTTTACTTGAGTTAAAAATTGAATTTGAGATAGCTAACAAAATTTAATAAAATTGCATACGAGGACCAAAAATCATGAAACAAGTCGAGTGCGGCTCAAAGCTGTGAAATCTACGCAATATAATTTATTTGGATGATCGACAAATTAAAAATCTAGGTGAGTAAATCTCACTCATCTTGGATTACTATTGAAAATTAATTATTAAATGATTGGATGAATTTATAAATTATTATCAGATTAGATGTTATATATATAAAGTAGTATACATATTAGTAGTTGGATATTTTTCCTACTATTGGAGTGGATGAGACCCTATGCGCCCCGCATAATAGCGGATGATCCTATATACCGCGATATCCCCCTCGAAGTGGGATTGATATTTTTATGTTGTATTAACATCTATGGATGCAGGGAAACAGGTTGGAGGGATCCAATTGGATTCCTCAATTTTATATTAATTGTTTTTCATATATAGTAATATTTGATGTGTTTGAATAATCTTTTATAGATTATTGTTGTGATTTGAATTATTGGATGTTATAGTAGCACTGGCCTGATTTTTGGTATTTTAAATACCATAAATTTTATTTTTGAACTGGACGGAATTAAAAGATGATTTTGAATATAAAAATATGTATCGAAGTTGGATTATTTTGAAAGAAAATGATTTGGATAAAATGATAAAATGATTTTTGGGTTTTACTTAACTATTCGAAAAAGTATATTTTAAATAGAGATTTAAAATTAATTTATATAGAGGATTTTTAAACGATGGATTTTTAAATGATATCCTTAAATATGGAAAGGAATTATCAGATAGATCTGCAAAATAAATGGATTTATAGTAAAATGGAATTCTATAAGTAAGATTAATTTTTATAAAGAAGTAAAACCAAGGGAGTTTGTAAATTTATAAACGATGTTTATAAATAAGGGAAATAATATATGTGATAAATTGGGAGTATAGATTTCACAGTGTGAATTTATATCAAGATGTGAAAATAGTTTTCGGGAAAGATAGTAGAGTCTATTTTTGGAAAGTGAAATGGTTAGGGAATTAGAATGGTATCGATGTGTTGTAAACCGAGAAGGATTTATAAATTTGAATTGGTTATTGGGACTTTAATTTTTTTTAAGAAGTTAAGTTTTGATTTAAAAAGATTAAATTTTATTTATTTAACTATGTAATTTAAAACTAGTTTGTATTGAAATACTTCGAAAGTGAATTTTTTTAAATATCTAATGTTAATTAAAATGTAATTCTAATTTTTATAGTCAGCTTTGTAAATCGATTTGTTTATCTAAAAATGAGTTGTTGATGTTATAAAAAAAGTTTCGATATTTTAAATAATTACTTGAACATGTTTTAAAAATAAATTATTATTATTTAAATACTTATTATATATATATATATATATATCGAGTTTTGCAATGATTTAAATTCATTTATAAATCTTATTGAGGTTTGGAAACAGGGTTTGTTTAGTAGATAGGGTTACAAGAGAAATTCTCAACATGGAATTTGGGGAAATCTAAGGAAAATATCTAAAGTATTTAAATAATAGTGAACTTCGAAAAATGAATTATGGTTCATAAAAGAAGTTAGAAATGGATATTTGGAATTATAGACAAGTGTTTTGACTTTGGAAATATTAAAAGGAAATTAATTAAGGAACCCCGCAACTTATAGAATTCGTTATTAACGAGTTAAGGAATTTATAATATAAATTGTGAAGGATTTTGAGAAAAGGGAAATAAATGGAACTTTCCTAAGTGTTGAGAAGTAAGGTGTTTAGAAAAAATATTTTTTTAAATATTATTCTAAGTGTTGAAATAAGAGATGGTTTGAAATATCCTGATATGGATATAAGTATTTGAGTTGTCTTAAATATTACAAATTTGAAAGGGATTCGAATATATGTCATATAAAGATATTTGGAAAATAAATTTTGAAAATTATTATATGGGCCTAGTGACTGCTTATGGATGTTATATTGATAGTTAAATAACCGACTATCAAATATTAGCCAATTTCATTGATCGTTTCGAAGAGTCCGAGATCGAATTTGCTTGGTGATAGGTTCACGCATGATATGGGGTTCTCGCTTCTTGTTAGGTAGCGAACAGATGACTCTTATCCCTACATGTCCTCGAGTGGTTGGTTGCAGTCGAGAGGCTGGCTGTAAATGCAAATTCGAGGTACCAGTGTAAGCTACGGTGGAAAGTAGCTGCTGTCGATTGTTGAAAATCCTACACCATGGTATCAGAGCTAAAGGTTAAGTGAGAACCTTGGCTTTGGTGGGAATTACTCATTAGAGATAGGGCCGGTAGTACCTTAGAATGAGTTTGAGTGTATTAATAGATATGAGCGTGTATTTGTCAGTGAATATAAATGTTTTATATTGTATTGATTATCTAGTGAGTGGTTTACGAATTCTGGTCGAATAGTAGGACGCCACAAAATCGATAGGGATTTTTAAACAATTAAACTAGGTAAACTAACATAGTATTGTTTAGAAACGGGTAAATGAAATAATTTTACCCAGTTATATTTTGATATGAAAGAAATAATTATCTTGAAATAATTATAATATATTGGAGTGTTTGGTTATTATTATTATCAAAACAAGATTAGATTGGAAATGGTTTATAAAAAACAAATTAAATTGTATAAGTATGAATTATACAAATGAATTTTAGTCAAAATGGATTCAAATTAGAATTCAGAAATTTAAATCCCGGAGGGTTTGGATAATATTTTCAGAAGTGTTATGGAAATGAATTGGTGTTATTTTGGAAATATTTTTGAATTAAATAATGGTAATATTATTGTGAATTTTTTTCAAAAGAAAATTGGTTTTAAACAGATTTGTAGAAGTGATAAAGCACTGAACTCACTACAGTCATTGGAAAATAACTCTGGTAATGACGGCTGCATCATCGGTGTTCATTTTCGAGTTTCTAAGTGAGGGATTGCTACCGGAATAATTTGATACAGATATTTTTGTTTGGAAACAACGTTGTTTTGGAAATTCCGAAGGGAAATTGTTTTGGAATGGAATCGAGTGGATTTTGAAAATTCCAAAGGAATGGTTTGTTAAACCAAAAGGGCTGTACATCTATTTTTTAGAATGATTTGAAATAAATACCAGGTGTCTAGAAATCCTTACTTAAATGTTCTAGGAAAATATCAGAAAATATTTTTTGAACTTATAAGTTGAGAATGATGCTAATAAGGAAATGAAGTGTGAAAATTGAATGTGGAATTGAATTTTAACTTAAGAAAGTAAAAAAGAATTTTATGAATTGTAATTTAACTCAAGCCAAGTTAAATAAAATTGGATTGGATTAAAAACGATATCGAATGGAATTGAAAATAAAATCTGAGTTGTAAAATGACAATATAACCATAAGTTATAAATTTTATATGGAATAAAATTTAAGTGGAAATTGTTGGAATTGTGAATAAATAGGTTTGAATATCCTACAAAATTGGAATTAGTAGAATAAATATATATTTAAGCTATAAGTGATGTATAATCTTGAGTTAAAAATAAAACGTGAATATACTCGAGTATAGAATTGATGGAAATGTGAAAAATAAGTTGTGTAACTTATAAAATTGAAAAGTGAAATAGAAAATGCAAAATAAAATTGTTTGATATTTTGGTGAAGGAAATAAAATCCAAACTTGAATTATGAAAATGAGTATGAACTCAAGTAACTTAAATGAAGTGGTTTTTGGAATAAAAATTAGGTATTGAATTATAAATTGGAAGCAAACTAATTAGATGAATTAGTTAATTAAATATGGGAATGAAACTTAACTTGGTTGAGTAAATTGGATTGTGATTAAGATTGAAGTTGAATGTGGAACTTTGTTTATAAATAAAAATTCGACTTAAATACAAATGAATTAAAATATATTTTGAAATGGTCTCTAATAAAAAGAAATGGATTGAAATGGCAATGATTTAAGTCATAAATAAATTCAATTTAAGTGTAAATAAATTGAATATGGATTTGGAATATTATTTAAATGAATTTGAGCATGAATTTGAGTTTTGAAGTGGAAATGAATAATGGTGTGGTATAAACATGAATTGAATGCTTATAAATGGTATGTGAACAATTGGGAATTGAATGAAATGACAATAAATTAAATTTGAAGTGAATAACTAAATATTGGAACCCTGTAATTGTATGTACCTTCTAAACACACGATATACCATGTTTGGTTATGAAATCTATGTGTTTAACTTTTTAAATGAATGCGAAGTCATTAAATTTCATATTTTTGGTACTTGCGTGTTTAAATTGAGTAAGTACATGTACAGAGTGACTATTGGGCTAGATTGGGTTGCAAAATTTCATATGAAGTAAGCTTGCTTGCTTAACAATGCTTAAAACAATAAATAAAGGTACGTTTTTGGATTAAATACAACGATAATATAAATATTGATATATATTGTGTCTTTCGACCGTGTGGGTCGATGTATATATTTTTATCTCTCTTGTCATATTGCAAAAGGCTCCCCGTATAAAGGAGATTCTGTAAAAAAATTCGAAAATTTAGGGTGGTAGAAAATTTTTGTTAACTAAAAATGTTGATTTTAAATTGAATTTGAAATATGAGATTTTGGTTTAGAAATGGAAACTTTTTGTTTTGGAAAAAACTAAAGGGTTTAGAGAAGTGGAATATCGAGTTTTAACTAAGTAGGTTTTGGAAAATTAATGAGTTTGGAGCGTTCGTCCCACCTTAGCAATTTCAAAGACAAATTCTTTTAAGGGAGAAAAAAAGCGACAATCCGGATTTTTTCGACATTTGATTTAGGATATTTAAATGGTTTTAAATATGGATTTGAAATATAATTTTATTTTTGAATACGAAGATGTTGGTTGGGAATTTTAAAATGAATTTAAATTTCAAAGATAACGATTTATCGTAATACAAGATTAGTAAACAATAGAAATTTGAATTGAATATGAATCAAATCAAATTCTAATGTGGATATAAATTTTATTTGAATTATAAATGAGTTAACAAGTTTTTAAAACTGGAATTTCAAGTAATTTTGGAAATTTTGGAAATCGTCGATTTGATTGATGCGTTAAAATAGCAATCCGGGACACAGTCTCAGAATTTGACGATACTAGTTCCATTGGATCCATAATAGTGTATTATTATCGGATTTCAGGTTTCACAGCGTATGGAGTTACCGTTTGGTCGTGTGATCTGGAAACGCCTAGAAATAATTTAATTTAAATAGTCGATTTAAAACGCTATCTTCCACATACTATCAAATTAGGTCCTGAAACCTATTCCACTGGCTTTAGTGGTATAACATTAGGAACGCTAGACGGCATGCCTCGGTAGGAGTTCGGGATTTTGCGGTATGTAATACAAGATATTTTCAATATTAAATTAAATAAAATCAATGAAAGGTCAAACTTGAGCCACCCTAACCACATTCATAGCCGACCTATGCCTGACCTATGCAGCTTTCTTTTCTTTTAAATCACGACTTCTCTTCCAATTTTTGAAAGCAGTTCGATAATGAAAAAAATAGAAATCGAATCGTATAAAAAAAGAAACCAAAATTGCGATGTCTTTAGAGCCTGAGCATGAGAGCGAGGTGCAGCCTGGAATCGAGGCGACGTTGTAGGCTGAAGGCACACGACCAGAGCAAGATGGCGAAAGAGGAATTATTGCTGCAATGTAGGGTTTTGGTAAGGCATTCTTGCACGCACATGCGGCGACTATAAGATAGGCGATGGGGGAAGGGAATATTTCGATGGCAGCTGCCATGTTAGTTGAAGTCGCGATGAGGAGATTAAACTCGAAATCGATAGCTAGCATTGGGGAAGTCACATGCAATCTGGACTAGGGGGAAGGGGAAGTCGCGCGAGTCTGGAGTGGCGCAGTGGGCTAATAGTGGAGTGTGTGCTTGAGTAGTGGAAGGTATAATATTATAACTAAGTCTAATTATATAGCTATTTTACTTGAGCTAAAAATTGAATTTGAGATAGCTAGTAACATTTAATAAAATTGCATAGGAGGTCCAAAAATCATGAAACAAGTCGAATGCGGGTCGTAGCTGTGAAATCAACACAGAATTTATATGGATGATCGACAAATTAAAAATCAAGTTGAGTAAATCTTACTCATCTTAGATTACTATTTTAATTTAAATTGTTGAAAATTAATTATTGAATGGTTGGATGAATTTATAAATTATTATCAGATTGGATGTTATATATATATATATATAGTAGTATATATATTAGTAGCTGGATATTTTTTCCACTGTTGGAGCGGATGAGACCCTATGCGCCCCGCATAATAGCGGATGACCTTATATACTGCGATATCTCCCTCGAAGTAGGATTGGTACTTTTATATTGTATTAACATCTGTGGAGGCAGGGAAACATGTTGGAGGGATCCAACTGGATTCCTCAAATTTATATTGATTGTTTTCCATACATAGTAATATATGATGTGTTAGAATAATCTGTTATAGATTAGTGTTGTGATTGGAATTATTAGGTGTTGTAGTAGCACTGGCCTGAATTTTGGTATTTTAAATACCATAAATTTTATTTTTGAATTTGAAAGAATTAAAATAAGATTTTTAATATAAATATATGCATATCGAAGTTGGAATATTTCAAAAGAAATTGATTTGGATAAAACGATAAATTGATTTTTGGATTGTACTTAACAATTCAGAAAAGTATATTTTAAATAGAGATTTAAAAATAATTTATATAAAGTTTAAATGATGGATTTTTAAATGATATCCTAAAATATGGAAAGGAGTTGGAATTGATATTTTAGATAGATCTGCATAAAAAATGGAATTTATAAGAAAATGGATTTATAAAATGGAATTTTATAAATAGATTAATTTTTATAAACAAGTAAAACCAAGGGAGTTTGTAAATTTATAAACGATGTCTATAAATAAGGGAAATGATATCAGTGATAAATTGGGAGTATAGATTTCACAGTGTGAATTTATATCAAGATATGAAAATAGTTTCGGGAAAGATAGTAGAGTCTATTTTTGGAAAGTGAAATGGTTAAGGAATTGAAGTAGGATCGATGTGTTGTAAATCAAGAAGGACTTATAAATTTGAATTGGTTGTTGGAATTTTTTTTTAAGAAGTTAAGTTTTTATTTAAAAGAAAAGGGAAAAATCTATTTATTTAACTATGTAATTTAAAACTAGTTAGTATTAAAATACTTCGGATGTGAATTTTTCAAATATCTGATGTTAATTGAAATGTAATTCTAATTTTTTATAATCGGTTTTGTAAATCGATTTGTTTATCTAATAATGAGTTATTAATGTTATAAAAAAAGAGTTTCGGTATTTTAAATAATTACTTGAACATGTTTTAAAAATTAATTATTATTCTTTAAATACTTATTATATATATATGTATATGGAGTTTTGTAATTATAAAAAATTATTTATAAATCTTCTCGAGGTTTGGAAATGGGGTTTATTCAGTTGATAAGGTTTGTAAGAGAAATCCTCAACTTGGAATTTGGGGAAATGTAAGGAAAATTTCCAAAGTATTTTAATAAAAGTGAACTTCGAAAAATGAATTAGGATTCGTAAAAGAAGTTAGAAATGGATATTTGAAATTATAGACAAGTGTTTTGACTTTGGAAATATTAAAGGAAATTAATTAAGTAACTTCGGAAGTTATAGAATTCTTTATAAAAGAGTTAAGTAATTTACAACATAAATTGTAAAGGATTTTGAGAAATAGAAATAAATGGAACTTTCCTAAGTGTTGAGAAGTAAGGGGTTTTGAAAAAGTATATTTTTAAATATTTTTCTAAGTGTTGAAATAAGAGATGGTTTGAAATATCCTGATATAGAGTATTTGAGTTGTCTCAAATATTGAAAATTTGGAAGGGGCTTGAATATGTCTTATAAATATATTTTGAAAATTAATTTTGGAAAATTATAATATGGGCCTAGTGACTGCTTATGGATGTTATATTGATAGTTAAATAACTGACTATCAAATATTGGCCAATTTCATTGATCGTTTCGAAGAGACCGAGATTGGATTTAATTATCCGAAAACCACTTCGATCTGATTTGAGCATTACAAATGGATATCGTAAAGATAACAAAAACGGTGATTCGGTTTGTCTAGTCGTAGGACAACTTGTATGGATGAATGTTATCATTGCATTGCTTGCCAGGAAGATAGTGTTAGCATTCAAAGTGTGAATGCTATTCTTAAGATAAACGTAGCCTCAAGTCTCATCAACTGAGAATGACTAAAACCAGGAAGATACATCAGGGCTAAGTGGGTCGCACCTAATTAGGCTATGTTATCACCTTTCTAGATACCCTCGAATATATATTAAAATTATGAGATGGTTGTGCATGGAAAAGAGAGCGCTCGATAAAGGTGGGAACACCCGGGGTGATAACATATTCGGTACTATCCAGCAAGGGTAGGCCAGTCTTGTGTGGGCAGGAATCGTTAGGCACGATCTCAATACATTTTTCTAGAGGTGTACTACCCCAGTAGCCCAGTCATTGTATAGAATCCAATATCCACTACAAGCCTGTACGGTTTTGATTGTATACAAAATATGTTGAAACGTGAGATGCAAGCATTTCAGCTATTTTCTAATTTATTTTCCATAGACACTACTATAATATAAGATGATTTTGATATAAAAATGTTTTTGTTATCGTAAGGTAAAAACCCGTCGTGTTTATGTATGACGTGGTCTTACGAGATACCTTCGTTTTCAAAGGATTTTGAAAAGTAATAATTCAAATTGAGTGTGTTTTCTCCCGCTGGATTTCCGAACTGACTCAGGTGTTATTTTATTATAATGTTCGGGTCAGACCGAGTACTATAGATTCAGGTTAGAATGATATGGTGCTCAGGAGACGTGCTGGCGGATTTCAGGCGTATATCACATATTTGATTATATTCCGCTGTGTGTGAAGACTGTATAGTCAGCACTGATGAGGACAAATTATAATAACTGTCCAGATTGATTTGTTGCTTGTTGTACTCTGATGATTGTGTGTATATTAACAGCTACAGATTCTTTTGTATAAAAATATGTTATTATATATTATATTTTGTTCCGCTGCGATTGTGAGATTCTATGATGTTGTTTCTATTTTCTTCAATCTTCCTTCTTCACCCCTAATGATCCATATTTCCGTTCAGTTTGAGTTGGTCATGTGTGGTTCGTTGACTGCTTAAATCATACGAAAAAGCGGGTTGTTACAGAAGGAATCAACCAGAACCGCTTATCAATTACTTGGGAATAAAGGGATTAATAAGGAACATTCATCCATGCTTAACCACGAAGGAATTAATCAAAATTGTTCATCAATACTTAACCTCGAATGAATTACTCACAACCGTTCATTAATTCTTAACCCTGAAAATAATTTCATATTTACTTTATAAATTTTTTAGTTTCATTTTCCATGTGTTTATAACTTATTTACTGTTAAAATACATTGATACAAAATGCACATTATGCACGACTCGAACTCGGATGGTTTGATTGGAATGTACATGTTATATCAAAAAGTTAGTCTTGTTTTTGTTTAAACATACGTAGCTTCCACATACGAACTCCGTTTCCAAAGTGTTATATATGAAAATCCTCTAGAAAATTGCTATCAATGCAGTGGGGAAGGTTTCGTAGCCAAATTAGGAAGTCCTTGTATTAATTAAATTTACTGTTCTTATTAAATTTTGTTTAAAAATCTTTGTTAAACTATTATTAGATTTTACGAAAATTTCCAAGGTGTTACAGTTGCCCTGAATTCTTATAGCCTAAGTCCCAATGCCTTGCCTTCTTGCCGAATAGATATGCAAACATTCCACCCTACAATCATCTCATCGCCAACATGAATTCCTCCACCCCAACTTTATTCGATTTGAATCATAAGCATGCCTTATCCTCTAGGGCACCTCCTTCAAGTTTCATCCGATTCATGCTAATTTTGCCTTTGTTTTGCCCAAATTGATGATCTCTTTCCTAGTTATCTAAAAGCACTAGCAAACCATATCAAAGCACAACATACAAAATTGAATCTTTATATATCCATACACATATGCAATCCGTATAGACATTATTATCAAACAAACCGTGGTTTAGATCTAACTTTTACACTACCATGTCAATATGATCAAAAGAGTTGCAAAACCATTTAGAAACCACTTTATTTTTTTTTAATTTCTACCATAATCATTTTTACAAATGTAATTAAGGTTTAAAATATTTTAGGATAAAAATCATGTTATAAATATTTAATTTAACTATATGCACATGAATATGAGAGCGAAAGGCCAAGAACCACTCAACAAACACCCAAAATATCAACTTTTGTCCTCTAATTAAAATGAACAGCAGCAATTCAGATCTTAAAGCAATCAAAATAATAGATCTACGATCTCCTTTGCTAATTACTATTCTAATGATGATTTAGGCTAAGATTGGTAAGAAAAATGGAAGTTCTTTTTAGCAATTAGGGCTAATGGAGGTTTTAATCTAATTTAGGAAGAGGATAAAATATTTTGAGGGTGTTGCTTTAGCCACTGTTAGCGTAAATTCCAAGTTGGACCTTGGACTTGGCCTCAAAACCTCTCTAATTACCCATTAATATGTCCAATAGAAAATAGAATTTAAAATGGCCATGACTTTTAAATGCGAAGTCCGTTTTCTTATTATAACCACTACGGTAAAAGAAATCACAAATCCGATCTAATGGAAGTAATTTCGGATCCTAATCGACCCCTATCAAAATTTATGGACTTTGCAAGAATTTATGAGCCCAAACTATCTAACTAAAATTCTAAAATTTGAAATATATCCCTAGTAGTCATATCCTAAAGTTTTAAAGTCACACGACCTTATATGAATTAAATAATAATATTTCACGATTCTCCGATACGTAAAATATGCACTATTACACTTTCCACCACTTTAGGAATTTCGCCCGAGATCCCCAAAAAAGTCAATTAATAGTCAACCATAGCTACCCCTTATGTCGAACGACCATATGCAACCATCAAACATATCAAACAGGTAGCTATGCTATAAATCACTATAGATAAACCTATTGTAGCATGCGAGAAGCTAAACTATCCAATATGATATCAAAGGTAAAAGGAAATATGATAAACAGTAGGCCTTACCATGCGAACATAAATAAATAAATATATGTGTGTGTATACATATTTCAAAATAACATAAAAAAAACTATAATCATGGCCGTTTGTTCTAGCCGCCAAGGCCCCAGTACCTAAAATCCTAGTTCTTTCCAATCTTTCAAGTTATTGTCCTTTAGGTAAAACCCACAAACACGGATGAGGAAGGCATCATAATAGTTCGTTTCACATAATGGAGAAGCCTGCCAAAGTTCACACCACCTTCGGGAAAAAAAGCTCTGCAATCAAGGAGCAAGGATAAGCAACCAATTACAAATGAAGACAATTCACGAATTCAAGCAAACACGATTGAAGAAAGATCCAATTTGTAGAATTTCGGTATCAAAATTCCTAGAAATTTGAATGCACCGACATGGCTAACATTTAGTGCATCAAGCAAATCATGGTCAGAGGTAATAAAAGAAAATCAAACCCCAATTGCTGCTCCTTGTAAATTTGTTCAACCACATGAACCAACAAATTGAATTGAGTTAATATGACACATGATGTGGTTAATAAAGCTCGACAATAGTGGTATAATGCAATTGTGGTTTATATTGTTAGTTCCAAATCCCACCACTATATTATAAGGCTTATATTCATAGAGAACGGGAACTAATAGAGGATTTCACAATTTACTCGAAATATAATGGCATCTATATCAAGCACACACAATGCGATCGCACATTTAGGGGAGGTTTCTTCTTATAGCAGTCAAACATGCTTGATACATGAAAATCCTTTTTACATTATTATCAGTGCATATTGTGAAAAATATTTCGAAAGTATAATATTAATCCTAGCCAGCATACATACCATTATAGTATGCCTACTATAACTACCATGTTAGATGGTAGGTTATACAACTAAAACCGTACAGGGCTCATATTGATTGTTTGGATTTTCAACAAATGGTCAAGGCTAAGGAACTTCCTTTCCGAATGGGTATGCCTCTGAAGGGACGCCCCGAGAACCTAACCGAATCTCTGCCAACACAAAGCGGGTTACCTCTATAACTAGGTAACTAACTGTCATGAGTATGCCATCCATCAGTCGTAACCGACCTTTACCGAGGCGCCAACAACAAATTCCAACAACCATATAAGTTAAATATCTAGGCTCCATACCATGATACCACTTTTTATCCAAAAGGAAATGCACATACCCTAAGGGGAGCGACACCCGTAACCTTGCCGCATCCTTCCTGTTTCGGCCATTTTCGGGGTGTGAGGTTCGATGATGTCTCGTCCCACAAAGCTACGCTTTTCACAAAAGCCATGCTTCGATCAACCAATGATCAGCACTTAGCATGCCACATTACCAAATTGGGAATATATCACTAGTAAATATCAACTACATAACCTCTAAGCTCGTACATCTCAGAGAAAGGTGTTAATCTAAGAGAATAAATTTTCCGCCACCAAATAGAAATGTATTTGATAGAAACCAGCTTTATATCTCAAAGTGTAATGTTAGACATACATCCATACAAGTCCATCCTAGGTCTAAATGGAATCGAAGGCATTTTGTCCAATTAAGGAAAAAAGTCCTTGCAAATCCGGATTTTCCATAATCACGTCCGGATTCCCCATCACTTAGGGTAATCTCTATACCGGGGCCACTCGGTGTAGACACAATCAACAGGTAATTTTTCGTTTTTGAAAATACCCGGTCTTCAGCCACCGTCTTCAAATGCAATTCCATTTCGTCGTATCATTATTCGGAATGGGTTTATGACTTAATGTCCTTCCCCGACTAATCTGAATAATGAGCGCTCATTTTAAAAACATATGGATACATTCAGATCTTGGTTAAGTCACAACTTTTTAGCCCTTATTTCCCAAAACCTTTCCTTTTGAATAGTTTAACAAATTTCCATTTCTAATCTTTTAAACAAAAAATTCATCTTTAAGATCCTTTACAATTTGAAACAAGGTTTACCAAATCTTTAACAAAGATTCATTCAGAGCTTTCAAAACTATTTCAATTTTGATTCACCCATAACTTGAAATCCTTTCAACAAAAACTGAGAATTCTTTCTTTATATGAAAGCTATTATCATTTGAAAACAAAGGTTTTCGTTTCGGGAAAATCCGATTAAATTTACTCAAGTTATAGCCTTTTAAAGTATAAATCGAAAAATCAACGAACTGCCGTACCCTCGGCAAGCTCTATTTGAGTTGAATTCAAATTCCCAAAATAATTTATTTAAAATACTTTAAAAATGGTTAAAAATCCATATATATATATTATATAACATGTACAACCCTTTTTAAACCATAGTTTCCAAAATTTCAAACTTATTTATATATATAGAATTCAACATCAAATCTTGAATTCAAATTCAAATTAAATTATTTTAATTTCAAAGCTTAACAAGCCATATTATATTCAAAATAATTTTAATTTCAAAACTTCCTTTTCAAAAGTTTTTCATATTTAACTCAATTTCATTTCCAAATCATTTTGGATTCAAAATTCAACTTTTAATTTTTTTCACCATTTTGGATAAAATAATATTAAATTTAAAATCCCCATGACTTAACCAATTTCTCGTGAAATCTATATTTGTGTGTGTGTTGTGTATAGGGATTTTGCATACAACAATAAAATATCACAACCATCATAAATCCAAGCACAACAATATCAATAAGCGGTATAATCCTATATCGCTTATCTTTCATTCAAAGATAAACAAGTAAATTCGTCACAGATAAATAATCATAGTTCACAGCTCAATCCAAAGCAATTCATATCACAGAACAATACATATTAGAGATATCAAACAATTCAAGGCATTCAATATAATCCAATCATCTATAAGCAAGATTAATTAATCACATAATTTATAATTAATTTAATTTAAACCAAATAAGTTAATTACTTAACCCTTCTTAATTATCATTAATTAATTACAAACAATTTGTTATTATTTTAATTAATTAATGAAATTAATTAATCATCCTTAATTATCCATCTTAATTAATTGTCCTTAATTAATTAAGGGATAATTAATTAACCTTTGATCATTATAAATTAACCTTTAATTATCCTTTAATTACTTACATTAGGTAATTATCCTTTAATCATGAATTAATTAACGTTTTATCATTAATTAATTAACCTTTAACCATAAATTAATTAACCTTTAATCCTAAATTAATTAACCTTTAATTAATTAACCTTTAATTAATTATCCTTTAATTAATTAACTAATTAATCCTTAATTATTAATTAATTAATACTTAATTGCTTATATTAATTAATTATCCCTTAATTACGGATTAATTATCCTTTAATTAATCACATTAATTAATGATCCTTTAATTACATTGATTAATTATCCTTTAATTAATTTCATTAAGTAATTACCCTTTAATTACTTACATCAAGTAATTACCCTTAAATTAATTAATTAATTACCCTTTTATTAATTAATGATCCTTTAATAAATCAAGACCCTAATTAATTAAAGATAAACCTTTATCTTAATTAATTACTTAATTACAACATTTAAATCTTATTTAAATAAACCTTTAAAATAAATTCATTTATTAACCCATAAATTAACTAAAGACTTTTAAGTTAATTAATAATTAAAAACATTATTTAAGATAAACCATTTATCTAAATTAATTAGTTAATTATCATTTAAAACTTATTTAAATCAAATGCTTGAAATTAATTTATTATTACCATACAAAATTACTTGAGACATTTTTATTAAAGTTTATTACACTTATATAAATCACTTACTTAATCGAATCATTAATTTACATTTGAAAACACTTAGAGATTAATTTAATTAATTAACTATTATATAATTATTTCAAATCGAACAATTTAAATTCAAACATATTTGACTTGAAAATTAATTTTTGAAACTTGTTTGAAAAACTTGATAAACACTTTGCTTTGAAAACTTAGATTTTCTCCTGCTTTAAAAACCTGGTCAATATTTTTTTTAAAACCTGGTTAACTAACACAATCAAACCCGAGCCAGAGACCAAATTTCCCGAGCCAACCCTTTAAACAACCCGAGTCAATCCCGCTTCTTCTTTCTTTCCTTTTCGTTTTTTTAAACTTTGTTTTGGGTTTAAATTCAAAAACTTGTAATACAGTAAAAATGCATGCGAACTACCCGAGCCAAAACAAATCCTTCTCGAGCTCCAACGTCATTTCCTCGAAACAAAACCCAAGCTAATATCTTCTTCCCAAAACCCATAGCAAACCATATACACAGATACTCGCGTACACGTGCACAGATAATCAGAGCTACTCCGACCATCGCCATCTTTGCTGGCAAGTCGACCACGACCTCTACCTTCGATCCCGACCACCAGAGCCTCGAAACAAATTCGACATCGAAACGAGCAACTTCAACCATCACCTGGAATGAAACAAACACCCAAGAACCATCTCGAGTAACCACCTCCGACCATCAGAACCTTCACCACCGTGACCAGAGTTTCGTCGACGAACCATACACCCATTCCCCCACCACCGATCACCTCCGGTTCACCCACGACCAAGCAAATGCCTCAACTTCATCATCAACCAAAATAGGCTTTTAAACCCTAGTTAGCCAACTCCAGGCCACTACGGTGGTCGAGTAATGCTCCGACCATTTTTCCCTTAATCCCCGACCTTCACACTACCTCCAGACCCAAGCGCGATGCTCCTCCATCGCCAGTCACCAAGAAATCGAGCGAAGTCCAAATTCTGATCAACTCAGAAATTCCCAACAATCCCAATCTTAAAAGTCATGAAACCATTATCTAAAATCATCATTTTCTAATACAAATTTGTTTCTGTAATCAAAACTTGAAATTAAGATGATCAATTTTCTGACTTTTATTGATTTTCACGGTAATTTCACATTTCTGAAATATTTACCAAATATTTCCACTTGAAACTATTTTTAAAATTAAGATTGGGTTTATTCGAACCTATTTTGTTCAAACATCCAAGCATAAAAAGAAATAGAGGATGAGATTTTGAATTTTAAACAGGTTTGAAACCTGTAATCTAGAACAGAGGCAAATTTGCCTGTTCCCAGACATGCACACAAAGTACACCAACATGCAAGCACATTTACACAATCAAACAAGCATTTTTCACAGCATAACTTCAATGATCATCACAAGCATCATGATATCAAAAAAAATTTGCTTTTTGAAAAGATTGTTTGCTCACCTGTTTTTATACAGAGAGACCAGAGCTTTTTGAAAAACCTGGAAGTTATTTAATTTTGATCTGCTACTTGATATTAAAAACTGGTAACTATTTTGAACTTGATCTGCTTGATTTTTGAAAAATGGACTTGGTTTTGCTTTGATCTGAAAGTTTGCTTTGAGATGGATTTGAATAGAGGTTGTTTGATTTTGATCTTTGCTTGCTTTATTGCTTTCAGGTTTTTAGAATTGAAAGAGTTCGAATCTTAGCTTGATTGTAATTCTTTTCTAGTTTTGCTTTGTTGAGTTACCGGTTTTTTTTTGGATTTTGAAAACTAGAACTTGTTTTCTTATCTCTGGTTCAGGTTTTTAAGTTTTCTTTAAAAATTGAAAGATGAAGAAAGAATGAAAATGAGGTAATGATGTGTATATATAACTTGTTTTTCACTTTATTCATTAATTTAAAAATAAAAAGAATTAATGACACTTGTATTTGTGCATGATAAAATTGTTAACACTTATTAATCTTCTTGTTAAAATACTTACACAAGTTAAAATTATCTTACACTTGTCTTTATTCATGTCTTAATGTTTAAATATGATTTTATATAATTTTATTTTAGTTATATATATATATATATGTTTTATATTTTCTATTTTTCATTAATGCATTTCCTTTTATTAATATGTATATAATCTTTTAAAGAAAATGATTTTAAAACTATTTATACGTTAATAAATAAACACATGTATATTATATATAAGGTTTAAAAATATAGAATTTAACTTTAAATGCCTTTTGGAAATTATTATATTTTTAATTCAAAACATAAATTCCAATCACAATATATATACATACATATATATATTTATTATAATTAGAAAATAATTTTTTATTAGTTTTAAGATATAGAGTATTTAAATCCAATTTATCTTTAAGATATTTATTTTTTTGAATTTCGAATCTAAATTCTATTTACAATCTATTTATATATATATATATATATATATATAAACAAACACATATTTTATTTATTTTCGAAAATATCAAATTAATTCACAAACTAATTCCAAAAATTATATTAATTACTAAATTAAATTTGGCCCAAAAACGGGACCGTTACAAATTCCCCCTTAAGAAAATTTCGTCCTCGAAATTTGAAAGAAAAAGATAATTTCAAAATTCTTATATTCAAATAATCCAAGCATACATATTAGCCATATACTAACAACCGAAGCAAACAATTCATTCAAACATTCCTAATTATCCATACACAAATCCGTATAGGCTTTCCTAATACTATCTAGAGTTTCCCGGCTGAATTTCTTAACTATTGCAAGTCGCTTTTGCAATCCTTTCTAACTCGGTTCCCAATAACACAATTCTCTCTTCGCAAATCATAATAGCCTTATGCTTGTCAATCCAATCCATTCCAAGTAAAATCTTAAATTCATTAAAATCAACGAAAAGGCTGATAGAAAACTGATGATGAGAATACGAGATAGAAATCTTTCTACAACGTAAACAAAGATTCGAAGGGCCACCTACCGGGCTCTTCACACAAATAGGTTTGTTTACGAATTTGGGTTTAAAATTTAACTCTCCTACAGTTTGTTGGAAAATAAAACTATACGTGGCCCCAGCATCGAATAGAACTCTAACGATTTTATCATAAATAAGAAGATTTTGGGTTTTCAGACACTCGGGTTATACTCATTCTAGGGCATCCCTTACCCTATCACTAACGAGTCACCTAATAAGTTATACTCCAAAGCTGAAGTTCTTACCCAACCTTTAGCTCTGATACCAAATGTGATGACCCAGGCTCACACGCTCGAAAATCGACATTCAATACATCACCCGTATTCGAATGCCAGAGATTCAAACGTTGAGTCTGGTTCGCCGAAGCTTATAACACATTAAGTGAAAACACCACAGCGGAAACAAAGAAGATAACTTTTATAGGTACACCAAATGGATACAACATGGATACAACAAATGATCACCATAATCAAAGATCTATATACAACTCCACAGCAGAAAAATATCGCAACAGCGGAAAGATAACAACTTCAATATGGTCTTCAAGAAAGCTCAACAATACTGCATCTTCACTTCCAAAGCTCCAAAGACTTCCAAACCAAAATGCTCGACCCTCCATCATGCTGGAATGAAGAAAATTCGATTCCAAATCAAAGACTTCCAAAATCTACATCTACTATCTAAACTAGCTCCCGAATCTACCAATAACCTAACTTTAGGCTGCCCGTGCGGAAAATTTTGGGCACCTAGAGTTTAGAAAGGGAACAATAAACTCCGGGACAGTCATGGGACTGGTGTAAGCAAACAATATCAGTTATTTGAACAAAAAAAAATAAAGAAAAGAAATCTGATATGCTTTTTGGAAAATGAAACTGCCATAAGGTCTCCCGCCGCACACACAATTCAATCGCACACTCCTTATAGCAGTCAAACATGCTTGATGCGCAAAAATCCTTTTGATATTATTATTAGTGCATAGTGTGAAAAATATTTCGAAAGTATAATATTAATCTTAGCCAGCATACGTACCATTATAGTATACCTACTATAGCTACCATGTTAGATGGCAGGGTATACAACTAAAATCGTACATGGCTCGTATTGATTGTTTGGATTTCCAACAATTGATTAAGGCTAAGGAACTTCCTTTTCGAATGGGTACGCCACTGGAGGGATACCCCGAGAACCTAATTGGATCTCTGCCAACACAAGGCCGGGTTACCTCTGTAACTAGATAACTAACTGTCACGAGTATGCCATCCCTCGGTCGTAACCGACCTTTACCGAGGTGCCAACAAAAAATTCCAACAACCATATAAGTTAAATATATGGGCTCCATACAATGATACCACTTTTTATCCAGAAGGAAATGCACATACCCTAAGGGGCGCGACCCCCGTAACCTTGCTGCATCCTTCTTGTTTCGACCATTTCCGGGGTATAAGGTTCGATGAAGTCTCGTCCCACAAAGCTACGCTTTTCACAAAAGCCATGCTTCGATCAACCAATGATCAGCACTTAGCACGCCACATTACCAAATTGGGAATATATCACTAGTAAATATCAACTACATAACCTCTGAGCTCGTACATCTCAGAGAAGGGCGTTAAGCTAAGAGAATAAATTCTCCGCCACCAAATAGAAATGTATTTGATAGAAACCAGCTTTATATCTCAAAGTGTAACGTCAGATATACATCTATACAAGTCCATCCTGGGTCTGAATGGAACCGAAGGCACTTCGTCCAATTAAGGAAAAAAGTCCAGGCAAATCTGGATATTCCCTAATTACGTCCGGACTCCCCATCACTTATGGTAATCTCTATACCGGGGCCACTCGATGCAGAGACAATCAACAGGTAATCATTTCGTTTTTGAAAATACCCGGTCTTCAACCACCATCTTCAAATGCAATTCCATTTCGTCGTATCATTATTCGGAATGGGTTTATGACGTAATGTCCTCCGCCGGCTAATCCGAATAATGAGCGCTTATTTTAAAAACATATGGATTCATTCGGATCTTGGTTAAGTCACAACTTTTTAGCCCTTCTTTTCCAAAACCTTTCCTTTTGAATGGTTTAAGAAATTTCCATTTCTAATATTTTATATAAAAGATTCATCTCTAAGATCCTCTACAATTTGAAACAAGGTTTACCAAATCTTTAACAAAGATTCATTCATAGCTTTCAAAACTATTTCCATTTTGATTCCCCCATAACTTGAAATCCTTTCAACAAAAACTGGGAATTCTTTCTTTATATGAAAGTTATTATCATTTGAAAATAAAGGTTTTCGTTTCGGGAAAATTCGATTAAATTTACTTAAGTTATAGCCTTTTAAAGTATAAATTGGAAAATCAGCGAACTGCCGTACCCTCGGCAAGCTCTATTTGAGTTGAATTCAAATTCCCAAAATAATTTATTTAAAATACTTTAAAAATGGTTAAAAATCAAAATGTATATTATATAACCTGTACAACCCTTTTTAAACCATAGTTTCCAAAGTTTCAAACTTATTTATATATACAGAATTTAACATCAAATCTTGAATTCAAATTCAAATTGAATTATTTTAATTTCAAAGCTTAACAAGCCATATTATATTCAAAATAATTTTTAATTTCAAAACTTCCTTTACAAAAGTATTTCTTATTTAACCCAATTTCATTTCAAAATCATTTTGGATTCAAAATTCAAAATTTAATTTTTCACCATTTTGGATAAAATAATATTAAATTTAAAATCCCCACGACTTAACCAATTTCCCATGAAATCCATATTTATTTATGCGTTGTGTTTAGGGGTTTTGCATACAATAATAAAATATCACAACCATCATAAATCCAAGCACAACAATATCAATAAGCGGTATAATCCTATAACGCTTAACTTTCGTTAACAGATAAGCATGTAAATTCATCACAGATAAATAATCACATTTCACAGCTCAATCCAAAGCAATTCATATCACAGAACAATACATATCAGAGATATCAAACAATTAAAGGCATTCAATATAATCCAATCATCCATAAGCAAGATTAATTAATCACATAATTTATAATTAATTTAATTTAAACCAAATAAATTAATTACTTAACCCTGCTTAATTATCATTAATTAATTACAAACCATTTGTTATTATTTTAATTAATTAATGAAATTAATTAATCATCCTTAATTATCCATCTTAATTAATTATCCTTAATTAATTATCCCTTAATTAATTACCTTAATTAATTAACCTTTAATCACTAATAAATTATCCTTTAATTATCCTTTAATTACTTACATTAAGTAATTATCCTTTAATCATGAATTAATTAACCTTTTATCATTAATTAATTAACCTTTAATCGTAAATTTATTAACCTTTAATCATAAATTAATTCTTTAATTAATTATCCTTTAATTAATTAATTAACTAATTAATCCTTAATTATTAATTTAGTTAATCCTTAATTACTTATATTAATTAATTATCCCTTAATTACTGATTAATTATCCTTTAATTAATCACATTAATTAATGATCCTTTAATTACATTGATTAATTAATTTAATTACCCTTTAATTAATTTCATTAATTAGTTACCCTTTAATTACTTACATCAAGTAATTAACCTTAAATTAATTAATTACTTACCCTTTTATTAATTAATAATCCTTTAATAAATCAAGACCTTAATTAATTAAGATAAAGAGTAATTAAAGATAAACCCTTTGTCTTAATTAATTATTTAATTACAACATTTAAATCTTATTTAAATATACCTTTGAAATAAATTCATTTATTAACCCATAAATTAACAAAAGACTTTTAAGATAATTAATAATTTAAAACATTATTTAAGATAAACCATTTATCTAAATTAATTACTTAATTATCATTTAAAATTTATTTAAATCAAATGCTTGAAATTAGTTTATTATTAACATATAAAATTACTTGAGACATTTTTATTAAAGTTTCATTACACTTATCTAAATCACTTACTTAATCACATCATTAATTTACATTTGAAAACACTTAAAGATTAATTTAATTAATTAACCAATATATAATTATTTCAAATCAAACAATTTAAATTCAAACATATTTGACTTAAGAATTAAATTTTGAAACTTGTTTGAAAAACTTGACAAACACTTTGCTTTGAGAACTTGGAATTTCTCATGCTTTAAAACCTGGTCAATATTTTTTTTAAAAAACCTAGTTAACTAACACAATCAAACCCGAGCCAAAGACCAAATTTCCCGAGCCAACCCTTTAAACAACCCGAGTCGATCCCGCTTCTTCTTCCTTTCCTTTACTTTTTTTAAACTTTGTTTTGGGTTTAAATTCAAAAACCTGTTATACAGTAAAAATGCACGCGAACTACCCGAGCCAAAACAAATCCTTCTCGAGCTCCAACATCATTTCCTTGAAACCAAACCCAAGCTAATATCTTCTCCTCAAAACCCACAGCAACCCATATACATAAATACTCGCGTAAACATGCACAGATGATCGAAGCTACTCCGACCATCACCACCTTTGCTGGCAAGTCGACCACGACCTCTACCTTCGATCCCGACCACCAGAGACTCGAAACAAATTCGAAATCGAAACGAGCAACTTCAACCACCACTTGGAATGAAACAAACACCCAAGAACCACCTCGAGCGACCACCCCCGACCATTAGAACCTTCACCACTGTGACCAAAGTTTCGTCGACGAACCACACACCCATTCCCCACCATCGGTCACTTCCGGTTCACCCACGGCCAAGAAAATGCCTCAACTTCATCATCAACCAAAACAGGCTTTTAAACCCTAGTTCGCCAACTCTAGGCCGCCACGGTGGTCGAGAAATGCTCCGACCATTTTTCCCTTAATCCTCGACCTTCACACTACCTCCAGACCCAAGCCTGACGCTCCTCCATCGCCAGTCGCCAAGAAGTCGAGCGATGTTCGAATTCTGATCAACTCAGAAATTCCAACCCTAATCTTAAAAGTCATGAAACCATCATCTAAAATCATCATTTTCTAATATGAATTTGTTTCTATAATAAAAACTTGAAATTAAGATGACCAATTTTCTAACTTTTATTGATATTCACTGTAATTTCACATTTCTGAAATATTTACCAGATATTTCCACTTAAAACTATTTTTAAAATTAAGATTGGGTTTATTCAAACCTATTTTGTTTAAACATCCAAGCCTAAAAAGAAATAGAGGATGAGATTTTGAATTTTAAACAGGTTTGAAACCTGTAATCTAGAACAGAGGTAAATTTGCCTGTTCCCAGACATGCACACAAAGTACACCAACATGCAAGCACATTTACACAGTCATACAAGCATTTTTCATAGCATAATTTCAATGATCATTACAAGCATTAGGATATCAAATAAAATTTTCTTTTTGAAAAGTTTGTTTGCTCACCTATTTTTATACAGAGTGGCTAGAGCTTTTTGAAAAAACTAGAAGTTGTTTGATTTTGATCTGCTACTTGATATTGAAAACTGGTAATTATTTTGAACTTGATACGCTTGATTTTTGAAAACTGGACTTGGTTTTGTTTTGATCCGAAACTTTGCTTTGAGATGGATTTGAACAGAGGTTGTTTGATTTTGATCTTTGCTTGCTTGATTGCTTTTAGGTTTTTAGAATTTAAAGAGTTTGAATCTTAGCTTGATTGTAATTCTTTTCTAGTTTTGCTTTGTTGAGTTACCATGTTTGTTTTTGATTTTGAAAACTAGAAATTGTTTTCTTGTCTCTGGTTCAGGTTTTTAAGTTTCTTTAAAAATGAAAGATGAAGAAAGAATGAAAATGAGGTAATGATGTGTATATATAACTTGTTTTTCACTTTATTCACTAATTTAAAAATAAAAAGAATTAATGACACTTGTATTTGTGCATGATAAAATTGTTAACACTTGTTAATCTTCTTGTTAAATACTTATACATGTTAAAATTATCTTACACTTATCTTTATTCATGTCTTAATGTTTAAATATGATTTTATATTATTTTATTTTAGTTTTATATACATATGTTTTATATTTTCTATTTTTAATTAA
Organism: Allium cepa; assembly: GCA_030765085.1. Lineage (NCBI taxonomy): Eukaryota > Viridiplantae > Streptophyta > Magnoliopsida > Asparagales > Amaryllidaceae > Allium > Allium cepa. The sequence goes on along the minus strand of CM060937.1, from coordinate 885,995,924 downwards.
TGCATTTCCTTTTATTAATATGTATATAATCTTTTAAAGAAAATGATTTTAAAACTATTTATACATTAATAAACAAACAAACATATATATACTATATCTAGGTTTTAAAAATATAGAATTTAACTTTAAATACCTTTTGGAAATTATTATATTTTTAATTCAAAACATAACTTCCAATCACAATATATATACATATATATATTTATTATAATTAGAAAACTAAATTTTATTAGTTTTAAAATATAAAGTATTTAAATCCAATTTATCTTTAAGACATTAATTTTTTGGCATTTCAAATCAAAATTCAATTTACAATATATATATATATATATATATATATATATATATATATATAAACAGGCATATATTTTATTAGTTTTTGAAAATATTCAAATTAATCACATATTAATTCCAAAATTTGTATTAATTACTAAATTAAATTTGGCTCAAAAATGAGATCGTTACAGGAGGAGACCAAAACCCTAGGTCGCGGTGATGGTTGAAGCAAATCCTAGTTGGAAGGAAGCTGTGTTGAATTTTGTTTTGGTGTTGAGGAAAAAGGGGTCTCGTTCGGTGATTTGGTGAAGGCTAGGGCATTGTTTTTGGAGTGGCGAAGATGAAGATTGCTGAACCAAATTCTTCATTCGGTAAAATAGAGGAGCGAAGAAGAAAAGAAAACCGTCGAACAAAATATTTCGTTCGGTGATTTGCCGAACAAAATATTTCGTTCAGCATTTTGGAGATGCCGATCTAGATGCATCGTTTGGTATTTGAGCATCCCGCTCCAATAAGCAAGAAGCCGGTCCAAAATTTTCGCTCGGCATTTTTCCGAACCAAAGCAGACGCATGCCGAACCAAACCCCAGGGCTGCTATATAGCAGCTACCCCTCCTCACTTCTTCACTCTATAAATAGGGGAGCTTCTGGACAACAATAGAAGCCGAAATTGAGAGCTAATTTCAGCCAATTTCGAAGCCATCCTAGAGAGCTGAAACTCTACAGAATTTTTGTCTGTATTGTAAATTCTTCTTATATGTAGCCTACAAAAGTGAATCAATCTTGTAACTCTAACCTTTCAGTGATTAATAAAATTTCCCCTCCCTAAGTGGACGTACAATGCCACGTGGTAGTGGAACCACTACAAATCCTGGTGTTATTTTCTTTTGCATTTCATAGATCTACGACTGTCTATTCTGGGGTTCATCTTTTGTTTGTTCCTTCTCACTACAATCACGATCCAATTGTTTTTCGCTATATTGGGTTTTATTTATTCCCTTGGAATGATCATCTGAAAGGATTTTCCCCAACAGTCTGGTATCAGAGCTGCAAGGTAGATTGAGGAGTGTTAGATGCTATGGCAGAAGATGAAGCGGCTCTAGTTGTTACAAGACCTTATACTAGAGGGATGTATATCGCCTCAGGTTCACAGTTGACAACTGAGAAATGGAATGTGGATAAAGACTTCGAGAAGTGGCAATGGAGAATGAAGGCTGTTCTAATAAGGAATGAAGTCCATCCAGTATTGTTTTTCCTTGAGGAGTTGACGGTTGACATCGCATTCTCGAAAAGGAAGGAGATGGAGAAATGGCCATTTACTACTTTACAGCTAGCTATAGGAGAGAATGTTATCTCAGAGATTAGCAGTGAGACCACTGCTTGGGGCATTTGAACCAAGCTAGAGAATCTCCGCTTGAAGAAATTTCCGACTAGCCATCTGATATTGCTGAGGACATTTTCACCATGTAGATGAGAGAGGGTACTTCAGTGAAGGAACATATTAATTTCTTTGATGATCTCACGATGAAGATGAAGGCTGTTGACTTGAAGATGGATGAGGAGTAAACGACATCTTTTTTTGTGTTCTCTTTCGGAACGATACACAGGTTTCGCTAACAGCCTTATCTTCGCTAGAGACACGTTGACAGTGGAAGATGTGAAGTTAGGCCTTCTATCTAAGGGATTGAGAGATCAGATGAAGGAGATAAGTGAAGGAAGTAGAGGTGGTAGTAATAGTCACAGCCTGTTTGTTGAAAGATGTAGAGAAGACAAAAAGAATTGGCACTCTAGAGGGCGTTCCAAGTCTAGGAAGCCCAGTAATGGCAGGAGAGGAAAGTCTAAGGACGAGAAGTGTTTTATCTGCAAGAAACCTGGTCATTGGAAAAAGGATCGTCCAGATTTGAAGAAGAAGGAAGAAGACGGATCTTTATCATTTGCTGTGGAGAAGTCTGTATTTGACGATGTGTTGTCTGCAGTAGTATCGGATGTCCCAGACCATTGGGTACTGGACTCGAGGGCGTCTTTTCATCTGTTTGCCTAATAAGGATTACTTTAGTTCTTTCGTTGGACGAGAGGGAAGCTCTATTCTTATGGGTAATGATGCTAGCTGTAGAGAAATGGGTGAAGGTACAGTCAAGATTAGGATGTTTGACGGAGTGATAGGCACTTTGACAGGTGTCCGGTATGTTCCAGGTCGTCAAAAATCCTTAATTTCTTTAGGACAATTGGCCTCTTTGCGATGCAAGGTAACTATCGAGAAGGATAGTCTAAAGGTTTCGAGAGGTGCACTGGTTCTTATGAAAGGAGATGTGTTCCGAAATCTATGTTTGCTTAAAGGAACAACATTTGTAGGAGAGTTATGTGTTGGAGTAGATAGTTCTCGTGCTTTGGATGCCACAAAGCTGTAGCATCTCAAGTTGGGTCATATTTTAGAGAAGAGCTTAGAGTTTCTTCAGAGACGGAAGATGATCAAAGGAAAGAGTTTCGACAAGATGGACTTTTGCCATGAGTGTGTGTTAGGAAAGCAAACTAATGTATCTTTTGGAGTTGGAATCCATAGATTGAGGGGAGTACTTGAGTACGTGCATACAGATGTCTGGGGACTAGTAGCTACTCCTCCTCTTGGAGGAGAAAAGTATTTTATCTCTTTCATTGATGTTTTTTCTCGAAAAGTATAGGTGTATGTTATGAAGGCTAAATCAAAGAGTTTTGAGAAGTTCAAAGACTGGAAAGCGCTTGTTGAGAACCAATTTGGTTCTAAGTTGAAGGTGCTGAGAACTGATAATGGCGGTGAATTTGTCTCTAGGGAGTTCCTCTATTTTTGTAGACAACATGGCATTTAGAGACATTTCACTACATCTGGAGATCCGCAATCTAATGGGGTTGCAGAAAGGATGAACATGACTCTACTAGAGAAGGCTCGTTGCTTGAGATTGACGGCGGGCATGTCTAGAGGCTTTTGGGCTAAGGCATTATCAACTGCGGTGCATATCATAAATCGAATTTCATGCTCAACCATAGATGGGAAGATTCCAAAGGAGAAGTATAGAGGTAAAGTAGTGTATCTTGGTTACTTCTGAATTTTTGATTGTCTTGTGTATGTTCACCATACAGGTGATGATAAGTTAGAGGCTAGAGCATACAAGGGCATACTAATCGGATACACCGATGGTATCAAAGGATATCGAATTTGGAACCCCGTTGATAAGAAGATTGATCATTTCAGACATGTTACTTTTGATGTTTCTGCTATGTTCAATCTAAAGGAGAAGCTACCTACTACATCAGAAGAGTCTGATAGGCCTAAGGAGATGGAAGAAGTTCCCGTGTTCCAGCTAGATAGTAGAGTTGTTGTTGATGCTGTCGGGGAAAACGTAGTTGATGAAACATCACAGGATAATCCACATGTACCTTCTAGTACTGCTGGTGATGTGCATGAATCTAGAGGAAGTTCAGTTTAAGGTGGAGCTAAAAGGAGTTAGGCAAAGCAGTACCTACATGGATTAGTTGTAGGACTATTAGGCCGTCCAAAAGATATGATGATTGGTAGTTTGAGAACCTTATCCTTGGTGATCAGTTTGACTATGCCCCACATATGGTTCATGAGGAGCTGCTTGACCTTGATGAAGCTTTGAAGTCATATGACAGTTCGAAGTGGATGTGTTCTATGGAAGAGGAGTTAAAGTCATTGAAGAAGAACAAGATTTGGGATTTGGTACCACCTCCTCAAGGAAGCCGACCCATAGGTTGCAAATTGGTATTCAAGGTGAAGGATGATGGGCGATACAAGGCTAGACTAGTTGCTAAATGGTTTTCACAAAGATAGGGATTATGAGGAGATATTCTCTCCAGTAGTGAGGCATACATCCATCCATCCGCATTTTGGTCGCTATTGTCGTAGCTCATGACTTGGAGATGGAGCAAATGAACGTGAAAACCACTTTCTTGCAAGGAGACTTAGATGAGACCATCTACATGAAGCAGCTAGAAGGAATTGTTGTGGATGGGAAGGAAAATTGGGTTTGCAAATTGAAGAAGTCTTTGTATGGACTTAAGCAGTCACCTAGACAATGGTACAAGAGGTTTGACTCTTTTATGCTTTCACTTGGTTTTGATCATAGCATCAAAGACGCTTGTGTGAACTTCAAGCATTTAAAGAATGGTTGATGGGTGCACCCACTCTTGTACGTGGATGATATGTTGATTGCTTCCAAGGATAAGGTCGAAATCGATATTTTAAAGCGAAAGATAGAAATGGAATTCGAAATGAAAGACCTTGAAGAAGCAAAGAAAGTTTTGGGTATGGAAATCCAAAGAGATAGAAAGCTATGACTTTTAAGCTCACTCAAAAGGAGTACACTCAAAATGTGCTTGCTCGGTTTAGCATGGAAGGGGCAAAGGCAATCAACAAACCCATGCCTTTGCACATACAACTTTCTAGTACAACCTCTTCGATTTTGGAAAAGGACAAGACATATATGATGAAGGTCCCATATGCAAGTGCAGTTGGCAGCTTGATGTATGCCATGGTTTGCACTAGGCCTGACATTGTACAGGTTGTTGAATTGGTGAGTAGATTCATGGCGAATCTAGGAAAGACCTATTGCAAAAGCAGTGAAGTGTATCTACAGATGTCTTAGAGGAACTCCAAACCATGGACTTGTCTTTGGCTGTAGAGGAAGAGATTTCAGCTTGGTTGGATTTTGTGATTTCGACTATGCCGGTGATAGAGATCGAAGGAACTCAACCTCCGGATATGTGTTCACCATTGGTGGGACAACAATCAGTTGGAGAGTGAGGTTGTAGACGATTGTTACTTTGTCTACTACAGAGGCAGATCATAGCTGCGGTTGAAGCAACTAAGGAGGCGTTTTATTTGAGGCGACTGTTGTGTGATTTGGGCTTTGTATACGAAGGAGTGAATATGTACTGTGATAGTCAGAGTGCAATTAACTTAGCTATTTGGCCTTCAGCTCGAGGATGAAGCATATTGAGGTGAGAGAGTCGTTCCTTGTCTCGATGAGTGAAGAGAAGCTAGTTCATCATCATAAGGTTCACACAAAGGAAAATGCAGCAGACATGTTTACCAAGTCATTGCCTATTGCTAAGTTCGAGCATTGCTTGGACTTGATTCGCTTAATGAAGTGCTAGGTGCCACGGGGTGGCATGGGGGGAGATTTGAGACGGTTCATGGAGACATTTGTTTTCATGGTGGAGATTGATAGGTTCTACATGGACTGGGTACTTTGAATACTTTGTTGACAGGCGGTGGCCTTGCGGAGTTCGTTGACAGAGTGTAATGGGTGATAGCATTGTCGAAGCTCATTGGGTAAGTATCCATTGCTTGGAGCATAAAGGTGTAGATGAAGTTGGAAGGCTTGTTTGGAATCCGTATCAAGGTGGACATTGATAGAATGATACCTAAATTCCATTCGCGATTTGAAGAAGATGCCAGGGAGGAGACCAAAACCCTAGGTCACGGTGATGGTTGAAGCAAATCCTAGCTGGAAGGAAGCTGTGCTGAATTTTGGTTCGGTGTTGAGGAAGAAAGGGTCTCATTCGATGATTTGGTGAAGGCTAGGGCATTGTTTTTGGAGCTGCGATGATGAAGATTGCCGAACCAAATTCTTCATTCGGTAAAATAGAGGAGCGGAGAAGAAAAGAAAATTGCCGAACGTTATATTTCGTTCGGTATTTTGGAGATGTCGATCCAGATGCGCCGTTCAGTATTTTGGTGATGCCGGTCCAGATGCAGCATTTGGTATTTGAGCATGCCGCTCCAATAAGGAAGATGCCGGTCCAAAATTTTCGCTCGATGTTTTGCCAAACCAAACCACAGGGCTGCTATATAGCAGCTACCCCTCCTCATTTCTTCACTCTATAAGTAGGGAAGCTTCTGGACAACAATAGAAGCCGAAATTAAGAGCTAATTTCAGCCAATTTCAGAGCCATTCTAGAGAGCTGAAACTCTATAGAATTTTTTTATATATTGTAGATTCTTCTTATGTATAGCCTCCAGAAGTGAATCAATTTTGTAACTCTAATCTTTCAGTGATTAATAAAATCTCCTCTCCCTAAGTGAACGTACACTGCCTCGCGGTAGTGGAACCACTATAAATCCTGGTGTTACTTATTTTTCTACATTGCATAGATCTGTGATTGTCTGTTCTGGTGTTCATCTTTTGTTTGTCCCGCCTCACCATAATCACGATCCAGTTATTTTCCGCTACGTTGGGCTTTTTTTATTCCCTTAGACTGATCATCTAAAGTGATTTTCCCCAACACTTTCAATCTAGGATCACCATTATTACATAGTTTAGCTATGATGGGTTGTTTGAAGTCAATAAAGTGCCCATTCCAAAGGATCTAAACATAGTCCATATCCTCTTAAGGATTACCTGAAGCATTATTATTGATAATTAATAATGTTATTTGCATTACTGTGAATAGTATAATAACATTGCTTAATTTGACCAAAAAGAATAGTCTAAGTATAGTCTTAAGCATTACTTGAGCATTAAGATATTGCCTCTTTAATGTCAATGTTAATAGATGCCATTGAAGACGAAAATAATGTAAGAAGTATTAGTATTAAGTGGATCAGTAAGTGTACTTAAAAAGTAAATGAATGCTTATATTTAAAATTGAAAGCTCCAAGCAACAAGCACTTGTAAATTATAACATTTTGCATCAGCATAAATAAAGTGGTATAACTCTATCAATGTTTGCTCTTCTAAACTATAGCACTGTCCTTTGTGAGTAGGACAAAATAAATAATTCGAATATAACTGCATAAGAAATAAGGAAGAAAAAAAACTAAATGAATAGTATCACTGTCTAAATCAATAGTATTACGAAGGAACTTAATAACCTATGTCTTTCAACTAATAAAATGTTTTATGAAAAATAAACTACTATAAATGATATCAATCCAAATGAGCATTGCGTTACCTGTATTCAGACGGTAATTTCTAATAATGCACCTACAAATCAAGTAATGCATGTAGGCTTTATATATGCCCAACAACCTAAGCACATAAATTTGTGTTCCTAATCACTCAAATCATTCGAAATTTTATAAAACGAACACAATCACATTTTATGCACACTATTAACCATAGTTTATCTAGAGAAAAATATATATAGAATAAGAAAACTAAAAAAAGAATTCATTTATATTTTTTAGTACTATTTAGTTTGATCCCAAAGAACAACATGAGTTTTGACGTCGATCGAAGAATTAACAACAGTGGACCATGCATATTTGTATCAAAGTGTTAGCATGTCCTAGACAAGATGATTCCCATCTCTATCCAAATGAGATAATGTACACCATGGATGCGTGCATTTTTATAAATTCAGTGAGTCTGGGACATCCATGGTTTTATCCTAAATAAGCATACATCAGATTTGTTATGCGAGTTCGATTTGCTCTTATTTTTCACCAAATTAGTAAGGTCAAACTGGCATGACTTATTAACGCATGAAAGCAGAGATGATATTAAGGAATTAAAAGCATCAGTAGAAATGACTAAATACAGATTTAAGAAAATGATGTCTCCATGAATGAATTTACTTATTTTAAGAAAACCAGGCAGGATATTGACTATAACAATAGTAGAGATATATCGATGACTGATAATAACTATTACATTTACCCTTCCCTATTATTTATGTGATTTTCCACATATTAAAAAGCAATACCCTCAGTTCTAGAAAACATATTAGTAAAAAAATCAGTGAGAACTCTTCAAGAGAGTATGTGTACAAAAATAAATTAAAATTCAAGTTGTTATAAGAAATATTGATATGAATAATTTTCCCGACACCTTGATAACTTGCTATCATTAAATATCAACACTATTATGGATCATATATATGAAGCTATTTTTCATGAATGGTACAAAAGGTTATTTACATCATTATGTAAGTGATTTATGTGTACATCATTTTCAATTTTTTGGAAAAACCAACTCAATTGACTAATAATAGCTTTCAGGAAATATTTCTCTAGCATTCACATACCACTGCAACAACAGATCAAACTTATTAATTCCAAACCATTTCCATTTGCATCTTAAATTTTTCTACACATAAAAATTTCGAAGTATTCTATGTTTCAACTTCAAAATAGCATCAACTGATCAAACTTATAATATTTGTATATATTTCTATTTCATTTATATTTATAAATTATACATCAACCCATTAAAAATAATTAAGAGTCTGCAACAGTTATATGATTACAACTCTATGAAAGTTTTAAGCGCCTAAAAAACGTGTGGTAGTTCAAGGAAATATGCATATAAACACCATACAAAATTAAAGAGGTCTAAAAAAACTAAATTAATGAAATAGATGGGTTAGTTTAATTAAAGATTTAAACAAACACATTATATTCTCTCAACAAACACCAAGTGTAAACAATATATAATTAACTACACTGAAATTAATATAGAATGGGTTTTGGTAATCGATTTTACATTTTTAGTTTTGGACATCAAATTGTTTAAACTCAGTTGAATCGATATTTTAATTTTTGATGTCAACACGTCGAACTCTTTATAACTTATTCAACCAAAAATAAAAGGTAATGATAAATTGTGAAAACCTATTTTTCATACCTATAGATGCACCCAAATTGGATCGAGCACTCCAGAGGCATAAAAATAGCGGCAATATGGTGCTCTTTGATTTAGCGTTATGGGGTTTTGTGAAATTAAGGTGATGAAAATGAGAAACCGTACAACATGTATCAGCATCCAAAAGTTAAGAATTTGGGGATGCGAGTTCCAATGGCGGAGGCAAAACCGGGGATCTGCATGCAACATTGCTGATTGAGGCGGCAACACATGGGTGACACCGATTGTTTGCAGGGTACAGTTGTGGATGAAAGATGGACTAAGTAATTTTTTTTCCCAATATAGGTTTATAGTGTAAATTTGAGAAAAACAGAAGAGAAAACACGAATTGTGGGGAAATAGTCATATACTGAATTAGGATAACAAGAATCGAGGATGAGAAAACACAAATGGGCAGAAAACAGGAGATAAAGAAGAGCGTGAAAATAGGATAAAAACGCATGAGGATTGTTTGCATGTTTTTTGTGCTTCAGAGTATTTGGTTTTGGCCAAGTGATAGTAAACAAATCTCTCCATAGTCGGTTTGATTAACTCAAAATATGTGGTGCTTAATAACAACTAACAAAAACTATAGAGTAGCTCTGATGACAAGTGAAAGACCTTAAATAGCAAGAAGTGCATACAAATGAAAATCAATTTGGAGCTAACTTGCCCGATTAAGCTCCTACCACTCCACGCTCTGTGAAATCCAAAGCTACTGGAAGAGGAAGACTAAAAGAAACCATATTTTAATTCATAGTGTCATAGAATTCATATGTGATTGTTAACCTTGCATAGAATAATTTGGTGTCCTGACTCAAAATAAAAAGAAAAAGGACGGTGTGAACAAAGCCTAGTGGGGGCTCTACTTCTCTAGAAACAAGTAATGATAAAAACTAGTAATTGATTGATGGAACTTCCAGTTTGGAATGCAAAGGAATTGAATTCTCCATCTAAGAAATTAGACATTGAAAGAAATGTAGATTACGGATATTAAGGCTTGGATTAACACTGGAGGGGGTGAATAATGTTTATAAAGAATTACTAAATCTTTTTGAATTTATGTTGAATTGAACACGGATGTATGCAATATACAAACACAGATATGACATAGAAACAAACACAAATGCAGAAAGAAAGTAAAAGCAATAAAGGAAAGAACACACCGGATTTTATACTGGTTCGGAGTTACCCTACATCTAGTCCCGCAACACAAGTACGGATTTCCTTTCAAAAGAAATTCTACAATTACACCCTCTATTTCAATGCTATAAGGTACACCCTCCAGAATCACAATCCTCTGGGTAGAGATACTTGATTTTCGGGCCACAAGTTTACCCAATTGATTTACCAAGGCTACAATCACACCTTATCTCGCTTGATTGATTTTCAAGGTCACAATCACACCTTTTCTCACTTAATAGATTATAAAGAAACCTATAACTTTGAATAGCACTGAGAACCTTATTGAGATAGTGATAGAGAATCAAACTAGAAAAGATCGAGTTCGATTCAATGTTGATTTCGGCATAGTAATGGTAAGAATATGCATTAAGAAATGTAGAAGAAGAAGAGGGGTGAAAAACCAGAAAATCTAATATAAAATTCGTTGAAACTAACCCCTATTTATAGAAGAACAACAACAATGCCCATTCGTGAAGAGTTATGGCGGATAGACACTTCTTTTGAAATTTAAATTTTGAACTCAAGTGACACCATGTCGACATAGTCACCATAGGCATGTCGACATCCCAAAGAAATTTTTGATGATTTAATTTTCTTAGAAAATAACCTTTATCTTATATTAAAACTATTTTATACTTTTCTAATATACTTGACTATAGTTAAAATACATAAGTAAATATAGAGAATAATATATATAGAATTTAACTTTAATTTTATATTTAAATCTTAAGTATAAATATTTAAAAGTTAAATATATTATTTTAAAAGATAGTTTAAAATTAGGAGTAATTTGACTTTGAAATTAAAGATAATTTTGAGGCTAATTTTATTTAAAATAAGGATAGAGGTTTATGATGCTTTTAAAAGGAAGGTTTTGAAAACATTTTGAAAACATGATATAATTTTGAAAAATCATTTTGAATAAAAAGTTAGCGGATACAAAACAATGTTCCACTAGATTTTTCGTAGGTTCTATCCTACTTAGGGTTCCATCCCTTTAACAGGCTCGAAGTGGATTCCATTCTACGAATAAATTGGATTTTAAGATGCCAGTGCTTTTCTATGAGTTTTAACAAAATTCCTAAAAAACTTATTCTTGAAATCTTGAACGCTTGATAATCTTGATGCTCATGAGTCTTCAATCTTTGATATCTTGAATCTCTATACTGTACAGTCTTCATTCTTAGTACCTGCATGGTTAAAACCTGCATATACATATATATATATCTAAACTTATAATGTTAGTATTTATATTTTATAATCTATTCTAAGGTTGTTGTCATCAAAACCATCATCTCACGGACTAACAATCTCCCCCTTTTTGATGATGACAAACTTTGTTTATAAAATATTATTTCTATCTTAATAACTTCCCCTAAAACTAGCAACTCCCCCTAAAACTAATAACTCCCCCTTATTCTATGCCTAATTACCTTATTTTATATTTCTACCCCTTTGTCATCAACAAAAACAGTTTCTAAACTTTATAACTCCAAACTATATAACTCTCCCTAATTCTAATATTCTATGTGATTATGATGATAGTGTTATCATAAATAATCAACACTTAGATCTAAAAATAAATCTAATCCTAAACTACTAACTATCGTAAGTATATAATAACCGTATAATTATATGTATTAATAAGAAGAACACATATAAGAACACAATTAATTTATTAATCATATAGTTGTATGTACATTTTTCGTTGTAACCGTAAGAAGGAATAAACAACAATGGTAAAGAAAGAGAAGAAACTAATGTGTGTTTTTAAACATAGGAGATCTATGAATCGAACAGTTTGGATAGTGGAAACAGAAATTTCCACGTTGTTCGACAAGATTCCCATTCTTGTCAAAACACACTTCTCCAACACACACGACTTGGTCATCATCCTCCACGTGCGCTTCTTCCATGGGTTCTTCTTCTTCTTCTTCTTCTTCGCTGGCCTCTTGATTGAGTGAAGAATCTTGCCTTGCTTCTCTTGTTCCTTTTCCATACAAAGTTGAATCACTTGAATTTCAGTCATCATCTGAAGTGCATCCTTCAGAGAGTCCTCTATTTTGGTCACACGAGTGAGAGTAGTACGTTGAAATGGACCAGACGTAGGAGAGGGGAACGAAAAAGTTGATTTTATGTTTGATTTGGAAGAGGAGACCATTGATTATTTAATTTCAGAGAGAAGAATAGAGAGATAACAGAAAGGATGAATAAAATTTCGAAAATGTGAAGAATATATAACCAATTATTTTGAATTTTGGTGGGAAAAATTTCAAAATTTAAAAACGTTGTATGTCGACATGGGTATATGGGGGATGTCTACATGGTCCTTTTTATTTTTCCTATTTGATTTTAATATTAATTATTAACTATACTTGTTATTTATATTTTATATTTCAGTTATAGAACAAATACCTAATTCTCTTCTTAATTTAGTAAAAATTGATTCATTTAAGGGTTTTGTTAAAATATCAGCAATTTGATTTTCAGAATTGATATAATCGAGAGTAACTACTTCCTTACTTATATTATCTATGAGAAAATGATGTCTGATATCAATATGTTCAGTTCAACAATGTTGAGTAGTATTTTTGGATAAGTTTATCGCACTCGTATTGTCACAATAAATTGGTGATTTTGAAAAATTTAAACCAAAATCTTTTAAAGTTTGTTGCATATATATTACTTGAGAACAAGCCAAAGCAGCAAAAATATACTCTGCTTTAGTTGTTGATAAAGAAACTGTGTTTTGCTTTTTACTAAGCCAAGAAACCAGAGAATGGCTTAAAAAGTGACAGGTCCCACTTGACTTTTACGGTCTGATTTACAACCAGCATAGTCAGCATCACAGTAAGATATTGATTCAAAAGAATCATTTTTAGGGTAAAATAAACCATAATCAGATGTGTGTTTAACATATCTTATGATTCGTTTTACGATTTTTAAGTGGGTCTCTTTAGGTTGGAATTGATATCTGGCACAGAGACAAACACTATGCACATTATCAAGTCTACTAGCTGTAATATAGAGTAGTGATCCAATCATTCATCTATATAATTTTTGATCTACATCTTTCGAGAGATCTTCTTTACTAAGGTACTCATTAGTTGCCATGGGAGTGGGTTTTCCACTCGCAGTAGTCAAACCAAATTTACTAATTAGGTCTTTAGCATATTTTTCTTGACTAATAAAGATACCATTATCTAATTGTTTTATTTGTAATCCTAAAAAGAAATTTAATTCACCCATATGACTCATCTCAAACTCTTTTTTCATTATTTCAGAAAATTCTTTATTCATTTCAAAATTAGTTGATCCAAAAATGATATCATCTACGTAAACTTGTACCAGTTGAATATCATTTTTATTTCTTCTAATAAAAAGAGTATTATCTACTTTACCAATTTCAAAGTTTGATTGCAATAAATAAGATCTTAGTCTACATACCAGGCTCTAGGAGCTTGTTTTAGACCATATAATTCTTTCTTAAGTTTGTAAAACATGATTTGGTAATTTATCATTTTTAAAAAGTGGTGGTTGTTCAACATATACTTCTTCTTTTACAAATCCATTTAAAAAGGCACTTTTAACATCCATTTGAAATAATTTGAAATTATTATGATTTGCGAAAGCAAGCAGAATCCTAATGGCTTCCAATCTTGCTACGGGAGCAAAGGTTTCATCAAAATCTATTCCTTCTTCTTGACAATAACCTTGAGCGACTAATCGAGCTTTATTTTTAACTACCTCTCCTTATTTATTCATTTTATTTTATAAGCCCATTTAGTTCCAATTATAGTTTTATTTTCAGGTCTAGGAACAAGTTCCCAAACATCATTTCTAGTAAACTAATCAATTCTTCTTGCATAGCCAAAATCCATGAATCATCAGTTGATGCTTCTTTTGGATTTTTGGGTTCAATAGTTGATAAAAAAGCTACATTACTCATTTGACTTAGTTGATTTCTAGTTTTAGCAGCAGATTGCATATCTCCTAGTATATTTTCTATATGATGATCTTTTAAAAGTTTAGTCCTTTTATTAGGATGATTAATTTCATTATTAGTTTCAATTGATTCTTGATTTTGAGTGATTAAATCCTCTTCATCATTTGTATATTCAAAAGTTTTCAAATTTTCATCAAATGAAACGTGCATTGTTTCTTCAATGGTGTTAGTTTTTAAATTAAACACTCTGTATGCTTTACTTTTATTAGAGTATCCGATAAAGATTCCTTTGTCGGATTTAGGATCAAATTTATCTAAATTATCTTTTGTATTTAAAATAAAGCATTTACTACCAAAAATTCTGAAATAAGATACCTTAGGTTTCTTTGAATAAAGAAGTTCATAAGATGTCTTATCAGTTAGAGGTCTAATTAAAATTCTATTTAAAATATAACAGGCGGTAGCAACTGCTTCTGCCCAAAAATTCTTTGGTAAATTACAATCTGAAATCATAGTTCTCGCACACTCTTGAATCGTCCTATTTTTACGTTCTACTACTCTGGTTTGTTGTGGAGTTCTCGAAAATGAAAAATTGTGAGTTATTCCCTTTTCATTGCAAAACTCCTCAAACTTTTCATTTTCAAATTCACCACCGTGATCACTTCGAATAGTTATAATTTTTAGAGAAAATTAATTTTGAATTCTTTTTGAAAAAGTCTTAAAACATTCAAAAGTATCACTTTTATATTTCAAAAATATTGTCCATGTAAATCTAGAATAATCATCTACAATTACAAAAACATATTTACTATGATTTATTGACAGAGTTTGAGATGGACCAAATAAATCAAGATGAAGTAATTCAAGAGGTTTTGAAGTTGAAATCATATCTTTTAATTTAAAGGAACTTTTTCTAAGTTTTCCTAATTGACATGCATCAAATAAACTATCTACTTTAAAATTCATTTTAGGGAGACCTCTTACTAGATCATGTTTTGACAGTATAGATAAGAGTTTGAAATTCAAATGCCCAAATCTCTTATGCCAAATCCAAGGGTCACTTGTATGCCAACAGACACATGTTATCATTTGAAACTTTCATACTAAGAATATAAATATTCTTTTCCCTGACTCCCTCAAATAGTATGGTTGCATTATTACCTTCAATGTGACATTTATCTTTTTCAAATTTAATTTTATATCCTTTAAAACTGTGTTGACTTATACTTAGCAGATTATGTTTTAGATTCTTAACTAGCAAAACATTAGCAATAGTAAGAGTTTCAGAATTACCGACTTTGCCGATGCGAATCACATATCCTTTTGAATTATCTCCAAAGTTAACCAGTCCTCCTTCTTTGTATATTATATCATTCAGTATATCTGGATTGCCAGTCATGTGTCTAGAACACCTACTATCAAGTATCCATTTGTTCTTTCTGATCTGCACAATTTGCCCGTTGTGGATTGATTCCTTAACAGCCATAAAGCATGATTCCTGCACATCAAACAATTTTGGTAGATAACTTGAATTTGAATATTGGTTATATGCAGACTCATGAAACAATGATGATTTGAATATTTCTAAACTAGTATTAAAAAATATAGCCATTTTAAAAACTTTTTCAAAAATCAGATTATGAAGCTTTGAAAACCTTGCTCCGATACCAATTGAAAGAAATGCGGATTACGGATCTTAAGGCTTGGATTAACACCAGAGGGGGGTGAATAGTGTTTATAAAGAATTACTAAATCTTTTGGAAGTTATTTTGAATTGAACACGGATGTATGCAATATACAGACACAGATATGATCACAGAAACAAACACAAATGCAGAAATAAAGTAAAAGCAATAAAAGAAAGAACACACCGGATTTTATACTGGTTCGGAGTTATCCTACATCCAGTCCCGCAACACAAGTAAAGATTTTCTTCCAAAAGCAATTGTATAATTACACCCTCGATTTCAAGGCTACGAGGTACATCCTCCAAAATCACAATCCTTTGGGTAGAGATACTTGATTTCCAGGCCACAAGTTTACCCTATTGATTTACCAAGGCTACAATCACACCTTATCTCGCTTGATTGATTTTCAAGGCCATAATCACACCATTTCTCACTTAATAGTTTACAATGAAGCCTATAACTCTGAATAGCACTGAGAACCTTGTTGAGATAGTGATAAAGAATCAAACTACAAAAGATCAAGTTCGATTCAATGTTGATTTCGGCAGAGTAATGGTAAGAATATGTATTAATAAATGTGGAAGAAGAAGAGGAGTGAAAAACCAGAAAATTTGATATAAAATTCGTTGAAACTAACCCTTATTTATAGAAGAACAACAGCCATGTCCATTTGTGAAGAGTTATGGCGAATAGACACTTCTTTTGAAATTTAAATTTTGAACTCAACCGACACCATGTTGACATGGTCACCATAGGTATGTCGACATCCCAAAGCAATTTTTGATGATTTGATTTTCTTTGAAAATAACCTTTATCTTATATTAAAACTATTTTAAACTTTTCTAATATACTTCACTGTAGTTAAAATACATAAGTAAATATAGAGACTAATATATATAGAATTTAACTATAATTTTATATTTAAATCTTAATTACAAATATTCAAAAGTTAAATATATTATTTTAAAAGATAGTTTAAAATCAGGAGTAATTTGACTTCGAAATTAAAGACAATTTTGAGGCTAAAATTATTTAAAATCAGTATACGGGTTTTTGATGCTTTTAAAAGGAAGGTTTTGAAAACAGGATATAATTTTGAAAAATCATTTTGAATAAAAAGTTAGTGGATACAAAACAATGTTCCACTAGATTTTTCATAGGTTCCATCCTACTTAGGGTTCCATCCCTTTAACAAGCTCAAAGTGGATTCCATTCCACGAATAAATTAGATTTTAAGATGCCAGTGCTTTTCTATGAGTTTTAACAAAATTCCTAAAAAAACTTATTCTTGAAATCGTGAACGCTTGATAATCTTTATACTCATGAGTCTTCAATCTTTGATATCTTGAATCTCTATACTGTACAGTCTTCATTCTTGGTACCCGCATGGTTAAAACCTGCATATACATATATATCTAAACTTATAATGTTAGTATTTATATTTTATAATCTATTCTAAGGTTGTTGTCATCAAAACCATCATCTCACGGACTAACAGACATAATTCAAAAAACCAATAAGAAAACATCTTTTTTTGGTCTTGTAGAAAATAAATTATCATGTGATAATATAGAAAAAGTAGCAAATAAATTCAAAAATAACTGGTAAATTGCTCATAACAATGATGTTGAAAACAAGGGAATAATTTTACTTTTGCGGGATTCCACCCAATGGCCTAACATCATTATGCACATAGAATAACTATTCATGACATGCTTACTTCCCAATGTTGGTGGCTTAAGCTTAATATGCATAGTAATATATGCTCACAATCTGGCAAATAAGAAACAAAAACTTTGGCAACGTATTAATGCGGAAGGAAAACATTTTAAGCTTCCCTAGATACTACTTGGAGATTTTAATGCTATTCATTTTGGACAAGAACGAATAGATAATGGAATTTCAACTGGTTTAGGTGATGAGTTCTTAAACTGCATACAAGATATAAATTTACGAAACCATAATTCTCAGACAAAATTTTCACTTGTAGAAGAGGTACATATTTTTTTAATAGTAAAATAGATAGAGTATTTATTAATTCACAATGGGACAATTATTTTCCTAAATTTTGAGTTCATTTTGAATCACACTTTCATTCTTACTAAATTCTCTTTGAATATTGTTTTTCACTATGAGTTCCCATTTAGATATAACAATTCTTGGTGCTTATACAAGGATTACAAAGACATTGTAAAGCAATCCCTAAAGCTGAATATTAGTGGTAATCACCTTTTTATGTAGCTTAACAAACTTAAACACCCAATGAAGGCATTAACGAATTGGTAGAAACATAAAGGTAACATTAATACTAAGTGTGATGCCTTGCGAAGAGAAGAGAACATCTTGTATTTTTAGTTAGCCAACAACCCTCATATGATTACATTGCATAACTTTTTGGTGATAAAGTAGATCAATTATCTAACATGCTAAGAAAGGTGGCTGCATATAATATTCAAAGGACGAAGTTGAAATGGTTGACACTAGGAGATAGAGCATCCAAATTTCTTTCATAATTATATGGTCATCCTTAAACCAAAAAGAGGGGGAATGCATTCTAGATTCAATTGGAAATCTTAAATCAGCATCAAAATCTCTAGCTTAAGAGACTATCTAATACTTTTCACAATAATTTCACTCAAATGATGAAAAATACCAATTTCCAAGATTACTTGCAAAATAATACTAACACTAAAAATGCAAGGAACAATTTGGATTTAATTTTGGTGAAATAAAAACTGCACTATCCGAAGTAGGTGGCAGTAGTTCCCAGGCTGTGATGGCCTTAATGGAAAGCTTTTAAGATCCATATGGGAACAAATCAAGAGTGACTTGCATTATTCCATGATTGGCCTTCAAAACTCTAGGAAAATCATTAGATAATAAACCGTGAACTATCCGTCTTATCCCAAAAAGCCTTCTCTAGAAAGTATAACTCATTATAGACACATTTCTTTATGTACGTGATATATGAAATCCTGGCCAATTTACTTTGCAACAGAATGAAGCAATACGTGAATAATTTAATTTCATTGAATCAAAATGCTTTCATCCTAGGTAGAGTTGTTAGAGAAAATTCTCCGATGGCACATGAAATGATGAGAAGTTTTAATGATAAAATACGAACAACTTATGTTTGAAAATTGATCTATAGAAAATATATGATAAAATAATCATGAATTGCGTTCATATTATATTGATTGATGTGAGATTTTCCCATTTACTTGTGGATCTATAAATGCATTTCTACCCCCTTCCTCTATTTTAGTCATTGGTTCCTCTTGTAGATTTTTTAGATGTGATAGGGGACTAAGTCAAGGTGATCCACTCTCCCCCTATCTGCTCTCGATGGCAATGGTATATCAATCTATTCTACCTAATTTGGAATACTTGAAAGGAAATTGGGTTCCTATATAACCTATGGAACCAATAATTACCCACCTTTTGTATGTGATGATAATTTAGTAAAGCCAAAAGCTACCATACATAATGCAAAAACTATCAAAAGAGTGATGCAGAAGATTCAATCTGACACTAGACACATCATTAGTGAACAAAAGTCAAGCTCAGTGTTTCTTAAAGGAGAAGATAACAAAAATTTAATCTTTAATATTGTTAATGTGAAAATAGGAAATCTTCCCATTATATATATATTTGGGGATCCCTTTGTCAAACAACAAATTAAAATATAGGGACACTAGGCCATTGATTAATAAAATAAATAAGAAACTCAATTATTGGAGCAGTAAACAACTGAACATTAGTGTGGGAATTTAACTACTAAAATTAGTCATATATCAAACGATTACCTTTTGGATGCAATTCTGTCAAATCCCAACAGACATCATAATAAACTAAACTCTTTTTCTGCTAATTTTATGTGGAAAAATAAGTCCCATGGAATGTGCCAGGAGGATGTATTTAAAACCAAATTAGAAGGTGGCTTTAGAATTAGAAATCTAGATGATCTGGTAAAAGTAATAGTTGTGGGAAATGCTATAGCACTAATGTGAGTGAACCTTAAGGCTACTTTAACACTAAAGGGGGTTAATAGTATTTTATAACTTATATGTAACTTTTATAAATTATTTTAAAATATAAATTTGGACATGGATTATCAACACAAATATACATAGCAGGCAGTCACAGATATATATAAATGCATTAAAATTAAAGTAAAGGTAAGAGAGATGACAACATGAGTTTTTATACCGGTTCGGATTAACCAATCCTACATGCAGTCATGTAAAGTGTATGTTTCCAATGCCTACTTTAAATAGGTAGCAAGCAAATTAGAATACAGTCTCGATTTCAAGGCAACGAGATACACCCTCCGGATTTACGAGTTTAGGGTAGACTCTCTTGATTTAATTGGACAACAAGATCATACACTTAATTTGAATGGGCAATAAGCACACCCACTTGATTTGATGGCAACAATCATGCCCATTTGATTTAAACAAGCAACAAGCACACCTAAACAAATAATAGTAGAGAGTTATTGATTCCAATACAAACAGTTTTACTTTGGATAAATAGTATCCTATAGCCCTTTGATATCACTTTAATCTTTGAATTATCGAGAGAATACTTGCAAATCAGTGAGTAGGTTGTAGAGAAGGAATGTCGTAAATTAGAGATCGAATTTGAGTGAATTTGAAGATTAAGATAGTAGATTTTATGAAATATATAATGATAATTTGGAGTAAGAAGAAAGTAGAGAAAGTAGTTGTTGAAACTCATTTTCAAGTCCCCCTATATAGTGTTTGAAGGGACATGTCTATTTATGAAGAGATGTAACCAAAAATCACAATCATTCAAAATTCAAAAGGCATCTCTTCAACTGTCTATATGTCGACAAATTAGGTAGGGTACGTCGACATACCCTTGTTAATTTTGAAAAATAATAATTCATTTAAGTGTTTATTAAATTTTAATAATTTGTAAAACTTCTAAACATAGTTTTAAATATTTTTAACACATTAAACTCTTGTAAAATATTTGTAAAATTATTTTTTGAAAAATAATAATTTGATAAGAGCATTTTCAAATAACAGATGGTTGCTATCCAAGGACGTTAACAAATTATTTTAATGTTTATTTTCTACAATCTATAGTCATTAAATCTTACTAACTTTGTCTCTAAACTCATGAGTCTCATCTTTGAATCTTGACCTCTAGTTTTTTTACTGACCAGTCTTCAAACTTGATTATCATGTATTTGTATAAACTAGTATAATATCCTGCAAAATATTCTATATAACTTGGAAGAACATTATTATCTATATTTATATGGTTGTTGTCATCAAAATCAATATCTGTATTATTAATAATCTCACCCTTTTAAAAATAAATAATTTATAAATTACAAGGAAAACCATTTAAAAATGCATGCTACAAAAAAAAAAGATTTCAATTTAAAAATTCATAAAAATTATTAAAAATACATTTGAACTTGAAACTACTTTTAAAATACTCTAAAACCCGCTCATAAAAATAAGTAATTTAACTAATATTTTAAACTCGTCTAAAACCATAAAAGTAGCTTAAAACAACATAGCACCAAATGGTGCCATAAAACACAGAAATGTTGTCGTTGGTAGAAAAACTGATGTTTTTTAATAATGTATAAGATACCGAACGATGAGAATTTGTAAAAAGCATGAAAATTTGTGGCTAGTTTTCTCTAATAAAGAAATTAAGATCTATTTTCTACAATATGTAGCATATTTAGACTACTTCAAAACTATGCAAACAATCTCTTTAGCATACCTTCCAAAATCATATTAAAAATTCCAAAAATTAGGCTTTTCAAAGTGCTCATATAACGACCTTTTCGCTGCTAACGTTTGCAACGTTGTTCAACAAATTCTATTATTTTTCAAATCATTTCCTCGTTGTCATATATACTACCATAAGTGTAGAGCGCAACCAAAATACATACTTACATAACATATTCACATACTACCATTAACCAGTTAAACATAAGGGGATTTCAAAGTACACTTATAACAACCTTTCTCACTTCAAACACACTTCAATTCACACACAATCAAAGCAAACATGTAAGCACAAATTTAACATTTTATAAATCATATTTAAAAAAAATCATCTTAATAGGAAGAATCATTTCATATTCCAATACCAAATAAACTTTATAACAACATTACCACCAAACATATTATTGTCAAACTGTGAAACATATTTCACAACGTATTCATATTTAATTTAAATCAAACAAAAAAATGCCCATAAACTAACCGAGCTGTAACGACCCAGAATTTTTATTAATTTAAATTTGAATATTTAATGGAATTTAAATATTAATAAGTAAAATTTATAAGTCAAATAAATTTTATTTCAAATATTGGATTTAATTGGATAATTAAATCGATAATTTGAATAGTGAAAATACAAAAATAATTGAAAATGGGGTTAAATATGATTGAAAATGATTTGTAAAAATATTATTTTACCATATTGAAGTTAGAATGACATTTTAGAACTTTTAAAATCGAATTAAAAGTTAAATTGTGAAAATTGAATATTTTAATATTTAATCGACTAGTGAAATTAGCCAATTTTTGAACAGTCTCAGAATTGGACGAGACCAGTTCCATTGGATCGGTGATAATTAGTTATTATCGGATTTCAATTTGTGTAGTAATCGGAGTTGTCGTTTGACCGTGGCAGCTCGAAACGCATCGATATCGTTTTAATATTAATTTGGCGAGTTAAAATAGTCATTTTTCAAAAGCCTCGGATTTCGACGAAACCAGTTTCATTGGATCCGTAATGTGATGTTATTGTATGGTTTCAAATTTCAAGTCGATTGGATTTACCGTTTGTCCGGTGCAAGCTAAAACGCCTAGAAATTGATTTAAATCGGTTTAATTTAAATTGATCGTTTACTGCCATATCTCGCACAGATGATCGAATTAGCTTCCGAAACATGTTCCATTGTGTCCGGAACGCGGGATAAACCCTAGGAACGTCAGTTACCGCGCGTAAATCGGAGTTTTGAAAACCCGGATGAATAGTGTTTTCGTTTGAAAATCTATAAAAGGAACTCAAACCCTTCACTATCTTCAACAAAACAAAACCCTAACCCTAATATTGCTAGCCACCAGTTAATAACCAATGGTCGAAAATTTTCAATTCCTTTCCCTCTCAATCTCTCCCAATCCACAAGCTTTCGTTAAAAACTTTCTGAAGCAAAATCGAAGAGCTTCGCAAGACCTTCACATCCATACGGTTAAGATGGTGTTTTGTCAACAATGGAAGATGATTTTTTGGCCGCGTACAGGGGTATGTCGCACGCGTTTCTAGGCAGCTAGGGGTAGCCGAGTTCGACAGTGATGGGGGCGGAGGTGCACGTGGGTGAGAGCTTCATGATGTCGTCATCTGATCGTATTCTCGGCGATCGATGGAGGAGCGGGGTGGAACCCTAGTTTGTGGATGATGGGTTTATTGCATTCTGTCATCACCTGTACGCGCGTGGGAAGAAAGCTAAGAGCGGCCCTGATTCACTTGCTTGCAATGAATGGTGATGATCTGTTAGGGTTTAGAAATTTAAAAATTAAAATGAAATTGATTTGTAAATGTTTAAAATAGTGTATCTTTTTCATGCGAGGTCCGATTTGGGCGAATCAAAGTGCGTTGGAATCGTATCGTCGAGCACTACGCTATGGAATTGGATTGGAGTCATTTGGAGTTAGTGAAAATTTCGGGTAAAATTAAACGTCCGTTTAATTTTATTCGAAATAAATCGCTAAAACGAAATTGAAATCAAGTGAGAACTTCTCACTCAATCGAATCAGTTTCGATTTTTATTTTAAATAGATAGATTTAAAATTGTTGAATGCATGTTTGAATGATGATTGTTATCTATTGATTGTTAAAATAGACATTATGCGCCGTTAGTAAGCGGATGTTATTTATTAAAAACATATACCGCGAATATTTCATAAACAGTGAAATTGGTATTATATATAATAGCAATATATATATTGGCATATGTATATATAGCAGTTGTTGATTTCCCGCATTTTTTTTTGCGGATGAGACCCTATTGCGCCGTCTATTAAACGGATAATATTTATAAATCCCATATACCGCGATAATTCCGTACTGGAGCGGAATTGGTATTGTGCTAATGTTTGTGGATGCAGGGAAACAGGTTGGAGGGATCCAACTGGATTCCTCAACTGTATTGATTTATTTACAGATATTTTGATATTTGTTGATTATCATATCGATATATGATATTTGGATGTCGTGATTGACTATTTGGTGCTGTTGCATCATCGGATCCATTTCTGAAGTTTTAAAATAATGATTTTGGTTTTAAAAGGGATTTTAAAGTGATTTTCAAAAGTATACGTTTTATTAAATTTTGAATTGATTCATTTTAAATAAATTAACGTTATAAGTTTAATGTTATAAAAGTTATGATTTTTGAGAAATATAACCGAAATGAGATTTTTGAAATAAATAGTGATTAATTTATAAAAAATGGTTTAATTGGGATTTTTGAATTATTAAAAACGATGTATATAAAAGATTTATAAAATTGATATTTATAAATTAAAAATACTGGAATTATAAAACGAGTTTTTATAAGTAATAAAGTGAAATAAAAATGGATTTCATAAGTGAACGCAATTTATAGATTTATAAATTGTGAAGTTATAAAATGGATAGATTTTGTAAAATATAAGATTTATAAGTAATCAACTTACAAATCGGATTTTGGCATTTAAAATGAGTTATAAAAATATAAATGGAGTTTATAAACGTTGTTTATAAATCCGAAATCAATTGAATTTGATAAGTTGGATATAGGAAAATATGAAAGGAATTATATTCACGATTTTGGACAGTGAATATATTATTAAATGAAATGGATATGTTTTTGGGGAAGGAACATTATGAAATGAAGTTAATGATTTTAAAGACGTTTTAAAATGCATTAAGTATCGAATACATAGATTTCAACATTCATTATTGAAATAGACGTTTTCGAGAAATAGAAGGAAATGGTGGACTATAACATTGTTGTTATAGTAAATGATTTCCGAAAGGAAATATTTTGTATAGTATTGGGATTTATATATCTATTTAAACTTTAATCCCTATACTAGTGATTTTTGGGTCGTCGTAACGATGTTTTACGCAACATTCGTTTTTGACCCAAATAAATGTGTTTAAGAGAATGATTTCTTAAAGAATGAAATATATACATAATTTTTGATTTAAGTATATTGAATATTTTCCAAGTGCTGAAATTGAATGGATTGTGAATTACTTATGAATAAATAAGTATGGGAATGTTTTTCCAATGTGAAATGAAATGTTTTGAGAATTTACCTTTTTGAAGATAAATTGAAAATGAATAATTGAAAATCGTATATCATAGATATTTTGGGATTATAAATTCACTATGGAATTTATAAAAGAAAAGGGAATTTGTTTAAAAATAAACGTTGATTTATTTTTAAAAAGTGTGGGAATAAATTTACGGATTTGGAACGTAAATATATAAAATAAATCGGTAAGGATTTATTTAATTGGTTTAAATGAACCATGTTGAAATGAAAGAAATTCCGCGTAAGGAAAAGTGATTTGAAAATTTGTTTTCAAATGTTTGAAGTGTGAGAAATTTATATCTAGTAAAGATAATTTGGAAAGTAAACTATTTGTGAAATTATTTGGATTTGGTGATGTTGAACACGCCTATTGATAGTTAAATAATCCGACTATCAGTATTTACCTTTAAATAGGTATTTGTTGTGAATTGTTGAATTTGAATGCCACACTTATTTTTGAATAAGCGCTCACTATTCGGGTTAGCCGGGAAAGGACCTTGGGGTCATATAACCCATTCCGAGTATGTGATACGTCGTTATGGATTGCATTTGATGACCGGTGTTGAAGACCGGATGTTTGTGAAAATGGAAGGATTACCGTCGAGTTACTCTACATCGGCTGATCTCCGATATAGAGGTTTTATCACCCTTAGTGACGGGAAGTCCGGTCGTGATTAGTGAATATCCGGATTGCAAGGACTTCTTTGTAAGTGCCTTCGGTTCTGTTCGATCCCGGAACAGACTTGTATGGATTGTATGTCTGACATTACAAATTGAGATATAAAGCTGATTTCTTTCAAATATATTTCTGTTGGTGGCGGAGAATTTATTCTCTTAGCTTAACACCCTTCTCTGAGACGTACGAGCTCAGAGGTTATATAGTTGAAGGTTATTAGTGATATACTCCCAATTTGGTAGTGTGGCATGCAGAGTGTTGCTGTGAAATGATCATTGTGTTGATCATTTGTGATAGGATCATTTATTTGATCATTTATCTTGGTGATCATTTCTATGATCATTTGTTGACCCAAAGCACGGCTTCTGTATAAAGTGTGACTTCGTGGACGAGACTTCGTCGGATCTCACACCCCGGAAATGGTCAAAACAGGAAGGATGCAGCAAGGTTATTAGGGGTAGCGCCCTTTAGTGTATGTCATTCCTTCTGGATAGAGGTGGTATCATGGTATGGAGCCCAGATACTTAACCTATGTTGTTGCTGCATATTTTGTGGTTGTTGGAAATCGAGGATCCTCGGATAGATCGGTTACGATCGGGGGATGACATATTCGTGTCAGTAGTTACCCAGTTAGGGGTAACCCGGCCTTGTGTTGGCAGAGATCCGGTTTGGTTCTCGGGGACGTCCTTCCAGAGGCGTTCTCATGTGGCAATGGGAAGTTCCTTGGCCTGACCATTTGTTGGAAATCCATTTCCCAATACGAAACCCTGTACGGTTTTAGTTGTAGAACCTATCATTCACTTATGGTGGCGCCCCACTGTTTGGATGGTAGCTATAGTTGGCATACGATAATGGTCGTATGTTGGCTAAGATTTATATTCTACTTTCGAAATTGTTTTCTACACTATGCACTAGTAATAATATCAAATGTTTCTTTTTAATGCGTATCAAGCATCTTTGACTATAATAAGGAGAAATCTCCTCCGATTCTGCGTTTGCATTGTGTGTGTGTGCGGGAGGCCTTATGGTAGTCTCAATTTTAAAAGCATTGCGAATTGACTTTAAAAATATTCCTCTATTTTGATTTTAAAGATAAATAAACTGTTTTGAGTTCTCACACCAGTCACATGACTGACTCGGAGTTTATTGTTTTCCTTCCTAAACTCTGCGTGCCCACCAATTTCCACACGGGCAGTCAAGAGTTAATGTTTATTCAGGATATTCAAGAGTTGCTGGAGGCAAGATGGATGGCATGGCGTATTACTAGTATATTATATTTCTTTTCCGCTGCATGTTGTTGTTGTACACTCTGATGATGTAATGTAATATGATGTAATATGATGTAATGTAATAACTGATAAAGTTCTTTGTTTAAAGATTTTTCATTTATCTATTATATGTTGTTCCGTTGCGAATTGTGAGATTCTGATGTTGTTCTGTTATTTCTTCTGTTCTGTTCTATCTTCTTCTACCTCTTTCTTTTTCTTAAACCATAACATTTCGGGTTTCCGGCCTTCGATTTCTCGGCAGTCGATAAAGTGAGTATCGATGTTGAATTTTCGAAAGTCGAAAATTTTCGGGACGTTACATTTGGTATCAGAGCTTATGGTTAAGAGACAACCACGGTTCTGTTGGGTGATACTCATTAGAGATAGAGTCAGTAGTACTCTAGAATGAGTTTGAGTGTAATAATAGCTATGAGAGCGTATTTGTTAGTGAATATAAAATTGTTTTATATTGTGATGATTGATTTATTGAGTGGCATATGAACTTTCGTCAGCACGGTCTGCAAAACTATGCCGAAGGAGTTTCTAAACACTTGAATAGATTAATTCGGCACAATATTGATTTTAAATTGGGTAAATGAAATAATTTTACCTTGATTATATTTTTATATATAAAGGAATAATTTTTCAGAATTATTAAAGTATATATAAGTAGATTGTTAGTTGTTTGAATAATCTAAATAAAAGAATAATTGTATAAGTAAAAAGAATTATAAGAATTGAATTATAATTAAAGTGATTTACAATTGTGAAATAAACTTATATATATATATATATATATATATATATATATATAAGAAGTGAAACTATATGGATATATTTAAGAATATGAGTTGTAAATAAAATTGAATTTAAAGTTAAAGAGAAATATAACTTAAGAGATGTTGAATGAAGTTGATATAGGTATCAAAGTAAATTAATAAAGTTAAGTGATAAATGTGAACTTGAGTTATATAAATGAAATTCAACTTTAAATTGTTAAAGGAATTAGCAATTGAATTGATAAATGGATTGAATGTTAATCAATTAAATGTAAATAATTGATATGGGACAATGAATGAAAGTGTTAATTCATTAGAAGCTAATAAAGTTGAGAAATTGGAAGTTGAATAAATTGAATGGAAGTCAATTTAAATATGATCCAATTGAAATTGAATGTGTTGAACCAAATTGAATGTAAAGTGAATAAATTTGGTTGTATTGAATAAACATTGGTTGTTATTTGATTGTTGATTGATTGTATATAATTCATTAAGTGTTAATGAAATTGAATTGGCAAAATTGGAAGCTATGTAATTGAATTCAAATGGATAATATGTGAACTTGAATAGAATTGAATGTGAATTGGATTTAAATTAGTAAATGTTAACCAATTGAAATTTAATATGGATGAATGTTAGTGAATTCCAACATTAATAAATCAAATGTGATTTAAATTTGAAAACCAATTCATTGAATATTAATGAGAATATGAATGAATATCGATTTGGTTATGGATGATAGTTGGTTGATGTATGCATTCGTTGTTTGTTGCATTTGCTATATTGGCACATGTAGTTATTATGTTGCTATATGATGTATATTGAGATTATTTTCATATATGCATGTTTCTCATTTGTTTGTTGAGTGTTTAGTAGGTGCGGATTGCGTTGCTTCGCATTTGGAGCTCGCTTTCGCGCTATATTAGCCGTATATGCTCGCTAATAATAAATAAGGTACATATCTCGGATTAAATATCGTACTTTTACACCTTTTTCCCTGCGGGATGCCTCATCACTTGATGAGATGTATATTTGTGATATATATACTGTCATTTTTTTTTTCGGATCGAGCCGTGCAAAGGAGACTATGGCGAATTTTTCCGGAAATTTAAGGCGTTAGAAAGAATTTGGAAATTTTGGAAAATTTTGGAAAACTATAACTTTGATTTGAGATTGAAAGTTAAACAATAGTAGTTGTTTTTGAAAAGATAACTAAGTATGATTTGAAAACTTAGTAAAGTATTGTAAGAAGTTTAACTATGGATTTTGGGAAAGTTAATAGATTCTGTAACTTTTCTTACTTGATAATTTCGAGGACGAAATTCTTTTAAGGGGGGAAGTCTGTAACGACCCAGAATTTTTATTAATTTAAGTTTGAATATTTAATGGAATTTAAATATTAATAAGTAAAATTTATAAGTCAAATAAATTTTATTTCAAATATTGGATTTAATTGGATAATTAAATCGATAATTTGAATAGTGAAAATACAGAAATAATTGAAAATGGGGTTAAATATGATTGAAAATGATTTGTAAAAATTTTATTTTACCATATTGAAGTTAGAATGACATTTTAGAACTTTTAAAATCGAATTAAAAGTTAAATTGTGAAAATTGAATATTTTAATATTTAATCGACTATTGAAATTAGCCAATTTTTAAACAGTCTCAGAATTGGACGAGACCAGTTCCATTGGATCCGTAATAATTAGTTGTTATCGGATTTCAATTTTCGTAGCAATCGGAGTTGTCTTTTGACCGTGGCAGCTCGAAACGCATCGATATCGTTTTAATATTAATTTGGCGAGTTAAAATAGTCATTTTTCAAAAAGTCTCAGATTTCGACGAAACCAGTTTCATCGGATCCGTAATGTGATATTATTGTATGGTTTCAAATTTCAGGTCGATTGGATTTACCGTTTGTCCGGTGCAAGCTAAAACGCTTAGAAATTGATTTAAATCGGTTTAATTTAAATTGATCGTTTACTGCCATATCTCGCACAGATGATCGAATTAACTTCCGAAACCTATTCCATTGTGTCCGGAACGCGGGATAAACCCTAGGAACGTCAGCTACCGCGCGTAAATTGGAGTTTTGAAAACCCGGATGAATAGTGTTTTCGTTTGAAAATCTATAAAAGGAACTCAAACCCTTCACTATCTTCAACAAAACAAAACCCTAACCCTAATATTGCTAGCCGCCAGTTAATAACCAATGGCCGAAAATTTTCAATTCCTTTCCCTCTCAATCTCTCCCAATCCACAAGCTTTCGTTAAAAACTTTCTGAAGCAAAATCGAAGAGCTTCGCAAGACCTTCACATCCATACGGTTAAGATGGTGTTTTGTCAACAATGGAAGATGATTTTATGGCCGCGCACAGGGGTATGTCGCACGCGTTTCTAGGCAGCTAGGGGTAGCCGAGTTCGACAGTGATGGGGGCGGAGGTGCACGTGGGTGAGAGCTTCATGATGTCGGCATCTGATCGTATTCTCGGCGATCGATGGAGGAGCGGGGTGGAACCCTAGTTTGTGGATGATGGGTTTATTGTGTTCTGTCGTCACCTGTACGCGCGTGGGAAGAAAGCTAAGAGCGGCCCTGATTCACTTGCTTGCAATGAATGGTGATGATCTGTTAGGGTTTAGAAATTTAAAAATTAAAATGAAATTGATTTGTAAATGTTTAAAATAGTGTATCTTTTTCATGCGAGGTCCGATTTGGGCGAATCAAAGTGCGTTGGAATCGTATCGTCGAGCACTATGCTATGGAATTGGATTGGAGTCGTTTGGAGTTAGTGAAAATTTCGGGTAAAATTAAACGTCCGTTTAATTTTATTCGAAATAAATCGCTAAAACGAAATTTAAATCAAGTGAGAACTTCTCACAATCGAATCAGTTTCGATTTTTATTTTAAATAGTTAGATTTAAAATTGTTGAATGCATGTTTGAATGATGATTGTTATCTATTGATTGTTAAAATAGACATTATGCGCCGTTAGTAAGCGGATGTTATTTATTAAAAACATATACCGCGAATATTTCATAAATAGTGAAATTGGTATTATATATAATAGCAATATATATATATATATATATTGGCATATGTATATATTGCAGTTGTTGATTTCCCGCATTTTTTTAGCGGATGAGACCCTATTGCGCCGTCTATTAAACGAATAATATTTATAAATCCCATATACCGCGATAATTCCGTACTGCAGCGGAATTGGTATTATGCTAATGTTTGTGGATGCAGGGAAACAGGTTGGAGGGATCCAACTGGATTCCTCAACTGTATTGATTTATTTACAGATATTTTGATATTTGTTGATTATCATATCGATATATGATATTTGGATGTCGTGATTGACTATTTGGTGTTGTTGCATCATCGGATCCATTTCTGAAGTTTTAAAATATTGATTTTGGTTTTAAAAGGGATTTTAAAGTGATTTTAAAAAGTATACGTTTTATTAAATTTTGAATTGATTCATTTTAAATAAATTAACGTTATAAGTTTAATGTTATAAAAGTTATGATTTTTGAGAAATATAACCGAAATGAGATTTTTGAAATAAATAGTGATTAATTTATAAAAATTGGTTTAATTGGGATTTTCGAATTATTAAAAACGATGTATATAAAAGATTTATAAAATTGATATTTATAAATTAAAAATACTGGAATTATAAAACGAGTTTTTATAAGTAATAAAGTGAAATAAAAATGGATTTCATAAGTGAACGCAATTTTTAGATTTATAAATTGTGAAGTTATAAAATGGATAGATTTTGTAAAATATAAGATTTATAAGTAATTAACTTACAAATCGGATTTTGGCATTTAAAATGAGTTATAAAAATATAAATGGAGTTTATAAACGTTGTTTATAAATCCGAAATCAATTGAATTTGATAAGTTGGATATAGGAAAATATGAAAGGAATTATATTCACGATTTTGGACAGTGAATATATTATTAAATGAAATGGATATGTTTTTGGGGAAGGAACATTATGAAATGAAGTTAATGATTTTAAAGACGTTTTAAAATGCATTAAGTATCGAATACATAGATTTCAACATTCATTGTTGAAATAGACGTTTTCGAGAAATAGAAGGAAATGGTGGACTATAACATTGTTGTTATAGTAAATGATTTCCGAAAGGAAATATTTTGTATAGTATTGGGATTTATATATCTATTTAAACTTTAATCCCTATACTAGTGATTTTTGGGTCGTCGTAACGATGGTTTACGCAACATTCGTTTTTGACCCAAACAAATGTGTTTAAGAGAATGATTTCTTAAAGAATGAAATATATACTTAATTTTTGATTTAAGTATATTGAATATTTTCCAAGTGTTGAAATTGAATGGATTGTGAATTACTTATGAATAAATAAGTATGGGAATGTTTTTCCAATGTGAAATGAAATGTTTTGAGAATTTACCTTTTTGAAGATAAATTGAAAATGAATAATTGAAAATCGTATATCATAGATATTTTGGGATTATAAATTCACTATGGAATTTATAAAAGAAAAGGGAATTTGTTTAAAAATAAACGTTGATTTATTTTTAAAAAGTGTGGGAATAAATTTAAGGATTTGGAACGTAAATATATAAAATAAATCGGTAAGGATTTATTTAATTGGTTTAAATGAACCATGTTGAAATGAAAGAAATTCCGCGTAAGGAAAAGTGATTTGAAAATTTGTTTTCAAATGTTTGAAGTGTGAGAAATTTTATATCTAGTAAAGGTATTTTGGAAAGTAAATTATTTGTGAAATTATTTGGATTTGGTGATGTTGAACACGCCTATTGATAGTTAAATAATCCGACTATCAATATTTACCTTTAAATAGGTATTTGTTGTGAATTGTTGAATTTGAATGCCACACTTATTTTTGAATAAGCGCTCACTATTCGGGTGAGCCGGGAAAGGACCTTGGGGTCGTATAACCCATTCCGAGTATGTGATACGTCGTTATGGATTGCATTTGATGACCGTTGTTGAAGACCGGATGTTTGTGAAAACGGAAGGATTACCGTCGAGTTACTCTACATCGGCTGATCTCCGATATAGAGGTTTTATCACCCTTAGTGACGGGAAGTCCGGTCGCGATTAGTGAATATCCGGATTGCAAGGACTTCTTTGTAAGTGCCTTCGGTTCTGTTCGATCCCGGAACAGACTTGTATGGATTGTATGTCTGACATTACAAATTGAGATATAAAGCTGATTTCTTTCAAATATATTTCTGTTGGTGGCGGAGAATTTATTCTCCTAGCTTAGCACCCTTCTCTGAGACGTACGAGCTCAGAGGTTATATAGTTGAAGGTTATTAGTGATATACTCCCAATTTGGTAGTGTGGCATGCAGAGTGTTGCTGTGAAATGATCATTGTGTTGATCATTTGTGATAGGATCATTTATTTGATCATTTATCTTGGTGATCATTTCTATGATCATTTGTTGACCCAAAGCACGGCTTTTGTATGAAGTGTGACTTTGTGGACGAGACTTCGTCGGATCTCACACCCCGGAAATGGTCAAAACAGGAAGGATGCAGCAAGGTTATTAGGGGTAGCGCCCTTTAGTGTATGTCATTCCTTCTGGATAGAGGTGGTATCATGGTATGGAGCCCAGATACTTAACCTATGTTGTTGCTGCATATTTTGTGGTTGTTGGAAATCGAGGATCCTCGGATAGATCGGTTACGATCGGGGGATGACATATTCGTGTCAGTAGTTACCCAGTTAGGGGTAACCCGACCTTGTGTTGGCAGAGATCTGGTTTGGTTCTCGGGGACGTCCTTCCAGAGGCGTTCTCATGTGGCAATGGGAATTTCCTTGGCCTGACCATTTGTTGGAAATCCATTTCCCAATACGAAACCCTGTACGGTTTTAGTTGTAGAACCTATAATTCACTTATGGTGGCGCCCCACTGTTTGGATGGTAGCTATAGTAGGCATACGATAATGGTCGTATGTTGGCTAAGATTTATATTCTACTTTCGAAATTGTTTTCTACACTATGCACTAGTAATAATATCAAATGTTTCTTTTTAATGCCTATCAAGCATCTTTGACTATCATAAGGAGAAATCTCCTCCGATTCTGCGTTTGCATTGTGTGTGTGTGCGGGAGGCCTTATGGTAGTCTCATTTTTAAAAGCATTGCGAATTGACTTTAAAAATATTCCTCTATTTTGATTTTAAAGATAAATAAACTGTTTTGAGTTCTCACACCAGTCACATGACTAACTCGGAGTTTATTGTTTTCCTTCCTAAATTCTGGGTGCCCACCAATTTCCACACGGGCAGTCAAGAGTTAAGGTTTATTTAGAATATTCAGGAGTTGCTGGAGGCAAGATGGATGGCATGGCGTATTACTAGTATATTATATTTCTTTTCCGCTGCATGTTGTTGTTGTACACTATGATGATGTAATGTAATGTAATGTAATATGATGTAATGTAATAACTGATAAAGTTCTTTGTTTAAAGATTTTTCATTTATCTATTATATGTTGTTCCGCTGTGAATTGTGAGATTCTGATGTTGTTCTGTTATTTCTTCTGTTCCGTTCTATCTTTTTCTATCTTCTTCTACCTCTTTCTTTTTCTTAAACCATAACATTTCGGGTTTCCGGCGTTCGATTTCTCGGCAGTCGATAAAGTGAGTATCGATGTTGAATTTTCGAAAGTCGAAAATTTTCGGGATGTTACATTTGGTATCAGAGCTTATGGTTAAGCGACAACCATGGTTCTGTTGGGTGATACTCATTAGAGATAGAGTCAGTAGTACTCTAGAATGAGTTTGAGTGTAATAATAGCTATGAGAGCGTATTTGTTAGTGAATATAAAATTGTTTTATATTGTGATGATTGATTTATTGAGTGGCATATGAACTTTCGTCAGCACGGTCTGCAAAACTATGCCGAAGGAGTTTCTAAACACTTGAATAGAACAATTCGGCACAATATTGATTTTAAATTGGGTAAATGAAATAATTTTACCTTGATTATATTTTTATATATAAAGGAATAATTTTTCAGAATTATTAAAGTATATATAAGTAGATTGTTAGTTGTTTAAATAATCTAAATAAAAGAATAATTGTATAAGTAAAAAGAATTATAAGAATTGAATTATAATTAAAGTGATTTATAATTGTGAAATAAACTTTTATATATATATATATATATATATATATATATATATAAGAAGTGAAACTATATGGATATATTTAAGAATATGAGTTGTAAATAAAATTGAATTTAAAGTTAAAGAGAAATATAACTTAAGAGATGTTGAATGAAGTTGATATAGGTATCAAAGTAAATTAATAAAGTTAAGTGATAAATGTGAACTTGAGTTATATAAATGAAATTCAATTTTAAATTGTTAAAGGAATTAGCAATTGAATTGATAAATGGATCGAATGTTAATCAATTAAATGTAAATAATTGATATGGGACAATGAATGAAAGTGTTAATTCATTAGAAGCTAATAAAGTTGAGAAATTGGAAGTTGAATAAATTGAATGGAAGTCAATTTAAATTTGATCCAATTGAAATTGAATGTGTTGAACCAAATTGAATGTAAAGTGAATAAATTTGGTTGTATTGAATAAACATTGGTTGTTATTTGATTGTTGATTGATTGTATATAATTCATTAAGTGTTAATGAAATTGAATTGGCAAAATTGGAAGCTATGTAATTGAATTCAAATGGATAATATGTGAACTTGAATAGAATTGAATATGAATTGGATTTAAATTAGTAAATGTTAACTAATTGAAATTTAATATGGATGAATGTTAGTGAATTCCAACATTAATAAATCAAATGTGATTTAAATTTGAAAACCAATTCATTGAATATTAAAGAGAATATGAATGAATATCGATTTGGTTATGGATGATAGTTGGTTGATGTATGCATTCGTTGTTTGTTGCATTTGCTATATTGGCACATGTAGTTATTATGTTGCTATATGATGTATATTGAGATTATTTTCATATATGCATGTTTCTCATTTGTTTGTTGAGTGTTTAGTAGGTGCGGATTGCGTTGCTTCGCATTTGGAGCTCGCTTTCGCGCTATATTAGCCGTATATGCTCGCTAATAATAAATAAGGTACATATCTCGGATTAAATATCGTACTTTTACACTTTTTTCCCTACGGGATGCCTCATCACTTGATGAGATGTATATTTGTGATATATATACTGTCATTTTTTTTTCGGATCGAGCCGCGCAAAGGAGACTATGGCGAATTTTTCCGGAAATTTAAGGCGTTAGAAAGAATTTGGAAATTTTGGAAAATTTTGGAAAACTATAACTATGATTTGAGATTGAAAGTTAAACAATAGTAGTTGTTTTTGAAAAGATAACTAAGTATGATTTGAAAACTTAGTAAAGTATTGTAAGAAGTTTAACTATGGATTTTGGGAAAGTTAATAGATTCTGTAACTTTTCTTACTTGATAATTTCGAGGACGAAATTCTGTTAAGGGGGGAAGTCTGTAACGACCCAGATTTTTTATTAATTTAAATTTGAATATTTAATGGAATTTAAATATTAATAAGTAAAATTTATAAGTCAAATAAATTTTATTTCAAATATTGGATTTAATTGGATAATTAAATCGATAATTTGAATAGTGAAAATACAGAAATAATTGAAAATGGGGTTAAATATGATTGAAAATGATTTGTAAAAATTTTATTTTACCATATTGAAGTTAGAATGATATTTTAGAACTTTTAAAATCGAATTAAAAGTTAAATTGTGAAAATTGAATATTTTAATATTTAATCGACTAGTGAAATTAGCCAATTTTTGAACAGTCTAAGAATTGGACGAGACCAGTTCCATTGGATCGGTAATAATTAGTTATTATCGGATTTCAATTTTTGTAGCAATCGGAGTTGTCATTTGACCGTGGCAGCTCGAAACACATCGATATCGTTTTAATATTAATTTGGCGAGTTAAAATAGTCATTTTTCAAAAAGTCTTGGATTTCGACAAAACCAGTTTCATCGGATCCGTAATGTGATATTATTGTATGGTTTCAAATTTCAAGTCGATTGGATGTACCGTTTGTCCGGTGCAAGCTAAAACGCCTAGAAATTGATTTAAATCGGTTTAATTTAAATTGATCGTTTACTGCCATATCTCGCACAGATGATCGAATTAGCTTTCGAAACCTGTTCCATTGTGTCCTGAACGCGGGATAAACCCTAGGAACGTCAGTTACCGCGCGTAAATCAGAGTTTTGAAAACCCGGATGAATAGTGTTTTCGTTTGAAAATCTATAAAAGGAACTCAAACCCTTCACTATCTTCAACAAAACAAAACCCTAACCCTAATATTGCTAGCCGCCAGTTAATAACCAATGGCCGAAAATTTTCAATTCCTTTCCCTCTCAATCTCTCCCAATCCACAAGCTTTCGTTAAAAACTTTCTGAAGCAAAATCGAAGAGCTTCGCAAGACCTTCACATCCATACGGTTAAGATGGTGTTTTGTCAACAATGGAAGATGATTTTTTGGCCGCGTATAGGGGTATGTCGCACGCGTTTCTAGGCAGCTAGGGGTAGCCGAGTTCGACAGTGATGGGGGCGGAGGTGCACGTGGGTGAGAGCTTCATGATGTCGGCATCTGATCGTATTCTCGGCGATCGATGGAGGAACGGGGTGGAACCCTAGTTTGTGGATGATGGGTTTATTGCGTTCTGTCATCACCTGTACGCGCGTGGGAAGAAAGCTAAGAGCGGCCCTGATTCACTTGCTTGCAATGAATGGTGATGATCTGTTAGGGTTTAGAAATTTAAAAATTAAAATGAAATTGATTTGTAAATGTTTAAAATAGTGTATCTTTTTCATGCGAGGTCCGATTTGGGCGAATCAAAGTGCGTTGGAATCGTATCGTCGAGCACTACGCTATGGAATTGGATTGGAGTCGTTTGGAGTTAGTAAAAATTTCGGGTAAAATTAAACGTCCGTTTAATTTTATTCGAAATAAATCGCTAAAACGAAATTGAAATCAAGTGAGAACTTCTCACAATCGAATCAGTTTCGATTTTTATTTTAAATAGTTAGATTTAAAATTGTTGAATGCATGTTTGAATGATGATTGTTATCTATTGATTGTTAAAATAGACATTATGCGCCGTTAGTAAGCGGATGTTATTTATTAAAAACATATACCGCGAATATTTCATAAACAGTGAAATTGGTATTATATATAATAGCAATATATATATATTGGCATATGTATATAATGCAGTTGTTGATTTCCCGCATTTTTTTTAGCGGATGAGACCCTATTGCGCCGTCTATTAAACAGATAATATTTATAAATCCCACATACCACGATAATTCCGTACTGGAGCGGAATTGGTATTGTGCTAATGTTTGTGGATGCAGGGAAACAGGTTGGAGGGATCCAACTGGATTCCTCAACTGTATTGATTTATTTACAGATATTTTGATATTTGTTGATTATCATATCGATATATGATATTTGGATGTCGTGATTGACTATTTGGTGCTGTTGCATCATCGGATCCATTTCTGAAGTTTTAAAGTAATGATTTTGGTTTTAAAAGGGATTTTAAAGTGATTTTCAAAAGTATACGTTTTATTAAATTTTGAATTGATTCATTTTAAATAAATTAACGTTATAAGTTTAATGTTATAAAAGTTATGATTTTTGAGAAATATAACCGAAATGAGATTTTTGAAATAAATAGTGATTAATTTATAAAAAATGTTTAATTGGGATTTTTGAATTATTAAAAACGATGTATATAAAAGATTTATAAAATTGATATTTATAAATTAAAAATACTGGAATTATAAAACGAGTTTTTATAAGTAATAAAGTGAAATAAAAATGGATTTCATAAGTGAACGCAATTTTTAGATTTATAAATTGTGAAGTTATAAAATGGATAGATTTTGTAAAATATAAGATTTATAAGTAATCAACTTACAAATCGGATTTTGGCATTTAAAATGAGTTATAAAAATATAAATGGAGTTTATAAACGTTGTTTATAAATCCGAAATCAATTGAATTTGATAAGTTGGATATAGGAAAATATGAAAGGAATTATATTCACGATTTTGGATAGTGAATATATTATTAAATGAAATGGATATGTTTTTGGGAAAGGAACATTATGAAATGAAGTTAATGATTTTAAAAACGTTTTAAAATGCATTAAGTATCGAATACATAGATTTCAACATTCATTGTTGAAATAGATGTTTTCGAGAAATAGAAGGAAATGGTGGACTATAACATTGTTGTTATAGTAAATGATTTCCGAAAGGAAATATTTTGTATAGTATTGGGATTTATATATCTATTTAAACTTTAATCCCTATACTAGTGATTTTTGGGTCGTCGTAACGATGTTTTACGCAACATTCGTTTTTGACCCAAACAAATGTGTTTAAGAGAATGATTTCTTAAAGAATGAAATATATACTTAATTTTTGATTTAAGTATATTGAATATTTTCCAAGTGTTGAAATTGAATGGATTGTGAATTACTTATGAATAAATAAGTATGGGAATGTTTTTCCAATGTGAAATGAAATGTTTTGAGAATTTACCTTTTTGAAGATAAATTGAAAATGAATAATTGAAAATCGTATATTATAGATATTTTGGGATTATAAATTCACTATGGAATTTATAAAAGAAGGGAAT
The DNA here is from genome assembly GCA_030765085.1 of Allium cepa. NCBI lineage: Eukaryota > Viridiplantae > Streptophyta > Magnoliopsida > Asparagales > Amaryllidaceae > Allium > Allium cepa. The sequence continues at coordinate 885,956,392 of CM060937.1, read as the reverse complement.
TTGTTTAAAAATAAACGTTGATTTATTTTTAAAAAGTGTGGGAATAAATTTACGGATTTGGAACGTAAATATATAAAATAAATCGGTAAGGATTTATTTAATTGGTTTAAATGAACCATGTTGAAATGAAAGAAATTCCACGTAAGGAAAAGTGATTTGAATTTTTTTTTTTCAAATGTTTGAAGTGTGAGAAATTTTATATCTAGTAAAGATATTTTGGAAAGTAAATTATTTGTGAAATTATTTGGATTTGGTGATGTTGAACATGCCTATTGATAGTTAAATAATCCGACTATCAATATTTACCTTTAAATAGGTATTTGTTGTGAATTGTTGAATTTGAATGCCACACTTATTTTTGAATAAGCGCTCACTATTCGGGTTAGCCGGGAAAGGACCTTGGGGTCGTATAACCCATTCCGAGTATGTGATACGTCGTTATGGATTGCATTTGATGACCGGTGTTGAAGACCGGATGTTTGTGAAAACGGAAGGATTACCGTCGAGTTACTCTACATCGGCTGATCTCCGATATAGAGGTTTTATCACCCTTAGTGACGGGAAGTCCGGTCGTGATTAGTGAATATCCGGATTGCAAGGACTTCTTTGTAAGTGCCTTCGGTTCTGTTTGATCCCGGAACAGACTTGTATGGATTGTATGTCAGACATTACAAATTGAGATATAAAGCTGATTTCTTTCAAATATATTTCTGTTGGTGGCGGAGAATTTATTCTCTTAGCTTAACACCCTTCTCTGAGACGTACGAGCTCAGAGGTTATATAGTTGAAGGTTATTAGTGATATACTCCCAATTTGGTAGTGTGGCATGCAGAGTGTTGCTGTGAAATGATCATTGTGTTGATCATTTGTGATAGGATCATTTATTTGATCATTTATCTTGGTGATCATTTCTATGATCATTTGTTGACCCAAAGAACGGCTTTTGTATAAAGTGTGACTTTGTGGACGAGACTTCGTCGGATCTCACACCCCGGAAATGCTCAAAACAGGAAGGATGCAGCAAGGTTATTAGGGGTAGCGCCCTTTAGTGTATGTCATTCCTTCTGGATAGAGGTGGTATCATGGTATGGAGCCCAGATACTTAACCTATGTTGTTGCTGCATATTTTGTGGTTGTTGGAAATCGAGGATCCTTGGATAGATCGGTTACGATCGGGGGATGACATATTCGTGTCAGTAGTTACCCAGTTAGGGGTAACCCGGCCTTGTGTTGGCAGAGATCCGGTTTGGTTCTCGGGGACGTCCTTCCAGAGGCGTTCTCATGTGGCAATGGGAAGTTCCTTGGCCTGACCATTTGTTGGAAATCCATTTCCCAATACGAAACCCTGTACAGTTTTAGTTGTAGAACCTATCATTCACTTATGGTGGCGCCCTACTGTTTGGATGGTAGCTATAGTAGGCATACGATAATGGTCGTATGTTGGCTAAGATTTATATTCTACTTTCGAAATTGTTTTCTACACTATGCACTAGTAATAATATCAAATGTTTCTTTTTAATGCATATCAAGCATCTTTGACTATCATAAGGAGAAATCTCCTCCGATTCTGCGTTTGCATTGTGTGTGTGTGCGGGAGGCCTTATGGTAGTCTCATTTTTAAAAGCACTGCGAATTGACTTTAAAAATATTCCTCTATTTTGATTTTAAAGATAAATAAACTGTTTTGAGTTCTCACACCAGTCACATGACTGACTCGGAGTTTATTGTTTTCCTTCCTAAACTCTGGATGCCCACCAATTTCCACACGGGCAGTCAAGAGTTAAGGTTTATTTAGGATATTCAAGAGTTGTTGGAGGCAAGATGGATGGCATGGCGTATTACTAGTATATTATATTTCTTTTCCGCTGCATGTTGTTGTTGTACACTCTGATGATGTAATGTAATGTAATGTAATGTAATATGATGTAATGTAATAACTGATAAAGTTCTTTGTTTAAAGATTTTTCATTTATCTATTATATGTTGTTCCGCTGCGAATTGTGAGATTCTGATGTTGTTCTGTTATTTCTTCTGTTCCGTTCTATCTTTTTCTATCTTCTTCTACCACTTTCTTTTTCTTAAACCATAACATTTCGGGTTTCCGGCCTTCGATTTCTCGGCAGTCGATAAAGTGAGTATCGATGTTGAATTTTCGAAAGTCGAAAATTTTCGGGACGTTACATTTGGTATCAGAGCTTATGGTTAAGCGACAACCATGGTTCTGTTGGGTGATACTCACTAGAGATAGAGTCAGTAGTACTCTAGAATGAGTTTGAGTGTAATAATAGCTATGAGAGCGTATTTGTTAGTGAATATAAAATTGTTTTATATTGTGATGATTGATTTATTGAGTGGCATATGAACTTTCGTCAGCACGGTCTGCAAAACTATGCCGAAGGAGTTTCTAAACACTTGAATAGAACAATTCGGCACAATATTGATTTTAAATTGGGTAAATGAAATAATTTTACCTTGATTATATTTTTATATATAAAGGAATAATTTTTCAGAATTATTAAAGTACATATAAGTAGATTGTTAGTTGTTTGAATAATCTAAATAAAAGAATAATTGTATAAGTAAAAAGAATTATAAGAATTGAATTATAATTAAAGTGATTTACAATTGTGAAATAAACTTATATATATATATATATATAAGAAGTGAAACTATGTGGATATATTTAAGAATATGAGTTGTAAATAAAATTGAATTTAAAGTTAAAGAGAAATATAACTTAAGAGATGTTGAATGAAGTTGATATAGGTATCAAAGTAAATTAATAAAGTTAAGTGATAAATGTGAACTTGAGTTATATAAATGAAATTCAACTTTAAATTGTTAAAGGAATTAGCAATTGAATTGATAAATGGATTGAATGTTAATCAATTAAATGTAAATAATTGATATGGGACAATGAATGAAAGTGTTAATTCATTAGAAGCTAATAAAGTTGAGAAATTGGAAGTTGAATAAATTGAATGGAAGTCAATTTAAATATGATCCAATTGAAATTGAATGTGTTGAACCAAATTGAATGTAAAGTGAATAAATTTGGTTGTATTGAATAAACATTGGTTGTTATTTGATTGTTGATTGATTGTATATAATTCATTAAGTGTTAATGAAATTGAATTGGCAAAATTGGAAGCTATGTAATTGAATTCAAATGGATAATATGTGAACTTGAATAGAATTGAATGTGAATTGGATTTAAATTAGTAAATGTTAACCAATTGAAATTTAATATGGATGAATGTTAGTGAATTCCAACATTAATAAATCAAATGTGATTTAAATTTGAAAACCAATTCATTGAATATTAATGAGAATATGAATGAATATCGATTTGGTTATGGATGATAGTTGGTTGATGTATGCATTCGTTGTTTGTTGCATTTGCTATATTGGCACATGTAGTTATTATGTTGCTATATGATGTATATTGAGATTATTTTCATATATGCATGTTTCTCATTTGTTTGTTGAGTGTTTAGTAGGTGCGGATTGCGTTGCTTCGTATTTGGAGCTCGCTTTCGCGCTATATTAGCCGTATATGCTCGCTAATAATAAATAAGGTACATATCTCGGATTAAATATCGTACTTTTACACTTTTTTCCCTGCGGGATGCCTCATCACTTGATGAGATGTATATTTGTGATATATATACTGTCATTTTTTTTTCGGATCGAGCCGCGCAAAGGAGACTATGGCGAATTTTTTCGGAAATTTAAGGCGTTAGAAAGAATTTGGAAATTTTGGAAAATTTTGGAAAACTATAACTTTGATTTGAGATTGAAAGTTAAACAATAGTAGTTGTTTTTGAAAGGATAACTAAGTATGATTTGAAAACTTAGTAAAGTATTGTAAGAAGTTTAACTATGGATTTTGGGAAAGTTAATAGATTCTGTAACTTTTCTTACTTGATAATTTCGAGGACGAAATTCTTTTAAGGGGGGAAGTCTGTAACGACCCAGAATTTTTATTAATCTAAATCTGAATATTTAATGGAATTTAAATATTAATAAGTAAAATTTATAAGTCAAATAAATTTTATTTCAAATATTGGATTTAATTGGATAATTAAATCGATAATTTGAATAGTGAAAATACAGAAATAATTGAAAATGGGGTTAAATATGATTGAAAATGATTTGTAAAAATTTTATTTTACCATATTGAAGTTAGAATGATATTTTAGAACTTTTAAAATCGAATTAAAAGTTAAATTGTGAAAATTGAATATTTTAATATTTAATCGACTAGTGAAATTAGCCAATTTTTGAACAGTCTCAGAATTGGACGAGACCAGTTCCATTGGATCGGTAATAATTAGTTATTATCGTATTTCAATTTTCGTAGCAATCGGAGTTGTCATTTGACCGTGGCAGCTCGAAACACATCGATATCGTTTTAATATTAATTTGGCGAGTTAAAATAGTCATTTTTCAAAAAGTCTTGGATTTCGACGAAACCAGTTTCATCGGATCCGTAATGTGATATTATTGTATGGTTTCAAATTTCAAGTCGATTGGATTTACCGTTTGTCCGGTGGAAGCTAAAACGCCTAGAAATTGATTTAAATCGGTTTAATTTAAATTGATCGTTTACTGCCATATCTCGCACAGATGATCGAATTAGCTTCCGAAACCTGTTCCATTGTGTCCTGAACGCGGGATAAACCCTAGGAACGTCAGTTACCGCGCGTAAATCGAAGTTTTGAAAACCCGGATGAATAGTGTTTTCGTTTGAAAATCTATAAAAGGAACTCAAACCCTTCACTATCTTCAACAAAACAAAACCCTAACCCTAATATTGCTAGCCGCCAGTTAATAACCAATGGCCGAAAATTTTCAATTCCTTTCCCTCTCAATCTCTCCCAATCCACAAGCTTTCGTTAAAAACTTTCTGAAGCAAAATCGAAGAGCTTCGCAAGACCTTCACATCCATACGGTTAAGATGGTGTTTTGTCAACAATGGAAGATGATTTTTTGGCCGCGTATAGGGGTATGTCGCACGCGTTTCTAGGCAGCTAGGGGTAGCCGAGTTCGACAGTGATGGGGGCGGAGGTGCACGTGGGTGAGAGCTTCATGATGTCGGCATCTGATCGTATTCTCGGCGATCGATGGAGGAGCGGGGTGGAACCCTAGTTTGTGGATGATGGGTTTATTGCGTTCTGTCATCACCTGTACGTGCGTGGGAAGAAAGCTAAGAGAGGCCCTGATTCACTTGCTTGCAATGAATGGTGATGATCTGTTAGGGTTTAGAAATTTAAAAATTAAAATGAAATTGATTTGTAAATGTTTAAAATAGTGTATCTTTTTCATGCGAGGTCCGATTTGGGCGAATCAAAGTGCATTGGAATCGTATCGTCGAGCACTACGCTATGGAATTGGATTGGAGTCGTTTGGAGTTAGTGAAAATTTCGGGTAAAATTAAACGTCCGTTTAATTTTATTCGAAATAAATCGCTAAAACGAAATTGAAATCAAGTGAGAACTTCTCACAATCGAATCAGTTTCGATTTTTATTTTAAATAGTTAGATTTAAAATTGTTGAATGCATGTTTGAATGATGATTGTTATCTATTGATTGTTAAAATAGACATTATGCGCCGTTAGTAAGCGGATGTTATTTATTAAAAACATATACCGCGAATATTTCATAAACAGTGAAATTGGTATTATATATAATAGCAATATATATATATTGGCATATGTATATATTGCAGTTGTTGATTTCCCGCATATTTTTTAGCGGATGAGACCCTATTGCGCCGTCTATTAAACGGATAATATTTATAAATCCCACATACCGCGATAATTCCGTACTGGAGCGGAATTGGTATTGTGCTAATGTTTGTGGATGCAGGGAAACAGGTTGGAGGGATCCAACTGGATTCCTCAACTGTATTGATTTATTTACAGATATTTTGATATTTGTTGATTATCATATCGATATATGATATTTGGATGTCGTGATTGACTATTTGGTGCTGTTGCATCATCGGATCCATTTCTGAAGTTTTAAAATAATGATTTTGGTTTTAAAAGGGATTTTAAAGTGATTTTCAAAAGTATACGTTTTATTAAATTTTGAATTGATTCATTTTAAATAAATTAACGTTATAAGTTTAATGTTATAAAAGTTATGATTTTTGAGAAATATAACCGAAATGAGATTTTTGAAATAAATAGTGATTAATTTATAAAAAATGGTTTAATTGGGATTTTTGAATTATTAAAAACGATGTATATAAAAGATTTATAAAATTGATATTTATAAATTAAAAATACTGGAATTATAAAACGAGTTTTTATAAGTAATAAAGTGAAATAAAAATGGATTTCATAAGTGAACGCAATTTATAGATTTATAAATTGTGAAGTTATAAAATGGATAGATTTTGTAAAATATAAGATTTATCAGTAATCAACTTACAAATAGGATTTTGGCATTTAAAATGAGTTATAAAAATATAAATGGAGTTTATAAACGTTGTTTATAAATCCGAAATCAATTGAATTTGATAAGTTGGATATAGGAAAATATGAAAGGAATTATATTCACGATTTTGGACAGTGAATATATTATTAAATGAAATGGATATGTTTTTGGGGAAGGAACATTATGAAATGAAGTTAATGATTTTAAAGACATTTTAAAATGCATTAAGTATCGAATACATAGATTTCAACATTCATTGTTGAAATAGACGTTTTCGAGAAATAGAAGGAAATGGTGGACTATAACATTGTTGTTATAGTAAATGATTTCCGAAAGCAAATATTTTGTATAGTATTGGGATTTATATATCTATTTAAACTTTAATCCCTATACTAGTGATTTTTGGGTTGTCGTAACGATGTTTTACGCAACATTCGTTTTTGACCCAAACGAATGTGTTTAAGAGTATGATTTCTTAAAGAATGAAATATATACTTAATTTTTGATTTAAGTATATTGAATATTTTCCAAGTGTTGAAATTGAATGGATTGTGAATTACTTATGAATAAATAAGTATGGGAATGTTTTTCCAATGTGAAATGAAATGTTTTGAGAATTTACCTTTTTGAAGATAAATTGAAAATGAATAATTGAAAATCGTATATCATAGATATTTTGGGATTATAAATTCACTATGGAATTTATAAAAGAAAAGGGAATTTGTTTAAAAATAAACGTTGATTTATTTTTAAAAAGTGTGGGAATAAATTTACGGATTTGGAACGTAAATATATAAAATAAATCGGTAAGGATTTATTTAATTGGTTTAAATGAACCATGTTGAAATGAAAGAAATTCCGCGTAAGGAAAAGTGATTTGAAAATTTGTTTTCAAATGTTTGAAGTGTGAGAAATTTTATATCTAGTAAAGATATTTTGGAAAGTAAATTATTTGTGAAATTATTTGGATTTGGTGATGTTGAACACGCCTATTGATAGTTAAATAATCCGACTATCAATATTTACCTTTAAATAGGTGTTTGTTGTGAATTGTTGAATTTGAATGCCACACTTATTTTTGAATAAGCGCTCACTATTCGGGTTAGCCGGGAAAGGACCTTGGGGTCGTATAACCCATTCCGAATATGTGATACGTCGTTATGGATTGCATTTGATGATCGGTGTTGAAGACCGGATGTTTGTGAAAACGGAAGGATTACCGTCGAGTTACTCTACATCGGCCGATCTCCGATATAGAGGTTTTATCACCCTTAGTGACGGGAAGTCCGGTCGTGATTAGTGAATATCCGGATTGCAAGGACTTCTTTGTAAGTGCCTTCGGTTCTGTTCGATCCCGGAACAGACTTGTATGGATTGTATGTCTGACATTACAAATTGAGATATAAAGCTGATTTCTTTCAAATATATTTCTGTTGGTGGCGGAGAATTTATTCTCTTAGCTTAACACCCTTCTCTGAGACGTACGAGCTCAGAGGTTATATAGTTGAAGGTTATTAGTGATATACTCCCAATTTGGTAGTGTGGCATGCAGAGTGTTGCTGTGAAATGATCATTGTGTTGATCATTTGTGATAGGATCATTTATTCGATCATTTATCTTGGTGATCATTTCTATGATCATTTGTTGACCTAAAGCACGGCTTTTGTATAAAGTGTGACTTTGTGGACGAGACTTCGTCGGACCTCATACCCCGGAAATGGTCAAAACAGGAAGGATGCAGCAAGGTTATTAGGGGTAGCGCCCTTTAGTGTATGTCATTCCTTCTGGATAGAGGTGGTATCATGGTATGGAGCCCAGATACTTAACCTATGTTGTTGCTGCATATTTTGTGGTTATTGGAAATCGAGGATCCTCGGATAGATCGGTTACGATCGGGGGATGACATATTCGTGTCAGTAGTTACCCAGTTAGGGGTAACCCGGCCTTGTGTTGGCAGAGATCCGGTTTGGTTCTCGGGGACGTCCTTCCAGAGGCGTTCTCATGTGGCAATGGGAAGTTCCTTGGCCTGACCATTTGTTGGAAATCCATTTCCCAATACGAAACCCTGTACGGTTTTAGTTGTAGAACCTATCATTCACTTATGGTGGCGCCCCACTGTTTGGATGGTAGCTATAGTAGGCATACGATAATGGTCGTATGTTGGCTAAGATTTATATTCTACTTTCGAAATTGTTTTCTACACTATGCACTAGTAATAATATCAAATGTTTCCTTTTAATGCGTATCAAGCATCTTTGACTATCATAAGGAGAAATCTCCTCCGATTCTGCGTTTGCATTGTGTGTGTGTGCGGGAGGCCTTATGGTAGTCTCATTTTTAAAAGCATTGCGAATTGACTTTAAAAATATTCCTCTATTTTGATTTTAAAGATAAATAAACTGTTTTGAGTTCTCACACCAGTCACATGACTGACTCGGAGTTTATTGTTTTCCTTCCTAAACTCTGGGTGCCCACCAATTTCCACACGGGCAGTCAAGTGTTAAGGTTTATTTAGGATATTCAGGAGTTGCTCGAGGCAAGATGGATGGCATGGCGTATTACTAGTATATTATATTTCTTTTCCGCTGCATGTTGTTGTTGTACACTCTGATGATGTAATGTAATGTAATGTAATATGATGTAATGTAATAACTGATAAAGTTCTTTGTTTAAAGATTTTTCATTTATCTATTATATGTTGTTCCGCTGTGAATTGTGAGATTCTAATGTTGTTCTGTTATTTCTTCTGTTCCGTTCTATCTTTTTCTATCTTCTTCTACCTCTTTCTTTTTCTTAAACCATAACATTTCAGGTTTCCGGCCTTCGATTTCTCGGCAGTCGATAAAGTGAGTATCGATGTTGAATTTTCGAAAGTCGAAAATTTTCGGGACGTTACACGAGCATAGAAATCAACAAACAATAGTCAATGCTCCTAACTGGATGAGCATGACTACTTAAACAATAAATGATAATAATTGAATATTATCATTTCCTAACACCTAGACACATCATAAATAACTTACCAGTTTTTTGAAAATTATTCTTTTATATATATTAAAATATATAATCCTAGGTAAAATATTTTGTTTACCAATTTTAAAATTTGCGCCTTGTCTAAGTGTTTAGAAATCCCTATCGGTAACGTTGATTAGGCGCATCGACTAGAATTCATAAGCATCAAAAAAATAAATTAAAATAATATTTTTTAGCAGTAATACACGCTCTCTCATATATACACTCAAACTCATTCTTCGGTGTCATTTAACCTATCTCTAATGAGTTTTCCCCACCAAAGCATAGGTGTTCGCTTAACCTAAGCTATGATACCATGTGTAATGATCGAAGTCCACTGTAACTAGTGGTGACTATACATAATAACCTCGAATCTGATTTTACGGTTAGCCTCTAGATCCGTAACCAACCCGTAAAGGGACACGTGGGGGTAAGAGTCTAAGCCTTCTCATGGTTCACAAAGTGAGACCGCCTAGCATGCGTGAACCTCACCAACCAGATCTGAAATCGATCTCTCCAAACCCATAATCAATAGTTTCAAAACAGACCAAGATTTGATAATCGGTTATTTAACTATTGAATAACTAAACAATCTAAATTAGAGTTTTAATTTCATAAGGAAACTCAACATGATTTAGCACAGTAGCAACCACTTAGCCTCTTTAATTAATCCTTTCATTAATTAAAACTACTTTACAAATACTTGTATTAAAAAACCTTTACAAAAAATACACATGAGTATACTACTCATTCACTACTCATTTATATTCTTTTAGTGCTTAGAAAACTAACTGTATATCTATCTCATCGGTATAAGTATATTCACAAAACACTACATTTTCACTACTTAGAAAATGTACCCATATATTTATCTTGTCCATATAAGTATATTCACAAAACACTACACTTTCACTACTTGGAAAATATGTCCATATACTTATCATAATGGTGTAAGTATATTCACAAAACAATGCGAAAGATTTTATATTCGAAAGCATACTGAATAGGTCAAAAACATTATTTACAATAAACCCAAACCACTTTTCTTTTTGCGTAAGTAAACAGATCGTACAAAAATTAGACCAAATATATTTACCACCACTTTTCGGTTTCAAACTTTTTCTCTCCCTTGATTAACAAAGTAGTCTGACAAGTTAGAGAACTATCCTTGCCTCTGCATACATTCTTAATTCTCACAAATAGAGACGAGTTTCCATACCTTGGAATTTAGTATTAAGCATGTGAAGAATGTTTTCCATTCCACCATAAATTCTAAAGATCATTTATAGAAATCAAATCTCCTACACTTGTCACATTTCTAATATTTCGACTTACCTTATCTGTAGCGATTCAGATTTTTAATATGAATATTTAAATAATAACAAAATATTGGAATTAGCTAAATAATTAAATCTTGGATTTAATCTGAATAAAAAAATGATTTCAAAATCTTATTTAAATAATAACGATACTAGAAAACTTTTAATTTAGATTCAAAAGCGATTAATTAGTTTTAAAAGTAATTTGTTTTAATTAACATGTGAAAATATCATTTTAAGGCATTGTCTTGAAATTTTGACGAAACCAATGCCATCTGATCGTAAATAGTGAATTATTATATGCTGACGAGTTTCGTGATGATCGGATTATTGTGTGGTTTGCAAGCTTGAAGCACATTAAAATTAATTACAAGATTTTAATATAATATAATTTGAATTTGAAAGCTAACTTCTATATGTGACGACTAGGTCCCAATACTAGTCCTGTTGTGTTCGGAATAAGGGTACTTAGCTAGGAACGCCAGTGAGCACACCAAATTTGAAGTTCGTGATTTTTGGGCATGAATAGTGTTTGTTAAATCTTCTATATAAGTGCCTCACTTCTTCCTCAATTAAGAAACCAGTCGTCATTTCTTTTAAACCCTAACCTAGAATCTAACGACTGAGATTATCCTTGTCAATTAGAGTTGAATCAGGGGAAGTGTTCAACTATAAAGAGGTGCGGCATGCCAAGAGGATTCAACTTATTGAGGTAGGTAAGAGTGAGGTGGCCCATGGTGGCTTGAATCTTAGGTGGACGTCGCGATATTTTTAAGAGGTGTCCCTCGATTAGGGTGATGTGGAGTGGTGGGAATGATGGTGTTAAGGAGCACGTGGTTGAGGCTATCTCCTGGCCTCAAGCTGGGTTTGGAGGTGATGGATGGTGGCCGCTATTAAAGAGGAAAGTCGTGATGATGTGTTGTTTATAAGTCAACCTGCGTTGTTTCACAAGGGAGAGGAAGGGTAATTAAAGCCAAACCAATTTTAATTAAAGTTAATTAATTTAATTAATATCCAATGTTCATTAATTCGTATCTTATTCGTACATGGTCGGATTTAGACATAGTCAATTGTATTGGACTTGTGGTGATGATATCTATGCATAGGATTGGATTCGTTGAATTATGAGATTGTGGGAATTTTATTTAAAATAAAATGGCGTTCAATTTTGAACTAATTGGAAATGTGAAAGCGTTAGCTGGAATTTGGATGAGATTTTCGAATTAGTTATTTGTTTATTGTTGTGGTAATTGTTTTTGTAGAAAAGTATAGATTAAAATAGATAACAATGAAAGTTATTATATCTGAACCTGTAACGACCCAGAATTTTTATTAATTTAAATTTGAATATTTAATTAATTTTAAATGTTAATAAGTGAATTTTTAAGTCAAATAAATTTTTATTTGAATTATTGGATTTAATTGGATTATTAAATCGATAATTTAATACGTTAAATTATGGAAATAATTAAAAATTGAGTTAAATATGATTGAAAATAATTTGGAAAATTTTATTTAATCATACTGGAGTTATAGAAATATTTTAGAACTTTTAAAATCGAATTAAAAGTTAATTTGTGAAAATTGAATATTTTAATATTAAAATCGACTAGTAAAAATAGCCAATTTTTGAACAGTCTCAGAATTGAACGAAACCAGTTCCATTGGATCCGTAATAGTTAATTATTACCGATTTCAAATTTCGTGTCAATCGGAGCTATCGTTTGATCGTGGCAGCTCGAAACGCATCGAATCGTTTTTAATTTAAATTTGGCGAGTCAAATTAGCCATTTTTCAAAAAGTCTCGGATTTCGACGAAACCAGTTTCATCGAATCCGTAATGTGATATTATTGTAAGGTTTCAAATTTCAAGTCAATTGGATTTACCGTTTGTCCGGTACGAATTAAAACGCCTAGAAATCGATTTAAATCGGTTTAATTTAAATTGAGCGTTTACAGCCATAACTCGCACAGATGTCCGAATTAGCTTCCGAAACCTGTTCCATTGTGTCCGGAACGCGGGCTAAACCTTAGAAACGCTGGTTACGGCGTCTAAATCGGAGTTCGGAATTTCCGGGTGAATAGTGTCGAACGAAACTCTATAAATAGACCACCATCTTCATAAATTTGATAAAAAATAACCCTAACCCTAGAAAAAAACTGTAGCCGCCACTTATACATGAATGGCCAGAATTCAATTTCCTTTCCCCCTCAATCTCTCTCAATCTACAAAGAATTAGAAGAAGTGTTCAACACGAAAAAGGTAGAGCATGAAGAGAGCTTGAAATCCATACGGATATGATCGGAAATGGTGCGACGGAGGGAGAGATAAGTGGGGCCGACTGTCACGGCCTGCGCACGCATTTCCACGCAGCACATGAGGCCGAGCTTCATAGGGTGGGGGCCGAACCTGGTGGAGGAGATGGGCTTCGCAACGGAGTTCCCCGATCGAGTTTTCATCGAGCATAGGAGAAGTATTATTTAACCCTAATTTAGCAAATGGGTTTGGAGATGTTCGGCCAAAATCTGTAGCATGAACGTGGTGGAAGATGAAGCAACGTACGGTAGAGATGCAATGGTGTTGGATCTAGTGGTTGTGGTGAGATGTGGGTTTAAATTAGTTAAGTTTATGTTGAAATTATGTTATATAAATACGTATAACTTCAAAAATGCATAACTTTTTCATACGAGGTCGAAAAAATGCAAACTCAGTTGCGTTGGAATCGTATGGACGAGCACTACGCGATGGAGTTGGTTTGGAGTCGTTTAGAGTTAGTGAGAATTTTGGGTAAAATTAAACGCGCGTTTAATTTTATTCGAAATAAAAGCTAAAACGGAATTTAAAACCAAGGTGAGAATTTCTCACTCAATCGAATAGATTTCGATTTTATTTTAAATAGTTAGATTTAAAATATTTGAATGCATGTTTGAATGATGACTGTAAATTATTGATTGTTAAAATAGACATTATGCGCCGTTAGTAAGCGGATGTTATTTATTAAAAACATATACCGCGAATATTTCATAAACAGTGAAATTGGTATTATATATAATATCAATATATATATATTGGCATATGTATATATTGCAGTTGTTGATTTCCCGCATTTTTTTGTTTAGCGGATGAGACCCTATTACGCCGTTATTAAGCGGATAATATTTATTAAAAACATGTACCGCGATAATTTCGTACTGGAGCGAAATTGGTATTGTGCTAATGTTTTTGGATGCAGGAAACAGGTTGGAGGGATCCAACTGGATTCCTCAACAGTATTTATTTTATTTCAGATATTTTGAAATTTGATGGATTATCGTATCGATATATGATATCGTTGTAGTCGTGATTGACTATTTGGTGTGTAGCATCATTGGACCCAGATTTTGGGATTTTAAAATGATTTTAAAAGTGATTTTGAAAATATACTATATTTTTGGAATTGATCCATTTTAAATAAATAAACGTTATAATTTTTAAAGTTATAAAAATTATGGTTTTTGTGAAATATAGTTAAAAAGCTGATTTTTAGAAATACGATTAAAAGTCGATTTTTGAGAAATATGAACTAATGATTTTATAAAATAATTTAGATTGGATTTTTGAATATATGATAAAATTTTAAATATAGGATTTATAAAATTTGATTATTTTATAAATCGAAATGATGAAATTATAAAGGAATTTAAAGACGTTTTAGAATAATAATATAGACTGATTTATATTAAGAGATTTATAAATGGATATTTATAAATTGAAATATAGACATTATAAAACGAGTTTTTATAAGTGTTTGAATGTAGTAAAAATGAATTTCATAAATGAATGAAATTTATAGAATTATAAACTGTGAAGTTATAAATGAAATTTATAAATAGTAAGATTTATAAATTTGTGAAGTTAATTGAAGAATAGATTTGGTTAAATAAATGAATCTTATAAGTTATAAGATTTATAATTATGAAGTTTAAAGAACGATTTTATAAAATAATCGTTTTATAAGTATTTAACTTATAATATAAACATTTAGTTTATAATTGAGTTATAAACTGAAATAGGTTAATAAAGGAATTTATAAAAAGGAAGTTTTTATAAATAAAAAGAAACGGAATTTATAAACGTTGTTTTGTAAATCCGCAAATAACTTATTTTGATAAGTTAATTGTTATAACTTATAAATGGAGTTATATTCACGTTTTAGACAGTGAATAATCCTTTAAATTAAAGTGAATAGAAATGATGAAGTTTGTTAACGTAGTTTATTCACGTTTTTGAACAGTGAATAACACGTTAAAGAAATTGTTTAGAATGTGAAGGTTTTAAATAGAATTAAAACGATCTAACGATGTTTTAAATGTGTTGTGATTCGAAACCATAGATTTCAACATTTATTGTTGAAATAGACGTTTCGAGAAATAAAAGGAAATAGTGGACTATAACACTGTTGTTATAGTAAATGATTTCCGAAAGGAAATGTTTTGTATAGTATTGGGATTTATATATCTATTTTAATTTCGAATCCCTATACTAGTGATTTTGGGTTGTCGTAACGATGTTTTACGTAACATTCGTTTTGGCCCAAATAAATATGTTTAAGAGAATGATTTTCTTAAAGAATGAATTTTATACTTAATTCGATTTAAGTATATTGAATATTTTCCAAGGTTGAAAATAAAAAGATTTGTGAATTACTTATGAATAAATAAGTATGGAAATGTTTTCCAATAAGAAGTGAATATTAGAATTTATCTTTTTGAAGATAAATCGAAATGAATTATTGAAATCGTATATGCATAGATATTTTGGAAATATAAATTCATTATGGAATTTATATGTGAAAAGTGGAATTTGTATAAAAATAAATATTGATTTATTTTTGAAGTGTTGAAACTATATATCTAGTAAAGATATTTTGGAAAATAAATAATTTGGAAAATTATTTGGAATCTGGCGATGTATGCATATCCAGTGATAGTTCAATAACCGACTATCAGTATTTCCCTTTGAATGGGTATTGGATGAGAATTGATTGAATTGAATGTCACACTTATTTTTGAATAAGCGCTCACTATTCGGGTTAACCGGGAAAGGACCATGGGGTCGTATAACCCACTCCGAATATGTGATACGTCGTTGTGAATCGCATTTGAAGATCGGTGTTGAAGACCGGTATTTGCGAGAGTGATAGGATGAACTATCGATTGACTCTGCACCGAGTAGCTACGGTATTGAGTTCTCCATATGTGATGGTGAATCCGATCAGGATTGTGAATATCCGGATTGCAAGGACTTCTTTGTAAGTGCCTTCGGTTCTGTTCGATCCCGGAACAGACTTGTATGGATTGTATGTCTGACATTACAAGTTGAGATATAAAGCCGATTTCTTTCAAATATATTTCTGTTGGTGGCGGAGAATTTATTCTTTGCTTAACACCCTTCTTTGAGACGTATGTGCTCAAAGGTTATATAGTTGAAGTTATCAGCGATATATTCCCAAATTGGTAATGTGATATGCTGAGTGATGCTGAAATGATCATTGTGTTGATTATTTGTGATAGGATCATTTATTTGATCGTCTATCCTTGTGATCATTGTGTTGATCATTTGTTGACCCAAAGCATGGCTTTTGTATAAAGTATGTTTTTGTGGACGTGAATTCGTCGAGCCTCACACCCCGTGAATGGTCAAAACAGGAAAGATGCGGCAAGGTTATGAGGGGTAGCACCCTTTAGGATGTGTCCATTTCCTTCTGGAAAAGGGTGGTATCATGGTATGGAGCCCAGATACTTACTCATGTTGAAAACACTTTATGATTGTGTGAATTGATTACGAGCGCTCGGTGAAAAGGTCCCAAAGGACCGGGGGATGGCATATTCGGTCAGTTGTTACTCAGTTAGGAGTAACCCAGCCTTGTGTTGGTAGAGATCCGGTTTGGTTCTCGGGGATGTCCATCCAGAGGCATTCTCATGTGGCAATGGGAAGTTCCTTGGCCTGACCATTTGTTGGAAATCCAATTCCCAATACGAAACTTATACGGTATTAGTTGTAGAACCTGCTATTCACTTATGGTGGTCACCACTGTTTGGATGGTAGCTATAGTAGGCATACGATAATGGTCGTATGTTGGCTAAGATTTATATTCTACTTTCGAAATGAATTTTTTCTACACTATGCACTAGTAATAATATAAAATGTTCTTTTAAATGCGTATCAAGCATCTTTGACTATCATAAGGAGAAATCTCCTCCGATTCTGCGTTTGCATGTGTGTGTGTGCGGGAGGCCTTATGGTAGTCTCATTTTTAAAAGCATTGCGAATTGAATTTAAAAATATCTCTCTATTTTGATTTTAAAGATAAATAAACTGTTTTGAGTTCTCACACCAGTCACATGACTGACTCGGAGTTTATTGTTTTCCTTCCTAAACTCTGGGTGCCCACCAATTTCCACACGGGCAGTTAAGAGTTAGGTTTATCAGGATATTCTGGATATTCTGGAGTTGCTGGAGGCAAGCTGGATAGCATGGCGTATTACTAGTTTATATAGTATTTCTTTTCCGCTGCACTGTTTATTGTTGTATGTTGTTGTACACTCTGATGATATGATATGATGTAATGAAATATAATGTGATGTAATAACTGATATAGTTCTTTGTTTAAAGATTATTCATTTATTATTATATGTTGTTCCGCTGTGAATTGTGAGATTCTGATGTTGTTCTGTTGTTTTCTTCTGTCCCGTTCTATTTTTAAAATTCTTCTATCTTGTATTTTTCAAATTCTCTGTTTTCTTTCTCTGTTTTCAAAAAAAAAATTGTCTATCTTCTTTCCTCTCTATTTCCTATCTCTTCTTCTTGTTCTCTCTTCTTCTTTTCCTAAATTCTTTTTCTTAAACCCCTAAGGGTTCGTATTTTCGTTCATCTTGAATTAAACAAAGGAGATTAGTGTCTATTCAAGGAGTACGGACTTACGGGTCTTTACAGTTGGTATCAGAGCTGATGGTTAAGCGACAACCATGGTTCTGTAGGGTTTTACTCATTAGAGATAGAGTCAGCAGTACTCTAGATTGAGTTTGAGTGTAATAATAGATATGAGAGCGTATTTGTTAGTGAATATAAAATTTGTTTTATATTGTGATGATTGGTTTGTTGAGTGGCATATGAACTTTCGTCAGCACAGCCTCGAAACTGAGCCGAAGGGGTTTCTAAACACTTGAATAGAACAATTCGGCACAGTATTAATTTTAAATTGGGTAAATGAAATAATTTTACCTTGATTATATTTTATATGTAAAGGAATAATTTTTCAGAATTATTAAAGTGTATGTAAGTTGATTTTTAGGTTGTTTGAATAATCTAAATTGAAGAATAATTGTATAAGTAAAAAAAATTATAAGATTTGAATTATAATTAAAGTGATTTACAATTGTGAAATAAACTTATATATATAAGAAGTGAAACTATATGAATATATTTATGAATATGAGTTGTAAATAAAAATGAATTTAAGGTTAATGATAGATATGAACTTAAGTTATGTGAATGAAATTCAACTTTAGAATTGAATTGAATTAATGGATTGAATGATTAATCAATTAAATGTAAATTAAATTGGATATGGAATAATGAATATAAGTGTTAATTCATTGAAATCAAATGTTATTAGAAGTTGAATAAATTGAATGAGAATGAATATAAGCAAAGGAATTTGGTTGTAATTAATATACATTGATTGTTATATGATTGTAGGTTGATTGTATATAATTCATTAAGAGTTAATGAAATTGAAAGCTATGAAATTGAATTCAAATTAGAAGTAAATAAATTTGAATAGAATTGAATGTGAATTAGATTTAATTAGTGAATGCAAACTAATTAAAATTGAGAATGAATGTTAGTAAGAACATCCAATGTAAATGAATCAAATGTGATTAAATTGAAAACCATTTCATTTAATATTAATGAGAATATGAATGAATATAGATTTAATAGATGGTTGATGTTTGCATTTGTTGTTTAGTTGCATTTGCTATGTGACATATATAGTTATTATGTTGCTATATGTTGTATATTGATACTATGGTTTATATGCATGGTTCTCATGTTGTTTGTTGAGTTTAGTAGGTGCGGATCGCGTTTGCTTCGCATTTGGAGTTCGCTTTAGCGCTATATTAGCCGTATATGCTTGCTAATAAAATATAAGGTACATATCTCGGATTAAATACAGTACTTTTACACTTTTTTCCCTTCGGGATGCCTCATTACTTGATGAGATGTATATTTGTGATATATATACTGTCATTTTTTTTTCGGATCGAGCCGCGCAAAGGAGACTATGGCGAATTTTTCCGAAAATTTAAGGCGTTAGAAAAAATTTGAGAAATTGGAAAAATTTTGAAAACTTAACTTTGATTTGGAATTGAAAGTTAAACAATAGATAGTTGTTTTTGAAAAAATAACTAAGTATGATTTGAAAACTTAGTAAAGTATGGTAAGAAGTTTAACTATAAATTTTGGAAAAAAGTTAATAAATTCTGTAACCTTTCTTAATTGTAATTTCGAGGACGAAATTCTTTTAAGTGGGAAAGATTGTAACGACCCAGAATTTTTATTAATTTAAATTTGAATATTTAATTAATTTTAAATGTTAATAAGTGAATTTTTAAGTCAAATAAATTTTTATTTGAATTATTGGATTTAATTGGATTATTAAATCGATAATTTAATACGTTAAATTATGGAAATAATTAAAAATTGAGTTAAATATGATTGAAAATAATTTGGAAAATTTTATTTAATCATACTGGAGTTATAGAAATATTTTAGAACTTTTAAAATCGAATTAAAAGTTAATTTGTGAAAATTGAATATTTTAATATTAAAATCGACTAGTAAAAATAGCCAATTTTTGAACAGTCTCAGAATTGAACGAAACCAGTTCCATTGGATCCGTAATAGTTAATTATTACCGGATTTCAAATTTCGTGTCAATCGGAGCTATCGTTTGATCGTGGCAGCTCGAAACGCATCGAATCGTTTTTAATTTAAATTTGGCGAGTCAAATTAGCCATTTTTCAAAAAGTCTCGGATTTCGACGAAACCAGTTTCATCGGATCCGTAATGTGATATTATTGTAAGGTTTCAAATTTCAAGTCAATTGGATTTACCGTTTGTCCGGTACGAATTAAAACGCCTAGAAATCGATTTAAATCGGTTTAATTTAAATTGAGCGTTTACAACCATAACTCGCACAGATGTCCGAATTAGCTTCCGAAACCTGTTCCATTGTGTCCGGAACGCGGGGTAAACCTTAGAAACGCTGGTTGCGGCGTCTAAATCGGAGTTCGGAATTTCCGGGTGAATAGTGTCGAACGAAACTCTATAAATAGACCACCATCTTCATAAATTTGATAAAAAATAACCCTAACCCTAGAAAAAAACTGTAGCCGCCACTTATACATGAATGGCCAGAATTCAATTTCCTTTCCCCCTCAATCTCTCTCAATCTACAAAGAATTAGAAGAAGTGTTCAACACGAAAAAGGTAGAGCATGAAGAGAGCTTGAAATCCATACGGATATGATCGGAAATGGTGCGACGGAGGGAGAGATAAGTGGGGCCGACTGTCACGGCCTGCGCACGCATTTCCACGCAGCACATGAGGCCGAGCTTCATAGGGTGGGGGCCGAACCTGGTGGAGGAGATGGGCTTCGCAACGGAGTTCCCCGATCGAGTTTTCATCGAGCATAGGAGAAGTATTATTTAACCCTAATTTAGCAAATGGGTTTGGAGATGTTCGGCCAAAATCTGTAGCATGAACGTGGTGGAAGATGAAGCAACGTACGGTAGAGATGCAATGGTGTTGGATCTAGTGGTTGTGGTGAGATGTGGGTTTAAATTAGTTAAGTTTATGTTGAAATTATGTTATATAAATACGTATAACTTCAAAAATGCATAACTTTTTCATACGAGGTCGAAAAAATGCAAACTCAGTTGCGTTGGAATCGTATGGACGAGCACTACGCGATGGAGTTGGTTTGGAGTCGTTTAGAGTTAGTGAGAATTTTGGGTAAAATTAAACGCGCGTTTAATTTTATTCGAAATAAAAGCTAAAACGGAATTTAAAACCAAGGTGAGAATTTCTCACTCAATCGAATAGATTTCGATTTTATTTTAAATAGTTAGATTTAAAATATTTGAATGCATGTTTGAATGATGACTGTAAATTATTGATTGTTAAAATAGACATTATGCGCCGTTAGTAAGCGGATGTTATTTATTAAAAACATATACCGCGAATATTTCATAAACAGTGAAATTGGTATTATATATAATATCAATATATATATATTGGCATATGTATATATTGCAGTTGTTGATTTCCCGCATTTTTTTGTTTAGCGGATGAGACCCTATTACGCCGTTATTAAGCGGATAATATTTATTAAAAACATGTACCGCGATAATTTCGTACTGGAGCGAAATTGGTATTGTGCTAATGTTTTTGGATGCAGGAAACAGGTTGGAGGGATCCAACTGGATTCCTCAACAGTATTTATTTTATTTCAGATATTTTGAAATTTGATGGATTATCGTATCGATATATGATATCGTTGTAGTCGTGATTGACTATTTGGTGTGTAGCATCATTGGACCCAGATTTTGGGATTTTAAAATGATTTTAAAAGTGATTTTGAAAATATACTATATTTTTGGAATTGATCCATTTTAAATAAATAAACGTTATAATTTTTAAAGTTATAAAAATTATGGTTTTTGTGAAATATAGTTAAAAAGCTGATTTTTAGAAATACGATTAAAAGTCGATTTTTGAGAAATATGAACTAATGATTTTATAAAATAATTTAGATTGGATTTTTGAATATATGATAAAAGTTTAAATATAGGATTTATAAAATTTGATTATTTTATAAATCGAAATGATGAAATTATAAAGGAATTTAAAGACGTTTTAGAATAATAATATAGACTGATTTATATTAAGAGATTTATAAATGGATATTTATAAATTGAAATATAGACATTATAAAACGAGTTTTTATAAGTGTTTGAATGTAGTGAAAATGAATTTCATAAATGAATGAAATTTATAGAATTATAAACTGTGAAGTTATAAATGAAATTTATAAATAGTAAGATTTATAAATTTGTGAAGTTAATTGAAGAATAGATTTGGTTAAATAAATGAATCTTATAAGTTATAAGATTTATAATTATGAAGTTTAAAGAACGATTTTATAAAATAATCGTTTTATAAGTATTTAACTTATAATATAAACATTTAGTTTATAATTGAGTTATAAACTGAAATAGGTTAATAAAGGAATTTATAAAAAGGAAGTTTTTATAAATAAAAAGAAACGGAATTTATAAACGTTGTTTTGTAAATCCGCAAATAACTTATTTTGATAAGTTAATTGTTATAACTTATAAATGGAGTTATATTCACGTTTTAGACAGTGAATAATCCTTTAAATTAAAGTGAATAGAAATGATGAAGTTTGTTAACGTAGTTTATTCACGTTTTTGAACAGTGAATAACACGTTAAAGAAATTGTTTAGAATGTGAAGGTTTTAAATAGAATTAAAACGATCTAACGATGTTTTAAATGTGTTGTGATTCGAAACCATAGATTTCAACATTTATTGTTGAAATAGACGTTTCGAGAAATAAAAGGAAATAGTGGACTATAACACTGTTGTTATAGTAAATGATTTCCGAAAGGAAATGTTTTGTATAGTATTGGGATTTATATATCTATATTAATTTCGAATCCCTATACTAGTGATTTTGGGTTGTCGTAACGATGTTTTACGTAACATTCGTTTTGGCCCAAATAAATATGTTTAAGAGAATGATTTTCTTAAAGAATGAATTTTATACTTAATTCGATTTAAGTATATTGAATATTTTCCAAGGTTGAAAATAAAAAGATTTGTGAATTACTTATGAATAAATAAGTATGGAAATGTTTTCCAATAAGAAGTGAATATTAGAATTTATCTTTTTGAAGATAAATCGAAATGAATTATTGAAATCGTATATGCATAGATATTTTGGAAATATAAATTCATTATGGAATTTATATGTGAAAAGTGGAATTTGTATAAAAATAAATATTGATTTATTTTTGAAGTGTTGAAACTATATATCTAGTAAAGATATTTAGGAAAATAAATAATTTGGAAAATTATTTGGAATCTGGCGATGTATGCATATCCAGTGATAGTTCAATAACCGACTATCAGTATTTCCCTTTGAATGGGTATTGGATGAGAATTGATTGAATTGAATGTCACACTTATTTTTGAATAAGCGCTCACTATTCGGGTTAACCGGGAAAGGACCATGGGGTCGTATAACCCACTCCGAATATGTGATACGTCGTTGTGAATCGCATTTGAAGATCGGTGTTGAAGACCGGTATTTGCGAGAGTGATAGGATGAACTATCGATTGACTCTGCACCGAGTAGCTACGGTATTGAGTTCTCCATATGTGATGGTGAATCCGATCAGGATTGTGAATATCCGGATTGCAAGGACTTCTTTGTAAGTGCCTTCGGTTCTGTTCGATCCCGGAACAGACTTGTATGGATTGTATGTCTGACATTACAAGTTGAGATATAAAGCCGATTTCTTTCAAATATATTTCTGTTGGTGGCGGAGAATTTATTCTTTGCTTAACACCCTTCTTTGAGACGTATGTGCTCAAAGGTTATATAGTTGAAGTTATCAGCGATATATTCCCAAATTGGTAATGTGATATGCTGAGTGATGCTGAAATGATCATTGTGTTGATTATTTGTGATAGGATCATTTATTTGATCGTCTATCCTTGTGATCATTGTGTTGATCATTTGTTGACCCAAAGCATGGCTTTTGTATAAAGTATGTTTTTGTGGACGTGAATTCGTCGAGCCTCACACCCCGTGAATGGTCAAAACAGGAAAGATGCGGCAAGGTTATGAGGGGTAGCACCCTTTAGGATGTGTCCATTTCCTTCTGGAAAAGGGTGGTATCATGGTATGGAGCCCAGATACTTACTCATGTTGAAAACACTTTATGATTGTGTGAATTGATTACGAGCGCTCGGTGAAAAGGTCCCAAAGGACCGGGGGATGGCATATTCGGTCAGTTGTTACTCAGTTAGGAGTAACCCGGCCTTGTGTTGGTAGAGATCCGGTTTGGTTCTCGGGGATGTCCATCCAGAGGCATTCTCATGTGGCAATGGGAAGTTCCTTGGCCTGACCATTTGTTGGAAATCCAATTCCCAATACGAAACTTGTACGGTATTAGTTGTAGAACCTGCTATTCACTTATGGTGGTCACCACTGTTTGGATGGTAGCTATAGTAGGCATACGATAATGGTCGTATGTTGGCTAAGATTTATATTCTACTTTCGAAATGAATTTTTTCTACACTATGCACTAGTAATAATATAAAATGTTCTTTTAAATGCGTATCAAGCATCTTTGACTATCATAAGGAGAAATCTCCTCCGATTCTGCGTTTGCATGTGTGTGTGTGCGGGAGGCCTTATGGTAGTCTCATTTTTAAAAGCATTGCGAATTGAATTTAAAAATATCTCTCTATTTTGATTTTAAAGATAAATAAACTGTTTTGAGTTCTCACACCAGTCACATGACTGACTCGGAGTTTATTGTTTTCCTTCCTAAACTCTGGGTGCCCACCAATTTCCACACGGGCAGTTAAGAGTTAGGTTTATCAGGATATTCTGGATATTCTGGAGTTGCTGGAGGCAAGCTGGATAGCATGGCGTATTACTAGTTTATATAGTATTTCTTTTCCGCTGCACTGTTTATTGTTGTATGTTGTTGTACACTCTGATGATATGATATGATGTAATGAAATATAATGTGATGTAATAACTGATATAGTTCTTTGTTTAAAGATTATTCATTTATTATTATATGTTGTTCCGCTGCGAATTGTGAGATTCTGATGTTGTTCTGTTGTTTTCTTCTGTCCCGTTCTATTTTTAAAATTCTTCTATCTTGTATTTTTCAAATTCTCTGTTTTCTTTCTCTGTTTTCAAAAAAAAATTGTCTATCTTCTTTCCTCTCTATTTCCTATCTCTTCTTCTTGTTCTCTCTTCTTCTTTTCCTAAATTCTTTTTCTTAAACCCCTAAGGGTTCGTATTTTCGTTCATCTTGAATTAAACAAAGGAGATTAGTGTCTATTCAAGGAGTACGGACTTACGGGTCTTTACAGAACCCCTTTTTGCTTTTAAAAGAAAATAACAACGATATATGTAGTGTAACTTCTCTTATAAATCCTCTATAATATGTATCGTGTCCCGGACTTGTTTACATGTTTGACATTGATATTTGATTCAGAAATTAAATTATGAATATTTGAAGCGATATAGACATTATTAACATGCCTTGAAATCCTTGATATTAAACACGTGTTTAAATTGGAATTTTTTTGATATATATAAATATTATATATATTGGATTGTTTACAAACGTTTTGACGTGTTGGACGTAATGGATAGTTTTGGAAAGTTATAGAAATAGGGAACAAAGTTGATTTGAAATCCCTTGTTTTTAGTATAGTATAAGGGTTTTAATTTAAATATTCTTTCAAATCATTTTGAAGTAGTTTTGTAAATACTTATTTAAAGTAATTTAATAAAGCATTTTTGAAGTTTAAAAATGTTTTATAATTATTTCTGAAATTTTAATGTAAATTTTTTTATATCATAAAATATGTTTTTATGGATTTTAGATAAATTAGAATAAAAGTATTCTGGAGATATTTATATGAACTTCTAAATCATTATGCAATAGTTTTAAAGTATTTTAAAGTATATAATAGATTTTAAATATATAGTTTTTAGATAATTAGTTGAATAATTTACTAAAGTAAATAGACGTTTGTGTAATATGATATCTTTTTAAATTGTTTTTATTGTCAAATATTTTATCTTATAACAAAGTTAGTATACATAGATATATTATTCAAAAGTGGTTTCAAAAGTGCTTAACATGTTAGAATGTATTTTAAAATTCCTATATATATATATATAAGTTTTAATATTAAATTAAGTATTTTATGAATATTGTAAAAGGATATTAGTGTTTTAACACTTAAGTTGAAATAGATGGTTTTATGGAATTAACTAAAAGTGCATTATCTAAATTAATAAATCGCAGATATCCTTGATCTTTAAATAAATGTTTTAAAGTTAATGATAAGGATAAATAGGTATTCAATGATGTATACATTAAGATTTGGTATAAATAAATGATTTGGGTTGTTATGACAATGTTTTAAATAACTCTGGTCTTAAACTCTAATGTGCAAATAATCTTTAAAAGCAAGTTTTAGAGATAATTATTAAATGAGAAATGTTTTGAATTTGTAGTAAACAATGTTTTAAACAACAACTGTTTTAAACCTTTGAATTATACTTTTTAAGGGAGAAATATTATAAATATAATTAAAGGTTTAATAAAGGAATTTAAAGATAATAACAAGTATTAAATTCTTTTGAAAAAAAAGGTTATATGTTAATTAATAAAAGAAGTCCATTTCAACAATATTTTAATAACATTTGTGTTTAACCTCTTTGATTTTATTTTTAAAATAAGTAAAACTTGTTAAGTTATTTATGAATATACTTAGACCATTGAAATAAGTATACGAATAAGTATTAAAAGAGTATAAATGAATAATCAAATATACATATTCAAGTATAAATATTTTATAAAAAGAAATTAAATATATTTATATATACGAATATATAAAATAAGTTACATTGATAATGAAATATTAATAAATAAAGGAAGTCTTGATTTATAAAGGAAGTTTTATTAGATAAAAAGATGTTTTTCTAATAAGAAGAGATTTTAATTAACAAAAGATAAATTAATAAAAACAGGCTTAAAATTTCATCTATATGACTTGATCATGCCTTGCAAGAAATGATAGTGCAGGTACGATTACTTGCTATGGAAAGTATATAGAAATTAGTTCCTTTATGCGATCATTCATTTTATTATCAAATAAGACCAAATTTATCGACTCGATCTTGGAGAGACCAGGATCAGTAAGTGCTCTACTTATCGAAAACCACTTCAAGGTCGGGAAACAGATTCTTTGTTTAGAAGTGAATAATGGAAACCATGTGTGGTTCCAGAATCCGTTAAGATGATGGAATCCATGTGGGATTCATTATGTGATCGAGTTTTGTTGAAAAATCATGCGAAGATGCCAAACGTAGCCTTGGCACATGAAAATGACTAAAGAAAGAGTATGATGCATGATCCCGGGTTCAGCTAACCGAAATAGTGGTACATCAACTCCATCATCTAGAGTATGCTTATCAATTTGTTGCACACGGGCAGTTGATGATACTCGGTTCACGTGTTAGGGCGTAGGATGGTTGTGTTTACGTTATAGTATATTTTATCTTGAGATATATGGCGTTGGAAAGGTAGTTTCTGATACTTACCATAGGTGACCAGTCTCAATTTGACTTACGAGTATACTGGGAAGGTCTCCATGGAAAATGCATTTATACGAACGTTCGTTAACGGTTTTGTTTGTATACTAAATATGCTGTTAAATGTAATAAATGCAACCATTTCAGCTATGATTCATATTTATTTGAAAACCTAGACATTATTATAATATCATTGGATTTTTTAATCAAAATGGTTTGGTTATCGTAAGATAAAAACCCATCTATGTTTATTCGTGGTGTGATCTTATGGGATACCTTTATTTGAAAAGGTTTTATAACATTAAATATTACAAATGACATGAGTTTCTTATGCTGGTTTACCAGACTTATCCAGATGTTATTTCTCTTATAATGCACTGATCAACCCTGGGTATACTTCCAGATTTAGTTGATGTTCATTAGATCTTTAAGAGAGGAGCTGGATGATTCCTACCGTAGTATTCTTATTTTAACTTCACTTTATTTATATTTATCACAAATTGTAAGGTTCAGGCTATTATAACTATCTAGGCTAATGATTGGTTAGATTTTTTTGATTGTTGTATGTATAATAAAAGGTTTCTTTTTATAAAGCATCATTCTAATATTATATGTTATAATTATACTGTGAGATTCTAATGTTTCTATTTACTTCTTTCTTGTCCATTTTCTTTTATTCTTTTTATTTTACCCTAATGTTCCGTCTTTTTGGCACTTGCGTATTCAACATGTGAATAACATGGATGTATTAGTGTCGACATTTGGATGTCAAAAAACATTCGTTAAATTGTGGTATCGTAGCTGAAATTAAGCGAGAACCTTGGCTTTGTAGGGTATAACACATTAAGAGATAACGTAATGGAATGCCTTATTATGAATTGAGTGCGTTATATATATGAGAGCGTATTTTTTAGTGCTAAAAAAATGTTTTACATTGTGTTAATTGATCAGTTGAGGGTTTATGAATTTTGATCGGAATATGGGACACTACAAATAGGGATTTCTAGATACAAAAATAAAATAAACTAACATATTTTATTTTTAAATTTGATAAATGAAATAATTTTATCTAGGATTATATTTTATATATAAAAGAATAATTTTTATAAATTTATATAATTATTCATGGTGTGTTTGATTATTAGAAATGATAATATTCAACTATTATCATTTATTGTTTGATAAGTTGTGCTCGGCCAGTTTATGAGCATTGACTATCGTTTGCTGACTTTTGAATCACGTTAAACCAGTTTATAAGTAATTTACCTTGATACAAAATGGGATGGGTAGATTGTAATTCAAGGGAATATTGAAAAGAACACCTTGTAAATTAAGTTTCATAGTTTGACTATAAGACATTTGGTGATAATTTTGGGTTAAATTTTAACAAAACTTATTTCTTTGAGAATTTAAGAAAGGTAAGATATTTAAAAGATAGATTTCTCTGAAAGGATTTCATATAAATGAAATGATTTATATAGAAGCGACTTATATAAGTACGGTATATAAAATATATTTTACAAATAAAAATGATTTAAATTGAGAATTCAAAGCTTTAAATCCCAATGTTTTTGAAACTAGTTTTATGAGATTTTGGAAAATATCAATAGTATTAATTGAAAGTAAATATTTGGAAAATTAGTTTATATAATTGATATAAGGTATTTAACAATATTTATGAAGTATTTGATACCATTTTGGAAATGGTTTTGGTTAAGTCTGAAATGAAAAATTAGGAGTGTTGAACTCAAATCATGGAAAATGATTCTGATGATGACTGCGACATTATTGGCATTTATTTTCGAGTTTCAAAGTGGAGGATGCTACTATAGTGGTATTGCTTCCTAATTATTTTAAATAAAATGGATTTTTATTTAAACTTTTAAAGTATGACTTGATATACAAAGGTTTTAAGCATATATTATTTTAAAATGATTTAAAATGGAAACTCGGTTTCTGACTCTTAAGTTTTTCAATTAAGATATTTGGATGCATGTACCCTATGCATTTAGGTAGTTTGGGTGTGCATCTTATTAGATCAGTTGATTAGTAAATTTCAGTTATTGTAACAAAGTGGAATTATCGGCGGTTTTGGACAGTCGAAAACATCCGAACTAAAATAGGGAATTAACGCTAAGCGTTTTTTTGTAAATATAAAAGTTGAAATTTTATAGCTCTTAATTTGAAAAAAATAGCAAAAATTAAGCAAGTTTAGAATTTGTTAAAACATGTTTTAAATTTGTTTAATACCTATGTTAGGCAAGTGAATAAGATTATTTTGTATATACTCTTAGGATGAAATATAGTGTAATATAAGCCTGTACTTAATTCTTGAAATGTTTTTTTATTGGAATTTTTTTCAAGAAATATTTAAAAATAAAATTAGATTGTTATATAGATGCATATGAACTTAGTTGACATTTTATGAACTGCTTTATAAATAATTGAATAGAAAATGAGAATACTATTTAGATAAATAAATATGAACTTCAGAAAATTAAATGTAATATAAATAAAGTTTGACCTTTTGAAATGAATTATGGAATTGAGTGATATTTTTATAAGTAAAGGTAAATCTTTATAGAATGATTCTAAAGTCAAGTAAATATTTAATGGAATGTTTAACAAATAAATTTAGTATCAAAAAAGAAATAATTTATGTAAATATTAACTAATAAGGTATAATAATTGTGTAAATAAGTGGAATTTAATAATGAAAGTGAATTAAAACGTAATTGGAGTAATAACAAATAAGTTGTACATAGATCATTTTATCCGCATAACTTTTTTGATCCAGATTTGAGTACATGATTTCGAGGTGATTTACACCGGTTCGATTTAGGATTTTTCACTCAATTCTTAATGGAGAGCACTCGATATAGATTTGATTTAATTCTAAAATTTTCTATCATAGTATACGGCTATACAAGTAGAACGGATTTTTCTAATCAAGTAACCAGGTTGGAGTCCACAATAAGGAAGTTGAGCGAGTGGTACTAGTTCGAAAGTGGAATTCGTGTGATCGAGCGAGCGACCATATTTGAATTGTGAATTAATGACATTGTACATCGTATGTGCTTAAATATAATTGATATGCTTTTAACATTAGAAAATGCGAGTCATTTGGGTATATATCATTTGTAACTGAGTAACAGGTTCCATAAAGCAAAATCTAGTTTGATGCTTTTTGTTTTATGGGTAGAGTTTGAATGCTCAACAAATAGGTACACATTTAAGTTGTTGTTTGATGGTTTTATGAACCTGATGTGGGTAGCCTGTAAAAACTCATAATTTTAGTGATTTGAAATTGGAATATTTAATAAATTTCAAATATTGAAAAGTTAATTTTATAGATTAAATAACTTGATTTTCAATAATAGTGATTTGTTGGATAATTTAATTGGTGAAATAATTGAAATCGTTTAAATAAAATGAATCTGAAATTTTTATTTGAGTAAAAATATTCTAATGCTTATTAAAAATATACTAATAAGAATAAAGGTAACCTTTTAAATTGGATTTAAAAGTGATTTACTTGATTTTGAAAATAACTTGTTTTAATCAACAAGTGAAAATAGCCTTCCAGGGCACAGTCTCGGAATTTGACGAAACTACTTCCACTAGATCCGTAATAGTATATTATTATCGAATTTCAAATTTCGTAATGTTTGGATTTACCGATAGGTCGTACGGGATAGAAACACGTTGAAACTAATATTGAAAATTTAATATTATAATTGAGTTCAAAAAGCTATCTTCTATGTACGATCGAATTAGGTTTCAAAACTTGTTCCATTGCGTTCGAAATAGGGGCAAAACATTATAAACTCCAGGCAGCACACCTTAATAGGAGTTTGGAAAATTTAAGATGAATAGTGCACGAGAAAATTTATATAAATAGGACCGTAGCCCTTTTATTTTGACCCAAACCCTAAAAATTTCACCAGTCGCCACTCTATGTATTTAATTGCCGAAAATCACTCTATGTATTTAATGGACGAAAATCTTCCACCTTCTCCACCAATTATCTCTCCGTCCATCAACAAGTAGGCTTCAACTTCTAAAGCAATATTGCAGAGCTCGACAAGCTCTACGATATAACCAGTGGAGATCGCCTGATTTGCAGCGGGGAGGGGGAAGGGGGAGAAATAGGATTGTGTTTGGGCTGTATTCATGTGCGTCATTCGAGACATATGTGAGGCCGAGTGCCTCGTGCTTGTGGCCGAAGGTGGAGCTCATGTTGGCGTTCGAATGATGGTGGTTGATCGTTGCATAGATGGTGGGCATGTGGTGCGGCGTGAAGGATAGATACGCATGCGAATGGGTTTGTTCGATTGGAACACGAAAGAGAGGGAAAGGAACTAGCGGCTCAGATATGAATGGAGGAATGGTCGGCTAGGATTGCACAACAAGGTTTAATAGTAAAAAGGAAATTGTAACGACCGGCAGTTTTCGACCCTCGAAAAACGAAACTAATACGTTCACTGTAAAGAGTGCTGAGCAATCGAGTGCCGGAAATACCAGGTTCTTAGGGTTTAAGAAGAAGAAAACAGAAATAACAACAACACAAAATCTCACATTCGCAGCGGAACAAAATATAATATACAATAACAACATTTTATATAAAGGAAAACTATAACTGTTAATATACATACAAATTATCAAAGGAATCATCAACATATAAATCCTTACAGTTATAATAACTTGTCCTCAAATGCTGACAATACATTGTGGAATATAATCAAATACATGCAATACGTCTCTGCCATTCATCTCATCTCCTGAGCTCTAAAGCAACCAAGCCTGAATTTGTAATACTGACCCGAGCATTACAATAAACTAACACCCGAGTCAGGCTGGAAACCAGCATGAGTAAACACACTTAAATTGAACTACTAAATTATCAAAATCTTTTGAAAGCCAAGGTAATTCATACAACACGATGAGTTTTTGTCTTCTTATAACGAAGCATTTTTATAGAAGTACATCGATATTATAATAGTGTCTAACTATAACATTATTTAAAATAGTCGAATTTGTTAAATTAATCCAATTCCAGCATATTATACTCTATAATCAAAACCGTAAAGGTTCATAGTGGTTATTGGATCGAAGTGATTCCGGTAACACTGATATCCGATCCCGGTCTCTTCGAGTCTAAATGATAAATTTTAAATGTCCAAGTCCGTTTAAATAAACAATTCATGTTCAGGGTGCCAACATTCACATGTGAGAATTTATTACATATGTTTATTTTCAATAAAACATGTACACATTTTATTCCAATTATTTAAATTCGTTTGGCTACTTAATGACACAGGCAAAAATGCTTGAAATAATATTCAAGAGCAATAAAGGCAAACATATATCATTAACTTAGTTTAACGATAAATAATTGATATTAACTAATTCACAATCAGGATTTAATCAACTCAAATTAACTGGATCTACTTATATTTTTAATCCGAATTACTGTTAGATTAAATAAGTTATAAAACGATTTATTATTAGTTAATCAAAACTTAAACAATCTATTTAACAGCTAGTTGATTAATTAGCATAAGATTTAAGTCAAATAAAAAATAATTAATTACTCATTTTAACTATATAATATAATTGAACTTTAAAATACAGAAAATTAATAATATCAATTTATAATACCGGAGTAATTGGATCAAAATGTAAAAATATTCACGTTGAATGGTTTTAAATGAATTGATAAAACAATGTTTAAATCTTAAACATTATTAATATAGAAATAAATGTTAAGTTACTAAACAACCCTCGACCCACATATCCATAAACCCGGCCCAACTATTTTCTTCCCTTCTTCTTCCAGATTTCCTTCTCATCCCCTCTTCTTTTCTGTTTTATTCAAATCCACAAGTGTGCACGAAATGATGCATGTGCACACGACCTCCGATAACCCACCTTAGCCGTCGACTACCCACACACATCACTCTCGACCACCGAAGCACGTTCATCCATCTGTAACACTTGGCCGACCTCCAGTTCAAAGAAACGCACTCTAACCGCGAGACCTGGAACAAAAGCCTGTCACCTAATTCCCTCGTTATGCCACCATCGTGTGACGCCCCACCTCTATACTCACACTAGCCAAGGACACTACGGGATAATGCCGTTGACTAGCACGAAGAATAAAGCTGTTGAGGAGCGACCATCTGTGTAATTGCTTTGTGCGGGTACCGATATGTCAGATAGTACGACATGCACTTCATTTCAAGAGGGAACCCGACATATCAAATACGAACTCAAAGCTACTAAACAGTGGCTATGTGGACTTCGAAAACAAATATAGAAATAAGCAAAACACAAATCAATCATATATATCCATATCACAAAGGTGGAAACAGAATGGATATATCACATAAAAGTGTACATCAAAGTAGTGGTCATACAAGATCCACTACATTACAAAAGAATAAGTACAAGTGCCAGACAATAGAAATATGTATACATCAGGGAGTCTCTATCTCAAATGTATAAAAGCAAAAATTACTAAGCTAATTAGTAAGCCAAAAGTCAGAAGCTAGTCCCTGCTAAGAAGTCAACTGGAAGCACCTGTAACACCTCGGTCTGACCCGAGTATTATTTAAGAAAAGAAATAACAAACAGATAAATCTAGCTATAAATATCATATAAAGTGAGACATGATAAAAGATATGACAAAAACATATGATAACAAAAATACCATACTGTAATAAGTATACATCAAATAACAAAAAAAATCATACAATTTCTCAAATCATCTCAAACATCTAAAAAGAATCGCATTCTTTAAATTATTCACCAAAAAACAAATAATTGATAGAGCCCATCAATGCCTATCATATAAATTGGTTAAAAAATTCTAGAAATCATCAACTGGAAATACAGAAATCAAAAAGGGGGAGGCCTAACATAAACGGGAGCATGAAAACTCACCAACACATGCATCAAAAACGGGTCGCTAACCCATTGTCGCTAACCATAGAGCCGTTGCAACGACGTAGTACAATAACGATATGCCCGAGGAACCCGAAACTCAAATAATCCGAAACAATGACGTAGTACAATAACGGTACGTCCGATGAACCAAATTCTATAAACCCATAGGTCGCTAGCCGATAAAAATGAGTCGAAGCTCCACAAAACGGGGTACAGTCCCCCACACGGACAAAGAGACATCGCATATTACTAGTCTAAACAACATAATGATCATCATCGATCATCAAGAAGTGTCGATTATACCAAGCTAGTAAATAAATGAGTTTAGCTTCATGTCCCGTAACCACTAGCTTAACTTAAATATTTACGAATGAATTGTAGATTTCCACTCGAAGATTGTCACAAGATTTTCAATCGAACAAGTCCAAAAATTAACTGACGAAGTACACGCAAGCGTTTCATACCACTAGTTTTGCAAAGCCGTTTAATTAGATTTCTCATACGAATGGGGTAAAGGTTTGTGTATACTAATAGGTTGGAAAATGGTTTTTTAAACGAGCTTTGTATTAAAAATAGAGTTGAAATCATCTTTGTGAAAAGTTTGAATATTTACTACTAGTATTGAAACCGTTGTATTTCAAAGTGAAAAATCACAAAAATGATTGTAAAAACAATCAATCACCAAAAATTCACATACGATGACGTGAATCAAATCCATAGAAATCGATATCGAATCCATCAAAATGGATATTCCCAAAAATCCCCAAAAAGAAATTTTCAAAGTCAACAAAAGTGATAACAACTAATCGGATCAACGAGAATCGATTTAAAATTGAAAATCCATACAAAAATGGAAAATTTGGCTGAGATAAGCAGATTAGTCGACTGAATTGTGGTCAGTCGACTGATACTATGCGTAGAAACTTTTGGTTTCCAGGTTTAGTCGACTGAACTGTATGGTCAGTCGACTGGTACATGCACAGGAACTTTCTGTTCCCAGTTTCAGTCGACTGATCTTACCGTTCAGTTGACTGAACTATCATTTGCAGTATTTTCAGCCTAGCCCCTAAGAACGGTAAAAATCCTAATCGGAAGCGATTGAACGAGCAACGGAGACTAGGGATTTATGCCAAGCGACAACCCAGCCTTATAGGCACTTCGATACACCGCAAAAACATGTTCAAACATCAAAGATATGATTTTAAAGATTTTTGACTTCAAAACACCAAAATTGGAATATTCATCAAACCAATTCAATTCAAAGGCAAATAGACAAGGAATAGATGTTAGGAATTACTACATAACAACTATCAAAGATATAGACATAGCTGTGAATTCAAAAACTCACCTTTTAACCCCAAAACAACAAATGTGAAGCTCTAGAACAAACAAAGATTGATCTCACTTCGACAACACCTCTCGAATCTTCAACCTATTATCAAAGGTGAAGTTTTTCCTAAGTTAGGTTATAGAAATTTCTGAAAATTGAAGAGGGATTGAGATGGAGAAGATGAAGAGGATGCTTACCTAAGCAACTCTTGGATTTTGGACTTGAATTTGAGTTTTCTAATCAAAGCTTGGGTTCAGGAGTTTTAATTTCCTCTTCTTTTCCCCATTATTACCATAGCTTGAGAGTGTGAGGAAATGAGGAGTGGAATGAATGAAGAGGAGTGGAGTTGGGTTATTTGTTAGGTTAGTGGGCTGAAACCCAAAACCAAAGCCCTAAATGAAAATATCGAAATTCTACTCAACTCCAAACATATCGATGTTTATACTCAAAAAGGTCACAAACGCCATTTTGGACTCAATGGAAGGGGTCTCGAGTCCTAATTCGACTGTTTGCAAAAAGTGACATTTCAGACCTAAATTCGACCAACGATGCTATATTCAAATAAAACGTTTAAATATACAATCGCAAAATCTGCGGGTTATTACAGACTCCCCTTCTTAAAGAAGTTGCATCCTCACAATACTAAGAAAAAGGAATAAAAAGTAACAACCATACGAAGTCATAACAACACAAAAATAAGAAATTTTCAAATAAGAAGTTCACCTTAAAGAGCACGAGAGAGTAAATCCGGATGTGTTCGCTCGATGAATTCTCTAGATTCCCAAGAGCAATCCTTAGGATTTGAGGACCATTGAACTTTCACAAGAGGAACATCTTTATTTCGAAGGCATTTAACCTCCGAAGCAATGGTACGAATAAGATGTTGCTCATAAGTCAAATTAGGCGAAACTTCAGTTTCATCAACAACACCCGGCTTGAGAATCGAACCATAATCTCGAAGGCATTTTCGTAATTGAGAGACGTGGAATACGTTATGAATAGCAGAAAACTGAGCCGGTAATTAAAGGCGATAAGCCACGGAACCAATGTGTTCAGTGATGGGAAGTGGACCAATATATCGAGGTGCTAATTTTCCCGATCGACTGAAACACACAACACCCATCATAGGTGAAATGCGAATAAACACAAAATCTCCCACAGAAAATTCTAATTTCCTTCTTCGATTATCGACATAGGATTTTTGTACTTTGAGCTTCTTTCATTCTATGACGAATAAGGTCAATCTTTTCCGTGGCATCATGAATAAAATCTAGACCTAAAACCAGCTTCTCACTGACTTCAAGCCAACACAAAGGAGACCGGCATGGCCTTTCGTAGAGTGCCTCGAAAGGTGCCATACCAATACTAGATTGGAAATTATTATTATAAGAAAACTCAACAAGAGAGATATGGTCCTCCTAACTTCCCCCAAAATCAAGAACACATGTACAAAGAAGATCTTTAAGAGTTTGATTCACACGCTCGGTTTGTCCATCGAACTGAGGATGATAAGCGGTGCTAAAATTAAGCTTCGTTCCCAAAGCTTTTTGAAGACTCTTTCAAAATTCACTAGTAAATAATGGATCACGATCGCTAACAATAGAAGTAGGAGCTCTGTGTAATTTAACAATTTCTTTAACATAGAGTTTGGCCAAAAGAGGTACCGTCCGATTAGATCGAACGGGAATAAAATGAATGGATTTTGTAAGTCTATCAACTATCACCCATATCTATCATGACCCGAACGAGAATGAGGAAGACCATCAATAAAATCCATGTAAATTTAGTCCCACTTCCAAATTGGAATGTCCAAAGGTTGCAATAATCCATCGGGCCTTTGATGCTCGGCCTTAAGGTGTTGGCAAGTCATGCAACACAAGTCATGCAACGCTTAAAAAAGGTTGCAATATTAGATTTCATCCCATCCCAATAATAGAGTCGCTTCATATCCGCGTACATTTTACTACTACCGCGATGAATGGTAAATTTACAACGATGAGAATCTTTTGAAATATCTTTACGAAGATCACTAATATTTGGCATAATGGGTCTACCAAATTTTCGAATACCGCCACGAGCATCAATATCAAAGTCTTTCAAACCTTTAATATCAATTTTATCCCTACAATTTTGGCTAAGAAGAGCTAATTCGAGATCTAGCTTTTGAGCTTCAAGGATGTGGTCTAAAAGAGAAGGATGAGCCTCATGGCTACATATAACAGGAGATGAACATGATTCGGATCCAGGATCTCGAATCTCATAATTGCACAAAGTCTTGAGATCATTCCATTCGGATATCATCATGAAAACAACTGCTCGTTGCTTATGACTAAGGGCATCAACAACACGATTGGCCTTTCTGGGAGAATAAAGAATATCAAGATCATAAGATGCAAGGAACTCGAGCCAACGTTATTGACGCAAATTACATTCCTTTTGAGAAAATAAATACTTCAAAGAATTATGACCGGTGTAGAGAAAAAATTTCTCTCCCAAAAGATAATGACGCCAAATTCTAAGGGTGAAAACCATAGCCGTAAGCTTTAAATCATGAGTGGCATATCTAGTCTCGGTAGGCTTTAATTGCCTAGAAGCATAAGCAATCACACGCTCCCTTTGCATAAGAACAGCTCCCAAACCACCACGACTAGCATCGGTATAAACAATAAAGTCTTGGTTCCCTTCGGGAATCACAAGAATAGGAGCATCGGAAAGGAGTTCTTTTAATTTCTGAAAAGAAGCTTCACATTTGTCTGACTAAATGTACTTAACTCCCTTCTTTGTCAAACTAGTAAGAGGCACGGTAATTTTAGAAAAGTCTTTTAGGAAACGACGGTAATAGCCTGCTAATCCATGGAAGCTACGAATTTCCGTCACACTCTCCGGTCTCATCCAATTTTGAATCGCTTCAATCTTTGAAGGATCCACGAAAATTCCAGATTCAAAAATGATGTGTCTTAAAAATTTCACACGAGATCGCCAAAAGTGGCATTTAGAAAATTTTGCTTTCTATTGATTACTCCTAAGAGTTTCCAACATAATCCGAAGATGTTTTTCAAGCTCTTCCTCAGTTTTAGAATAAACAAGAATATCGTCAATAAAGATGAGAACAAATCGATCGAGGAAGTCGTTGATAACTATGTTCATAAGGTCAAAGAAATAAGCTGGAGCATTCGTTAAACCAAATGGCATAACAAGCCATTCATAAGATCCATAACGAGTACGGAACGACGTCAAAGGAATACTATCCTCTGCAATACGAAGTTGATGAAAACCGGTTGCTAAGTCTAACTGTGAAAAGACTCTAGCAACATAAAGCTGATCGAATAGATCATCAATACGAGGCAAGGGATATTTATCCTTGATGTTGAGATCATTAAGCTTGCGGTAGTCAACGCAAAGCCTAAGTGTACAATCAGATTTCTTCACAAAGATAGCAGAAGCTTCCCAAATAGAGGAACTGGAACGAATAAACTGTTTTACTTCCCATTCGGATAATTATTTACGTATCTCCTCATTTTCCTTATTGGACATGCAATAAGGAGGACGAGTGATAGATAGAGCTCCAAGGATTAGATTAGTTCTGAACTCAATTGTTCGCTTTGGTGGTAATCCTAAGACGGGCTCAAATATATCAGAAAATTCACGAACAACGTGAATGAGGGAAATAACATCTTCTTCATCATCATTATCGTCATCCTGCGGATTTGGAGAATATAAGGATACATCCGAATTGGAATCCAAATCTTTAAGAACAATAGAAATCTGCTTAACAGATTAAGGATGTCGAAGATAGATAGTCCTCTCAGGACATAGGATATGGGCTTCATAACGGTTAAGCCAATCATTCCCAAAATCATTCCGAAACCTAAGTAGCGCATAACATGAAAATCGGCTCGGAAAGAATAATCACATAAAAGTCTCAACATCTTTACAAAGTAAACCGATTGTTACGGATCCGCCAACCGGATTCGTAATTCTCAATGTAGTCATCAAGCTTATAATATTTAAAGACAAAGCATCAACAAGTTCCTTCGATATAAATGAGTGAGATGCACCCGTATCAAAGAGAACTCGAATAGGAAGGTCACAAAATATAATAATGTCATCAAGGATAGAATGAGAACTACCTTAACCACGAGAATTGTTACTAGGGGCTTTCACCACATTTTGCTTTCCCTCTTTCTTGCTTTGAAGTTTGAGGCATGAAGATAAAAGATGACCCAAACTTTTGCAATAGCGACAAAAACGAGGTTTTGGGCACCTATTTTCATAATGGTCCTTAGAACCACAATTGAAGCATCCTCCACTACTAGAGGTAGGAGTCTTGGCTATAGAAGTTACTTTCTCCTCTTTTTTGTTGGGGTAAGAGCCTTTGAACTTAATAGGCCTCTTCTTGTTATTGTTAAAGTTCGGTTTGGCACCCACAACTTCAACATCACTTTCTTTGTCGGCCTCTTTGAGTCGAAGAGCGATATCAACAAGCTGATCGAAAGAAACTTCTAGTTTTAGAAGTAATGGCTTTTTTTAAAGTTATTATTCAACCCATAGACAAATCTTTGATTTTTCTTCAATGGGGTATTAATATACTCGACCCCATATTTAGAGAGAGATTCAAAAGATGCGACGTAGTCGGTCACAGAAGATTCACCTTGAACAAGGTCAATAAAGCGACAAGCCAAAGCCACTTTTTCAGCTTTTGGCACAAACTTCAATTCAAATCTTTCCCGGAATTGCTCCCAAGTAA
Source organism: Allium cepa (assembly GCA_030765085.1). Classification (NCBI taxonomy): domain Eukaryota; kingdom Viridiplantae; phylum Streptophyta; class Magnoliopsida; order Asparagales; family Amaryllidaceae; genus Allium; species Allium cepa. The sequence continues at coordinate 885,916,103 of CM060937.1, read as the reverse complement.
GATCCGTTTCAATAATTTCTAAAATTAGAAGCTCATACCAATCTAATGCTCTTTCTTGGAGCATACTAGAAGCCACTTGGACTCGATGTAGATTAATAAGATTCATGCGAGAAAAGATACGGTCGCATGATCTAATCCAAGCTTGGACTTCTATAAAGCTTTTGGAACCTTTGAATAGTCTTCCACCCAAATTGGTATGATCACTACACAGGCATGCAAACCCAGACTTAGGATGAGTAGACCTTAGACTAGGTCCGACATCTTGGGCATTCTTTACAAGATCTAGAAGTTGTTGAGCAGAGATGAATACTCCATCCTGAGGAGTAGCACTGGATTGACCGACGCTGGGACGACCTAGTCTAACCATCTCTCTTCTTTAAGAACGAAAGAAAGGAGTTATTCTCAGAATGAATATAAAACAAACTTGATTGATAAAACAAGGCAGCACAAAGAAAATAGGATAGAACGGGTCCAATGACTTAAATTAAATCCTAAGGCACGACTCCTAAGAAGGACTTAGGACAATGATCCTTGCTAGATTATTCTACATTGTTCCAAAGTTTGGCTCTGATACCAAGCTATGATGCCCCACCTCAATAATCACACCAGCCAAGGACACTACGGGGTAATGCTGTCGACTAGCACGAAGAATAAGGCTGTTAAGGAGCGACCATCTATATAATTGCTTTGTGCGGGTACCGATATATCAGATAGTACGACATGCATTTCATTTCAAGATGGAATCCGACATATCAAATACGAACTCAAAGCTACTACACAATGGCTATGTTCACTTCGGAAACAAATATAGAAATAAGCATAACACAAATCAGTCACAGATATCCATATCGCAAAGCCGAAAACGTATATGGATATATCATATAAAAGTGTGCATCAAAGTAGTTGTCATGCAAGATCTACTACATCATAAAAGAATAAGTAAAAGTGCCAGACAAAAGAATATGTATACATCAGGGAGTCTCTATCTCAAATGTATAAAAGAAAAAACTACTAAGCTAAGTAGTAAGCCAAAATTTAGAAGCTAGTCCCTGCTAAGAAGTCAAGTGGAAGAACCTGTAACACATCGGTCTGACCCGAGTATTATTTGAGAAGAGAAATAATAAACGGATCAGTCTAGCTATAAAAATCATATAAAGTGATATAGGATAAGAGATATGTAAAAAAGGTATGATAACAAAAATGCCATCTTGTAATAAGTATACATCAAATAACAACAAAAATCATACAATATTTAAAATCATCCCAAACATCCAAAAAGAATCACATTCTTTAAATTATTCACCAAAAACAAAAATAATTAATAGAGCCCATCAATGCCTATCATCTAAATTGGTGAAACACCAATTCTAGAAATCATCAACCGAAAATCCAGAAATCACAAAGGGAGGAGGCCTAACACAAACAGGAGCATGAAAACTCACCAACATGTGCATCACAAATGGGTCACTAACCCATGGTCGCTAACCATAGAGCCGTGCAACGACGTAGTACAATAACGATACGCCCGAGGAACTTGAAACTCAAATAATCCGGAACAATGACGTAGTACAATAATGGTACGCCCGATGAACCGAATTCTATAAACCCATAGGTCGCTTGCCAATAAAAATGAGCCGAAGCCCCACAGAATGAGATACAGTACCCCACACAGACAAAGAGACATCGCACATCGCTAGTCTAAACCACAAAATGATCATCATCGATCATCAAGAAGTGTCGATTACACTAAGCTAGTAAATAAATGAGTTTAGCTTCATGTCCCATAACCACTAGCTTAACTTAAATATTTGTGAACAAATAGTAGATTTCCACTCGAACATTGTCACAAGATTTTCAATCGAACAAGTCCAAAAATTAACCGACGAAGTAAACGCAAGCGTTTCATACCACTTGTTTTGCTAAGCCATTTAATTCGATTTCTCATACGAATGGGGTAAAGGTTTGTGTATACTAATAGGTTGGAAAACGGTTTTATAAACGAGATTTATTAAAAATAGAGTTGAAATCATCGTTGTGAAAGAGTTTGAATATTTGCTACTAGTATAGAAACCTTTGTATTTCAAAGTGACAAATCACAAAAATGATTGTAAAAACAATCAATCACCAAAAATTCACATACGAAGACGTGAATCAAATCCATAGAAATCGATACCGAATCCATCAAAATGGATATTCCCAAAAATCCTGAAAATAAAATTTTCAAAGTCAACAAAAGTGATAACAACTAATCGGATCAACGAGAATCGATTCAAAATTGGAAATCTACACAAAAATGGCAAATTTGGCTGGTATAAACAGATTTAGTCGACTGAACTGTGTGGTCAGTCGACTGATACTATGCCTAGAAATTTCGGATTCCAGGTTTAGTCGACTGAACTGTATGGTCAGTCGACTGGTACAGGCACAGGAACTTTCTGTTCCCAATTTCAGTCGACTGATCTTACAGTTCAGTCGACTGAACTATCATTTGCAGTATTTTCAGCCTAGCCCCTAAGAAAGGCAAAAATCCTAACCGGAAGCGATCGAACGAACAACATAGACTAAGGATTTATGCCAAGCGACAATCCAGCCTTATAGGCACTTCGATACACCCCAAAAGCATGTTCAAACATCAAAGATAGGATTTTAAAGATTATTGACTCCAAAACACCAAAATTGGAATATTCATCAAACCAATTCAATTCAAAGGCAAATTGACAAGGAATATATGTTAGGAATTACTACCGAACAACTATAAAAGATATAGTCATAGATGTGAGTTCAAAAACTCACCTTTTAACCCCAAAATGACAAATGAGAAGCTCTAGAACAAGTAAAGATTGATCTCTCTTCAACAACACCTCTAGAATCTTCAATCTATTATCAAAGTCGAAGTTTTTCCTAAGTTAGGTTATAGGAATTTCTAAAAATTGAAGAGGGATTGAGATGGAGAAGATGAAGAGGATGCTTACCTAAGCTTCTCTTTGATTTTGGACTTGAATTTGAGTTTCCTAATCAAAGCTAGGGTTTAGGAATTTTAATTTCCTCTTCTTTCCTCCATTTTACCTTAGCTCGAGAGTGTTAGGAAATGAGGAGCGGAATGAATGAAGAGGAGTGGAGTTGAGTTATTTGTTAGGTTAGTGGGCTGAAACCCAAACCCAAAGCCCTAAATGAAAATATCAAAATTCTACTCAACCCCAAACATATCGATGTTTATACTCAAAAAGGTCGCAAACGCCATTTTGGACTCAATGGAAGGGGACCCTTGTCCTAATTCGACTGTTTGCAAAAAGTGACATTTCAGACTTAAATCCGACTAACGATGCTATATTTAAATAAAATATTTAAATATACAATTGTATAATCTGTAGGTTGTTACATAGTCCCCTCCTTAAAGAAGTTGCGTCCTTGCAATTCTTAAGAAAAAGGAATAAAAAGTAACAACCATACAAAGGCATAACAGCACAAAAAGAAGAAATTTGGAAATAAGAAGTTCACCTTAAAGAGCACGAGAGACTAAGTCTGGATGTGTTCGCTCGATGAATTCTTTAGATTCCCAAGAGCAATCCTTAGGATTTGAGGACCATTGAACTTTCACAAGAGGAACATCTTTATTTCGAAGGCGTTTAACCTTCGAAGCAATGATACGAATAGGATGTTGCTTATAAGTCAAATTAGGCGAAACTTCAATTTCTTCAACAACACCGGGCTCGAGAATAGAATCAGAATCTCGAAGGCATTTTCGTAATTGAGAGATGTGGAATACATCATGAATAGCAGAAAAATGAGCCAGTAATAAAAGGCGATAAGCCACGGAACCAATGTGTTCAGTGATGGGAAATGGACCAATATATCGAGGTGCTAATTTTCCGTTCGACTAAAGTGCACAACACCCTTCATAGGTGAAACACGAATAAACACAAAATCTGCTATAGAAAATTCTAATTTCCTTCTTCGATTATCGGCATAGGATTTTTGTCTACTTTGAGCTTCTTTCATTTTATGACGAATAACGTCAATCTTTTCTAAGACATCACGAATAAAATCTGGATCTAAAACCAGCTTCTCACCGGCTTCAAGCCAATACGAAGGAGATCGGCATGGCCTTCCGTAGAGTGCCTCGAAAGGTGCCATACCAATACTAGATTTGAAGCTATTATTATAAGAAAACTCAGCATGAGAGATATGGTCCTCCCAACTTCCACCAAAATCAAGAACACGTGTACGAAGAAGACCTTCAAGAGTTTGATTCACACGCTCGGTTTTTCCATTAGACTGAGGATGATAAGCGGTGCTAAAATTAAGCTTCATTCCTAAATCTTTTTGAAGACTCTTCGAAAATCCACTAGTAAATAATGGATCACGATCACTAACAATAGAAATAGGAACTCCATGTAATTTAACAATTTCTTTAACATAGATTTTGGCCAAAAGAGCTACAGTCTGATTGGACTGAACGGGAATAAAATAGGCGGATTTTGTAAGTCTATCAACTATTATGACCTGAGCGGGAACGGGGAAGACCGTCAATAAAATCCATGGAAATTTGGTCCCATTTCCAAATTGGAATGTCCAAAGGTTGCAATAACCCACCGGGCCTTTAATGCTCGGCCTTAAGGAGTTGGCAAGTCATGCAACACTTAAAAAAGTTAGTAATATCAGATTTCATCCCATCCCAATAATAGAGTTGCTTCATATCCGCGTACATTTTACTACTACTGGGATGAATGTTAAATTTAGAACGATGAGAATCTTCTAAAATGTCTTTACGAAGATCACTAATATTTGGCACGATGAGTCTACCAAATTTTCGACTATTGCCACGAGCATCAATATCAAAGTCTTTCAAACCTTCAATATCAGTTTTATCCTTACAATTTTGGCTAAGAAGAGCCAATTCGAGATCTAGCTTTTGGCTTCAAGAATGCGGTCTAAAAGAGAAGTACGAGCCTCAAGGCTACACAAAACAAGAGATGAACATGATTCGAATCCACGATCTCGAATCTAACAAGTGGACAAAGTCTCGAGATCATTCCATTCAGATATCATCATGGAAACAACTACTAGTTGCTTACGACTAAGGGCATCAGCAACACGATTGCCCCTTTTGAAAGTACAAAGAATATCATGATCATAAGATGCAAGGAACTCGAGCCAACGTTGTACATGCAAATTAAGTTCCTTTTGAAAAAATAAATACTTCAAAGATTTATGAACGGTGCAGAGAATAAATTTCTCTCCCAAAAGATAATGACACCAAATTCTAAGGGGGAAAACCATAGCCGCGAGCTCTAAATCATGAGTGGCATATCTAGTCTCGGCAGGCTTTAATTGCCTAGAAGCATAAGCAATCACACGCTCCCTTTGCATAAAAACGACTCCCAAACCAACACGACTAGCATCGGTATAAACAATAAATTTTTGGTTCCCTTCGGAAATCACAAGAATAGGAGCATTAGAAAAGGGTTCTTTTAATTTCTGAAAAGAAGCTTCACATTTGTCTGACCAAATGTACTTAACTCCCTTATTTGTCAAACTAGTAAGAGGCATGGAAATTTTTGAAAAGTCTTTTATGAAACAACGGTAATAGCCCGCCAATCCAAGGAAGCTACGAATTTCCCTCACACTCTTCGGTCTCTTCCAATTTTGAATCGCTTCAATCTTTGAAGGATCCACGAAAATTCCTGATTCAAAAATGATGTGTCCTAAAAATTTCACATGAGATTGCCAATTGTGGCATTTAGAAAATTTTGCTTACAATTTATTACTCCTAAGAGTTTCCAACACAATCCGAAGATGTTTTTCATGCTCTTCCTCGGTTATTGATTAAACAAGAACATCATCTATAAAGATGAGAACAAATCGATCGGGGTAGTCTTTGAAAACTCGATTCATAAGGTCAACGAAATAAGCTAGAGCATTCGTTAAACCAAATGGCATAACAAGCCATTCATAAGATCCATAACGAGTATGGAACAATGTCAAAGGAATATTATACTCTGCAATACCAAGTTGATGAAAACGGGTTGCTAAGTCTAACTGTGAAAAGACTCCAGCACCACAAAGCTGATCGAATAGATCATCAATCCGTGGTGAGGGATATTTATTCTTGACGGTGAGATCATTAAGCTTGCGGTAGTTAATGCAAAGCCTAAGTGTACTATCGGATTTCTTCACAAAGATAGTAGAAGCTCCCCAAGGAGAGGAACTAGAACGAATAAACGGTTTTACTTCCAATTCGGATAATTGTTTACGCATCTCCTCGTTTTCCTTATTGGACATGCAATAAGGAGGACGAGTGATAGATAGAGCTCTAGGGATTAGATTAGTTTTGAACTCAATTGCTCGCTTTGGTGGTAATCCTAAGACGGGCTCAAATATATCAGAAAATTCACGAACAACGTGAATGAGGGAAATAACATCTTCTTCATCATCATTATGGTCATCCTGCGGATTTAGAGAATATAAGGATACATCCGAATTGGAATCTGAATCTTTAAGAACAATAGAAATTTGATTAACAGATTGAGCATGTCGAAGATAGATAGTCCTCTCGGGACATAGGATGTGGGCTTCATAACGGTTAAGCCAATCCATTCCCAAAATCATTCCGAAACCTAAGTAGCACATAACATACAAATCGGCTCGGAAAGAATAATCACGTAAAATAATCTCGACATCTTTACAAAATAAACTGAATGTTGGGGATCCACCAACCGGATTCGCAAATCTTAATGAAGTTATCAAGCCCATAACATTTAAAGACAAAGCATCAACAAGTTCTTTCGATATAAATGAGTGGGATGCACCCGTATCAAAGAGAACCCGAATAGGATGGTCACAAAATATAATAATGCCATCAAGGATAGAATGAGAACTACCTTGACCATGAGAAGTGTTACTAGGGGCTTGCACCATATTTAGCTTTCCCTCTTTCTTGCTTTGAAGTTTAAGGAATGAAGATAAAAGATGACCCAAACTTTTGCAATAGCGCCAAAAAGGAGGTTTTGGGCACCTATTTGCATAATGGTCCTTAGAACCACATCCTCCACTACTAGAGGTAGGAGTCTTGGCTATAGAAGTTGCTTTCTCCCCTTTTTTGTTGGGGTAAGAGCCTTTTAACTTAATAGGCCTCTTCTTGTTATTGTTAAAGTTCGGTTTGGCACCCACAACTTCAGCATCACTTTCTTTATCGGCCGCTTTGAGTCGAAGAGCGATATCAACAAGTTGATCGAAAGAAACTACTAGTTTCAGAAGTAATGGATTTTTTTAAGGTTCTTATTCAACCCATAGAAAAATCTCTGATTTTTCTTCAATGGGGTATTAATATACTCGACTCCATATTTAGAGAGTGATTCAAAAGATGCGATGTAGTCAGTCACAGAATATTCACTTTGAACAAGGTCAATAGAGCGATAGGCCAAAGTCACTTTTTCAGCTTCTGGCATGAACTTCAATTCAAATCTTTCCCGAAATTGCTCCCAAGTAAGATCCACTTCAATAATTTCTGAAATCAGAAGCTCATACCAATCTAATGCTCTTTCTTGAAGCATACTAGAAGCCACTAGGACTCGATGTTGATTAATAAGATTCATGCGAGAAAAGATACGGTCGCATGATCTAAGCCAAGCTTGGACTTCTATAACGCTTTCAGAACCTTTGAATGGCCTTCCACCCAAATTGGTATAATCACTGCACAGGCGGGCAAATCCAGACTTAGGATGAGTAGGCCTTGGAATAGGTCCGAAAGCTTGGGCATTCTTTATAAGATCTAGAAGTTGTTGAGTAGACATGAATACTCCATCCTGAGGAGTAGCACTGGATTGACCGGCGCTGGGACGACATGGTCTAACCATCTCTCTTCTTTAAGAAAGAAAGGAGTTATTCTCAGAATGAATATCTGTTATCCCATTTTTTGGTCAAAACTGGAATATCAATGTTGAACGCGTCTCCACCACGATCGAGCTATGAAGAAGCAAGCAAGCGTACATAAGTCGGGGATTTCACTCAAGGTTCAAATATAAAAGTTCATTTGGTGAAACAATGCGAGAGTCCACTCGGTATCAAAGGTCTAAAGTCTCATTCGGCAATCTCATTCGGCGCTGTCCATCCGGCATCCTACTCAGTTCATTCGGTATTTCCCATGTAATGCGGGTCCAAGCATTGCCGGACCACACCCACTCCAAGCCAATGCCGAACCAAGCCTCTCCACAAGCCACCGAACCATGCCACCACCGAACCAGCTCCAACCCACCACCGGACCAAACGACACTCCACACAACCTATAGCCGAGTCAACCTCTCTCCCTACCACCGAATCAACCTCTCTCCCACTAATTGCCGAACCAAAGCTTCGCCGAACCAGAAAGTTGCCAGTCCAGATTGCTTCAGCCCGGGCCCACCAGCAGCTATGTACTTCCAAGACCCCTGCCCCCTACCTCATTCTATAAATAGAGGGGCAGGGGTACAACAATGGCAGACAAGTTTGAGAGCTCAAGCCTGGAAGGAACTCTCAAACAACTTTAGATACTTGTAATCAAAGCTTTGTACTTGTAATCTGAAGGAAAAAAGGAGAATAACATATAAAGTGGACGTAGGCACGTTCTTGCCGAACCACTATAAATCTGTGTGTCTTTTACAGTTTAGTCCCTGTTTTTCATATATTTGCATAAATCATCCAAATCACTAAATACAACATAAAATCAACCAACTCATACGACTTTGGGTGTTTGCGGCCATTTTTTACGCAAACATTTTGGTGCTTTCACTGAGAAAAACCAGCTCCCGCTACATCGGATAGAAGTTTGGATTTGGAAGACAATGACTAGGCAAAATAGTAGAAGGCAAAGTGAACACCAAGGGAATCAAGAGACTTCTTCTAGAAATGGAGCAGGAGGAGCATCCATCTACATCACCAGAGAGGAAATGGAAGTCATAATGAAAAGACAAGAGGAGGTGATGAATGCTCTTCTCAGACAACATTACGCGAGCAGGAAATGCCGGAACTCAGATCCATGTAGCTGGATCAGAAATGCTCAACCAGCAAGCAGATGAAATGGCTCAGCAGGGGGCAACCCCCAATCAGCAGACGACTATCAATCAGGCATCGATCCCGCATGGGGGCACCACACTTGGAGCCAGTTAATCCAATCCCAGAGAGTGAGATAGAGGCCTCTGAGCAACCTGGTAAGGAATGAATGCCCAGCCAGGGGGCAGGTAAAATTCCCTCCTGAACTCGGGGGGCAGGTCAAAAGCGATGAACAAGCCGCAAACCTCTCACTAGCACGGTTAGATCATTTACACATGTAAGCGATCGCGCACGATCCATTGGCATGCTCTGAATGACTACTGACCGCACCGTAGTAAGAGTTTACACTTTGACATCCTCGTCTTGCTCCCGCTTTGATTTTGATTTGAACATTCCTACCGGGGAACTCGTATGATTATTGCTTTGATATTTGCAACTCCGTGAAAGGATTTACTTGTATGCCCGTTGGATCGCGAACGGTCCATGAGCACCTATTGCATGGCAACGAACTGCCGAAGTCTTTGATTCGAAAACTCCCCCAAACAATAACTCCAACACTGATAATATTAAGTCCCCCCCGGGCACACTCATTTGCCTCGAACGGCACCCGACTTCGAACAGTCACAACTCGCCTCGAACGGCACCCGACTTCAAACAGTCACAATTCGCCTCGAACGGCACCCGATCGCGAACGATCACAACTCGCCTCGAATGGCACAATTCGCCTCGAACGGCACAACTCGCCTCGAACGGCACAACTCACCTTACCTCAAATGGCTCGATCGCGAACGGTCGTCATTTGAGGTCCGCCACCTGATCACTGACTGTTACACCTTACCTCAAATGGCTTGATCGCGAACGGTCGTCATTTGAGGACCGCCACTTGACCGCACACTGTCGCACCTTACCTCGAATGACTTGATCACGAACGATCGTCATTTGAAGTTAGGCGCTTGACCTTGAACGGTCCCCACTCGACCGCGCACTGTCGCACTTTACCTCGAATGACTCGATCCCGAACGGTCGTCATTTGAAGTAAAGCGCTTGACCTTGAACGGTCACATTTCACTGCAGATGACTCGATCCCGAACGATCGACGCACGGATTTATGCGCTTGACCGCGCACGGTCGCACTTCACCTCGAATGACTTGATCCCGAACGATCGTCATTTGAAGTTAGGCGCTTGACCATGAACGGCCGCGCTACATCCCAGATAGCTCGATCCTGAACGATCGTCATTTGGGGCCATATAAAATATCAAGCTCTTTACAGGTTGTCAACAGGATATGAACATCCAGCTCATGGCATTACAAAACACGCCTTCCTACCGCAAGGCATATTTTGGGGGGCAAAGTGTTATCCCATTTTTTGGTCAAAACTGGAATATCAATGTTGAACGCGTCTCCACCACGATCGAGCTATGAAGAAGCAAGCAAGCGTACATAAGTCGGGGATTTCACTCAAGGTTCAAATATAAAAGTTCATTTGGTGAAACAATGCGAGAGTCCACTCGGTATCAAAGGTCTAAAGTCTCATTCGGCAATCTCATTCGGCGCTGTCCATCCGGCATCCTACTCAGTTCATTCGGTATTTCCCATGTAATGCCGGTCCAAGCATTGCCGGACCACACCCACTCCAAGCCAATGCCGAACCAAGCCTCTCCACAAGCCACCGAACCATGCCACCACCGAACCAGCTCCAACCCACCACCGGACCAAACGACACTCCACACAACCTATAGCCGAGTCAAACTCTCTCCCTACCACCGAATCAACCTCTCTCCCACTAATTGCCGAACCAAAGCTTCGCCGAACCAGAAAGTTGCCAGTCCAGATTGCTTCAGCCCGGGCCCACCAGCAGCTATGTACTTCCAAGACCCCTGCCCCCTACCTCATTCTATAAATAGAGGGGCAGGGGTACAACAATGGCAGACAAGTTTGAGAGCTTAAGCCTGGAAGGAACTCTCAAACAACTTTAGATACTTGTAATCAAAGCTTTGTACTTGTAATCTGAAGGAAAAAAGGAGAATAACATATAAAGTGGACGTAGGCACGTTCTTGCCGAACCACTATAAATCTGTGTGTCTTTTACAGTTTAGTCCCTGTTTTTCATATATTTGCATAAATCATCCAAATCACTAAATACAACATAAAATCAACCAACTCATACGACTTTGGGTGTTTGCGGCCATTTTTTACGCAAACAATATCAAAGAAACTTGATTGATAAAACAAGGCATCACAAAGAAAATAGGATAGAACGTGTCCAATAACTCGAATTAAATCCTAAGGTACGACCCCTAAGAAGGACTAAGGACAATGATCCTTGCTAGATTATTCTACATTGTTTCAAAGTTTGGCTCTGATACCAAGCTGTGACGCCCCCCTCTATACTCACACTAGCCAAGGACACTACGGGGTAATTCCGTCGACTAGCAAGAAGAATAAGGCTGTTGAGGAGCGACCATCTGTGTAATTGCTTTATGCGGGTACCGATATGTCAGATAGTACGACATGCATTTCATTTCAAGAGGGAATCTGACATATAAAATACGAACTCAAAGCTACAACAAAGTGGCTATGTGGACTTCGGAAACAAATATAGAAATAAGCATAGCACAAATCAGTCACAGATATCCATATCACAAAGGCGGAAACAGATATGGTTATATCACATAAAAGTGTACATCAAAGTAGTGGTTATAGAAGATCCACTACATCACAAAAAATAAGTACAAGTGCCAGAAAAAAGAATATGTATACATCATCGAATCTCTATCTCAAATATATAAAATCAAAAACTACTAAGCTAAGTAGTAAGCCAAAAGTCAGAAGCTAGTCCCTGCTAAGAAGTCAAGTGGAAGCACCTGTAACACCTCGGTCTGACCCGAGTATTATTTGAGTAGAGAAATAATAAACAGATCAGTCTAGCTATAAATATCATATAAAGTGAGATATGATAAGAGATATGAAAAAAACATATGATAAAAAAAAATGCCATATTGTAAAAAGTATACATCAAATAACAACAAAAATCATACAATATCTCAAATCATCTCAAACATCCAAAAAGAATCGAATTCTTTAAATTATTTACCAAAAACACAAATAATTGGCAGCGCTCGTCAATGCCTATCATCTAAATTGGTGAAACACAAATTCTAGAAATCATCAACTGGAAATCTAGAAATCATAAAGGGGGAGGCCTAACGCAAACGGGAGCATGAAAACTCACCAACACGTGCATCATAAACGTGTCGCTAACCCATGGTCGCTAACCATAGAGCCGGTGCAACGGCAAGATGAAACTCAAATAATCCGGAACAACGATGTAGTACAATAACGGTATGCCCGATGAACCAAATTCTATAAACCCATAGGTCGCTAGCCTATAAAAATGAGCTGAAGCTCCACAGAACGGGGTACAGTCCCCCACGTGGAAAAAGAGACATCGCACATCGCTAGTCTAAACCACAAAATGATCATCATCGATCATCAAGAAGTGTCGATTACATTAAGCTAGTAAATAAATGAGTTTAGCATCATGTCCCGTAACCACTGGCTTAACTTAAATATTTACGAACAAGTTGTAGATTTCCACCCGAAGATTGTCACAAGATTTTCAATCGAACAAGTCCAATAATTAACTGACGAAGTAAACGCAAGCGTTTCATACCACTTATTTTGGTAAGCCGTTTACTTAGATTTCTCATACGAATGGGGTAAATTTTTGTGTATACTAATAGGTTGGAAAACGGTTTTATAAACGAGCTTTGTATTAAAAATAGAGTTGAAATCATCTTTGTGAAAGAGTTTGAATATTTACTACTAGTATAGAAACCTTTGTATTTCTAAGTGACAAATTACAAAAATGATTGTAAAAACAATCAATCACCAAAAATTCACATACGAAGACGTGAATCTAATCCATAGAAATCAATACCGAATCCATCAAAATGGATATTCCCAAAAATCCCGAAAAAGAATTTTTCAAAGTCAACAAAAGTGATAACAACTAATCGGATCAAGAGAATCGATTGAAAATTGGAAATCCACACAAAAACGGCAAATTTGGCCGAGATAAGTCGATTCAGTCGATTGAACTGTGTGGTCAGTCGATTGATACTATGCCCAGAAACTTTTGGTTTCCAGGTTCAGTCCACTGAACTGTATGGTCAGTCGACTGGTATAGGCATAGAAACTTTCTGTTCCTAGTTTCAGTCGACTGATCTTACAGTTCAGTCGATTGAACTATCATTTGCAGTATTTTCAGCCTAGCCCCTAAGAAGGGCGAAAATCCTAACCGGAAGCGATCGGAAGAGCAAAGGAGACTAAGGATTTATGCCAAGCAACAACCCAGCCTTATTGGTACTTCGATACGCCCCAAAAACATGTTCAAACATTAAAGATAGGATTTTAAATATTTTTGACTTCAAAACACCAAAATTGGAATATTCATCAAACCAATTCAATTCAAAGGCAAATGGACAAGGAATAGATGTAAGGAATTACTACCTAACAACTATCAAAGATATAGACATAGATATAAGTTCAAAAACTCACCTTTTAACCACAAAACAACAAATGAGAAGCTCTAGAACAAGCAAAGATTGATCTCTCTTCAACAACACCTCTAGAATCTTCATTCTATTATCAAAGGTGAAGTTTTTCCTAAGTTAGGTTATTGGAATTTTTGAGAATTAAAGAGCGATTGAGATGGAAAAGATGAAGAGGATGCTTACCTAAGGTTCTCTTGGATTTTGGACATGAATTTGAATTTTCTAATCAATGGTAGGGTTTAGGAATTTTAATTTCCTCTTCTTTCCCCCATTTTTACCTTAGCTTGAGAGTGTGAGGAAATGAGGAGTGGAATGAATGAAGAGGAGTGGAGTTGGGTTATTTGTTAGGTTAGTGGGCTGAAACCCAAACCCTAAGCCCTAAATGAAAATATCAAAATTCTACTCAACTCCAAACATATCGATGTTTATACTCAAAAAGGTCACAAACGCCATTTTGGACTTAATGGAAAGGGTCTCAAGTCCTAATTCGACTATTTGCAAAAAGTGACATTTCGGACTTAAATCCGACTAACGATGCTATATTTAAATAAAACATTTAAATGTACAATCGTAAAATCTGCTAGTTGTTACACACCGTCCACGACCAACTACCGGACTTCACCTACGACATTGACACAACCTACTCTATCATTTCCCCTCTCTCTCTCTCTCTCTCTCTCTCCCCTTGACATCATTGCATCAAACCCGAAGCCAAACCAAAACCCACCATAAACCCTACTTTAATCTCATCAACTTTACATGTATACCTACAAAATCGTGCACCATTTTTCTCTGATGCGCCTCCACCCAAATCTCCTCCATGACGAACCCCATGCAACATAATAGCCTAGGTCATCGGAATTCGAAAATGTGCCCAAATCCGTTCAACTCGACATTTCTTCCTCCATGCTTTATTAAAAATCTCCAAACCAAGCCTAATATTCGATTTTTCCAATAATGAACAAGTCAATATAATCCAATCATTTAATTATGATATTCGAAATTCGACCATACCTAAGTAATTTACTGTAACATATGTTTCTCTTCTTCTATGCTTTATGATATCCTACGAAATAAATTTTGAAATAATCTATACTCGAAAACAAACAGACTTTTTTTGATTTCAAGATTTAAAACTAACCAAATGATTTGGTAATTAATTTTAAAGTACAAGCTAACAGTTTTTAAAACAAATAAACATGGACAAAGTGTCTAAGAAAGAAGTGTAATACTTTTTATTGTCTGTAGGTAGAATTTTAACATGTTAAAACATTCATTCATACTACTCACATATATGACAGATATATACATATATATTATTAATATTCAACAAAAATCTTAGTTGCACATATAAACTTTGTAACCAGTGAATAAAACAGTGTTTTACTCATAGAAAAAAAGACGAACTGCTGCTCTTTATCTTCTCCCATGCTTCAAGCTTTACACTTAACTTGTTTTCCCTTCTTTTACTTTGATGGCAACACTTTATTTGTATTTTTTATATGCTCTTTTTTTTGTTTGTGAACTTAGAATGTATACGCGAAGGTAACAAGGCAGTGTATATATAAAAGAGAATGGGAGGGAACAGGGCTGAAGCTTGTTACAGGCTTCACTTCTTTTATATATTTTTTCTTTATTCTTGATTTGATTTATAATGAAAGGTTTAATTTCATATGACTTGATTTTGATTTAGGTGTGACTTATTGTATGCATGACTTGCTATATTGTGAGATTGATTTTAAGTTTGCTATGATGATGTTCCCTTAAGCTTATACATACATTTATGTGTGTGTGTGTGTGTGTGTGTGTATGAATATTCACACATTTACTCCATTTTATCATAAGATTTATACATATTTATTTTATACATTTAGATATACACATGCTTACACATTTTAAAGTTTACTTATTTTTTTATAATAATGTATATATACATATATTCATATATATCTTCACATATATGCATTTATTTGTTATCATAAAGTTTGTGCTTCTTTGTATATATATATCCTTTTTACACATATATTTACATTTTTCACCTTCATTATTCCATATAACATATATAAATATACATATACCTACATATATTTTGTCATCATATATATATATATATATATATATATATATATATATATGTACTCACATTATTCCCTATTTACATATACATTACTTGATATGGGTATATATACACATATATGTATACCTATATACTTATATATATCATCCAATATCATAACACTTATATATATATATATTTATATATACTTATATGGATATTCCAGCTTAATTTTTATTGGTGAATATTATATACTTATATCAATAAAATCAATCATATCCTGAAATTTTATTCAAATTTGAATATAGTTTATATTAATTTATATATTCAGATACTTTTAAATATCAGGAAATTTATCTATCCGACTTATAAAAATTAATATTCCAATAATTAAAATCAGTTAAATACCCCAATAACAGGTGTCAAAAATCTGGGTCGTTACAGAAATGTAAATTTAATTTATTAATTCATGAATCTTATAAACGTTGTATCTAATTCATACGAGGTCGAAATCGGACAAAACAAGCGGCGTTGGAATCGTAGCGACGAATAATACATTTTGGAACTGATTTGGAGTCATTCGGAGATAGCTAAAATTTTAGGTTAAATCGAACATCGTTCGATTTAATTTGAAATTGGAATGTTTGGCAAATTGAAAAATCAAGGTGAGTAAATCTCACTCATTTGGATAATTAGTTCTATTTTAAATAGTTAAAAATTATTTATTGGTTTATTGGATGAATTGATAAATTACTATCAGTTGGATGTTATATTATATATATTAATATATATATATATATATATATATATATATATATATATATATATATATATATTAGTAGTTGGATTGAATATTCCCGCCTATTGGACTGGATGAGACACTATGTGCACCACATAATAGCGGATGATCCTATATTACTACGATATCCCGCCTCAAAGCGGAATGTGTATTTAATGTTATATAACAATTTATGGATGCAAGGAAACAGGTTTGAGGGATCCAACTGGATTCCTGAAAAATATATTGATTGTTTCATATATAGTGATATATGATATGTAACGACCAGACAATTTCAGCCATTCAAATCGACAATGTATCCGCACACGCCGGACTTGAATTGCTCAAAATACCAAATTGTATAAATAAATTTGGCAAAACTCAGAATATACAGTAAATAAATAAATCACAGATCACAGACACAGAGTAACATAATGCAGCGGAAGCAAAGAGATAGTAGTTCATGAAGCTACTATATAAATGTATCAGAGTTAAACAAGATACAACAGAAGTTCAATACAATAATCAAGTACAAAGCTGAATACATCACTGGAATCAATTGAATAACTGAAATCAACTGAATAACTGAAATTGGAATAGATAGCTGGATCTTCAAGCCAAGCTCCAACTCTGAAGGTGAGTCTTAAATGCTGTATCACTCAGTCTGACCCGAGCGTAAAGCAAAAAACAAAACACTCGAGTCAGGACATACATACTTATACAATGTAAACCAACTCAAGTGAACTATAATATAAGGTACAAGTAACTTAAAAGATGCTTGGGACCGCCCATCCTCTAAGGATTCGTTAAACTATTTACTATGTAGTAATATTTTGCTATTATAATAATGTGTATAGTAAAATAAACTTACTTTTAAATAGCGTTAAGGCTTTACATTTTCCACCTTAACACGTAAATAGTGCCAGTAGTCTATACAGTACAGTAATACCTCCTGATCGGGAGGCTACCATAGGATACTCCATAGGTTTGACACAGATCAAACTCATACAAGGGGCGATAGGGTAGGTGACACGGAACAACTAGGCAATGCCAGGGCAGATATAGTATTACTATCTAGACTGGCGGTGACGCATAGCAGCACTACTGCCCACCTCGAGTCGCACCCCTAAATCAAAATCAAAAGTGGCCATCGAATCAGTCTCAAAGTCAGAATAGTATCAAGGAGTGTGTTCGATAAGAGGAGCTACCTCATTGCCCCGGAATCGCTCCTGGTTTAGCCACCTTATGCCAACTCACGGGAGTCGGGTCCACGTTCATACCTCAAAGGACGTCGCCACCATCCTACTTCATTCTGGAATCTCCACCGCGTACACGGTTGTTAAAGTGGTTTTCGGAGTTGGCAGAGAGTATGACAACTTCCGATCCTGGTTTCTTTAACAACCAACTGTTATTATAACCCATGGATATTTTTTTCAAATCATTTACACTTTAAAACCAAAATATCATATCCATTTCAAAACTACATACTATATTATTCCTTTCAGAACCAAATCAATATATCAGTTCCATTTCAAAAAAAAGTAATAATATATCCTTTAAATTCCAAAACCAAATCAATATCTCATTTAAATAAAACCGAAGTTTCCAAATCACTAAATATTTTTCCTTTAATTTATTAAACATGAAATATTCCTGTAAATCCTCTTAAATCAACCACTTTATAAGGTCATATTCTTAAGTCTTTAATTTCAATAGGTTTCAAATTAATATATTAAAAGACAATTCTTAATTAAATACAATTTCAAATAATTTCATTTCCAAAACCATAGTGCTTCCAAAGTTATAACAACTCCAACCAAAATACTTTGGAATCATAATACTTTGACATCATAACAATTTAGAAATGTTATCATTTGGAAGTCATACTACTTAAAATCACAACACTTTGAAATGTTATTCTTTTGAAAATCATAATACTTAGAAAAATCCTAACATTTAAAATGACCTTCATTTAAACCATTTAAATTAAATGTCAAATAATATTCATTTTAATGTTGTAACATTTCTAAGTTTATTCATTCAATTATAAACTTTCCAAAGACATTGTATATTCAGCTACAAAATCACTTATTAAATGTTATGGTAGATATAGTAATATTTCAACATTGTCAAATTCAAAACAACGGCACTTATAAAGTGCTGTAATAGTTATTTAAAACAGTTTACTTTCATTTCAGCAACAAAAGCACTTACAAAGTGCTGCAGTAGCTCTATTTATTTCAGAACTTAGTTTATATCCAGAAATGACAGCACTTAACAAATGCTATCTTAAAACCACAGCATTTCTGAAGTGCTACCAATGCTAATTCCAGATTTTACTATAAAATTTCAACAACAATAAAACTTCAATTTTAACCATTTTAACTTATAAAAATCATATTTTTCGCTTCAAAAATATTCATTTGGATATCATTCAAATTATGATTTAATAAGATAAAATTTTATCAGTAAATATCAAATTTAAACTAAGATTCATTTGTTAAGTCAAAAGTACATTCTTTCTTAACTCTACTTTAACAAATAACTTAACACTTTATTTTAAAATTACCAGATTCATAAAAAAACTAAATTTTCATTTGTTTACTTAACCTAATAATTTTATTTAAAGCCCAATTTCCAATTATCAAGTTAAGTCATAATTTAAAATACATTTTTCCATTTTGAATCATAACTATTAATTTTACAAAACATAACATTCCACAAAAGAACATATTTATCATAGTTAATATAAAAATCAGATTTTCTTTATAGATCTATTTATTTAGACATCAATTAACTATAACTTTCTAGTTATATAAATTTTATTACAAAATGTCCAATTAAACTGTATTCCATTTTACCAGTTCAAAATACATTATTTATTACACAAGACATGTCCATTTCATAAAATAAAATTCATAAAAATTTCTAGGTTAGATTTACAACTTCCACATTAAGTCAAATTCAATTGTTAAGTTACTTCCCACAAATAAAGTTCTTTAAACTACCATTTAATGCCAAATAAAGATTTTTAAATTACAATTTAAAACCAATTATCACTTATAGAGTTTTAACTTGTTGGAAACCAATATCTCTTTATATTTTAAATCATTAAGTCAACTTTTTAATCAAAACTCCATATATTTAAAAATTCAAAGTACTTAATAATTTTAGAAAACTATTATAGAATTTTATCCATGGGCCTGTATAATATTTCTAACCTAGGTCAAGTGATACGAATATGTATCATTTCAATCCGTAATTTAAAAAGAAAATCTGGGTTCTATCATTTCAAACCCATAATCCCAAGAAAAATAAATACCAATAAAAATCACTCGAGCCTATCATTTCAGCTCATAATGATTTTCCCTTATTCTAATATCCGTTCGGGTACGTATCATTCCAACCCATAGTGATAGGGAACTTGCAGTATGATACAGTAAAATAAAATGAACTAACATATCAGGAAATGTAACAGGTATACGAACAACATTTAACATCATA
Organism: Allium cepa; assembly: GCA_030765085.1. NCBI lineage: Eukaryota > Viridiplantae > Streptophyta > Magnoliopsida > Asparagales > Amaryllidaceae > Allium > Allium cepa. Next base: position 885,896,179 of record CM060937.1, on the reverse strand, counting down.
TAGATATATCGCAGGATGTATGAATAAAATACAGTTTATACAGATTCACTTGTCATCATTTCAAAATAATATAAGTACATATGTCTAGAGTGATAAAACCCACCATTTTAAAGCTAGAGATCATATTCAAACACACAACTGAAACTTTGAAAAGCATGACAAGGCATGACTATATTTTGTGTGAATGAAGAGTTATGATCCAATCTTGTTTACAACACAATATCATAAATATAAGTATATAATTTCAACACAAAGATTAGAATCAAAATAACGAAAAGAATGAGTCAAAATGACATGACCTTGCTTCCACCAACAAGTGGGCTCGGCCGCTTTGTATTTTGGCTTGACCACATCAATACATGGCTCGACCATGATGGTTTTGTGCAGCATAGGCTCGGCCATTAAGTTATAAGGAACAGCCATGGTTTGGAAATTGAAAAGGAGGAAGTTACAATTGCATGGAAGGCTAAAGGTCAAGGGGATGGTGGACTTTTGGTTCGGCCATGGATACTAGTGTCTCGGCATTATGAGTTAAGATCTGGTCATGTCATCATAGGCATGGCATGAGGTAGAGTTTTGATCAAGGTAAGGCAAGGCATGGTGGAGTTTTGGTTATAGTCGAGCTACATGAAGAGGAGGTGAAGGAAAATAGGAGTTTGGCTAGGTAGGTTCAAGGTTTGTGATGGTTTGGCTCATATGGTGGTCACGACAAGGCTTTGGGTGGTGGTGATGGTTGGTGGAGGTGGTCATGGTGGTGGCTAGAGGCAAGAGGCAGAGCCTAGCTTTGAAGCAAAACAAAGAAAGAGGAAAAGAAAAGAGAAAAGAAATGGAAAAAGAAGAGAAGCCATGACTTTAAAGCTTGAATATATATTTTTCTTCGTGCAAATGACAATGAGGAGCTTTGAGAATTGTTTGTGTGTGAGTTATCAAAAGAAATACACGGCTAAAGATGGAACAAAAAAAAAGAAACAGCTAAGGAGGAGTAAATGATAGGAAACAAAAAGGCATAAGCTAAGGAGAAATAAACTTGCATATATTTTATTCTTAAATGCAAATGAATTTGAGAAGTGGAAAATAAATCTTTGTACGTCAATTGGTAAAGTTTCTCACGGCTAATAGATGGAGTGGTTTGGAAGGCAAGCAAAGAAGTAAATGCTGGAAAACGGAAAAGGCATAAGTTAAGGAGAAAGAAACACATATTTATCCTTAATTGCAAATGAAAATGAGGAGTTTGAAATGAGAAATAAATCTTCTTGTACGTGATTTGTGGAATGATTTCTCACAGTTAGGAAAAAATTATACATGGCTATGGTAGGTAATTAAATAGATAGGTAAATAAAAAGGCAAGAAATAAAGCAAATGTAATGTATCTCTAATTAAAACAAGGTAATGTATGTCTAATTGATTTTTTTCCCAAGCTATTAAATAAAAGACATATAAAAGAAACATCTAATAAATAAAATAAAGTCTAGACAAATAAGTAGAGAAATAAAAGTCAAGAGAAGGACATAGTAAAATATAAAATAAAACATAGAATTTAATCGCGTATAAAACACTGAATTTTGTCCAAATTTAAAAGTATAAATCCGAATTTAACGAAATGAAAAGCAGAACCAATATAAAATTTATATCCAGCTTCAAATAAAAAGGTTATAATTTAAAATTTAAATTTAAAATTTTCAAATAAAAGTCAAAGTTTGACCAAAATGTAAAATTTTAGAAAATGTTTATTTTATTGTATTTGGAAAATAAATTACAAAAAAATTCCAGACATACATTGGAAAAATTCCAGAAATTCAATCTTAAATAATTTAAAGTTTAAAGTTTTCAAATAAAAATTTAATTAAAATATTTACAAAATTATGGGTAGTTACGCTCTCCCCCACTCAAAACTTTTCGTCTCGGAAAAGGAACGAGGTAGGAGAAAAGAAACGACCAGAAAGAAAATAGATTGAAAAACAAAACAATAAATTTTTAATCCATATAAATTTCACTTAAGTTAAATCAATCTTAACTATTCTAACTTGATTATCTTATCCAATTATCATTAATTAACAATTTTCCAAAATCATAAATTTGCATAATCATTTATTATAATCATATTTCATTCAAACAATTTAATTCTTCTTTATTCCAAATTATTTATAAATTCATTTAACATCATTTTATATTGTAAATTATTAAATTAACCTTTTATCCTATTTACCTTTATAAATCATTTATAACTAAAATTTAAGTGTATAACAATTATTACGAACACTGAAATTTTATTTATAGAGTCCTTTTTATATTGTATATTATCCAATTACATTGTTAACTTCTAATAATTAAGATAAGTTATATTGGAATGTAATTGAGTATTATACAAATAAAATTTTCTTAATTAAATTATCCAAGCTTAAATGTTTATTCAAAATTTTGATTGCATTTTATAATTGGAATTATCCTTTAAAATTTAAGAATTAAATTCCTGATTAACTTCAGACTATTTTAGAGATAAATAAATATACACAATATATATTAAATCAAATTTTAAATCATATATCACATATATTACAAATCAGGTCATACTTTAGGAATCTAAATCAATTTAATTCTCCCAAAGCAAGACTGTAGCAAAACTACAGAATGGTCTCTTCACTTCGAAACTCGAAAATAAAAGTCGATGACGCTGTAGTCATCATCGAAATTATTTTCCAGCGACAAAGAAAAGAGCCCTGATTTACAAAATAAATTCTTTGTGACAATTTCTACTTGAAATACTTTAAATAATACACCCTTTAAAACTTGAAACACAAAGTTTGAAACCATCAGAAATTCGATTCTTAGTTTCTAGTTTTAAATTCATTTAAATTGATAAATTAATTTATAGCCATGTTTTATAGTTCAACTATTTATACAAAGTCAAATATTATTTCTTATCATTCGATTCAATTAACTATCACAATTCAGGAAATCATACATATTTGCATATACAGTATAATCATACAAATTTATTTCATTTACTAAATTTTAAAACTATATTGTGCCGGTTTGCTCTGTTCAAGTGTTTTGGAGATCCTATAGATAGCGCTAATCAAACGAATCGATCGAAAACCCAAATCAACACAACCACTCAAACAACAAAATGTATAAAACATTTTAAATATAAATTTACAAAGCAAGAATAGGGGTGAAAATTTGATTAAATCAAATCAAAGAAAATTTTGATTTAAGGATAAGTTGGAAAACAAAAGACAAATGATTAACTAACAGAATAGGGAGATGGATAAGCTTATATAAATCACGGGCAACCTTAACCGGGTCAAACTTGATTTAAAGAATAAGATCGATGTAGAATTTTTGGCAAGTCTACATTCGATCTCAAAAGATAGAATTCAGGTTTGACAAAAGATATTAACATCTAAACCGATGATATATAAAATCTCCGGTGAATAAATGCCTATTGTAAAGGAGTTTCTTCCCTTTCACAAGTCAATTTGAGGTTGGCGAGACTGCCGACTCACTAAAAGATTATTCGAAGTTGAGTTATGGGATACTCCAAAATCAAAAGAAGACGAATGGTGGGGGGACAAGAATGAATTTTGGAACCACAGGGAACGTTCCAAAATTCGAAGGAATCGAGTCAAAAAGGAAGAGATTCACACTCGAATGAAAGTGATTCTGTAAATAAATTTATCACACATGCTAAGATTTGCCTAGAGCCAAAGCTCTGATACCAAATGTAACGACCTGATATTTTCAACCATTCAAATCGACAACGCATCCATACATGCCGGACTTGAATTCTCAAAATACCGAATTGAAAAAATAAATTTGGAAAAACTCAAAATATAAAGTAAATAAATAAATCTCGGATCACGGAAATAGAGTAATATAATGCAGCGGAAGAAAAGAGATAGTATTTCATGAAGCTACTATATAAATATATCAGAGTTAAACAAGATACAATAGAAGTTCAATACACTGATCAAGTACAAAGCTGAATACATCACTGGAATCAACTGAATAACTATAATCAATTGAAAAATTAAAATTGGAATAGATAGTTGGATCTTCAAGCCAAGCTCCAACTCTGAAGGTGAGTCTCAAATGCTGTATCACTCAGTTTGACCCGGGCGTAAAGCAAAACACAAAACACAAAACACTCGAGTCAGGACATACATACTTATACAATGTAAACCAACTCAAGTGAACTATAATATATGGTACAAGTAACTTAAAGGATGCTTGGGACCGCCTATCCTCTAAGGATCCGTTAAACTATTTACTATGTAATAATATTTCGCTATTATAATAATGTCTATAGTAAAATAAACTTACTTTTAAATAGCTTTAAGGCTTTACATTTTCCACCTTAACACGTAAATAGTGCCAGTAGTCTATACAGTACCATAATACCTCCTGATCGGAAGGCTACCAGAGGATACTCCATAGGTATGACACAAATCAAACTCGTACAAGGCGCGATAGGGTTGGTGACACGGCACAACTAGGCAATGCCAAGGTAGATATACCAATTTCTATCCGGAATGGTGGTGACACACAACAGCACTACCGCCCACCTCGAGCCACACCCCCAAATCAAAACCAAAAGTGACCACCGAATCAATGTCAAAGTCAGAATAGTATCGAAGGAGTGTGTCCAATAAGAGGAGCTACCTCACTGGCCGGGAATCGCTCCTGTTTTAGCCACCTTATGCCAACTCACGGGAGTCGGGTCTATGTTCATACCTCAAAGGACGTCGCCACCATCCTACTTCATTCTGGAATCTCCACCGCGTACACGGTTGTTAAACTGGTTTTCGAAGTTGGCAGAGAGTATGACATCTTCCAATCCCGGTCTCTTTAACAACCAATGGTTATTATAACCCTGGGATATTTCTTTCAAAATCATTTACACTTTAAAACCAAAATATCATATCCATTTCAACAAAATACTATTTTATTCCTTTCAGAACCAAATCAATATATCACTCCATTTCAAAAACCAAAGTAATAATATATCCTTTAAATTCCAAAACCAAATCAATATCTCATTTAAATAAAACCCAAGTTTCCAAATCATTAAATATTTCCTTTAATTTATTAAACTTGAAATATTCCTTTGAATCCTATTAAACCAACCACTTTATAAGGCCATATTCTTAAGTCTTTAATTTCAATAAGTTTCAAATTAATATATTAAAAGACAATTATATATTAAATACAATTTCAAATAATTTCATTTCCAAAACCATAGTGCTTCTAAAGTTATAACAACTCCAACCAAAATACTTTGGAATCATAATACTTTGAAATCATAAAAATTTAGAAATGTTATCATTTGGAAGTCATACTACTTAAAATCACAACACTTTGGAATGTTATTCTTTTGAAAATCATAATACTTAGAAAAATCCTAACACTTAAAATGACCTTCATTTAAACCATTTAAATTCAATGTCAAATAATATTCATTTTACAGTTGTAACATTTCTAAGTTTATTCATTCAATTATAAACTTTCCAAAGACATTGTATATTTAGCTACAACAACACTTATTAAATGTTACGGTAGATATAGTAATATTTCAACATTGTCAAATTCAAAACAGCAGCACTTATAATGTGCTATAATAGTTATTTAATTATTTAAAATAGTTTACTTTCATTTCAGCAACAACAACACTTACAAAGTGCTGCAGTAGCTCTATTTATTTCAGAACTTAGTTTATTCCAGAAATGACAGCACTTAACAAATGCTGTCTTAAATCCACAGCATTTCTAAAGTGCTACCAATGCTAATTCCAGATTTTGCTATAAAATTTCAACAACAATAAAACTTCAATTTTAACCATTTTAACTTATAAAAATCGTATTTTTCACTTCAAAAATATTCATTTGGATATCATTCAAATTATGATTTAATAAGATAAAATTTTATGAGTAAATATCCAATTTAAACTAAGATTCATTTGTTAAGTAAAAAGTACATTCTTTCTTAACTCTACTTTAACAAATAACTTAACACTTTATTTTAAAATAACCCGCTTCATAAATAAAACTAAATTTTCATTTATTTACTTGACCTAATAATTTTATTTAAAACCCAATTTCCAATTATCAAGTTAAGTCAAAATTTATAATACATTTTTCAATTTTTAAAACATAACTATTTATTTTACAAAACATAACATTCCACAAAAGAACATTTTTATCATAGTTAATATAACAATCAAATTTTCTTTATAGATCTATTTATTTAGACATCAATTAACTATGACTTTCTAGTTAAATAAATTTTATTACAAAATGTCCAATTAAACTGTATTCCATTTTACCAGTTCAAAATACATTATTTATTACACAAGACATGTTCATTTCATAAAGTAAAATTCATAACAATTTCTAGGTTAGACTTACAACTTCCATATTAAGTCAAATTCAATTATTAAGTTATTTCCCACAAATAAAGTTCTTTAAACTACCATTTAATACCAAATAAAGATTTTTAAATTACAATTTAAAACCAATTATCACTTATAGAATTTTAACCCGTTGGAAACCAATATCTCTTTATATTTTAAATCATTAAATCAACTTTTTAATCAAAATTCCTTATATTTTAAAATTCAAATTACTTAATAATTTTAGAAAACTATTATAAAATTTTATCCATGGGCCTGTATAATATTACTAACCTAGGTCAAGTGACATGGATATGTATCATTTCAATCCGTAATTTAAAAAGAAAATCCAGGTTCTATCATTCCAAACCCGCAATCCCAAGAAAAATAAATACCAATAAAAATCACTTGAGCCTATCATTTCAGCTCATAATGATTTTCCCTTATTCTACTGTCCATTCGGGTATGTATCATTTCAACCTATAGTGATAGGGAACTTGCAGTATGATACAGTAAATTAAAAATGAATAGTATAACATATAATAACATATGAGGAAATGTAACAGGTATATAAACAGCATTTAATATCATATAAATATATCGTAGGCATGTATGAATAACATATCAGTTTATACAGATTCACTTGTCATCATTTCACAATAATATAAGTACATATGTCTAGAGTGATAAAACTCACCTTTCTAAAGCTAGAGATCAAATTCAAACATAGAACTGAAACTCCGTAATGCACGACAAGGCCCGACTATATTTTGTGTGAGTGAAGAGTCATGATCCAATCTTGTATACAACACAATATCATAAATATATGTATATAATTTCAACACAAAGATTATAATCAAAATAACGAAAGGAATATGAGTCAAAATGACATGACCTTGCTTCCACCAACAGGTGGGCTCGGCCACTTTGTATTTTGGCTTGACCACATCAATACATGGCTCGGCCAAGATGGTTTTGTGCAGCATAGGGTCGGCCATGAAGTCATAAGGCACGACCATGGTTTGGAAATTGAAAAGGAAGAAGTTACAATTGCATGGAAGGTTAAAGGTCAAGGGGATGGTGGACTTTTGGTTCGGCCGTGGCTACTAGTGGCTCGACATTATGAGTTCAGATCTGGTCATGTCATCATAGGCATGGCATGAGGTAGAGTTTTGGTCAAGGTAAGGCAAGGCATGGTGGAGGTTTGGTTGTGACCGAACTACATGAAAAGTAGGTGAAGGAAAATAGGAGTTTGGCTATGTTGGTTCAAGGTTTGTGATGGTTTGGCTCATATGGTGGTCACGGCAAGGCTTTAGGTGGTGGTGATGGTTGATGGAGGTGGTCATGGTGGTGGCTAGAGGCAAGAGACCGAGCCTAACTTTGAAGAAAAACAAAGAAAGAGGAAAAGAAAAGAGAAAAGAAATGGAAAAAGAAGAGAAGCCATGACTTTAGAGCTTGAACATATATTTTTCTTCATGCAAATGATAATGAGGAGTTTTGAGAATTGTTTGTGCGTGAGTTATCAAAAGAAATACACAGCTAATGATGGAAGAAGAAAAAAACGGCTAAGGAGGAGTAAATGATAGGAAACAAAAAGGCATAAGCTAAGGAGAAATAAACTTGCATATATTTTGTTCTTAAATGCAAATGAACATGAGAAGTGGGAAATAAATCTTTGTACGTGAATTGATAAAGTTTCTCATGGCTAATAGATGGAGTAGTTTGGAAGGCAAGCAAAGAAGTAAATGCTAGGAAATGGAAAAGGCATAAGTTAAGAAGAAAGAAACGTATATATTTATCCTTAATTGCAAATGAAAATGAGGAGTTTGAAATGAGAAATAAATCTTCTTGTACGTGATTTGTGGAATGATTTCTCACAGCTAGGAAAAAATATACATAGCTATGGTAGGTAGTTAAATAGATAGGTAAATAAAAAGGCAAGAAATAAAGCAAATGTAATGTATCTCTAATTAAAACAAGGTAACATATGTCTAATTGGATTTTTTCAAGCTATTAAATAAAAGATGTATACAAGAAACATTTCTAGACAAATAAGTAGAGAAATAAAAGTCAAGAGATGGACATAGGAAAATATAAAATAAAACACAGAATTTAATCGTGTATAAAATGCTGAATTTAGTCCAAATTTAAAAGTATAAATCCGAATTTAACGAAACGAAAAGTAGAACCAATATAAAATTTATGTCCAGCTTCAAATAAAAAGGTTAGAATTTAAAAATTTAAACTAAAAGTTTTTAAATAAAAGTCAAAGTTTGATCAAAATGTAAAATTTTAAGAAAATGTTTATTTTTTTGTATTTGAAAAATAAATTACAAACAAATTCCAAACTTACATTGGAAAAATTCCAGAAATTCAATCTTAAATAATTTAAAATTTAAAGTTTTCAAATAAAAATTTAATTAAAAATATTTACAAAATTATGGGTTGTTACATGATATGACTTAAGAGTCTATTATGAATTGTTGGTGGATTGATATATTGGATGACATAGTAGCACTAGCCCTAATTTTGGTATTTTAAATAACACAAATAATATTTTTGAATATTAAAAAAGAAATTTGTAGGCGATTTTAGAAATTTAAAATATTTATATGGAAATTGGATTTAAAGGGATGAATTTAAATTTAATAAATGATGGATTTTCAGAATACTATAAGTGATATTTTGGAGTTTTAGAAAGAAATTTAAAATGATTGTTGAAGTAATCAGTGTTTTCGGTGAAATCTGGCATTATCGAAAGAAATTGATTGTATAAAATAAATGACATGATTTTGGGATTTTTAAGTCATGGGTAAGGTATTGTATAATGAATTTTAAGTCTGAAAATATTGGAAAAAAGTTGAAATCGAGATTTAAAATTGTTGAGAAAGTATATAGGAATTTATAAAAGGATGGATTTATAAATGAAATTTTATAGATGAGAATATTTTGTAAAACAAGTGAAAATCGGATGAGTTTGTAATTTATAAACGATGTTTATAAATAAAGTGAAATGATTATCATTCAATAAAGGGGAAATATAAATTCACGTGGTGAATTTATAACGAGAGATGAAAATAGGTTATTGAAAGGAATATTGGATTCTATGTTTGAAATGTGAAAATGGTTATACAATTGGAATTGTAATCGATATGTATTAAATCGAGAGGGATTTATAAATTGAGATTGGTTGTATTTTATAATATTAAAAATATTTTTTATTGATAAATTAAATTTTTTAAAAGGAATTTTTACTTATTTAGCTATGTAACTTAAAATTGTTTATAGTATTGAAATATTCGTAAAGTTGGTTATTCAAATATTTAATAGTAGTTGAAATAAAATAAAAATTTTATAACACGCTTTGTAAATTGATTAGTTTGATTTAAAAATAATTTGGAATGCCCTATTGACGTTTATTTTAAAGGGTTTGATGTTTTAAATAATTACTTAAAAATGTTTTGAAAGTCAATTATCAATGTTTAAATATACTTATTATTTTTATATATAGGATTTAAAGGAAGTGTTTGAAATTTATTTATGAATCCTCTCTAGGTATTGTAAACCAGGTTTAATTTATGGATGAAATTGGATAAGAGAATCTTATAAAGAAATTTTAGAAATTTAAGGGAATTTCCAAAAGAAAAGTACCGATATGGTTCGGAAATATACTGTTATGGATGAGTATTTGAAATTGTTTTGAAATGTTGGGATACTGAAAGAGATTTGAATATATATCTTTATAAAAATATTTTGAAATGAATGTTTTTGAAAGATTATAATATGGGACTAGTGACTGCTTATGCGTATAATTGATAGTTGAAAAACCAGACTTACCGGACTTATCCCTATTTGAGTTAATTTGATAACCAGGATTAATAAACTTTGATTTATTAAACCGCGTCTTTTGATTTTAAACACCTAGGAAGTGAAAATTTATTTGATGTTATTAGGCTGGCTAATAAATATTTTTACCATAGAGTGTCCAAAGAAAAGTAGACACTAGGACGGAGATGGAATACCAGCATCCTACTCTTCTAGGCTACATACCAGACGAATTGGGTTAAAAGTTTAGATTGGTCGACTCAATTTTAAGACCCAAATTTTTCTGGGCCTATATCCGAATAGTCAAAGGTAAATGGAACTAAAATCAGATGTTTTGTATATATACTCTTAAGATGTAAGCGAGTATTATACAAGTTAACAAATTAAAATGATTTTATGAAAAGGGTTCACAAATAAGTTGTATCATTTAAAAATGTTTGAACCTATATTGGAATTGTTATGAAATGTTTTCATAAATATTTTAGGGAGGATTGAAAGTAGATGGATAGTAAGAACCTGTAGATGAATACATAAGTGGTATGTAGATCATTTTCACTTTTTCATATAATTCTCGATCCATGATTCGAGTACATGACTTAAGGTGTTTTACACAATTTCGAAGAAGGATTTATCACTCGATTATTGATGGAAAAAACTTAGTGAGGGTTCCTAATATGGAGCCAAAAAATTTCTATCATAGTATATCGCTAGTAAGTAGAACGGAGGTTTCTAATTAAGAAGCCCAATCAAATTTTGTACTAGGAAGTCGGTTGAGCGATACTAATTCGAAAGTAAAGCAATGTATTTGAGTGAGTGATCAAATCAAATTTTTAGTATAGGAATGATCTATGTACATCGTACGGACTAAGGTATAGTATTCGTGGTTGTTTTGTGTTTTGGGTTTAGGGCTGTGGTAAAATTTCGGAGTCGAACTTCTTTTTAGGGGGTGAATGTAACGACCCGGAATTTCACCACTTTGATTTGTGAATATTTAGTTAATTTTAAATATTCAAATAATGGTTTTTATAATGAAAATAAAATCTCTTTTAAACAATATATAATTATAGTGAAATAATTTTTCAAATTTTTCTATAAAAATAATTAGTTTGAAGAAAAATCGAAAGTGTGACCCAAATTCGTTTTTCGATTTTTCGACTTTTTGTCGACTAAAAGTTATCGAAACGTCATAAATTCTATTATATAATATAACACATACATTTATAAATAAGTTAGGATATATATATATATGTATGTGTGTGTGTGTGTGTGTTAGTATATACATATATATATACACACACACGTATGTATTTATACTTAGGTATGTAAGATCTAAAATATAAATTTAGTAAAAAGAATTTGTCATATAATATGCAAACATAAGTACATTTAGACCTAAAAAATGTTTAAACATGTTGAAGCTTGGAAAATGAGAGGAGACATGAGTGTGGGCTAAGGTACAAGATGGTGAGGTGGCATGAAGATGTGGCAAGAGGAGGTGGAGGGTAAAGGAACAAGGGTGTTTAGATAATTTACTTTGTTCATGCATATAAATACTCGTTTCATTTTTTCAATTTTTTCTTTTCTTCCTTCTACCATTTCTTTCTCGTATCTTAAATAAATGATGGTTTTATTTTTCTCCAAAAAGTGTAAAATTTTGGTGGCAATAATTTTTATTTGTATCACTTATCCAAATTTTGAGGTTAGCACCGTCCAAATCTCATTTCTTTGAAAAGCATTTTCAGTCCCGGATTTTAAGGTCCAAAGATAACTCTTCTTATTTTGACCGTATCTTCCTCAAAAATGATCCAAATTGAGTAACTCTTGTCTTAAAATTTAAGAGAAAAGAATTTCCAAGAACTTTTCTTTTGACAGCTTTCCTACATGAGTTATTTGTCCAAAAATCAGTTGGAAGAACACCAATTTTCGGGTTGGATTTTTATGAATCCAATGATACTCCAAACCCCCTCCACCCTTCAAGGCTTAGCTCCACCACCTTTGGACCATGTGCACCATACTTTGGCCCAACCATAAAGCCATCACAAGGCCACCAAATTTTTTTCTTACCAAAGTCAAAGCATGCATCTAGGCTCGGTTCAAAAGTTTGGGAAGTTTGAGTCATTTTGGTAGCTTTTGGGTAAGTATAACTCACGAATTCATTTAAAAGCTATAACATTGAATATGATGCTTACTTTGAAAATAAATATTTTTATTTGGTTAAGTATATTACATGTTTGGTTTAGACAATATTGATTGTACGTTGTTGTATGTGATTATAAGTTAGACTGGAAATGAAACCCAATGTTGAAATTAGTTGTAATGCTATGATTTTGATTTATAGTTGCTTCTTATGTATTTATGGTATGTGTCTAGATTTATGAGCTTATATATGTGATGTATGTGCCAAGAAAGCTAGCATTTTGACTTGTTAAAACGACATCGAGATCTTTTGGTTTAAACTTGTTTTCAAACTTTACTTCTAAAAATGTTTCATAAATGTTTTAAAGACATTACCTTTGCTTTCTCAAACTTTACTCAAAGTTTATAAATTATTCTAAATATAAAATAAAGAGTCTGAAAAGTGATTTATAGTATAAAATGAATTTTTGAAATTTCAGGTCGTATAGCGATAGTCGCTATAAATGCAGTTCGTGAAAAACAAACTCTTTCTGAATTTAAAATGTTTTAACTTAAGTATCTTTTTGAAAAGTGTTTTCAAATATATTTTAAATATTTGAAAGCAATTATAATTTAACTAAGTAATTGATTATTTATTTATTTATTAATTATTTAATTAATAAATTAAGTATGGTAATTAGTACTTAATCATTAATTAAGTTAGGATAATTAGTACTTCAATATTTTTAGGTAAGTCAATTATAAATTGTTAATTAATAAGGAGTTAATAATTATTATTATTATGAGTAAAATGTGTGATCCTCTAATAAAAGAGGAGAGCACACATGGAACATTATACATATAGCATAAAGGATGGAGCTGCCAACATGCCTGACAGGTGGCCAGTTTATAAAAATAGAAAAATAAAGAAAAAGATACCCCTCAAATGAGCTCCGGCAAAGCCACCGCCCATTACACCCTATTACCGAACTCCGGCAAGGCCACCGCCCAATAATAGGGTGTTAGAGGTATCTAAAAAACAAGTCACACATGAAAGAATATCCAAAGAGAAGAACTCCAATAGAAAGACCAAAATGAAGAACTCCATGCTGAAGACCTGGAGTAACCAAAGAGAAATGCCACACACAATTCGAATCCCTGAGAAAAGCAATCCTGATAACCTGTATAAAGCTGAAAGCCATCCTGAAAACCAAATAAGAGAAAAAACCAGCAACCTACCTAAACCAAACCTGAAACAAAACTAAGAAATCAAGTTAGAATGAGTCACATATATGTATATAAATAGAATTTATATACATATATGTGAGAAAGAAAAAAAAACCAAAGAGTGAATTAAAGCAAGGATAAACTATAATAAAAAACAAACAATTCTAAAAAAGTAAAGGAAAAAATGTGATAAAATAAGAAATAGAATAAAAAACAAAACAAGAAACTATTTTATGGGCCTAATAAAGAAAGGGAATTATGATGCATCATGTGAACATTATTTAAATCAGAATAGAGATAAATAAAAGTATTATTAGAAGCAAAATTATTGATGTTAAGATTGAATATGTTAATATTATTTCTAACCTTTCTAAGATAATCCTTAAAGCAATTATTTTTGGCTAATTTATATTTGGGATTAGATATCCAATTAAAGCAGAAATTTGAAATTAAAATTATCAAATTATTATATCGTTGATATTTATTATTAAAAATCCTTTGATTTCTTTCAAACCAAATGTACCAACAAGAAATAGTGAATAAAGTATCAAGCAAGTATCTAAAATCCTTATTGAACATAAATCTAAAAGAGTTCCAATAGAAAAAACAATCAGAAACTCTAGAACTAATGTTAAACTCAAAGATATTAAGGGTCTTTATAAGAATAAAATGAGTATCCATGCATTCGTAATAAATATGATTAATATCTTTAGAGTATGTGTTACAAAAGTAACATTTATTATCAATGTTAATATTTTTCTTTTTTAAAAATTCAATAGTGTTTAATTTACCATGAATTATGAGCCACATATGGATCTTTGATTTGGAAGGAGCATTTGACTTCCTAATAAATTGAAAACAATTGATTGAAACCCCCGAAAAGTCAATAAATTTGTAAAAGGAATTAGAAGAATATTTCTTGCTCTTATCCCATTCCCAACTAATATAATCATTATCATTGTCAATATTATAAAGATTTAGTTTAGCATAAAGCAAGAAAAGTTGTCTAAGGGTAGGACCTACTAAAATACAATTAAAATTGAAAATCCAAGGAGGGTCACTTTCAGAGTTGAAAACATCAGAAATAAACGCAAATTTAAAGTTACAAATATCATATAAATCTTTGAACTCATTCTTAAGAGGAGTAGAGGAAATCCAACTATCATGCCAAAAAGATGTATTATTACCAGAATGAACAATAATATTAATACCTAAGTTGAAAATATCACTACATTTTAAGATAGATTTCCAAAAATAAGATAGTTTACTATAAAAAGAAGAACTAGTTTGATAGAGATTATAACTACCATTGTAATAATAATTAGATATAATCTCCTTCCAAATGGCATTATCACTAGTATCTCTGAATTTCCATAACCATTTACCAAGAAGAGACAGATTCATATTATGTAAATTAATGACTCCTAAACCGCGCTCTTTTTTAGATTTACAGACAGTATCCCAATTAACTAAACATTTAATGCTACTGTTAGGATTATCACCACTCCAAAGGAAATCCCTTCTAATTTTATCTATTTTATCTATCACCCAATCAGGAAAAAGGTGCATAGACATCCAATAGATAGGGAGAGCTGATAAGACAGAATTAATCAAAACCAGTCTACCAACTCTAGATAAGAGTCTTACATTCCAATTAGTGATCTTATTTTTAATTTTATCAATGATTATTAACCAATCATCATGCTTAAGTTTTGAAGGTCTAATTACAAAACCAAGATAGTCGAATGGAAAACTCATAGTTTTACAATTTAAAGTATTAACAACTAAATTTTCTACATTATCAAAATCATTTAAAACTAAAACAGAACTTTTATCAAAGTTTATTTTTAAACCTAATAAAAGTTCAAAACTATAAAGAATAAACTTAAGAGCAATAATGTGTCTAGGTAAATGAGAGGAAAAAAGCAAAGTATCTTCAGCAAATTGAAGGACAGACAAACCAAAACTAGAAATATCATTACCAATAGAACCCAAAAGATTATTGCTTATAGCATTCTTAATAATCTTAGAAAAGACATCAGACACTAAGTTAAACAGAAGGGGCGATAAAGGATCCCCTTGCCTTAAGACTCTCTTGGATTGGATTTTATTACCTAAAACACCATTGACCATAATGCTAGAGTTACCCATTTTGAGCAAGTTAATGATCCAATTAATCCATCTATTACTAAAGCCTCTGGCAAGGAAAATGTCTATAAGAAAATCCCAATCAACCGAGTCAAAAGCTTTAGCAAAATCTAGTTTTAAAATAGCACAAGTTATATTATTTTTACAACAAAAATTAATATATTCTTGAACAACTACTACACCATCAGTAATATTTCTACCTTTAATGAAAGCTGATTGAGAACAGTCAATAAGATCATTCATTTTTAAACTAAATCTATTAGCTAAAACTTTAGAAATAATTTTAACTGAGCAATTAATCAAAGAAATGGGTCTAAAATCTTTTAAAGTATTAGCACCAACTTTTTTATGTAATAAAATAACGTTAGCAAAATTAAACCTACCTAATTGGAGATTACCATTATAAAATCCATTAGACATACAAATTAAGTCTAATTTTAAAACCTCCCAAAAAGATTGATAAAAGAAAATAGGAAATCCATCCGGGCCCGGAGATTTATCTCCTGGTAAATCAAAGATGTCTTTTCGGATTTCCTCTTTAGTAAAAGGAACATCTAAATCAGAAAGATTAATGTTAGAGACAGATGGGTAAAGATCATTCCATCTAACACTAACTCTATGTTTGTTTTTAGTAAAAGCATTGTTAAGATCACGTTGAACGACTAATTCCACATTATTAACTAAAATGGAATTAATTGTATTACTACGTTTTCTACTATTAGCTAAATTATGAAAAAATTTGGTATTATTATCACCTTCATTGATCCATTGAAAATTTGATCTTTGTTTCCACATAACTTCCTCTTTTTCAAGAATAGAATAAAGATCATCTTTTAAGTTATTAAGAACATTTCTCTCACCTAAACTTAAAGGTCTAGATTCTTCAATCTTATTAAGTTTGAGCAATTCATTAAGAATATTATCTTTTTTAATTTTTATATTACCAAACACGTTTCTATTCCAGTTTTTAAGAAAAATCCTGAGTTTTCTAAGCTTGAGCACAAAAGCCTTGGCTGAATTGTCACAATACTTAAGGCTATAAAAACTCATAGAAGACCATTTATTGATAATTAAATTTGAAAAACCTGGTTCAAGAAACCACATTTTTTCAAATTTAAAAGCATTATTCAAAAATCTATGACTATCACAAGAAAGAATAATGGGACAGTGATCTGAAAGGGTGTAAGGTAAACCTGACACTCTACAGATAGGAAATTTATCCTCAATTTCATCACTGACGAAAAATCTATCTAAGAGAGCAAAGGAGGGAGACTCCCTATTATTTCTCCAAGTAAAAACTCTATTGGATAGAGGAATTTTGATCAAATTACAATGAATTATAAATTGATCGAATTCCTCCATTGCCGAATAATCTCCTTCCCATGGAGAGCGCTCCCCAAAAAAACGAGTCACATTAAAATCACCCCCTAAAATCCAAGATCTAGGGGCAAAAGATCTAAATTCGAGACATTCATTCCAGAGAATCCGCCTATCTATTTTAGAGTTAGGCCCATAAGCATTAGAAATATTTAAAAAAAAATTGTCAGAAAGATTAATTAAAATGATGTGTAAAGAGTGCTGCTTCTGAATACACTGAAGTAATTTAAAGGGATTATCTCTCCAACCAATCATTAAGCCCCCAGAAGAGCCCACCGAAGGGATAAAAACCCAATTTCTAAAACGAAAACCACCTAATCTTCTAAAACATCGAGAATCAGGACACTCAATTTTAGTCTCTTGAAGAAGAGAAATATCAATAGAAAAATATTTAAAAAATAATCTAACTTTATCTCATTTATTTAGGTCGTTCAAACCTCTAATGTTCCAACTAATGACTCTCATAAGCCCATAGATCTAGCCCTATCAAGTTCCTTACTTCTAATAAACTCACGATCTAGCTCAATGTCAGTGAAAATAAAAGCAAAACAATTAGCTAACTGACTGAAATCAGTAGCTGATAAATCACCATTATTTAATTAATTTTTAGAGGTTAATCGTTATTTATTTAAGATTAATTAAATTGTTTATTTAATAAGTGTTTAATTATTGATTAATTACTAATCAAGTTAAATTTAAGTTAAGACGTAATTAAAACTTAATTATAATTTAATTAAATAAATATTTCATTTATTTACTTATGTTTTAATTAAGGAATAATTAATTAATTAATTGAGATTAATTAAAATTATTTAATAATTAAAGGTTAAATCGTTATTTAATAATTGATTAAAGATTAATTGCGGTTTAGTAATTTATTTTTAAAAGGGTCATGATTATTTAATTACTTATTTAATAGTTAATTATTATTTAATTATTAATTAAAGGTTTAATAATTATTAAGCAAAGGTTTTAATTATCATTTAATTTTTATATAAAAGTTTTAAAGTTATAAACTACTTTAATTTCGAAGATCATTTTTTTAAAGTAACTTTCTTTTAAAAGAATATATTTAATCCAAGGGATTTCTTTATCTATTACCCTTATGTAATACCAATAAAATATGAAACCCAATAACATCTGTTTAGTAGGATAAAACACTATTCTGGTAATTAAGTTATATTGGATATCTGTTTGGTGGTATATGTAACAACCCGCAAATTTTACGATTGAATATTTAAATATTTTATTTAAATATTTCATCGTTCGTCGGATTTTGGTCCGAAAAGCTACTTTTTGCAAACAGTCGAATTTGGACTCGAGACCACTTCCATTGAGTTCAAAATGTCGTTTGCGACCTTTTTGAGTATAAACTTTGATATGATTGGAGATAGTAGAATTTTGCAACTTTTCACTTAGGGCTTTGGGTTGGGTTTCAGCCCATTAACCCTACTTATCAACCTAGCTCCAACCCTCTCCTCTTCGTTACTTCATTTTTATTTCCTAATACTAAAGCTTTAGCAACAATGTTGGGAGAGATTGAAAATTAGAGACTCCAAGCCTTAGTTTCAATTTGCAAATCCAAGTTCTATCTAAAAATTCAAGAAGAAGCTATTGGTAAGCATCTCCTTCTTCTTCTCCAACTCATTCTCCTTTCAATTTCATAAAATTCCTAAACCTAACTTAGGAAATGTTCTTCTTTTAAGCTTAGAATGAAGCTTCTTGAGTTGTTATTGAAGAGGAAATGATCTTAGCTTGTTTTAAAAGCTTCTCCTTCATTAATTCGGGTTTAAAGGTGAGATTTTTATCTCACATCTACATCTATATCTATCATTGTTGTTAGGTATGAATTCCTAACACTTGTTTATGATTATTTGCTCTTGATTTGGATTGAATTGGTGAATGTTCCAATTTTTGGTGTTTTTGAGTTCAAATCTTTGAAAAATCCAATATTTGATGTTTGAACATGCTTTTAGTGATGCATTGAAGAGCATATAGGGTCGGGTTGCAGATTTGCGTAAACCCCTAGCGCGGTTGCTCGCTCGCATCTTTTCCGTTTTGTATTATGGATTTTGCCCCACCAAGGGGCTAGGCTGGAACTGCAAATGAAGCAGGTTCAGTCGATTGAACCAGGGGGCAGAACACTTTTTGTCCCCGAATCAGTCGACTGACCTGATGGTTTAGTCGACTGAACCTAGGGATATTAAATTCGTCCCCCTGTGCCAGTCGACATACCACATGGTCCAGTCGACTGACCTGCTTGTATAGGCCCAATTTGTCTATTTTGTTTGTGATTCCAGCTTTTATCGATTTGTGATCAACCGAGTTGTTGTTATCAATGATTCGACTTTGATGACTTCTATTTTCTGGATTTTTAGGGATATCCATTTTGAGGGATTTGGTATTGATTTCCTTAGGATTTGATTCATGTCTTCAAATGTGAATTTTCGGTGATTGATTGTTTCTAAAATCATTTTTGCGATTTGTCACTTTAAAAATATAAAGGTTTCAATACTAGTAGTAAATATCCAAACTCTTTCACAAAGATGATTTCAAATCTATTTTCAATATCAAACTCGTTTATAAAACCATTTTTTTAATCTACTAGCATATACAAACCTTTACCTCACTCGTATGAGAAATCCAATTAAACGGCTTAGTAAAACAAGTGGTATGAAATGCTTGCGTTTACTTCGTCGGTTAATTCTTGGACTTGTTCGATTGAATCTCTTGTGACAATTTTCGAGTGGAGATCTACAATTTGTTCGTAAATATTTAAGTTAAGCTAGTGGTTATGGGATGAAGCTAAGCTAATATATTTACTAGCTTAGTGTAAGTGACACTTCTTGATGATCGATGATGATCATTTTATGGTTTAGACTAGCTATGTGCGATGTCTCTTTGTCCACGAAGGGGACTGTAGCTCGTTCTATTGAGCTTCATCTCTTTTCTCTTATGGGCCAGCGACCCATGTTCTTTTATGATATTCGATTCACCGGATGTACCATTAGTACTACATCGATGTCTCGGCTTTTTGGTTCATTGGACCTACCGTTATTGTACTGCGTCGATGTTCCGAATTGTTTGAGTTTCGGTTCATCGGGTGTACCGTTATTGTACTACATCAATGTCTGGGCTTTTTGGTTCATTGGACATAACGTTTGTACTGCGTCGATGTTCGAAATTTATGGTTAGCGACCATGGGGTAGCGTCCCGTTTGTGATACACGTGTTGGTGAGTTTTCATGCTCCCGTTTTGTGATAGGCCTCCCCCCTTTTTATATGATTTCTGGATTTCTATTGATAATTTCTGGAATTTTTGTTTCACCAGCTTTTATGATTGCCAGCGATATGATGTCAATATTTGTGGTTTGGTGAATAAAATAAAGAATATGATATTCTTTTTGATGCATTCAGATTATTGAGATATTGTATGATTTTTGTTGTTGTCAAATGTATGCTTTTCATAGTATGACATTATTGTTATCATACGTTTTTTATATCTCTTATGCCATATCATATTATCTCATATTTATGCTAGACTGATCCGTTAATTATTTTCTTATTAAATAATACTCAGGTCAGACCGAGATGTTACAGGTGCTTCTGCTTGGCTCCTCATCTGAGAGTATTATCTGACTTTTGGCTAACTACATTAGATTGGTAGTTTTTGCTGTTATACACTCGAGATATAGACTCATTGATGTATACCTATTCTTTTTTCTAGCACTTGTATCTATTCTTTTGTGATACTGTGGATATTGTTTGACCACTACTCTAACATACACTCCTATGTGTTATATTCATATCTGTTTCCGCCTTTGAGATATGAACTTTTGTGACTGGTTTATGTTATGCTTATTTCTATATTTGTTTACGAGGATTATATATCCACTATGTAGCAACTTTGAGTTTGTATAGGTATGTCGGATCCTCTTGATTTGAAATGCATGTTGTACTATCTGACATATCGGTGCTCGCACAAAGAAATTACACGGATGGTCGCTCCTCAACAGCCTTATTCTTCGTGTTAGTTGACGGCATTACTCTGTAGTGTCCTTGGCTAGCGTGAGTATAGAGGTGGGGCGTTACAGCTTGGTATCAGAGCCAAACATCGGAACAATGTAGAATAATTTAACAAGGATCATCGTCCTAAGTCCATCTTAGGAGTCATGCCTTAGGATTTTTATTCGAGTCATTGGACCCGGTCTATCCTATTTTCTTTTATGATTCCTTGTTTTATCAATCAAGTTTGATTGAAATTTATTTTGAGAATAACTTTTTCCTCTTCTTTCTTTCTTTCTTAAAGAAGAGAGATGGTTAGACCTGGCCGTCCCAGCGCCGGTCAGTCTAGTGCTACTCCCCAAGATGGAGTATTTATGTCTGCCCAGCAGCTTCTAGATCTTGTTAAGAAGGCTCAAGCAGCCGGACCCATTCCAGAGCCTACTCATCCTAGATCCGGTTTTGCACGCTTGTGCAGAGATTATACTGACTTGGGTGGAAGGTCATTCAGGGGATCCGAGAGTGTTATAGAAATTCAAGCTTGGCTCAAATCGTGCGATCGCGTCTTTTCTCGCATGAACCTTATTGATCTACATCGAGTCCAAGTGGCTTCTAGCATGCTCCAAGAAAGAGCGTTAGATTGGTATGAGCTCTTGATTTCGGAGATTATCGAAGTGTATCTTACTTAGGAGCAATTCCGAGAATGATTCGAATCAAAGTTTGTGTCGGAGGCTGAAAAAGTAACTTTGGCCCGGCGTTTTATTGACCTTGTTCAAGGTGAATCTTCTGTGACGGATTACGTCGCATCTTTCAAATCTTTTTCTAAGTACGGGGTCGAGTATATTAATACCCCATTGAAGAAAAATCAAAGTTTTGTCTATGGGTTGAACAAGAACCTTAAAAATCTTTTACTTCTGAAACTAGAAGTTTCTTTTGATCAGCTTATTGATATCGCTCTTCGACTTGAAGAGGCTGATAATGAAGGCGACGTTGAAGTTGTGGGTGCCCAAAAGAACTTCAACAATAACATGAAGAGGCCTATCGAATTCAAAGGCCCCACTCCTAACAAGAAAGGGAAGCAACAAATTCCGGTAGCAAAGACTCCTACCTCTAGTCGTGGTCAATGCTACAATTGTGGTTCCATGGACCATTATGCTAATAGGTGTCCGAAACCTCACTTTTGTCGTTATTGCAAAAGTTCGGGTCATCTTTTATCTTCATGTCCCAAACTTCCAAGCAAAAGAGAGGGAAAGCTAAATGCGCCTAGTAACACTTCTCTTGGTCAAGGTACTATTTATTCAATCCTTGATGACATTGTTTTATTTAGTGATCTTCTTATTTGAGTTCTTTTTGATATGGGTTCATCTCATCATTTTTATATCAAAGGAACTTGTTGATTCTTTTTCTTTAAAACATTTTGGGCTTGATGCCTTCCTTGAGAATTACGAATTCGGATGGTACATCCGCGACACTCAATTTGCTTTTATTGATGTCGAAATTATTTTATGTGATTTTTTTTCTTTCCGAGCCGATTTTTTACTTAGGCTTCAGAATTGATTTTTGTAAGGATTGACTTAATTGTTATGAAGCCCATATCCTATTTTCCATGTGGACTATTCATCCTCGACATTTTTAATCTGTTAAGCAGATTTCTATTTTTCTTTGTGATTTTGATTCCAATTTGATGGCATCATTTTATTCTTTAAGCCCTCATGATGAGGAAAGTGTTATTTCTCTTATCTAAATAATTTGTGAAACTTTCCGGTATTTTTGAGTTTGTCTTAGGATTATCTCATAAGCAATCTTTTGAGTGGTGTTAGGGTCTTTTTAGTTTGACCTTGCCACCGATTTTTATTTGCTACGAGTTGCGGAAGTCAACATTCCATTTACCACATTCCGCACTCGTTATGATTCTTATGAATGACTTATTATATCATTCAGTTTGCCCAGCTTATTTCATCCATTTTATAAATCGAGTATTCTATGAATATTTCGATGAACCATTCTTGTATTTATTGATATTGGATGAAAATAGCAATTTAAAAAAAATTACAAATCTTTTTCATAAGATTTATTTATAAGTATAGTTGGATTTTGTTCTAAAACGAGCAAAGAGTATTCTTAAAAGTTTTTAAGAGACTTATTTATCCTATAGAAGATGATTTTGTTATTTTATTGCCCATTGAGTGCTTTAAGAATTGTGGTCGATGCGCTTGATCAACGTTATTGATAGGAATCTCCTAAACGCTTTGATGAGACAGTCAGACACGATATATTGACTTGTAAAAATGTAATTTTTTCTAGAAAGATAATTACACAAAGGTAAATGGTAAATTTTGAAAGTTTTAGCTTTTCGGGAATGAAGATTATTTAAAAGAACTCTTTTCCAATACTCTTATTCTTGTGATTCCCGAAGGGATCCAAGATTTCACTATTTCTACCGATGCTAGTTGCGTTGGTTTGAGTGTCGTTCTCTTACGAAAGGGAATGTTCTACCAATTATGTTCCTTTACAACTAATGCCTATTGAGACTAGGTATGCCACTCATGATCTAGTGTTCGCGGCTATTGTTTTTTCTTTTTAGAATTTGACATCGTTGTTTTGGAAGAGAAATTGGTTCACTACTCCGATTATAAATCTTTGGAGTATTTATTTTCTCAAAAGGAACTTAAATTGCGTCAACCTCATTGGCTCGAGTTCCTTGCACTACATCAACCTCGTTGGCTCGAGTTCCTTGCACCTAATGATCTTTTTACTAAGTTCATCGGACGTTTCGATGTACTTTGTTTTATTGAGCTTCGTCTCATTTCTTTTATGGACTAGTATCCGGTGTTCTTTGATGGTGTTCGGTTCATTGGACGTACCTTTTTTGTACTATGTCGGTGTTCCAAATTATTTGAACTTCGGTTCATTGGACGTACCGTTTTTATACTACGTCGGTGTTTCGAAATTATTCGAGCTTTTCTTCTTCTGGCGTACCGTTATTGTACTATGCCGTTGTTTCAAATTATTTTAGTTTCTAGTTTCTCGAGCGTACCATTTTTGTATTACGCCGTTGCACCGGTTAAATCTTCTTCTATTCATGACGTTTTCCACGTCTTTTATCTACGAAAATGCCTTAGGGATTCCGATTTTTATTCTTGAGCCTGGTGTTATTGAAGAAATTAAAGTTTTGCCTATTTGACCTTTGAGCAACATTCTATTCGCTTCATTGCTTCGGAGGTTGAGCGCCTTCGATATAAAGATATTCTTTTTGTTGAAAGTTCAATGGTTCTTAAATCCTAAGGATTTCTCTTAGGATTCCCGAGAATTCATCGAGCGAACTCGTCCAGATTTACTCTTTCGTGCTCTTTATGGTGAACTTCTTATTTCAAATTTTCTTTTGTGTTGATATGATTTTATGGTTGTTACTCTATTTTCTTCTTACGTATTGCGAGGACGCAATTTCTTTAAGGAGGGGAGTTTGTAGCAACCCGCATATTTTACGATTGAATATTTAAATATTTCATCTTTCGTCGGATTTTGGTCCGAAAAGCTACTTTTTGCAAACAGTCGAATTTTGACTCGAGACCACTTCCATTGAGTTCAAAATGTCATTTGCGACCTTTTTGAATATAAACTTCGATGTGATTGGAGATAATAGAATTTTGCCACTTTTCACATAGGGCTTTGGGTTGGGTTTCTGCCCATTAACCCCACTTATCAACCTAGCTCCAACCCTCTCCTCTTCATTACTTCATTTCTATTTCCTAATACTCAAGCTTTAGCAACAATGGTGGGAGAGATTGGAAATTAGAAAATCCAAGCCCTAGTTTCAATTTGCAAATCCAAGTTCTATCTCCAAATTCAAGAAGAAGCTATTGGTAAGCATGTCCTTCTTCTTCTCCAACTCATTCTCCTTTCAATTTCATAAAATTTCTAAACCTCACTTAGGAAATGTTCTTCTTTTAAGCTTAGATTGAAGCTTCTTGATTTGTTATTGAAGAGGAATTGATCTTAGCTTGTTTTAAAAGCTTCTCCTTCATTAATTCGGGTTTAAAGGTGAGATTTTTATCTCACATCTACATCTATATCTATCATTGTTGTTAGGTATGAATTCCTAACACTTGTTTATGATCATTTGCTTTTGATTTGGATTGAATTGGTGAATGTTCCAATTTTTGGTGTTTTTGAGTTCAAATCTTTGAAAAATCCAATATTTGATGTTTGAACATGCTTTTAGTGATGCATTGAAGAGCATATAGGGCCGGGTTGCAGATTTGCGTAAACCCCTAGCGTGGTTGCTAGCTCGCATCGTTTTCGTTTTGTATTATGGATTTTGCCCCACCATGGGGCTAGGCTGGAACTGCAAATGAAGCAGGTTCCGTCGACTGAACCAGGGGGTCAGTCGATTGAACCAGGGGGCAGAAAACTTTCTGTCCCCGTATCAGTCAACTGACCTGATGGGTCAGTCGACTGAACCTGGGGATATTAAATTCGTCCCCCTATGTCAGTCGAATGACCACCTGGTCCAGTCGACTGACCTGCTTGTATAGGCTCAATTTGCCTATTTTGTTTGTGATTCTAACTTTTATCAATTTGTGATCAACCGAGTTGTTGTTATCAATGATTCGACTTTGATGACTTCTATTTTAGGGATTTTTGGGGATATCCATTTTGATGGATTTGGTATCGATTTCCTTGGATTTGATTCACGTCTTCAAATGTAAATTTTCAGTGATTGATTATTTCTACAATCATTTCTGCATTTGTCACTTTAAAAATATAAAGGTTTCAATACTAGTAGTAAATATTCAAACTCTTTCACAAAGATGATTTCAACTCTATTTTCAATATCAAACTCGTTTATAAAACCATTTTTTTAATCTACTAGCATATACAAACCTTTACCTCACTCGTATGAGAAATCCAATTAAACGGCTTAGTAAAACAAGTGGTATGAAACGCTGGCATTTACTTCGTCGGTTAATTCTTGGACTTGTTCGATTGAATCTCTTGTGACAATTTTCGAGTGGAGATCTAAATTTGTTCGTAAATATTTAAGTTAAGCTAGTGGTTATGGGACATGAAGCTAAGCTAATATATTTACTAGCTTAGTGTAAGTGACACTTCTTGATGATCAATGATGATCATTTTATGGTTTAGACTAGCTATGTGCGATGTCTCTTTGTCTACGAAGGGGACTATACCTCGTTCTATTGAGCTTCGTCTCTTTTCTCTTATGGGCCAGTGACCCATGTTCTTTTATGATATTCGGTTCATCGGATGTACCGTTTGTACAACATCGATGTCTCGGCTTTTCGGTTCATTGGACGTACCGTTATTGTACTGCGTCGATGTTTCGAATTGTTTGAGTTTCATTTCGTCGGGTGTACCGTTATTGTACTACATCGATGTCTGGGCTTTTTGGTTCATTGGACGTACCATTTGTACTGCGTCGATGTTCGGAATTTATGGTTGGCGACCATGGGATAGCGTCCCGTTTGTGATACACGTGTTGGTGAGTTTTCATACACCCGCTTTGTGATAGGCCTCCACCCTTTTTATATGATTTCTGGATTTCTATTGATGATTTCTGGAATTTTTGTTTCACCAGCTTTTATGATTGGCAGCGATATGATGTCAACATTTGTGGTTTGGTGAATAAAATAAAGAATATGATATTCTTTTTGATGCTTTGAGATTATTGAGACATTGTATGATTTTTGTTGTTGTCAAATGTATGCTTTTCATAGTATGGCATTATTGTTATCATACGTTTTGTTATATCTCTTATTCCATCTCATTTTATCTG
Source organism: Allium cepa (assembly GCA_030765085.1). Lineage (NCBI taxonomy): Eukaryota > Viridiplantae > Streptophyta > Magnoliopsida > Asparagales > Amaryllidaceae > Allium > Allium cepa. The sequence continues at coordinate 885,869,304 of CM060937.1, read as the reverse complement.
TTATTTATAGCTAGACTGATCTGTTTATTATTTTCTTATTAAATAATACTCGGGTCAGGCCGAGATGTTACTGGTGCTTCTGCTTGACTCCTCATCTGAGAGTATTATCTGACTTTTGGCTAACTATATTAGATTGGTAGTTTTTGTTGTTATACACTCGAGATATAGACTCATTGATGTATACTTATTCTTTTGTCTAGCACTAGTATCTATTCTTTTGTGATACTGTGGATCTTGTTTGACCACTACTCTGACATACACTCCTATGTGTTATATTCATATCTATTTCCGCCTTTGAGATATGTACTTCTGTGACTGATTTATGTTATGCTTATTTCTATATTTGTTTTCGAAGATTATATAGCCACTGTGTAGCAGCTTTGAGTATAGGTATGTCGAATCCTCTTGAGTTGAAATGCATGTTGCACAATCTGACATATCGGTGCTCGCACAAAGAAATTACACGGATGGTCGCTCCTCAACAGCCTTATTCTTCGTGTTAGTTGACGGCATTACTCCGTAGTGTCCTTAGCTAGCGTGAGTATAGAGGTGGGGCGTTACAGTAGAAGTCACAGTTCTGCCATAATTTCCCAAGTAGATTATGCTGACATCTATTTAAGTAGAATAGAAACTCATTCTGCCATTAGATTAACTTGGACAGGTGTTTCGCAGAACAAATCCTCGTCTGCTATTATAGTAACTTGGACTTCTTACCTATGTTGATTTGTTTGTTGTTGGTTGATTTCCCTTATACATATCTATTTGTTATGTAAATACCCATGCTATAACTAGAAAAGTAAACTTAATTAAAAGAGAACCATTGCAGTCACTAAACTTCTTTCTGATTTTTAAGGTCAATCATACTTTTAATAATGGTTTCAAGTTAAGTAATGATTTTAGTAAAGATATTTTAAATAATCGTTTTGTTTATCAAAAGGACTTTAATAAGTTTATCAAAGGAGTTTTGTTTTTTATAATGAATATTTAAAAGAAAATTTTATAAATGATTTTGGATATTTATAAAGGAAGTTATAAATAATTTTGAAGATTATAAAGAGATATAAATGGATTTGGTATTTATACAAGTGTTTTGTAAGTTTAACTTGGTGATTTATAAAGAGTTTTGTAAATGGGTTTGGAACTTAACTAAAGAAGCTTTATAAATAAAAAAAGATTTATTAAGAGGATTTACAGAAGGAAATTTATAAAGGATTTAAGATTGGATTTCCTTTAACTGATCTTCTTAATTCTAGTGGTATTTATAGAAGGAAATTATAAAAGCTTCATTCCACACTTAACAATGAAGGAAAATTGTTTGAGGTGATCTTTATCTCTAATTTAAATAACATTTTATTTTCATCCTTTGTGATATGGAAATGAGAAATCTTTCACACATGCTTTGTGGATATACTTATGTCAATGAGATAAGTATATGAATGTTTATGTTAAATACCTTTGAAGAGATTTTTAATAAATGAAAGATTTAGTTTGAGGCTTAGTGGTTGCTATGGGTAATTAAGTATCTAAATTTTTTGTTGTTAGTTTATTTGATAACTAAATAACTAACTATCAAATCTGGACCAAAATATAACGTCGAAAATATCTAGGAGAAACATATGAGTTATATGGCACAGTCATCTTTGATGATGCTCTACTTTGCGTATAAGTCTCATTTTGTTCTCCTAGGACAACTGATAGGGAGATCTATCCACTTAAATGGTTAGGGGGTGATTCCTACTCCTATGTATTATCTGATTATTTCCAAAAGAATCAAGATTGAGTTTACTGAAAATATTTAAAGTTGTTTCGAAGAGACTAGGATCGGATGAGAATAAATTATCCAAGTACCACTTTGATCCAACTCAAGTGTTTCTAACTGAAGATATCTTGAAGATGATTGAGGATGAAGCTTTTAATGTGAAACGTCTACTTGCTGCTAAACCTGAGAGTGATTTCAAAATGGATGTAGTAGAGGTAGAGCCTTCGGTTTCGTTCAGACCCAGAATGAACTTGTAGGGATGAATGCTGGCACTTCATTGCTGCCTGGAAGGCAATGTTAGCATTCCAAGATGGTTTGCTATATAAAAGGTAATAGTAGCCTCAATCTTCATCAACCTAGGAATGTTTAAAATCCGGGGATATGCTTCAAGGCTATGTGGTTGTGACGACCCGCCTTTCATTCCATAGAAAGATGTATCGTAGATTAGAAAGAAATAGGTAGAAAAGAAAATAGATAGAAAGAACTAAACAATATCAGAATCACACAGCGGAACGAAAAAAAAAATATTACATCACATATATATTACATAATATTCATCATACATTAGAGTCATTAAGTTACAACATCACATTAGATAGTCGTAAGGACCTGCCTATACAATATAACCTAAAATGCAAAACAGAGCTACAAACACAGCGGAATGTATATATAGATACGCCAAGTCTCCTGCTCCAAGCCTTTTACAAAATTTGTCAAGCCTACCTGATCTCTTGGCTACTCATACAAATTTGAGTACCCAAGAGTTTAAGAAAAACAGAAAATAAACTCCGGGTAAGATATGGGTCTGGTGTGAGTAAACGGTTAAGTTGTTTAACTTGAAAAATCCTTTGAAACAAAGGTATCTCGTAAGGCTCTCCGCAAATAAACACGGACAAGTTTTTCTCTTACGAAAACCAAAAAATTTGATATGAAATCCAGTTATATTATAATAGTATTTAGGGTTTTCAAATAAATTATTCACATAGCCGAAATTGTTACATTCATTAAAATCCGGCATAATAGGTATACAATCAAGTCCGAGGTCACTTATTGGAGATTGGATTCCATACAATGGCAGGGCTACTGGGTACCGCCCGTCACAGTACCTGGTCTAGATCACAGTACCGAGGATCCACCCTGATCCCCTACAATACAAGACCGGAGCTACCCCTTACTGGATAGTCCGAATAAGACAACCCCACGGTTATGGCCAACAACCGCTCACACAGCCGAATAAAAGGGACCTCTAGACAGGGAAAAATCTTATCCTACTTGGGTGCTACCCACTTAGCCTTGCTGCACCTCCCTTGTTTTAGCCATTCCCGGTTGATGTGGCTTGACGCTACGATTACCTTTATAGCACACATATCTTGGAATGCTCATCATCCTCCATTGACGATGGTCTGATAGCATTCATCTATACAAGTCCGTTCTGGGTCCGAACGTAACCGAAGGCACTATCTCCATTACACTTCTTTTGGAATCACCCTTAGAGTAACGACAAATAGCCCTTGCATTCTGAATCTTCACTCTCGATCTTCACTTGAAATTTCATGACCTATCGCTAAATTTGGACCGATGTGGTTTTCGGATAACAATTTGATATCCGATCCCGGGCTCATCGAAATCCAAACGTCTCTTTAAGGCCAAATTTATTAAGTAAAATAATTTAATTCAAATTCAGAATCATATTTTCACAGCAATTTCATCACAGATAAATAATTCACATTTATCACAGCCCAATCCAAAGCAATTCATATCATAGAATATTACAGGTTAACATACTAGAGATATTAATCAATCCAAGCATTCAATACAATTAATCATCCATAAGCAAAATTAATTAATCACACAATTTATAATTAATTTAATTTAAATCACAAAATAAATATATTATTTATGAATTAGTTACTTATAACCCTGCTTAATTATCACTGATTAACTTCCAGCCATTTTATTTTATTTTAATTAATTATTGGAATTAATTAATTATCATTTATAATTACTTAAGACCTTAATTAACTAAAGTTAAACTATTTATCTTAATCATTTTACTTAATTATCATTTAAGTTTATTTAATAGCCTTTGGAATTAATTTATTTTTAACATATAAAATAACTAGGATCTTTAAATTAATAATTAATAGTTAAAAACATTTCACCTTTTTAAATCAACTATTTAATTACACTATTTAATTTCACTTTAATAAACTTAAGAATAAAATAAAATAAAGGACATATAATAAAATACCTTAACTTAAAAATAAACTATTTTATAACTTTTAACTAACTCAAAAATTAAGTACAACATTAATCATTAAAGAATTGGTTCAAAAAATTATTTCAAAACTTATTTTATTTTAACTTTTAAAAACCTTGGTTAAAAAAATTGCCTTTCCTAAAAACACTTGGGCCAGGCCAAATTTTTTTTGATCCATCGCTCGAGCCAAATTCCGTCTTTCCCCACCCCTTCCTTCTTCTTTCCTTTTTCTTTTTTTTATTTCTTGTTTTTTTTGTTTTAACTTTTAAAACCTGTTACAATTGGTAAAACACTCACGTACACTCCCGATCTCAACTCGATGCCTTCCTCGAGTCCAACCCGAGACCAATCTCTCACTCAAATCCTACAACAACTCACCTAAACACTGATATTACTAACACTCGTGCGCATGCACAGACGAACCCGATGCTCCGATCATCGATGCCATCACCGGCAAGTCGAACACAGCCTCTCCCTCGATTCCGACCACCCAGATCCTAGAATCGAACACGAAATAAAAAATGTGTAGAAACGTACCTTACAGGAATGAACCTAATCACCAAAAACCACCTCAAGTTACCACCTTCGGTCACCAGAAAGTTTGAAACCCCATCCAAAGCTTTTCCGTAGACCCACGCTCCTATTTCCCCACCTCTGACCAAACTCGATGCGACGACGACGAACTTGCTTCGAATTCGACATCAACCAAACCAAGTCTAAAAACCTACTTCAACGCCGTTCGACCTCCACGGTGAACTATTAAATCTAGAGACTATTTTTGCCAAGACCCTCGACCCACGAGCGTGCTCCAGCCATGATCTTGACCTTCCATCCTTCGCCGATCTCCCGAAATCGAGCAATCTCGATTCTGTTCGACTTGCAAGATCTCATGATTTCCTAACTTAAAAATCTTGATTTTATCATTAAAATTCATGGTTTTCAAACTTGAATTAGATTATATATGTGAAACTTGAAATCATAGTAGTCGAAATTTTGACATACTTTGAATTTCACCGTATTTCTTTCTTCTAGTTAAAACCACTTTCTAATCATACTTAAAAATATTTTCTAAAATTTAGATCTTGTTAATTCAAACATATTTTGTTTATACATCATAACCTATAGGAGATTAGGAGAAGAGAATTTGAAATTTTGAACTTATCTTAAGTCTATAAACTGGAACAGAGGCATGCTCGCTTGTACACAGACATGCACACGGTCTTCATACATATAGACATGCAAGCATATTTATGCATTCATGCAAAAAAATTTCACAACATTACTTCAAATATTTATCACATGCATCAAGATATAAACAGATTTAGCTTTTTTTTTAAAAATTATGTTTACTCACTATATATTTTTGAACAGAGAAGCCTTTTGAAAAATTTGGAAATTGCCCTTAAAAACTGGAACAACAAGCTTGAATTTGATCTGGAAACTTGATTTGCTTGTTGGATTTTGAGTTTGAATTGCTTAGCTTCAGTTTGGAAAACTTGAAAGAGTTTGATTGTTTTAGTTTTTATTTTATTCTCTGGTTCTGGCTTCTCAAGTTTTTAGTTTGATAATTTTTTGGAAAATGAAAGATGGAAGATGTAAAGAGATATATATTGGAATGAACAACCTTTTATTCATTATTTTTAAAAATGAAAAAAAAAAACTAATAATTTGACACTTGTAATTTGCATGTTATACTTAGCTTACACATGTTAAATGCATGTATTTTATGTTTTAATAAGTTTTTATATTATATTTTCTATAAGTTTTATATTTATTTATGTTTTATGTTTTTATATTTATACTTTTACTAATTATATTTACCTTATGTATAACTTAAAGAAAGTATATTAAACCTTTATTAAATCTTATTTTAAGATTAAGCTATTATACTTTTAATTAACAAATATTCATCTTTAGTATTTTAAAAGTATTCAATTTAACTTTAAATATCCTTTGAGAATTATTATATTGAATTCAAACCATAGCTTCCTATTCACAATATATATATATTATAATTAGAAAACATATTTTTTATTTGTTTTGAAAAGATAAATTTGCCAATTTAAATAATTATATTAGAAGATCATCAAATTAATATTGCCAAAAATTCCGAATCATCACATTCCTCCCCCCCTTAAAAGAATTTCGTCCTCGAAATTTAAAGCAAAAGATAATCAAAAGCTCTTATATCCAAACAACAAAGCATATATATCAATCATATACTAATAACCAAGCAAATGATTCATTCAAACAAACATTCCTAACTATCCTGACACAAATCCGGATAGGCTTTCCTAATGCTATCTAGAGTTTCCCTGGGTACCTCGCTCCACTGAATCTTAACCAGCTTCACCACTTTGTTCGTGAGCTGCTTCTCATCTCGATCAACAATCTGGACTAGATGCCTGACCACGGTTAAGTCCGGTTCGACCTCTAAATCCTCATGCACTTCCAGTTCTACAACCATTGCTGGGTCGTACACGTACTTCCTCAAATGAGATACGTGAAATACATTGTGAATCCCAACCATCCAGTCTTGTAATTCAATCCTATAGGCCAAAGCACCAATTCTCTCGAGAACATGGAAAGGTCCAATATATCTCGGGGCAATCTTTCCCGTCTTACCAAATTTGATCGCTCCTTTTATTAGGTAAACTTTAACAAAAACCAAATATCCAATTCAAATTACAGTTTCCTTCGTCTCTTATCAGCATAACTCTTCTGACGATCCTGGGCTACCTTCATTCTCTTCTTGATTAGCTCCACCTTCGCAAATGCCTCTCGAATCAAGTCTGGACCAAGAACAAGACAATCTCCAGATTCTACCCAACAAGATGGTGATCTACAAAATCTTCTGTACAAAGCTTCTTAGGGTGCCATCTTAATACTTGCCTGATAACTATTGTTGTACGAGAATTCTACCAAGTGCAGATGGTCCTCCCAAGATACGTCGAAATCCAGAATTCAAGCTCTCAACATATCTTCAAGAATACGATTCAGCCTTTCACTCTAACCATCGGTCTGGGGATGATAAGATGTACATAAATTCAACCTTGTTCCAAGAGCTAATTGTAGAGCCTCCCAAAATTTGCTGGTAAAGATTGGGTGATGGTCACATACTATGCTGACAGGAACTCCGTGCAACCTGATGATCTCTTTCAATAAAATCTCTGCTAAAGACGCTGCAGTTCTGGTTGCCTTAACTAGGATAAAGTGGGCGCTTTTGGCCAGCCTGTTTACGATTACCCACACACCCTCATTTCCTTTTTTGGTCCTTGGCAATCCGTCGATGAAGTCCATTGATATCACTTCCCATTTCCATTTTGGAACTTCCAGAGGCTGCAATAATCCCGCGTTCTTCTGCTGATCACCCTTCACTTGTTGACAGATCGCACATCCATTGACGAAGGTAGCAATATCCTTCTTCATCCCTTTCCACCAGAAAATTCTCTTTACATCCTTATACATCTTCGAGATCCCCAGATGGATACTCAACCTGGAGCGATGACTCTCTGACAAAACCTCTTGCCTCAGATCCTTGATATTCGAAACACAGATTCTCCTGTTGATCCTCAAAGTTCCCTGGTCATCGATCTTGAAACTGGTGCACTTTCCATTCTTAACTTTCCTAATGATTGCTCTTAAATTTCTATATGTTCCTTGCTTACGTGAAATCCTTTCAAGTAGAGTCGGAGTAACTTCCACGATAGCCAAAATCGCATTTCTACTCAAAGCATCAGCCATTATATTTGCTTTCGTCGGAATATAAAGAATGTTCAGATCATATGATACCAAAAATTCCATCCATCTTTGCTGCCTCAAGTTCAAATCTTTCTGGAAGAAAAGATACTTTAAGGGTTATGATCGGTGAAAAGCTCGAACTTCTCACCCAACAGATAATGCCTCCATATCTTCAGAGCAAAGACGATAGCCAGCAATTCCAAATCATGCGTAGCATAGTTTTTCTCATGCAGCTTCAACTGCCTACTTGCGTACGCAATCACTCTTCCATTCTGCATTAACACAACACGAAGCCCTACTCCACAAGCATCGGTGTAAACTTCAAACTTACTCCTTCCATCTGGAATAGCCAAAACAGGTGCACTAGTCAACCTCGCCTTTAAATCCAAAAATGCCTCTTCACACTTAGGAGTCCATTTAAACTTTGCTCCCTTCCTAGTCAGTTTGGTCAAGTGAGAAGAAATCTTAGAGTAATCCTGGATAAATTTCCTGTAGTAACCCTCCAAACCAAGAAAACTATGAACCTCCGTAGGAGTCTGCGGTTGCTTCCACTCTTGAACAGCTGCTACCTTGGCCGGATCCGCAGAAATACCTTCTCCAGATACGATATGTCCCAAAAATCTTACTTCCGACTTCCAGAAATGACACTTCGAAAACTTAGCTTTTAGGACATGCCTCCTCAAAGTTTCCAATACTATCTCCAAATGATGCTTATGCTCCTCCTCAGATTTGGAATAGATGAGAATGTCATCGATGAATACGAGCACAAACTTGTTCAACACATCCCGAAAAACGCGTTCATCAGATCCACAAAATAAGCTGGAGCTTTCGTTAGCCCAAAAGGCATAACCAGCCACTCATAAAAACAGTGGGGTCCTCTGAACGCTGTCAAGGGTATACTGTCTTCAGCTACCCTTAGCTGGTGAAAACCCAAAGCTAAATGCAATTGGGAGAAAACAGAAGCTCCATGAAGTTGATCGAAAAGATCGTCAATACGAGGCAAGGGGTACTTATTCCTAATGGTCACCTTATTAAATTCCCGATAATCTACACAAATCTTAATGACCCATCTGATTTGGTCACAAAAACTACAACAGAACCCAGCTAGAACGACTGGGTTGGATCAATCCTCTCTCCAAGAAATCCTAAGTTTTCTTCACCAATTCTTCTCTCTCTCTCTAAGAGCCATCCTTCTACTTGGTTGAACCGCCGGGATCGCTCCTGGAACTAAGTCGATACAGAACTCAATCTCCCGATGCGGGGGCAAACCTTTGACTTCTTCGAAGACGTCTGGAAAATCTCTGACAAATTCGATGGATCCTACTTCTTCTTGAGATGCCTCGATTCCATGCAAAAGACTACCCAAGTGGATTCCTAAACTATCGCAAGTCACTTTTGCAATCCTTCCCAGCTTGGTTTTCAATGACACAGTTCTCTCTTCACAAATCAGAACAGCCTTATGCTTGTCTAACCAATCCATTTCCAAAATAAGGTCAAATCCTTTAAAATCCAATACAAATGGGTCGCACGAGAAACTATGGGATAGACAAGAAATTCTTAGACCTTTGCAGATCATATCTAACTTAGTCACTCCCCCTATGGGATTAGATACAAAAATAGGGCGGTCCACAACACTAGGGATAAGATGTAATTTCTCTATCTTTTCCAAAGAAATAAAACTAAGAGAAGCACCAAACAAAACTCTAACATAAATGCCATCTAAAAGAAAAGTACCTTCGAGAATGCCTTTGCCCTTCCCATCTGAAGAGCTTGACGGTCCACCTTGAATAGCAAACACTTTGTTTGGTCGAGCTCTATGGAGAAGTGGGCAAGCTTTCACCATATGCCCTAGCTACTGACAGGTGAAACACAAAGACTTCTGAACCATTATGGAAATGGGTCCACTCTGATGCTGCTTCTGAGCTCCACCTCTAGGACAATGCTCAGCCAAATGACCTTCCTGCTGGCTACAAAACATTTCCAAGATGCATTTTTGCCTCCAGGTTTCCCTTTACCCTGCTTCTTCCAGTTTGGGTTGAATTTCCTTTTATTCGGATTAGTAGAATTCCCACTCGGTGCTACCACAGTTGCCATGGGTTTCTTTTCTATAAGCTCTTCATATCTCAATGCCATATCTGTAATGACCCGAAATTTTCAAACCCGAAAATTTCAGAAAGTTATGAAAAAGAAGAAAAAGATAGAAGAAGAAGAACTAAAACACCAACAACTCACATTCGCAGCGGATAAAATGTAATAATAAATAATAACAGTTTACAAAAGAATACTATATATGTCGATTATATTTAACATACATCAGAGTTTCACATATATACAATCACTGAATATATACAAATTATCATGTCTCAGATATACAATAATATACTGCAGGGGAAATACTCTATACGTACTTGCCATCCAGCTCGACTCCTGAGCTCCAGAACGTCCTTACCTGAAAATCTGTAATACTCGGTCTGACCCGAGCATTACACCAAAGTAACACCCGGGTCAGGCTGGAAACCAATGTGAGTAAAACCAACTAACATGGAATACAAAGGTATACAACTCATATAAGCCCGGGTAACTTATATCAATTTATCAAATTCACAATTTTCTATATACAACACTTAGTCCACACATCAATTTCTAAGTATCAAACTTAGATAAAATAATCTAGTTTACTTAAATCATTTCATTCTAGCCTACTATTTCCACGTATCAATTTATAAAAATTCGAAGTGGTTTCAGGTATTTCCTAATACCCGACCCCGATCTCTTCGAGTCCCATTCAAGGCATCCAATACCATTTAACCATTCATAAGCAACTTGATCACTTCCAATTTATTTAATTAATTCAAATTGAATTACTAATCTCAATCACTTAGATTCCTTCATTTAACATTAATTTAATTGAACCAATTAAATAAATTTCCTAACCGAGCTAAATTAACACTAGTTAATTACAGACCATACAACATTATCCTTAATTGCCTTCATTTATTTACTATCCCTTAGTTCCTTAATATCCATTAGTTACACTTACCTAATTAATAAACCTTCCTTGATTAATTCATCCTAAGTAATCATTAATTCATCTCATTGACTAATTATCCCTTAGATATTAATTAATTATTCTTTAATTAATAAATCAATAGTTAATCTTAATTACTTATTAATTTATCTTTAATTGTCAATCGATTCATTAAAGTCAGGCCTTTTTATTTTCTTTTTCAACACATTCTTTTCCGACCCACTTCCTCATTCCTTCCTTCCTTCCCAGTTCTCTATCCTTCCCTATTTCTTTAACAGGTCCACTCTTTTTTTATAGTTTACTTCCCTTATTTAAATATACAGGTGCAAAGTGGGAAGTATGTATAGATTAGGCACTATTGTTCAATGTATGCATACAGATAATATTCTTTTGCTTGTAAGGTTAATTAGAAGTAAAAGTATGAAGTGATATCAAGTATGATTACCAAGTTAAAGGTCAAGTAACAATGTATAACTACACACGGCAAAATTTCAATACTTACGTCTTTATACTAACCATGCTTCTGAAGATTTCCAGATTTCGAAACACTCAACTCAACATACCAGATTTCCAAAACTTAAACATACCAGGCTACTAACCCTTCTAGATTTTCAAAATTCCTATAACTCATCACCAAACTTTCAAAACTCAAACATGAAAGACCACTACTATCTATTCCTGTTTTGAATTTTCCAAACTACCTGTACATATATATTCCCTGTACTCAGACACAAACATTAGCAAGGATATCATGTTAATATTCTTATCTCAGGTCTGTACACGTCAGTGCAAGGACAGGGATCAAAATGGAAGCAAAGTTACTTACTAGTGAAATCATACTCCAATGCAAGGATCCGTGTACTTATATATATATATATATATATATATATATATTACGTGCCTTAAACATAACTATATTTTATTTTATTTTCCTTTTCGTGTGTACATGTTGACTCAAAATAGGTAAATAAATTAGTTCTAGAATGAACTGACTATAAAAATCAGACACAGGAAGATGATGGCGAACCATCAGATCACTCTCATATTCAAAGGTATTTATGCATATCAACTAAAAAGTAGAACATGAAATCTGAGGCAAAACAAATGCAAAGAAACAAATAGTGGATTTAGAGGCAAAATCTATTTAAGTGAACTCAGCCACCCAGTCGCGTTCGAGACCCCAACCATCGAGCTAACATGATCGGTCAAACCCTGCTCTGCTTCCTGAGACTTGCCATATCGCCACGCGGCTCGAGAAGAACCCAAAGTTTTCGACTTGAAGCCGCCGCCCACAGGTGTGCCACCGATATCATCGTGAAGTCGACTGCGAAACTCGATCCCTCCACCCCAAGCTGAAATCGCGACATCCTAGAAAACTTCGCCCCCGCCACTGGAAAGCTCGCGCCTCTCTAAATCGCCGTGCTGAGCTACCCTGGTCGAGAAATCCTGCCTCGATGTTTCGCCCCCCTTCCAGCGACCAAACCCTAACCTCGAAATTGATAGAGGAACCGCGAGAAGAAAAGATGCGAACGCCATCTTTTTTTTATTTTGAAATCGAATAGAAGGGGAGGAGATGTAGGAAAGAAAACTCGGCCATTATATTTTGCTTTACCCTTTTTTTTAGATCGATTTCTTTTTCAAAGGCTGGAGAGGGGACGGGAATTAAAATAAATGGTATGGAGAAGCTTCTTGAGAATGCTTGAATAAAATATCTTATGTCGTAGAAAATATCCTTGCTAATTTATTTTAATTTTTTTTATATTATAAACTTCCAAACGTCTTGTTAGTTACTATTTAAAATTTTGAACTCCACTTAAGGAATGCCGCTAGGCGTCTATAAGGCTTTACCCGCGTTTTGAACACAATGGAACGTATTTCGGTAGTTAATTTGATTGTATGCGCGAGTTACAGAAGTAAATGATCAATTTTAAATTAAATCGATTAAAATAATTCTAAGCGTTTTGAGCTGCCAGGGACAAACGACAACTCCGATTGCTACGAAAATTGAAATCCGATAATAACTAACTATTATGGATCTAATGGAATCGGTTTCATCGAATTCCGAGACTGTGCCTCGGAAAGCTATTTTTAAATTCAATTTAAACGATTATATTTTCAAAACTGAACAAATCACCTCCAATTTCAATTTTAACACTTTTACTTCCTCCAGTATCATTATTATGAATTTTATAAGCCTTCACATTATTTTAAACTGGCTTACAATTTCAGATTCAACAATTCACCCAATTTCAATTATTAAATTCAATATTTAAACTATATAATTCAATGTTTTAATTATCAAGTAGATATTGATATCTTGAATTCAGGTTTAAAATTAACCTTTAAAACATTTTAAATCAATTTATTGTTCCAATTTAAATTGTTAGAAATTCTGGGTCATCACATTCCTCCCCCCTTAAAAGAATTTCGTCCCCGAAATTACTAGTAAGGAAGAATGGTACAGTATCCGTTTCCCTTTTCCCAAAACCTACAATTCAACATCTTACCAACTATCTTTTATTAAAGAACCCTTATTATTCTTACTAACCTTCCTAACTCCCTAAATTTCCGAAAATTTTTGCCAGCGTCTCCTTTGCGCGGCTAGCTCGGTACAACTACAAAAGGCCTCTACGGGCTCCCAAATTCCAGAAAGAAAACAAAAGCCAAGTGGCTACATCAAAAACCCAATCCAATTCCATACAGAATTTTAAATACATACCTTTTTGTCGGGCAATTCACATTTATCATTTGGAATCAAATCCAATTTCCTTTTCCCTTTACAATGCCTGCATATCTCACTTAGCAATAATATCCAATCATAACTTTACAAATCATTTTATACATTTCCTGCCATAAGTTTCATACCCACTTCTATTCAAATTAGTTTTCACCGTTTCATATGGATTCAATTTTTTTTTATTTCTAATATTGAGTTTTATTTTTCATTTAAATTGATTCATGTTAGTTCCATTTACTAGTTTACCATAATTTCCAATTTTGAAATTGTTTTGTCGTTAACCAAAATTTTCCAAAAATTTTCTAACGCCCAAAATTTTCAAAAAATTTTGGCAGAGTCTCCTTTGTACGGAGGAGCATTTGCAATTTAACAATAGATATAAATATGTATACATCGACCCACATGGTCGGAAAATGCAAAAACAGTTCATATTTCCTATTTTTATTGCGTAGGCGTACCTTATTTAGCATTTTAAGCAAGCAGCTTATTTATTTTAGCAATTAGCATACCCCAAATCCAGCCAAATGGCTTGCCTGTACCTGTAATTACTCAATTTAAATATGTAAGTGCCATATATAAAAATTCTATTAGCATTTTACTTACATTCATAGCTAAACACATACACTACATAAACAACAAGCACCAAATGCTTCTCATAAGCGATTTATATAATCTTTAAAGCTAATTCAATTGCTTTCAACCAATTCATGTGCCATTTCATTCAACTTTAATGATTTACAACCCAAATTACTTACGTTCAATTTATTTTTAATACAAACAAGCCCATATTCACATCCAACTCATTCTTAAACAAAACAAACTCGTATCCATATCAGTTGATTCAAAAATCAATTATGTTTGCTTCCACAAATACATAGAATTTAATTAAATCTCGTTTACGACAAACGATACTCATTTACACAAATTGATAATATCCATGTGCATAAATAATTACTTTAAGTTTTATAACCAATTTAAATTGATTCCGACTCAATTTTATTTAATTCAATTCCATTTTGTTTATTCACAGTCGTTTTATTTAGCTCGATACATTCCATGCTTGTGTACTATTAACTGTTCCCAAATTAATTCAATCCAAGCCTTTATTTAATGGGCTTTTATCCTTATTCAAAGCCAAGCTTCCATAAATTTTAAACTTAAGTTAATTACCTTAAATTATTCCAACATCAACTTAAGTTCACTTCCATTCAATTTGATTCTTATCAAATCAAATTCTATTTAATTTAGTTAGCCCATCTCTTTCATTTTAATGCAAATTCGGCGATACTCGCTTAATAGAGTACCTATTTTAGTTTATAAATACCTCAAATTAATTTCAACTCATCCTGTATTAAATTTCGTTTCATTTATAATTTATTATCCAACCATACATACACATCTCGTTTCATTTTCGCATTGTTTTCATTAATACAAAGCCATTCTCACTTCATCTCTTCTTATTTAATCCATTATCAAACCCAAGTCGAATTCTATTTAAAATTCGAATTCATTTCCAAACTCCATTATCAACTTACCATCCTTTTTATTTAACTGAGTTAAATTTTATTAACATACTTTATCAAATAATTATTTAGCTAATTACTTACTTCCATCTTTTAAATCAATTTCCGAATCCAATTTATTTTATAATTCCAGTTTGGAATCTCCTTTAGTTTAAAATTTAGGAATGTCTTTAAATTCAGATAATACAATTAAAATAGTTTTTTTTTATAAAAATATTTCTCATAACTCGATGTCTCAACCAGTCCATCCTTGTTCTCATAGAAATTCAGTCATACGTTGATCAGGCGTAGGACTGAAAATCTATAAGTACTCAGTAGACCCATTTTTCAACATCCAGTGAAAATATTTGGAAAATAATTTTATTGGAAATATATAAAACAGTTTTTGAAAATAGATGAAATATCTTTGGTGAGTATGCTCTGGAAATCATCACACCCATCCATGGTCGCAGTTACATTCCAGGGTTACGTTGCCATCGCAGCAAAAGTCCATGTAACTGCAGGCTCTCCGTAGCCTCTCAATTACACCATGGATCCCACACATCAGATCACAGTTACATCCAGGGTTACGTTGCCGTCACATCAAAAGTCCATGTAACTGCAGGCTCTTCGCGGCCTCTGATTTTCGCTGTCAAAATGAAACCTCTCCACTCCTACATAGGTCGCAGTCTGCCGATATAAAATCAAACGCAGACTGTTGGCTCTCAACAGCACACACGACTTTCGCTATGTTATACCATAGGTCGCAGTCCACCGATATAAAATCAAACGCAGACTGTTGGCTCTCAGCGGCACACACAACTTACGCTATGGTATTCTCAACTCATAATCCTCGGGAACTAGTTTTGTCCGGACTCCTCACAGGATCAACTTTAGAATCCCCCTTGGGCTCAAGGCAGCACCACCCGGTGGCACTCCTGTGAAGTTCATTTCAAGGGAGCGCCTTTTTCCCCAGAGCCATCATCAAAACACTTTATACTATACACATATAGTATCTTCCAAATCATACACCTAGTATGACCTCATTCAAAGCTCCTTTATACCAAATAGATTATTCCAAAATTGATAATTCTCAAGCTAGGCTTTTCAAATTGCAATATTGATTTTACCCAAAAATCAAAAGCCTTTCCAAATCCAAAGGTTTCCAAAACCTTTTTCAAAGTCCTCATAAGATCCTTTATATATATTTATATACATATATATATAATTTTTTTTTAAAACTTTGGATCACTTTAAACTCGTATAAAATTCCTTTTATACTTCAAACACTACCAAAATCCTTTTTCTTCCAGCAATAGATTCAACAAGGGAAGTTTTATCTTTATAACAAAGATATATAACTTTGCTCATTCAAACTCAAATATTCAAATTTGATTACTTTTTCCAATATCAATTTCCTTTCTACTCATATTCACTTAATTTTCATTCACTTATTCATATTTGTCTTAATCCCCATTTGGATTATCATTTCAATTCTTATCTCAGTTGGGTATTTAATCAATAACAGTTTGAACTCCGACCAGTTCATGTTTAGAAACATAGCTTGAAATTTTTTAAAATAGATAAGTAGTTGAAAAATAATTAGTAGTTTGCAAAATAGCTGTAAAATAGTTAACTAATTATAAAATAGTTGGAAAATAGCTAAATAGTTTCAGAACTTTTAGATAATTGCGAAATAGTTGTAAAATAGTGAATAATTCGTAACATAGTTGAAAAAAATAAAAATTAGTTTAGAAATAGTTGAAAATGGTTAAATAGCTCCAAAAATAATTGTAAAACAAGTATAAAATAATTTGGCTTTAAGAAAGAAAAGTTGTACGTATTTAATAGCTTGGAAAATTAAGTTTTTATCGAAACAATTTTTGTTGAAAATAGTCCAGAGTTAAAGCTGTTCAATTCCCCAACAATTCAATTTAAATTTCCACTCTCATTTAAATTGACTCAATTCCAATTTGAATAATCTTCAATTTCCATTGAAATTGATTTAATCCCAATTCAAGTTGAATTAATTCTCAATTTCCTTCCAACTTCAAATCAAACTCCATTTGATCTTTAAACTTGTACAACTTTAATTATAATTCCAATTTTACAACTTCTATTTATAATCAATTACATTCACATTTTGCTTTTAACTCGAAATTATACATTTTATTTAGCCAATATGTTTTTATTATTCCATCAACTTTTTAATCAAGATTCCAGAGTTTAAACAGATTTCTAAAATTTCAATTCCTCCTTAGAATTCAACTATATCCAAAATTCTTTGGCAAATTCAATTATCCCTTCGAATTTCAAAACCAGACCCAGTTCACAAGCAATTCCAATGTAAAACAATTTGGTAGTAATTTCTCTTCTAGAAACTCGAAAATGAACATCGATGATGCTGCAGTCACCACCGACGTTATTTTCCAATGGCCGAAAGAGTTCAATGCTTTTATCTCTTTAAAAACATTTCCAAATATTTTTAATTTCAAACCTCCCAGATTTCAAATTCAACACAAAAATATTTTTGAAATAATACTATTATTTCTCCAGAACGTTTGGGAACCACCTTTGGTTTTAAATTCAAATCAAATCTCAAACAACACATTGTTTGCAATAAGTCCCAGTTATTCAAAGAATACTTACTTATTATTTCTCATTGTTTTAATTTAAAAGTTATACCCATCTTATAGGTCTACTTCATTTGGCTACTTAATAACAAATATATCATTATCAATTAGTTAGATTTTGATTTGGTTGTATTTTCGTTTTTACTTAATTTAATACCAATTCAAGATTTCAATTTGGTCGTATTTTATCACTTCTAAATTTTTAATTCCAATAATTTAACAACCAATCGTCTTAATATTTATTAGAATGAAATATTCCTTTTACATACCAAAATATACTTTTATATAAAATCATTTTAAACCTTTATATAAGAAAATAACAAGTACGCGCTCATATATATACACTCAACTCATTCTAGTGTACTACTAACTCTATTTAATGAGTAATCCCCACCAGAGCCAAGGTTCTCGCTTAACCTCGCTCTGATACCAACTATAACGACCCGAAATTTTCAAACCCGAAAATTTCAGATAGTTATGAAAAAGAAGAAAAAGAAAGAAGAAGAAGAACTAAAACACCAACAACTCACATTCGCAGCGGATAAAATATAATAATAAATAATAACAGTTTACAAAAGAATACTATATATGTCGATTACATTTAACATACATCAGAGTTTCACATATATACAGTCACTGAATATATACAAATTATCATGTCTCAGATATACAATAATATACTGCAGCGGAAATACTCTATACGTACTTGCCATCCAGCTCGACTCCTGAGCTCCAGAACGTCCTTACCTGAAAATCTGTAATACTCGGTCTGACCCGAGCATTACACCAAAGTAACACCCGGGTCAGGCTAGAAACCAGCGTGAGTAAAACCAACTAACATGGAATACAAAGGTATACAACTCATATAAGCCCGGGTAACTTATATCAATTTATCAAATTCACAATTTTCTATAGACAACACTTAGTCCACACATCAATTTCTAAGTACCAAACTTAGATAAAATAATCTAGTTTACTTAAATCATTTCATTCCAGCCTATTATTTCCACTTATCAATTTATAAAAATTCGAAGTGGTTTCAGGTATTTCCTAATACCCGACCCCGATATCTTCGAGTCCCATTCAAGGCATCCAATACCATTTAACCATTCATAAGCAACTTGATCACTTCCAATTTATTTAATT
This sequence comes from Allium cepa, assembly GCA_030765085.1. NCBI lineage: Eukaryota > Viridiplantae > Streptophyta > Magnoliopsida > Asparagales > Amaryllidaceae > Allium > Allium cepa. The sequence goes on along the minus strand of CM060937.1, from coordinate 885,850,498 downwards.
AATTCAAATTGAATTACTAATCTCATTCACTTAGATTCCTTCATTTAACATTAATTTAATTGAACCAATTAAATTAATTTCCTAACCGAGCTTAATTAACACTAGTTAATTACAGACCATACATCATTATCCTTAATTGCCTTCATTTATTTACTATCCCTTAGTTCCTTAATATCCATTAGTTATACTTACCTAATTAATAAACCTTCCTTGATTAATTCATCTTAAGTAATCATTAATTCATCTCATTGACTAATTATCCCTTAGATATTAATTAATTATTCTTTAATTAATAAATCAATGGTTAATCTTAATTACTTATTAATTTATCTTTAATTGTCAATCAATTCATTAAAGTCAGGCTTTTTTTTTCTTTTTCGGCCCATTCTTTTCCGGCCCACTTCCTCATTCCATCCTTCCTTCCCAGTTCTCTATCCTTCTCTATTTCTTTAACAGGTCCACTCTTTTTTTTATAGTTTACTTCCCTTATTTAAATATACAGGTGCAAAGTGGGAAGTATGTATAGATTAGGCACTATTGTTCAATGTATGCATACAGATAATATTCTTTTGCTTGTAAGGTTAATTAGAAGTAAAAGTATGAAGTGATATCAAGTATGATTACCAAGTTAAAGGTCAAGTAACAATGTATAACTACACACGGCAAAATTTTAATACTTACGTCTTTATACTAACTATGCTTCTGAAGATTTCCAGATTTCGAAACACTCAACTCAACATACCAGATTTCCAAAAATTAAACATACCAGGCTACTAAACCTTCTAGATTTTCGAAATTCCTATAACTCATCACCAAACTTTCAAAACTCAAACATGAAAGACCACTACTATCTATTCCAGTTTCGAATTTTCCAAACTACCTGTACATATATATTCCCTGTACTCAGACACAAACATTAGCAAGGATATCATGTTAATATTCTTATCTCAGGTCTGTACACGTCAGTGCAAGGACAGGGATCAAAATGGAAGCAAAGTTACTTACTAGCGAAATCATACTCCAATGCAAGGATCCGTGTACTTATATATATATATATATATATATATATATATATATATATATATATATATATATATATATATTACGTGCCTTAAACATAACTATATTTTATTTTATTTTTCTTTTCATGTGTACATGTTGACTCAAAATAGGTACATAAATTAGTTCCAGAATGAACTGACTATAAAAATCAGACACAGGAAGATGATGGCGAACCATCAGATCACTCTCATATTCAAAGGTATTTATGCATATCAACTAAAAAGTAGAACATGAAATCCGAGGCAAAACAAATGCAAAGAAACAAACAGTGGATTTAGAGGCAAAATCTATTTAAGTGAACTCACCCACCCAGTCGCCTTCGAGACCCCAACCATCGAGCTAACACGATCGGTCAAACCCCGCTCTGCTTCCCGAGACTTGCCATATCACCACGCGGCTCGAGAAGAACCCAAAGTTTTCGACTTGAAGCCACCGCCCACAGGTGTGCCACCGATATCATCGCGAAGTCGATTGCGAAACTCGATCCCTCCACTCCAAGCTGAAATCGAGACATCCCAGAAAACTTCGCCCCCGCCACTGGAAAGCTCGCGCCTCCCTAAATCGCCGCGCTGAGCTACCCTGGTCGAGAAATCCTGCCTCGAAGTTTCGCCCCCTTCCAGCGACCAAAGCCAAACCTCGAAATTGATAGAGGAATCGCGAGAAGAAAAGATGCGAACGCCATCTTTTTTTTATTTTGAAATCGAATAGAAGGGGAGGAGATGTCGGAAAGAAAACTCGGCCATTATATTTTGCTTTACCCTTTTTTTAGATCGATTTCTTTTTCGAAGGCTGGAGAGGAGACGGGAATTAAAATAAATGGTATGGAGAAGCTTCTTGAGAACGCTTGAATAAAATATCTTATGTCGTAGAAAATATCCTTCCTAATTTATTTTAAATTTTTTTATATTATAAAACTTTCAAACGTCTTGTTAGTTACTATTTAAAATTTCGAACTCCACTTAAGGATCGCCGCTAGGCGTCTATAAGGCTTTACCCGCGTTCTGAACATAATGGAACGTATTTTGGTAGTTAATTTGATTGTATGCGCGAGTTACGGAAGTAAATGATCAATTTTAAATTAAATCGATTAAAATAATTCTAAGCGTTTTGAGCTGCCAGGGACAAACGTCAACTCCGATTGCTACGAAAATTGAAATCTGATAATAACTAACTATTACGGATCCAATGGAACTCGTTTCGTTGAATTCCGAGACTGTGCCTCGGAAGGCTATTTTTAAATTCAATTTAAACGATTATATTTTCAAAGCTGAACAAATCACCTCCAATTTCAATTTTAACACTTTTACTTCCTCCAGTATCATTATTATGAATTTTATAAGCCTTTACATTATTTTAAACTGGCTTACAATTTCAGATTCAACAATTCACCCAATTTCAATTATTAAATTCAATATTTAAACTATATAATTCAATGGTTTAATTATCAAGTAGATATTGATATCTTGAATTCAGGTTTAAAATTAACCTTTAAAACATTTTAAATCAATTTATTGTTCCAATTTAAATTGTTAGAAATTCCGGGTAGTCACAATATCTATCAATTCCACGAAAGATCCTTTGAGATGTGCAGTCATGTTCTCATGAAACGCGGGCCTCATTTCAAGCCCAAACATCTCATTCTTCTTAAAGGATGTATCTATAAGACCAGGTCCATAGCAGGACAATTCGTTGCACTTGGTTTCATATTCCGAAATTGACAAAATTCCTTGCTTAAAAGATCCAGAAAATTCCTATATAGTCGAATCTTCCATGCGGTAGGCATAAACCGTTCTTAAAATATTTCCTTGGACTTGCTCTAAGAGGTATCTTCCTCGGAAATATTCATGGTAACTGCATTCCACCATGCAGCTGCTCCCTCTTGAAGTTGCCATAATGCCATGACACGCTTCTACTCATCTGACAGATCAAAACTCTTAAAAATTCGCTCACACGAGCGCAAACTGGCTTGAACTTCAATGATGGACTCTGTACCCTTAAAAGGCTTTCCTCCAAGATTGGTAAAGTCCTTACACAATGCTGCAAAACTCACTCGAGGCGGTATTGAGTTTACTGACTCGCCAGTTATCGCTCCTCTTTCAACATACGAACCTCTTCCATTCGTGGTCATAGTGCAGCTCACACCTCTGCCTCTTCTACCTCTAGAACTCATGTTGGCAACATGGATAGATAACCCAACAATTTAGATAAGTATATAGATATACATAAAAAATTACAAATACGTTCTCTCATGATGGGTATTAACCCAAAAGCCTAGGTATTATCTCAACCTAGCGCTCTGATACCAACTGTGATGACCCGCCTTTCATTCCATAGAAAGACGTATCGTAGATTAGAAAGAAATAGGTAGAAAAGAAAATAGATAGAAAGAAAGAACTAAACAATATGAGAATCTCACAGTGGAATGGAAAAATATATATTACATCACATAAATATTACATAATATTCATCATACATCAGAGTCATTCAGTTACAACATCATATTAGACAGTCGTGAAGACCTGCCTATACATTACAACCCAAAATGCAAAACAGAGCTACAAATACAGTGGAATGTATATATGGATACGCCAAGTCTCCTGCTCCAAGCCTTTTCCAAAATTCATCAAGCCAACCTGATCACTTGGTTACTCATAAAAATTTGAGTACCCAAGAGTTTAAGAAAAACATAAAATAAACTCCAGGTCAGACGTGGGTCTGGTGTGAGTAAATGGTTAAGTTGTTTAACATGAAAAATCCTTTGAAACAAAGGTATCTCGTAAGACTCTCCGCAAAAAAACACGGACAAGTTTTTCCCTTGCGATAACCCAAACATTTGATAGGAAATCCAGTTATATTATAACAATGTGTAGGGTTTTCAAATAAATTATTCACATAGCCAAAATAGTTACATTCATTAAATTCCAGCATAATAGGTATATAATCAAGTTCGAGGTCACTTATTGGAGATTGGATTCCATACAATGGCAGAGCTACTGGTGTACCGCCCGTCACAGTACCTGGTCTAGATCAGAGTACCGAGGATCCACCCTGATCCTCTGCAACACAAGACTGGAGCTACCCCTTACTGGATAGTCCAAATAAGACAACCCCGCGGTTGTGGCCAACAACCGCCCACACAGCCGAACAAAAAGACCTCTAGACAGGGGAAAATCTTATCCTACTTGGGTGCTACCCACTTAGCCTTGCTGCACCTCCCCTGTTTTAACCATTCCCAGTTGATGGGGCTTGAGGCTACAATTACCTTTATAGCACACATATCTTGGAATGCTCATTGTCCTCCATTGATGATGGTCTGATAGCATTCATCCATACAAGTCCGTTTCGGGTCCGAACGGAACCGAAGGCACTATCTCCGTTACACTCCTTTTGGAATCACCATCAGAGTTAATGAAAAATAGCCCATGCATTCTGAATCTTCATTCTCGATCTTCACTTGAGATTTCACAACTTATCGCTTAATTTGGATCGATGTGGTTTTCGGATAACAATTTGGTATCCGATCCTGGTCTCATCGAAATCCAAACATCTCTTTAAGGCCAAATTGTTTAAGTAAAACAATTTAATTCAAATTCAGAATCATATTCACATAGCAACTTCATCACGGATAAATAACTCACATTTATCAAAGCTCAATCCAAAGCAATTCATATCACAGAATATTACAGGTTAACATACTAGAGATATTAATCAATCCAATCATTCAATACAATTAATCATCCATAAGCAAGATTAATTAATCACATAATTTATAATTAATTTAATTTAAATCACAAAATAAATTAGTTATTTATGATTTAATTACATATAACCCTGCTTAATTATCATTGATTAACTACCAGCCATTTTATTTTATTTTAATTAATTATTGGAATTAATTAATTATCATTTATAATTACTTAAGACCTTAATTAATTAAAAGTTAAACCATTTATCTTAATCATTCCACTTAATTATCATTTAAGTTTATTTAACAACCTTTTGAATTTATTTATTTTTAACATATAAAACAACTAGGATCTTTAAATTAATAATTAATAGTTAAAAATATTTCACCTTTTTAAATCAACTACTTAATTACACTATTTAATTTCACTTTAATAAACTTAAGAATAAAATAAAATAAAGGACATATAATAAAATACCTTAACTTAATTAATTTAATTTAAAAATAAATTATTATATAACTTTTAACTAACTCAAAAATTAAGTAAAACATTAATCATTAAAGAATTGGTTCAGAAAATTATTTTAAAACTTATTTTATTTTAACTTTTAAAAACCATGGTTAAAAGCAATTTCCCTTCCTAAAACACTCGGGCCAGGCCCAAAAAATCCCGATCCATCGCTCGAGCCAAATTCCATCTTCCCGACCCCTCCCTTCTTATTTCCTTTTTATTTTTTTGTTTCTTGTTTTTTTTTTTACTTTCGAAGCCTGTTACAACTGGTAAAACACTCGCGTACACTCCCGGTCTCAACCCGATGCCTCCCTCGAGTCCAACCCAAGACCTATCTCTCACTTAAATCCTATAGCAACTCACCTAAACACTGATACTACTGACACTCGTGCACACGCACAGACGAATGCCGATGCTTCGATCACCGATGCCATCGCTGGAAAGTCGAAGACAACCTCTCTCTCGATTTTGACCACCCAGATCCTAGAATCGAACACGAAATCGAAAACAAGCAGAAACGAACCCTACTTGAACAAACCTGATCACCAACAAACACCTCACGCTGCCACCTCCGGTCATGAAAAGGTCCGAAACCTCATCCAAAGCTTTGCCGTAGACCCACACTCCTATTTCCCCAACTCTGACCAAAGTCGACGCGGCGTCGACGACGAACTTGCCTTGACTTCGACATCGACCAAACCAGGGTCTAAAACCCTACTTCAACGCCGTTCGACCTCCACGTTGAACTATAAATCTAGAGACTATTTTTTCCAAGACCCTCGACCCACGAGCATGCTCCAGCCATGATCTCGACCTTCCATCCTTCACTGATCGCCAAAAATCGAGCAAACTGTCGATTCTGTTCAACTCGCAAGATCTCATGATTTCCAAGCTTAAAATCTTGATTTTATCATTAAAATTCATGGTTTTCAAACTCGAATTAGATTATATAAGTAAAACTTGAAATCATAGTAGTCGAAATTCTGACATGCTTTGAATTTCACTGTATTTCTTTCTTCTAGTTAAAACTACTTTCTAATTATACTTAAAAATATTTTTTAAAATTTAGATCTTGTTAATTCAAACATATTTTGTTTATACATCATAACCTAAAAGAGATTAGGTGAAGAGAATTTGAAATTTTGAACTTATCTTAAGTCTATAAACTAGAACAGAGGCATGCCTGCCTGTACACAGACATGCACACAATCTTCATACATATAGACATGCAAGCATATTTATGCATTCATGCAAAAAAATTTCAACACATTACTTTAAGTATTTATCACATGCATCAAGATATAAACAGATTTAGCATTTTTTTAAAAAATGATGTTTACTCACTGTATATTTTTGAACAAAGAAGCCTTTTGAAAAATCTTGAAATTGCTCTTTAAAACTGGAATAGCAATCTTGAATTTGTTCTGGAAACTTGATTTGCTTGTTGGATTTTGAGTTTGAATTGCTTAGCTTCAGTTTGGAAAACTTAAAGGAGTCTGATTATTTTAGTTTTATTTTATTCTCTAGTTTTGGCTTCTCAGGTTTTTAGTTTGATAAATTTTTGAAAAATGAAAGATGGAAGAAGTAAAGAGATATATATAGGAATGTACAGCCTTTTATTTATTATTTTTAAAAATGAAAAAAACTAGTAATTTGACACTTGTAATTTGCATGTTATACTTATCTTACACACATTAAATGCATGTGTTTTATGTTTTAATATGTTTTTATATTATATTTTCTATAATTTTATATTTATTTATGTTTTATGTTTTTGTATTTATACTTTTACTAGTTATATTTACCTTATGTATAACTTAAAGAAAGTATATTAAACCTTTATTAAATCTTATTTTAAGCTTAAGCTGTTATACTTTTAATTAATAAATATTTATCTTTAGTATTTTAAAAATATTCAATATAACTTTAAATATCCTTTAAGAATTATTATATTGAATTCAAACCATAGCTTCTTATTCACAATATATATATATATATATATATATATAATAATTAAAAGATATACTTTTTATTTGTTTTGAAATGATAAATTTGCCAATTTAAATAATTATATTAGAAGATCATCAAAGTAATATTGCCAAAAATTCCGGGTCATCATAGTGGTTTTCTACCATTAGGGTATGGTCATCATCCAATCTAGATCAATATTATTGATCATGTATGCTCTGGGCCCATTCAGGTTGTTGATCCCAACCAAGGTGATGACATTTCAGCACATTCCAATATGGGATAGGGCTAGTCTTGACTCGTAGGGAGTCCATGTGAGGCTCTCGGCATGCTTTATCTAGAGATGTAGGCGGTACCCTAGTTCTCTGTCATTGTATGGAATCCAATCTCCAATATGAGCCATTATGATTTTGGATTGTGCCCAACTGTGTTGAAATGTGAGATACAAGTATTTCAGCTATTTTATATATTTACTTTGAACCCTTAGACATTATTATAATACCATTGGATTTTATATAAAAGTGTTTTGATTTTTTTAAGGTAAAAACTTGTCTGTGTTTATATGAGGCATGGTCTTATGAGATACCTTTGATTTTAAAAGATTTTACATGTCATAATAAACTAATCCCTTGTGATTTGAGTTTCTCACACTAGTTTTACCAGACTGATCTTTTCTTATAATGTTCGGGTCAGTCCGAGCATATTTTTTATATTTAGCCAGATCTTTTAGAGCTTTCAAGTGACGTGCTAAATTCTTCAAGACGTATTCACGTACCTAATATTCTTACGCTATTTTCATTTGTTTTGTTTTTGTCGATATCTATCAGAAATTGTAAGGATAAGCTATTATAACTATCCAGGCTGATAATAAGTTTATGTACTCCAATGATATGTATAAAATAGATGGTTTCTTTTTGTAAAGATTTGTTCATATTATATATTACTCGTCACATTTTGTGAGATTTTGTTCTTTCTTTTTCTATTTTTCCCCCTAATGACATGTCTTTCCGACACTTTGATGTTTGGCACATGAATATCATGAATGTATTAGTGTCGACTTTTGAGGGTCGAAAAGGCTGATCATTACAAGCGTGGTTTACTTTTTCACTGTGTTTGTTTTTTTAGCATTTGTAAGGACATGTATTTAAATTGTCCAAGCTGAGCTTCGGATAGACTCTGATAAATATATTTCAAAATTTCCTCTTTAAAGATTATATATTATATACATGTTATTCCATTTATGTGAGATTCTATTTTGTCTTTATTTTCATTTTAGCCTTACGATCAGTTTTTTCGACATTTGAAAGCTTGGCACGCTATACAGTGGACGTATTGATGTCGATTTGCTAGTGTCGAAAGTAATGGCTGTCACATTAGGTATCAGAGCTTAGGTTGAGCGAACACCTGATTTTAGTAGTGGTAAAGTCTCATCGAAGATATGGTTAGTAATTCCCTAGGATTAGTAACTCATTAGAGATAAGGTAAGTAATAACCTAGAATGAGTTGAGAGTGTTATATATGAGCGTGTATTTGTTAATGATATATACAATTGATTTTTATTTTCAAAAATATGGTAATGAAATAATTTTACTAAGGATTATACTTTGAATATAAAGAATAACTTTTGGAAGATATAGTTATTTGTGTTGTTGAGTAATGAATTGGATCAGTAAAATTGGGTAATTTAAATCTAGGTATGAACATCTTTTGATTAGAATTTCATGATTTGACTATAAGATGTTTAATAATGCTAAGAAGATTAAGAGGATTGACTAATAAGGAATAAGGGATATAAACAAAAGCTGAAGAGTTGGATAATATTTATAATTGGAAGTTTTTGAAGGATGGTTTTCAAAGGATTTTGAAAGGTGGTGATATTAATGATTTGGAATATTTTGGCCAGGACTTAAAGGATTTTTAAAGAGATAATTTTTTTGACATGGATATCATAGGAGGAGATCTGAAGTGATAAAAACTATCTCTGATAATGGGATAAACCAGAGTCTTGATTTGTTTTGTGATATTTCGAATAATCCTTTTAGTACAATCGAACCTTGGTTTGAGAAGCTGTATCAAGTACTTACTAAATAACTTTTTAAGGTGATTAGGTTAGACAAATTAAAATAATTAGTATCCACTTCTAATTATTTGTTCTTATACTTTTATAAGCCTTACGGAGGACATTATTCCAAAGGGGAATCGTCTAGAGCCAACTATGGCGAGAGGGATGATCTGATAATCCTTTCCAATAACAAAGAGGATCCTGGAAAGTGATCGCCAAGCAATGGTTGGCCCTTTATAAAAGAATTACTTGACCAATATACCCGTATAGATGAAGATGATTATGCTATGGCCGTGATTCTTATACCACCACAGACACAAGAGTTTGTCATAATATCCAATGACGAAGAAACAGATGCCAGATGGATTGTGGATGGCAGATCCAACAAATACAAAACCTGAGCTAGACGAGGAGATAGTTCATAAAGAATCCGAATCATAATAAATATAAACAAAGTAACGCAGCGGAAATAAGAATACTACGGTAGGAATCATCCAGCTCCTCTCCTATAGTTCCAATGAACATCGATGAAATTTGGAAATATACAAGGGCCTGACCCGAGCATTATAAGAAAAATAACACCCAAATCAGTCTGGTAAACTAGCATAGGAAACTAAATTCATTTGAATTATTTGACGTTACAATACCTTTTCAAATAAAGGTATCTCATAAGACCACATAGCAAATGAGCATGGATTAGTTTTATCTTACGATAACCAAACCATTTCTGTTAAAAAAATCTGATGATATTATAATAATGTCTAGGGTTTCAAATATATATGAATCATAGTTGAAATGGTTATATTTGTTACATTTAATAGCATGTTTATTGTACAAACAAAACTGTAAGGAACTTTCATACAAATGGATTTTCCTCGGAGACCTCCAAAGTATACTCGTAAGTCAAAACTAGATCGATCACCTATGAAAAGGGTCAAAAAATACTTTTCCAGCGTTGTATATCTCTTGATAAAATATCCCATAAAGTAAACACAACCAGTTCATGCCCTAACGCGTGAACCGAGTATCATCAACTCCTTGTGTGCAATATATCTATAAGCATACTCAAGATAATGGAGTTAATGTACCTCCTATTTGGGTTACCCGAACCAGGGATCATGCATCCTACTTTGTCTTTTGTCATTTGTCGATGTCGAGGCTATGTTCAACATCTCCACACTAGTTTTCAATAAAATCGATCACATAATGAATCCCACATGGATTCCATCATCTCACAGATTCCAAAACCTCACATGGTTTCTGTACTGCCCTACCTCGAGACCCACCTTAACAAAGAGAATTACATAATAATTATGTTTGCTATTGCGGAGAGTAGGGCTAGTTAAGGGCAACCATCATACTCTTGCATTAGTTAAGTATGTTGGTTTTGGCACTTATTTTTTTTCATTTCATCTCGAGTATTCGACATACTTAATTCCTATCCAATACACTACTATGGTGGCTACAGAATCGATTCAGAAACAAAATATAATAAATACAATAATCTCAAGTCACAGAACAACAACACAGATAATATACACATACATCAAATGTAATACAACATGCTACAAGTGGTATTCAACCACAATATATATATACATACCCACAAAAGATTAGATACATCATAAGGTTCCCAAACAAAAGACTACTACACAAAAACTATGCCATAACCAAAGTCGATGAAGAAGTCCAAAAGGTAAAGCTAGCATAGGTACAAAAGCTAACTTGCAACTTAGTATGACCCGAGTAATAAATACATGGGTCAGGCTAACTAGAACTTGATATTAGCAAAAGATAAAGGAATATAAGTGCGTAAGGGAGACATTCCTTTAATGATAAAGGAATGAATAGGTAAAGTCTATTGATACAACTAAGAATAGGTGATCCATAAAGGCTCAAAGTTAATCACATAATAAGGTTTAACATGGCATATATGTGTAATGATCCGGGATTTTCGATCCTCAAAAATCGACATCAATACGTCCGCTGTATCGAATGCTGAGTAGTTGGATGCCGGAAATACCAGTTCGTTAGGGGGAAGAAGAAAAGGTAGAAGAAGAAGAGAAAACAAAAATGCAGAATCTCACAATCGCAGCGGAATAAAATATAATATATAATAATAGGGTTTATACAATGAATCTGTAACAGTTTATACACTTATAATTATCAAAGTACAACCATCCATACATCAAACTGGACAGTTATATAACTTGTCCTTACACAACGGAAAATAATTCAAGTACGGAAGATACGTCTGAAACTACTCTAGCTAGTCTCTTGAGCGCCATAGCATTTACCTGAATCTGTAATGCTTGGTCTGACCGGAGCATTATAATAAAATAACACCCGAGTCAGTCTGGAAAACCAACGTGAGAAAACACACTTAGTTTGAATTATTATTATATTTTCAAAAATCCTTTGAAAATCAAAGGTATCTCGTAAGACCACGCAACAAATAAACATGCCGGGTTTTTACCTTACGATAACCAAAACATTTTTTATCAAATTCGTCTGATATTATGATAGTGTCCATAGAAAGTAAATAGAATATAGCTAAAATGCTTGCATCTCACGTTCCAGCATAGTTGGGCACAATCACAACCGTACGGCGCTGATTGGAGATTGAATTCCACACAATGGTAGGGCTACTGGGGTGCCGCCTATCACAGTACCTAGTCTATATCAACGTACCGAGGACCACTCCCGATCCCCTGCAACACAAGACCGGAACTACCCCTAACCTGGATAGCCTGAATAAGATCACCCCGTGGTTGGGATCAACAACCGTCCACATAGCCAAAATAAAGGAACTCTAGACAGGGGTAACCTTACCCTACTTGGCTGCTATCCACTTAGCCTTGTGCTCCTCTCCTTTTTTGCCATTCAAGGTTGATGGGGCTTGAGGCTATGATTACCTTTTTAGAACATATTCACTTAGAATGTTCATTGTCCTCCAATGACGATGGTCTGGTATCATTCATCCATACAAGTCCGTTCCCCATCCGAACGGAACCGAAGGCACTACTCCTACTACATTCATTTTGGAATCACCTTCAAGATTAGTAGCGATTAGCCCTTACACTTCACTGCTCCATCTTTGACTCCAAGCTCTTGTCTTTATTCCGAAAACGTACTAGTTGGATTGAAGTGGTTTTTGGATAACTTATCCAATCCTGGTCTCTTCGAAACAACATTCTAAATTGGCCAATATTGATAGTCGGTTATTTAACTATCAATTTAAATATCCATAAGCAATCGTCTGGCTTTAATATAATCTTTCTCAAAATATTTATTCCAGATTATCTTTAAATACATATCAATCTCTTTCAACATTTGAAAACAATTTTTCAAATACTCAAATCCGTAGCATAATACTTCCAATATCTCAACACTTAGAAATATTTCCAAATTTCTATTTTCTATACTTAGGAAAATATTACCAGTCTTATTTTCCAAAATCTCAATATTTACTGCCTAGGAGATTATCCCGTAACTTAATCCAAAATCCCTGGAAATCACAATTAATTTCCTCTCCTTAGAATCATATCCTTTTATAAGCCCGTTTTCTAATCTCGAGAGAATTCATAGAATAATTTTTCTTTCAATTACTTTAAAACTCTATTTATATAATAAGTATTTAAAAGATTAATAATTTATTTTTAAAAATTTGTTCAAGTAATTATTCAAAATATCAAAAACACTTTTATAACATTAATAACTCATTTTAGTTAAATAAATAATTTTCAAAAGCTGATTTCTAATGTTGGAATTTACTAAAATAAGTACTTCATATTAACAAATCTACTTACCAAGTATTAAAATCTGAACTAGTTAAAATTCCATAGTTTTTAAAATAATAAATTCTCCTTTTAAAACAAATTCACTTCTTAAAATTAAAAATATATTTTAAAAATCTCAATAACCAATTTTTATTTATAACTTCCTCTCGATTTCACAGCCCATCGATTCATTGTCGATTTCCTAACCATTCCCTTTCCAAAATAGAATCTACTATTTTTCTGAACCCTATTTCCATATTCCAATATAAATTCACCCTATGATTTATATTCCCAATTACCACCTGATATTGAACTTCTCAATTACAAACATTGTTTTACCAATTTTATAACCTCCTTTGATTCTTACCTGTTTATAAAAGCAAATCTATTTATAAAAATCCATTACATAAATTTTCATTCGTTATAAATTCCATTAATATTTTCAATCTATTTTTCCATTATTGATTTCAACTCCTTTCTACGCTTATAGAATATCACTTATAATTCATTTAACAAAACAAATCTTCATTTACTACTTTACAATAGTTAAGTATAA